>QLOH01000007.1:1291203-2582406 GCA_026901365.1 Sesbania bispinosa | reverse complement strand
ATGGAGAAAATAGAGATAGACTCACAAAAGTTTTCCTTAGGATGGGAGAGCCATTATGGGTGTAGTTTTACTTGGGGTTAGCTTTATTTCTGTTTGACCGCAAGCTTTCTTTTAAGTTTGCCTTAGGATGATTACTTATCACCTCTCTCTTTATCCGGGTTTGTCTATGGTGGACCATGGTTTACGTGGTCCAAAATGTAGAAATATAGTAATTTAAATTCATAATCACCAAATTTAATGCTCATTTTATTAATGATTGTTATTAAAGTAGTTTCCAATTGCTTTTATGAAATATTTACTTGAAAATAATAAAAATTCAAATTAATATTACCATGTAATGTAAAATTTTTCCTTTTAACTTTAAATTGATATATTCTCAACAAAATTAGCATGTTGTATTGTAAATCCATATTTTTCCTTAAATTAAACTCAAATAGTCATACAAAGACTATTTAATAAAAAATAAAATTATCTATTCATCTTTTATAAGTAAAAAAAATATAAGCCGGACTAGGTGGACCAAATAAAATTTGGTCCACCCTAGAATCGTCCCTTTATCCCTTCTATTAAAAAATGAAAACAAATAAATTCATTTAATAACCACTGACCTGTTATCCACTTCCTAGAAACAATTGTGATCTTTTACATTTCCTTCATAAGGAAGCAGACAAAGTATTTACTTATCTTGTCTCTATGTTCAAGGCTTCAAGTCCTAAGCATAGATTTTGTGCTAACTTTAAGAAGCCTTTTGATATTGAAGTATTACTATTAATCAAGTTTCAGGTTGAGGCCAAGTTTTGGGTTTTTCTTCTCTTTATTCAGAAAAGCTTGGTATCAAGATATACTACATTAAAATATAAGGCGAATTGAAAGAAAGTAAGAAACTATAGACAAAGATTAAGCCAAATAAGTTCCAACAAAAGCAAAACAGAAACATAGAAAACACAAGCCCATTATTTTTCAAATCCGGAATCTCAAGCCTACTTTTTCTTCACTCCTTTTTCTTTATGCTTTTCCAAAGCAGCCAGCAAAGGCCCACATTCAAGGAGAATAACAATACTATGTGCACCTAACCCCATTCTTCAAAATCAAATTCTTCTTTTCATAGTCATATACATAGATGATTTATTTATTTATTTAGTTATCTATCTATCTATTAAACAAGAAACAATTAATTCTGAATTCCCAATATCAAGGAAGCAATAACTAACTGATGAAGGTTGTAACCCAATTCTGGAGAGGAAAAAGTGTACAACTAAGCTTTGTGAGATGAAAAATGTTATTTGTGTAACATGTTCATACATCATGTTATATATAGAGCATATTGAGATATAGAGAGAAGAAAAAGAGATAAGGGTGATATGATAAACATGTGACAGAGATAGAGAGAAAAAGTCTGTTGTATGAGTTGTATAATTTTATTATATGAATATTATATCTATTGTGAGATAAAATCAAAGAGAGAAAGTAAAAGAGGGTATGAAGAGTGGATGTTACTACAAGGGCGATGTAGGGAAGTCGATGCTGGCCAGAGATGTAGACAGAGTCTGAAACAAGGCCATAGTGGGGCTCGCCAACCATGGGAAGATTTGTTGAATTCTGAAGAAGCTGGAGAATGTTTATTATAAAGAAAATTATTACACTTTTATATTCTTAATATAATAACCCCTAGATAACCAAAAAAAATATAATAAATGATTTCATCTTTTACATTATTATCCTTAATTTTGAAAGTTAATATTATCAAAAAATTTTCAATCTAAATAAATTGGAAAAAAGGCATTAATTAGCTAATATTCAGGTTTAGTTTAGAAAAAACAATAATAGATGTGGTTTCCTATCTTCAATTCTAGATCCATCTTCTTATCCGTATTCGTAATAAAATGAAATGCCTATCAATGGCTAGAAATACTATAAACATAATTTCAAAATAGATACAAGTAACACATCATATGTAATGCAAAAAGAGTGGAAATATAAGTAGCCAACTCTGGTGGCCTGGCCTCCCCAAAACAGGCATCCAAAGGCGGGTCCTGCGCATCTAAAATTAATCCACAAAACATGTGGTAAGACTAATGTCTCAGTGAGCATAACCAATGCATGCAGGTGGGAGCTCATATGAATGCAATGCAACAATATAATCCCAATAACAACCATAACTTGAGAATGAACGTGAATAATCTGAATAACGATAAAATATAACAAAAAAAATGCATGTTCTGCTATACCCAACGAGTGGGGTCTTATCACTTAACATGAGGCTAGACTTGAGCTTAGAATACTACACGGAACCTTGTAGCCATTAAGACCAGCTGATTACCTGAATCGATTATTATCATTCAACTTAACATGAATGTCTTTTATGTAACACCCGTGTTTTACCGTTTTTGCCGTTTTAAGTGTTTTATTGGATTTTGATTAATTAAAATTATTTTTTATCATCAAAATTTATATTTTTGGATTTAGAATTGAATTTCCTATTTTTAGGGAATTTCTGGGAATTTTTGGGATTTTTCTGAAAAATGACCTTTTTGCCCTTCTTGTCTCTTGAACCGGGCCCGAATACTCTTGATTCGGGCCAGAAAAATTGCACAAACCTTCCCTTTTTCCTCCTAGAAGACTTTGCATAATGCAGCCTTGGTGCATGAGAGACACTTGTCTCCTCCTTTCCTCCCATCCAAGCCATGTGTTAAAAAACAAAAAAAATGAGTTTTTATGGCATTTACTACACCATAACTCACCATTTCTTCTTTCTTTCCTACATGCAAGCTTGGAAACTCTCTCATTTTCTCTCTTTTTCTTCCTCTTGGCTGTGAGACTCTCTCACACTTTCTCTCCAAATTTTTCATCTCCCCTTAAACACACCAAGCCAAGGTTCCATCTTTTGAACCAAAGCTTAAATTTCTAAGCCTTCTAGCCTTGAAAGATCCTTGTTGGTGACTAAAGGAGGCATCTTTGGAGCTGTTTTGTGAGCTGTGGCTGCACTTTATCCTTGAGGAAATTCCTTAGGTAGGGGGGGGAGAACTTGAACTCTAGTAGGATTGGTAACTAGAGTCAAGGATTACCCTTGATCCTTGTCTTGATCCTCTTTTTCTCTTGAAAAAAAAAATCACTTTTGGAACCTCCTTTTGAATGAAGTGTCTTAGATTTCTTGAGCTGGGCTGTGTGTGTGTTTTGAACTTTATTTTGATACTTGAAAAGTGCTTGGATTGTGGTTGTTGATGCATGCAAATTGTGAAATTGATTGGAAAGAAATTTTTCCCGTTTTTACCTAGAGCAGCGACCATAAAATGGCGACTGCAGATACGTTCACCGTTGGATCAAGCTGAAATTTTAATGGCTGGTTCATAATATCTGAGTCTTCATTTTGAACGGTCGGATCATGGATAAGAAGATTAGGCTGGGAGATACTTGATCTGCACAGTGGCTGTATATTTGAAGTTTTTTTTTTTTAAAAAAGAGACTTGCTTGTTAATGTGCTTGTGTGCATGTGGTTCAAAATTAATTTGGTGCTTGGAATGTGTTTTAATGATGATTTTAAGGACATGCATGGAGTTGTTTCAAGTTAAGACATTGTTTTGATGGTTGATCCTTGAGAAAGTGCTACTTTTGAGCTTAAAAAAGTGAGGTTTGAACTTGAATGTGTGCATTGGTGATTTTGATATGATTTGGTGTGATCTTTGTGGTTTAAAAATGATTGTATGGTTGCTGGAAATTCTGGAAAAATTGATGAACATTCAAGGTGTTCTTGATGTTCATGAGGTTGTTCTTGATGAAATTCATCAAGAATGCCTTTTGATCCAAGAGATCCAAGTAAAACTTGAAAAAGGTGTTTTTGGGCCTTAAAATTTTCATGGGCCAATAAATCTAATTAACTAAAAGAATTTAATTTCAAAAAGAAATATGTTTTAGAAACATTAAAAAAATTAAATTCGGATTACAACAAAAATCTAATTAGAAGTCAACATAAAAGTCAACATTTTGGCTTGTTGTGTACAAAAATGGGCTCCCATGAGTCATCAAACCTTTGGGCCTTTGGTTTGGGCCCAAAGCCTTCAAAAAGAGAGTCAAAGACTCATTTAAAAAGTCAACCAAAAATAATTTATGAAATTGGGCTTAGATTAGAGTTGGACTTCAACTCTAAACCAAGTTAATAAAAATTAAAAACTTTGGATTAATTAGTGGGCTTAACTAATTCAATTACCTAGCTTAACTAACCTAATTCACTTAAGTTAATTAAGTACAGGATGATTAATTAAGTCTAAAGTTAATTAACCTTGATGAAAGTATTAATTAAGTAATTGATCAAGAATGTTGATTAAGAACTAATTAATCATGATTAACCTTAATCAAGTATAATTAAAACTCTAATCCAAGTTTAAGGAGAAGATTAGGAATTAATTAGAATCTTAAGTAAAGATTAAGACTTAATTAAAGAGGATTAAAATTAATTGAAATCCAGTTAATGAAGGTTAATTATGATTAAAAGTCAAACCTAATCTTAATTAGTCATACAAAGAAAATTAGGATAAGTAATACTATTCATAAGACACAATCATAAGTCTTAGTAAATTATAGGACTTAAGTGGACATGATTATCAAGAACATTAGTACAAACTACCTTAAAAGGCTATAACAAACACACTCTTTCTTCATAAAACTTGAGAAGCTTAGTGAGAGAGTGCGGTTCCAACCCAAGGTAGGGTTCGGTTTTCCTTGAAGGAAAGACACTGAATTCGGTCCGTGCCACAGGGATGTGGTGACGTTGAATGGTTCAATGGGCTTTGCCTGTAAGGATGTGAATGTTGTGAGCATTGTTGTGTGACATGCATCATGAAGCATTGTTGATGTTCGAGGTTGAAAACCTTATGACCTATATGACAGTAGCACTTGGTACAGTGTGAAATCGGTTGGGAAGGGTGCAACTGGGTTTTGCAAAGAACGCCAGGGGGTCCTCAAAAGGGACGCCAGCCCTGAGGATAGCCTAGCTCCCGGAAGATCTCAGGTGACGTAGATTAGCTCCCTACTGTCGAGATTGGGGAACCCAGCTTAGCTATTCCTGTCGCTCTCATGATTTTCGGGTCAGTTGAGATTGTCAGGAAGAACGCTTAAATGATTTGGCCAAAATGTATGAGCAATGCTCTTTGTACCAATGCTAGTACAGACTCTAACTCCTGACGTGTTGTGTATATATGGTCGGGCAGCTGCTATGTGCTCTGCCGATGGTGATGTTTCCCTGGGCCCGCATGCATTAGATATTGCATTATAATAGTAAAAGTTGCGTTCATATGAGTACACCATGATGAGATGTCGTGATTGCTTATTGATTCGACTGTGTGGATTGCCTCTGTGTGTGTGCTCTAGTTTGTTGTATCCTACATGTTGTGAGTTCATGCGATGTTCTCACCCTTCTTTTCTATCTCTTCTTTCTATGCTCTTCTCGTCACGTTGACAGTCGGTATCGAGGACTTCCGTCATGACGTCGATGCAGGTGCGAATCAGATGGTTGCCGAGGGGCACCCGGAGGGTGACGGGTATCCCGCGCAGGTGTGAGTACTATGGGGGGGAGTTTGTGTCACCATCACGCACCCCAGACTTCCTCTTGCACCTGAAAAGGACTAGGTTGTGTTGAGTCTAGGTAGTACGCAGCTCTGATTTAGGAATCTCTTCTTTTGTATTCTGTTAGAGGTCTCATTTATTTTACTACCAGAACTTATGTTTTAATGTGGTCATGTGGGTATTCGAGAGGTACATCGATGCTACTTAATATGTATGTATGTATTTATGTCATACTGTTTTATGTTCTCTCAAGGTCTTTAACCATGTGTATGTTGTGTATGCGCGTAAGGTGTTAATTCTTTCGACGCTTACGGAAAGATAAGTTTTTGAAAGTGAAGGAAAGGATATTTCATAAGTACTTAAAATAAAGCTAGAGAGGTAATAGGTCAATGACACCTAAACCCTTTTCAAAAAAAAAAAAAACACTTCCGCATTTTGATGTTCTACTTCATTGGTCACGTGTAATGCATGTGGTACTTTTAGTGGTAACTAGGGGTATCACATTTTATCTTTAAACATGATGGTCCAAGACCTGTGAGGTTGAAGCTGAACATGAATATTTCTCTTTTTCTTGAATGATACGAGGTATAATTTTACAATTGGAGTAACATGTTAGATATTGCATTACGAATGTAAAATATGACATACAACATGTTATTAGTTCCCAAAACCCCTCACAACCCTCATGAATCAAAACCCTAAGTGTAGGCAAAACAATTTAACATCTATTCTCATCAATCACCTAATCCCTAGGGCAAGCATTAGTCATTATCACATATCCAAATCACAAGAAAGTATAAGAAGAGATTAGAGAATGGGGATCATTTAGGGTTTTACAAACAAAATGACGGTGAGTGTGTGGGTTACACTCACCTTAAGCCAAGCAATCCGACCCAACGAAGGCAAAGGGACGCTAGAGGGGTGTGGGAGCTTCCTTCTTCTTCTCCTTCTTCTCCCTTGGATAACGTACACACTCCCAAGCTCACACCTATCTCCTCTTCTCTTCTCCTCTCTGCTAGGGCATAAAAGGGTTGTGGGAATGTGTTTTAAAATAAGGGCTCAATGCCCTTAGAAAACTTTTAAAAAAACTACACTCACGCATTTTTGCTCAAGTGAGAGTATTCTTACTTGAGCAAAAATATCACAGAGACAAAAATGGGTATTTTCACTCAAGCGAAATCATTTTCACTTGAGTGAAAATCAGGCAGAAGCAAACCCCTGTTTCTGCAAAAAATTCACTCAAGTGAAAATTTCCAAAAATAGCACTACAATGTGAACTACTTATCTCACAACGCAGACTTCTTATGAACGCTCCAACCGTTCAGGGTGAAGAGCCAAGTGTCTTGAATCTACTGTCAAAATTTTAGCCCGATCCAACGATGATCGAATCCGCAGTTGCTAAGCAATGGTGGCAGCTTTGTGTGTGAGCGAAAATGACTTTCTCTCTCAAATTGTTTATCTCTATAAATACATTATCTTACTTTATAAATCTTTATTTAACTCGTTATAACTCATTATTTAACCTATTTCTAACATTAGTATTGTTACTATTATAATAACCTTAATTTTGTTTACAATTACTATCATCAAAATACATTATAAGTGTTTTAATTATAAATTCTAAATTCACGAATTTTGGGATGTTATATCTCTAAGATTTTCTTGTTTGCCTCCTTCTTTTTCTTGCTCTGTAGAACTAATATGTGGAAATGGAAGAGGAACAGAAGATTGGTTATTGCTCCAAGAAATAGGATTGCTTAAAGGACTAGGAATTTTTCTGCTACTGCTCTCTTGCACAGGTTTTTCTGCAGCAGTGTTATCCTCATCTTCTTGCGCAGACTATTGCCTCTCAGGTGCTTGCACACTCTTGCCAAACCTCAGAGTTACGGTACTATCATTTTTCGGGTTAATAACTGTTTAAGGAGGAAGTTTATCTGAACCCTGTGACTGAAACTGATTCAGTGTAGTAGCTAATTGTCCAATCTGACTTTCCAGGTTCAGTATGGTTCTCTATTGGAAATTCAGATTGTTGACTTCCATATGCCTCAACAATTCTTTCAATGTGGGTTCATTCTTGGAAGATGTTGCAACTTGTTGGGGATGTTGTTGTTGTTGCTGCATAGATGGAGGCCGGTATGGTCTATTTGGTCCAACAACATTAGACTTATAAGGAACATGAGGCTGCTGCTGTGTTGAATTCCCCCATCTCAGGTTTGAATGATTTCTCCAACCCAGATTATACCTGTTAGAAGACAGATCTTAGTTGTACTATTATTGTAGAGGTTTGTTATTACCATAGATATCTGCAACATAAGCTTGAGGAGGGACAATATCACCTTGAGACTCATGTAAGGTTGGACAAGAATCAGTGGGGTGCTCAGGTGATGTACTGATCCCACACAACTTTACAGTCTTCTGAGTTACTTCTAACTGCTTGACCAATGAAGCTAGACCATCAAGCTTGTTCTCCAATTTTCTGTGATCTGCTGCATATGAAGCCTCTACTTCATGAACTTCTTTAGTAACAACCATCGAGTTACTTCTAGTACCAAATTGTTGATTGTTTGAAGCTATATTCTCAATGAGTTGTCTTCCTGCAATAGGGTTTTTACCTACCAATGCTCCACTACTGGATGCATCGATCATCTGCCTATCTATTGATGTAAGGCCCTTATAGAAATAATACATGAGAAGCTACTCATTAATCTGATGATGTGGACAGCTTGCAAAGAGTCTCTTGAACCTCTCCCAATACTCATAAAAACTTTCTCTGTCCAATTTCCTTTTGCCACAGATATCTTTTCTGATTGAAGTCACTCTGGATGCAGGGAAGAATTTTTCCTGAAACATTTTCTTGAGATCATCTAAGCTAGTGACTAGTACAGGAGGTAAATAATACAACTAGTCTTTTGTTGTGTCTTACAGG
Organism: Sesbania bispinosa; assembly: GCA_026901365.1. Classification (NCBI taxonomy): domain Eukaryota; kingdom Viridiplantae; phylum Streptophyta; class Magnoliopsida; order Fabales; family Fabaceae; genus Sesbania; species Sesbania bispinosa. The sequence continues at coordinate 2,573,921 of QLOH01000007.1, read as the reverse complement.
GAGAATGGAAATGCCTTCAGCTTGATATGATCCTCAGGAACTCTTGGTGGTCTCGTAGTGGTACAAACTATATAAAATTCCTTGAGGTGTTTATGAGGATCCTCACTTGAAAGACCATGGAACATAGCCAACAAATATATCAATCCAGATTAAAACTCACAAGGCACATATAAATTAGGATACTAAATTCATAAAGTCTGATAAGACACACCAGGTGCAACAAGCTCTCTCAAAGTCCTCTAAGTCATATTATCAATATCAATAAATTCAGAATGCAAAGATGAAGAAGAAACATAAACAGAATCACTAACACTATCAACAGAATACACACTACGATAACGCTTTAGTTGTTAATGTTGCAGTATGTTATTTATGTTTTAAAGTGTTTCTGAAAATATTGTAGAAAAGACTTTCTAAAGCGTTTTTCAAAACGTTGTAGAAAGAAGATATGCTAAAGCGTTTTTAGTATGCCTTTTTTCTTAAGATGCTAGCTATAAACGTTTTGTAGCTAATGCATAGCTAACATGTTTTAAGAAAATAAGCAAATCTGACAGGAATCCTTGCTCTGCTTGTTCCCTTTTATTATGTATTATCCTTCTTACTATCCCTAACAATAAAAGGGGAACAAAATTGCAAACACTAAATATAAAATTACAGCTTAATAAAAACATATTAAAAAAAAATTAAAGATTAATTAATTTCTTACTAAGCTCGTCAAGTATCCTAACATCTAAAAAGGTAATTAAAGAACATGCATTGGATCAAAACAACTGAATTTATGATGAAATTATAAATAACCTATTAACTAATAAAAGATGGTAAATATAAAAAAATATTAAGTGCTAGCTCCAGTACATGGTAATATAAGTTTGATATGATAGTGACACCATGCTTGGTATATAAACAATAAAAGCTAAAAATTCAAAATTTAAGATACTGACTCGAGTTTTATTTTTTTACAATATATGTCTCAAGAAAAGTTTGTTTTTATGCATTGGTCAATACTTACAAGAACATGCTCTTTTTTGTTGACTAATTCTGACTCATGTATCAACAATTTTTTTAAAAAAATTAAATATGCATCAAGTATGAAAATTAAAAGAAAAACATTGAAAATGCAGTAACATAATTTATCATTGATTTAACTTTCTAAATATTAAAGAAAATAAGGGAAAAATATATTAACCATCAAAATGTAAAAACTAAGGACGATTTACTCATAAAGAAACTAAGAAAAAAACTAGTCAAAACAGGGGCAACTAACCATGGTATATGCCAATTATCCTACTCCTATATCTAAAAGGCACATCAACGAAATGTGACTTTTTGAATAATTATATTGCTTTTCTAAATTAAATATTTAGATAGAAATACATGGCAAGATGGATATCTTAGCTACAACAGTATATAAACCCCTTTTACGTACAATTCAAATTTTAAGTATAGCAGTATCAAAATTAAACTGGAGAAAATAAAGAAGTTTGATTACATTAGGCATATCAGGCACAATGATAGTGAGAGTAAGTACCTTTCTTTTGACCAATTCACTGTAGGATCGTCCATTTTATTAACAACAATGAGCTGCTTAGACACACCAATGATTTAGCATGTTGAACATGTTCACAGGTTTTTCCACCTCTCTCATTTCCAGTTTAAAATTCTCATTTTCGAGTAGAAATTACCTTATTAATACAACATAGAGACACATAGATATCATCAAATGGTTGTCAATAAGCATCTATTGAAGATTAAAAAGGTGTAATGCAAAATATCAACTTGAGATGCACCATTGATCATGTTAGGGACATAACTTTTGTGACCCTATAGAGTCAGTAGCATGTATTTAATAAAAAATAGTGAATGGAAACTAAACACTGTAATGCTCTTACAAATGACAAAATGAAAGGGAAAAATGCAACAGGGACACATTATAAGCAGAAAAAATTAATATCAAATAGGAAAACTTAAAATCACTGAATTAGAAAAATTTCAGTAGGTTTATCCAATCAATGAAAAGGGAAAGGAGAACTTACAGTTACATTAATTTCATAAGGGAATTAAGAGGAAATTAGTTGAAAAGGACAAATGAAAAAATCTAATCACTAGAAACAAACAAAATAGAAATCAATATCATTATCAATCTATGCATACAAATTGAAAGGAACTAATGTTAGATTAGCAAACAAATTCACAAAAAGCACACAAAATTGCACTGAATCATCTAAGTTTTTAATGCTATACATAAAATATTGAGTCACAAATGAAACAATCATGGCCATAACATAAAAAATCCAATCTGACCCAAAACCTCTACACAGTCCCAGTACATAGTCAAATCTGAGAAAAGCAAATATAAAAAAGAAAAGAACATAACAGTATTGTCACTAAAGCAACAACACACACCCATCACCACCAGTTGTGGTCACCATTGCGACGGTGCTACCACTGTCTCTACCACAACAACAGCCATCCCTAAGAACCCTGTAAGAGAAACAAACAAGTAAATCAGAAATCATTCCAGGACATAGTAAACCAGAATCAGAAAAAAAAAAACCAAAAATAGAGAAAGAGAGAGTGAGAAAGTTGTAGGTATGGACACATGAATTCGTTAATTATATTGTTTATTGCATATTTTTATGCACGTACCAATCCTAAAATCAATTCCTTGCATTTGTTTCTATCCACACATATTTAGATGTTCCTAGCATTTCTTTTAACCATTCCAATACAAATTCCCTATCTTAGAATTTCCAAGCAGATTCTAATGTTAACAAGGGACCATTCAAGCGTGCCCATAAAAATAATGGTGCATGGTGCATCAGTGCCTTTTTACCCATGATAACAAGTTAACTGCTAAGTTTTCTATTTATTATGTGGACCTTCTATTTTTGTTTATGATGAACTGCTTCTCAATCAAAACGATCTCTTCTCCAATCATAAGGCGGATGTTAGCATCATACTCCTTTTTATGGGACCTGTAAGAGAGAAAATGGAAAGCTTCACCAACAAGCTTCCTTGGAGGCCATGTGTGGTTCTTGTCTGGGTGAAAGAGAAAGACGAGCTTCTTGTACTGCTTTCTAATAACATTAGCATTTGTAAATGGCTCCACACCAAGAACCATGTACTACTTGGGGGAACACTTAATGGTGAGGGCAGTCACTATCTATGATATGCCATCAAGCTCAAGGGCAAGATTTTGGGCTTGCTTCACGTATTTCAGAGTTAATTTGGGGTTAATGGAGCTTTTGTACTTTGCCTTTGCTAAAGCCATAAGTTGTGAAACTTTTCATTTTTCTCCTTCTCCCTTTATTAGCCCTTTTTAGTGGAGAAGAAGTAGGGGAGAAATAGGGAGGAGGGAGATAAGTTGGTAACTTCTTTTGTTTGGTGGAGGAGAAATTCCAAAAAGTTGCGGGCCCACCAACTTTTTATTTCTCTACAAAATTGAAGAGAGATGGAAAAGAAATGCATACAGACAACACAATAATCGATTTTTGATTCATGAAAATTGATTGTCACAACAAATCTTACTAATTTTTAGGATATAAATCGATTTTTTTTACAATAATCAATTTTTGTCAAAAAAATCAATTTTTTTTTACGAATAATCGATTTTGAAAACCTATTTCTCTTCTATTTCATACTCATTTCTCTCATACCAAATAACTTAAAAATATATTTCTCTTCCATTTCATACCTATTTCTCTCACACCAAACAAGTTAAAAATCTCTTATATCTCTTTCCTATATCTCTCTTCCTCATTTCTCTCTTCTCTATTTCCCTAATACTACCAAACAAATCATTATTATCACTAGAAAATGGAAATGAGTTACAAAGATGACATCATTTGATGCCAATCACTTCACTCAATTAATTTCATAAGATAGTTTGCTCTGGTAGGGTTTTCCCTATACTATCATTGATTAATATTTTTAGGGATGTTAACTATAAATACCAACAATTCATCATGTAATTGGAACCTAGTATGCTATATATCAATCATTGAATAAATTATTTATAGATCCAATGGTCAGCTTTTCATTTTGACAAAATGGTCCACATAGACCGTGGTTCACAATAGACAGACATTATCTTAGGAATCAAAGATGGTTCAGAAAATTGGGAAAGAGAACCAAAGAGAGGAGAATTTGGAAATGAACCAAATATTATCATATTGAAAAATTGATGATAACAGTGTACAATCTGTTACTTATATAATCTCCCAACTATCACCCTAACAGAATTGTAACCGAATTCTAACACCCGCCCTCAAGTTGGTATTTGGTATCAACCAATACCAACTTGAAACCAAGAAAGGGAATGAAAAATAACAAAAGAAAGGGGAAAGAAAAACAAAATAATCACATCCCTTTCAGGCATTACAACAAACTGTTTCTCAACATCCTTTTCAGGTATTGTGTCAAACACTTTGTGCACATTCTTTTTCAGACATTTCATCAAACAACTACTGAACATTCACAACCCTTTCTAGCATTGAATCTTTTAAAGGCATTTGATCAAACAAGTTCTCTGAACTTGTACCAGCTGTTTGCACCATGAAAAGTGTGATTCCATAAAAGTGTAATAGCATAAAACGAAAATTTGAACAATCATATACCAACATAATATTGTCGTTGCCATCCGAAGAGTTTGAATCGTCATCATTACAAATCTTCTGAATCTCTACAATTCAACTGCGGAGCTAACTTGCTTCAACCATCTCTGTTGCCATACGAAAAATCGCAAGAGGAGAGAAAAACAAAAGTTTTGTGAATGTGGTTCCATTGAATCGCAAAAACTTAGCACCTAGATTAGTATCCTCAGTAAGAACCCCCATAAGAATTGGCTTCTTCGTCTTCAAGATCCGCTCTAAACCTCTATCTCTGTTTCTTCCTCCATCTTCAACAATCACGTTCAACACATTCTCATTAGCGAGATCAGTGAGCAGTGCCACTGGTTCATCAAGCATGGGATGCTTGGCATCAAGGACAGAAGCACTGTTGAGGAGGCAAGCAGAAACTTCTTGAGCGTGCACGACGAATCCGATGCTAGTGGGAGCGGAGGGTGGTGTAGGTGCCTGCGCAGCGGAAGGAGAAGATTCATTTTCTTCATCGTCAGGCAAAACATCATCGTCATCTTCGTCTTCTTCTTCTTCGTCGTCTTCCTGAGATTCGTAATCATTGTCCATTTCTTCTTCGATCTGCTACTTGTCACCATGGGTTTCGTTCTGTTGCTTGTTACCAAAGGTGAATGGATCTGAAACAGCTGTCCGCTGCAATTTGTTGGAGAGGTTGGTGTGAAGGGAATCAAGCATGTGGTTAGGGTGCAGCGGAATAAATGGATTCCCTCCCTTGTTATGATCGTTAATGCGAAGACATGAATTAAGGCATAAAAAGCATGAACATAATGACATACCTTTTCAGGATTGTGAATGATGCAATGGCAGCCACGTCTCTAAAGGTGTCCACGCCAACAACCGAATTAGGAAACCCTCCTCAACTCTGCTAGTAGTGTTTAGAGAGTAAGAGTGATTGCTCGTGTGTCTAGGGTAATGCATCTTATGCTATATTTATAGAGTAGTGGCTAGGGTTTAACCCCTCACTCTATTAACCCTAACATATATGGGCCCGACCCATTATGTTATAATTCTAATTAAATTAGAATTATTATCTTTTCCTAGTGGCTTGTTGTATGCGTGTGACCCAATAGGCTTTTAATATTTGGTTATGATATTAAAATAAAACCCTTTTATATTTAATATCATAAATAGTGAGCGGTATCTAGCAATACATCACTACCCAAATATTGAGATTATCAACAACTTTGACGAATTCTATTTTATGATAATTTATATGATATGCCCCTTTGTCCAAATATCTAATTGAACACAAGAGCATGAAATGTGTCAACTTTGTATAGTTCAATTTATGTTTTCTTGATCCCCAAGTAGACTGCACAGAAAATAAACATCTCATGTTTATCCTCCTGAGCATGGCCATGCATTTTGTCGTCTCACTTTATCAAGAGGCCTACAGATATAACTCCTGTTACATAGGAGGGACAAATCCCATCTAGGTCACTCACATCCCACCATATAATTTATTATATGTTCAAATGCCAACTTTATGATCACCTTGTTACATGCAACGTTTGATAATATTTAAAACATATAATTCCTTATGTAGGAATCGTAGTGATTTCAGGTCAAAGGACTTCATATAACATTTATCAATTTAAGAAACGTTCATGACACTTATGTAACAATCCATGTAACGTTCTTAAAGTGGGTCTGTCCAGTACACTATTATTCTTAATATGTACTTATGTGTGCACATGATATCTCATATCCATGATCCGTGAGATGTGATCATCAATGAACTCACATACTAGTCTAAATGCATCTTTGTCCTAAGATGATACTTGACCAGGGACTATCTATTACTAATATAAGAAAAGTGTTCGCCGGATGCATGTGTCGGCTCCTCTTTTTTTTTCTTTTTTCTTATTTTTTTTAATTTCCTCTCCAAGCGTCTGCTCTCCACTCCTCTTTTTTTTTTTTTTTCTATTTCTTCTCTAACACACATCGATCTCCTTTTTTTTTTCTTTTTTCTTTTTAATTTTTCTTTCTAACTTTCTTTCTCTTTCTCTTTCTTTTGCTTTTTAATTTTTTTTATTATTTAAGATGTTAATTATTTTTTTTAATTTTTTAATATATCATTTATCTCATTATTTTATTCATTAATGATTTCACTTATTATCTCTCTTATCTATTTAAATTATATTAAAATTGTTTTCCTAATACATGTGTCATGTTTTTTCACTTATTTTTTTAGTTTATTTATTTTCACCTCAATAAAGTAATTTTTTTATGAATTACTGGTATCCTCCACGGGAGACAGCCATCCTTCTTTCTTTTCTTTCGTTCCTATTAATGTTTCATGACAAAAGTGATGTTTTTTTATAAACCATGAGTATCCTCTACTGAGCAGTTGTGCTCTTACTGATTATTTTGTTCACATGACCCTCCCTTTTCATCACACTTTAATTTTATTTCTTCATTATTATATTAAAATAATCAGTAACATTATTCATTCATATTTTCTTTGTTTCCTTATATAAAAACACAAATTAAAAAATATAATGAATGTGTCAATTTATATTAAACTTAAAATATTTTTCAATATATCATTTATCTCTATATTTATTATTTTTCTTAAAATGTGTCGAGTTGTATTTATTCTGCATCTTAAAATTGTTCTCCCAGTACACGAGTCACGTTTTCACAATTGAGTTTTTTTAGTTTTTTTATTCTCATTTCAGTAAAATAATTTTTTATGAAGCACGCGTATCTTCCACGGGAGATAGTTATGTTCCTGTCGTTTTGTTTTTTTTTTCTTTTTTATCATACAATCATTTTTTTTAGCTTTATTATATAAAAAATTTTTCTCTCATTATCCGTTCTATAAATATGTTTCATTACAAGAGTGACTTTTTATGAATCACGAGTATCCTCCCGGGGGCAATTGTGCTCTTATTATTTTATTTCTTTTTTTCATCACACTTGACCTTTTTTTATTATTATGTTCAAATAATTTATCTAATTATTCATTCATATTTATTTATTTCATTACATAAAAAGACATATTAAAAAACATAATAAGTGTGTTGATTTACATTAAATATAGAGTGTATTTTCCAATATATTATTCATCTCTCTATTTTATTGATAGCCGAATGGGTGTAGGATTTAGAATTGAGCAAAACCAACCGATTAGAATCACAATTAAGCAATTAATTGTGAAATATAGGTGCTGGAACAGCAGCTATATTCACGCAAGAAAGTGAAGGAAAATGAGAGAAAATGAAAGAAAAAGTGGAGAGGAAGAAATGGGAAGGACACCACTGAAGCAAGAATCCACTTGCAGCAGATAAGTCCAATGCCAGACGCCACTAATTCAGGAGAATTAGATAAGTCTTAGTATGGTTTGAGCAACAACCACCAAGCCTCACTCAACTCACAAAGGGAGGAGAAAATTTGACATAATGCCTTTACTTCAAAATTCAATGTGTGAATTACAAGAGAGGAGACTCCTTTATATAGGAGTGGGGGTGAGAGGGGGCGGCCACTACATGAGGGGAAAAGGGGAAAATAATAAAAGATGAGGGAAATCCCATCCCAAGTGGGATTTGAACCCATGCCCCTAATGGTTTATGGCTAAGCTAAGCCTTAAGCCAATAAACCTCAAGAATAGCGCCCCTTTTAACAAGGAAAAGAAAGATGAGGTAATTTTCTATCTTAGGTGGGATTAGATCCCATGACCTCCTAAACCTTGTAGCAAGGTATCCTACTAACCAATAAAACCCAAGTATATGGGCACACCTAATTAAGAAAAAGACTAATATGTCCTAATTACATCATAAAGCTAATTACATCATAAAGTCCTAATTACATTGATTCCTAATTAAGTTGAGTCTTGTTTGTTGACTTTGGCTTCTTGGTCAATGGTCAATGGTTGACCAAGGGTTGACCCTCATGAAGGAAGACTCATGCTTGGTTCAGCTCCAAACATTTCAAGCAGCTCCAATGTTGACTCTAGCCATCAGCTGTTAGTCTAGAGGGTCCACTGACTGGTTGTCATCATTTATTCATTCATGTTTTCACTTATTATCTATGTTATCTATTTACTCTCTATGTTAAAAGTTGTTCCATCAGTACACGTGTCACATTTTTATTATCATTTACCCCGTAGACGTATCACATTTTCTCAATTGAGGTTATTTAGTTTTTTTATTCTTACTTGAGTAAAGTGAGATAAACCACATGTATCCTCCATTATAGACAGTCATGTTCCTGTCGTTTTTTTTCTACTTTTATCACACATTCACTTTCTTTTTTATTATTATTGCTATATAATTGTATTTTCTCTCATTATTCCTTCCTATTAACATGTTTCATTACAAGAGTGAATTTTTTATGAACCACGAGTAATCTCCACGAGGGCAATTGTGCTCTTACCGTTTTCCTTTTTTTTAATTTTTTATCACACTATAATTTCCTTTTCTATTATTATATTATAACAATTTCTCTAATTATTTATTCATATTTATTTGTTTCCTTACATAAAAACACAGATTAAAAAATATAATAATTGTGTTAACTTATATTAAATATAAAGTGTTTTCTCAATATATCATTTATCTCTTTATTTTACACATTAATGTTTTCACTCATTATCTCTGTTATCTATTCTTTTTGTCTATTTACTCTCTATCTTAAAATTATTTTCCCAATACTAGTGTCAAATTTTTTACTTGTGTTTTTTTAGTTGTTTTATTCCCACTTCAGTAAAGTGAATATTTTTATGAATTACGAGTATCTTCCATAGGAGGTAGTCTTACTCCTGCCAGTATCCTTTTTTTATCACACTTTCATTTTCTTTTTTTATAATTATATTAAATATTAAAATATGACTTCTCATTATCTTTTCCTATTAATATGTTTAATTACAAAAGTGGTTTTTTATAAATTAACCACGAGTATACTCCACGGGGTAGTTGTGCTCTTACCGATCATTTTCTTTTTTTCCTTTTTTGTCACACTTTTATATTCTTCTTTTGTTATTATATTAGAACGGTTTCTCTCATTATTCATTTATATTTATGTGTTTTATTACATAAAAACACATATTAAAAGATATAATAAATGTGTGTTGATTTATATTACATTTAAAGTATTTTTTTTCAATATATCATTTATCTCTCTATTTTATTTATTCATGTTTTCACTTATTATCTCTTTTATCTATTTTATTTAACTATTTACTCTTTATCTTAAATTTTTTCACTCAGTAGACGTGTCACGTTTTCTCAATTGAGTTTTTTTAGTTTTTTATTCTTACTTCACTAAAGTAATTTTTTTGTGTATCATCAATGATAAACAATCATATTCCTGCCTTTTTTTTTATCACACATTTATTTTCTTTTTTTAGTATTATTATATAATAGTATTTTCTATTAATATGTTTCGTTACAAGAGTGATTTTTTTATGAACCACGAATATACTTCACGGGGGTAATTGTGCTCTTACAAGTTTTTTTTTTATTTTTTATCATACTTTAAATTTTATTTTTTATTATATTAAAACAATTTCTCTAATTATTCATTCATATTTATTTGGTTCATTACATAAAAACACAAATTAAAAAACATAATAATTGTGTTGATTTACATTAAATATAAAGTGTTTTTTTAATATATCAATTATCTTTTTTTATTCAATAATATTTTCACTTATTATCTCTGTTATCTATTCTCTATCTTAAAATTGTTCCCCCAATACACATGTTACCTTTTTCACTTGTGTTTTTTCTATTTTTTATTCTCACTTCAGTGAAAGTGATTAAAGTGATTGGGTCGTGAGATAAAAAATCTAAATATATATATATATATTAAATTTATAATTTTAATTATAATGATGTATTGATTACTATTTTTTTATAAATATGATAATAATATACTCTTCATAACAATATACTCTTCATAAGTTAATTTCATTATAAATATTTATTTAGTAATATATGTAAAAACAAACATCATCCACAACTCAACGTCACCCGTGCGAGTGCACGGGTACCGTGCTAGTTTTAAGAATAGTTCTTCATAAGATCTCACGATCAAATCATCTACTTGATTTCTTATGAAGTTTGAGCCTACTATTCTAAGGATATTAATGGTATTCTTAAAAGAATGAATTAATTGTCTTTATAAAATAATATGATACATGTGATGGATGTTTCAAAAACATATAAGTCTCTAGTACATATACTAACATGGTGTTCTTCTTTGTGGCAGCGATTAACTCTCTAGGAGGAAGAAATTGTGTTGTTTGTTTTTCCATCTTTGCTAACCTCCATAGATGAGAGATTATGGAGTGTGTGAGGAGGAAGCTAGGTGGATCAAAGATTACTAGAAACAGAGTTTTGTGGCAAGAGGAAGGTGGTGAGCTCCATGGATGGAGCTCTGATACCATCTTAGGAATTAAAGATGGTTCAGAAAATTGGGAAGGAGAACTAAAGAGAGAAAAATTTGGAAATGAAACAAATATTATCATATTAAAAAATTGATGATAAAAGTGTACAATCTGTTACTTATCTAATCTCCCAACTATCACTCTAACAGAATTGTAACCGAATTCTAACACGTTAACAAGTCCAAATGACTAACAAGTCGATATGATATTGACATAATTGCATTACTATGTCATATATAAAAGACAATAATTTATTTTACCAAACTAAATAAATATTCTAGTCGGTTCGGTCAAGTCATATGCTAGAATATTGCGTCGTGCAACATGCTTCTCAATCACGTTGGAACTTTTATAAAGGCCTTCTACAAGGCCAACCATAATTAAGCTAACAATTGTTTTTGGCACATGTGTTGCAATTAATGCTATTATGATTTGCATTAGTTTACATAGGTTGAAATGACTTTCACTGCTTATATATTTTACACTTATTTCTGAACCTTGATCAATTAGTTTATACATTTCAAAGACATGGTTAGAAGGTTTCATTAGCCTAGATAAGGCACTAACATGGATGAAAATGTTCAAGAATTAAACCTTAACAACTTGAAATTGCATTTTAAAAATGACATTGCAAACTAAAATCATGAATCAACTTTCACAATTAAGAAGCACAAAATGAAAGATGTAAATGGTATTCAATTTTAGTTTAAAGTCCTGGACGATTCTACAGTGGACCAAATAAAATTTGGTTCACCTAGTCCAACTTCTATTTTTTTCCTTACAAAAAGAATAATTTTATTTTTTATTAAATAATCTTTATACGACTATTTGAGTTTAATTTAAGGGAAAATATGAATTTATAATATAATCTATGCTAATTTTGTTGAGGATATATCAATTTAAAGTTGAAGGGCAAAGTTTTACATTACACGGTAATATCGAATTGAGTTTTTATTATTTTTAAATGATATTTTATAAAAGTAACTTGAAACTATTTTAATATCAATCATTAATAAAAATGAGCTTTGAATTTGGTGATTAGGGATTTAAATTACTATATTTTTACATTTTGGACCATGTGAACCATGGTCCATCGTAGACAAACCCTAAAGTCCTCATGATTCAGTTCTAATTCAATATGGAAATGAGGAAAAGACTATTAATCTTCACTATTGAATATATCATATATTATTATTTTACAAGTGTATCATTCATTCAGTTCTCCTTTTGGTTAAAAAATGCTAGATTCCTTGTTTCCAATATACTTGTCAAAATATATTAATTGCAACTTTGCAATTGTTATGTATATGGAAGGCAATACAAGAAGCAAAGCCCCTTTTCTCACACTTTCCATGAATTCAAAAGGAGAGCTGCAATGTCATTCTTTGTTGAATCTTTGGAATGAGTGTAGCAATCTCCATCTTTGTAAAGCACATCAATTACACGTGACAAGTTATGAATTGGCTTAAGGAGAGGCTTTGGTACTTTGGTAGGGTCAAGGAGTTCCTTATTGATATCCTTCCAAGCACTCGTCACTTGTCTTAGAAATTCATTAGTGGCATCTTCTTTTGAGACATTGTATTGCTTCATGTAGCATTAAGAGCATAAACAACATGCCCTCTCTCCTGCTCAAACTAATTAATGGAAATAAAAGGAAGAAATTATCAAACATATGTAGTTAGAATATAAATTAAAAAATAAGGGAAAAAATTAATTCTCATTATATTACCTCGTTGGAAACAATATCATCCATTAGTCTGGCAATAATTGTTGAAGGCATTGACAATTTTAGGATTATTAGTTACCCATTGGAAGGCCTTTTCTGTAGCAATATATCCCATTCCAATGAAGGATGTCGTTGCAACCATATGATAACCAGAACTTACCAATGCAACATCCATATACTCTTCCACTGTAGGTACATAATTGCTATTGAACCATTTGGTCTCAACAAAGTAAGCTTGGACCAATCTTATCATCTGTATTCACACCACAATAATTGATAAGAATAAATGAAAGTTAGATTCATTTACAGATATACACCCATGCCTAACATTTCCTATGGATAGCTTTTAGATCTTGTCCGAATGATGAAAATACTTGTATAAAGGTAAAGTTGGAGTTTTTACTTCATTTTTGGCATAGATTACACAAGATGATCTTCCTTCCTTCGTCATCTCTTGCTCAATTTCTTCATAAACATCTAAGAGGGCTTTGTAGCAAACTTTCATGTATTCTGGTAGAAAATCCATGCAGCTAATATTCCACCTAATATTTTCAATATTCATTATCATAAAGGTTATTAGAAGGTTAACATGTTTTATCTAAATTTTTAATTTAATTTCAAAACAAAAAGTGAAAATTTCAAAGTTAACTCAAACCTCAAACCTCAAACCTTTCAATAGCTTCCGTGAAAAGTTGTAGTTCCTTTAATGTACCATAAACATCGTATATATCATCAATTGTTGATGCCAAGGATATCACCTTAGTCATTAGCCTTCTACCAAGAGAGTATTGGGGCTCAAAATATACTCCCAATATCCAAAAGTAAGCTTCAATTATCCTATTACGTGCAAAAGGCAGTTTTGTTGCAAAATCCAATTCTTTCCACCACCTAATTCATTAAATAGAACTAAGTTCAATAATCAAAACATGAGTGATTAGCATGACAAAAAATTTAAATTTTTTTTAATTATTTGTTAAGGTGGTTTGGTTGAAAGACTTACTTTTAAATACCGCCAACTTCTTTTTTATGCAATTGTTGGAGCAAAATAAAATCTAATTTAGCAAATAATAGCAAAGTTGCATCATGCGAAGGGTCTTCCTCATGAGTGGAAATGTAATTTCTTGCCACTAGCCTAGGCAAGTTCTTGAGAAGTGGTCGCTTTAAGCCATGATTAACTTTCATGGCAAGTGAGGGACTCAATTGGGTGGTTATCAACTCAAGATGTGAGGAAGTGAAGGCAAACGCTTCATTTAATATCTCCTCTCCATGAATCCTGAGATGTGAAGCTTCATACAAGCTTAGAATTCCCTCAACATCAGCAATAAGCGTTACACTAAAGTTTCCTTGCTCATTCTTGAACTTCTTAAAAACATCTGAGATATATTCACCAATCGTAAGATATATAATTTATGCTTGTCTTAGAGATCTTTAATCGAAACTCATATTTTGTTGAGTTCTCTTGTTTACTTATATATTATATATTTTTTGTCAAACACATACAATTCAAATTTAAAAAGTAAATAGGTGGGGCCTACCAGAAAAAAATGTGATATCCTTGTTGCCTCAATAACCTGAAGTCAAGCGCAACAGTGATCTGGAGGTCTTCATTAAGAGTTAATATGTCATTTTCAACATAATTATTATGAATATGTTGCAATACTTCCCCAATCTCATGTTCAAAATGATGGTATAATCCCAAACGTTGGATTGAATCAATCAACTTAGCATCTTCCACCAATGATCTTCTGGCCTTCTCTTTCATAGGCACTAACATCTTTCTCACATGTTCTTTCAGCATTACAATTTGCTCCATTATTCCATCTATTTCCTGTATGTTAAAACTTAGTAATATGAGTAATGTTTTTTGAAAAATGATGAGAATGAAAATAAATATATTGGAAAATCAAACTTCTTCATCAGATATTGATTCTAGTGTATCTAGGCAAATACACTAACTTCAGAGGAGTTTTTCCATATATAAAATATGTGTGACTCAGAATATATAATTATCTCCATTACATCATAGGTATATATATAGAGTAAATTAACAAATTGGTCCCTTGCTTCTTTAAGGTAATTCAGTTTAGTCCCTAAGAAATAGAAAACCCCAATATAGTCCATGACTTCTTGTTTTTTCTTTCACTATGGTGCAACTGTGTGTTTCCCGTTAATTTTTTTACGATGTATCATGTTTTGTGACACTGTGTCACATTATTTGCCATCGCGGCACAAAAATAACTTCATTGGAGTTGAGACATTCCAATGAAAAAGGGGGAGAAGAGAGAAAAGGAGGGAGTAGGGAAGCACACAACGATGAGAGTTGAAGCCTTTCAAACTATAAATTTGACAAAACCACATCATTTTTGTGCCATAGTGGACACTATAGTGTCAAACAGTGAAACAGAGTGTTACTAAACGTGACACGTCGTAAAAAATTAACGGGAAACACACAGTTGGACTATAGTGAAAGAAAAAAGGGTAAAATATGTTTTTGGTCCCTACAAAATTAGCGAGTTTTGCTTTTAGTCCCTATAATTTTTTTTTTAATAAAACGTCCTTCTAAATTTTTTTTACAATTAGTCCCTCCCCTGACGTGGCTATTTTTTTGTTTCCTACATGTCAATTAATGCAGTTCTGGAAATCGCCAGAAAATTAAACATTGTTTCCCGTTTTCCCCTTTCCCTCTTCTCTTCCCACATTCTCACCACAACCACCAACCCTCCCCTCCTCTGACCTGTTGCATGATTTCCCTCTCCATTCTCCTTCTGCCGCCGCTTCCTCATCTTTCTCTCCCCTTCCTTCATTGCCCACATCCTCCGCTGTTTGGAGGACATTTATCACAACTTCTACACTGAACTTGCGCACCTGCAACAAGGGGAACAAATTAAAGGGCATGAAATATACAAACCGAATGGAAAGCAAATATCTAAGGTTAACAAGTAAATTACTTTAACTATAACAAGTAATTAACAAGGACTAGCAATGATTAAAACAAATTACTTTGCTTAAATATTATTACTAAACATCAACAATACAACTCTGCAGAAACTGATACTTCACCGCCGGACCAGAAACTCTGATGTTATTACTCCCCCTGTGGGCAGTCCAGGTTACTGAATTTTTCAATTGTTGGCTAGGAGTAATTTGTTAATAAAATAATTATTAACAAGTGAATGTAACCCTTTGATCACAGCATTGTATCCTTCATAGCTTTTCCTTTCTTTTTTTTTCCAGTTATGATATCTCTATTTAGATGATACCTGTATTTATAATCCACTAGACAATCCTATTTTTGTTTGGCTTTATTTCATCTTCATGCATACATATAATTCTTTTAGTGATTTAAATTTTGGACTTTGGACCCATTCTTTTGGCAGAGAAAAAAGTACTGGTTGTTTATATACTAAAGGGAAACCATACTGTATCTTGTATACTTGGCAGTCCAGTTTATTATAAACTTGTCAACACTATTCTTTTTAATGATTTAAACAATTCCTTTCGGTAAATGAGAAGTGGCGGGAGGAGGAGATGCAGGGGTGGAGTAGCAGTGCAGGGGAGGGGGAGAAAGAGATGCAGGGGGTGGAGTGGCAGGGGAGGGGAAGATGGTGCGAAAGGGAAATGGTGGGTAAATTTCTGGCGGTTTTAGACCGCCAGAAATACACTAAGTGACACCTAAGAGGGAGAAAAATGAGCCACGTCAGCACGTGACACACACTAATTAAAGGGAGAGACCAATTACAAAAAAAAAAAATTTGGAACGACGCTTTACTAAAAAGGAATTTTATAGGGACTAAAATCAAAACTCGCTAATTTTATAAGGATCAAAAACATATTTTACCCAAGAAAAAATAAGAAGTCAGGAATTATATTGGTGTTTTCTATTTTCAGGGACTAAATTGCATGACCCTAAAAAAAAGTATACGACCAATTTGCTAGTTTAATATATATATATATATATATTTTATATTCAAAGCTTAATAAGAATAAAGTTATTATGTATATTACCATAGGTTCTTCTACATCATATTGAATAAATTGATCACCCCAAATGTCGGGATGAAAATTTGCCGAACGTCGAGAGATGTTGGAGGCATTAAGGGTTGGAGCAACGAGTGATGATGTTGCTGAAACAGATGACATGGCTTTTTTTCAACTTGTGTGAATGTTCACCTTTGTTATTCCAACTAATATCTTCGTAAGAGGGTTGTGAGTGGAGAACTTAAATGTGTGTCAAATATTTATAGAGATATATTATACTACTATTATTTATACAATTTAAATACTTATATGTTTTCTTTTCTTTTTAATTTCTCACACATTATTGTCGAGTTTTGTGTGCTGTGAAAGAGACACAACTTAATTTGTTTCCAACCACACTAAGAAGATAAGTAATGCTAGGATTGCTTGCAGAATATCTCTATCAGGCTTTTAACAAATCTCACCCCTTATACAGTAATGTCAACTTCCTATTCAATAAAACATAATTTCAGATGAAATATTTTACATTTAATTTAGAGTGTTTTTAGCGTTTCCAAAAAAAAAAAAAATTATGACTTGTTGGTGCGTACCATCATCGGTTCCAATGCAAAATACACCACCTCACCATATTGCTTTTATCGCAAATTGCCGTTTTTATGTCAATTTAATAGCATGTTTGGAAATAGTTTAATTTTAATAAATAATTATCGTATAAATTAAAATAATTTTCAAAAAAACTTTGATTTAAATATGTTTTTAATTCGAATAAATATGGTTCATTTTATTTTTAGTCTTTATAAAATTAAAATTTGGTTTTTTATTTTTAAAAAAAATTTGTTAATCTTTTTGGTTCCTAAAAATTTTTTCGTTAGGCGTTTTTGTTCTCAGTAAAGTATGATCAGTCGACTCCCAAACCGAGTGTATGCTTGCTCCGGGAATCTTCCTATGTCTTTACCCTTAAGATGGGAACTGAGGGTCTATTCCCCTATTGTGTGTATTTTAACCTCTACTTTCCTAACCGCCTTTTCCCACGTCTCCTGCCCACTAACCCCTTTACTCTTCGTGTCCTATATCCTCGGATCTCCCTCCGACTAGGGACGCCTGTAGGGTTCTTTATTGGGCTTGCTCTGTTGATGCCAACACTGGGAAAATATGATTTATATAACTTCTTTGGGCGGCCCATGAAGTCGGGCATTCTAGGCCAGCCCGATATCCTGGATAGTACACAGCCCCACGAGCCTAAGCATACTCATCAAGTAATGTGTAAGGCGTAAAGGATTTAAGTAGGTCGACCATGCAAATCACCAAGGCAGTACACAGCCCCATGAGCCTAAGCATACTCATCAAGTAATGTGTAAGGCGTAAAGGATTTAAGTAGGTCGACCATGCAAATCATTTGAAATAAAACAATCAAAGTCTCCACATATTGATGTGGTTCTGTGTCGACTTACCGCGAAGTCCTAATAAAAAATCGTCGTTGCTTTTCACTTTTGAATTTGAAAACCAGAGAGATGGAACGTTTCACCTTCAAATCTCCTGAATCGATGCCACGTGCCATTAGCCTTACCTGCCATTTAATAGCCATCATTGCCTACACATTGAAAAAGGTGTGATTTGAAGGGTTACAGCGTTTCTTGAATGGATGCCACGTGTTCCTGTAATACATTCCTTCATCTAACGGCTATAGTGAGATGTTGTTTGGCTTTCGGACGATTGTGATGACTTTTGGTGGCATTCCCTCATCCCACGGTTTGGATGAAAGGGCGTATGGCTTCCAAACGGTCATGATGAACTGATGCATTGACTTGCTTATAAAGTCTATATGTACGCTACCAATTCCTTCACCAAGACAATACTCCTATTCCTTCGCTCTTGTTCTGAGAAAGTTCTTCATTTTCTCCTTCTTCGCTCACCTCAGTCATTTTCTCCTTCCATCTGCTATTTCATTGCCCCATTTTAAGCTTCGTTTATCCCCCTTCACGGTGCTATTACTATGATTTCTCCCTAGAGCAGGTATTTCCTCTTCAGCATCTCTCTTGCTTGATTACTTTTTTATTACATTTTGCTTGGCATTTGTGTTCTGATTTCATCCCCCTAAGACTTCCGACCTTTTGCCTTTTAACCTTCAATCACGTCTGGTAGTGACCTTAGTGATTCTCAAAACCCTTCTAAATCTGAATCTTTGATGTCTGAGAGTGGCGGTACCACCACTGAAACAGACTCAATTTTTTTATAGTACTGCTACCAAGACCTCAATAACATCTCGACCCCCTTCAAATACTGTTAGTCATGATAGGGTCCCTAGGGCTGAAATTCATGTTGTTAGCCAGAGTGATGAGGATTCACCTACTCAAAATGTTCATGGCAATCCTGCTGAGGAAGAAACCGATTTAGAGACAGGGTTAGATGTATGTCAGAATGTTCCCAAAGTCTATCACCATTTTACAAACGAGGTTGTTCGATTTTCTTCTAGGTATACCAGTCTGTCTAGCATTGCCAACTTTCGTAGGACCACCGTAATCACCACTATCGACTTAGATAACTCCATTTTGATTGAACCCTGCATAGAAAATGAGAAGGTGTGTGATTCATATGTGGATGGTGACTCCACTCCTCTTTATACTTATCTATATGATACTTTCTTTACCAAACTCAACCTCCGACTTCCCTTCTCTGATTTTGAAAAAAGTCTTCTCAATCTCCTTAACATTCCTCCTTCTCAACTTCACCCCAATAATTGGGCTTTTGTCCGGGCTTATCAGATTATATGTCAATATGATGAGGACATCAAAGCAGTCAAAAGACTAGGGGGAATTATGACAGGGGCGCAAACAAGAAAGGCAAAGGAGGTTGAAGAAGGAGGAAGCATTGATGAAGCTACAGTTGCATTTAATGCAACTACCAGTTGAAGAACCTTCATTAGCATGAAATGGGGCCATGGTGGGCAGCCAATTCAACCACCAATTTGCTGATTTATGATGTTTTATTTACTTTCAATAAGATGCTAGTGGTTACACAAAAGGAGATTAATTTTCTGGTGGTTACAAGACAAGGTGATAAATGCATTAAAACCATGTCTACTAGCCGTTAAAAAAGTGTGTGTTTCTGGTGCATGAACCTTGACTTATTTCAAGCCACATGGAGACCTTCCACCTAGCAAAATGGGGCAGCCAACATGTGATTAAATGGCTGAGTAATATGCCATAAAGTGGGGCGGCCAACATATGCATAATTGGGTGAGTTAAGTGTCATCAAGCATGGGCCAACAAGTGAGTAAATTGGCTGAGTTATATGCCATTACTTGGGCGGCCAACACATGCACCACATGGCTAAAATAAGGAGTTTAAGAAGGTTGTAAATGGCTGGTTTAATTTCCATCAAAGTGGCGGCCACATTCATGAAATGGAGGTTACACAATGAAGGTCTTCTTGATGGATTGTGGTTGTTTTGGGGCGGCCGCTTCAATGGCTGATTCAATGAGCATTTTAATCCATGATTTATGGTTACATTTCATGTAATAATGCAGCCACATGTGCCACAAAATTCTAGTTGAAGTTGCGGCCACTTAAGCTTGCCTAGGTTAACTTTTAGAAGCTATTTTTGTTCCTTTAATTTATTTAATTTTAGTAATGTAATTAGGGTTGCATGGGAAGTGTGTAAGGGGTATTTTTGGGAGTATTTTGGGCATGAAGGTGCAACTGATTTCATGGCCCTAATTCACCTTGTAAACTCTATAAATACATGCTACATGCATGCAAGAAAAGTTAGATGTTTTATGCTAAGTTTATCAATATAAGTGAAAGTGATTTTCTCTTTAGTGAAAGTGATTTTCTCTAAATTTCTTGCTAGTCAAGAGTTGAAGATTATCAAAGGTTTTTCACCTTTGTGTGTGTATCTTCAAGGACTTTTCTTTCAAGTCTTGAAAGTGTGACGTCCATCTTCTATCATTTCTAATTTTCCTACTTCTTCTAGTTTGTTCAAAAACCTATTTTTCCTATACGTGCTACTTGAAATATATGCGATTTATTTTTCAAGTAATCAAAGGTTGAATATTAGTTTTTGTCATCCTTCTATTTTATTTTAAAAATAGTGTTTGAATCCCCAAGAAAAGAGAAAAGGAAAAGAAAATAGAAAAAAGAAAAGAAAAAGAAAATATTGCAAGAATAGAAAAGGTGCTTGTCAAGAAATGTGATATTTTATTCAGAATTTTTCTAAGGTCCATTCAAAATAGAACCTCAAGGTTCATATCACAATATCATTCATTGATTCCGAACTTAGAAAATTTCTTCACTTTTTTCCAAGTGAAGCTCCCTTCCTCTAATGAACTCGGTTGGGTTTCATTTAATAATATTCCCAAAAAGGGGGTAATGACTACCTATACCTCTTCCTACAAATTATGGAAACAAAAATTCTTTAGGGTCCGAGGTATTGGTGCCTCGAGT
The DNA here is from genome assembly GCA_026901365.1 of Sesbania bispinosa. NCBI lineage: Eukaryota > Viridiplantae > Streptophyta > Magnoliopsida > Fabales > Fabaceae > Sesbania > Sesbania bispinosa. The sequence goes on along the minus strand of QLOH01000007.1, from coordinate 2,552,747 downwards.
AATCTATTATTCGGTCCAGATGGAACCCCACACTTTCCCTTATTCTAGTCATTGGAACCTCAGAGTTCCCAAAGTCGACTTAAATTCTCTTTCCGAGGAAGACAAGGCTGTTGTCGAGTGGTTAAGGGAACAAGATCTCATAGATTGCAGTGCCTTATTAGAGAACGAAGACAACCCTGCCGGTCATCGAACCTTACTTGGTATATTACTTTGTTTTTTAGGAATCGTTATCATTCACTTTATGCTTCAGTTTAAATATTAAGTCTTTCTATTTCTCTGTGCAGGAAATATGCCTCCAAAGTCCCAAACCACAAAGACCATGGACGAAGTGGCAATGCTCAAGGCTCTCCGAGCTCGTGAGAAGAAAAACAAGGCCGCTGAGAAGGTCAACATTAATTCTACCGAGCACTTAGGAACCGGCGCCGCACAAGGTGAAGGCGAAACCTCTTCTTCTCTACGCAAAAAATAGAAGGTTGATAATGGCAGCAATCCAGGGGCCGAGAACCAAAAGCCCCCACCCTCCAGTAACGCTCAGAATCCCTCAAGCATTGCTGTTGTTAACCCCGTTCCGGGGAATTCTGATAAGTGGTGGTCCATTTTTAATGATTTTGAAGGTGCTACCACCGACGTCGGCTCAATTTTTTATCGTTGTTTTCCCATTGAACAAATTGTTGAAAAGAATCTAAATCGGAAGGAGGATAGGGCGCGTGTTCATAAGGCCGGGATGAGGAACCTTGGTAAGAAACTTCAATCTTTCGAGGCCCAAATGGCTTTCTTCAGACTATGTGTTGACCAATATGTGGGTAGTGAAGAGAAAGAAATGAAAAATGCTCTTCTGAAAAATAAAGACCTCGCTGAAAAACTAAAGAATGCAGAAGGTGACATTAAGACGGTTGAAAGACTGAAAACCGATCTGGTGGCTAGTGAGAAAAAGAACAATGAATTGACTGCTGAGAAGGCTACTTGGGATGAGAAGTATTCTAATATGAAGAAGGCTTATGAGGATGCTGAAGCTGGAAGGAAAACTTTGGAGAAGGCTAACAAGACCTTGGAGATGACTGTCGCCACTCTAACTACAGAAAATAAAGGGTTAATATCAGAGAAGGACTTAATCGTTGCTGAACTTGGAGATGCAAAAGTCGAAGTCGCCATGCAACATGTTGCGGGTTTCGAAAAGGCTGTTTCTCGACTCAAATTCCCGTACCCTAACTTGAAGGTTGATGAGGTTGGAGCTTTCAAGCATATAGTTGATGGCAAGTTGGTCGATATCGTCATAGACGAAGATGAAGAGTGAAATGTTCTTTACTTCTCTGATTTCTAGATCCTGCTCTCTGTAGTTCTTTCCTTTAATTCTTATTTTATTATGATCTACATTTTGAACTTAGTGTATTATGACTATGGTGTTTTATATGTATCTCTAGTACTTTGACTTTTCCGTCTTTTGTTATTAATACTTAAGAAATCTTGCCTTTTCTTAGGTCGAAAAATTCTTCAAGTCGATGCCTTTTCTTAAGTCGAAAAATTCTTCAAGTCGATGCCTTTTATTAGGTCGACAATGTCGAGTTATCAATGCTCTTTCTTGAGTTGGTAACTTGGAAAATTCTTCAAGTCGATGCCTTTTCTTAGGTCGACAACGTCGAGTTACCAATGCTCTTTGAGTTGGTAACTTAGAAAATTCTTCAAGTTGATGCCTTTCATTAGGTCGACAGATTCTTCAAGTCGATGCCTTTTATTAGGTCGACAAGGTCGAGTTACCAATGCTCTTTCTTGAGTTGGTAACTTAGAAAATTCTTCAAGTTGATGCCTTTCATTAGGTCGACAGATTCTTCAAGTCGATGCCTTTTCTTAGGTCGACAACGTCGAGTTACCAATGCTTTTTCTTGAGTTGGTAACTTGGAAAATTCTTCAAGTCGATACCTTTTCTTAGGTCGACAAATTCTTCAAGTCGATGTCTTTTATTAGGTCGACAACGTTGAGTTACCAATGCTCTTTCTTGAGTTGGTAACTTAGAAAATTCTTCAAGTCGATGCCTTTTATTAGGTCGACAGATTCTTCAAGTCGATGCCTTTTATTAGGTCGAAAAATTCTTCAAGTCGATGCCTTTTCTTAGATCGACAACGTCGAGTTACCAATGCATTTTCTTGAGTTGGTAACTTGGAAAACTGTTCAAGTCGATGCCTTTTCTTAGGTCGAAAAATTCTTCAAGTCGATGCCTTTTATTAGGTCGAAAAATTCTTCAAGTCAATGCCTTTTATTATGTCGACAAATTCTTCAAGTTGATGCCTTTTATTAGGTCGACATTATCAGTTCAAACAGTAATATACATCTTCATTTACATATTAGATATTCAAACTCTGAATAATATAAGATCGAGCAAGCCTCATTAAAAACTCTTCCAGTGTGAAAGAGAAAAGAGTACCTACTTCGACCACTCCATTGATATTAAGTAAGTCATCATACAATGAAGATTTTAACCAGTGCGCCTAATCATAAGTAAAACTGCCTATGTACAATAATGGCTTGACACTGCGCCACTAATCTATCATAATCAAAACATTAAAATAAATCTACTCATACTTACTAGTCATCTTCACAAGGCTTCTCAGATGAAGTAAGAGCGTAAATGCTCTGAGTTCCATGTTCAGGGAATTTCTCTTCCTTCCAAAGTCTCCAATTTATATGCCCCCTTTCCCTTTACTTGCTTGATTCTGTAAGGTCCTTCCCAGTTAGGTTCAAGTTTTCCTGCCACTAAATCTTTCACAGCTCTCCTCATCACCAAATCCCTTGTTTGAAAGCTTCTCGGAACCACTTTGGAATTGTATTTCCTTGCAGCTCTCTCTTTACAAGCCACTTCCCTAATGTGAGCCGCTTCACGAATCTCTTCTATCTGATCCAGATCGGCGCGGCGACCAAGGTCATTGTTTTCCTCTGAATAACTCAAGGTTCTCCATGTAGGTGTTGAAATCTCCACTGGAATCATAGCATCTGCTCCATATACTAATCTGTAAGGCGATTCCTGTGTTGTGGAATGAGGGGTAGTATTGTAGGTCCAAATCACCTGCGGCAAGTGCTCTGCCCATCTCCACTTAGCTTCATCTAATCTCTTTTTTAATCCATTGAGTATCACTTTGTTCGCTGCTTCAGCTTGACCATTTGTTTGTGAATACTCTACTGAAGAGAAGAGCAACTTAATGCCCAAATCCTGACAGAATTTCGGGACAACCCTGCCAACAAATTGAGTACCATTATCGGAAATAATCCTGTTATGTACACCATACCTGCAAACCAACCTCTGCCAGTAAAATTTTTTCACTTTCTCAGCTGTAATCGTTGCTAAGGGCTCTTCCTCGATCCATTTGGTAAAATAATCGATGGTCACCAGCAAGAATTTGACCTGACCAGGAGCTTGTGGAAATGGACCCAAAATGTCTGCTCCCCAAATCGCAAAAGGCCAAGGTGAGTATATAGAACTGAGGTCGAAAGCGGGTGCTTTATGTAGGTCTGCATACCTCTGAAATTTGTCACATTTCCTTGCGAATTCCATGCATTGTCTGTGCAACTTTGGCCAATAATAACCAGCTCAGATCACCTTCAAAGCTAAAGCTCCATATCCAATGTGGCTGCCACATGTTCCTGCATGAATTTCTGAAATAACTTTGTGCCCCTCCTCTTCTGTTAGGCATCTTAGAAGTGGAGTAGAGATTCCTCTCTTGAAAAGTAGATCTCCTATCAATACATACCTTGCTGCTTCTCTCTGAATTCTCCTAGCTATGCCTTTATCTTCTGGGAGCTCATTCTGACTCAGGTACTTATGAATTGGGCTCATCCATGAAGTATTAATCGTTGTAATGCACAATACCTCCTTCATCTTCTCAATAGTCGGAGAGGTCAAAGTTTCTTAGATGACAGAGTGATTGTTACCGGGTCTCTTAGTACTAGCCAATTTGGATAACAAATCGGCCCTAGAGTTCTGATCCCTGGGTACAAATTCTAAATTGATTCTGTTAAAATGCTCAAATAATTCTTTAACCAAAGTTAGGTACCTGGATAGATGCACATCTTTGGTCTGATACTCTCCATTGACCTTCCCTACCACCAACTGAGAATCACTCTTGATCTGCAAATTCGAAATCGACATCTCCTTTGCTAAGTTGAGGCCTGCCACCAAAGCTTCATATTCTGCTTGATTGTTACTTGCACGGAATTCAAAGCGCAAGGACTGTTCAATCAGTACTCCCCCAGGTCCCTCCAAAATAATTCCAGCTCCGCTACCCTTCAGATTGGACGCCCCATCTACAGATAGTGTCCATATGAAGCCGTCGTCTTTATTCAAGTCTACATCCTCTGGGGTAGTCAATTCAGCTACAAAATCTGTTAACGCCTGAGCTCAGACATGGCCTCTTGGTTGGAAAGATATATCAAACTCAGATAACTCAACCGACCACTTCATCATCCTTCCTGCTAAGTCGGGCTTCTGCAAAACCTGCTTGATTGGCTGATCAGTCTTTACAATTATGGAGAAACTCTGAAAATATTGGCGCAATCGTCCAGCTGTGGTGACGACTGCCAATGCCAACTTCTCAATCTTTTGGTATCTTTTTTCTGGTCCCTGCAGCACCTTGCTGACAAAGTAAACTGAATGTTGCTCGCTTCCTTTTTCTTGCACCAAAACAGAACTCAAAACCTCATTAGTAACTGAAAGGTAGATGAGTAATGGCAAACCTGTTATAGGTCGGACCAGAATGGGCGGGCTGGATAAGAACTGCTTTAGTTGTTGGAAGGCCTCCTCACATTCTGTGGACCACACGAACTTTTCATTCTTTCTCAAACAATTGAAGAAAGGTAAGCTCTATCCCCTGACTTTGATAGGAATCATGACAAAGCAGCCATTCTCCCTGTGAGTTGTTGTACCTCTTTGACTATCGTTGGGCTTCTCATTTCCATGATCGCCCTATATTTGTTTGGATTGGCTTTAATACCCCTCTCTGTTAACATAAAACCTAGGAACTTGCCCGACGACACACCAAAAGCACATTTCTGTGGATTCAATCTTACTTGATGTCTCCTTATCTCCCCAAAATCCTCCCCCAAGTCCTCCAAATGTGTCGACTCATTCGCTGACTTCACAATCATATCATCAATGTAGACTTCCAAATTACGCCCTATCTGTTTTATGAAGATCTTGTCCATCAAACGCTGGTAAGTGGACCCTGCATTCTTTAATCTGAATGGCATCACCTTGTAGCAGTAGTTCGAATTCTCAGTCATAAACGCCATTTTCTCTTCATCCAGGGGGTGCATTCTAATTTGATTGTACCCGGAATAAGCATCCATCAAGCTCAACATCTTATGTCATGATGTTCCATCTACCAATCTATCAATATTCGGCAACGAGTAGGGGTCTTTTGGGCATACCTTATTCAAATCAGTATAGTCGGTACACATGGCCACTTTCCATTAGCCTTCTTCACCAACACCACGTTCGCCAACCAAGTCGGGTAGACCACTTCTCTAATGAAGTCGGCTGCCAACAATTTTTCAGTCTCTACGGCTACCACCTTCCTTCTTTCCTCTCCCAATTTCCGCTTTCTCTGTGCCACGGGTTTTTCTTTGGGATCCATCGATAGTCGATGACATAAAAAGTCTGGATCGATACCCGACATATCGGCTGCTGTCCATGCAAAGAGGTCCTGATTTTCTTTCAGGAAGTTGACTAATTTCACTAGTAAGTCACCAGCTAACTTTGAGCTCACTCTTGTCTTTATATCCTTAGAATCTCCAATCTGTATGTCTATTAATTCTTCAGTTGGTTGTGGGCGCCTGTCATAGAAGTCCTCCCTGGGATCCAGCTCCGCAAAATACACCTTATGATTCACTGATGTCTCCGCATTCTTATCCATCTGATTTCCCCTTTTGATCTTCAAGCTGTCTCTATAACATCTGACCGCTGCTTCCTGGTCAGCCTTCATGACCCCTACTCTGTTTTTGTCCAAGGGGTACTTCATGGTCAAATGGACAGTAGAAACCACCGCCCCTAAAGCATTCAAAGAGGCCCGACCGATTATGATATTATAAGAGGAAGGTGCATTGATGACGAGATATTTTACACGAACAGTCTTCTTATGCTCCCCCTCACCAAAAGTAGTCATCACGTCAACGTACCCTCGTACCTCTACTGAATCACCTGCATAACCAATCAAAGAACCAGAAAAAGGTAGTAGCCATTCCTGAGGAATTTGTAACCTTTGAATGTGCTCCAATATAGGAATTAGCCCTGTGGTAATCACACCATTTGTCGAGATCTGGACCTTTCACTCCTTCTGCTGGTGGAGGTAATCTGAGAAGGTCGGACTGATATACATCCTTTAAAATACGTGTTCTCGACGTATTTAAAGGAGTGAGATCTACTTCTCTAGCTCTGTCTGTCGACCATGACCCCTGATGCCTATGCTTGTATTTACCCTAGCTCCACGCGGTGCCCTTCTGCCGATCTTCATTAAATCCTCTTCCTTGTCGACCAGCAAAATGCGCCGAGTTGAAAGTGTCCTTCTTACGCCCTGGCCTATCTTCCCACCATTTGTTCTCGCGCTTGTCCGCATTACTTTCTTCTCCTTTGATGTAACAAGCAGCCCGATTCCTAATCTCTTCCATGGAAGTTGCTGGCCTTTGTGCTAGTGACTCATTAAAGGGTCCCGGAAGTAAACCTTCTTCAAAAGCTAACACCAGAAGTTCGGGGTTAGGATTAATCACCAAAAGTGAGGCTTCATTGAATCGACCCAAAAATTCCCTCAATGGTTCACCATCCTTTTGTCTGACACTGAAAAGCTTCCCTGAGGTCATCTTTTGAGATCTCCGAGCAGAGAATTGTGCCAGAAACTTCTTCAGAAAATCCTGAATATTGTTGATCGACAGTGGAGGAAGGTTTGAGTACCAAATCAATGTTGAGCCCGCCAAAGTCCCCGAGAAAAGTTTACATTGTAGGGCATCGCTTACTCCTTTCTTCAACATATGCGTTTTGAAGGTTGTTACGTGGACTTGTGGGTCTGCGGTACCATCATAATCCTTCAAGACCGTTCCCAGAAATCTGCAGGGAACTGTGTCTCAGCAATCTCTGTAGAAAATGGATGAAACTCACCCAAGCTTGCCTCTACATCCTCCTCCTCTACTCGACCTCTGGTGAAACTATTCATTCTGGTCTGTAAAGTCTGGTTCTGCTGCTGTAGAGTTTGATTTTGCTGCTGAAGTTGATCGACCCTCTCCAAAATTTGACACAACATTGGGTTGTTGCTCACTTCTTCCTACTGCGGAGTTGTTTCCCCTTCTGCCTCGCCCTGCCTAGCGTTAGCTCGTCGAGTAACCATAACAATGAAAGAAAAAGTGGTCGGCGAGAAAAGTTTTACCCGCCACCCCCACGGTGGGCGCCAAATGTTCTCGGTAAAGTATGATCGGTCGACTCCCAAACCGAGTGTATGCTTTCTCCGGGAATCTTCCTATGTCTTTACCCTTAAGATGGGAACTGAGCGTCTATTCCCCCTTTGTGTGTATTTTAACCTCTACTTTCCTAACCGCCTTTTCCACGTCTCCTGCCCACTAACCCCTTTACTCTTCGTGTCCTATATCCTCATATCTCCCTCCGACTAGGGATGCCTGTAGGGTTCTTTATTGGGCTTGCGTTGTTGATGCCAACACTGGGAAAATATGATTTATATAACTTCTTTAGGCGGCCCATGAAGCCGAGCATTCTAGGCCGGCCCGATATCCTGGATAGTATAGTTTTGATTCCTAAATTTTTTTTTTTTGTTAGTCTTTATAGGAAATAAAAACCTATTTAAGCTAAAAAAAAAATTTATTAAAAATATTTCTGTCCTCGAAATGAACTAAGTGTTTATATGTTTATAATAATTATAAACACTTAGTTCATTTCATACAACTACTTAAACATGGGAAATATGTTGGCTACTGCTACCTCACGCTGGTGATAAAATGGATCCCACATTGGCAGAACTACTTCTCCTTAGGTGTGTTTAGAATTTGCTGCACATGCCTTGTGCTTAAGAATCAAAATGGAATCTGACAAACTTCCAATTAATTGTCCAAGCTAGCTTGGAAACGTATCCAAAGGGTCATTCCTACTTTGAATCATTAATTTATGATTGTATGCTTTTAGTGAAACTTTGTCGTTTTTTTTTTTTTCTTTTAATTATGTTCCTCAGCATTTCAATATAAGCCAGCAGATTTTTTGGCTAAACATGTACATTCTTTAGGAGAACAAGCTAAGTCTGGTTGGAGGGTACTGCTCCTCACGCTGGTGGACTTGGCCATTTCAGATGTATGTATCCCGCGGCCGGTTTTGTTTCTTAGTTTCAATATTCATATTCGTGTAAAAAAATTAAACTTTAACATGTGATACAAAAGACTCTCATACAATTATTAGGTTGGAATTACCAAATAAATAAAAAGAAATTAACATAACAAAATTAAAACTACAGTGATTTTACTCTAATATCACAACATGGCAACAAATCTATAAAATATAATAAAGTAACTTATATTTGAAGGATATATATTATTTGATAATATAAAAATTACTAACAAGAAATAAAAATATATAATAATAAAATATTTAGAAGTCTTTGCTATTTAATAAAAACAAAGGATGAAAATATTTTAAAATAAAATTGAAAATACTAATTAAATGATCACCCACCGAAACAACTAAAGTAAAGCTATTCCACACATAGGATGATAATTGAGCCCGAGCCCTATGGATATCCATAAAAAGAGGAGTGCTAGCAACACACTCTCCCTAACACACTCTATGTGATTGGTTAAAATTCACATGGGTCCCACCAAATTTGTGGGTCCCACTCCCAATGTGGTGGGACCCACATGACTTTTAACCAATCACATGTAGTGTGTTGAGGAGAGTGTGCTAAATAGTGTGTTGCTAGCACTTTTCCCATAAAAATTACCCGTGATTGGCAGAGTAAAAGTCCATTAACCAAGTATGAGCGCAAATATCGATAATAGCCCATATTTTTCCATGGGGATGAACACGGGTACAGACACTAAGTGTCCAGCCCGCCCCATACCCACACATACATAATATATATATATATTAATTAAATTATTTAATAAATAAGGGAAAAGTGTATGAAACCATCCTGAAATTTTATCCTTTTGCAAATAGGTACCATTAACTTTTAATTTGTCTCAATTAATTAATCTTTAAACCCTTATGATTATTGCAGGTCTTTTCATTAATATAAAGTTAAATAATTAACATAATCAATCCCAATCATTCAAAATATAATGTTTTAAATATTAAAAGCACGTAAAAGAGTAAAATTTATATTTTTTATTCATCAATTCTGTCAAATTTCAAGCATATTTAAAATTCTAAAAATAAAATATGATGGTATATTCTTTTAATTTATGGTTTTTTATTTTTAATTTTTGAAACTTTATTTTATATGATTTTAATATTTTAAACACAAAATCTACAAGGGTTGAGATTGATTTCATTAATTATTTAACTTCATGTTAATGAAAGGATCTATTACAAACAATGATAAGAGTTTAAGGATTAATTAGGACAAAATAAAAGTTCATGGTGCCTATTGGAAAATGGTGAAAGTTTAGGGTGGTTATATGATCTTTCCCAATAAATAATATCATATATAATTATAAACATATTTATTCATTTCATTAAAATATCTAATATATGTATTTTTAAAACATATATGTATAATATATTATAGATTAAAAATATATATTTAAAATTACCTATTTATGTTTTTTTTACTTTATAATTGTTTCAGATCAAAAATGGGAAAAATATAGATAAGAGTTGAAGGGTTCAATTTCTAAGAGAAACATGGTTACAAGAAGTGAGAATAGTGTATTCATGTTTTCCCCAAGATGTAGCTGCCCCCCTAGTATCTATAATTATACAAGACTTGGGGTACAAGTTTATTTTAATACAGAACTTCATTTCATAAAGCCTATGGGGAACACGCCTTCAATTCGTCCAACTATGCCATTTTCCATTCGTCCAACTTAGCCAATATGCCTTCTGAAGCATTCGATGCTTTCTTCCTACAACATCTTTTTCTTGTCAGCTTCTCTCTCCTTGTTGGATATCTAGAAGTCAATCCTCAACAATAATATAATGCTAATTAGTATTAATGATAATTTTTTTTTGCAAGTCTAGAAGAATTCTAGCACATGATATTTAAGTTTATAAAATAGTGTGATGTGGAAGTATATTGTACTATTTAATAAAATATTTGAACATTAGACTACGTGTAGTGTTTTAGAATCTTAATATTGTGTTTTGAATTAATTAAATTATTATGTCGGTTATATTTAATAATTATGTTTAGATGATTTTGGAGTAATGTTCAGAGTTATAATTTTCTAAAATTAATATTTTTTTTATTAAATTACAAATTTTTCATTTAACTAAAGTGCGAGTAACAAACATATATGTAGTTGTCCAACGGATATGGAAACAAATATTAAAATTATTGCACATGCATATATGAGTACGAGTACGAGTTTTTTTTTTTTAAAGCATAAGTATAGGGATGGGAAAATTATAATATCCTAAATAGGGGTGGAAACAGGCCAGGCCAGGCTTTGGCAGGCCTGAGCCTGACCTGACTCATAATTCTTAAGCCTGAGCCTGGCCTGTTACCTGTTACAGACCTTTTTGTAAGGCCTGGCCTGGCCTGTAAGCCTGTTTAGAAGACTGTTTTATAACAAGGCCTACCAACAGGCCAACAGGCCTATAAGCATATACAGGTTAACAGGCCTTTTAAGCTGACTTTTTTATATAATTAATTTAATATATTCTAATTTTTTACTATATTATAAATTTTTTAATTATATTTATAGTTATTTATATAATTAATTTAATATATTATATATTATTATATTAAACAGGCCGGCCTGTTAAGCCTAATAGGCTTTTTCATAGGCCTGAAGCCTGACCTATTTAACTAAACATGCCTTTTAAGAAGCTTTAGCCTGGTCTTTTTAATAAACGAGCCAGGCCAGACCATAAACAGGTCAGGCCATAGGCTCCTGACAGGCCGGCTGACCTATTCCGACCCCTAATCCTAAGGTACCTATAGTAATAGCTATCCACCGTTAATTTGTTCACTACGCACGTGTAATGAACCTTATTTGGTTATGTTTCCAATTCCAATTTTATGTCAGCGCGGTTGAAGTTATAAAGAATTTTGGTTCATCTTAAATAAGATATCATAATTGTAAGAATAATAATATGAGCAAATAATATCAATACATAGCCTTAGACTTGTAAATCACATTGTCCTCAAGGATTTATTTGCTCGGAGTGAAAATCCCCCAGGATATAACAGGCTCTTCCCAGAAAATTCCGAGACATCAGAACTGTAAGAAATTATCAATTGCTCAACTCAGGGATAACCTCATATAAGTGTGGTGATAGAGATGATGAGGCTGATGGCTAGACACTAGGTCAAGAATATAAAGGGTTTATATAATGGATAGCTTGTACCAGAAAAATTAGGATTTGACCAAGTCAAATAAAACTAATATTAAATTTCTAACTTAAAATAAAATCAGTTTATTATATTTTCTCATACAGGCAATGTGTGACTTGTCTCTTTATAACTTTTGAAATAGACACAAAATATCCAACGATCCCCCACATATTTCAAAGGTTTATTAAGAAAATATATTTATGAAATTTGAAAAGCAATTATTCTTGGGTTAACGTCATGGGCATAAATATGTCGAATCTAGTGTCATTTAGACTTTAACTAGACCTAGACTGATAGCACATAACATACAAGTGAGTTGGTAGAGCAAGCTCTTTGAACCAAAACACTTAGGTGTAAGTTAGAGGTAACAATCACATCACACCCCCATAATTCTTGTTGTTAACGTTGTTTTGCGCCATTCTTGAGTGTTCTAGAGATTACACCACAATCTCATGCAAGCGGCCCCAGTTGACACTCATAGGTGATTTCATCAAGTGTATGCTGCACTTCGTACACCACTCATAAGGGATATGAAATTCATTAAAAGTCTTATAAGCTTATCCTCTCCAAAATGCAGTATAGCACCTCTACACCATAGGAAGGGACAAAATAAGTAGTGTTAGCAGAACTAACAAGTGACTTGTTCTTACCCATTGAACCTTCTTCATGGGATCTCCAATCACAAAGGTTGGGTTACCATCACTGGGGCTGTAAATGAGTTGAGTTATTCGTAAATTATTTGAGCTCGGCTCGTTAAATGCTCGATCAAGCTCGTTTGTTTAATTAAACAAACAAGCCCAAGCTTAAGATTGTGCTCGATTATTTAAATGAGCCAAGCCCAAGCCTTAGAAGCTTGACATTAAGAGCTCGTGAATAGCTCGCATATTATATAAATAATAATTAAATAATATAAATATTTAAAGTAAGTAAGATTAATAAAAAATAGAAAAAGAAAAATATAGTTATAAATTGATTTTTAAAAATAATAAAATAATAAGTAAAATAATTATTTTATATATTTAAAAATAAGTATTGAAATATTTCTTATATTGATGGAGAAGTCATAGTATTGAATTTTGAAAAATATAATATTTTAGATTTTTTAACTATATATATACATTATGAATATATTTGATTTTTATATTATCATTTAATAGTAAAATATTTATTAAATACTAAATTCAAAAACTTTAAAAATGATTTAATGAAAATTTTCATAAAAGCAAAAATAATAAAATTATAGATGAGCTAAACAAGCTGAGCCCAAACTTTGTTTTTCTTTAACAAGTCAAGCTCAAGCTTTAAGTTTGCCTCGTTTAAATAAATGAGTCAAGTTTGAGCCACCAATTTTTATCACAAGCCAAGCCTGAGCTTCAAGTACTCGGCTTGGCTCGGCTCATTTACAGCCCTAACCATCACTGTTAATTTCAAATTGGCTTATATGTCTCATTCCCCTCGATGTTTTATTCACTAGCTTTTGCTGTGAGAAATTGGTCTTTATACCACACGTTGATTAGGAATGTAACTCCGATCATTTAGTAGCTTCTTTAATAAATATTAATGTATACGTATTCGTCTCAATTTTCAATTATAATTGAATTTACTCTTGCTAGCTATTTCCATATAGCAATCACCATATATAGATATGAAAGACACATGTTTCCTTCCATAAAGAATATATGCTAAGAGATTTCTTAGTCAACCATTTTCAGTTTCACATCTTACCAAGTTGAGAATAAACTTGGTCACTATCATAGATGAGACCATACAGGTCTACTTGGACTACCAAGCGACAACTCCCCTCCCTTGAGGGTAAAAATAAATTCATTTGTGAATTTATTCTCATCTGGTCAAATTCAAACGCCATCACTATATCCTTCTGATATAGTGGCACATCCACTATATATAATACAATAATCTATAGTACCTCTCAATTTATTCTTGAGCTTTACGGTCATGGTAAACAAATTTGTTTCCAATAAATCAATCAAATGTAATACACTCCAAATAATTTGGGCTTACTCAAATTAGACAATAAAATATCTCTATTTTTTCTTTTAAATGTTAAAAATCAAATTAAATTAAAAATAACGGCACATCGGACAGGTTAGAATCAAGTTTTACAGTCATTTCTGAACCTTGATCAATCAGTTTATACATTTCAAAGGCATGTAGTTAGAATATTTTATTAGCCCAAACCACTAAATGGAAGAAAATTGTTGAAGCATTAAACAATATCAATATTAATTAATTATAAATTACTCGAAATTTAATTTTAAAATAATTATATTGCAAACTCAAAATAGGAATCAACTTACAGATGCAACTATATGAAGCGCAATTCATATCTTGTCAAGTTCCAGTTCTCGTGATTCAATTCCAATCCAAAATGGAAATGGAAGAGAATATTAACCATCACAATTGAATACATCTTTTCCTATTATTATTTTACAAGCCTATCATTCCTTCATTCTCTCCTTTTATTTAAAAAAGATAGCTTCCTAGTTTCTAATATTTTCACGTCAAAACATATTACAAATTTGCAATAGTTGGGTATATGGAAAGCCGTTGAAGATGTAAAGTTCCTATTCTTACACTTTCCATGGATTCAAGAGGAGAGCTGTAATGAGATTCTTTGTTGTACCTTCAGCATGGGTGTAACAATCTTCATCTTTATAAAGCACATCCATTACACATGATAGATTGAGAATTTGCTTAAGGAGAGGCTTTGGCACTTCCGTAGGGTCAAGGAGTTCCTCATTCATATCCTTCCAAGCAACTGCCACTTGTCTCTGAAATTCATTAATGGCGTTTTGTCTTGAGACACCATGTTGCTTCATGTAGCACTCAAGAGCTGAGACAACATGCCCTCTCTTTTGCTCAAACTAATCAAAATAAAGGAAAGAAACTATAAAATATGTAGTTATTAGAATACAAATAAAAAAGAAGTAAGATATAATTCTCGTTCATGATGATTACCTCATTGGAAACTATATCATCCATAAGTCTACAAATAATTATTGAAGCTTTAACAATTTTAGGGTTATTGGTATCCATTGGAAGGCCCTTTTCTGTAGCAATAGATCCCATCCCAATGAAGGATGTTGTTGCAAGCAAACAATAACCAGTAGTTACTCGTGCCACACACATATACTCTTCCACCGTTGGTACATAATTGCTATTAAACCATTTGGCCTCAACTAAATAAGCTTGGACCAATTTTATCAGCTGGAATGCAAACCACAACAAGTGACAATAATAAATGGAAGTGAGATTTCTTTGGAGATATATATATGCCATGTGTAATTTTCCCTTGTCAATCATAAACCAACTATTATATATAAAATATTAAGCTATTGAATGAAAACACATGCATGGTTTTAACTTTGTAACAAATCCCCTAATGTAAGAGCTTTTTGACTTGATTATGGACAACACAGAAGTCACCTATTTGTGTTGAAATTAAATTTTTTATTACAATCATAAAAGCAAAAAGGATTTAATTCTAGACCACTTGCTATACCAAGTCATGAATCGAACCAATTATCCTAGCTAAAAGATTAAATTATTAAGTGAACATACATATATGATTTTTATATTGTTATTTAACAGCTCCTAGTTAGATATTGTTCATCCAAATGAAGAAAACATTTGGAAAAAGGTAGAGTTATAGTTTTACTTCCTTCTTGGCATAGGTTACACAGAATACTCGTCCTTCCTTTGCCATCTCTTGCTCAATTTCTTCATATACATCCAAAAGGGTTTTGTAGCAAATTTTCATGTATTCTGATAGAAAATCCATGCAGCTCATATCCCACCTAAAGTTTTCATTCATCATCTCAAAGGTCATTATCACAATGTTAATGTATATTTCTCTTTAAATTTGTAAACCAGTTACAAAAAAAGGGTGAAATTTCACAATTAACTTAAATCACAAACCTTTCAATAGCTTTTGTGAAAAGTTGTAGCTCTTCTAATGTGCCATAAACATCATATATATCATCAATTATTGATATCAATGAAATCACCTTGGCTATTATCCTTCTACCAAGAGAGTATTGGGGCTCATAATATGTTCCCAATGTCCAAAAGTAGCCTTCAATTACTCTATCGCGTTGCAAAGGTAGTTTTTTTGAAAAATCCAAACCTTTCCACCACCTAATTCATTAAAGAGGACCAAGTTCAATGACTAAGACATGAATGATTAATTTGCATGTGGAAGAAATTAAAGGTTTTTTAATTATTTGTTAAGGTGTTTTTGGTAGAAAAACTTACTTTGAAATATATCCAGCTTCTTTCCGGTGTAGTCTTGGAGCATATTAAAATCTAATTTCGCAAATAATAGCAAATTTGCGTCATGGGAAGGGTCTTCCTCATAAGTGGAAATGTAATGCATAGCCACTAGCCTAGACAAGTTCTTGCAAAGTGGTCGCTTTAAGCTATGATTAACTTTTGCGGCAAGAGAGGGACTCAATTGGGTGGTCATCAACTCAAGGGTTGAGGAAGTGAAAGCAAGTGCTTCATCTAATATCTCCTCTCCATGAATCCTGAGATGTGCAGCTTCATACAAGCTTAGTAGTCCCTCAACATCAACAATAAGTGTTTCACTGAAGTTTCCTTGCTCATTCTTGAACTTCTTAAAAACATCTGAGATTTTTTCACCAACCACAAAATATATAATTTATGTATATGTCTTAGGGATCTTTAATCAATTTTCTCTATTTTTTTCAATGACTTCTCATGACTGATTTTTTATGTTTTTGCAAATATTTACAAATAAAACTTAATAAAGAGAAATGATTTTTGTATAATCATTTTGTAAGTATATACAACCATGAGAGAGATATATAGGAATAACAAAAGACAGGTGTACAATATGATGAGTGTTGAGTGATGTGATGAAAAAAGATAAAAAAAAAAAAATTGTATGGTAGGAAAGTACTTACCAGGTTGCCTTAATAATCTAAAGAGAAGGGCAATAGAATGGACGTCTACATTGAGAGTTATTATACCATTTTCAACATAATTACTATGAATATGTTGCATCACTTCTCCAATGTCATGTTCAAAATGATGGTATAATCCCAAGCGTTGGATTGAATCAATTAAGTTAGCTTTTTCAATCAAGGGTCCTATGGCCTTCTCATTGATAGGGACTAGCATCCTTCTCACTTCTTCTTTTAGTATGACAATTTGCTTCGTTATTTCATCCACTTCCTGCACGTTAAAACTTCTATGATGTTGGCAGTACGAGACACTTTGTGACAAATTGAGAACAAAAAAATATTTTATATAAAGTCAAAATTCTAAGATGTAGGATTCTTATACAAAATATGTCCATTAAATCATGTATATGATACAATTATTTTTAAAAGCAAAATGAGACGATTCTACGGTGGATCAAATAAAATTTAGTCTACCTAGTCCAACTTTTATTTTTTCCTTACAAAAGGTGAATGAATAATTTTATTTTTTACTAAATAATCTTTATATGATTATTTGAGTTTAATTTAAGGGAAAATATGAATTTACAATACAATCCATGCTAATTTCATTGAAGATATAACAATTTAAAGTTGAAGGGAAAAATTTTACATTACACGGTAATATCGATTTGAGTTTTTATTATTTTCAAGTGATATTTCATAAAAGCAACTTGAAACTATTTTAATATCAATCATTAATAAAAATGGGCATTGAATTTGGTGATTAGGGATTTAATTACCACCTCTGCTTGTGTTGCCATTACGCCTATTTTTGTTCTCTCCTTGCATAAAAATGAAATAAAATTATGACTTCTTTTTTCTGGTTTGGTTCGGGTTGAGTCTATCGGGTTCAACGTAGGCAAACCCGAGACCGGAACCGAACTAGATCGGGTTTAAAAGAAAATGTCCGAACCGAACACCCGAACCGAACCGTTAAATATGTTCGGGTTAGGTTGGATTCGTCGGGTTCGCGGATTGGTTCGGACTCGCTTACACCCCTAATCAGACTGAACTCACGTATATAGCACCAAACGTGCGAGTGCAATAGTTGTGCCAAACATGATGACATAAAGCTAACTCAGCGTTTAAATTTAAGGGATGCGCGTTTAGGTCACTGTAACGCGTATCCAAACATACTATCCAACGTTATGTTGGGATGATTCTAGGTAGATTAATAAAGGAAAAAATGTTTTTCATCTCTATAATTTTTGTCAATTTTGATTTTCATTCCTATACTTTAAAATCCTTTGTTTTTTGTCCCTAAACTTTCTAAACCCTCAATCTATGGTCCTGACCGTTAGTAAGATTTGTTAACATGATGAGCTGGGTAACAAAGTTACATGTTAGCCTCAATAGTGGGCCCCGAATAGCTGACTCATCTAATTAATTAATTTTTTAGTAATTAGGGTATTTTAATAATTAAAAATTAATAAAAAAGTTATTAGATGATCAGTCAGTTATTTGTGACTCACTATTGAGGCTGACATGTAACTTTTTGTTAGCTAGCTCATCAGGTTAATAGATCTCATTGATGGACAAGGACCACGGTTGGGGGGCTTAGAAAGTTTAGGGACAAAAAACAAAGGATTTAAAGTATAGGGACGAAGACCAAAGTGACCGAAACTATAGGGACGAAAAACATATTTTCCCTTAAATAAATTTTGATCCATTTTTTAGTTTAACCTATCTAATTTTTGGGTAGTGTGAGAAAAAGAAAAGAGAACTATATAAAGACAATCCTCTGGCATCTGCATTGTTACGTACCAACAGAGCTCGGTTTCTCCCGGAGACATCTCGACCATCAAGAGCTCGGGATAGAACCAACTTGAGCCCAAATTATACCGGGACACAAGACATGGATTAAAGGAGGAGATTATGACATATAAGGAAAGCACTGATATCAGGCAACCAGATGAGGAGTCAATGCTGAGTAAATCTCAATTAGAGGATCATGTCATAAATAAAAGATGCCCCTAATCACCTATAAAAGGGGGGCATAGACAGCATAGTTAGACACACTAGCTTCTTAACATTTGCCTTTTTCTTATTCTGTATTACACAGTTAATCTTGAATAAAATTTAGGCTTTGTAAGAACATTTGGCGCCCACTGTGGGGCTCTGGTAAAACTTTCCTAAAGAACCACAGGTATCATAGAAAATGGTTAGAACAAGAACGAGCAACAATGGAGAAGACCCAACGTTGCAGGAGCTTGTTCACCAACTTGAACAACTCGAGCAGGAGAACCAAAGAGTGCTAGAGGAGAAGGGTCGCGATAAAACTTTTCCCGCTGGCCACAATTGAAATACGAATTTCTGCTTGGGAAAAAGGGTGAATCTTTCCATCGAGCGAGTGGTGCTTAGATAAGTCTTTCCTTAACTTAGTTAATCTACATAATTATTGATATATACATGCTATTGTTATTCATTCCTTTATCTAAATATACATTGTTGATTTATATTTAGTGACGTACAACAATCTGTATTTAATTGCTTACAATCATTCATGCCACTGGTGATAATATAACACTACTTTATTAGGCCGGCCTACTTCAGGTTAATTAGGTCGACCGACTTCATCAACTTAAATACATTTCAAATAAAACATACTTTTCAGTACAAAGTATCAGGCCGACCTACTTCAAGTTAATTAGACCGACTGACTTCATCAACCTAAATACATTTCAGTCCAAAGGACCAGAACGACCTACTTCAGATTAAACATACTTTTTCAGTACAAAGTATCAGCTCGACCTACTTCAGATTAATTGGGCCGACCACTTCATCAACTTAAATACATTTCAGATTAAACATACATTTTCAGTACAAAGTACCGGGCCGACCTACTTCAGGTTAAACATACATTTTCAGTACAAAATATCAGGTCGGCCTACTTCATGTTTAAAACATACATTCAGTGCAAAGTATCAGACCGACTGACTTCATCAACTTAAATATGCTTCAGTCCAAAGGACCAGGCCAACCTACTTTAAGTTAAACATGCTTCAGTCCAAAGGACCAGGTCGACCTAGCTACTTCAAGTTAAACATACTTCAGTCCAAAGACAAAGACAACCTAGTTCAACTTAAACATGCTTTAGTCCAAAGGACCAGGCCGGCCTACTTCTAATTAAACATGCTTTCTCAGTCCAAAGGCTCAGGCCGACCAACCAACCTAAAGTCAAGATGCAAACCGATTCAACCTTCGCCAATAACTCTAAAAACCAAGTAGAAACTTGGGGTAATGAGTTCAATTTCTCCAATACCCTAAAAATCGAGTTAGACCATCGGGGTAAAGGGTTGATTTCGCCTACGTCTCCAAAGGTTCTCCAATACCCTAAAACCGAGTAATACCTCGGGGTAACGGGTTTGAAATTCACGAAGTTCTCCAAAGGTTCTCCAATACCCTAAAAATCGAGTAATACCTCGGGGTAACGGATTGAATTCACGAAGTTCGCCAAAGGTTCTCCAATACCCTAAAAACCGAGTTGTACCCTCGCGGTAAAGGGTTGATTTGCCTGCTTCTCCAAAGGTTCTCCAATACCTTAAAAATCAAGTTATACCTCGGGGGTAACAAGTTGATTTCACCTACTTCTCCAAAGGTCATCCAATACCCTGAAAAACCGAGTTATACCTCGCGGTAACGGGTTGATTTCGCCTACTTCTCCAAAGGTCTCCAATACCCTAAATTTCTTCATGACCGAGTTATACCTCGAGTTACTTCTCCAGAATCTAAGTTTCTACGTGATCGAATTATACCTCGAATTATTTCACCAGAATCTAAGTTTTTTTCAAAACCGAGTTATGCCTCGGATTATTTCACCAGATTCTAATTTTCTTCATGACCGAGTTATACCTCGAGTTATTTCACCAGAATCTAAGTTTCTTCAAGACCGAGTTATGCCTCGGATTATTTCACCAGAATCTAAGTTTTTATGCCTCGGATTATTTCACCAGAATCTAATCTTCTTGGTGACCGAGTTATACCTCGAATTAGTAAGTTGAATCTAAGTTTCTTCATGACCGAGTTATACCTCGAATTATTTAACCAGAATCTAATCTTCTTCATGACCGAGTTATACCTCAGATTAGTAAGTTGAATCTGAGTTTCTTCATGATCGAGTTATAACTCGAATTATTTCACCAGAATCTAAATTTTTTCATGACCAAGTTATACCTCGAATTAGTTTACCAAAATCTAAGTTTCTTCGAGACCGAGTTACTCTAAGTTCCATGACCGAGCTATATATGAAATCAACCTCTATTTAAATGGCATCACATATATAAAGACGAAGTTGGACGGCCTCGAGCAGATTGACCTCAAGTTAACAAACCAATCTACAACCCTTAAAGACGACCAAGTACACATAGCTGACCGACTATTAAAAAGTGATGTTTAAGGAGTTTTAGGGATGAGGTGTAGGCAACCATAATTTTCCGATTTGAGAGACTGTTAATAGGGATAAGACCCATGGGACAAATGAATTTTACTGAGCAAAGCCTCGAATAACAGGTGAACTTCATATAACCGACCGAGCACAAGTCTTAGGATAAGTAGAATCTACTGAGTCAACTTATTACAACTTTGAGGACGACGTGTTAAAACTATTAAGCCGACCAAGTACAAGTCTTAGGATAACAAAATGCAGATCTCAGAATGGCCAATAACATTCACTATATCTTGAGTATTGTATACTCCTCGACCGAGTTATTGCCTCAGATGACTTTAACAAGCTTCATCGCTTTTCAATCTCGTAGTCTGGGAGGCTTATGTACTGTACCTAGCCAACCAAGTACTCGACTAATTAGAAGGGAGATCGATCATTAGCTTATCAAAGACAGGCCCAAGCAGGTTCCATATACTCCCCGACCGAGTTATTACCTTGGATGACTTCAACAAGTTTCATCGCTTTTTCCAAGCTCGTAGCTTGGGAGGCTTATGTACCGTACCTGGACGACCAGGTACTCGACCAACCTTAGTAGATAACTACTTAGCACTCCACCGTCAAGAGAGCCAATTACGATTATGATTGGGCAATCACAATTAATGGGGCATTTATGACTAATTGACATCTACCCCATGATTACGCTATCCTTGCTCTATAACCTCTTACTCACTTATTATATAAATACATATCAAAGGGTACCTCAGGTATCCAACATCGAGTCTCCTCTCTTGGATCTTATTCAACGGCCTCTTGTAAATTTTCCCCGGCGTGATCAAGCGGTCTGACTACCATTAGAGAGTATTTGTAAGACACAAGGAAGGCACTGTTGGGATTTGGAAGGTGAAACGCAGCGAAAGAACTTGACTTTTAAAATTTAAATATATCTAAAACCCTCCAATGATCCATGCAAAAGTCATAAACTGTGTTATAGAGTATACCTTTTAGTTCTTTCCTTTTCAAGAAACCACGTGCATGCAAGAGTAGCTATGCCTTCACCGGTATCCACATGAACGCGATATTGGGACTCCCTCTTTCGCAGTGCTAGCAGCGACGAAGGGATGATTGCCTCTCCTCTCGTTATGAGGGATCTTGATATGGTTTAGAGAAAAACCTTTTTCTCTTTTGTGTTTGGAGTATTAGTGTAATCACCTTATATTAACTACCATCAATACATTCTATATATTGCGGTGGCTAACCCTCATAGTGAGCATTAGGCTTTAGTGATACCTACCCATGTGTAAGCCCAAACTAATGGGTTGGCCCATTTAGTCTTACTAATTGAGCTTCACATCACATGGACCTTTAATCTAACTAAAAACCCGATTAAAACCATCTAATGGCTTCAGTGTCCAAGTCAGTCCGTTCTAGCAAAACATCGCTACTACCCAAATAACATGAATGTCAATGTGATTTGCCATATAACCAATCTGCGACCAATGTTACCATGCATGTATAGTCCCTTTGTCCATATATCTAGATTGAACACAAAGCATGGAATGTGTCATCTTGTATAGTTCAATCTCGGTTTCTTGATTTCCCGAGTAGACTTCTAACAAATAATATTAATATCTCGTACTAATATTATTTGGGCACGACCATGCACTTTTTTAGTCTCACTCAATCAAGGGCCCAAGATATAACTCCCATTATGTGGGAGGGACAAATCCCATCTAGTCACTCCTATCCCTCCACATGATTTGTGGCATACTTGGTAACCACCTTTATAGCCACCGGGTTAGGCATGACACTTGATGGCACCAAAGCATACGGCTCCCCATGTTAGGAATTGTAGTGACATCAGGTCAAAGGACCACATACACCATTGTCACTATGAGAATTGCTAATGACATACATAATAATCCATGTAGCCTTCTCATTGTGGATCAATCCAATACCCCATTAAAACCCTTTAATGTGCACCCATGTGAAAGATTTGATATTACATATCCATGACTAGTGAGACATAGTCATCAATCTACTCACATACTAGTCTCGGCGTATTATTGTTGTCCTTTTTCACAATAATACTTGACTAGGGATGATTTGAGAATAACATTCTGAAGTGGCCTATAGAATCTCACTATCAAGTCAACTTGATATCTTACAGCCACGAACAAGTCATTCTAAGGACTTTATCATATTAATTAATTAACATAATAAATAATACCTTTTATAATTAACATGACATATATTGTATGCTAAAAGGGGTCAATATACATTGGCCTCTAGGGCATATGCCAACAGGCACAAAGGAGTAGAATCTGGGTAGAAAAAACTTGAAATCTCACAATTAATATACTGCGAGTGTGAAACGGCGAACAAGGAAGAGGCACAAGATGAAGAGAGACGCGAAACTCAAAAGACGCGTCAATTAAGGGAACGAACGGTTAGGATCAAACTCATCCAACGGTTCAAATTTAATGAAAATGACTGTTAGCTTTACGAATGAGTAACATAAATCAATTAAAGCTTCAGGGAACCGAGTAAGACCTCGAGAAAAATGGTTACTTCATTGAATAACACTTTGTAACTTGGAAGGATTATGTAATGAACTGGAGTAGTTCGGACCAAAAACACTAAAAAGGGAATAGCCCATAACATATAATTAAGCTACTTCGCTGAATAGCACTTCGTAGCTTGGGAGGCTTATGTTACGTATCGGCAGAGCTCGGTTCTCCCGGAGACATCTCGACCATCAAGAGCTCGGGATAGAACCAACTTGAGCCCAAATTAAATCGGGACACAAGACGTGATTAAAGGAGGAGATTATGACATATAAGGAAAGTGCTAATATCAGGCAGCCAGATGGATGAGTCAATACTGAGTAAATCTCAATTATAGGATCATGCCATAAATAAAAGATACCCCTCAGCACCTATAAAAGGGGGGGCGTAGGCAGCATAGTTGGACACACTAGCTTCTTAGCATTTGTCTTTTTCTTATTCTATATTACACCAGTTAATCTTGAATACAATTTAGGCTTTGTAAGAACACGCATGAAGAAATGGACACAAATCAAGGAGTGGTATTTGGTTTACAATTGAGTAGAATTGATTATAGAATTCAATGGTTGAAATGACTAATGCAAAGGGGCCGTTCGGGGTGGTTGTGAGTTTTCAATATTTGGTTTTTTAAAATTTTAAATCAAGTTTTTACAACTCAAAACCAACAATTGAAAGCTTGTTTTTGTGGTTTCTATAATACTACACGCGGACAGTTTTTTAAGTATTGTTCACTCAATGTTGTTATTTTTTTGGCCACATGTGGACAGCTTTTTTTAATTGGTTCACTCAAGGTCATTTTTTTTTGTCACACATGTGACATGTCTCATGCATAAAAAGTATTTTTTTTATGAACCATGTAGGTATCCTACACAGGAGGCAATCTTGCTCCTATTGTTTTCTTTTTATTTTTTTATCACACTTTTCTTTTTTATTATTATATTTAAAACAATTATCTTTCTATTTTATTCATTAATGTTTTTCACTTATTATCTCTTATTTATTCTATATACTCCATATTAAAATTATTCTCTTGGAACACATGTCACATTTTCTCTCACTTCCGTTATTTTTATATATTTTTTTTAGATTTTTTTATGCTCACTTCGATAAAGTGAATTTTTTATGAACCCAAATATTCTCCACAGAAGGCAGTCATGTTCCTTCCGTGAACATCCACGTAATTGTGGGGTTAACTCTTCCAACAACTGTTTGTCCATACACTTTTTATATGTTTTAAGTGACTAAGAGGAGGGATCTCAAATATCAATATAATTTAAATTTATAATTATATCGGTTTTCTGCACAAGATAATAAAGCAAAAGTGGAAATGTTTTATTGAGAATTACAACCATTAACATTACCAATGCATTGAGTGTTGTGATAGTTTTTTTTTAAGAACAATGTATATCCTCCACAGGAATTAGTTCTGGTACTATTGTTTTCTTTTTTATCACACTTTAATTTTCTTTTTTTATTATTATATTAAAATAAAATCTCTCATTATTAATTCTTGTTTATTTGTTTCATTATATCAAAACACACATTAAGAGATACAACAAGTGTGTTGATTTATATTAAATTTAATGTGTTTTTTAAATATATTATTTATCTCTCTACTTTATTCATTAATGTTTTTCACATATTATTTCTTTTATCTATTCTATTTATCTATTTACTCTATATTAAAATGCTCCCACCGTACACGTGTCATGTTTTTTACTTTACTTTTTCTAAGTTTTTTATTCTCACTTCAATATGGTGATTTTTTTATGAACCACATTTACCCTTCATGGGAGGTAGTCATGGTCGTGCTGTTTTCTTTTTCTTTTCTTTTTGTTTCTTATCACAATTTCAAATTATTTTTTATTATTATATTAAAATATTTTCTCTCTTCCTATTAATCTGTTTCATTACAAAGTTTTCTTTTAATGAACCATGTATATCCTCCACAAGAAATAGTTTGGTTCTATTGTTTTATTTTTTATCACACTTTAATTTTCTTTTTTATTATTATTATTATATTAAAATAAATTCTCTCATTATTCATTCCTGTTTATATGTTTCATTACATACACGCATTGAGAAATACAATAAATGTGTTGATTTACATTAAATTATTTAATGTGTTTTTAAATATATTATTTATCTCTCTGCTTTATTCATTAATGTTTTCACTTATTATCTCTCTTATCTATTCTATTTATCTATTTACTCTATATTAAAAATGCTCCCACAGTACACGTATCATGTTTTTTACTTGGTTTTTTTTTTCTAAGTTTTTTATTCTTACTTCAACAGGGTGATTTTTTTTATAAATCACATTTACCCTTCACGGGAGGTAGTCATGCTCCTGTCGTTTCTTTTTCTTTTTTCTTTTTGTTTCTTATCACAATTTCAATTTCTTTTTTATTATTATACTAAAACATTTTCTCTCTTCCTATTATCTATTTTATTACAAAAGTTATTTTTAATGAACCAAGTATATCCTCCACGGGAAATAGTTCTGGTTCTATGTTTTTTTAACACACTTTAATTTTTTTATTATTATTATATTAAAATAAATTCTCTCATTATCCATTCCTATTTATATGTTTTGTTACATAGAAACACACATTAAGAAATACAGTAAGTGTGTTGATTTAAATTAAATTTAATGTGTTTTTTCAATATATTTATTTATCTCTCTATTTTATTCATTAATGATTTTACTTATTATCTCTTTATCTATTCTACTTATATATTTACTTTATGTTAAATTGTTCAACAATTACATGTGTCATGTTTTCTTACTTACATTTTTTTAGTTTTTTATTCTCACTTTGTGATTCTTTTTAACATGAGTATCCCCCACGGAAGCAGTCTTGCTCCTGCCGTTTTCTTTTTCTTTTTCTATTTTTTTTTATTTTTTTATCACACTTTTATTTTCTTATTTTAATATTATATTAAAACACTTATCTCTCTACTTAATCATCATAGTCATGTCTTAAAAAATAACAGATGTTATTATACTTAAATTATTTCTATTAACATATGCTAAATTGTTGATTTTCTTAAAAGGAGATAAATATTATAGATTATTGATCTTAGACATTGTATTTTAAACTTAATACACATGCATCGCACGGGTTAGATACTAGATAATACCTGAGTGAATTCTTGCATTAGGCGATGGTGATTTAGGCACTTATAGTGATGATGCGGTTAATACTGAAATATCGAAGGATTTACTGATGAGTTCTACAATTAATACAATTGGAGATATAGTTTTGTTTGCATACCCTAACTTACTTTCAAATTTTGGAAACATTGCCTTTATTTTGGATAAACAATTCTTGCTCCTACATTAGATGTTGTTCATTCAATTAATGAATATGTCATGATATTATTTACTAGAGAAGAGAAAGTGTATTTGAGTCTCGACACTATACGGAAGGTAGATGAGGAGATTGGTATTGAAACTCAGGTGTTTTGTACTTCCTTATCATAAGTTAGTGTTAAAAATAGGAGTGTCTGTCATGCTAATGAGTAATCTTGATTTATCTGCTAGACTTTGCAATTGAACCAGATTAATAAAAGTGAAGGTAAGACATTATCACATATTAGTGCATATTTACCAAAACCAGTTTTCTTGCATGGTCAATTACATATTGTTGTATCTAGGGTTTAGTCTCAACAAGGACTTATGATCCTTACATGTGATGACAATTTTTAAGTGTTGTAATGTGACAAAAAAAATAGTGTACAAGGAGACATTTCAAAAAATATAAATGAAACAAAATTTATAATAGTTTCCGTGTTTAATTATTAATCTTTTTTATTTGATTTTCCAAATTCATTTTTTATTTTTAATTTTTTTAATATTTTTTATATATTAATAATATAGAATTAAATATTCAAAAGGAATAAATCATTATATTTTTTAATTATACATATTTAATAATTTATTAGAATAATAATATCCGTGCAACGCACGAGTAGGACACTAGTTCAAAACATACATTTTGAAAACCACAAAAAGTGGTTTCAGTTTTTGGTTTTGAATTGTAAAAACTTGATTCAAAATTTTTAAAACCAAAAACTGAAAACTCACAACCACCCTACAACCCCAAACTTCCATTTGGTTTGGCGTTGTAACATTGCGAGATTATGATTTTATAGAATTGATTTCAAATCACTTTCGTTCAACGTAATTCGTAAAACATACATTACTCAATTTCAATCATTAATTTCTAGAATCCATTATACTCAATTATAAACCAAACTATCACTAAATAGAACATTCCATGATTTGTGTCCATTTCTTCATGCGGATGTCAGCCGTCAGGGGATTGTCTTTCTTGTATAGTTCTCTTTTTATTTTTTTATCTTTTTGTTTCCTTTCTCACACTACCCAAAAAATTATATAGGTTAAACTAAAAAATTGCATCAAATTTTTTTTAATCTACCTAGACAACCATCCGAACATAACGTCTGACTATATATTTTGTGGGCTGAAAAGGGAAAGGGAAGAATATTAAGAAAAACATTAATGTCGGTCACAAGTATTTCTAATCAGTTACAAAAGGAGAAACGAAAACAAATAACTCTCATATTACGATTTTGAGATCTCATCTAGAGAGCTCGGAGAGTGAGACACTCTCTCATCTTACTTTTCCTTTTAATGATTTTTTATATTTTTTTATTGGATGATGAAGTTCAGTTACACTTGGTGAGAGTGAGATTCTCTCTTTTAATTATTAATATTAATTTTCACTCTCTTTCTATTTAAATTTTTAAATGCTAGTTAATTTTAAATTTTTAAATTATTAAGATTTAACTTTTTTAATATATAAATATTTATTCTTATCTTTATGATTTTAATTTTTTATTATATAAAATAATATGTAATTATATTTTAATAGTAAAATATAATATATTATTAGAATTTAAAATTTAAAAATTATCCAAAATTATTTATTTTTATAATTTTAAAATATTAATTTATTATATTTAATTTTAATTAAATAAAATCATTACATTTATCCAAGTATTATGTGTGTTAATATACTAGTTAAAATAATCCATTTGTAAAAAGTAATGAATTGGTCAATAAGAATTTGAGACAGGAAAATATAGAAGTATAAACAAATAAACCGTTTTCTCATACTGATACTGTACTGCCTCAGAGTGGGGTTTATCAAGTTAGATTGACTTGATAATATTGATAATTAAAGAAAATTAATTGATTTATTAGTCATTGACTTGCCCACTATTAGTATTTTGAAATTTTTGAAGAAAAATATTAATGATAACGATTAACGATATATATATATATATATATTAGAAGATAAAAATAGAAATAATTAATATTCTATGGTACGTAAATTTAATTCTATGATAACAGTATTAATTATCATACATGCACTTTAATATTTTCCGTAAAATAAAATACATGCACTTTAATAGCTAAGTATCTTTGTTTTTTTTTTTTACTTCTCATTCATTCTATCAAAGAATAATCCAAAAAACTTCACGGAGGTAGGTAGGAAAAAGACAAAATAAAACAAATTTCCCCGGCCGCTTCAACATTAATTTCCCATAACTCTAGATATTCACCCATAAAAGAATCAACTATGATGATTAATTAGGTGAAGAGTCATGCTAACTATCATGCCTTTGTAATTTTAAATGTGTTTTTCTAACATGTGCAACCCTTGCACAGATAAAAAATAAAAGAGGAAATGTTTATTGAAAATTGCAACTACCACAATATTCAATGCATTGGTAATATTAAAAGTTGCAATTTCCAATAAAACCTTTCCACTTTTATTTTCTTATTCTGTGCAAGGTTGCACAGGTTAAAAACCGATTTTAAATATTTACTGTATCTTATTGATATATCTTTTTTTTTTTTTCGAAATTGATTATGTTTCTTATATTGGTGAGTTCATTTATGTACGTATTCAAAATGAAATTTTCTTGACAAAATCAATATAAAAAATTTGGATACTTATCGTCGTCTCGATATACAATTCATCATAAATATTTATATTAAAGTTAAGAGAACATTTTATTTTATTTTTTGGGGACATTTGTTTAAAACATGATAATGGATTAATAATGTGTTTGATTCTGTTTTAGTTTTTTAGTTTTTCAAAATTATTTTATAAAATAAATTTTAATAACTATTTTTTATAAATTAAGTTATTTATTTATAATATTGTCAATAAAAACTAAAAAATAGTTTTCAAAAGGTTATAGGAGTTATTTCAAATTTTAGTTTTTAAAAATGAAAAAAATATCTTTTTTTTAAATTATTTTTAAAATTGTCTGTAAAACATGTATTTTAGGCTTCCTTTGAAGTGGTTGTTAATTTTTTATTTTCAAATCTCATTTTCAAAACAAAACATGTTCAAATATAAAAGGGTTGTACCAAAAAGTTGTGACTCAGTTGTCAACGCAGGTTGAGATTGTGGGAAGAGCTTCCGGGTTCGATCCCCACTAAACACATTCTTCGGGAGGGGTGAGGAGCCTTAACTGTGGCTAAGCCCCGAACAGTATTGCCCCTGGTAATAGGGGATACCTGTGGTTCACACAAAAAAAAATATAAAAGGCTTGTCAGTTTTAAAAGGGAAGAAAAGTATAAAACCACCCTGAACTTTTGGCCTTTTGTAAAAAGCACCATGAACTTTCAATTTGTCCCAATTGATCCTTAAACTTTTATCATTATTGCAATAGGTCATTTCATTAATATGAAGTTAAATAATTAACATAATAAATATCAATTTTTCAATATTTTGTGTTTCAAATATTAAAAACATGTAAAAGAGTAAAATTTTCAATTTTTTACTTTTTAATTCTATCAAATTTCAAACACATTTGAAATTCTAAAAGCGAAACATGATGGTGTATTATTTTAATTTAGGGTTTTTGTTTTTTATTTTTTAAAACTTTATTTTATATTATTTTAATATTTTTAATTATAGAATCTTTAATAATTATGATTGGTTTCGTTAATTATTTAACTCTATGTTAATGAAATGACATATTGCAACAATAATTAAAGTTTAAGGGTTAATTAGGACAAAATAAAGTTCATGGTGACTATTTGCAAAAGGGTGAAAGTTTAGGGTGGTTAATACTCTTTTCCTGTTTCAAAACTGTTTTCAGTTTTTTTTCAAGACCATAAAAATAATTTTTTGAATTTAGTTTTAAATTGTTAATACTTGATTTTAATTTAAAAAAAGCAAAAATAAAAAAATGGCACCAATCCCAAACAGGCCTTAGTTTTCTAATTTTTTAAATAGAAAACTAAAATTTTTAAAAACTATAAATAAACATCCAATAATTTTAATAACTTTCGATGGGCATGTGTCAATCTAATTATTAATTCCACCATTATGTGGATGTTCCCGGCTCGAACAGTATTGCCTCCCATGGAGGATACCTGTGGTTAAACAAAAAAATATTGTGAAATTTAAATAACATTTAACTTATAATCAAATAATTCTTAATTTTATATATATAATTTAAAAGTGCATATAATGTTCTTTGATGAGAAAGTGTATACGATATGTTAATCTTGACATATATATAAATATCTTATTAAATGATTTTAGATTAATATACAATTTTATAAATATAATATATTTTATAGAAACTTTAATGCAATGACAAATGTTAAAATATTTTTTAATCACATGTATCCTCCACAAGAGACAATTTTGTTCGAGTCGGGAATATTTACATCATGGTGGGCTAACTCTCTTTCCGTCCATAAGACTCGAACCCGAAAACTTGCTTAAGGGGAATCAATTAAGCATGTACCACTTGAACCAATCCACGTTGGTATAAATGTTAAAATATAATTATCCAATAAAAAATAAAATAATGTAAGACTGTTACCCTTGAAAAAAAAATATTTACAATAGTTTATGTGTTGTTATAAATAATAATTACAACAATATGTAAAATACAATTTCTATAATCGAAATTTTCAACCCATGATTTTTGCAAATGTATTTTTATGTCCCCACAAGTAGAGACGGATCCAGAAATTATTTAAATAGGGGGCCAAAATTGTTTATAAATTACTGGTTTAAGAAGTTTCATTAATTTTTTATAATATATATTAGTTGTACATAATTTTTTTTATAATACTCTTATAGTTTAATATCAATAAAAAATCAAAATTGATATTTGATATCAAATATGTATGAATTAAGAGTTAAATATAATTTTTATAACAATACATATAATTTTTTTTATATTAACAATACATATTTATTAAATTTAAACTATTTTACATATTTATATATGATCGTGGCAAACAAATAATCGTGGCGGAGGTGATCATTCCTGGGTGTTCCAGGGTGGTTCAGGATGTAATCCGAGATGTTCCCAGGCTGTCCGAGATAGGGATCCGAGATGGTCCGAGGTTGAGATGCGTTGGTGGTTGCTCTGAATAGTAGCTCCGATGGTAGAGGAGGGGGTGACCAGCGAAGACACTCCAACGCCCAAGTTAGAATGGGTTTGAGACAGAGTGTGAGCAGGGGAAAATGAGCGTACCTGACCCTCCATAGGAGAGGGTATTTATAGCATGTGGTCTAGCTAGAGCTAGCCTGTGATGTAGCCAACCTACGTTTGATTGCTTGTATCAGTAGGTAAGTTGCTTAGTCTACGTGATGAGAAATGCCCTTTACTGGTTGGTGGTCCTTGTTAAGTGTTCATGAAGCCTAGATGGCTGGTAGGCCAGACGAGATGGTTGTGAGATAGGTCAACCGAGATGACTGATAGGCAGAGATGGCTGTAAGATAGGTCAGCCGAGATGACTGGTAGGCCAGCCAAGATGACTGAGATAAACCAGTCTAGAAGGCTGTGAGATAAGCCAGCCTAGATGACTGGTAGATCGCTAGACCAACTGAGCTAGTTTTGAGTTAACCTCCCGATCAATATAAAACATTATAAATAATGTGATTAACAAAAGGAGCAAAGGGAGCCCCCTGCATCCGTCTCTGCCCACAAGATGTTACAGTACACCAACCTTGCATGCTTGTGACTTGTGAGTTGTGTCTTGATGTTGATAGGTGAGAGATAGATGAATTTGCATGTTTAATCTTCGGGTTTGGTATCAGGTGCATATATGACTGATTTGGATTTTTAGATTGATTTTGTTTTTTCAGGAATACAGGTATATATCCGAATATTTAATTAAGGTAGTTGTTATACTCAGAACTCGGGACTTAATTTTTTTAGGTTGATTGTTTGACAATATTAATATCGTGCGCAATAAGATAATTTTAGAAATTTTGAATGAAATATTGCGGCCGTGATTGTGTTGGAGCTGGAATGCGATGTACAATAATTGATTGGCAATAATTCTTTCGCTGTCGACTTTTTTTTTCTTTTTAATAGGCTTTCGCTGTGACTTAATTACATTATTATTGCCACTTGCCAACCTGTGACACTGTGAGGGTTGTTTCCACGAAGAATTATGATTCTTTCACTGTCACAATTTTTGTATTTCATTTAACATATATATATATATATATATCTTATTTTTAATCTTTTTATTATATATTTTTTTACTTTTTTTTTATTTTTTTTTTTTTTATTTTTTTATTTCCCTGTTTCCTCCCTCTCATACAATAAAGAACAGGGCATTAATGATTGTAATTAATTGGTCAAGTAAAGTAAAATAGAGTTTATATATTACATGCATGTTCGAGCTGTGCCTGTCACCGGTTTCCTTATAATAAGGTAAATATAATTATTTTTGTAAGTATTTGAAACCAGTGGCGCGCTTTCCCCACCTTGGATAGAGTTTCACCCTAAATTTTTTATATAAAATAATAATTAAGGTGTCGATCAGTCGATGTATATTTTTTTTCTTTCCATGCATGAGAAAAACATGTGTGTATCCACACACCACAAAAACTGTAATTACGACTGGTCAGAGATATAGGTACTAATCCACCTGACAAGAAAAGAAAGGAAAAACAGACGAACTATTTTGTGTGGCTGACGAGAAGGGAGTTTAAATTAATTTTGGTGGTTGAAATTATTTTCAACACAAGATAACTCGTTAGAGGTACTGCTACATATATTTGAAGTACTGGACGCTTTTTAATCTGACATTCCGGTGGTTTGTAGTGTTTTGTTTTGTTATTGGTGTTAAGTCCTGTTCCTTGTCCCACTTCGGTGGTGGTTCCATATTATTGGAGGTTGGTTTTACTGCTGAAAAGTTCTCATTGGATTTATTTTTCTGCTGGTGATGCTTGTTCATGGATAACTAGGGCAATTATTACAAGACTTGGTTTTGCTACTTCACCACGTTTTGATGCGGCTCAGGCTGGTGGCATGTATCTATTGGCTTAGGATAATTGTTTGCGTCCCGCAATACCGAGTCGGGTTCTTCTCCTATCCGTATCTAATAGAACATGCTGAGCCAAATCTTCTTCATGGAAAACCTGCTTTATTTAGAGCGGGAAAATTGTACGGTTTTATGAAATCATGTGCTATTGTTCGAATCCGTAGTCAATCCTATTTCCGGCTTAGGATAATTGTTTGCGTCCCGCAAATTGCGGCACGCAAACTTACACTATGCCAAAAAGACTTTAGAGGGCGCCCCCGTGCAGTCTTAAAGGGCGCTCCCGTGGGCACTAATAAAATATGCTCTTGTTTGGTCAATAAAACGAGGACGCTCACTGGAGCGTCCTGACAGAAGCAAAAAGAGGGCGCTCCCGTGCAGTCTTTAAGGGCGCACACTGGAGCGCCCTCCTTAAGCACAAGACATGTTTATGGAGGGCGCTCCGAGGAAGCGCCCTGGTTCTCTAATACAAGGGCGCTCCTAGGAGCGCCCTCCTTTTATTATTATTATTATTTTTAATTTTTGTTAAAAACAAGGAGCGCCCTCCTTTCTTTTTTATTTTTTTTTTAAATTTTTGTTTAAAAACAAGGGCGCTCCTTGGAGCGCCCTCCTTTTATTATTATTTTTTTTAATTTTTTTTGTTTTTTTAATCCACTTTAACCTGCATATTTATTTCAGTCTGATCCCAATGGCTTAATCCAAAAACATGTATATTAATTCCTTAAAATTCAAACACTTAGTCATTTTATGAACAACACACATATCTACTTGAAATAAGAATTCAAACTTGACAAAATATGAATGGTTTCCTATGCAAGCTATACAATGTAGTGAAAGTATGAAGTACCTATACAACTATATAGAATTCAAACATGACATCTCACAATAATCTACTCAGTTGGTAAATATACATGCATCTCATAATGTACATGTTTACTTACCCTCATAATGTACAAATCAATTACAAATAAGTGGTAACTACATGGTTTGCCCATTCTTCCGGAACCTCATCAAGCTGCTCCGTTGTGTAGGTTGAGCATCGGAACTTAGCAAAGTACTTGTAAAAGGAAAAAATTGATTTCAGTATATAAACTAGTGTATGAGGGTTGAAAAAAGTACTTTGCTATCACAAGTCATAATTACCTCTCTAGGTATTATGAGTTGGTTTTGATCAATGATCTCCTTCATATAACGCATTACGAAGAGCCCACAATCGTCATTGTTTGTTTGGGTAGGACACTACAAGTATAATTAATTTAAAAATAAGTGATGCTTACGCGCTTAGTAATGAAGAAACAAATTGTCCAGAATAGATTAATATTACCTTAATGCGGTACCATGTGGGATCTGGTAGAATACTATTCTGTGATTCCTGGAATCCACTCAACTTTCTATACTTTTGTAAAGATCTAAAGCAATATAACAAGTACATTGTATAAGAGCTCTTAACTATGTTAATGTGATATTAAACTAAGGAATACTTACTTTTTAATCATATCCTTGATGGGATCATAGTGTTCTGGGGGATTACGTAAAGAGTCCAAAAAGTAAACCTTGCCAAAACCAGTGAGACTCAATGCAATAAGAACCCAATGTCGGCTACAACCACAAAGTAAATTATGTCAAATAAATAGTTTTATAAAAACAAGAATATTGAGACATAAACATATACTACACATATCCGACATGATTGTATGGAAGCAGGAACAATTTGTCTTGCCCGCGTCTATTGTACAACACCCTTCCCACCAACTTATGTTGCTTGGTGTTCGCATTGAATGCTGTGGTGGTTTGTGGAGATATGAAAACATATTGATCTGTGTTGGAAGATGGAGCTAAAGCTGAATGATATAAATAACTATACGAAAAAATGTACATAATGTCAAAGCAAGCAAAACAAAAACGAAATAAACAAACTATGAGATGCTTTGGATTGAAATTACCTGCAATAGACATCAATCACGGTGGCATCCAACCACTCACGGTACAAAACCGAATGAAGACAATCGGGATCGATCCATCCAATCATAATATCAGTACTAACAATGCCTGCACCTATCGTGCAATTAATCACAGCACCATCTTCTTGCATCTTTTCAGAGTAGTACCTCTTCAATATTTGCAACGATGTTGTGGTAGATGCAACAGGCTTTGAAGTCACCACCTCTGGCGGGCATTCACGAACAAGAGTCTTCCGCGTAGTTGAGTGTGGTGAATAACGAGTCTCCACATGCGGCCCCGCAACAGAAGATTGTGTAGTCTACAAATTCCACAATTTGTACATATTAATATTTGTAGCTGAAATAATAAAAATGCACTTTTGACACAAATAAAATACAGACATACCAATGTATCCAATCCAACATGTGAAGATGGCCATGCGATGAAACACCCTAATGCCTTAGTAATAGTGCTCAGTTCCCCGTAGGCGTCAGGGAATGGAAGCGCCGCATGGGGTTCAATAGCAATTTGAACCATCACCTTAATTGAGTTGGCTGGAAGTGGGGAATTGTGTAAATCCTGCCCTGGGAGATTCCATGCTTGTCCCTTACCCACTACTCGTAACACCGAGTCTCCCAAGTACAGTATACATTGAAATACATCCTATATAATTAACACAAGGAATCAAGTTTATGGATAATTAGTGCAAAAAAAAACATAACTATTAAGAAGTAAGAAATACCTCAGGCAAGCCAGGTCTAGTAGAAGAGGTAGAATCTCTGTAACTCCGTTCTGTCCTAACTTCGTGAAGCTCTCTTCTTGTTTCATCAAGTTGTTGTTGCATGTTCATGTATCCAGCTCTCATTTCTCTCAATTCCGCAAGAACGTCTTGAAAATTTTCAGGGACTACATTTGCTTGGGGTTTAGGAGCATTATAATATTGTCCGGGATATACACCAAAGCCCACACCCCGAACACGTCCCCTATAGACATCCTTCTTCAAAACTTGGTCAAGAACTTGTCTATCATCAAAGGGACCACTCTCATCAGGTTGAGACAATATTTCCTCCTAATAAGATAAGGGCAAAAATATAAACTCCACGATCAAGAAATACATGAAATTTAACACACAATGATAGGAAGTATATACTTACACATTATGTGAAGACCTGTTCGACTTCTTCATTGTTCGCATTTTTTTTTGTTAATCCTAGCGGTTCTCCATAACATATGTCTTGAAACTTCCGAGGTTCCATCCCCCCGCTTGTTGTATCTCCAAAGTATTATTGAGACACAATCAATACTAAAAAATACTACATTGGGATAAAATGTTAACGACAATAATTACCAGTTCTTGCTCAAGTCTGGCATAACCCTTACGTGAACCTCTATACGGGTATTGAGGATTAGAAGCTCTGGCCTTGTTTTTTTCACTTTTTTCCTGGAATAACACATGGTAAATATATTGAAGACCTCTTTGACGTGTAAAAATGTTGGTTAACTTGACAATGTTTAAAAAATAATGTATTAATGCATATAGTACCTTAAAATGTTCTTGTGACCGTATGGCAACAAAATAATCCAATTGCTCCTGTGATATTAACTCCCCATACCTCTTAGGAGGATGTGGGATGACATTGCCATCTTCGTCATGCATAAAATCAGTGGATAATGTGGACCTAAAAGATCTATGTCTTTTACCAGCCAACATAAGAACATATTTTTTATGACATTCTTCAACATTAAATGTGGACTACATATAAAACAAACATAATAAGATAATGAGTTAGTCATGTGCCTTTATGTCCTCCAATTCTTATTAATAAATTAAGGGGAAATAGTACATACCTTAATGTCCTCCCAAATCATTTCCTTGTATCCTTTGCATTCATCGTCCCTCCATTCCCTTATTGTAATTGGTACCCTTTCACGAGCAATGGCACCAATGTAACTAGATAGTGTCGTGGCACCGGGTCCAATAGGTTGGCGCTTGTTATTCCACTCTACCTAACTAACGGGACTAAGTTTATAATTACATAATTCAACTTAATAAGCATAAATTATAGCAATGGTGCCAATTAAGTGCCTACCTTGATTATATTTCCTTTGTTTCTTTCTTTAACTACTTGAGCCATTGTTGTAATCCCACGTCGGTGCTCTCTATCCAGGGTTTGAGCATTATCCTGGTCCGCGCCTGACATGACAGTTGCATAAAAAAATATAAGAGATTAATTACAAAAAATATAAGAGATTCAAAATCTTTCAGAATAAAAATGCAATTTTTATAAGTATAAACATGCATACATTAACTAACTCTTTCTCTTTCTCTTTCTGGTTGGTATGAAACTTGTGGGTCGATCTTTAATACGAATTGATGGGTTGATCCAAATACCCTCATCGTGGTCCGGTCTAGTGTAACAAACATCATCTGTTGTGGAGTCACCTTGTAATATGTGTGTTGTCGTAACAAAAGGATCATCTTCAACATCCTCCAGTTGGTCATCATCCATATTTGGGGAGTTATTCAATTTGTTACTTAACATCACTATGGAGCAATTTTTGTCTGTGGGATCACTAACATAAAAAATTTGCTGAGCCTGGGAAGCTAGGATGAATGGTTCATCTTTGTAACCCTGCTTGCTAAAATTAACTTTCATGAAGCCAAGATTGTCAACCTGAACACCACTATTATTATCGATCCACTTACAACCGAAGACAGGCAACCGGAAGTTAGTATAATCCAATTCCCATATGCGATCAATGACCCCAAAATAGGACATATTTGCATAAATTGGATTTCTATCTTTGCACTTGACATATGCAATGCTTGGGCAATTAAAGTGACACCACTATTTTGAACCGTTGTTCTATCATCATGGTCCTTTGTGTAGAAAGTGTAGCCATTAATCATGTAAGCCTTGTAAGATATCACATTAAAACTCGGACCATATGCTAAAAATTTAAGCCTAGTTGAGACTGAAGAATTATTGTAGTTCATGTCATGAAAAATCCTAGACTTAAACCATGTGATGAAGCTTCGATTGTGTTCTCTTGTGATCCAATTGTCTCCTCTATTAGGATTAGAGTGCCGAAGTATTTCCTTGTGAATTTCAACATACGGCTCTACCTCATCATCATTATGCAAGACATAAAGGTGTGCTTGAACCCATTCCTCTCTTTGAATGCTTATGACTTCGCTTGCCCCAATCCCTCCTAATTGTAAGCTTTTGTTGTGTCTAGAGATCGGAAACCCTATGGAGTTGACACCACTAAGGTATTCTGTACAAAACTCAACAGCTTCTTCAACTATGTACCTTTCAACCATACAACCCTCAGGATGACTGCGATTCTTAACATACCCTCTTAATATCTTCATGTATCGCTCAACCGGGTACATCCATCTCATATAAGCTGGTCCACACAATTCAGTCTCCCGAACCAGGTGGACTGTGAGATGAATCATTATGTCAAAAAAAGATGGAGGAAAATACATTTCAAGCTCACATAGTGTCACCACTATTTGTCTTTGCAAAATGGGCATCTTCCTAGGGTCAATGACCTTACTACAAATAGCTCTGAAGAAATGACACAGTTTAGTAATTGTAATACGCACTTTATTTGGAAGAATGGAGCGTATTGCAACCGGAAGCAAATGACCCATCAGAACATGATCATCATGAGACTTGACACCTACCAATCTTTGGTCTTTTAGTGATACTAGATTTCTAATGTTAGAGGAAAAACCCTTTGGAACTTTGACAGCCTGCAGAAACTTGCAAAAAGTTACTTTTTCTTTCTTGCTAAGAGTATAAGCCGCCGGGGGAAGATATGTACGTGAACCCCTTTTGTCTGGGACCAATTCTTTCCTTATACCCATTGCCAACAAGTCCCATCTCGCATTTACTCCATTCTTGGTTTTGCCTTTGACATTCAGTAACGTGCCAATAACACTCTCGCACACATTTTTTTCTATATGCATCACATCAAGGAAATATCTAACAAACAATGTCTTCCAATATGGCAACTCAAAAAAATGGACTTCTTTTTCCAACCTCCGGTAACGAGTTGTGCAGCAAAAGGTTTACCGAAGTTGTTGGTCAAGTTACCCACCTTTTCTCACAACTGCTCACCAGTCAATGGAGAAGGAGCCCTACCCTCTTCGGTGTTGCCATTGAATGTTTTCTTCCATCCCCTATAACGATGGGATAAAGGCAAAAACTTATGATGACCCATAAATACATTTTTCTTACAATGAGTCAAGCGCATCCAAGTAGTATTTTCTTCACAAACAGGACAGGCACACTGACCCTTTACACTATAGCCAGACAAATTACCATATGCAGGGAAATCATTTATCGTTCCAAACAGCATCGCCCTCAACTGAAAAGATTCTTCTTTGTAGCCATTATAGACCTATATTCCAGTATCCCACAATAGCCTCAAGTCTTCAATCAATGGTGCCAAGTACACATCTATATCATTACCCGGTTGTCTAGGTCCCGATATCAACATAGATAACATCATGTATTTCCGCTTCATACACATCCATGGAGGTAGATTATATATTATCAATACCACCGGCCATGTGCTATGACTACTAGATTGGATACCATGCGGATTCATTCCATCTGTTGATAAAGCAAGGCGAAGATTTCTTGGTTCCTCGCCAAAAGAGGGGTACTCATCATCAATCTTCTTCCATTGCGGAGAATCAGCGGGGTGTCTCAACATGTCATCCTTGATTCGTTCATTTGCATGCCAAGTTAAGTTCCTTGCATCAATGACACTACGATACATCCTTCGAAACCTTGGTATTATGGGAAAATACCAAACCACCTTTGCTGGTGTAGTCTCTTTCTTATAACGAGGCAAGTTGCATTTAGGACACACACTTAATGACGCATGCTCATTTCTGAACAAAATGCAATCATTGGGACAAGCATGTATTTTCTTATAGCTCATCCCAATAAAACATAACATCTTCTTTGCCTCATATGTTCTGTTAGGTAGAACATTGTCCTCCGGTAACATCTCCTTCAACAAGGTGAGTAACTCTGTGAAACTCTTGTCAGACCAACCATTTGTTGCTTTTAAATTATACAACTTCAACACAGCTTACGACCTTGTATACTTGGTGCACCCGTTGTACAATGGCTTCTCAACATCACTGGCTAGGGTATCAAGCATTTGGGGACAATCTCTGAGGTCATCTTCAACCACCTTTCGAATCTCATCAATTCGGTCGCAATCCTCCCACCCGGTCCCAACGTCATCATCACTTGGTTCTACATTGACATTATTCTCTCCCATACCACTTTGTTCACCCTTAATCTCACCATGAAATGTCCAACATGTGTAACTCTGATCAATTCCAAAACAGAAAAGATGGTCTCTCAACTCTGTTTCACTAACCCGCTTAGAACAAAAACACTTCGTACAAGGGCAGAGAATTCTACTAGGGTTTGTTGCATGGTCAATGACAAATTTTATAAACATTTCCACTCCTTCCTCATACTCATGTGTCAGACGGTTTGCAAACATCCAAGAACGATCCATATTCTATCAACATAAGATGACATTATTAATAATTAACTCGAAAAGTATATATGATATTCTTTTGATGTAATGACTAACTACATGCCTAATTTTCATATTAGTTTATGACTATTGTTCCTAGTCTATGAAAATTTGAGCAACATTTCATCTATTTCTTTAACATTCCCAACTTAAGGAAAAATAATTTTAACTCTAAACCAACAGCAACCAGTCCAAAAGAGTTCAATATGAGTAATGTATATTTATATAACATTACTAAATTTATAAAACACATTTTTAACTCCAACCAACAACAATAAAACCAAAAGTGTTCAATAATAATAAGACACACATAATTAATTTTCATATTCAAATTTCAATGTTATTTAAACTTACTAACACAATTACAGTTCAGATAGCAAAACAGTGGTTGCAGATAGCAAAAAAGTTGGTGCAGATAGCAAAACAAAACATAGCCAGAAAAAAGGGTGCACAAGCAAAAATAAAGGTGCAGACAGCAAAAAAAGGGTATGGTGGGGTTTCCCTTACCCTAGTGGCCGCGAAATGAGAGTGGGGAGAAGGGAATGAGCCGCCACGCACTCACCGAAGTGAGGGAAGGAGCGTCGCGCCGCGCCGCGCCAGATCGAAGGTGAGGGAAGGGAAAGAGCTTGCTCCCTTCAAAGCTATTGCTCACGGTGAGGGAAGGAGAAGTTGCGGACGGAAAAGGAGGACGAGATTGACGGAGGGAGAAGGAGGAGCTTGACGGAGGGAGAAGGAGAACCTTGACAGAGAATGAGAAGCTTCACGGAGGAGACAAAGGAGACGTCTTGGAACAATGGGATGAAGACGGTGAGGGAAGGAGACGAAGGAGCTTGAGGGAGACGAAGGGCTAGGGATACGGTTTACAGAGAGAGACAATGGAATGTGAGAACGCGGGATGGTTCATTAATTTGTGCTAGAAAAGAGGGCGCTCCTTCCTTTGGCTGGAAAAACAAACAGAAAAACATACGAGGGCGCTCAGGAGCGCCCTCCTTTCATCAGAATTAAAAAAAATCACCCCGGGAACAAGGGCGCTCCCGTTGAGCGCCCTGGAAAGTAGCCAAAGAGGGCGCTCAGGTGGAGCGCTCTGGAATCATAAACAGAAAATCCAACGAGGGCGCTCCTAGGAGTGCCCTCCATTCGTCAGAAATAAAAAAAAACAAATTAACGTTGGGAACAAGGGCGCTCCCTGGGAGCGCCCTGGAAAATGGTCAAAGAGGGCGCTCCCCCAGAGCGCCCTGGATTTATAAACAGAAAATCTAATGAGGGTGCTCCTAGGAGCGCCCTCCTTTCATCAGAATTAAAAAAAAAAAACAAATTCACGCTGGGAACAAGGGCGCGCTGTTGGAGCGCCCTCTATTCTACCTATCAGGGCATTCCCGCCCATCTTTTGAGCGCCCTGGTATTTAAACGATTGTTTTAGACGCTAGCCCGCACGGGAGCGCCCTAAAGGGAGTGCTCTAATATCCTCAAATTGGCGTAGTGTTATCGCACTGTTTGCGCTGCCTTCCCCCGTTTTTTTTTTCTTTTAAGCCCCTTTTTTTAAATAATTTTTATTAATTTTTTATTTTATTATTATAATTAGTTTTAGTTATATGTTAATATGAGGTTAATTAAGTGTCTAGAAATGGTAAATATATTAAAAAAATAAGGTTAATGGTGTTTTCATTTGTGGTTATCAAAATAAGATTTTTAGTTAATTGCTTAACATGAGGTTAATTACGTGGCAAAAAACGGTGAACATATTTGTAAATAAGGTTAATGGTGTATACGTTGGCGGTTAACAGAGTGAGATATTTGGTTAATTGATTTTGTGCGGTTAATTGTGTGCACCGAAACGGTGAATGGAGTAGTACATTTGGTTAATAACATAAGAATAGAATAATGATGATAAAAAACTTACATAAAGCCTTTAAAAAATACACATTTATTGTATTTCTTGATCTATATCACTATTTATTAAAATAAAAAATAAATAATAAATATATTAATAAATTAAAAAATAAAAACTATTTTAAAAAATGAAAAAGAAACAAAAAAAAAACAAATAAATAAGAGTAGGAAAAAAAA
This sequence comes from Sesbania bispinosa, assembly GCA_026901365.1. Classification (NCBI taxonomy): domain Eukaryota; kingdom Viridiplantae; phylum Streptophyta; class Magnoliopsida; order Fabales; family Fabaceae; genus Sesbania; species Sesbania bispinosa. The sequence goes on along the minus strand of QLOH01000007.1, from coordinate 2,509,350 downwards.
GAAGCACCAGTGCTCCCCGTGGTACAAATGCAGGAGCACTGTGCTGATGTACATATATCAGTATTCATTGGCTTATTACACTTTTTGCTCTTTATTTGGTTTTTTTGGTTTTGGGAGGAAGTTCTATTTTGTGGCATCATTCTTTTAGCTGGTTAGCCTTTTCTTTTTAATTCTTGGTTTATATATGTGTGTGTAAGGGTTAGAGTATCTCTTCTACTCCCCTTTAATCAATTTTCTTTGCTTAGCAAAAAAAAAAAAAGAAGTACTTTCTGATACACGAGTATTGGCAATATATATTTTATAATGTATTTTAATATATTTTTTATTATTGAATAAAATTTCTATAAAATTTCTTAAGATACTAGTTTATTTTCTCTTTAATGAAATTTGCATAATTCAATTCAATAATAAAAAATGTAAAAAAAAAATGAAATGTCACAACTCGACGGACCTTGAAATTAAAACATAAAGAGTAAAAAGGATTTGCCATTAATTTTCATTGGTCTGAAAAAAATTGAAAACCCCATTAAAATAATTTTTAAATTGGTATATGTGAAAATAAAGTTATACTCCTTCTTGAAATAGAAGAAAACAACTCTCTCTAGCTATAAGATATAGGAGAAACACTCATAAGACACTCTAAGAAATGTTTACTCTTGAAGTGAGATTACTTACTCATGTGTGGAATGTAACATCCCAAAACTAGGACCTAGAGAATATAGAGGAAGCCATAGGTTGTGAATCCCACCAAGTTAAGTTAACATAGAAGGAGAATTTAGGAGTTCATGGGTAAAATAAGAGAGAAGATCGGGGATTTATTTAGAGTTTAGAGTGTTAGAGGGAATTGAAGGGAAGAATCAAGAGTTAAGCTCCAAATACCTCCTTTGAAGAGACTTAAGGGAAACCATATTAAGATTCGAAATGTAAACTATAGATGTGAAGGAAATAAGAGGCATAAGCTTTGATTAAGGAAATTGGAGTCAATTGATGATTTATTTCATGGTTCACGTGGTATATACCCCGTTGGGCTTCAATTGAAGTTGTTACTTAATTTTGGATTTTAAGCCTAATAACATGTGTTCACTAATTTGGTGATATCTAGAGTTGTAGGTGTCCGATTCAGGTGATGTAAGTTGCATTAAAAAGCTAAGATTTGGGGCTTCAGTTTGATATGCTATACAATAGTATTTCGGTCTCATTTTCACCTTAAAACATGCTCGTTCTCTCTCAAGCGAGAAATCTCTCGCTTAAGCGAAAATATCAACAGAAACAGGGGTTGAAATACTGTAATTTTCGTTCGAGCGAGATCCAAAGAAAATTCGACAGAATGCCACTATTTTAATTTTGCTCAAGCGAAATTATTTCGCTTGAGCGAAAATACGTGAGGCCAACTTTTAAAAATAGAGTCTAGGGTTTCTTCCTCATTTCTCACCTTCCCCACCATTTTTAGAGAGAGAGAGAGAGTCTAGAGAGAGAAGCTCATCCAAGCTTGGAGAAGGAGAAGGAGGCTTGGTCATTCACACCCCTCACACCTCACTTTCCCTTCCTCTTTGAGTTACCTTTAGGTGAGTATAACTCACACACCCGCTCTCATTCTTGCTTGAAATCCCTTGAATGAACCATAGTGTAAGGATCCTCTCCACCCTCTCCATCCTCTCCAGAAAAAGTTAGCTACAGAATAACTAGGGATTAGCTACTGCTTTTGTTTTCCTAATTATTCTATAGTTATTCCGTAGCTATCTTTTGTTGGAGAGGATGGAGAGGCTAGAGAGGATCCAAATCAATGAACCCTAACCTCTCTTTCCCCTTCTCTTGAGTCTTGTATGTGTTTGATTGGTTAATGGTCTTCCATGATTTGTAGTGCAATAGTGTTTGGTTAGAAGTATGGATTTAGGATGTGGTATGCTTAGGGTTTCACCCATCTCTTTGTTGTTGTCTTGTACACTCATGAATCATACTTGGGCAATATGGATATTGATGATTGTGGGATTTTGTTATGGGGTTCACGTGTTAGGGTGTTATTATTTCTATGAACGTTTAGACCTATCATGAGGTATATCCTATATGTTATATGTGAGCATTGCATAAAGGCCTTGGGCCCTAGTTAAATGGAAAATGAATTTGAGCTTTAACTCCTAGTTAAAAATGAATTTGGCTTCGGCCCCAAAATTTTGGCTCCGGACCTAGTTGTTTTGGCTTCATCCCCGGGTAATGTTTAAACAAGATTGGACTTCGGTCCCCAGAGTAATTGGACTTCAGTCCCCAAAATAAAACTTGGGTTTCGACCCCCTGAATAATGGTGGGAATATTCCTCAAGGAAGACATTCTTTGTAGTCTGAGCTCAGGTCTAGCCCTAAAATTAGTGAAAAGACCCCGTCTGTCAGGTAATGCATATCATGTTTAAGTTGAGTTGAGTTTATGGTATTATGTTGAAATGTGAATTCTCTGATGCATGACATATGCCTGTTTTCCCCACACTATATGATTGCATAGTTATGCTCACTGAGACATTAGTTTCACCCCATGTTTGTGGGTTCATTTGAGTTATGCAAGACTGTTTGGCTGGATGCAAGGTCGGAGAGTTTGAAGCCCTTTGGGTGGATCTTTCCACCTCTAGATGTTCATTTTGAATCCCATAAGAGAAACTTATATGAATTATACGATGCTGAGTTAGATTAGAACTTATATATTATGGATGGTTGTATTTTGAGCCACTGAGTGGCATATGGATTAGGAGATTTATGATGTATGAGTGATTCTATTTGGGATTATGTAATCGTTGGAGTTACATAAGCATTTGATGAGTATGTTTATTGCCGATATCAATAATGGCGCGAAATAATTTGAGGAGTTCGGGAATTTTGCTTCCAATGGGCATTATTCTCGGATTTAGAAATTAGGACGTTACATTATGGACCGTGGTTAAGTTAGTTGCCTATGACTTCCTATGATCCTACAGTACCTCGTACTCCTTATAGGGACTAATCACCCCTATAGTTTGTGCGTTGTATACGGTATTATGGTTAGTGACATGAATAAGATGCCTTGGTCAGGGAGTTTAGAATGCTTCCCTAACAAGGTTAGTACCAACCACCTATTAGGGAGAGAGGATAAAATAGACCTATTCCTAAGAATAGAACCCTTATCCAAGGAACCCGACCAATAGAATGTCACCCCTAAATCCTAGTGAACATAAGAAACACTTAAAGAAACCAACTTAAGTAAACTACCTAATGAGTGATGAGAATGATTGTTTGACTTTGAATTCTGATACTTGATTTTTTTTTATTGATTGAGTAATATGATTGTAATGTGTGTACGTGATTGATTGTGCGCCTCTTGTTATGATTTAGATGATTCTGAAATTTCTTAGGATTTGGAGGGATTGTTTGATTTGGGACCCTTAATTTTGAATTTGGAATTTACCTATGCCTGAAGTTATAAGATTAGTGATTAGGATGACCCATGAACCATAAAGGGCTTGCATTAAGATTTGAGGATGGATACTATGTTTAGGTGAGCTTAGACCACGGTTTTTGGGCCATTAAGGACCATGATAGGATTCAAAGTGCAAGGAACAAGTGGAGAAGATTTAAGCATAATGACCTTAACTTAATATCAAACTTAATCTACTTTAAAGTTTCCTTTATTGGTTCAACCACTTGTTTACAATTACGTTATTGTTTTTTTGGTTTCTGGCTGGTTGTTGTTATTTGATGTCAATAGCATATTCAGCTGCTTGAGTTAAGGTGTAAATTCAGTAATATGAAAATAATTGATGAGCCTGAAAGCTTAGAGGGTTACGTTTACCTTGATGATTAATATTATGGTGGATTCTTTTAAGTTATATACTTACTAACCTAGTTTTTAGCATTTAAGGGACGAGGTTCGTTGTTTCTACTGTTTGGATAATAGAAAAATATTCTTAGAATCCATGCTTAGTTCTTAAATCTCTCTATACTTTAAAATTGGTTCCTACTCTTCATAGGCATAAGTAATCCTTTTATGTTTTTATATGAGGTGTTACATTGGTTTACCTAGGTGCCCCGTTTAATCAAGATGAGTATTCCTACACATGGTTTTGGTCCTCATAAGTACATGCCAATTATCTAGTATGGATTTTGGTTATTTGGTGTATCCTTACCACTTTGAATGATTGGATGGCTCCTTAGTTTAAAATCAAGTTGAAATCTAACTTAAATTATTGGTTATGATTCTGGTGGTTTAATCATGTGGTGCTAATGATATTGTTTGAAATGATCATTTGGAAATTTCTATGTTATGGAGAGTGGTAGGACTTGAAAGGAACTAAAGTTTTAACTTCCCTCCCTCCTTTCAATTCGGTTTGGTTACTTTGTAGTTTAGATCAATTTGATCTTCTAATTTACTTACTAGGTGGTAGGAATTAATGATCTATACTTGGACTTGTTGTTGATATTTTTCCTAGTTCAAATGGAATGGTTTAATGGTTTAAGAACAAATGGAATCCATGACTCTAGCTCGTATAGAATTCGGACCTTAGCGATTAAAGTGTAAAATCTAACTATTTCAACTTGTTATTGCTTAGTGAAGTAATTAGAATGATTGAATCTTGCTTACTACAATTCGGTTTCAATATATATAGATGGTGTGGTTAGGAGATGTTATAATCTAAGAATGGATAGTGATACATAGATAAAGTAGAAAGTATAACATATTTGACTCATGAGGTCTATCACTTGTTAGTGGTATGAATGGTAGGGTATAGATTCTTGATGAATTGATCACTAGATTCTTTTTTAGCATTGAATTTAGTTTTGGAAGGCACGTATAGGTCTATGATTAAGTAAGAGAGGAATTTCTCTTCAATCTAAATGACGGTGTTTATGGAATTCAAGTAAATTTAAGGATCTTACTTATCTGGAAGAATGTTTCTTAGTTATTGGTTGGTAGATTTATTATTTCGAGGATGATCAATTAAGTGATTACCTTAGTTGGTTTAAAGTTGTTTCTTAAAATAGTGGCATAGTTCGAATTTTTATGGCATAAATAATTCTCTAATGTACTTAATTCATGGAATTCTTGAAGTGATGATTTGAATTAACTCACTTCCTATGACAATAGTAAACCACTACATCATTAGCATTATTAGATCATAGCTCTTGATCTAGTAATTTAGGGGCTCAGCCCGAAGGCTAAGACTTAGATAGTAAGTAGAGCCATAATTATGAACTTTTGGGAAACTTAATAAAATACGGAGTGAAGTTATGTGTATGAGTTGTCCTAAGAGGTAGTAATCAGATATAGAAATCCCTTTTGGACTGATGATAAATTAGTAGAGCCTAGGGAGTTGGTTATTGTTCTGTTGGGGGCTTGAATGATCCCAAGTGAGGGAAGTTTTTAGTCTTGCTCTTATGCTTTGATAAGTGCTAAATTAATGATAAATTTCTATATAATTACAGCACTTATCAAGGGCAAAATGTTAGATTTATTCCCCAATTTATCTCTTTTTAGTTTAAAGTGCAGATCTTGTGAATAATTAATTCAAATTTAAATTTGATGCTATTTTGATAAGAAATCTGTTGATTTTGCAGATAAAGAGGAAAGTTTTAAATGAAGAAACAAGATAGCATTTATTTGAAGAAAGAATCTGCAGATAAGATTCTAAATGGCAGCAGATCAAGATAAATTCAACAGTTATTTGGATAAAGATTCTGCAGATAAAATTTTCAATTCAAATTGAAAATAGAATCAGCACAAGATCAAGCTAAAAAGAGGGAAATAAGGAAAGCGTAGCAGACAAAGATAAGATCAGAAAGAGATTAAGCTTAAAAAGAGGAAACCAGGAAAGCAGAAATGGTGAGCTGGGCTCCACTTGCGCTGAGCGAAAATGGAGCGCAGGAATTAAAATACCATTATGTTTCCTGCGCTTCATCTGCGCTGAGCACATGTTGGAGCGCAGGAATACGGAAACAAATTTCCAATAAGATTTCCAACAAGATTCCTTCCAGATTTCAGATAGCTTTCCAACTTCTATTTAAAGGACCTTTCGCAAAGATCAGAGGGAGACAACGAAGCAGAGCTAGAGCTAGAGAAAAGTGTGACAGTCTCTCAATTGGTTTGTAATGGCTACCATGAGTATCTAAACTCTCCGATAGGATTGAATGTAGTCGATTCAATCCCCAATTGTATTTGAATTGTCTTTATTATTTATGAATCCCTGTTTTTATAATATTGGTGTTTTTAATCTGTTCTTAATGCTTAGCTTCCGCCTTTGTGCCGAAGTTATGAATTGGTTTTATGGGGCACACTGAGAGGTGGTTTTATAAAATCAGAGCGAGTTTGGGGGAGCCTAGACATAGGAAACTTGAATTCTGATTGGTAAAAACACTCAATTTGCGACTGTGGAGATCAGGGTGAATTGATAGCGTTAACAAATAGATCTTTAATCCGGGGTAGTTTATCACTGTGGAGACTAGGGTAGATTATTTCTGAGTATTTCATATTTGTGGAGACCTTTGTGAAATAACTTTAATTTGTGCTTCAATATTATAATTGCATATTCATAAATATTATTGTGTTTCAATTACGAAAGGAGTGCGATAGACGAAGTTCAATCCTAGTTCCAGTAATTGCTCGGCCTCATCTGAATTTACTGCTTTTTATTTACTATTGTAATCTAAACAAACAACCATCTTCTCTCACTTGATAAGTGTGACCACTAGGATTTACAGTTGAACCGTTCCCTGTGGATACGACAAACCCCTTTTACTTACTATTATACTGATGTGATTTTGGTGCGCTTGCCAGAATTTCAACAAGTATTTTTGGCGTCATTGCCGGGGAACGGTGTCTCAATTTAAATTCTTGGGAGGTCTATCCTATCAAGTTGTATATATTTTATTTTTCTTTTTCTTTTTCTCTCACCCTTGTGCAAGTTTCTTGATTTATGCTCTAGCGAGGACAGGTGTCCCAAAATCAATTGTTGTTTGATCCAGAAATAGAAAGGACATTCAGGAGGAACATGAGTAGAAATAGAAGAAGAAGACAAGGGAGAAATCAAATAGAAAACAAAAATATGGCTTAAGAACAACAAGTTCCACGAAGAAGAGTCTTAGGAGACTATGTCATGCACCAAGGGCCTCGATACTTCTCAAGTATAGCTGTACCAGTTACAGCAAAATCCTTGGAGATGAAGGCCGCACATTTGAACCTCATCAGTGCACACCAATTCACAGGATTGGATCATGAAGATCCCCATACTCATCTTTCTACCTTCTATGAATTTATTGGTACTATGGGTTTTGAGGAAGGAGATTTGGAATCTATCTATTTACGATTGTTTCCTTTTTCTTTAATAGGTAAGGCAAAGGAGTGGCTGAAATCACATCCCAATCAAAGTCTGACCAGTTGGAGTGTAGTGGAAGATAAGTTCCTGAAAAGATTCTTTCCACCATCACGCTATATTCAAGCCAAGTCAGACATCTCCACATTCAGGCAAGGAGAAGATGAACCATTATGTGAAGCTTGGGAGAGATTCAAGTCTTTGCTGCGAAAGTGTCCCAACCATGGTTTTGAAGACATTGCTCAGCTAAACATCTTCTACAATGGACTCAGACCCGATTCAAAGTCATTCATAGATGCTGCAGCAGGAGGGACAATTTTGGCAGTAGATGTAGAGCGTGCTATTACAATAATTGATAATTTTGCAATGAATGACCAACAAGCTCAATATGGGAGACAACCAGTTCAGAAGAAGGAGTCACTAGAGCTAAACAACACTGATGCACTGTTAGCTGAAAGTATGCTCATCAAGTGACAACTAAAGGCACTTACCAAGAAAATGGATACACTTTCTCAACAATTGCAAGCAGTGCAGTCTCAACCCATCCAAACCCCATAGTTGATTTGTGATTTTTGCGGAGGCGACCATCCCAATGGTCACTGTTCCTATTAGGATAATCAAACAGAACAGGTCAGCTATATGGGAAGTCAAGGAAGGCAAGGTAATTTCTCCAACAACAATCAATATTCACAAGGATGGAGAAATAATCAAAACAACAATTCTGGCTGGAGACAAGATGGAGGCAACAGGCAAATGCCTTATCAGCAGCAGCAGCAGCAACAAAGTTATCCTTTAGTGCATGACAAGCTCTCAAAAATGGATGATAAACTTGATGCTTTTGTTCAATCCTTTGAGGGCTTTAGGAAGACTACAGAAGCAACCATCAGACTTTTGGAGACTCAAGTTGGCCAATTAGCAAAGGACATGGCAGAGCATAATAAGGGCCAATTTACAGCAAACACTCAAACTAATGCCAAGGAGCAATGCAATGCAGTTACTACTGAAGGTAACACATCAAAAGAAAGTGATCTAGAGGATAACATAACATCTGAAGAAAAGTTGCTCACAAAGGAGAATATGCAAAGCAGTGTTCAATTAAAAGAGAATCCAGAAGTTGTTCTGAAAGAAGAGTCAGAGTCAGAAAGGGTCTACATCTCAGAAAAATCATTAGACCCAGGTAAATTCACAATACCAATTACTGTTGGTACTCAACCAGTCACAAAAGCTCTGCTAGATCTTGGAGCAAGCATTAATCTGATGCCGTTATCATTTTTCAAAAGATTGGGAATTCTGAAGGTTAAACCTACAGATGTAACTCTACAGCTTGAAAACAAGTCCACATAACATCCATATGGAATAGTTGAAGATTTGCCTATCAGGGTGGACAAATTTGTGTATGCTGCAGACTTCTTCATTGTTGAAATGGAAGAGGATACTGATGTCCCCTTAATCTTAGGAAGACCATTCATGAAATCTGCCAAGATGATAGTTGATGTTGATCGGGGAAAATTTCAACTCAGCTCTCAAGATGAGAGTATAATTTTCCACTTAGACAGAGGGATTCCACACCTAGCTGAACCACCAGATCAATTGGAGTTAGATCCTATTGATGGGATCTGTATAACTCATTCTGAACCAAAGCTGCAAAAAGTAAGAAAAAAGGAAGTCATAAATCAAAGTGTTTCTGAGCACAAGAAGAAGAAAGTTCTCAATATTCTGAGGAAACCAACAAGAAGAAAGAAGCAGCTACTGTTGAGTCTCAAAATGTTATTAAAAGATTAATAATGTTTTAAGTCTCTTAACCCCAAGTTTTAATGGATAACAAATTTGCTTATCGTTCTTACGAAAAGGAACAGTTTCTGCTGAAGGTATCTTTTTAATATTTCAGAAGGTATCAACTGAAAAAATCCTATCCTCTAAACTAATGGAACCTTCCGAAGCAAAGAAACTTGCTGAAGAGATTACGAACTGCTGAAGATGGAGAACCTCCTGAAGTTATGAGACGACATACTAAAGCTTGTTCGTCTTCAATACAATATTCTCTGATATTCTTTTTGAAGACTCAAGTCAATCGTAGTTGCCTCAGTTACTTGTGCCTCTCATTCTTTTGGAAAGTCAGAGAAAGTGCTTTTTGGCATATTTCAAATTTCTCTCACCAAAAAGGCAAAGTCTGCAGTAAAGTATGCGCTACTGAGAAAAAGTGAAACATGTGCTGCTGACTCTACCACCTGCTACAACTAAGGATTCAGGTTATGTGTCACAACGGGAGCATTTGCATTAAATGCTATCTCTCAACGGGAAATCGATTGGAGATCAACGGACAGAAGCTTTCCTCAATATAAATACCAGACTCCATGAAGAAACAAGAGAGAGAACGAAATACAAAAAAATTAACTTGCTGAAACGCTGCTGAAATTCAAATTCATCTGTTTCATTGTTTGTACAACATTTCTATATCCTGAGTCGTACTCAGTTATTTTTCAAGTTTACCAGTTCGAGCTCTAAACTTATGTAGTTTCAGAGTTTGAGTATTTTCTTTCAAATAGTTTTTACTGGGTTAGCTTGAAGAGGCTGTGTTCAAAGAATACTTGGGTTTTTAGCCTGGAGAGGCTGTGTGTTCAAAGAATACTTGGGTAGTTTTAGCCTGGAGAGGCTGTGTCCAAAGAATACTTGGTGTTTAGCCTGAAGAGGCTGGGTCCAAAGAATACTTGTATCTGATCAGATAGTAAAAAATCTAGTGGAGTGTTTGCCCTAGGACTGGACGTAGCTCACTGAGTTAATGGGTAAACCAGGATAAATTTCTGTGACTAAGTTCTCTCAACCCTTAACTCTTTATATTCTGTTTTATCTAACCAAGGAGGGTTTAAGAATTTTTTTTTTATAAATTCACGCAAAAAACAATCTTTTCTTCACGTGAAAATACTTCAAAATTGTTTCTATCCAACCTTCTGAGTTGCATCAGCAAGTTGCTGAACTTCCAGTTTCGGAAGGTTGCCCAAATATTTTCAAACTCAGTTTGCTTGTTAAAAGGTTTTCAGAAAAATCTATAAAGATTATAAAACACTATTCAACCCCCCTTATAGTGTTTCCTGTGGTTCTAACAGTTGGTATCAGAGCTCAACTTCGGGTTGAGCATCTAACAAGTGCGAAGGACAAAGATCTAGATGGAAGCCTCTATAAGCAACTCTCATTACATCACTGAAGGTGCCTCCGTCTCCAGACCCCCTACCTTCAATGGTTATGATTACCATTACTGGAGAGATCGTATGAACCTTTTCATAGAAAGTAGCAACATTGATCTATGGGATGTAGTCACTGATGGTGATTATATTCCTACCAACAATGGTGTGCCCATTCCTAAGTCAGAATGAATGGGTGATCAGAAGGCGCGTGTACAACTCAATGCCAAGGCGAAACTCTACCTGATTTGTTCCTTGAGTAAATCAGAATATGAGAAGGTGCATGGCTACTCTTCTGCCAAGAATATCTGGGACACCCTAGCTGCGACTCATGAGGGAACTGGCAATGTGAAACAATCTAAAATCAGCATGTTGGTGCATCAATATGAAATGTTCAAGATGCATGAATCTGAATCCATTGATCAGATGTTTGGAAGGTTCCAGACCATCACAAATGGACTCAAATCTCTGGGAAAGACCTATGATTCAGGCGATAATAATCGCAAAATCCTTAGAAGTCTACCAAAGATTTGGCGGCCCAAAGTAACTGCCATTCAAAAGGCAAACGACCTCAACTCTCTAAGAATGGAGGAACTTTTGGGATCCCTCAAAATCCACAAGTTGGAGCTTGGAGAAGATGCACCCAAAAAGAAGTCACTTGCCTTAAACGCCAAGTCCAAACTGGCTAGGTCTGGTGCACAAAAGGCCTTGAAGGTAGAAGAGTCCTCAGAAGGGTCTGAAGACTCAGAAAGTGACTCTGATGATGATGATGACCTCGCTCTGCTGAGTAGGAGGATCAAGAGGATGCTTCAGAAGAAAGCCAAATTCAGAAATTCATTCTCATATGACAACAAAATAGGTAAGTCAGGTAAAGAAACTCTTTCTTCTGACAAAATAATCTGCTATGAGTGCAGACAACTCAGTCACATGAAAGTTGATTGCCCTAAGCTAAAGAATTTTTCTTCAAAAAATAAGAAATTTCCATAGAAGAAGAAATGCTTCATGGCCACATGGGAAGATCTTGATGATTCCACCTCTGAAGAGGATGATGAAGATGCGGAAGAAGCTAACCTGTGTCTGATGGCCAACCTTCCTTCGTCAGACAACTCTGAATCAGAGGTAATTCCATAAACTCTGCAAGATATGTATGATGATCTGGTAGAAAGTTCTGAGGAACTTTTTCATGAGTACAAAGAGCTATCAAGAGCTTTCACTGAAGTTCCTACCAAAAATAAAGCTCTTGAAGCTGAAAATTTGTCACTCAAGGAAAAGCTTCTTAGCTCTGAGATCTGTGATTCAGCAAGTTTGAAAAAGGAAAATGAGAATCTTAAAAAACAAGTTGATGAACTCACAAAGGACCTAGATGCTTTTGTCAATGGAACCAAAAACCTGAATATGCTTCTGGGAGCTCAAATGAATCCCAAAGACAAAAGTGGTCTTGGTTACTCAGAGACTTCCTCCCTACATGATGTTGAAATTGAAATTGCTAATAAGGCTAAGAAAGGTAAGGGATGTCTTCACTGTGGCAAGCCTGGACACAATATGTCTCAGTGCCGACACAAAAAGAAAGGCAGACCTACTGCTAACAAGAAAGGACCCAAAAAGATGTGGGTACCTAAAGCTTTGATTGTTCCTATTGCAGATGTGTTTAAAAGGACAAAGGAGACGCCACAAATGGTACCTGGACAGTGGCTGCTCGCGACACATGACATGAGAAAGGTCTTTGTTCCAAAACCTTAGACCTAAGGATGGTGGAGTGGTGACATTTGGAGGAGATCAGAAAGGAAAAATCACTGGCGTTGGTTCAGTAGGTATATCTCCTTTATCTGTTATCCACAATGTCCTCTTGGTTGAAAGTCTTCAACATAACCTGCTGAGCATAAGTTAATTGTGTGACAGTGGTTTTGTTGTATCCTTCACAAGGAATGGCTGTATAGTCAGAGACTCCTCTGACCAAATCATTTTTACTGCCAAGAGACACAGTAATGTGTACAAAATTGATCTTGAGGACCTTGCTTATCAAAATGTGACTTGTCTTATTTCAATGAAAGATGAAAAACAGATTTGGCATTAGAAACTTGGGCATGCCAGCTTGAGATTGATCTCAAAGCTTACAAAACACAATCTTGTAAAAGGCATACCCAAGCTTTCCTTCAAATCTAATATTTTGTGTAAAAATTGTTTAAAGGGGAAGCAAACAAGAAGTTCTTTTAAAAGCATAAATGTTGTTTCAACTGCTAGACCCTTAGAACTACTTCACATTGATATGTTTGGTCCTACAAGAACATAAAGTCTTGCTGGTAAAAAGTATGGTTTGGTCATCGTTGATGACTTTTCTAGATTTTCATGGGTGATATTCCTTAAAAGCAAGGATGAGACCTTTGAGAACTTTTCCAAATTCTGTAAAAGGGTGCAAAATGAAAAGGGATTTTGCATATCTGCCATCGGAAGTGATCATGGAGGTCAGTTTGAAAACTCAAGCTTCAACATGTTCTGTGATGAGAATGGGATCTCTCACAATTTCTCAGTGGCTAGAACACCTCAGCAAAATGGGGTTGTTAAGAGAAAGAACAGAAGCTTGTAGGAAATGGGAAGAACCATGCTCATTTCAAGCAATATTCGAAGGTCCTTCTGGGCAGAGGCTGTTCACACAACTTGCTATATCCAAAATAGAATTTTGGTAAGGTCTATTCTCAATAAGACTCCCTATGAATTGTGGAGAGAAAGAAAACCCAACATTTCATGCTTTCACATCTTTGGCTGTTAGTGTTTCATACTTACCACCAAGTATGATTTGGGTAAGTTCGATTCAAAATCTGACAAGGGATTCTTCATTGGTTATTCAGAAACCTCTAAGGCATATAGAGTTTACAACTCTAGAACCCTAACTGTTGAAGAAACCATTCATGTTAGATTTAATGATGATAAAGAGACTGATAGGGAACTATCAGATCTAGAAGAGGATTTTGCAGGAATGCAACTGAACCCTACTTCAGAGACTTCAAAGACTAAGGATGAAGCACCTGATGAAGGACCCTCTGAAGTACCTGCTGAAAAGTCAACTCTTCAACCTGCTGAAACTGATACTCATCAGAGAATTGATGTCGAGTCTCAAAATGAGCAAGTTTTCCCTCGCTGGCGTGAGTGGAGATACAGAACTCATCATCCTCGAGAGCAAATCATTGGTGACACTTTAGAAGGAGTAAGAACAATGTCAAAACTTAAAGAAGTCAATAATCTTGCCTTCCTTTCTGAAATTGAGCCAAAGAATATTGAGGAAGCTCTACATGATGAAGGGTGGATCCTAGCCATGCAAGAAGAGCTTAATCAGTTTGCGAGGAGTGATGTTTGGACTCTTGTTCCTAAATCTCATGGAAAAACTATTATATGAACCAAGTGGGTGTTTAGAAACAAACTCTCTGAAGACGGTGAAGTTGTCAGAAACAAAGCCAGACTTGTTGCCCAAGGCTACAATCAACAAGAAGGTATTGATTTCATTGAAACTTTTGCTCCAGTAGCTCGGCTTAAAGCCATTAGGATTTTATTTTCCTACGCAGCTAATAATGGCATCAAACTATATCAAATGGATGTTAAGAGTGCCTTGCTAAATGGTTTCATTGAGGAAGAGGTATTTGTTAGATAACCCCCTGGTTTTGAAAACTTAACTTTTCTTGATCATGTTTTCAAACTGAAAAAGGCTCTGTATGGTCTGAAACAAGCTCCCAGAGCTTGGTATGAAAGGCTGAGCAATTTCTTACTAAAAAATGATTTTGAAAGAGGAAAAGTTGATACAACTCTTTTCAGAAAAATGTCTAACAAAGACCTGATTCTAGTCCAGATATATGTTAATGATATTATTTTTGGACCAACAAATTCCTCTCTGTGACTGAGTTCTCAAGGCTTATGCAATCTGAATTTGAAATGAGTTTAATGGGAGAACTAAAATTTTTCTTGGGACTTCAAATCAAGCAAGATTTTGATTGTATATGGATCCATCAAGAGAAGTATACAAAGGAAATTCTTAAAAAGTTCAATATGCATGATTGCAAGCCTATGGCAACTCCTATGCACCCCTCATCTATTTTAAATAAAGATGAAGGAAAAGAACCTGTTAACCCAACAATGTATCGAGGTATGATTGGATCCTTATTGTATCTTACAACAAGTAGACCTGACATTATGTTCAGTGTATGCTTGTGTGCAAGATTTCAGTCTGATCCAAGAGTAACTCATTACCAAGCTGTGAAAAGGATTTTCAGATACTTGAAAGGTACTACTAATCTTGGTCTCTGCTATAAGAGGAGTAAGGATTGCAGGTTAGTAGGATTCTGTGATGCTGATTTTGCCGAGGACAGAGTTGAAAGAAAGTCAACCAGTGGAGGATGTCACTTCATTGGAGGAAATCTGATAAGCTAGTCAAGCAAAAGACAGAGCACAATTGCTCTTTCCACTGCTGAAGCTGAATACATTGCTGCTGCATGTTGTTGTTCATAGCTGCTATGGGTAAAATATCAATTAGAAGACTTGAATATTCTTATCAAATCTATTCCAGTCTTTTGTGATAACACGAGTGCAATCAACCTTTCCAAAAATCCAATTCAACACTCTAGAGCAAAACATATTGAAATCAAACATCATTTTATAAGGGACTATGTTCAGAAAGGAGTTATTGATATATAGTTCATTGACACAGAACATCAATGGGCTGATATATTCACTAAACCACTTGCTGAAGATAGATTCAAATTTATCAGAGAAAATTTGAACATTCTAACACTTTCTGAAAATTGATTTTCACTAAAATTGTTTTACAAAGAAAGTGTTGATATGCACAAGTGGTATCCTGAATTTATTTCCTACTTATCTTTCTCTTCTTCAGTAATCTCTTTTGCCCTTTTGATTGATGACAAAATGGGGAGTATTCAGAAACTAACCAAAATCTGAAGTTAAGTGTGTTTCAGAAGGATTCTCAGATTCAGGGAGAGCAAGCGAAGAAAATGAAGCAAATGAGGAACAAATGAAGCAAAGTTTTTAAGCAAATTGCAAACAAGTTTTAGCAAAGAAGCTATGCATCAGTATCTGAAATAGGGAGAGAAATACTCTAATTTCTTACTATCTTTTTCCCTTCTGATATTTGATTTTGTTTTTAAGCATATTTGTCATCATTAAAAAGGGGGAGAATGTTGAGTCTCAAAATGTTATTAAAAGATTAATAATGTTTTAAGTCTCTTAACCCCAAGTTTTAATGGACAACAAATTTGCTTATCGTTCTTACGAAAAGGAACAGTTTCTGCTGAAGGTATCTTTTTAATATTTTAGAAGGTATCAACTGAAGAAATCCTATCCTCTGAAATAATGGAACCTTCCAAAGCAAAGAAACCTGCTGAAGAGATTACGAACTGCTGAAGGTGGAGAACCTCCTGAAGTTGGGTGACGACATACTAAAGCTTGTTCGTCTTCAATACAATATTCTCTGATATTCTTTTTGAAGACTCAAGTCAATCGTAGTTGCCTCAGTTACTTGTGCCTCTCATTCTTCTGGAAAGTCAGAGAAAGTGCTTTTTGGCATATTTCAAATTTCTCTCACAAAAAAGGCAAAGTCTGCAGTAAAGTACGCACTGCTCAGAAAAAGTGAAGCCTGTGCTGCTGACTCTACCACCCGCTACAGCTAAGGGTTCAGGCTATGTGTCATAACGGGAGCATTTGCATTAAATGCTACCTCTCAACGGGAAATCGATTAGAGATCAACGGACGGAAGCTTTCCTCACTGTAAATACCAGACTCCATGAAGAAACAAGAGAGAGAACGGAATACAAAAAAATTAACTTGCTGAAACGCTGCTGAAATTCAAATTCATCTGTTTCATTGTTTGTACAACATTTCTATATCCTGAGTCGTACTCAGTTATTTGTACAAGTTTCCCAGTTCAAGCTCTAAACTTATGTAGTTTCAGAGTTTGAGCATTTTCTTTCAAACAATTTTTACTGGGTTATCCTGAAGAGGTTGTGTTCAAAGAATACATGGATTTTTAGCCTGGAGAGGCTGTGTGTTCAAAGAATACTTGGGTAGTTTTAGCCTTGAGAGGCTGTGTCCAAGGAATACTTGGTGTTTATCCTGAAGAGGCTGGGTTCAAAGAATACTTGTATCTGATCAGATAGTAAAAAATCCAGTGGAGTGTTTGCCCTGGGACTGGACGTAGCTCACTGAGTTAGTGGGTGAACCAGGATAAATTTCTGTGGCTAAGTTCTCTCAACCCTTAACTCTTTATATTCTGTTTTATCTAACCAAGGAGGGTTTAAGAAAAGTTGTTTTATAGATTCACGCAGAAAACAATCTTTTCTTCACGCGAAAATACTTCAAAATTGTTTCTATCCTACCTTCTGAGTTGCATCAGCAAGTTGCTGAACTTCCAGTTTCAGAAGGTTTCCCAAATATTTTCAAACTCAGTTTGCTTGTTAAAAGGTTTTCAGAAATATCTGTAAAGATTATAAAACACTATTCAACCCCTTCTAGTGTTTCCTGTGGTTCTAATAGCTACAAGAATCTATGGTGGAGTTCCGGTTCAAAAAGAGAAAAAGATCAACATCAAATGAGGAAGAAGGTAGTGAGGAAAGTGATGACAAGACAAGAAGCTGGTATAGAGGATGGTTCAGGGCAACAGGAGGTGGATCAGTTGATTCTACCATCATCCTCCAATTGAAACCACCTTGAGTAAACCAGGCGTCAAGCTATATGACGTTAAATGAGCGCTTCCTGGTAGGCAACCCAGTGTTTTGTTTATTTTTTACAATTTTTGTTTTTGAATTGTGTGTTGTAGTTAGTTTAATTTTCTTTTGAAATACCTGCTTAGTTTAGAAGTTGTTAGGAAAAGGATCAATGAAAATATGGAAGGGAGACATAACTTTTGAAAGTTAGAAGCAGCAGAAAGAGAAATGCATTTTGTTTTCTGCGCTTCACCTGCGTTGAGCGCAACTACTCGCTCCAGGGAAAGCTGCAACACGCGCTCCACCTACGCTGAGCGCAAGTGGAGCACAGGTTACCGCTCCTACATAAATTCAAACTTCTGGAGCGTGGAAGGTCATTCCACACCTTCCACTGTTTTTCTTGAGAAGTTTCTCTGGTCTCCTAACCTTCCATATCCTTTCTTTCACTCACAAGCCTCTTCCTTACTCATTTTCTTGCTATTCCAGATGGCTCACACAAAAGTCACTAACTCTGCCAGCATTTCCAGGAGAGGAAAGGGTCCCAAGAGAGCTCGAGATGTGCCCGAGTTCGACCCGCTGAAGTTCAAGAGCCCCATTGTTTTTGAGGCATACAGTTCACTGATGAACTGTAATTTCATTTTAGAGAGGCCAGTTGCTCTACAGCCTGGCGAGTTTGATGACTTCCTGGATGAGATCATTATGAGGAGATGGAGACTCCTTGCAGAGCCACACAGATACTTTGATCCGAAGCTGGTCAGAGAGTTTTATGCTAACGCCATTGGAGACCATGGTGTTGATGTACACAGACAGACTTATGTGCGAGGACATTGGATTTCTTATGATCGCGATGCGATCAACACTTTCTTGGGATGACCTGGACCAGACGATGAGCGGATGATGCCTTGCCAGTATCATGAGCCGGTAAATGAGGTAGGCATCAATGGCAATGATCCCTTGGACACTAGGACTGCTGAGTGTCTATGCTTGAGGGGGCGTACCTTTGAGAGGAACGCTTACAGACAGGCTGCCAGGATCTACAGGAATGATATGGGAGACATTGCCAGGATGTGGACGGTCTTGGTGTTGGCTAACATCTAGCCAACCAACCATGTTTTAGATGTCACCATGAATACCGCCCATCTCATCTATTGCATCCTGACTGGGCAGGACATGGACATTGCCAAGGTGATATCTCATAAGCTATTCATGACGACATCCTCTGTTGGACGACAGAGCACACAACCCAGGATCAGCCTAGGATTACCCTCCCTCATCACCGCATTTTGCCATTCTAGGGGGATTGAGGTGTTCCCCACCGAGCGCATTAAAACCCCTATGACTAAAGGGTACATTGAGGCCAACTGCATTCCTGATGAGGAGGAGGAGAAGCAGCCACCGGAACCAGAGCAGCCACCACCACCACAACAGCAGCAGCCACCACCAGCTGGCACATCCATCCCATTTTGGGCTCAGCACATCATCTCTCAGAACTCCTTTCTCCACAGAGCTTTAGTTCACCTTCAGGAGTATCATTATCAGACTCGACCGGACCCTTACCTAGGCATGCTACCAGATCAGTTTCAAACCTATTTGCAGTGGCCTGGGGACAGGGCTATTGTACCGGGAGAGGGAGGAGCAGTTGCTGATAGAACTGATGCTGAGAGAGATGATGACATGGAGGATGATGAGGAGTGATTTCAGTGTTTTTCTTTTCATTTCATTTTTTTGTTTTTCTTATTCACTGGATCTGTACTGTATATACAACACTACTGACACATCATTTCTATGCAGTGCAGCATTTTCAGGACCATTTTTTTAGTTGTTTTTCATTTTTGTAGGAATTAGGAAATAGGGATTTAAGGAAATAAATTTAAAATCTCAAAGCTAGGCAGTCTAACTAACCGAATTAGGAAAGAAATAAGAATTTTGCGATTGAATCCATAATCCGTTAAGATTAGGATATTATGGAGGAAAATGTATCAGGGTAGTTAATTAATTTCAATAAGTGAATTCATCAAGGAAATTAGCCAAAAAGCCGGTGAGTTGTGAGACCAAACACTTGATATGAGAGTTTTCATCGTTGCTTGTCTACAACTATTACTTGAGTTTTTGAATTTTATTCTTTACATGAAAAATATGGAAGTGATAAAGGCAAACTTGTGTTATGAATTATTTGCTCAGTTCAAAAAAGCCAACCCTTGAAAAATATTTCCAAATTTTTTTGTAACCCATTTGAGCTTTAATGTTTCTTTTCTTATGCACCCCAGCCAACATTAATGTTTATATCCTGTCCCTTATACACTTGGGATAGAGAGCAAAGGTGCAGTTTGATAAAATGGGAGAATTGGTTGGTTTCTTGAAAGTGAATTTGAAGTAAAACAAAAGCAGGCACAAGAAATCAAAGTGAGTCACTCCCTCAAGAATGAAAAAGAAAAACAAAAAGTGAATAAAAAAGGGAGCGAACCACCAATCAAAGATAAGAGGCCAGCTGAATAATGCAAATCAAGAATGCAATGGAGAATTGAGAGAAAGTTCAAGAAAAAGAAAAATTCAAAATTGTTCTCTATTCCAGTGTTTCTTTGCATATCCAGAAAAACCATGAGTTCTTGATAGCCGAACCTCATTACAACCAAGAAAGACCTTTTGATCCATGATTTACCATGTGCATGTTTATTAACCAGAAACGACTATCAATTTTAGTTGTTCAACTGCTGTGATAAATTATGGGAAACACTTACCCGTGAGCATGAGTTGATTTATCACTTATTGTTTTGGTTACTACTTTTGAAAAAGTTTGAATGTGTTTTTATCCTGTTCTGATTGAGTCTTGGAAATATTACTTAATTTTGATTTTCAATCTGATATTTGGAAAGTGACAGTTGCCTAGCAGGAGGTGATGAAATTATTTCCTTACTTAGTGAGAATCATGACAGGGGATTGAATTCATTTGATTGCAAAAGGTTTTCTTGCTAGAGGACAAGTTGCAAAAGGTTTTCTTGCTAGAGGACAAGCAAGAAGCTAAGTTGGGGGGAATTTGATAAGTACTAAATTAATGATAAATTTGTATATAATTACAGCACTTATCAAGGGCAAAATGTTAGATTTATTCCCCCAATTTATCTCTTTTTAGTTTAAAGTGCAGATCTTGTGAATATTTAATTCAAATTTGAATTTGATGTTATTTTGATAAGAAATCTGTTGATTATCCAGATAAAGAGGAAAGTTTTAAATGAAGAAACAAGATAGCATTTATTTGAAGAAAGAAACTGCAGATAAGATTCTAAATGGCAGCAGATCAAGATAAAATCAGCAGTTATTTGGATAAAGATTCTGCAGATAAAATTTTCAATTCAAATTGAAAATAGAATCAACACAAGATCAAGCAAAAAAGAGGGAAATAAGGAAAGCATAGCAAACAAAGATAAGATTAGGAAGAGATCAAGCTTAAAAAGTGGAAACCAGGAAAGCAGAAACGGTGAGCTGCGCTCTACTTGCGCTGAGCGAAAGTGGAGCGCAGGAATTAAAATACCATTCCGTTTCCTACGCTTCATCTGCGCTGATCGCAGGTTGGGGCGAAGGAATACGGAAACAGATTTCCAAAAAGATTTCCAACAAGATTGCTTCCAGATTTCAGATAGCTTTCCAACTTCTATTTAAAGGACCTTTTGCAAAGATCAGAGGGAGACGGCGAAGAAGAGCTGGAGCTAGAGAAAAGTGTGATAGTCTCTCAATTGGTTTGTAATGGCTACCATGAGTAGCTAAACTCTCCGATAGGATTGAATGTAGTCGATTCAATCCCCAATTGTATTTTAATTCTCTTTATTATTTATGAATCCCTATTTTTATAATATTGGTGTTTTTATTCTGTTCTTAATGCTTAGCTTCTGCCTTTGTGCCGGAGTTATGAACTGGTTTTATGGGGCGCACTGAAAGGTGGTTTTATAAAATCATGAGCGGGTTTGGGGGAGCCTAGACATAGGAAATTTGAATTCTGATTGGTAAAAACACTCAACTCGCGACTGTGGAGACCAGGGTGAATTGATATCGTTAACAAACAGATCTTTAATCCGGGGTAGTTTATCACTGTGGAGACCAGTGTAGATTTTTTTTGAGTATTTCATATTTGTGGAGACCTTTGTTAAATAACTTTAATTTGTGCTTCAATATTATAATTGCATATTCATAAATATTATTTGGTTTCAAATATGAAAGGGGTGCGATAGACGAAGTTCAATCCTAGTTCCAGTAATTGCTCGGCCTCATCTCAATTAACTGCTTTTTATTTACTATTGCAATCTAAACAAACAACCATCTTCTCTCACTTGATAAGTGTGACCACTAGGATTTACAATTGAATCGTTCCCTGTGGATACGACAAACCCCTTTTACTTACTATTATACTGCTGTGATTTTGGTGCGCTTGCCAGAATTTCAACACCTTAGAATTATTGGTTTGATTACGGGTAGACTTAAATGATTTGAAGGTAAAGATCTAGTTTTGAACCTGATAGAAACTCGAATAAGTATAAACATGTGATTTAGGGATGTTGATTTCGTAGTCAAACCTATATGGATTTCGATAAGGATATTTTGTGAACTTGATAGTTTGTGATTAGGATGCAACCACGAGTCAAGTGATAAAAGAGTTATAGTCGTTTAGGCTTCGATCCTTGCTCCTGATGATGATGCCTTTTGTAGTTACAAAGTCGGTCTAAGAAAGTACCTGGAACTCTCATGGGGAGGCTTAGAGCTTAGAGTTAGGAGGGGAGAGCTTGACCTTCTTAGCTATGATGAACGTAGTCGGTAACCTAATAGATTTGGTGTAGCTAGGAATGTTATTTACTTCAGGTTGTGGATAACACGGAAGTGACAAACCCTAAGCCATAGGTGACCTATGTAAGCGATGTAGATGTAAGTCTGAAAGGATACCAAGACAAATGTTGAAGACACCTAACTAGGTATAGGGGTGGGAGCATGAGGTTAGTTCACTAAGTCCTTAATGATAAAATACAATGAGATAGCGAAATTTAGGGTTAATGAAGCAAATTTTGAGTACAAAATTTATTAGAGAATATAGAGGAAGACATAGGTTGTGAATCCCACCAAGTGAAGGAAGTTAGCATAGAAGGAGAATTTAGGAGTTCGGGGCTAAATTAAAATAAGAGAGAAGATCGGGGATTTATTTAGAGTTTAGAGTGTTAGAGGGAAATGAAAGGAGGAATCAAGAGTTAAGCTCCAAATACTTACTATGAAGAGACTTAAGGGAAACCCAGTTAAGATTCGAAATGTAAACTATAGGGGTGAAGAAAATAAGATGGATAGGCTTTGATTAAGGAAATTGGAGTGAATTGATGATTTATATCATGGTTCGCGCGGTATGTACCCAGTTGGGCTTCAATTGAAATTGTTGCTTAATTTTGGATTTTAAGCCTAATAACCTGTGTGCACTAATTTGATGCCATCTAGATTTGAAGGTGTTCGATTTAGGTGATTCAAGTTGAATTAGAAAGCTAAGAATCAGGGCTTTAGTTTGATATGTTATACGATAGTATTCCGGTCTAATTTTCACCCTCAAACAGGTTCATTCTCGCTCAAGCAAGAAATCTCTCGCTTGAGCGAAAATATCAACAGAAACAGGGGTTGAAATGCTGTCATTTTCACTTGAGCGAGAATTCTCTCGCTGAAGCGAAAATTCGACAGAATGCCACTCTTTTAATTTCACTCAAGCGAAATTATTTCGCTTGATAGAAAATAAGCGAGGCCAACTTTTAAAAATAGAGTTATAGGGTTTCTTTCCTCATTTCTCACCTTCCCCACCATTTTTAGTGAGAGAGTCTAGAGAGAGAAGTGTTGAGTCTCATAATCAATTTAAGCATTCAAATCGGATTCAAGACTCGTATATCCTTAGTTTTAATAGACAACAAATTTGATTTAAAAAGGCATTGCTTTTAAGAACAATATCACTTGAAGGTATCTTTGCTTTATTGTTTCAGAAAGTGCTATGAAGAAGAAGCCTCAAGATGAACCTACTGACATGAAGGAACCTTCCGAAGAGCCAAGATCTACTGAACTCTTTTTCAGCCTTCTGAAGTGTTACGAATTTCTAGAAGAACTGCTTAAGACCTCGATTGTAACTATTGACTAAAGCCTGGAAGCTGCTTGCTAAAGTCTCAACACTTTCTTATCGTCTGAAGCAAGTTTGATCCATTTAAGGAATGAATTCAAAGTTCAACTGTGTAGTCAAAATCACATTACCTTAAATGGAATCTACTGGTCAAATCAGAGCAGTGTTACAGTCTGCAACATCTGCACATCTCAAAAGTCTAATGATATCAGAAGAGCTTCTCACAACGACTCTAAAAGCATTTAATGCTATCTCACAACGGTGAATGAAGCCATTTCTCAACGATATTCTAAACAATCTTCAACGGCTATATTTCCAGAACATATAAATAGCCTCAAGGAAGGATTATGAAGATTGGCGGCATTGAAGGCCAAGGCAGAGATAATGCCCAAGAGAGATCTGACAAAAGCTCAAAATAATATTTGATCAAGCCAACTCTCTAAAGAAGAATACTCAGACACAGAGAGGAAACCGATTAGAAATTCATACATTTGTATCTCTGTTATTTCCTTGTACTTAGATTCTTTTTATATCCTGAGTTATACTCAGTTATCCCTTTGTACAAGAAGAACCTAAGTTTATGTTTCTCAGAAACTTAAACTTAGTTTATATTGTAAACACTTTCAAGTGTCTGAGAGCCTGGAGAGGCTTGGTGGAAGAAAGTATACTCGCTGAGCCTGGAGAGGCTTGACTGTAAAAGAATACTCGTTGAGCCTGGAGAGACTTGACTGTAAAAGAATACTGCATGAGTTGTTTGGAGAGGCAGTTGAGAACAAAGAATACTTGTTTCAGTCTGGAGAGGCTGGGTGAACAAAGAATATTGCATGAGCTGCCTGGAGAGGCAGTTGAGAACAAAGAATACTTGTCGGGCCTAGAGAGGCCAGGTGTGCAAATAATACTCGGTGTAATCTTGCGGGATTAGTGGAAAATCCAGTGAGTGTTTACCCTGGGACTGGATGTAGCTCACTGGGTTAGTGGGTGAACCAGTATAAATCTTTGTGTGATTTCTCTCTACCCTTAACTCTTTAATTCCCGCTGTTATCTATTTTTATCTGACAAAGGAGGGTTTAAGAAAAGTTGTTTTAATAATCCAAGCAGAAAAATAATCTTTTCTTTAAGAGAAAATAATTTCAAAAATGTTTTTATTCAACCTTCTGAGTTGCATCAGCAAGTTGCTGAAACTCCCAGTTTCGGAAGGTTGATTAAATATTCTCAAATCAGTTTTGTTTGTTTGAAAGGTTTTCACGAAAAATCTGTAAAGATTATTAAACACTATTCAACCCCCCTTCTATTGTTTCCTGTGGTCCTAACAAGAAGCTCGTCCAAGCTAGGAGAAGGAGGCTTGGTCGTTCACACCCCTCACACCTCACTTTCCCTTTCTCTTTGAGCTACCTTTAGGTAAGTATAACTCACACACCCACTCTCATTCTTGCTTGAATCCCTTGAATGAATTACCGTAACCCTTCTTTCCCCTTCTCTTTAGTTTTGTATGTGTTTGATTGGTTGATGGTCTTCCATGATTTATAGTGAATGAGTATTTGATTAGAAGTATGGATTTGGGATGTGCTATTCTTAGGGTTTCACCCATCTCTTTGTTGTTGTCTTGTACACTCATGAATCATACTTGGATAATATAGATATTGATGATTGTGGGATTTTGTTATGGGATTCACATGTTAGGGTGTTATTATTGCTATGAACGTTTAGATCTATCATGAGGTATGTGCTATATGTTATGTATGAGCATTGCATAAAGGCCTTGGGCCCTAGTTAATTGGAAAATGAATTTGAGCTTCAACTCCCAGTTAAAAATGAATTTGGATTCGGCCCCAATAATATCTGGTCTTGTACTGATCATGGCATACATAAGGCTTCCCACCGCTGATGCTTACGGTACTCGAGACATATTCATCATCTCTGCTTAATTGCTAGGACACATACTTGAGGATAATTTATAATTGATAGGAGGTGGGCTAGATATTGGCTCACAATCTTGCATATTGAAGCGCTACAAGACTCTTCCTAGATAATTACTCTATGAAAGTAAAATCTTCTTATCTTTTTTGTCTCGATGAATTTGTGTCCCTAAAGTCTTGTTTGCTTGTCCAAGGTCCTTCATATAAAACTCCCTTGCCAACTGTGCATTCAATTCTTGGATTCGATCTTTGTTGGGGCCTACTACTAACATGTCATCCACATACAACAGAAAAATGATGAAATCATTATTTCCAAACCTCTTGTAGTATATATGGACAATGGTCTGAACTTAGTCTGTTGTATCTGAGGCTAACACTATGCCAAAAACGTCTTTTTACCGCGGTTCCGCATGACCTTTTACCATGGTTACATTTCGCCAACCACGTTAAAAAAGGTTGGGTCACAATTATGTCAGCAAAATATCCTAGCTATTTCGTAGTTAATGCATAGCTTTTTTATTAAAAATCCCAACAAAAAATCAAAACAAAAAATGAGCTAATCCAAAGCTCAGTAATGACCTTCCCTGCTTCTCTAGCTTATCCAAGAAAGGAATAAATTGTTAAGGTAACTACCTTATTTTGACGACAACGTCTAAGGTGAAACACCCTCTGGGTGACACACCGGTGTTTCACCCTCTCTCAGCCATTAGATTTATTTGTTTTTTAATCAACAGTACTGATGTGTTACCTGTTACCTCTTTATCCGGTTTCCCCAAAATTGCTAGGGTGTCCCTCCGCTCATTGTTTAATGTGCTAATAGTAAAAAAATAAAAAATTTGTAAGTGCTCTTCATAATGTTTGTAAGTGCAGTTCGCAAAGCTCCCATTTTTTTTAAGACAAATGTCCCATTAATTAAGCTCCAATGTAGGTGCATGTATGGTCTGTAGGTGCGCGTCCCATTAATTAATTAAGCTCCAATGTAGGTGTAGGTATGGTCTGTAGGTGCGCGTCCCATTAATTAAAGAACATGCCCTTTTCTATAAATTATTAGAAATTATTATTTTATTCTAACAGGTCAAGAAACCTGCTGTAACGGGGAACATAAGTGATACACCGGTGTGTCACCCATATGGGTGACACACCCTAGAAGGACCCTATTTTGACAGTTTTATTATTTTATTTTGGGAAAAATATGTTTTTCGTCCCTATAGTTTCGGTCAACTTTAGTCTTCGTCCTTGTACTTTAAATCCTGTGTTTTTTGTCCCTAAACTTTCTAAACCCCCAAACTGTGGTCCCTGCTCGTCAATGAGATATGTTACTCTGATGAGCTGGCTAACAAAAGTTACATGTTTAACAAAAGTTACATGTCAGCCTCAATAGTGAGTCTCAAATAACCGATTGGTCATCTAATTAACTTTTTTTATTAATTTTGAATTATTAAAATAATCCTAATTACTAAATGAGGGGTTTCGCCTTAGCAATTTTACCCGATAAAAAATCTATTTTCATAATTACGATTATTTTAGTAATTAAAAAAATTAATAAAAAAAGATTAAATAGACGAGTCAGCTATTTGGGGCCCACTATTGAGGTTAACAGGTAACTTTTGTTACTCAACTCATCAAGTTAATAGATCTCACTAACGGTTAGGGACCATGGATTGGGGGTTTAGAAAGTTCAGGGACAAAAAACAAAGGATTAAAAGTACATGAACGAAGACCAAATTTGACCAAAACTATAGGGACGAAAAACATATTTTCCCCTTTTATTTTTCTCAAAAAGAATTTTTTTAAAATAGAAAAAACTAACTATACATGTTGTGTGTTAAACCACTAGGCTTTTCCTGTCATGTTTTAAACTCTCCCCAGCAAAATATATGTCTATTAACTACTACTCTTGCCCCCTGATAATACTATATCTAATAACCATCTCTAATTTCTATTCCCTACTTATTATGTACGAGAATGATTTTATAATTTGTATAGACACCCTCTTTTCTTTTTATTAATGTGCCTACTGTAGTTGGCTGGATGTCTCTACAAGGGAAGTTGAATAGAGACTTTTAAAAACTTTTGTTCCTGAAAGATCTTAAGATCAAGCTGAGTCTTGTTCTCAAGTTAATAACTTGGAAGCTCAAAAAGGTTAGGTAAGATGTTATCTCAACTCAGTATAATTATCAATTAAGCAAGTGTGAGTCTCAGCAATTAAGATTCAGTATTTTAGTCAAATTTGATTTGTTTTAAACAAATACGTCTCAGGTATTAAAATGTGCAACATAAATAAAAGGATAAGGAGAAGAGATGCACACTGATTTATCCTGGTTCACCCACTCCTTGGGCTATGTCCAATCCTCACAACTTGTGAGATTTCCACTATTGACTACCTTGTCAAATACAAGTATTCTAGCTGCCTCTTCAGGCTCACCCTCACACCAAGCTTAGGCTATCCTACCTTGGCTGTGAAACAAGTATTCTTCATTGGGCCTCTTCAGGCTTCTTACAACTCACACTGAGACTAGGTTCTTTCCTATCTCAGCTGAGACAACTTACAAAGATTGATAGAATGATGAAGGTCTACCTTACAATATACAAAGTATGGATACACAGTGAAGTTTGATAGAAGTATTCTCTTTATAGATGTAAGACAATTTATAAACTTGCAAGAGAATAGATGAGACTACAGAATGTGTTCTCAAGTTGAGACTAGATATGAGATGAGAAGGGCTTGAGACTTACTTGAGATGCAAAGATTTTTCAGTATGCAGCGTAGTCTCTCTCTTTCTTCACTGTTGATTCTGGTATTTATTTCAAATAAAACTAGTCGTTATATGGTCGTTTGTGACCGTTGCAGAGAGAGAAGAGTTTTCTGCCAAAAGTACTGTGCGTCCTGCCTTATGTCAGCGTTTGCATTGTCCTTATCTTGGCTTTGGTTGACTTCTTGTGCCTTATTTCTTTAGGCTGAGTCTGAGTCTTAGGGTTTGTCCTATGGCAGTTCTTGCATCTGAGTTTTGGTCTCAGTCTTAGGTTTTTATCTGAGTCTCAGTTCTTCTATTAAGGCTTGCATCTCAGTCTCAGTCTTGCATCTGAGTTGTGCATCCGAGTCTGACTCTGTGTTTCATTTACTCAATAACTCTGTTATTGTTTTTATCTTTGATAATTCTTCATATGGATTTACTCACTGAATGCTTTAAAGAATGATTTTGGAGCTGATTTGTGTCTTTGACATCATCTTAGCATAAGAGATTTATCCTGCAACTTTAAAGTCTACAATTCTGCCACACTTGAGCAAACAGTTAGTAATAACAAGATACATAAGATGCTTTGCTTTTTGTAATCTTTTTTCCTTTGATGGTTTGACTTCATTAAAAACATTAGGAGTGAGTTTGTCTTAACAATCTCCCCCTTTTTTATGATGGCAAACCATAAAAGCTTTTCTATCTTTATGTTGAAAGTGCACTTTTAAGTCTCAGGTCCCCCTGAGTTTGAGCTCTTTCCTTTTTGAAAGCTCTTAACATAAGTGTCATCATTTTTTAAAGTTTCAACCACCCCTAAATCTGAGCATTGTCTCTTTGAAGACACTTAACATTTTGCTTACTTAATTGTTTGAGCTTGTTGGACTTAAGATGATGCTTTAGACTAGAGATGATGCAAAAAAAAAAAGTAAGATACAACAATCACAGAGATGAGATGCAAAACAAACAGATACTGCAATCATTCTTTTGATTCATTCATAAGATGAGATGCAAAACAAACAGATACTGCAATCATTCTTTTAATTCATTTATAGGATGAGATTGATACAAAATGATTTACAGAAGATTCACAAGCAAACAGAGCAAAGAATGTCGTCAACTAAAAATCTCATCTTCTCAAAGCTAAAAAAGCTTTACTCTAATCTACTCCCCCATTTTCCATTATCAAAATACAAGAAATAACTAGCCTTGCTAGATGGGGAAGTAGATGAGCCATAAGGAGACCCAGGAGGCCTTGGCACAGTCTGTGGTATGACAGGAAGAGGAGGCAGATTAGACAAGTGCAGATGTAGCTTGTGGTTGTAGTCATTTGAAGAGTTTATGGATTGAAGAACCATATCCATGCCATGCAGAATAGCTTCCTGTCTGAGCTTGTTCTTTTTGAGCTCCTTGAGAATTTTCTTTTGTGTGCGCTCGTGACTTGTGCTAAGTTCTTGCTTCTGTTGTTGTTGCTCTTTTTGCAGTTGGCTAAAAAATGTATTAGTTGAATCTGAGAGATGAGTGGGTATTGATGGTTCAGCTTTTGGAGTAGGAGCAGGGGGTGGTGGAGCGGGTTGATCATATTTGGGTGAAGGAGAGTTGAAGAGGGAATCCACAAAGAATTTACCGGGTGTGGGCAGAGAGGTCTGATAAGAGTGAGCAGGAGGAGAGTAGACTGGGGTCTTCTCTTGAGATGATGGAACCTCCTTCTCGGTCTTAGGTTGAGGTACCCTTTCTTCTTGCATAACCTCAAGTGTGGATGCATTAGGTGTCTCCTTGTCTAGGCTAGCAAGAGTCTCAGCTACTATCTTTGTGATTGGTGAGGGTGATGCTGGTGGGGTAGTGAGATGAGGTGAAGCTGGTGGAGTCTAAGTTTATTGAGCTTGAGGTTCTTCTTGTGCTTCAGTCTTAGTGGGTATCTCAATATTCTCAGGTGGATGTGAGGGTTCAGCTCTCAGAGGTTGAGGGTCAGATTGTACTAAGGCAGAAGAGATATCCTCTGTTCTTGCCTTCTTCTTCTTTTTTCTCCTTACCTCAGTCTCAGTTGAGACTTCATGGTGAGTTTTTCTTTTCTTTTCATCCTTCTTCTGGATCTCAGATCCTGCTTGAGATCCCTCACCAGTAACCTTTTGCACAACTTTCTTCTTTTTCTTCTTAGTCACTGTCTTTGGACAAGACATTTTTTAGGATGGAGAGGCTTGAGCAGTAGGAGAAATTTTTGAAGGAGAGTTAGAAGGAATAGGAAAAGTGGGAGGAGGAATAGACTTACCATCTAGCTTCAGAGACTGGATGTTTGATTTTCCAAAGAAGGTTGGTCTTTCCTTCGTTTCTTCGCTTTTAGAGAGGTCCACTTTGAAATGTTTCAAAATTTTGGTAACCAACATACCAAAAGGGAGAGAGGTAGTCATCTTGGCATTGTTGAAGGCATGCTCCATATGCTTCAAAATGAGGAAGGGGAGGTTCAAAGCAATGCCATGCTTGAGGTAATACATCACCATTAGATCAGTTAAGTAGATTCTATCAAACGTCCCAGCTCTGGGCATGATAGACTTCACCACCAAATGATGCAAGAATTTCCCAAAGTAATTGAGGGAGGAAGAGGAGTTGCTCATCACAGCCTGGCTGAACAGAGATGAAGCAACACTCTCAGGTTGAATACCCAACTGATTCCACCATTGTTCCTCGTTGTAGATCCGGTTTCCAGTAACTGGAGCTTGGATGATAGCTCCAAGGACTTCTTTTGTGAGTTCAATATGAACTTCTTTGAGGTTGCCTATGACATGGGGTAGACCATGAGAGGCTCCTTTGGCTGTGGTGCAGGAGGCATAAAATGCTCGTGTCAGCTTAGGAAAAACTGGCTCAGTCATAAAAAGGTAGGCTTCCCAGCCTTGCTTCTTTAGATAGGGAGCAATGTCCCAGCTCTCTTGCCTTAATTCATCTAGAAGTATGACTCTTCCAATGACAATTCCTTGAAGCGCCTTGTGAACTTTCACTCTACAGCCTCGTTAGCAAAGAGATTTGACTGGAAGGAGAGCTTCTTGCTCTTGCTTCCTTCACCAAGTTTTTCTTTCCCCTTTTTAGAATGAGTAGGGACTGTGAGATCTATATGCTGTGGTGATCTAGGAGGCTTTGGTGCAGAGGTTTGTACCACATTGGAGGATATTCTCCTAGATTTGGGTCTTGAAGGTATGGGGGATTTGGTTTTTTTTGGAGGAAGTGGATTTTGATGTGGGAGAAGGTAGGGCCTGTGTCTGTGTGGCTTCAGAGTCAGTGTTGGGCTGAGGAGTGGGAGAACGACTCAGTCTTTCTTGGCTTGAATTCAAGATTCCCATATGTTCAGAAGATTGTGAGGAAGACATGTTGAGCTCTGGAGAAGATGATGATGAAGAAAGATGAGGGGAAGGATTCTTAACACAAGGAATTTCAATGTGCATTTGTGAGAAGAGTGAGATAAGTTTTTGCCTTTTATAGAAAGAGATTCTGAGATTAGAGAGAGTTGAGAGAGTGGCTTAGTGGGGAGTTAATGGGTGGTTGAAAAAATCGTTGGGCTCACCTTTTTAAATACAACAGCTAGTAGTGCGCACGTTTTGAGGGTAACTGTTCTGTGCACACTAGTCGTTGGTGTCAGTTACACAGACGCGCTCTTCAACGTCTCTTTTGACGTGAGACCTTGACACTAGACTTCTCCAGGAGTCTCATCTAAGCTTCTATCTCAGACTGAGTCTTAGTCTCAACAAAACAAAAAATTGTTTACTTAAAAAAAATTAAACACAAGCACAAATATTTAGAAGTTCGAAGATGAAATTAAATCTTTCTTCCACAAGGGGTTTAGTGAAAATATCAGCTAGTTGATTTTTAGTATTAACAAAAATGATTTCAATGTTCCCCTTTTGAACATGATCTCTTATAAAGTGATGCTTGATGTCAATGTGTTTAGATCTGGAATGATGAATGAGATTTTTTGTAAGATTGATTGCACTAGTAGTATCACAAAAGATAGGAATTTTGGAGTACCTCAGTGCATAGTCAAGCATTTGAGATTTGATCCATAAGACTTGTGTACAACAAGTTGCAGCTGAGACATACTCAGCTTCAGTTGTAGACAGGGCTATTTTGTTTTGCTTCTTGCAAGACCATGAGACTAGGCATTTTCCTAAGAACTAAAAAGTCCCTCTTGTGCTTTTTCTATCCAGCTTGTCTCCCGCAAAGTTAGCATCACTATAGCCTGTAAGATCAAATCTAGATCCCTTCTCATACCACAGACCAAGGTTAGTAGTCCCAATTAAATATCTAAAAATTCTTTTAACAGTTGAAATGTGAGATTCCTTAGGATCAGATTGATATCTAGCACATATTCCCATATCATATTGGATATCTGGCCTGCTAGCAGTTAAGTACATAAGAGATCCAATCATACCTCTGTACAACTTTTCTGAGACTGACTTACCCTTCTCATCTTTTTCAATCTGAGTTGAGGGGTGCATGGGTGTCTTCATTGGTTTGACATCATTCATCTTGAATTTTATCAACAGATCTTTGGCATACTTTTCTTGATATATGAATATGCCATCAGATTGTTATTTGACTTGTAAGCCTAAGAAGAATCTTAGTTCACCCATCATACTCATCTCAAACTCTCCCTACATGAGACTTGAGAATTATTGACAAAGAGATTCATTAGTAGATCCAAAAATAATATCATCTACATAAATTTGAACAATTAATAAATCTTTGTGATACTCCCTTTTAAATAAAGTAGTGTCAATCTGACCTCTGGAGAATCCATTCTCAACTAGAAATGAGCTCAGTCTATCATATCAAGCTCTTGGTGCTTGCTTGAGTCCATACAGGGCTTTCTTCAATCTGAGAAAATACTTTGGATGTGTTTGATTCTCAAATCCGGGGGGCTATCTCACATAGACTTCTTCTTCAATAATGTCATTTAAGAAGGCACTTTTTACATCCATTTGATAGAGCTTGAAGTCTTTGTGAGCTGCAAAGGCTAGAAGAATTCTGATGGCTTCAAGTCTAGCCACTAGTGCAAAGGTCTCATGATAATCTATTCCATCTTGTTGATTGTATCCTTGTGCTACCAGTCTTGCTTTATTTCTCATGACTTTTCCTTTTTCATTTAGCTTGTTGCGAAAGACCCATCTGGTTCCAATTATAGATTGATGAGATGATGGAGGAACAAGATCCCAGACTTTGCTTTTGTCAAACTGATTGAGCTCTTCCTTCATGGCATTGACCCAAAATTCATCATTCAGTCATGGATGTCCTTTGGCTCTATCTCAGATAGTAGAGCCATCATACTTTCAGTATTTCTGAAGGATGATCTTGTTCTGACTCTGTCTGAGGTCTCTCCAATTATCTGGTCTCTTGGATGAGAACTGACCAATCTCTAGCTTCTGGGCATCTCAGATGCATGCTCATGCTGAGTCTCAGGTATAGTCTATCTTGCTTGCTCCATATCAAGTTGTTCTTCATTCTTATCTTCAACTTGAGGATTGCTTTCAGTCTCAGGTTGGAGATTTCTATGTAACTCAGTCTGAGTTGTCCTCCTCATCTCAGTCTAAGATCCCCTTCTTGATTCAGACTGAGGTGATCTCTTATTCTTTTGATTTGTGTGGAGTCTTTCTTCAGCTTCTTGAGTTGAGATTTTCAAATCTCCCATCATTTCTTCAATTTCTTCATCTACCTTCTTCTGTGAGTTTCCCTGTATCTCGTTAAAGACTACATGCACAGATTCTTCAATAGTTTTGGTTCTTAAATTATAAACACGATAAGCTTCTGAAGTATTTCTTTGTCAGATTTTGTATCAAATTTTCCCAACTAATCCTTTGTGTTAAGGATGTAATAGTCACATCCAAACACATGAAAGTAAGAAATAGAATGCTTTCTCCCTTTCCATAATTCATAAGGAGTTTTGTTTAAGATCTTCCGTATGGTGACTCTATTTATAATGTAGCAAGAGGTGTTTACAGCCTCTGCCTATAAATACTTTTCAACTCCAGAGTCACATAACAAAGTTCTTGCCATCTCTTGGAGAGTCCTATTCTTTCTTTCAACAACACCATTTTGTTGGAGTGTTCTAGGACATGAGAAGTTGTGAGTGATGCCATTTTTATCAAAAACGTTTTTGAATTTGACGTTCTCAAATTCTCCTCCATGGTCACTTCTCATAGTACCAATTCCATAGTCTTTCTCAAATTGAATCTTTTTACAAAATATTTTAAAGGTGATAAATACAAATTATACACATTAATCATCCCTCAAATTTAACCTTTTAATACATCTTTTATGCTTAATTAACAAGTCATAAGCATATTATGCCAATTTAGGTTCATATTGGGCTCAATTATATTTTTCAGCATTAAACTATTTTCATATTTCAAGCATAACCTGAGTTTTAGACATCTAAAAATTATGTTATCTATATTGTAGGAAAGATAAACGAAAGCCCTACAACTTTGATGAAGAACCTAAAAGCTAAATCAGATGG
Source organism: Sesbania bispinosa (assembly GCA_026901365.1). Classification (NCBI taxonomy): domain Eukaryota; kingdom Viridiplantae; phylum Streptophyta; class Magnoliopsida; order Fabales; family Fabaceae; genus Sesbania; species Sesbania bispinosa. The sequence goes on along the minus strand of QLOH01000007.1, from coordinate 2,474,869 downwards.
ATAGTGAGTCAAAATGGGATTGGAAGAAGGAATAGTCAGCATCACATGAAAACCTGACCAGTATTCAATGATTGGGCCATAACTTGGGCTAGAAAACTCCTTTTGGGCTCAACCCAACGACATTTGAAAGCTAAGATCCAGAGCTTGATTTCATCTGAAGACAACTCTCTTGGATTCTGCCAGATTGATGATGATATTCTCGGTGCAAGTGAGAGACAAGTAGGTGAATGATAGCTAGAGTAGGTGAATAATTCAAAATAATGGAGAAATGCATTAGGTAATTGATCAATAAGTCCATTTGTGGAAAAAACATGCTTAGTCATGGCTGAGCGATCATGTTTGGAATTACATGTTTTCCCCTCCTATAAATAGGAGGGCTTGCTAGGGAGAAGAGCATCCAAGTTGTAGTAGAAATTACTAAGAGTTTCATTTACTTTTGTTCATCTTTTTGTAAAGTATTCATGGAAGGCAAAGTTTAAATTTATTTCAAGGAGTCAAGCTTATTTTTATCTTAGTTTTGAGGTTTGGTCGTCATTTACATGCTGATTGAATTACATCTACCTTGATTTTCTACTCTACTTGCTTCAATTTCATATTTCTTTTATCAAAGCTTGATTGGTTAACATGTTTTGGTTATGAAATTTGTTATTGATGTATATTGTACTCTTGATTGGTTAATCATCATACAACGATTGAAAAGCATAGAGTAAGCAATTAAATTGAAGGTGTTCATTTAATTATTTACTTCAATTGGGTTCCGTTTATAAAATTGATTTGGATCTAACATAAGATTTTATGGTTATTTGATCTTGTTAATCTTAATCAATTGAATTCTGAAAATTATTTCAGTAGTGAATCCGGGATCATTGTAGGGGTTCCACATGATTCTAAGTTAATAGATTTAATCTCTTGAATGCATGTTATTAATAACCAATGATTTACCATGAAAATAGCCTCTGAATTCGTTGGATTGATATTGTCTTGAATTGATTCAACCTTTGCTTTTAACTTGATCTTTTATTTTCTTCAGTTTATTCCAATCAATCAAACCCCCACAAAGAAGGATTAGTTTGAGTGGATCTTCAGGGTTTCACCCAGTTTATACCATTCTACTACAAGTAGTTTGCAGATCGAAGAATTATAATTATAATTTTGTGCAGGTTCGACAACTGTTAAAATTTTGGCGCCTTTGTCGGGGATCCACTTTATAGTATCCTTTTATTTAATTTTTTATTGTGATTTTTTTTGTTCTTTTCTTTTCTTCTTGTGTGTTGCTAGTTTATGACTAGATCTTCTACTTCAAAATTAATTGAATTTGATCCAAAAATTGAAAGAACTTTACACAAATCTAAGAGAAAATTGTTCACTCAAGTTAAAAAACCTGTTGATATCAATCAATTTGAACAAATGGCTAACAATGTGCAGGATAGAACTTTGAGGGAGTTGGCTGCTCCTGATGTTACATACCAACCTTTGTGCATTCAATATCCAAACTTGGATGTTGATTTTGAACTTAAATCTGGTTTAATTCACTTGCTTCCTAAATTTCATGGTCTTGCAGGAGAAGATCCACACAAACATCTAAAAGAGTTTGAAGTGGTTTGCTCCTCCATGAAACCTCAAGGAGTTTCTGAGGAGCACATCAAATTGAGAGCTTTTCCTTTCTCACTTACTGATGTTGCTAAAGATTGGTTGTTTTATCTTCCAGCAGGTTCTGTAACATGTTGGAATGACATGAAGAAGATATTCTTGGAGAAATACTTCCCTGCTTCAAGATCTGGTTCTATCAGAAAGGAAATTTGTGGAATTAGGCAAATGACTGGAGAAACCCTGTACGAGTACTAGGAGAGATTTTTAAAGTTGTGCGCCAGCTGTCCACACCACCAAATTAGTGATCAACTTTTAATCCAATACTTTTATGAAGGATTATTTCCCATGGAAAGAACTATGATCGATGTAGCAAGTGGTGGTGCATTAATGAACAAAAGCATCCATGAAGCAAGAAGCCTTATCTCTACCATGGCTTCCAACACCAAGCAATTTGGGAGGATCATTAGGAAGTCAAGTCATTAGAGAGGATGAGCAAAGAAAAATTATCTTTCACACTAGGTGCATGGTTAAGGGACGAATTTGTTCCTTAATAGTGGATAGTGGATAGTGGAAGTTGCACCAACATTGCAAGTGCAAGAATGGTGGAGAAACTTGGGTTATCTACCACCCCCACCCCAGACCATACAAGTTATCTTGGATATGTGATGATGAGGAAAGGGAAGTAAATAAGCAAACTCTCATCTTTATTTCCACAGGTAGCTATGATGATAATGTTTTATGCGATGTTGTACCTATGGATGCCACACATATCTTGTTGGGTAGACCTTGGCAGTTTGATGAGAGGATCATCCATGATGGTTACTCTAATCAAATATCTTTTAAGAATGATGGAGTTAAAATTACTTTGATGCCAATGTCAATCCAAGAAATATGTAAGGATCAAGCTAATATGAAGAGAGAGATAGAACTTTAGAAAATTAAGAAATTAAAAATAGAAGGTGAGGATAAAAAGAAAAGGAAGGAAGAAACATCAAGGATAAAGGTAGAAAAAGTGAAAACCAAAGAAAAACAAAAAAACAATAGGGAAGCAATGTTACTACTTCACCAATCTAAAACTGCTGACCTTAGTTGTTTTGAAGGGAAACAAGAAAAAGAGCTGCTGATCAAGGAAGGAGGAAGTGGCAACACTACAAGGGAGTTTCCTCCACCCTTTTCTCTTTTTTCTTCTTCTTCTTCTTCTTCTCCTCCTAAAACAACCTACATGATTCTTAAGTATTATTATTATGAGCATTAAAGACCAATTGCTTGGGAATAATGAGTCTTCTTTTGTTTGCTAAGGTTGGATGAGGATGCACATGAATTAAAAACCTAGCAAGGAATTACGAGCCCTAAAGGGAAGTCTCCACCTACTCATCATCTTGTCATTCGTTCCTACTACTCTCTTCAACCCCTTATGCTTTCTTTTGAACTTTAAGATTTGAGGACAATTTTTCTTCAAGGGGGAGGGAATGATGGCACTTGTCAGTAGACTTCTTAGCTGACAGTTGGGATCACAGGAGCTGGTGGCAAGCCTGGGCCTGCTAGGAGTGCTTGGAGCTGAACCAAGCATGGGTCAACCTCAACATGGTCAACCCATTGAATTTTGACCTTGGACGCAAGTCAACATGCAAGACTTCATCTAATTAGGACTAATAAAAGTAGGATTAATTTTAGAGTTAAAATTGTAATTAGGACATGATTGTAATTTTTCCTTTTTCTTCCTAGTTTGGGGCGCTAATTAGTGGGTTTAATGACTTAAGAGTTAGCTTAGCTACTTAGCCATAGGATCATGGGTTCAAGACCCACATTAGATAGTTTTTACTCATCTTTTTATTTTCTTGTAATTTTCCTTCCCCTTGGTCGCCCCCTCACTCCTATAGATAGGATGCTCCTCTCTTGTATTTCATAACTTTGATGAATTAGTAAAGGCATTCTGCCTAATTTCCTCCTCAAGTGTGAGTAGAGAAGGCTTGGTGGTTCTTGCTCAAACCAACCAGAGACTTATCTGATTCTCCTGGATTAGTGGAACTCCATCATTATGTGGAGATGGAATATTTATTACACAAAGCAATCCAAGTGGAGAGACAACTCAAATCCAGAGTTGTAGGTTTTCCAGGAACTCCTAGTACCTCTTGGAAAGCCTGGGCTACCAACAAACAACAAGCTCAGCCAAAAGAAGAGGCAAAGATGGGACAGCCGACCTCAGCCAGTAAAGGTAAGTCTGAATTTAATTCATCTTCTAAAGCACGTGAAATTAAATGTTTTAGGTGTCAAGGTCTTGGACATATTGCTTCTAACTGTCCGAACAAGAGGGTCATATTCATGCGTGACAATGGTGAAGTGAAAAGTGCAAGTGAAGAAGAAGATGATGAAATACCCGAGCTAGAGGATTGCAGTGATGTGGAATACATCGAGCCAGACCACGATAGTGCATTAGTCACCAGGAAGGTGTTGAATGCACAACCAAAGATGGGGGGAGTTGAGGAGGAATGTGAGCACATATTCCATACAAGGTGTCACGTAAGTGATAAGATTTGCAGTCTTTTAATTGATAGTGGTAGTTGTACCAATGTTGCTAGTATTTTGATGGTTGAGAAATTAAAATTACCTACCATAAAATATCCTAATCCTTATAGACTGCAGTGGCTAAATGATTGTGGGGACATAAGGGTAACAAAACAAGTTTTACTTTCATTTTCCATTGGAAAATATGAAGACAAAGTCTTGTGTGATGTTGCACCTATGCATGCTGGACACATTCTACTTGGTCAACCATGGAAATTTTATAGGCGAGTAACTCATGATGGGTATCACAGCAGGTATAGTTTTAAATTAAATAATAAAACCTTTGTGCTAACCCCTTTTCAGCCTTCTGAAGCATATGCAAATCAAATAAGAATTGCTAGGGAGAGCAAGGAGTTGGAAGAACAATTTTCTGTTCAAGAAAAAGAAAGAAAAGAGAAGAAGCGAGAAGTGGACATGAATCGAATCCAACTTCAAGATTGGATGTATGTTCAACGTTACAACCGAGTCAGGGCAAAAGCAAAGTGAACGCTTTTGCAAGAAAAAAGGGAAGTTGAAAGTGTATTGTTAGGTAAAGGGCAATTATTGATTCTTGTTTTTAAAGACATATACTTCTCTGATAATTCTAACAATTCTTTACCTTTTGAAATTCAAAATTTGTTGCAGGAGTTTGGAGAAGTTTTTTCGGATGACCTACCTCAAGGATTACCACCTTCAAGAGGTATAGAACACCAGATTGACTTTGTACCCAGTTGTGCTCTACTAAATCAGCCAACATACAGAACCAACTTGGATGAGACCAAGGAGATCCAAAAATAAGTCAGTGAGCTAATGGAAAAAGGGTATGTATGGGAGAGCCTTAGTACATGTGCTGTACCGGTAATATTGGTACCAAAGAAAGATGGTTCTTGGCGTATGTGCACTGATTGTCAAGCCATTAACAAGAGTATGGTAAAGTATCATTATCCAATTCCAAGGTTGGACGACATGCTTGATGAGTTGCATTGGGCATGTTTGTTCTCTAAAATTGATTTGAAAAGTGGTTACTATCAAATTCGAATGAAAGAGGGTGATGAGTGGAAAACTGGTTTTAAAACAAAGTATGGTTTGTATGAGTGGTTAGTGATGCCATTCGACTTAACTAATGCACCCAATACTTTTATGAGGTTAATGAACCATGTATTGCACTCTTTCATAGGAAAATTTGTGGTAGTTTACTTTGATGACATTTTGGTTTACAACAAATCTTATAATGCACATGTTGAAAAATTACATGTTTTTTTAAGGCATTAAGGGAAAATAAATTATATGCTAATTTAAAGAAATGTACTTTTTTCCTTGATTATGTTGTATTCTTAGGTTTTGTGATAAGTTCAAAGGGGGTAAGTATAGATGAGGGAAAGGTTAAGGCTATTAGAGAGTGGCTGACCCCAAAGAGTGATAGTGAAGTGAGAAGTTTTCATGGATTAGCAAGTTTCTATAGGCGCTTTGTGAAAGATTTTAGCACTATTGTTGCACCTTTAAATGAACTTGTTAAGAAAAAATATTGTGTTTAAATGGTCAGATGCACATGAAAAAGCTTTTAACACTTCAAAAGAAAAATTAACAATGCACCCTTACTTGTTTTACCTAATTTTGATAAAGCTTTTGAGATTGAATGTGATGCTTCTGGTGTTGGTATAGGGGCTGTTTTAATGCAGGAATCCCAACCGATTGCATACTTTAGTGAAAAGCTTAATGGGGGCAGCATTGAATTATCCAACCTATGACAAGGAATTGTATGCCTTGGTAAGACCATTACAAACATGGAAACATTATTTGTGGCCAAGAGAGTTTGTTATACATTCTGACCATCAAAGTCTAAAGTTTTTAAAATCTCAAGGGAAGCTTAAAAAAAGACATGCAAAGTTGTTGGAATTTATTGAGATGTTTCCATATGTAATAAGGTATAAAAATGGTAAGGACAATAGAGTTGCTGATGCTTTGTCAAAGAGGTATGTTTTGCTTACTTCTTTACAAGCAAAATTGTTAGGTTTTGAACAAATTAAAGGTCTGTATGAAAGTGATCCTGATTTTAAACAAATTCGGGATTCTTGTTCTAACCGATCTTATGAGAAATTTTATAGGTATGAAGGATTTTTGTTCAAGAGGAACCAATTGTGTGTACCAATCAGTTCTTTAAGAGAATTGTTGATTAAGGAGACCCATGGAGGCGGGTTGATGGGACACTTTGGAGTGCATAAGACACTGGACATCGTGGTCGAGCACTTTTTCTGGCCGAGCATGAAGAAGGACGTCCGAGCTGAGTGTGAAAGTTGCATAACATGCAAGCAAGCTAAGTCAAAATTAAATCCACATGGGTTTTATACACCTTTGATTGTTCCTTAGTAGTCTTGGAAAGATATTTCCATGGACTTTGTGATCGGTTTGCTAAAAACTCAAAGTGGTAAGGATAATATTTTTGTTGTTGTTGATCGGTTTAGTAAAATGGCACACTTTATTGTGTTTTGAAATACAAACGATGCAACACAAATTGCTGACCCATTCTTTAAGGAAGTTGTCCGATTGCATTGCTTACCAAGGACAATTTTGAGTGATAGGGACATTAAATTCCTAAGTCATTTTTGGAGGACTTTATGGAATAGATTGGGAACAAAGCTTCTATTTTCTACTGTTGTACATCGTCAAACGGATGGGCAAACTGAAGCAGTAAATAGAACGCTTTCAACCTTATTACGTTCTATCATTGGCAAGAATCTAAAGCAATGGGAATAATGTTTGCCATATGTTGAGTTTGCATATAACCGGATGTTACACTATACTACTTCTTTTTCACCATTTGAGGTTGTATATGGTTTTAGTCCACTAACTCCTTTAGATATTTTACCATTACCTATTTCTGAAATTTCCAGCTTAGATGGCAAAAGGAAAGCAGGATATGTCAGGGAGTTACATGCAAAGATCCGAGCTAATATTGAAAGGAAAAATGAGCAGTATGCAAAACAAGCCAATAAAGGGCGGAGGAAGATAATATTTGAACCAAGCGACTGGGTTTGGATTCACATGAGGAAAAAGAGGTTTCCATCTCAAAGGAAGAACAAGCTTCAACCAAGAGGAGATGGTCCATTCCAAGTTCTAAAGAGGATCAATGACAATGCCTAAAAGATAGATCTTCCAAGTGAATATGGTAATGTTAGTGCAACATTCAATGCAACTAACTTATTCTTATTTGATGTAGGTGATGAATCAGATTCAAGGACGAATCCTTTCAAAGAAGGGGGAATGACTCGATCCCGTCCAACCTCAACCAGGATGCCTCAGATGCATTGCAAGGGATTGAAGATCCAATGACCGGGGCCAGATCTGAGCGGTTAAAGAGAGCTTTGCAACTCTTGATCACTGAAGTCCAAACGAAAGTAGACCACCAAGCAGAAGAAGAATCAAAGAAGTGGTTTAACTTAACTCAGATTGAAGTACAAGAGTGTTATCCATTCTGACAATCGGTTATGTCTGTTATCCGAATCTTAGGAGAACCTATTTCGGGAAAGTGTATCTAATCAGATCATAACTGATTTATTTAGGATGAGATCTGTTAAGAATCAATATCATGATCTCTTAGGATTATATTTACATCTTTTAGGATTATATTTTATCTTATTTAGGATTAAATCTTTTAGGATTATATTTTATCTTATCTAGAATTAAATCTATATAATTTAGGACTTTATCTTTTAGATAGTTTATTTTAGGAAATTCCTTTGCTATATATTAGCATTGAGAATCAGTTTGTACACAGTTATTTTTATCAATAAAATTATGAGTTATCTCATTGTGAGAGCTTATCCTTTGTTCTTGGATTAAAGAACTACTTGATAACTTAGGTTCTACCAGCAGGTCTTGGTTAGAGTCTAGTTGCTTATATCTTGATAACTTCGGTGCTTCCAGCAGGTCACAGATTGTGTCAAGTTCCTATATTTGATAACTTTGGTGCTTCCGGCAGGTCATGGATTGTGTCAAGTTCCTATCTTTGATACCATTGGTGCTTCCAGCAAGTCTTGGATTGTGTCAAGCTCCTTACAGTTATTTAATTTACTGTTAATTGATTTTCAAAACGTTGCTATCTTTACGTTTCCGGTTCATATCACCAAACCTCCAACAAACTACAAAAACAAGTGCCAAAATAAGTGTGACAATGTAGCAAATGATAACATTGTGGCATATAGTATCTTGCTTCTTCATCCAAACAATTTGCTAAAGATGTTTGAATTGTGTACATTTGTGAACATGTTACTATTATTTCCTCTTTCGTGCAATGCCAATGGTCTTTTATAACATTTCAGTAATTAAGTTAGAAATCTTAATTGTTATATGTATTAAACAACATTCTGGTTGTAGTAAACCGCCAAATCATCCTTTAGTCCATCAATTTATGATCTGTTCTAGTGACAGGTTTCTGAACATTTACAAGTTGCAGATTTACAATCACAAAAAATATGCACAAAATTGTCTAAAATTTACCTGATGAGCCCTGTATGAAAAATGCATGTTCGCCCTGAAGCAGAAGAGAATCTTGACTAGATTCTCTGTCTGGATTCCGAATGGATTCAAGCTTCATTATCAATCTTTTCATGTACATCTTGACCAGAGTTATGGAAGCTTGCTTTATCTGCATAGATGGTATGTTACTAACCAACTCAAGTTTTACAGTGGCAACTTGTAAATTTAGCATTAGTGTGAATGCACTTTCATATTAACTTACAAAGATAACAGTGGAAGAAAAAAAAACCTTCTAAGAAGAAGAAATTAAAAAGAAACAGACATGTTCTATTGAAAGTTTTAGAGGTATGTTACATAAATATGAACAACGTACTTGTGAATTGTGATATGAAAAGCCTGGATTAGGAATGAACTGCTCCAAACTGTTCCAAAACCACTTTGAACTGGAAACTGGGAAGGCAATGTAGGCAACATGCAAACTGTTACATTTCATCAAAAAGTGAAATCACAGACACAATGTAGGCAAATCCCATCTGCATTGGATCTTCCTAAAAAAAACAAAATCTTTACTTAATAAAATCTCTTGCATAAATGATTAAAAAGACATTGTGAATATAAATGACTTGCATAGTATGCATGAAACTTAGAGAAATTGTAGCATTGTATCATGACTGACCTGATGGACAACAACTCCACTGTATAGACCCAGAAAAAGCTGAAATGCTAGCTACTATTATAGCCCCTACAACTGCCAAAGGCCAGAGGATGATGGCAAGGCCAGCAAATGGGACACATTGATCTGTTTCTAGGAATGGTCCCTTTCTTCCAATCAAATCTTCTAATAGTCTCTTCCATCCTCTAAATAGCATGTAAGGGCTTTTTCATATAGCAATATATGTGATTAAAACCACATCAAATGGCACCCCAACCAACAAGATCACCAACAAGCAACATGGTAATAATGACAATCTAGAAGAAAGAAAACGATTAAATTTGTCTGCAAGAATCTTGTTCCATATTAAACAAATAATTGGAGGAGAATAATTTACTTGATATCTAGTGGCTTTTCACTGGGGGGTAAATTTTCTCTTAGTTCATCCATGTATGAAAAATAGGAGTGAAAGAAAAAGTCAGTGATATCCTTAACCACTGTGCAACTTGTTTCAATTGTTGACCAACAACCATCCTGGTATCAGAATTAAGTGGCATTAAAGCTTCCTGCGTTATGCTCAAGTCAATAAGCTTTTGAGTAACTACGTACATAGAATAATTTTCTAGAAATGGAAGATAATTAACTAAATCTCACTGACAGGGTGGCAATTTTCAGTACTTGCTAAAGAAATTTTTGGTGAAGTGACACTAAAGAATGGAATTAATTCATCACTAAACTAAAATATAACATAAAATGAACAAACACTAGCATGTGAATGAGATGGTTTTCTCAAATTAGCCTCTATTTGTTCATTAGATACAAAACTCATATCATACAAAGCCATCATCTTAGGGCTATTATTTCATCCATTCAAAATAGAAATACTCTTTTGGATTAATTGGCATATTAAGAAAATATATCTTTCAGGTTTAGAAACCAAGTAGTCTTGAGGATGTAGAACAGTGAAACCAAGTAGCATGGCTTGTCCCTCCTATTCATTTAGTAACTTCAATTCACAGCTCCATTTCAAGAAAAGCTTATATTTTAAGATAGACAATAGCAATGAAGTTATCATATGGACTTCCTAAAGACAATAATCACATTAACACCACAATCAGGATCTAGAACAGTGGGAAGACTAAAATTTATTTACAGAAATGGAAAAGCAAGATAACTCAGAAAATAGTTTAAGATAACAATTAAGTAATAGGTGAAAGAGGTGGAAAATGTTAAACCCTAATTGAAGAAAAAGGGGAAAAGCAAGAAAGCAAGCAACCAGCAATCATGTTCATCATAGGTGTTTCAACCTAAAAGTTGTGGAAATAGAGTAGATGAATGGAAGGAAAGAAACCTTGGGCACCCAGCATCAGAATACTCTCAGACACAGAACATACCTCCAAGAAATCAAGGTCATCAAGGAACCTCCTAACATAAGGATTAAGCATCAAGTCCAAATGGTGTAACCGATATTTTGTTTCCTATAAAAAAAAGATTATTAATTGAATAAGCCATATTAATGTCAGTACATAAATCACCAAAGGAGGACGGTAAATCACATTCCAACATTTTCTCGCTTATATGTAAGTGTATCTGCCTCATACCCTAGCTTCACCCTCTCAAAAAAGGTTCCAAGAACATGAAACAGTATATGGCTCAAAAGTTCTTAAAAGACTAAAAACAATGAAAGTATCTACCAGAGCACATTTCATGAAATTAATACCTGATCTTTCAAAATGTATGTTTCAGGATTCCGTGTACTTCCTGGTACCCATGGATTTTTCTGCAGATCATCAAAGAAGCAATAACGTCATTGTATATGGTCATCAAAGAGCATCAAACATAAAGGAATTGCACTAACCTTCAAATTTGCATTATCAGCAGCAGCAGCAGATTGTTGCCTTGGCATCATATGCAGACAATGAGACAACACAACAAAAGTTTTGGGGAAAATACTAAGCTCTCCCTTCTTACTTTTGCCTGGACAATCAAACATGGGAAAACTGAATAAACTGTTTTGTATAGAGTCAACAAATACACAATTCAGAATATAATACTGGAGAATAGAATGCATCCTAACTCTGGAAGATTAAAATAGAAATTAGCAGGAGTTAGATCTTTATAATGAATGCAAGTACAACTAATATGCTTCCAAATTTTGGCAATCAGAAACTACTTTCACAGTGATTCCTGTGCTTAAGATGGTTCCCAATTGTGTGAGCAGCAATGAGAAATCTTTCTAGTCTTAAGACAGAATCATCTAATAATAAGCAAATTATCATAATTTATTATAAGAATTTTTATCTTAATTTATTCAAATTACCAAGGCTTAATTCATTTAAATAATCCATATTATTCTTATTACGAGTATTTATTGTCAAATTCGTAGAATTAGAGACAGACCTTACATGGAATAAAGACAAAGTAAAACAAAAGAAGTTTAGAGTACTGAAAGTATATAGCATCCCGAACCTGAAAACCAGTGATTATACAGATTTTAATTTCTAATAATGATTTTTATTGGGCTACATATTAAATATTAAAACATTTATATTAGTTATTTATTTCGATTGGGTTGATCGCCAGTGATCTGCATTGAGTCCGTTTAGACTATCATAGGCATCGATGTGGGCCTATATGAGTGGACACTGGGCTTGGTCTATTTCGGCATAGTGGGAACCCTAATAGGTTGATATAAATAAGCCTCTTTAAAGGTGTTGGTCCCCAGGACCCCAAATCAACCACCGCCTCCATATTCCTTCCCTAGGACACTAAGGTAGCGTTTAGTAGATACTTCAGAACTGAATAGAACGGGACATATGAGTTCTCTTCCTATTTGATGAAATTAAAAGGGAGAACAGAACGGGACACATGATTAAAATAACGGAACACTTTTGTTTCCTAAAAAAAGGTGGAACCAACTGGAACAGAACATGACATTTTATTAAACATTTTTTAATGACAAAATTACCACTCCTTATCTTTATAACTCTTGCACTGCACACCCAACTAAAAAACAAAATCCTTACTGCAATCTTTTTTGCCCTGCACTGTTCGCTGCTCCTTTTTTCACTCTCCCTGCACTGTTAGCTGCTCTTGCTGCATACAAAGACAAAACATTTTTTTCTCGTTTGCTTTGCTATTTGCATCGTTTGAATTATTGTGCTTTGTTATTTACATCATTTGAATTACCGTTCTTTATATTTATATATATATATCAACAAGTAATTTAGTGTTTTTTTAGTAAATTTGGTTTGTGTAGCCATTGGATTTGTTGTCTAATTTTATTTTGGTTTTTCAGTACAGGCATTGAATGGAACATTTTTGTGTTTTGGCCTTCTTCTGTTAATGAGTTTGTTAAAAAAAATCAAGAAAGATCTTTAGAGCATAGTAGTCACATTAGAGATATTGCACGATGTGATGTAATAGATAGAATTATAAGAAGCAATGATAGTAATTGTATATGGGAATTGAGAATGTGTAGTGTGTGCCATTTTTCTAAATATATTAGCCCATCATAAGAAAATTTGATATATTCAAGTTACATATTATAGGTCACGAGAGACAATTAGTAGATATGTCCAAAATGTCTTATATGTTCTTTTTTCACATTATTGTTATGATGAATGCATTTATTTAAAATTTTATAAGTAGAATTTTTAATATTATTTTTTTATTTGAAACTTTTTTATATAGTAATAACAATATATTTAAGTTAATTATATTTTATCAAATATTTCATATTTACGTATTTAGAAAATAATTATAAAATATAAATATTAGTATATTAATAACTTTTAAGAATATTATATAATAATAGTCATAAAATAGCAAATGTGAAAAAATGTTCTATTTTGTCCTGTTTAATTTTTTATACTCAACCAAACATTAAACAGGATAGGGATATATATGTAATTAAATACGGTGTTCTGCTCTGTTCAACAAGCACCAAACACAAAATAGAACACATGGTTCCGTTCTGTTCTGTTGTTACCAAGCACGGTTATAAATACATCGTTATCCTGTTCCATTCCGTTCTGTTCTGTCCCGTTCCACTACCGAACGCTACCTAAGGTCCCGTTTTTGGGAACTTAGAGATTTGGTTGAGGAAGGTCATAGAACCATCTTTACTCTAACCATTGTTTTGCACCATATTCTGTTTGGCGTTTAATCCCAAAAAGGATGTTCGTGACTTTTCGTTACCTACCCAAAGATTTCCGCTGCATTGTGATAAAGCGTAATGGATCCAGGTATTCCTTAAAAACTCATAGTTCCCAATAATGTGGCATAATGAATTTATATTTGGGTGTTTAAAATTCCTAACAATTGGTATCAGAACCAACATTATTCTTAGATTATTGGGATAGATTGGTGAATCATATCATCACATAAAGTTGTTTTTTTTTAACGTTTTTTATACTGTCGTGCTGGACGTTTTTTCCCATGAAGGCGGCACATTTTTTGTTTGTTATGGTTGCAATTTTTATTATTGTTATTACATATAGACTGCCTCCTACAGAAATAGAAAGCATAAAGGAATTGACAAGTTTTTTTTTACTGATCTGGATAAATTTAAGCCATGATTGATTGATTGTATTTGTAGTCTGTTTATTGTCATGGCTGTTGTGAAAAATATGAAACGTTTGAACATATGCGACTATTGGTTTGATATACTTGTGTTGTTTTTATTTTCTGGATTGTATTTCATTAATTTGAAATAAATATATATTAATCACACTTGCATAACAAATGTGGCACCCTGGTGCGGTGTTGAATGCGTCCGCCATTATCCTAGGAAGCAGGGTTCGATTTTTGAATCCATTGGCTGGGTGCGGTGGTGAATGCGTCCGCCCATTATCCTATAGGAAGCAGGGTTCAATTCTTGAATGCATTGGCTTTTTATTTCCGTTTTCTTTCTTTCTTTTTTTTTAAATAAAAACAATCAATTGTAATAAAAAAAGGGGTTCTGGAATTCGAACTTCGGAGAGGTGACACACAGGTAAGATGTTATACCACCACGAAGCTTTAAGTTAATCGAACAGTGTTTGAATTTTCAAATATATAACTTATTACGGTTTTGAAATTTGAATTTCTTTTTATACAATTCGAATTTTAGTGTATTTTTTTTACTGTTATTATAATTGAGTATAAATTTGGTAAATTATAGACCCCCTTATTTATATTTGTCTAGTAATTTTTAATAAAATTAATTGATGCAACATATTGCCAAAGCAATCTCAATTGTAGAAATTGATTTAATTAAAATTGTTTGGATGTTAGTGTGGGGTTATTCATGTGGGTTGTGCTCCCACCCAAATGTGTGACACAACTTGACCGAATAATCTTATACATGTGACGATAAACGTGTGATAGGTGTAAAGTTAGTTGTTCATGTGGGTGATCTTCTATCCAAAGATGGATTTTCACCTTACAGAACTAACTATCAATGTTTGATCGTTGCGTGAGAGTACGGTTTACAAACCAACTTGCATGCCCTAAGGCATTAGGGTTGGTGGAGTGCTTGGTGTCTTGTTGGATCTATAATTGTCTGCATATATTTTAATATGTATTTTATACTTAATCCCTGTTTATTGTATATGAGTATGTAATTAAGTGCATCTATGTTCTATTACAGTTGTTGTTGCTAGTGCTATTAACATGTCTGCTCAAATTAATTATATCTCCATGCTTAATGGGACAAACTTTAAGGTCTGGAAGGAAGCAATCGAGATAATTCTCGGCTGCATGGATCTTGATCTGGCACTTCGGGTTGAGAAACCCACTCCAACTTCGGAAAATCCGGAGGAGGATAAGGTTTGAAAAGTGGGAATGCTCAAACCGAATGTGCCTAATGATCATGAAGTGATCTGTTCCAGAAGTTTTTCGGGGCTCTATTTTTTAGAGCCATTGCGCTAAATGCTTCCTTGATGCTGTTGAGATGTATTTCACCAGTAATGAGAAGGCCGATGCAAGCAGTTTGCTTGCCAAGCTTATCTCCATGAGATACAAAGGCAAAGGAAACATAAGGGAGTACATTATGGAAATATCTAATCTTGCGTCAAAACTGAAAGCACTAAAGTTAGAGTTGTCTGATGAATTGCTCATGCACTTAGTTTTGATTTCCCTTCCTGCACACTTTGGGCAGTTCAAGGTGTTAGTATATGCACTAGAGACCTATATGTTTTATTTTGAACATCCATCACTTGTATCATATTATTTTATAAAGGCAATTTATTCTTTTAGAATATAATAAATGTCCTTAGAATAGTAAAGTTAAACTTCATAAGAAATCAAGTAGATGACTTGATCGTGAGATCTTATGAAGAACTATTCTTAAAATAGTCCCTGGTCAAGCATCTTCTTGGGATAAAAGATGCATTTAGACTAGTATATGAGTTCATTAATGATCACATCTCACGGATCATGCATATGAGATATCATGTGCTTATATAAGTACATATTAAGAGTAATGGTGTACTGGACCAACCCACCTTAAGAACGTTGCATGGATTGTTACATAAGTGTCATGAACGTTTCTTAAATTGATAAATATTATATGAAGTCCTTTGACCTGAAATCACTACGATTCCCACATAAGGAATTATATGTTTTAAATATCATCAAACGTTACCTGTAACAAGGTGATCATAAAGTTGGTATTTGGACATATAATAAATTATGTGGTGGAATGTGAGTGCCCTAGATGGGATTTGTCCCTCCTATGTAACAGGAGTTATATCTGTAGGCCTCTTGATAGAGTTAGACTACAAAATGCATGACCATGCTCAGGAGGATAAACATGAGATGTTTATTTTCTGTATAGTCTACTCGGGGATCAAGAAAACATAAATTGAACTATACAAGGTTGACACAATCCATGCCCTTGTGTTCAATTTGATATTTGGACAAAGGGACATATCATATAAATTATTATCATAAAATAAGATTCGTCAAAGTTGTTTACAATCTCAATATTTGGGTAGTAGTGATGCATTGCTAGATGCCGCTCACTATTTATGATATTAAATATAAAAGGATTTTATTTTAATATCATAACCAAATATTAAGAGCCTATTGGGTCACACGCATACAACAAGCCGCTAGGAAAGATAATAATTCTAATTTAATTAGAATTATAACATAATGGGCCAGACTCATATATGTTGGGGTTAATAGAGTGAGGGGTAAAACCCTAGCCACCACTCTATAAATATAACATAAGATGCATTACCCTAGACACACGAGTAATCGCTCTTACTCTCTAAACGCTACTAGCAGAGTTAAGGAGGGTTTCCTAGTTCGGTTGTTGGCGTGGACACCTTTAGAGAAGTGGCTGTTATTGCCTCGTTCACAATCCTTAAAAGGTATGTCATTATGTTCATGCCTTTTATGCCTTAATTCATGTTTTTCGCATTAACGATCATAACAAGGGAGGGAATCCATTTATTATGCTACACCCTGACCACATGCTTGATTCCCTTCACAAGGTGAGTTGTAATATTCAGAATGATAAATGGACCTTGAATGAAATCATTTATCATTGTGTGCAAGAGGAGGAAAGGCAACAAAGAGAGAAGACTGAAAGTGCTCATTTGGCCTCAAACTCTCAAATAGGAAGAGAAAGAATAATAAGGATGCTGCAGAAAGGACTTCTCAGCAAAAGAAAGTCAAAAAGAATGAGGAAACACCTACCTGCTTCTTCTGCAAGAAGCTTGGGAACATGAAGAAAGAGTGTCCTAAGTACGCCTCCTGGCGTGTAAAGAAAGGGTTGCCTTTAGAGCCGACTGCCAGGTGATAATGAAAGATTTGTCTATGTGGGCAATGGCAATAAGGTCACAGTGGAGGCTATTGGAACTTTTAGATTACAATTAAAAACTGGATTTTATTTGAATTTATTTGAGACTTTTGTTTGTACCGTCTTTTAGGCGGAATTTGATTTCTATTTCTAGTTTGGACAAATTTGTTTTTCTTATTCATTTGGAAATAACCAATTTAATCTCTATCAAAATTTAAATATTGTTGGTTCTGGTTCTTTAATTGATAATCTATACTTGCTAGATATAGTTAGTTCCAATAAAGAAATTCTTCACATTGATTCTCGTGGTACGAAACGTAAATTAAATGAGAACTCAGCCACCTTATGGCATAAGCGTTTAGGCCATATCTCTGAACAGAGAATTCAGAGGCTTGTGTCGGATGAGATTCTTGGACCCTTAGAGACTTGTTGGACTTTGAGGTCTGCGTTGAGTGTATTAAGGGTAAACAAACAAACTCTAGAAAATTAGGTGCCGAAAGGGCTAAGGACGTTTTGGAATTAATTCATACTGATATCCGTGGACCATTCCCTACGGCATCTTGGAATGGACAACAGTATTTCATTACGTTCATAAATGATTATTCAAGGTAAGGCTACCTATTTTTAATTCATGAGAAGTCTCAATCCCTAGACGTTTTCAAAACTTTTAAAGCTGAAGTTGAGCTTCAACTTGGAAAGAAAATTAACGCCGTTAAATCTGACCGTGGAGGTGAATATTATGGCAAATATGATGGATCAGGTGAACAATGTCCAGGGCCTTTTGCGCTTTTCCTACGGGAACGTGGCATCATTCCTCAGTATACTATGCCTGGGAAACCAAGCATGAACGGTGTTGCAGAACGTAGAAAACAGGACTCTTAAAGATATGGTGAGAAGTATGATAAGTCATTCTTCCTTGCCAGAGTCATTGTGGGGAGAAGCGCTTAAGACTGTAGTTTACATCCTAAACAGGGTACCAAGTAAAGTAGTTAACAAAACTCCTTATGAGTTATGGACTGGTAAAAGGCCAAGCCTAAAGCATTTACACATTTGGGGTTGTCCAGCTGAGGCGCGTCCTTACAGGCCGCACGAAAGCAAATTGGAATCTAAGACTATTAGCTGTTATTTTGTTGGCTATCCTAAACGCTCTCGGGTCTATAAATTTTACAATCCCACTACTAGATCATTCTTTGAGACAGGGAATGCGAGATTTCTTGAGGATGTTGAGTTTGGGAAGGAAGATAAAATAAGGAATGTTTCCTTTGAGGAAGAACCTATCATTGACAGTGATCAAGTCCTCATGCCTATTACCATTCCAGTACCTACCCCAATAATAGATGACAATGATGGAATTAATCCTTAAATTGTTCCAACACAAGAGAACAATGAGGTTCTACCTCAAATACCCATAGAGCAAGCTCAAAAACCTCAAGAAGTGCCATTAAGTAGATCCACTAGAGAAAGGAGAAGTGCAATTCCAGATGATTATATTGTGTTTCTCCAAGAACATGAGGATGACATTGGTTTAACAGAGGATGACCCAATCAACTTTCTGCCAAGCCATGCAAAGTTCCAACTCTCAAAAGTGGATTGATGCCATGAAGGATGAGATGAAGTCTATGCAAGACAATAATGTCTGGGATCTTATCGAATTACCTAAAGGTGCGAAGCCCATTGGTTAAAAAATTGATATTTAAAATCAAGCGGGTCTCGAAGGGTAATGTTGAGAGAAATAAGGCCCGCTTAGTTGCTAAAGGCTTCACTCAAAAGGAAGGCATCGACTACAAAGAAACCTTTTCTCCGGGGTCTTCGAAGGATTCTTTTAGGACAATTATGGCACTTGTAGCTCATTATGACCCAGAGCTCCATTAGATAGATGTTAAGACTGCGTTTCTCAATGGCGACATTGAGGAGACGATTTATATGGTGCAACCAGAAAACTTTATGATAGGTGATCCAAAGTCTATGGTATGAAAACTAAAGAAATCCATCTATGGTGTCAAACAAGCATCCTGTCAATGGTATCACAAGTTTGATCAAGTCATTTCCTCTTACAGTTTTGAGGCTAACGTCGTAGATGACTGTGTATATCATAAGTTCAGTGGGAGTAGTATATATTCCTGGTGTTATATGTCGATGATATACTGCTTGCAAGCAATGATATAGGCTTATTGGGTGAAACCAAGAAATTTATGAACGAGCATTTCGAGATGAAAGATCTTAGAGAAGCTTCTTTTGTGCTAGGGATAGAGATACTAAGAGATCGTTCTCGCGGTATCCTAAAATTATCACAAAAGAACTATATCGATAAAGTTTTAGATAGATTCAACATGAAATATAGTAAGCCAAGGGATACCCCGATAGCTGGAGGAGACAAATTTAGTCCCAATCAGTGCCCTAAAAATTATCTTGAAAGAGATGAGATGCAAAAGATTCCTTATGCCTCTGCAATAGGAAGTCTGATGTATGCTCAAGTATGCACTCATCCTGATATAGCATTTGTAGTGGGAGTTTTGGGTAGATATCTAAGTAATCCTAGAATGCAGCATTGTAAGTGGTAAAACGCGTTATACGTTATTTGAAGAGAACGAGAGGGTACATACTCACCTATTAGAGATCTGAGAACTTAGAGGTCAATTGGGTATTCGGACTCTGATTGGGCTGGATGTCAAGATAGAAAACACTCTACGTCAGGATATTTTTTTATGTTGGCTGAAGGAGCTATTTCCTGCAGGTCTGCTAAGCAGACACTCATAGCTACTTCAACCATGGCCGCAGAGTTTATTGCTTGTTTTGAAGCGTCCAACCACAATATGTGGCTGAGAAATTTTGCCACTAGCTTACGTGTAGTAGATGGCATAGAGAGGCCATTGAAAATTTATTGTGACAATAACTCAGCAGTGCTTTACTCCAATAATAATAGGAGTGCAACCAAGTCCAAGTTTATAGATATTAAGTACTTGGCTGTAAAGGAAATAGTTCAGAATAAGCAGATTTCCATATAGCATATAGGGAATAATTATATGTTAGCTGACCCACTTACTAAAGCTTTGGTACCTAAAGTGTTTCATGAGCATGTTGCTCACATGGGTGTAATTCATGATAGTACCTTAGTTTAGTGGGAGTCCTATTTGTATTAATTTTTGCACATTTTGGATATTTTGGTTTTTCTGCATAATAATATTGACGTATATTATTTTTTTCAATTATTCTGAACTCATTTGGTGCAATATATTTATATTGCTTTATTTGATCTCTATAAAGATTAAATTTTTTACCAATTGGAAATAGGCATGTATTAGATCACGCAACATGCAATTTCCATACCATTCATCCACATTTGATCTATGTCATTAAGTATATTGGTTGCAGTGATCATCAGGCTTTAGTAACGCTACAGAGTGACAAAAGCCGCGGGTGGTTCTCAGTTGATATATGAGATGGACCGGATTGTTAAGTTGTAGTCTAAAAGTAAATAGCGTACAGTTGCGCGCCTAAAGTTTTTCTTGTGATATAAATGTCTAAAATTAATATGATGCCCAAGTGGGAGATTGTTAGAAGTTTTAATTTCTAATAATTATTTTTGTGGGCTACATATTAAATCATTTATATTAGCTATTTACGTCAATTGGGCTGATCGCTAGTGATCTGCATTAAGTGAGCCCGTTTTAGACTACTGTAGGCATCGATGTGGGCCTATTTGAGTGGACATTGGGCTTGACCTATTTCGGCATAGTGGGAACCCCGATAGGTTGGTATAAATAAGCCCCTTTAGAGGTGTTGGTCCCCAAGACACCAAATCAACCACCGCCTCCATATTCCTTCCCATCAGAATTCTTAGCACTAAGGTCCCGTTTTTGGGAACTCTAAGAGATTTGGTTGAGGAAGGCCATAGCACCATCTTTACTCTAACCATTGTTTTGCACCATTCTATTTGGCGTTTAATCCCCAAGAGGAGGTTCATGACGTTCGTTACCTACCCAAATATTTTTGCTCATGGATCTAGGAATTCCTTGAGAACTCATAGTTCCCAATAATCTGGCATAATGAATTTATATTTGGGTGTTTAAAATTCCCAACAAGTAATACTAATAATATCGCCTCGCTTCACATTAGAATGGAATTTAGAAAACTCGGCCTCATTCAAGTCTGATTTACTAAAGAGGAAATATAAAAAGAAAATAAAATAGAGGATCTAGAATAAGAAAAAAGGCACCACTAAGACAACATTAAAAACATAATTCAGGATCTAGAACAGTGGGAAGACTAAAATTTATTTATAGACATGGAAAAGCAAGATAACTCAGAAAATAGTTTAAGATAACAGTTAAGTAATAGGTGAAAGAGGTGGAAAATATTATACAAACATTTTCGGCAGTTAAAAGCATTAAATCACATGAAGTTCTCAACAATATTTTAAAAAAGCTCCATGATTCTATTTTCTAATCCATGATTATTTGCTTTCTATCATCTAATCCATGATTATTTGCTTTGAAAATTTAAACCCTAATTGAAGAAAAATGGGGAAGCAAGAAAGCAAGCAATTTGGTGGAGTTGATCTTTGCACTGTTGTACTCGAGCTCCGCCTCTTTCTCCTTCAGTCCGCCTCGAAACCCATCATTCTAGACTCCCAAACCACCGCCCAACGTGGTGTCTCCTGGCCACCTCCAAACACGATTCCACCACCCACGTACACCAGAGCGTTGGTTGTGCGCCGTTCGGCGCTCAGCTTCACCATCCAGTGGCTGACTGCAGCCGACTTCGACCCTCTCTCTCTAAATAGCCACCGCATAGAAGACCATTCTGGTTCGGGTAGTGAAAGCATCGGTTGTGACGACGTTGGAGGGAGAGGGGTGAGGAATCTAACCGGCAAACATCGTTCATCTTCATCTTCTTGTATGGAATCCCTCGCTGCCAGAAATGGTCTCCTCCCACCGTTGTCGTGCCATCGTTCCATCGCTAGCCCCTCCTCCCTGCCAGAGTCATTCCCTCTCTTATTTCTCCCTCTCTTTCACTCTTTTTTTCTTCAAAAAGCGGTTTGAGCGTGGGTAGTTTTTTTTCTGGGCGTGGGTAATGGGTGAGTTAAGTGTTTTGGGTGTTTTTTACTTCTGTTTACCCTCTATTATTTCATTGTGTATTATATTAAAGTAATTGTGAAATAAATTAGGGGTATAATTAGAAATAAAATATGGACACTAAAAGTGAGCATTACCTTATATATTAGTATAGATTATTATTATCATTATATTATTATTATTATTATATTATTATTATTATTATTATTATTAGGGTTTATTATTATTAGAATAAAAATAAACATCATCAAGAAGCAATACTAATTGTGTTTACATTGTCTAGAAGAAAACATTTAAAATATTTTTAACTTGAAAAAATTAATATGAACACATTATAAAACAACTATATTTAGGTAATTATCCACTTAATGTATTATCAATAATATTTTAGGGTTGATCTTTTGGTGGAGTTGATCTTGCACTGCTGTACTTGAGCTCCGCCTCTTTCTCCTTTAGTCCGCCTCGAAACCCGTCATTCTAGCCTCCCAAACCACCGCCCAACGTGGTGTCTCTTGGCCACCTCCAAACACGATTCCACCACCCACGTACACTAGAGCGTTGGTTGTGCGCCGTTCGACGCTTAACTTCACCATCCAGTGGCGACTGCAGCCGACTTCGACCCCCTCTCTCTCTAAACGGCCACCGCATTAGAAGACCATTCTGGTTCGGGTAGTGAAAGCATCGGTTGTGACGGCGTTGGAGGGAGAGGGGTGAGGAATCTAACCGGCAAACATCGTTCATCTTCATCTTCTTGTATGGAATCCTTCGCTGCCAGAAATGGTCTCCTCCCACCGTTGTCGCGCCATCGTTCCATCGCTAGCCCCTCCTCCCTGCCAGAGTCATTCCCTCTCTTATTTCTCCCTCTCTTTCACTCTTTTTTTCTTCAAAAAGCGTTTGAGCGTGGGTAGTTTTTTTTTTTTCTGGGGCGTGGGTAATGGATGAGTTAAGTGTTTTGGGTGTTTTTTACTTCTGTTTGCCCTCTAGTATTTCATTGTGTATTATTTTAAAGTAATTTTGAAATAAATTAGGGGTATAATTAGAAACAAAATATGCACACTAAAAGTGAGCATTGCCTTTATATATTAGTATAGATTATTATTATTATCATTATAATTATTATTATTATTATTATTATTATTATTATTATTATTAGGGTTTATTATTATTATTAGAATAAAAATAAACATCATCAAGAAGCAATACTAATTGCGTTTACATTGTCTAGAAGAAAACATTTAAAATATTTTTAACTTGAGAAATTACTGATTATTGATTTAATGTAACACATTATAAAAAAACTATATTTAGGTAATTATCCACTTAATGTATTATCAAATTAAAATTTTGTGTTGATTTTTAATGATATTTATTCCTAAAAGTAATTATAAACATTATAATTAAAATATATAAAATCCACTTTCTATTAATTATTGAGATCATTACTTTTATTTATATTAATTTCTATAAACTATTGCATAATTGATAATAGTTTTTATAAATATATAAGACGAGGAAAAATTATCTCCCGACCATAACTGATAGAAATATTCCAACACCAAATAGAGAGTAAATAATTACAGATTCATCTTAAATTAGGTTGGGAATCACAAATCCATCTCTCTTTAGAGATGGAAACAGAAAATCCCCCGCTAATTAAAGAGGGATTTGTGATTCCCCTCCCTAATATAAAATAAACTGTGGTCCATGATAGTTGTCTAGCTGGATAGAGAGGGAAATATTCCCTCCCTAATAGCGAGGGAAATATTCCCTCCCTAATTAGAAAGTGAAAAGGGATTAAATTCATATCTATTTATGGAGGGAATAGATAATCCCTCTCTAATTAGAGAGGAAATCAAAATCGCTCACTAAATAGAGAGGGATACATGAATCCCTCACTAAATATAATTCCACCATTTGTTATAACTCTCTACTTAGCGAGGGAAACATAAATCCCTTTCTAATTAGTGAGGGATTTTTCCCTCGCTAATATAAGTTAATCTTAATTCTATCTTTATTAGGGAGGGAATAAATAATCCCTCTCTAAGGAAATCAAGTTCCCTCGCTAAATAGAGAGAGATTTATAATTCCCTCACTAATATAAATTCACCATGTGTTATCTCTCCTAACTCACTACATAGTGAGGGAAATAATCCCTCTCTAATAGAGAGCGAAAATTCCCTTACTACTTAACAATAAACATCCATCTCCATTTAGAGAGAGATTTCTAATTCCCTCGCTAATTAGAGAGGGAAATCTAAATCCATCGCTAATTACCGAGGGAAATATAAATTCCTCGATAATTAACGAGGGAAAAATTTCCCTCTCTAAAGAGTTGTTAATTTAGCGAGGAATTTTGTGACAGATATTTTAGAGATGGATAATGATGGCGCCTGTCAGTAGCCTGTCAGTAGAATTCTGAGCAGACAGCTGAAAGCTAGGATCAAGCATGGAGCTGCTGGGATTGCTTGGAGCTGAATCAAGCAAGGGTCAACCATACCTTGGTCAACCCATCCATAATCACTCATTGACCATTGACCAAAACTCTCGAGTCAACAAGGAGACCTCATCCTAATTAGGAACTTAATTAGCTTAATTAGAGTTTTTAATTGTAACTAGGACAATATGTATTTTTTCCTCTTCTTTTCATGAAAATGGGCGCTAAATTAGTGGGTTTATTGGCTTAGGAGTTAGCTTAGCTACTTAGCCTTGAGATCATGTTTCAAATCCCACTAGGAGAGCTTTTTCACTCATATTTTATTTTCTCCTTTTTCCCCTCCATTTGGCCGCCCCTTACTCCTATAAATAGGAGGCTCCTCTCTTGTATTTTTCACAACTTTGATGAATATTAATGGCATTCTTCCCAAATTCCTCCTTAAGTGTGAATAGAGAAGGCTTGGTGGTTCTTGCTCAAACCAACCAGAGACTTATCTGATTCTCCTGGATTAGTGGTGTCTAGCACTGAGACTTATCTGCTGTGGGGGGTTGCCTACTTCAGTGGCGTCCAAAACCATCTCTTTCTCTTCCACTTTTCCTTTCATTTTCTTTCATTTTCTTGTGCTAATTTGCTGCTGCCCAACCGAGAATTTTGCTTGAATTTTCAATTCTAACCGGTTGTTTTTGCTCAATTCTAGATCTGTACACTTCCTGCTATCAATTGGTCATCAGAGCTTTGTGGGATTGAGCAAATTTGGGGGTGTTTTGGAGCTATTTGGCCGCTGCATTTGCTGCACTTTGGGTGCAGAATTTTTGGCCTAAATTGTGTAATTCATCTCCTTGTTTCATTTGTAATTCGGACTTGGACTGTTTCCCGAGCCCGAGGTGTCTTTCTGCTGCTTTCAGCTTGTTTGATTTGTTTGCAATTGCTTGAATTTGAGGGGCTTTTGGTTCACTAAATACCACCCCATAGGTGTTTGATGAAATGCCTCTTCTAATTTCTCAAACTTGTTCTTGAGTGATTCTTGCAAATTAACTGTTGTTTGTGGTGGAGTGTGGTAAGTGGAGGCATTATTGTCTTCATTTTCATCGTTCACCTACATTTTCTCCCCATTCCACCATTAATCGTTCATCCCCCATATCACTTGTTCATATTATCATCTCTTTACTTTCCGCTTTTATTTTTCCGCCATTTAATTTCAGCTTCTCCCCATCCTTTTAATTTCTGCCATCCCTTTTACATTCTGCCATTTACTTTCTGTCCTCCCCATCCTTTTAATTTCAGCCATCCCCTTTACATTTCTGCCATTTACTTTCTGCCCTTCCCATCCTTTTAACTTTTGCCATCCCCCCTACTTTCTGCCATTTACATTTTTGTCCCCCCCCATCCTTTTAATTTCAATTTCCCCCTTTACTTTCTTGTCATTTAATTTTGCGCAATTTTCTTCCTTATTTTTGCCATTTTTGTGCATTTTTCTGACACTGTCTTGTTCAATTCTCTACCCCTATTCTGTTTGTCTGTTTGGCATTCTGATTACAAAATTTGAATTGACTGCTATCCTTACCTTGGGACTTTCCCTGTTTTATTGTACAAAACCGCTCACCGTTAGACTTTGGTTCATAAAGTTGGAAGAAAAATCACTAAATTCCAATTGTTGATTTTCCTTCAAAATTTAATTCCAATCTTAAAATTGAACCAAACACGTTTCCAACACCGTTTTGTGTTTGTATGATCAAGGAAGTGCTAAGCAATTTTTTTGAAATTTCTTGAAATTAGGTTGCCATTCTGTTTTATTTATAGTTTTTAGAATTCACCTGTCTGTTTTATTTTCTGGTACCGCTTTGGACCAGTTGTAATTCAAAAATCTTGAAAAAAAAATATAATAGGTAGATTTCTATTTTTTGTAATTTTTGTACAAATTTCTGTAATTTTCTGTTAGGGCAAAAAGAAAGAAAAAGAAAAGAAGCAAAAGAATTAAAAAAATTATACTGCCAAAAATACAAAAAGAGGTGTAAAAAGCAAAAAGGGTGCAAAAAACAACCACAATGGAAAAAGTCCAAAAGGGACACCCAAAAGTCAAAAATTTCAAAAAAATAGAGAAAAACAAAGAGAAAAACAATAAAAAAACCCAACAATACAGTTGACATTTTACTATAATTTTTCATTTCATTTTTTTGTATACAGTATTTTTGAGTTGTAATAGCTATTTTTTTTTCCAAAAATGACTGTTTGGAAACTCTTTTTCAAAAAACTTACCAAAAACAATTCTCTTTGCAATTTCTTTGTCTTGTCTTGTTTGTATTCCCTTCTGTGTATAAGCTTTCTTGAGTGCTTTCTTTTCTTGTTTGTCTATATCAATTCCTTGTTTTTGTCTTAGGCAATTCCTAGTCTTTTCAGTAGCTATTTCCTTTTTGCTTGTGCCCTTCTATTTGGGAAGGGTTAAGATTAAGTCTCATTGTTGGTCTTTGCAAGATTAATCCAATCATACCTGAGTAGAAAAAGCAAGAGAGTTTTTATTATAGAAAAAGCCTAAAAAGAGTGACTTACACGAGTGTTGCATTCCATTGAGTGTAAACACTAAGTTGAGTGGAAAGGTCCTTTTAAAAGTAAAAAACTTAAAAACAATGGGTAGTAGGAACTCACCACCTCCTTCACCTAGGACTCTAAGGTATAGGGTCGAGTTGGTTGCAACATGCAATTCAAGATATGGCTAGAATGATGAGAAATGAAATGAATGAGCTTAGGCAAGAGTTAAGTGGGAATGAGAGGGAAAGAAAACACTCTTCTCGAGAAGGAGGAAGTGAGAGTAGATACAACATGGTGAGAAGTGAAGATAGATACCATCCTGAGAGTAGTGAGGGAGAGAGACATTCAAGACATACTCTTAGGAGAAAGGAAGTAGGGAAAAGAGAACATAGGAGGCCTAGGAGGCGTGAAGAAGCTAGGAGGTATGGAGAAGAGTTCTATAAGGAAGAGCCTAGGAGAAATAGAGAAGAATACTATGAGGATACCCATAGGAAGGCATAGGAGAGAGCATAGGAGGGAAGAGGAACCTCAAAGGGAACAAGGGTTCATGGGAGTCAAAATAGAAGTCCCAACCTTCAATGGAAGGAATGATGTAGAACAATACTTAGAATGGGAGCTTAAAATAGATCAAATTTTTAGTTGCCATAAGGTATAGGGAAGAAGAAGAAAGTTAAGATAGCATCTATTGAATTAAAAAATTATGCTTTGGTTTGGTGGCATCGGCTTCAAGCTGATAGAAGAAGGTGCAATGCTCCTTTGGTTTCTTCTTGGGAGGAAATGAAGGCCATCATGAGAAAGAGGTTCATACCTTAGCATTACACTAGGGAATTGCAGATTAAACTCCAAACACTTAAGCAGGTTCTAAGAGTGTAGATGAATATTTTAAAGAAATGGAACTTGCTTTGATAAGGGCAACATAGTTTGATGATAGTTGATCGAGGGCCGTACCCAATCAAATAATATGAATTAAAGTGTAGTGAGGGTTAGACAACCCAAAGTCGTCTCTCAAGGAATTCAATAACAATTTAAAATATCAGATTTCAGACCAAAAATTTAGAACCAGAACTTCAGATTGCAGTTAAGACAAATGACTTCAGACGGTCTTAGACTTCAACGGTCTTAAGAATTCAGACTTTCTTAAGACAGGGATTGTCTTAACAGTGTAGAATTTCAGAACGTAACAGAAAGAGGGGTTTTTTGGTTGTTTGTTTAGAAACAGAGTTTAGCAAGTAAAGAAGAAGGAATAAAATGATGTAAGAAAACAGATTGATTCTCTTGTTCATTCACAATTGGATCCTTCATAGGTTAAAATACATCGAACTCAATTTCCAGAATAAATTCGAATTAACCGAACAAGCGTCAATTAATTCAACAATAATCTCACTCAAGAACTAAGCGAACTTGCTAAACCAGACTAAGCGTACTGGTATGAGATTTCTAATCCTTTACCTCCTGAATTAAGCAAACAGTTGGTTGTTTAGAATGAAGCAAACTAAACCTGAATTCTTAGTGAAGAACAGAATTGAATCATCAACAAGCGTTCAAATACAACTCAAGATTCAAAACCAGAATTCTAAAGGAGAAGATGAAATTGAATTTACTGCAGAAATAGAAATACGAATTTGAGTTAAAATGAACCTCAAAATCCAATGTAAAATCACTCAAGAATCAATCCTCAAGAGTTTAGCAATCCATAAGAGGAAGAGCAACAAAATGAAAATGCATAAAAGAAGAAAAAGAAAACCTAGAAAAACAGAGAGAAGGGAAAGCAAGCGTCTCCTCAACTTCAATCTGTGTAAAGGCGAAAAAAAAATGAAAAGTCTCTCCCTGACAGAATTTAACAGCCCCTATTTATACTAATCCCTAAACCATAAGATTAACCTAATGTATGGGGTAAAATGGGCCCAAACTAACAATTTTCAGGCCCAAAAATACAAAAACTACTTCAGCAACTACTTAAGAAACTTGTTGTTCCCGCTCAAGTTCTGACAACATCTGAACATCACTTCAAACTGAAAAATGCACCTCGTCTCTTAGTGGAATATAGCCATATAGCATATCAAATTAATCCCCAGAAGTTAGCTTTCCAATGCCATTGGAATCACCTCAATCGGACACCTACAGCTCCAGATATCATCAATCGGACACCTACAGCTCTAGATATCATCAAGACAGGTTAGGTTAGTAGGCTTAAAAAATCCGATTTAAACAACATTTCTAATTAAGGCTCAATTAAGTCCAATTTGGTAAATTCCAACTAAAACAGTGGATATAATCACAATTAGAGTCCAAGAAAGCTAAGATTAATTATGCAAAGTGTGAATAAAATGTGTTCATCAAATTCCCCCACACTTGCCCTTTTGCACTCCGGGCAAACACCACATGAAACCAAAGATTAATTAGGAGCAAGATGCAAATACAGATGACATAGTTATCAAGAGATCCAAGGAATGCATAGGAGTAGGTAAGATACAACATCCAAGGAATCATGGAGTCAAGAAATATATGAATGGAATTCCCAATAATTTAGCAAACAAGAAGGTGAATCAAATCAAAGGGTTGAATCAAGAATGATAGATTCCTCACAAGACAAACTCTCTAACTCTCAAGTGTTTAGGCCCTTGAATATACACTCAAAGCACTCATGTAAGCAAACACTACCATAGGCTTGGCAAGACTCTAATATCCACAACAATTGAAGCACAGCAAGCAAAGATCAAGAGGACTTCAAATAGGATGAAATGGGGCCAAGGTAAAGGTAGGGAAAATGAAGGATAAGAAGCCTATAAACCAAAGAGAATAGAGGAGCAATGGGGAATAAACTCATGAATGCAAGTAGCATACATCTCAAGATTATAATTAAACTCCTCTTTTTCACCTTTTGACCCAATTTTTTTTTTTATTTATTTCAAGCACACTTTATTTCTTTGCTTTTTTTTATATACTTTTCTTTTGAGCTTTTCTTTCTGTTTTTTTTCTTTAATTTTCCATCATTCCTTTCCAATTTTTTTAAAACTAGCCAAGGTCACAATATGATATCCACTTGAGGAGATAAGACAAGAAATTTAAGTACATCCCCACACTTATTCAAGAACCTATTCGCAAAACAATTCCAAAGCTCCTTTATCCTCTAAGTGCAAGGACAATCCTGGTTTTTCACTTTCAAGGCTTGTAATGAGCTTTTAATAACAAGAAATGGAATCCATAGGCTCAAAAGGGTGTAACAAGTTGGAAAATTATCAAGGTAGGCTAATATGGCTAGTAGCTCAATTATCAACAAAAATGCCTCAATCATCTCAATTCATGCAAGGTGAACAAAGTTGCAATTAAAGAGTTAAGCCAAGTTCTAGAGCACAAGCAAACATGAGTGAAATCACACAAGAAAAAGAGAGAATGGCATAGAATTGTCCATCCATCAATAAGGCTCAAAATCTCACCAAGGACAGCTCCATCACAAAGATTCACCCAATACTTATCAAAACCAACTTATTCACCAAATTACAGGAATTCAATCATATAAATCAAGAAACCACATTACCCAAGAATGATGAAATGAAAACTACCCAACACAAATCATAAAAATCCAACGAAAAACATGCCAAATGTATTTTCTACTGTCAGAAATCTATTTTGCTGTTAAATAAATTCTGCATGTCAAGGAAAATGTAGACTGTCTGAAAATTTTGCTGTAAATAGCAGCAGAAAAATGAACAAACAGCATACAGTAACAGTAAACAGCACTTTCAGACAGTAGACAGTAAAATTCAGACAGCAGTAGTAACTACAGAATAGCTACGCAACAGCTAACAACTTCAGAAATAGCAAATTCAGCAAGTAGTTTCAGACAATAAACAGTAAATTTTCAGCCAACAACATACTGTCTGAATTTTTTTTTTAAATCCTAAAAATTGCTAACACAAATCAATTAAATCCTAACCACAAACTAATTCCTAAAATCAATTCTAAAGTCCTATAACTACAATTCTCCTCCCCCACACTTAAATCACACAATTGTCCTCAATGTAAAAATAATGAAATTGGAGAACAAGAGACATAGTATAATGAAAAAGTGGGGAAAGAGACTCCCTCATCAAGGTGGAAATATAATGAAAAAGTGAGGTCCAAGATGTCCTCCAACAGGTGAGGCCATGACAGAACTGAAAGTACAGATTGGATCTCATGATCTAGAATACACCTACGAGTCACCTGGTCACTGCAAAAACGCCACAAATAAGGGTCTCCCATACATAATACTTGGCATCCCACTCTTAAGTCTATCTCTCTGAGCTCTAGATGCGAAAGGTGGAAAAAGCAGATGCAACAAGATAATTAACAAATATCAGCAAACCAAGGGGTAAGGGGAGGGGAATGGGAATCATGGTTAAACCGAATAGCTGCTCATCCGGGGAAGTCATCCCCGAATAGGAAATGCATACCTTCCCTCTCAATGCGGCTCAAATGGTCTGGCTAAAATTATGTGCACCACTCCTATCCTGGATATTCAAGTCAAACTCCTGGAGTAGTAGCATCCACTTAATAACCTGAGTTTGGAATCTGTCTTTTTCAAAAGAAACTTCAGAGCGCATGATCAGTAAAAACAACTACCCTAGAGCCAAGCAAATAAGATCTGAAACTTATCCAATGCAAAAACAATTGCTTAAAAGATCTTTCTCAGTGGTAGTGTAATTTACCTGTGCTGCATCCAATGTCCTAGCTGCATAGTAAATTACATGAGATAGCTACAAACCTTCTGAGCCAAAACAACTCCCAAATGTAGTTTGATGCATCACACATCAACTCAAATGGAAGAGTCCAATCTGGTGGCTAAATAATTGGAGAGGTGGTGGAGAGCTCTCTTGAGGCGATCAAATGCCTCTCTGCACTACTCTCCAAAATCAAATATCACATCCTTCTGAAGCAAGTTGGACAATGGAGATGAGTTGTCCTGCTGAAGTCCTGAAACACCTGCGATAGAAGAAACCTGCATGTCCAGAAAAGATCGAACCTCTCAACACGCAAGAGGGGTAAGGTAAGTGTGAATAACATCTAATTTCGCAGGATCTACCTCAATGCCCTTCTACTTAGAGATAATGTGGCCTAAAACTGTACCCATGCTCTACCATAAAATGACACTTTTCATAATTCAGAACAAGGTTAGTCTCTATGCAGCTATCAAGCACTCTAGTCAAGCTATCCAAACATGCATCAAAGGAGGAGCCATACACACTAAAATCATCCATGAAAACCTCTATGCAATGCTCAAGTAAATCAGCAAATATACTCATCATGCATCTCTGGAAAGTACCAGGAGCATTGCATAGACCAAAAGGCATCCTCCTATAAGCAAAGGTACCAAAAGGGCAGGTAAATGTAGTCTTATGTTGGTCCTCTGGTGCAATACAAATCTGAAAATAACCAGAGAAACCATCTAAGAAACAGTAATGTGATTTACCTGCCAGGCGCTCTAGCATCTGATCAATGAAAGGAAGTGGGAAGTGATCATTCCTGGTCGCCTGGTTAGCCTCCTATAGTCAATGCAGACTCTCCAGCTGTTCTGCACTCTAGTAGGAATCAACTCATCCTTCTCTCATTCTGTTACAAACTGTAATCCAGATTTCTTTGGTACCACCTGTACGGGCTCACCCAAGTGCTATCTGAAATGGGATATACGATACCAGCCTGTGTAGCAACTTGGTGACCTCTTCTTGACCACATCAAGAATCTGGGGATTCAGCCTTCTCTGAGGCTGTCTCCTCCCGGTTTAACCCCATTCCTCCAACAAGATACGGTGCACACACATGGAGGGGCTAATACCCGGAATATCTGCCAAGGTCCAGCCAAGAGCTCTCTTGCGCTCCCTAATAACATGCAATAATCATTGCTCCTGATCATCTGAAAGAGTAGTGGAGATAATCACTGGAAGCTTCTGCTCATCCTCCAAATATGCATACTTAAGGTGAGAAGGAAGTGGCTTCAGCTCCAGTAATGGGGGCTGGACAATGGAAGACAGCAATCTGGTACTTGGTAGAAACCTCTGCAACCTGCAAATCAACCAAGTCAGATGTATCTGTAAATGCTGTAATCAAGCGTGTGCATTTTGACTTAATTCGCTCTGTTGGTGTATCAATACCAGAACCTGCTGAAAAATCAACATCATTAGAACCTGCTAAAAAATGAACACAATCAGAACTATGAGCAGATAGGAACTCATCTATCTCAGCACACATACTACACTTGGAAGAATCAAAACATAAATCACAAGTGTAACATCATTGAAGTCAGACAAGGCAGGAAAATCCAACTCTTCTATAAACTCTGACAGACTATTATCTACAAGTTTTAGCAAGCATATCAATGTGGAAAATAGAATGGTCCTCAATGGGATGCTTCAGAGCCTCTAAAATGTTAAACTGAACCACACTATCTCCAAACTCCATGGTAAGTGTGCCTACATGAACATCAATCTTAGTCCTTGCTGTCTTCAGGAAGGGCCTGCCTAAGATGATGGGGGCTGCACCAGTGAGTGAATCTCCTCCCTCCATATCCAATATATAAAAGTCAGTAGGGAAGATGAGGTCATTCACACGAACCAGTACATCCTCTATAAGACTTGCAGGGTGGGCAGTGCTCCTATTTGCCAACTGAATGACAACACCTGTAGCCTGCAAAGGACCAAGGGACAATGAGGTGAAAATAGATAAGGGCATAACATTAATAGATGCTCCTAAGTCAAGCATATCATTATCAAATTTGTTATTGCCTATAACACAAGGAATAGAAAATGTCCCCGAATCTTTGCATTTTTCAGGAATAGTAGTCACTGGTCTCTCAATGAGTGCAGAGACATTCCTTCCCATACTTATCCTCTCATTTCCCTTCAACCGCCTCCTATGAGTGCACAAATCCTTCATAAACTTGGCATATCTTGGAATTTGCTTAATGGCCTCAAGTAGGGGTATTAACCTCCACTTTTCTGAAAGTTTCCAAGATTTCCTTGTCAGCCTCTTCCATTTTTTTACTCTTCTGCACAACTCTCTGAGGGAATGGAAGAGGAATAGAAGGCTGTACATTGCTTGAAGAATTGGGGCTGCCCAAAGGACTAGGACAAGCTCTCTCATGTATAGGGATGTCTGAAGTTGTACCTGCTGAGACAGTACTATCTGAAACTGTAATAATCTCATTTTCTTGCTCAGACTGTTGTCTTTCAGACACTTGCAGACTCTTACCTGATCTCAAGGTGATTACACTAACATTTTGCTGAGGGTTAACAACTGTCTGAGCAGGAAGCTTGTCTGAACCCTGGGACTTGCAGCTTATTAATAGTGGTAGCCATTTGACCAATCTGATTTTCCAGGTTTTGAATAGTTGCTTCGGTCCTTTGCTGGAAATTCAGATTGTTGACTGCCATTTGCCTCATTAATTCTTCCAAGGAAGGCTCACTCTTGGAAGGTGCAGCAACTGGTGGTGGAGGTTGCTGCTGCTGCTGCTGCAAGTGTGGAGGTTGGTAGGGTCTACTAGGACCAGCAACATATGACTGATAGGGTACATAGATTGTTGTGGCTGCTGCTGCTGTTGAGAAGAATTCCCCCATCTCAAATTTGGGATGATTCCTCCAACCTGGATTATACCTGTTGGAAGAAAGATCCTGATTATATTGTTGCTTGCTGAGGGGGTCTGCCAGAACCATATATATTTTGCTGCATAAGCCTGAGGAGGAACAGGAACAACATCAACTCCTTCAGACTCATGTAAGGTGGGGGCAGGCATCAGTGGGATGATCAGCAGAAGTACAAATCCCACATAGCTTAGCAACCTTCTGAGACACCGCCATCTGCTTGACCAAGGAAGCCAAATCATCAAGCTTGCTTTCCAACTTCCTATGATCAGCAACATAAGTGGTCTCCATCTCATGAACTCCTCTGGTCAAGGCTACTGAATTGCTTCTAGTATTGAACTGTTGGTTATTAGAAGCAATATTTTCAATCAATTGCCTTGCTGCAACTGGAGTTTTATCCACCAAAGCTCCTCCACTAGCTGCATCAATCATCTGCCTATCCATGTTTAAAAGGCCCTCATAGAAATACTGGATGAGAAGCTGCTCATGTATCTGATGATGTGGATAGCTAGCACAAAGCCTCTTAAATCTCTCCCCAGTACTCATATAAACTTTCTCTATCCATTTACCTTATACCACATATTTCTTTTCTGATTGATGTCACTCTGGATGCAGGGAAAAATTTCTCAAGAAAACATCCTTTTCAGATTGTCCCAGCTAGTAATGGATCCAGGTGAAGGTAGTACAACCAGTCATTTGCTGTATCTTGCAGGGAGAATGGAAATGCCTTTAGCTTAATATGATCCTCAGGAACTCCAGGTGGTCTCATGGTGGTACAAACAATATGGAACTCCTTGAGGTGTTTATGTGGATCCTCACCTGCAAGACCATGAAACTTGGGCAACAAATGAATCAATCCAGACTTTAGCTCACAAGGAACATCTAAATCAGGATATTGAATGCATAAAGTCTGAATATTACATCAGGTGCTGGAAGATCTCTCAAGGTCCTCTCAGCCATGATATCAGAATTAGAATCAGAATCAATAAAAGTAGAAGAAGAAGAACAGAAACAGACTCACTATCACTAATAGAAACAGTAGAATACACACTATCAGAAAATGACTCACTATCACTAACAGAATTATGCACTAATGAATTCCTAGACTCTCTAACTAACCTATGATATGTCCTATCAATTTCAGAGTCAAATGAATGTAGGATACCTTGGTTTGCTCTAGTCATACACCAAATGCATACAAAAATGCACAAAATGAGGCATACAACAGCATGTTAGCATATAAAGGCAGCCTATATCAATGAGCAGAAACCAATGAACTGGGTACATGGAGACAATAGAAATAGTAAGTGAGGAGGGTAAAGTGTGGGGGGAGGAGAATTTGTATTACCAGAATCTGAATGATGGAGATTCACTACAAGCTGCACAAATCAAATGTTAGCTGAACAAGAACACAATATTAAAAATGACTCTAACTTTATAAACTCATAACAGAAAAAAAATTACACAATCAAATCAGAAGGTTATAAACAGAACTGAAAACTGAAAACAAAAATGGAATTGAAGTTCCCCGGCAACGGCGCCAAATTTGATCGAGTCCGTACCCAATCAAATAATATGAATTAAAGTGTAGTGAGGGATAGACAACCCAAAGTCGTCTCTCAAGGAATTCAATAACAATTTAAAATATCAGATTTCAGACCAAAAATTTAGAACCAGAACTTCAGATTGAACTTAAGACAAATGACTTCAGACGGTCTTAAGACTTCAGACGGTCTTAAGACGGGGATTGTCTTAACAGTGCAGAATTTCAGAACGTAATAGAAAGAGGGGGTTTTTGGTTGTTTGTTTAGAAACAGAGTTTCACAAGTAAAGAAGAAGGAATAAAACGATGTAAGAAAACAGATTGATTCTCTTGTTCATTCACAATTGGATCCTTCATAGGTTAAAAATACATCAAACTCAATTTCCAGAATAAATTCGAATTAACCGAACAAGCGTCAATTAATTCAACAATAATCTCACTCAAGAACTAAGCGAACTTGCTAAACTAGACTAAGCGTACTGGTATGAGATTTCTAATCCTTTACCTCCTGAATTAAGCAAACAGTTGGTTGTTTAGAATGAAGCAAACTAAACCAGAATTCTTAGTGAAGAACAGAATTGAATCATCAGCAAGCGTTCAAATACAATTCAAGATTCAAAACCAGAATTCTAAAGGAGAAGATGAAATTGAATTTACTGCAGAAATTGAAATACGAATTTGAGTTAAAATGAACCTCAAAATCCAATGTAAAATCACTCAATAATCAATCCTCAAGAGTTTAGCAATCCATAAGAGGAAGAACAGCAAATGAAAATGCATAAAAAGAAGAAGAAAACCTAGAAAAACAGAGAGAAGGGAAAGCAAGCGTCTCCTCAACTTCAATCTGTGTAAAGGCGAAAAAAAATGAAAAGTCTCTCCCTGACAGAATTTTAACAGCCCCTATTTATACTAATCCCTAAACCATAAGATTAACCTAATGGATGGGGTAAAATGGGCCCAAACTAACAAGTTTCAGGCCCAAAAATACTAAAACTACTTCAGCAACTACTTAAGAAACTTGTTGTTCCCGCTCAAGTTCTGACAACATCTGAACGTCAACTTCAAACTGAAACTGCACCTCGTCTCTCAGTGGAATATAGCCATATAGCATATCAAATTAAATCCCCAGAAGTTAGCTTCCAATGCCATTGGAATCACCTCAATCGGACACCTTCAGCTCCAGATATCGTCAAAACAAGACAGGTAGGTCAGTAGGCTTAAAAATCCAAATTTAAAACAACATTTCTAATTAAGGCTCAATTAAGTCCAATTTGGTAAATTCCAACTAAAAACAGTGGATATAATCACAGTTAGAGTCCAAGAAAGCTAAGATAATTATGCAAAGTGTGAATAAAAATTTGTTCATCAATAGTGAAGCAACTATGGCTAGGTTTATCAATGGACTTAATTTTGACATAAGGGACATAGTGGAGTTGCACCCTTATGTTGAAATGGAGGACTTGGTACACCAAGCCATTAAAATAGAAACTCAACTTAAAAGAAAGGGTAGCTATAAAGAGGTAACTCTAGTTATACAACTAGAATCAAGGAAACCCTAAAGAGAGATGAGGGAAAAGGCCAAGAGAAGGAAGAACCTAAGGGTTCTAAGGTTGCTTCTAACCCACCTCCTTCCAAAACACCAAATAAGGATCCCTCTACTTCCGCAAGAAACATCAAATGTTTCAAGTGTGCTGGAAAGGAACATATAGCTTCCTAATGCCCAAACAAGAGGGCGATGTTGATAAAAGAAAATGGAGAGTACACTAGTACTAGTGAAGATTGAAACTAGTGAAGAGGAAAAAGAGGCCGGTGAAGAGGAAAATGAGATTAAGAAAGAAGTGTTTAGAATCGATGGAAGACTTTGCATGGTAAGAAGATCATGTTGAGTCTTATAAGATAATTATCAGAAATTTATCTTGAGTCTCATGCTCTTAGAAATTTTATTGGATTACAATATAAAACATAATGATGTTTATAAGAATATCCTTTCACAAACATTATGTTTAATTTCAGATCAACAGTGTTGAGAAGGATCATCTGAAAGGCTTCAGAACGTCTTAGAGCCAAACATCATCTGAAGTGTTTCATCGTCTGAAATCGATAAAGTCTAACATATTGGTTGCATCTGAAGGCTGAAGATATCATAATCAAATGAAGACCTTTTGAAGACGTCACTGTCTATACAGAACGATCATCTTCTTGGTCTAACCTATTTCAGCACAAGAATCAGACATGCTTTTATACCTCGTTCAAGAGTATTGCACAAATAAGGAAATTCTGCAATGCCTGCTGCACTTGCAACGAAAAAACATTGTATGCGCAGAACTTGCACCTGAAAAGTGTCCCAGGTTTTGCTGGAAAAGAAACCAAACGTCTTTGAGCATTTAATGCTATTAGACAACGGGAAACAGAGTATCAAAGGCTATATAAAGGCTCGTGAATTTGAAGATCAGTAGGCAATTAAGGGAAAAATTCTTTGAGTCCTCACGCTGCAAAAGGCTGTGAAAAATCACTCTGATAATTTCTTGTACAATCTTATTTCATATCCTGAGTTAATCTCAGTTTGTACTTGAGTTCTAGCTATCATCTGAGATAGTTTTATAGAACATTTTCTGTTTAGCTTAAACAGTTTGGGTTATAAGCCTGGAGAGGCTTTCTGTATAAAGAATACTTGGGTTTTACACTTGGATAAGTGTTTGAGAGCCTGGAGAGGCTTGGTGAAAGAAAGAATACTTGTGGTAGAGCCTGAAGAGGCTTGACATAAAATAATACTTGTAATTCTTGCAAGAATAGTGGAAATCCATTGGCGGGTTGCCTTTGGGACTGGACATAGCTCACGGTGGAAGTGAGTGAACCAGGATAAATTTGGTTGTGTTCTCTCTTTCCCTTAAACTCAGTGAATTCAGTTTTTCTTCTAACCAAAAAGGGTGTGAAAAGTATTTTAATTAGAGAACCTTAACCTTTTCAAAGGTACATTTACAAGCAAATTTAAGTCTGAACTCAAGTTCAGAAGTTACAGCAAAAACATCATATTGTAATTCATCGTCTGAAGATTTTCCGATACGTCTTTCTGAAAAAGTATTCTAAAACTTAAGGTTTCCATTGAAACACTATTCAACCCCCCTTCTAGTGTTTCCCTGTGTGTATTTTCAGATCATTAGGAATTCAAATCATTAGAGAGGATGAACAAAGACAAACTGTCTTTCACACTAGGTGTATGATTGAGGGATGAATTTGTTCCTTAATTGTGGATAGTGGTAGTTGCACAAACATCGCAAGTGCAAGAATGGTAGAGAAACTTGGGTTGTCTACCACTCCCCACCCCAGACCATACAAGTTACCTTGGATATGTGATGATGGGGAAAGGGAAGTAAATAAGCAAACTCTCATCTTTATTTCCATAGGCAGCTATGATGATAATGTTTTATGTGATGTTGTACCTATGGATGCCACACATATCTTGTAGGGTAAACCTTGGTAGATTGATAAGAGAATCATCCATGATGGTTACTCTAATCAAATATCTTTAAAAATGATGGAGTTAAAATTACTTTGAAGCCAATGTCAATCCAAGAAATATGTGAGGATCAAGCTGTCACGACCCAAATCCAAGGCCGTGACCGGCGCACAGGTTAATATCCTTAGCCTGGCAAGCCTAAAATAATAGTACAATACTTGACAAATTATTTTACAAGATAAACATATTTTCAGGATTTTACAGAAATTTTGACAGAGTCTCCCCCATATTTTGGACATGCGAAAATTTACAGAAAATCCTGTTATCAACAATTACCACCAGCCAGAGTTTGCAATACCACAGTATTTATCCAATCAACATCAGAATATACATCTCAATATAAAACAATGACTAAACTCCCTATAGCTGCAGATATATACATATAGTCCCAAAATAACCTCAAATGGCCACCAACACAAAAGAGGCCTACCAAAATGAAATAACAGTAGAACTTGAACACGGGAGTCTACCAGCAGCCTGCTACTCAGCTCCCTGGGAATCTGGATGAAAAACAATAGAAAGGGATAAGTCACAAAGACTTAGTGAGGGCCTAACAACCACCATGAACTAGAAAGGAAACATACCAACGCACGAGTTTTTCAATAGAAAAAATTGATAATATAAAATTTATTTCTCAACATAAAACTTGCTAAATACATGAGTTTGATAAATCCCACAATCTAAAATAACTTGTTTACAATACCCAAGAGGTAAGTTTTTCATTTCCAAAGCAATATAAATTTATCATGTATAATTTAATAAGTAAATCTGAAATGAAATTAATTGAGTAAAACACAAATCATATGAATTGTAAATACAACAGGGATCACTCATGATAGAACCGAGAGGGCGGCTCCATCTCGCTGATAGCCCTCTCCTCCGAAGGGTGGCCTTTCCCATGGGGCGGCTCCATCTAGCGGATAGCCCTCTCCTCTCCAGAACCATGTCAATACCTCAATATCATCGGGGGAAGCTACATCTCGTCGATAGCCCTCTCCTCCAAGAGTGGCCTCTCTCTTGGGGCGGCTCCATCTAACGGATAGCCCTCTCCTCCTGGAATCATATCATATCATCAGGGGAAGCTCCATCTCATTCATAGCCCTCTCCACAGAGTGACAGCTCCATCTAACGGATAGCCTTCTCCTCCCGGAATCATGTCATGTCTCAATGCCACATCATAGCGTACCATATCTATCATATCATATCATATCATATCATCGGGGGCAACTCCATCTCGTGTATAGCCCTCTCCACAGAGTGGTGGCTCCATCTAACGGATAGCCCTCTCCTCCCGGAATCATACAACTAGGTGCACCTAGGTCGTTATCATCCTCTAACGACATACGAGGTTCTAACATGGATCCCAATAATATAAATATCAAATTTCTTCTATTTTCTCAAAGTCTCTTCCAAAATTAAATCTCCAATTTCATCAAACATAATCAGTTTAAATTATAAAGCTTTCAACCTTTGAAATAAATTTCGTAGAGAATGAAATCAATAAAAGAGCATGTTTCCCAAATTTATTAAATAAACAACATTAAAATAGATCAAGATCAATTAAAATAGTAATTATAAAAATATTAAAATAGGCCACGATGACTGTAAACCACTCATAACTACGGAGAGTCAACCAAACTGCTTCCCACAACTTGAGGAGTATTAGGCGAGGTAGAAATCAACAGATCTGAGCACCAACAAATAGTTCCAACATTTAGTAATTTATTTGAAGCTCTACCTATTTATGGGTAACCATAAAATACCTAAAACTAGTGCCCAAAGCTCTAAGAATAATTCTACCTAAAGTTAACACATACCAATAGCCTATTTACTAGTTGTGGGTTTACCTTAGAGAGCCGAAACGAACAACCTTTACCATGTGGGTACTCTCCTCCTTCCTCACAGCACTATCCCTAACCCCTAAAATTACCAAACTTTGTTTCGTAAAAAAAAAGGGAGTGAGTAGAAATTATGGGTTTCAATACCTTTCAATGGGTGTAAGGAAATGAGGGGAAAATGAAGCACCATGTGAAGGAGGAGGAGGAGGAGGAGAAGAAGAAGAAGAGGAACAGAGGGGAGGGTCGTACGAATGAAGAAGAAGAGAAAAAGATTGGGTTTGGGGTTCGGCTTCTCGTATTTGAGAAGCTGACCCCCTTTTTTTGTTGTTTTTAAAGGTTAGTGAATCAGTGCGTTTCATCAACCTTCCCCCCTTAAAGAAAATTCGTCCTTGAATTTGAAACTAATACTAACCTTAAGATTCAAACAATTGGGGATGCTTTCACGCATGATAGATTCAGGTTCCCAAGTCGTCTCTTCACCCGATGGGCCTCGCCATAAAACCTTGATAGAAATAATATCCTTTGAACGAAAACGCCTCACCTGTTTATCAACTATAGCCACCGGTTGCTCTGAGTAAGATAAATTATCATCTAATTGTACATCCTCATGACGAATCACATGGGAAGGATCATAAAGGTATTTACGGAGCATGGAAACATGAAACACTGGATGAACTGCTGATAGATCTGGGGGAAGAGCCAAACGATAGGCAACAGGTCCAACCCTCTCCAAAATCTCAAAAGGTCCAATAAACCTTGGGCTTAACTTTCCCTTCCTACCAAACCTTAACACACCTTTCATCGGAGAGACTCGTAGGAACACATGGTCCCCCACTGCAAACTCTAAAAGGCGTCACCTCCGATCAGAATAAGACTTTTGTCTACTTTGTGTTGTAGCCAACCGATCACGAATAATATTTACTTTCTCAATTGTATCCTGCACTAACTCTGGGCCTACAAGTTAACCTCCCTAACTTCAAACCAACCTATCGGTGATCTACATTGCCTACCATACAACGCTTCATTTGGTGCCATCTAAATGCTAGATTGGTAGCTGTTATTATAGGCAAACTCCATCAAGGGTAAATACTGATCCCAACTCCCTCCAAGGTCTAGAACACAAGCACGAAGCATATCCTCCAAGATCTGTATAGTCCTCTCAGATTGACCATCAGTCTAAGGATGGAAAGTTGTACTAAGATTCAACGAGTTCCCAAAGCAGCTTAAAAAGTCTTCCAAAACTGAGCAGTAAATTGAGCCCCTCGATCTGAAATAATAGACATAGGTACACCATACAAAGAGACAATCTCATCTAAGTAAAGCTTAGCTTATTGGGCTGCAGTATAAGTTGTCTTCACAGGTAAGAAATGTGCAGATTTAGTCAATCTATCTATAATCACCCACACGGAGTCAGAACCCTTCAAGGTTTGAGGCAAACCTGTCACAAAGTCCATAGCAATACCTTCCCACTTCCACTCGGGTATCTCAATGGATTAAAATAGTCCTGCTGGCTTCTGATGCTCAGCCTTTACCTGCTGACAACCAAGCACTTAGAAACAAATTTCACTACATCTTTCTTCATCCCTTCCCACCAATATAATTCTCGTAAATCATGATACATCTTGGTAGAACCTGGGTGTATAGTATAAGAAGAAGCCTCCTCCAAGATCTTTCTCCTCAAGTCACTCACCTCAGGTACACATAACCGAGACCCAAGTCTCAAAAAACCATTAGAATCAACTGAAAACTCTGAAACTTTACCCCTTTTTACCTTATCTATCATCTTCACTAAGTGCGGGTCTTGCCCCTGAGCCTCTTTTATATCATCCACCAAGGTAGAATGAATATGCACATGAGCTAACAGTGAACTCAAATGAGAAACCTCAAACTGAACTCCATTCTCAATAAGTTTTTGAAATTCTTTGACTATAGGTCTTTTCACCTCTGCTAAGTGGGCAAGGCTACCCATGGATTTCCTGCTCAAAGCATCAGCAACAACGTTTGCTTTATCTGGATGATACAAGATTGTACAGTAATAATCCTTCAAAAGCTCCATCCACCTTCTCTGCCTCAAATTCAAATCCCTTTGCTGAAAGATATACTTAAGACTCTTGTGATCAGTATAGATTTCACAAGTTTCACCATAAAGATAATGCCTCCAAATTTTCAGTGCAAAGACCACCGCTACCATCTCCAAAGCATGTGTGGGATAATTCTGCTCATGCCTCTTGAGTTGCCTAGATGCATAGGCAATGACCTTACCATGTTACATAAGCACACAACCAAGGCCTACTCTAGAAGCATCACAATAAACTGCATAACCTCCACCACCTGTGGGTAAAGCCAGAACTGGTGCTGAAGTCAAACATCCTTTAATTTCTGAAAGCTCTCCTCACAATCATCAGTCCACTGAAACTCTACTTTCTTTTGAGTTAGCCTAGTCAAAGGTGATGCGAGTTTAGAAAAATCCTTAACAAAACGGCGGTAATAGCCGGCTAAGCCAAGGAAAATTCTAATTTCTTTCACTGTAGTAGGTCTAGGCCAATTCTGCACTACTTTCTACCTTTCTTGGATCAACACTTATCCCATACTTGGACACATATGTCCTAGGAAAGCCACATTATGCAACCAAAATTCACATTTAGTGAATTTAGCATACAACCTGTCTCTCCCTTAATGTCTGTAAAACCAACATTAGATGTTGCTCATGCTCCCCTGTACTCCTGGAATAAACCAGTATGTCATCAATGAACACAATTACAAAATGATCAAAGAACGGTTTGAAGACTCTGTTCATCAAATCCATAAAAGCTGTTGGGGCATTAGTGAGTCCAAAAGACATGACTAAGAATTCATAATGTCCATAGCTCGTGCGAAAAGCTGTCTTTGGAATATCTTCCTTCCTGATCTTCAACTGATGATACCCAGATCTCAAATCAAACTTAGAAAACATTGAGTTCCCTGAAGTTGGTCAAACAACTCATCAATGTGAGGTAAAGGGTATTATTCTTTATTGTCACCTTATTCAATTGTCTGTAATCCACACATATTCAATTGTCTGTAATCCACACATAATCACATAGATCTTTACAAACAACACTGGTGCTCCCCAAGGAGAAGAAACTCAGGCGAATAAAGCCCTTATCAAGAAGATTCTGTTGTTAGTGTATGCACTGGAGACCTATGTTTTATTTTGAACATCCATCACCTGTATCATATTATTTTATAAAGGCAATTCATTTATTAATTCTTTTAGAATATAATTATTGTCCTTAGAATAGTAAGCTTAAACTTCATAAGAAATCAAGTAGATGACTTGATCGTGAGATCTTATAAAGAACTATTCTTAAAATAGTCCC
This sequence comes from Sesbania bispinosa, assembly GCA_026901365.1. Taxonomy (NCBI): domain Eukaryota; kingdom Viridiplantae; phylum Streptophyta; class Magnoliopsida; order Fabales; family Fabaceae; genus Sesbania; species Sesbania bispinosa. Next base: position 2,429,908 of record QLOH01000007.1, on the reverse strand, counting down.
TGGTCAAGTATCATCTTATGACAAAGAAGCATTAGACTAGTATGTGAGTTCATTGATGATCACATCTCACGGATCATGGATATGAGATATCATGTACTCATATAGGTACACATTAAGAGTGATGGTGTACTGGACAGACCCACCTTAGAACATTGTGTGGATTGTTACATAAGTGTCATAAGCGTTTCTTAAATTGATAAATATTGTATGAAGTGCTTTGACCTGAAATCATTATGATTCCTACATAAGGAATTATATGTTTCAAATATCATCAAACGTTACCTGTAACAAGGTGATCATAAAGTTGGTATTTGGACATATAATAAATTATGTGGAGGAACGTGAGTAACCTAGATGGGATTTGTCCCTCCTATGTAATAGGAGTTATATCTGTAGGCCTCTTGATAAAGTGAAACTGCAAAATGCATGGCCATGCTCAGGAGGATAAACATGAGATGTTTATTTTCTGTACAGTCTACTTGGAGATCAAGAAAACATAAATTGAACTATACAAGGTTGACACAATCCATGCCCTTGTGTTCAATTAGATATTTGGACAAAGGGACAGATCATATAAATTATTATCATAAAATAGGATTTATCAAAGTTATTGATAATCTTAATATTTGGATAGTGATGTGTTGCTAGATACCGCTCACTATTTATGATATTAAATATAAAAGGGTTTTATTTTAATATCATAAACCAAATATTAAAAGCATATTGGGTCACACCGCATACAACATGCCACCAGGAAAAGATAATAATTCTAATTTGATTAGAATTATAACCTAATGGGCCAGGACCATATGTGTTAGGGATAAGTGAGTGAGGGGGTAAAACCCTAGCCACCACTCTATAAATAGAGCATGAGATGCATTACCCATGACACATGAGTAGTCGCTTTACTCTCTAAACACTACTAGCAAAGTTGAGGAGGGTTTCCTAGTTCGGCTGTTGGCGTGGACACCTCTAGAGACGTGGTTGCTATTGCCTCGTTCTAATCCTAATAAGGTATGTCATTATGTTTTATGCCTTTTATGCCTTGATTCGTGTTTTTCGCATTAACGATCATAACAAGGGAGGGAATCCATTTATTCTGCTGCAACCCTGACCACATGCTTGATTCCTTTCATCTGTAACTGCTGCTCCCTTAACTCCTTAAGTTCTGCTGGAGCCAAGCCGATAAGGAGGTATAGAGATTGGCTGAGTGTCAGGAATCAAGTCTACCGAGACCTCTATTTCCCTATCAGGTGGCAAGCCAGGAAGTTCTTCAGGGAAAACATTAGGGAACTCACACACAATCGGAACTTCTTCCAATTTCACCTTAACATCCTGTGGTATCCCTCACCAAAGCCAAATACCTTGACAAACCCTTCCTCACTAGCTTGCTAGCTCCCAAAGCTGAAAGTAAATTATGTGGTGCCCAACCTTGCTCTCCCTGGAATGAGAAAGCTGATTCCCCAGGCATTTCAAATTTCACCACCTTGTTATGACAATCCAAGGTAGCATAGTGAGAAGCCAACCAATCCATGCCTAGGATCACCATCAAAATCTACCATATCAAGAGCTATTAGGTTTGCAAACAACTCCTTGCCTCCAATAGATACTACACATGAATGATACACACAATCAGCTAACAAAATTTCTCCACCGGAGTAGTCACAGCTAAAGTCTCATCCAAAGAAGAAGGACTTTACCAAGTTGAGTAGCAAATGACAAGGATACAAAAGAATGTGGAGCCCTGGGATCAAACAACACATGGTCATCTCGAGAACAAATAGGAAGTATACCTGTAACCACTGCATTGGATGCCTGAGCATCCTGACGAGTCATGGCAAAAACCCGAGCCTGACCTCTTCGTGCCTGTGCCTGACCTCTACCAGCAGACCCTCTACCACTCTGTTGAGCCACTCTAGAACCTCTACCAGAAGATCCCCCAAGCTGCCTAACAGGAGCAGAAGGAACCTGAGAAAGATGCTAAAGCTAGCCGGTGCTGATGCATGACTAGATGATGGCTGCGTCACAGCCACTGGACAATCCCTCCTAATATGACTTGCAATGGCCGCACTGATAACACACCCTACTATCTCCAAAACAAGCCCCGATATGAAGTTTCCCACAAGTAGGACAAGGAGTAGAAGTCACTCCAAAATGTCGCTGTGGAAAAGTGGTTCGTGAAGATTTCCTTTGATCTGATCTGAGACTATGCGCTGTACCAAAAGACTTCCCACAGAAACACACCTTTCTGTGACTATCGCTCTCTGTTGCACCTGATAACCGGGCACAGATCCCATACCAACACTGGGGTGACTACTCTGCGATCCCTCAACCCGCTGTTTCTTGCGAGAATCTCATTCATTGTTCCCTTTCTCTCCTTTTGTTGCTGCTCAAGCCTAATGCTAGACTCAAACCTCAGCAAAAGTAGGAACAGTTAGACCCAACCACGGAATCTAAAGATATACTCCCTCAACCCTCTGATAAACCTCTTGATACGCATCTCCTCTGTAATAGGATAAGGAGCATGCCATAGAAAGCTGAGTAAAACGGGCACTGTACTCTGAAACTGACATACCCTCAGTCTGCTCTAGTCGCCCAAACTCATGAGCCACCCATCTCTGACACTCTCCAGAAGAAAGCGAGTCATGAATAACCGAGAAAACTCACCCCAAGCCAACAAGAGTGATCCAACTGATCTTCCACGTGTCACTGTATCGAACCAGTTCATATGCCACAACCCTCTAACTGAAAGGATGCCAACTCCACGACCCTGATATCTGAACAACCTAAAGCCCTCCATAGTCTCTCTAGACCATCAATAAATCGTTGTGGGTCCTCATTTGCATTAGACCCAGAGAAATGTAGGGGGTTTGAGCTTCATGAACTCTGCCAAAGTAACCTCAATACCTCACGCCGTAGCACCTGGCTGCTGATCTACCTGTCTAACCCCCTGGCTGGCCATCAAGATTTTGTTGTTGATTTCCTGGCTGTTGCGCAGCAACAACTCCAACAAGCTTGTTGCACAACCTGTTGTAACCCATTAAACCAGTTGTATCTCTGCCATCCCTAGATTACCATCGCCCTCGCTCTAGGCAACCTCAACATTAGCTACTCTTGCAGCCGATCCATGCCTACCACATTAACGCCCTGATCAGAATCTGTTTGACCTGAGAGATCTTTATCTGAGGGGGAATTATTTTTTTAAGTTTATTTTATTTTAAAACTCCTTTCAGATTTCTTTATTTTAAACAAATTTGTCATCATTAAAAAGGGGGAGGATGTTGAGTCTCAAAAATATCATAAGGTAAATTATGATGTTTTAGATAGCTCACTTCTCAAGTTTTAATGCTTAACAAATTTGGGTTAAAATGCTTATCATAGATACATAAATGTTTAATGACTTATCTATGATTTTAGCAAGCCATTCTGACTTATAAAGACTGTCTGAAGTGTTGTCAACCTGTCTAAAGTGGAAAAGCCTTCTGAAGGTTCAACCTGTCTGAAGTGTTGAAGCCGTCTGAAGGGCGCAACCCGTCTGAAGTGTTGAAGTCGTCTGAAGTTTCATTAATGACGTGACACTCTTTGCTGAAGTATGTGAAGACATCTCTGAAATCTGCTGAGTCAAGCGTTCTCTGCTGCACGGACCTTTTCAAACATATTTATGGCAAGGAACACAAAACCTTTCCTGGTATATTTGAATTTCATACACCACTGAGGAAATCCCTGCAATGCAGCCTTTACAGCAACAACAGTGGCAACTTTATGGAAGCAGCAACCTTGTACTGTGTCAGAAAAATCAGAACTCTCAGAAACATGTCTCACAACGGATTAAATAGAATTTAATGCTATCTCTAAACGGTGGTATTTCAATGGATCGAAGATTGGTTATAAATAGCCCTTCATGAAGACCATCAAGAGAGTGACTGCATATAGAAGAAAGTCTAAGAGAAATCACGCTGCAAATTTTTCTCTGTAAAAAACACTCTGATTTCATATTCATTGTACATCATTTGTATATCCTGAGCATACCTCAGTTTTTATTGTACATCGTCTCTGTTTAAGCTTCAAACTTGTGTAGTTTAAAAGCTTAGACATATCTCTTTGTAAAAATTGTCTTTGAGCCTGGAGAGGCTTGTCTGTAAAAGAATACTTGGTTGTAGAGCCTGAAGAGGTTGTCTGTAAAAGAATACTTGGTTGTAGAGCCTGAAGAGGCTTGACTGTAAAAGAATACTTGTAATCTTGGTAAAGATTAAGAGAAAATCCAAGTGCTAGTTGGCATTGGGACTGGACGTAGCTCACAGTGGTAGTGAGTGAACCAGGATAAATTCCTTGGCTAAGTTTTCTATCCCTTATCTCTTGGCAATTTATTTATACTAACCAAACGGTGTGTGAAAACTGTTCTAATAATTTAAAAAGCAAGAAACCTTTTTAAAGATCTTTTCAGAAGCCTTCTTAAGAAACTTCAGACAGCCTCTTAAACCTGTCTGAAATTGTTGTAAACTTGACCGTTTGCAAAAATCTTCCATAAATTATTAAGAAACACTATTCAACCCCCCTTCTAGTGTTTCCCTGTGTTCTACATTTTGTATCAGAGCTCAACTCAGGGTTGAGCACCTTACAAGTGTTTTTGGATAAAGATCCAGATGGAAGCTTTCAATAACATACAGTACATCACTGAAGGAGCCAACATTCAATGGAGTGGACTACCACTATTGGAGGGATCGTATGAAGTTGTTCATTGAGAGCAACAACATTGATGTTTGGGATGTGGTCACTGATGGAGACTATGTGCCTATGCATAACGGAGTGCCAATACCTATGGCTGAATGGACCTTAGAGCAGAAGGCTAGAGTTCAATTAAATGCTAAAGCAAAACTCTATTTGATATGTTCTCTGAACAAATCAGAGTATGAGAAGGTTCATGGATGTTCATCTGCCAAGGAGAGATACACTTGCAGCCGCCCATGAAGGGACTGAGACTGTCAAGCAATCCAAAATCAGCATGCTTATACATCAATATGAGATGTTCAAGATGGAAGAATCTGAAACCATAGATCAAATGTTTGGGAGGTTTCAGACTATAACTAATGGACTCAGGTCTTTAGGTAGAACTTTTGAATCTGGAGACAATAATAGAAAGATTATGAGAAGTTTGCCAAAGTCCTGGAGACCCAAAGTTACAGCCATTCAAGTGGCCAGAGACTTAAACTCTCTTAGAATGGAAGAACTGTTGGGATCTCCAAAGTTCATGAGCTTGAACTTGGGAAGATGACATCAAGAAGAAATCTCTGACATTAAACTCCAAAGCCAAACACACCCTAGGCATGGCAGCATCAAAGCCATGCAAGTTGAGGAAACTTCAGAAGTAGATGAAGATTCTGGAGATAGCTCAGAAGATGATGATCTTGCTCTTCTCAGCAGGAAAATCAAGAGGATGCTGCAGAACAGAGGAAAGTTTAGAAAAAACCAACCCTCAACCTCTAAATCAGGTAAGTCAGGTAAGGATTCTCAAAATGACAAATTATATGCTATGAGTGTAAACAGTCAGGTATATGAAGGCTGAATGTCCAAGACTGAAGAAGAACAACTTCAAAAAGAAGAAATTCTTCAAGAAGAAGAAGGGTCTGATGGCAACATGGAAGGATCTTGAAGAGTCTACCTCAGAAGAAGAGGAAGACACTTCAGAAGAGGCCAACCTGTGTCTCATGGCCAGCCTGCCCTCATCAGATAGCTCAGAATCTGAGGTATTTCCCTTAACTCTTCAAGAGATGTATGATGACCTAATGGAAAGTTCCAAGGAACTCTTCCAAGAGTATAAGAATCTGTCCAAGGCCCACACAGAAATGTGCAGTATATATGAGGCTCTTGAGATAGAAAATATTATGCTCAAGGAGAGAATTCTTGTGACTGAAAGCAGCAGTTCACAAACTGTCTCTGAAGAAAACAAAAACTTCAGAAACAAGTTGAGGAACTGACAAAAGACTTGGCTAAATTTGTCAAAGGAATAGAAAACCTTAACAGATTGCTTGGCAATCAAAGGGATCCCCTTGACAAAAGTGGATTAGGCTTTTGTGATCATGATACCTCTAAACCTCATATTTTCAAAAATTTTACTAAAGGAAAAAAAGAAAGCTATTGGGTGTTCTCACTGTGGCAAGCCTGGACACAATGTGGCTCAGTGTAAACACAAGGGAAAAGCAAAACCCAAATCTAACAAGAAAGGACTCAAAAGAATATAGGTACCTAAGAACTTGATCATTCCTGTTGCAGATGTGTTTAACAGGACAAAGGAGACCCCACAAATGGTACCTGGACAGTGGGTGCTCGCGACACATGACAGGAGAAAGGTCTTTGTTCCAAAACCTTAGGCCCAGAGCAGGAGGTGTGGTCACCTTTGGTGGAAATCAACAAGGGAAGATCACAGGAATAGGGACTGTAGGTATGTCTCCTCTATCCCTTATTAAGAATGTTCTTCTAGTAGAGGGACTTCAGCACAATCTACTGAGCATAAGTCAATTGTGTGACAGTGGATATGTGGTTTCCTTACTAAAGAAGGATGTATAGTCAAAGACTCTCATGATCAAATTTTTTACTGCTAAGAGACACAACAATGTGTACAAAATTGATCTAGAGGATTTGGTGTGATACCCTAGTTACCACTAAAAGTAACACATGCATTACACGTGACCAACGAAGTAGAACGTCAAAAATGCGGAAGTTTTTTTTTTTTTTTGAAAAGGGTTTAGGTGTCATTGACCTATTACCTCTCTAGCTTTATTTTAAGTACTTATGAAATATCCCTTCCTTCCCTTTCAAAAACTTATCTTTCCGTAAGCGTCGAAAGACTTAACACCTTACGCGCATACACAACATACACATGGTTAAAGACCTTGAGAGAACATAAAACAGTATGACATAAATACATACATACATATTAAGTAGCATCGATGTACCTCTCGAATACCCCATGACCACATTAAAACATAAGTTCCGGTAGTAAAATAAATGAGACCTCTAACAGAATAAAAGAAGAGATTCCTAAATCAGAGCTGCGTACTACCTAGACTCAACACAACCTAGTCCTTTTCAGGTACAAGAGGAAGTCTGGGGTGCGTGATGGTGACACAAACTCCCCCCCCATAGAACTCACACCTAGGCGGGATACCCGTCACCCTCCGGGTGCCCCTCAGCAACCATCTGATTCACACCTGCATCGACGTCATGACGGAAGTCCTCGATACCGACTGTCAACGTGACGAGAAGAGCATAGAAAGAAGAAGAGATAGAAAAGAAGGGTGAGAACATCGCATGAACTCACAGCATGTAGGATACAACAAACTAGAGCACACACACAGAGGCAATCCACACAGTTGAATCAATAAGCAATCACGACATCTCATCATGGTGTACTCATATGAACGCAACTTTTACTATTATAATGCAATATCTAATGCATGCGGGCCCAGGGAAACATCACCATAGGCAGAGCACATAGCAGCTGCCCGACCATATATACATAGCACGTCAGGAGTTAGAGTCTGTACTAGCATTGGTACAAAGAGCATTGCTCATACATTTTGGCCAAATCATTTAAGTGTTCTTCTAGACAATCTCAACTGACCCGAAAATCATGAGAGCGACAGGAATAACTAAGCTGGGTTCCCCAATCTCGACAGTAGGGAGCTAATCTACGTCACCTGAGATCTTCCGGGAGCTAGGCTATCCTCAGGGCTGGCGTCCCTTTTGAGGACCCACTGGCGTTCTTTGCCAAACCCAGTTGCACCCTTCCCAACCGATTTCACATTGTACCAAGTGCTACTGTTATATAGGTCATAAGGTTTCAACCTCGAACATCAACAATGCTTCATGATGCATGTCACACAACAATGCTCACAACATTCACATCCTTACAGGCAAAGCCCATTGAACCATTCAACGTCACCACATCCCCGTGGCACGGCCTGAATTCAATGTCTTTCCTTCAAGGAAAACCGAACCCTACCTTGGGTTGGAACCGCACTCTCTCACTAAGCTTCTCAAGTTTTGAAAGAAAGAGGGTGTTGGTTATAATCTTTTATAGTAGTTTGTACTAATGTTCTTAATAATCATGTCCACTTAAGTCCTATAATTTACTAAGACTTATGATTGTGTCTTATGGATGGTATTACTTATCCTAATTCTTCTTGTATAAATAATTAAGATTAGATTTAACTTTTAATCAATCTTCATTAACGGGCTATTATTAATCTTAATCCTCCTTAATTAAGTCTTAATCTCTTCCTTAGTTTTGGACTAAGCTTTTAATTACATTTGATTAAGGTTAATCATAGTTAGTTAATTCTTAATCATCATTACTAATTAATTACTTAATATTTTTATTAAGGTTAATTAACTTTAACCTTAATTAATCATGTTACTTAATTAACTTAAGTAGATTATGTTAATTTAACTTAGGTAATTAGATTAGCTAAGTCTACTAATTAATTTCTAAGTTTAATTTCTTAATAACTTGGATTAGAGTTGAAGTCCAACTCCAATCTAACTTTTAATTTCATAATCTAATCTTGATTGACTTTTAATGAGTCTTTAACTCCTTTTCTTAAAGGTTTTAAACTTAAATTAAAAGCCTAAAGGTTTTATAACTCTTAGGAACTTATTTTAGTCATGGCAACCTAAAATATTGACCTTTAAGTTGACTTTTACTTGGTTGGAATTGGAAATCCGAATTTGTTTTATTTATTTTTAAAGACTTATTCTTAATTGCACTTTAGTCCTTTACTTGTAAAATTGCTTCTTAGTCCTTTTGGACCACCAAAGCCCATAAACATGTTTTCAACATACCCTTGACCTTTTTAAGATCAAAAAGGTATTCTTGATGAGTTTCATCAAGAACAACTCATGAACATCAAGAACAACTTGAATGTTCATCAAAACTTCAAATTTTCACAACATCCAATCTTCACCAAAACTTCACACATTCATCAACAAACAATCTAAATGCCAAAATCATACTAATCCACTCAAAATCATCCACATACACATTAAAGTTCATAACTCCATTTTCAAGCTCATAAACACTATTTTCAAAGATCAATCATCCAGAACAATTGTATACCTTCAACCAACTTCATGCATGTTCATAGATTCATCATACAAACACATTCCAAGCACCAAAAAAATTTTGAAACACATGTAGCCCCAAAATCCCTCAAGGCCGAGAGCTATTAGAGGAAAAAGGGGAAAATTTTTCCAAAATTGTTTCTTGGCTTGCATGCACCAACAATCACAATCCAAGCACATTCCAAGCATCAAAATAAACTTAAAACATGTAAACAACCCAGCTCCAAGAATCCAAAACATTTGCTCAAAGAAAAGCTCAAAAGTGATTTTTTTCAAGGAGAACAAGAGTAAAAACAAGGATTTTAAGGGCAAATCCTTGACTCTAGTAACCAATCCTACTAGAGTTCAAGTTCTCCCCCCTTTAACCTCAAATTTCCAAGAAAATGAGTGCAGAATTCTGGTCCCAAAACAGCCCCCAAAGATGCCTCCTTTAGTCACCAACAAGGATTTTCAAGGCTAGAAAGCTTAGAAATGGAAGCTTTGGTTCAAAGATGGAACCTGGCTTGATGTGTTTAAGGGGAGATGAAAAATTTTGAGAGAAGTTGATGGTTAGTTCACAGCCAAGAGAGAAAAGGAAGAGAGAAAATGAGAGAATTTCTAAGCTTTGCATGTGGAAAAAGAAAGAGTAATGAATTTTGGTGTTTTAATGTCCTACTTTTCCCTAAGCTTGTACACTTGTCTAGAAACAAAGTGTGAAGTGGACAAAATGTCCTTCATGCACACACACAAGACATGCACGGCTTCCTAGAAGGAGGAAAGGAAGGGTTGTGCAAATTTTTTCTGGCCCGGATCAAGAGTATTCGGGCCCGGTTCAAGAGACAGGAGGGGCCAAACAGGTCATTTTCACAAAAAACCCCAAAAATTCCCAGAAATTCCCTAAAAATAGGAAATTTAATTCTAAATCCAAAAATATAAATTTTTATGATTAAAATAATTTTAATCACTCAAAATCCAATAAAACACTTTAAAACGGCAAAAACGGCAAAAACGGTAAAACGCGGGTGTTTACATTTGGCAAGTCAAAATGTAAAATGTTTTCTCTTTGTTGAAGATGAAAAACCGATTTGGCACCAAAGACTTGGGCATGCCAGCTTGAGATTGATCTCAAAGTTAGCAAAACACAACTTGTTAAGGACTGCCCAAGCTTTCTTACAAATCTAACATTTTATGTAAAAGCTGTCTGAAAGGAAACAAACAAGACACTCTTTTCAGAGTAAGGATGTTGTTTTCCACTAGCAGACCTTTAGAATTGTTACATATTGACTTGTTTGGTCCTATTAGAACAGAAAGCATTAGTTGTAAGGAAATATGGTTTGGTATTGTTGATGACTATTCTAGATTCACATGGGTGTTATTCCTAAGAAGCAAGGATGAGGACTTTCAGGAATTTCACAATATTCTGCAAGAAGGTACAAATGAAAAAGGATTCTGTATATCTGTTATCTGAAGTGATCATGGTGGAGAGTTTGAGAATGCAAACTTTCAACCTGTTCTGTGATGAGAATGGGATCGCATACAATTTCTCTGTGGGAAGAACACCTCAGCAAAATGGGGTTCTTGAGAGAAGAATAGAAGCTTGCAAGAAATGGGAAGAAGAACCATGCTCAACTCATGCAATCTACCAAGATCTTTCTGGGCAAAAGCTATTAACACAACTTGCTACCTTCAAAACAGAATATTGGTAAGACCAATTCTGAAAAAGACTCCTTATGAATATGGAAGGGAAGAAAACCCAACATATCATATTTCCACACCTTTGGTTGTGAGTGTTTTATACTCAACACCAAGGATGATTTTGGAAAATTTGATGCAAAATCTGACAATGGAATTTTCATAGGATATTCTGAAACATCTAAAGCCTATAGAGTATATAACTCTAGAACTTTAACTGTAGAGGAATCAATCCATGTTAAATTTAATGACAAGAAAGAGACTGATAGGGAATATCAGATCTAGAAGATGACTTTGCAAGAATGGAGCTGAATAATCATGACAGATCAAGGATGAACGATTGTCTGAAGCACCATCTGTCACTGAACCTCTTCAGACCAATGTTGATTCTCAGACTGATTTGATATCACCTCAGAAACTGACTTGGAGATACAAATCACATCATCCAAAAGAGCACATCATTGGCAACACTTCAGAAGGAGTTAAGACAGATCAAAATTCAAGAATCTGAATTCTCTTGCTCTCCTGTCTGAAATTGAGCCAAAGAACATTGATGAAGCTCTGCATGATGAAGGGTGGATTCTAGCCATGAAAGAGGAGCTAACCAATTTGCTAGGAGTGATGTCTGGACACTTGTTCCTAAACCCATGGGAAAACAATTATTGAAACCAATGGGTGTTCAGAAACAAGCTGTCTGAAGAAGGAAAAGTGGTCAGAAACAAAGCAAGATTGGTGGCTCAAGGATACAATCAACAAAAGGTATTGACTTCACTGAAACCTTTGCCCCTGTTGCTAGATTAGAAGCAATTAGGATTCTTCTCTCTTATGCTGTAAATAATGGCATCAAACTATATCAAATGGATGTCAAAGTGCCTTCCTCAATGGTTTTCATTGAAGAAGAAGTTTTTGTTAGACAACCCCCTGGTTTTGAAGCACCCTGCTTTTCCTGATCATGTTTTCAAATTGAAAAAGGCTCTTTATGGTCTGAAACAAGCTCCAAGAGCATGGTATGACAGACTGAGCAGTTTTATTATCAAAAATGGTTTTGAAAGAGGAAAAGTAGATACACCATTTTTAGAAAACAGTCTAACAAAGATTTTATACTTGTCCAGATATATGTTGATGACATTATATTTGGTTCAACTGATTCTTCTCTGTGCAAGGAGTTTTCTGAGTTGATTTGCAATCAGAATTTGAAATGAGTTTAATGGGAGAACTAAAATTTTTCTTGGGACTTCAAATTAAGCAAGATTCTGATTGTATATGGATCCATCAAGAAAAATATACAAAAGAAATGCTTAAGAAGTTCAACATGAGTGATTGCAAACCCATGTCAACTCCTATGCATCCCTCTGCATCTTTGAGCAAAGATGACAAAGAAGAACCAGTGAATCAAACTTTGTACAGAGGAATGATTGGCTCTTTGTTGTATCTAACAGCAAGCAGACCTGACATAATGTTCAGTGTTTGTCTCTGTGCTAGATTTCAATCAGATCCAAGAATTACTCATTACAAAGCTGTTAAAAGAATTTTTAGATATCTGAAAGATACTACTAATCTTGGTCTATGCTATAAGAGGAGCAAAGATTGCAGGTTAATAGGATACTGTGATGCTGACTTTGCTGGAGATAGAATAGAAAGAAAGAGCACCAGTGGAGGATGTCATTTCTTTGGAAATAACATGATCAGCTGGTCAAGCAAAAGGCAAAGCACCATTGCTTTATCAACAGCAGAAGCAGAGTATATATCAGCAGCCAGTTGTTGTTCACAACTGCTATGGGTTAAGTATCAGCTTGAGGATTTTAATATTCCTATCTCTGCTATACCTGTTCTTTGTGATAATACCAGTGCAATTAATTTATCCAAAAATCCCATTCAACATTCTAGGGCAAAGCATATAGAAATCAAACATCATTTCATTAGAGACTATGTTCAGAAAGGTGTTTTTGATATTCAGTTCATTGACACAGAGCATCAATGGGCAGATATATTCACAAAACCCCTGGCTGAAGATAGATTTATAAGTTCATACGCAACAACTTAAATATACATGCATTCTCTAAAAATTAATTGTGTCTGATATTATTATGTTATCTGAAATTTTTAGTGCGTCTGAAATTTCAGTGTGTCTGAAACAGTGACATGTCTGAAATTTTAGATTATCTGAAATTTATTTGTGTGTCTGAAATTTTCACCTATCTGAAGTAACTGGCTGACGTGGCTATCTGAGACGGTTGAATTCCTTCTTTTAAAGTTTTTGTCTCTTCCACTTCGCACGTTACCCGAAGTCTGCGCAGCCGGTACAGGGCATCATTGCATCATGGGTCTATAAATGCAGGAGTAAGTGTGTCGAGGAAGCCTTACACTCTCTTTCCTCAATATTCCGTTTGATCTTCTTCACTGCTCAAGCAACCTTTTTCTCTCAAAGTTTCCCTGCAACTCAACAATGGCACCCAAGAAGACCGCTGGTTCTGGTGGAAATGTGGTTAGATCAAAGGGAGTGAATCTTGACGAGCTTCGCAACATTGGCATGGATTTGGTTGAGGAATTTGATGCAGCTGGGTGGACTTCTTTCTTCGACCACATTAACTGTCAATGGCATGAACAAAGTGTGGTGGATTTCTGGTCTTCTGCTCGAGGAATACCTAATTCTAAGGGAGTGTATGTAAGCATCAAAGCCTCTGTTCTAGGGGTTTCAGTTTTTGTTGATCAAGGCATTCTCTCCACAATCACTGATGTTAAGGCTGAAGGTGCAACCTTCATTCCTGGGTGGGAGATGAAGAATGGTGGGCACAAGTTGTTTACAAAGATGTTGTATGGAACAGAAGAACCCAAAAGCCTGGATTCCAAGTTCTTGCTAGAGAAGGTCAGAGTTCTTCATGCTATCTTAGGGTGTGCAATAATCCCTAAGAGTGGAAGCAAAACCATGTCTCAGAATTGGAAAGGTTCTGTCTGATTCACCTGCTTCAGAAGAAGAAAGTCAATCTCCCAAGCATTATCATGTTCCATATGCAGAAGAAGATTCGAGACTCTGCTGGAAATCTTCCCCACAACACTCTAATCATGAAGGTACTTATGCATTTTAAGGTACCTGTTGAAAGATTATGTGACCATAAATCTCCTGTGTTCTTTGGTGAGTCAAACTTGAAGAGCATGGGAATCAAGCTCACTCCACGACCTCCATCTCCTACTCTGAAGGAGAGTGTTCTTATGGAGAAGGCCTCAAGAAGAGGAACCACCTTGAGATTCTTGAGAAAGAGCTTCAGGGGGATATCAGAAAAGATGAGTTCAAGCCCTCCAAGCCATCCCCTCATCTGAAAAGGAAGAAGCTCCCTGTCAGGAGTTCAGCAAAGGTGTCTCTAGAAGCTATGGACTTGCACACTCAGACATCTGAACCTGTTCAGAAGGCTTTGCAAAAGCCATCTGAAATTTGGGTCAGGGTTCTGAAGGTGTAAGAACTCTTACTCCTAAGCCTACTTCTGAAACAGAAGGAAAGGCTCATGAGGAAGAGGTAGCTGAGATTGCTGATCCTGAAGCTTTGGCAGCACACCTCTGGCTGCATGTCCTTCTGATCCTGAGCTTATTCAAGTAGCAGCCCTTGCTACAGCTTTGGAGAATGAAGAAATGGAGAAGAAGGCTGAGCAAGAAAAGACTGATTATGCTCTTGCAGTAGCCTCTCAGCTAGCTCTTGCTGAAGATGAAAGGCTAGCTTCCATTGCTCAAGAGACCAAGAAGAGAAAAAGATCCAGTACACAGCAAAGAAGGAGAACAAAAACAAAGTTATTTCAGCCAGCTCCTGAACCCTCTGTTAGGATTACAAGGAGCATTGCAAGTCAACTGGAGGAAATGGATGAGGCTGGCAAGTATCAAAACTTTGTCAAAGCAAACCTGTATTTCAAGAGAAGAAGAGAAGAGAAGCAAGCTGAAAAGGAAAAGGAGAGGGAACCTGAGAAAGCTAAACCTCCTCAGAAAAGGCTCAGGGTAAGGTTTGATAATGTGACCCCATCACCACCTTCATCACCTGAGAAGAAAACAGTAGAGGAGAAAGAAGAAGAAGCACTTCCATCACCTCCCTCATCACCACCTTCATCACCTTCATCATCTTCAGAATCCACTCAGTCTGAAGACCCCACAGATGACATCAGCAAGGTGACATGCTCTGAAGTATGGAAAGGAAGCATCTACCTGAGCATATAAGGCTAGGACCCAAAGTAGGGACTTCTTCACAGAGCCTACATTTGATCCTTATGCTTTTCCTTCCTCACTCAGCCCAATATGATGAAGTTGCTGAAGTACCCCACAAAAAGTATGAGGAACCTTTCAGTGAGAGGGTCAGAGTCCCCAAGTTCCCCAACTTATTGAAGAGCTGCAGTTTTTCAGAAATGAACCCTCCATCTCTCTTCACCATGGGCTTATCAAGCACACTGCTGGTTAAGAAAGGGCAAAGTATCAAGGCAGTTCAGATCAGTTTTACTCAGGCCATATTGAAAAGATCAGAAAGGGTGCAGTTCCACCTGCTCATAAGTGGGCTCCACTAACCCCTTCTCTGGTGACTCCCTCAGGTTGTCTAATGATGATGGTGTTTTGTCAGGAAACTGTCTACTAAAGCTGAACTTTTTGAGAGGGACTACATGAACTCAGTAGGCATGAGAGGCTATAGGCCACCTAGAACAATCTCCATCAGGCCAACCACAGAGATTCTGGTGCAACCTGACATGATTATTCCTAGGTACCCCTTGGAAGAAGGCCCTGCTGACAAGTTCAAGGAACCTAAAGCTTATCCAGTTCCCCAGAAACCTTTAACTCCAACAGAATGGAAGGAGCTACCTGCTCAGATCAAAAGACAAGGTGGAAGTTTAGATCACAGCTACAGGGATAGGGTATGGTTATCCCACTGGAAGATTAGAGAGGATGCTGGATCCTCTTCTGGATCTGCAGGACCAGATGATGACTCCATCATAGGCTATGGTGTCTCCACCAATGGCAATATCAGTATATCAGAGGCAGATTCCCCATGTCTGAACCCTTTAATGAAGACTGGAAGCTAATCTGCCCTATCAGAACTTTCTTCTTTCCTATGAGTCATCCCGAAGATTATGGGTTGCATCCAGGATTCGATCGGCTCATATTCGTTTGTAGGCACATTCAGATCATTCTATATGAAGTGGAACTGAATCTTGAGTAGGAGAACAGGAAGTTGAGGCATCAAGTGAAGAGCTTGGAGAAAAGAAATGCTACTCTTGTTGCTAAGCAAGATCAAATCCTTCAAGAGCAACAACACATCAGAACTGGGCATGAAGAATTGAAGACTGCTGTCATTTCTCAGATTGACACGGCAAAGGAAATTGCTCTCCTTTAAGAAAGAGGCCTTGCTGAAGAAGATGGATAGTCTATGATGTTTAGCCATGTTTGGTGTTAACTTCATTTTGAGTGCTTAATTTCTGTTATGTGAACTCTTTTGCCTAATAATATATTCTATTTGTTCTCATGAATGCTGGTATCTCAATGTTTTTATTGTGATTATTTTGAAGTTATGCTCTGAATTCCCTTTTGATTGATGACAAAAGGGGGAGTATTAAAACTAACAAAATCTGAAGTAATTACAGGTCTCAGGGGGAGTATTTTATAAGAGTAATTGATCAGAATCTGTTTGACCTGAGAGATATTTATCTGAGGGGGAGTTATTTTTTTTAAGTTTATTTTATTTTAAAACTCCTTTCAGATTTCTTTATTTTAAACAAATTTATCATCATTAAAAGGGGGAGAATGTTGAGTCTCAAAATATCATAAGGTAAATTATGATGTTTTAGATAGCTCACTTCTCAAGTTTTAATGCTTAACAATTTGGGTTAAAATACTTATCATAGATACATAAATGTTTAATGACTTATCTATGATTTCAACAAGCCATTCTAAACTTATAAAGACTGTCTGAAGTCCTGTCAACCTGTCTAAAGTGGAAAAGCCTTCTGAAGGTTCAACCTGTCTGAAGTGTTGAAGCCGTCTGAAATGCGCAACCCGTATGAAGTGTTGAAGCCGTCTGAAGTCTCATTAATGACGTGGCACTCTTTGCTGAAGTATGTGAAGACATCTCTGAAATTCTGCTGAGTCAAGCGTTCTCTGCTGCACGTACCTTTTCAAACATATTTATGGCAAGGAACACAGAGACCTTTCCTGGTATATTTGAATTTCATACACCACTGAGGAAATCCCTGCAACGCAGCCTTTGCAGCAACAACAATGGCAGCTTTATGGCAGCAACAACCTTGTACTGTGTCAGAAAAATCAGAACTCTCAGAAGCATGTCTCACAACGGATTAAATAGCATTTAATGCTATCTCTAAATGGTGGTATTTCAACGGATTGAAGATTGGTTATAAATAGCCCTTCATGAACACCATCAAGAGAGTGACTGCATATACAAGAAAGTCTAAGAGAAATCACGCTGCAAATTTTTCTCTGTAAAACACTCTGATTTCATATTCATTGTACATCATTTGTATATCCTGAGCATACCTCAGTTTTTATTGTACATCGTCTCTGTTTAAACTTCAAACTTGTGTAGTTTAAAAGCTTAGACATATCTCTTTGTAAAAATTGTCTTTGAGCCTGGAGAGGCTTGTCTGTAAAAGAATACTTGGTTGTAGAGCCTGAAGAGACTTGTCTGTAAAAGAATACTTGTAATCTTGGTAAGATTAAGATTAATCCAAGTGCTAGTTGGCATTGGGACTGGACGTAGCTCACAGTTGGTAGTGAGTGAACCAGGATAAATTCCTTGGGCTAAGTTTTCTATCCCTTATCTCTTGTCAATTTATTATACTAACCAAAGGGTGTTGAAAACTGTGTTCTGATAATTTTAAAAAGCAAGAAACCTTTTAAAGATCTTTCAGAAGCCTTCTTAAGAAACTTCAGACAGCCTCTTAAACCTGTCTGAAACTATTGTAAACTTAACCGTTTGCGAAAGCTTCCATAAATTATTAAGAAACACTATTCAACCCCCCCTTCTAGTGTTTCCCTGTGTTCTACAAGACTCACCAGAAGCTTCCCTTCTAGCAGGAATCCTAGCCCTTGGTGGCATCCTACCTAGAAAGATTTTGTATCAAATAAATGACAGGAGTGTTAGGGAACTTAAGGAATGTAATAAGGAAACTGAGCAACACCTTACACAACATGACCCTCGACCCATCATAAGGTATATAATAGCTTCCTACAAGTACATTGTGCCCTGGGTCCACAATTACTTGTATGAATCTATTATCACCTTATGGTTGCAACTATTAGGACCTACAACCAAAGCTCTGATATCAACTTTGTCACGACCCAAATCCAAGACCGTGACCGGCGCACAGGCTGATATCCTTAGCCTGGAAAGCCTAAAACAATAGTACAATACTTGACAAATGATTTTCCAAGATAACATATTTTAAGGATTTTACAGAAATTTTGACAGAGTCTCCCCTAAATTTTGGACATCCCAAAATTTACAGAAAATCTTGTTATCAACCATTACCACCAGCCAGAGTTTCCAATACCACAGTATTTATCCAATCAACATCAGAATATACATCTCAATATAAAACAATGACTAAACTCCTATAGTTGCAGATATACATATAGTCCCAAAATAACCTCAATGGCTAACAACACAAAGGGGGCCTACCAAATGAAATAACAGTAGAACTTTAACATGAGAGTCTGCCAGTAGCCGCTACTCCGCTGCCTGGAATCTGGATGAAAAACAATAGAAAAGGGTAAGTCTCAAAGACTTAGTGAGGACCTAACAACCACCATGAACTAGAAGGGAAACATACCAACGCACGAGTTGTTCGATAGAAAAAATTGACAGTATAAAATTTATTTCTCAGCATAAAACTTGCTAAACGCATGAGTTTTATAAATCCCACAATCTAAAATAACTTGTTTACAATATCCAAGAGGTAAGTTTTTCATTTCCAAAGCAATATAAATTTATCATGTATAAATTTAATAAGTAAATCTGAAATGAAATTAATTGAGTAAAACACAAATCATATGAATTGTAAATACAACAGGGATCACTCATGATAGAACCGAGAGGCGGCTCCATCTCGCTGATAGCCCTCTCCTCCGAAGGGTGGCATTTTCCATGGGGCGGCTCCATCTAGCGGATAACCCTCTCCTCTCCAGAACCATGTCCATACCTCAATATCATCGGGGAAGCTACATCTCGCGATAGCCCTCTCCTCCAAGAGTGGTCTCTCTCTTGGGGCGGCTCCATCTAACGGATAGCCCTCTCCTCCCGGAATCATATCATATCATCGGGGGCAGCTCCATCTCGTTGATAGCCCTCTCCACAGAGTGGCGTCTCCATCTAACGGATAGCCTTCTCCTCCCGGAATCATATCATGTCTCAATGCCACATCATAGCGTACCATATCTATCATATCATATCATATCATCGGGCGCAGCTCCATCTCATTGATAGCCCTCTCCACAAAGTGGCGGCTCCATCTAACAGATAGCCCTCTCCGCCCGAAATCATACAACTAGGTGCACCTAGCCGTTATCATCTGCTAACGACATACGGGGTTCTAACATGGATCCAATAATATAAATATCAAATTTATTCTATTTTTTCAAAGCCCTCTTCCAAAATTAAATCTCGAATTTCATCAAACATATCAATTTAAATTTATAATGCTTTCAACCTTTGAAATAAATTTCGTAGAGAATGAAATCAATAAAAGAGTATGTTTCCCAAATTTATTAAATAAACAAAATTAAAATAAATCAAGATCAATTAAAATAGTAATTATAAAAATATTAAAATAGGCCACGATGACCGTTAACCACTCACAACTACGGAGAGTCAACCAAAATGCTTCCCAACAACTTCAGGTGTATTAGGCGAGGTAGAAATCAACAGATCTGAGCACCAACAAATAGTTCCAACATTTAGTAATTTATTTGAAGCTCTACCTATTTATGGATAACCATAAAATCCCTAAAACTAGTGCCCAAAGCTCTAAGAATAATTCTACCTAAAGTTAACACATACCCAATAGCCTATTTACGAGTTGTGGGTTTACCTTAGAGAGCTTAAATGAACAACCTTACGATGTGGGTACTCTCTCCTCCTTCCTCACAGCACTATCCCTAACCCCAAAAATTACCAAACTTGTTTTGGAAAGAAAAGGAATGAGTAGAAATAATGAGTTTCAATACTTTCAATGGTGTAATGAAATGAGGGAAAAATGAAGCACCATGTGAAGAATGAAGAAGAAGAGGAACAAAGGGAGGGTCGCACGAATGAAGAAGAAGAGCAAAAGATGGGTTTGGGGTTCAGCTTCTCGTATTTGAGAAGCTGACCTCCTTTTTTTGTTTTTTTTTAAAGCTTAGTGAAACGGTGCGTTTCAACAAGCTCACATGAAGAGAGAGATAGAACTTGGAAGATTAAGAAATTGAAATATAAGGTGAGGATAAAAGAAAAGGAAGGAAGAAACATCAAGAGTAATGGTAGAGAAAGTGAAAACAAAAGAAAAGCCAAAAAAAAATAATAAAAGGGAAGCAATGGTACTACTTCACCAATTTAAAAAACATGCTGACCTTACTTGTTTTGAAGGGGAACAAGAAAAGGAGCTGCTGATCAAGGAAGGAGGAAAGTGCGACACTACAAGGGAGTTCCTCCACCCTTGTCTCCCTTTTCTCCTTCTCCTCCTCCTCCTCCTTCTTCTACTTCTTCCTTTTCCAAAACTCCCTACATGATTCCCAAGTATTATTGATATGAGCATTAGAGATCAAATGCTTGGGAATAATGAGTCTTATTTTTGATGGCTAAGGTTGGATGAGGATGTCCATGATTTAAAGACCTTGCAAGGACTTACGAGTCTAAAAGGAATTCTCCACCTTCTCCTCTTCTTGTCATCCATTCCTACTATTCTCTTCTTCCCCTTATTCTTTCTTTTGAACTTTCAGATTTGAGGACAAATGCTCTTCAAGGGGGAGGGAATGATGGTGCATGTCAGTAGCCTGTTAGTAGAATTCTGAGCTGACAGTTGAAAGCTAGGATCAAGCATAGAGCTGTTGGGATTGCTTGGAGCTGAATCAAGCAAGGGTCAACCATACCTTGGTCAACCCATCCCTAATCACTCATTGACCATTGACCACAAGTCCCAAGTCAACAAGGAGGACTCATCTTAATTAGGACTTAATTAGCTTAATTAGAGTTTTTTAATTGTAACTAGGACATACATATCTAATTTTTCCTTTTTCTTTTCATGAAAAGGGGCACTAAATTAAGGGGTTTATGGCTTAGGAGTTAGCTTAGCTACTTAGCCTTGAAATCATGGTTCAATCCCACTAGGAGAGCATTTTTCACTCATCTTTTATTTTCTTCTTTTTCCCCTCCATTTGGCCGCCCCTTACTCCTATAAATAGGAGGCTCCTCTCTGTATGTTCACAACTTTGATGAATAGTAAAGGCATTCTGCCCAAATTCCTCCTCAAGTGTGAGTAGAGAAGGCTTGGTGGTTCTTGCTCAAACCAACCAGAGACTTATCTGATTCTCCTGGATCAGTGGTGTCTAGCACTGGGACTTATCTGCTGTAGGGGTGCCTACTTCAGTGGCATCCAAACCATCTCTTTCTCTTCCACTTTTCCTTTCATTTTCTCTCATTTTCTTGCGCTAATTTGCTGCTGCCAGCCGAGAATTTTGCTTGAATTTTCACTTCTAACCGCTGTTTTTGTTCAATTCTAGATCCGTACACTTCTTGCTATCAGATAAATCTGTCACAAATACCTTCTCTACATTTTTCATAAAAATTAGTGAGGGATTTAGTGATGAAATTTAGAGACGTATTTTTTTCCCTCAATAAATCTGTCACAAATTTCCACAGCCCCAACTTTACCGACGAATTTTGGAATCCAACATAAATTCCTTGCAATAGTTTTATCCCTCTCTAAAATCAATTTTTTTAATAGTGAACAACGAATGTCAAGAATAATATTAGTGTTTGGTAAACACCTCTTGGAAGGTCTATATTCAGAGAGAAAATAGAAGAGAAAGAGAGAAGTAATAGATGTGATGAGTGATATAATATTACAAGAGAGATATAGAGATAAGAGGTGTTAAATAGGTGGTGACATTATTAATATTATTGGAACATCTATAAACTAGGATGTGCATGTAAACTAAAACGCACTAAAGATACCAAAGACTCAAATCTTTTAATTTCTAATTTATCATATTTTCTATTTTTTAAAAGTTATATACATTGTAAGAAAGTTAGGACAAAATAATAACCAAAAGATTAGGGTTGAAATCAAATTTTAAAATTGGTTAAAGTTATTATATAATTATAGTAGTACAAAAAAATGGATTTTACATCATGATTAGTAACCGAGGTTAAAAGGATGGTTGCAATTTTGTAAAGAGTCAACCACCACTTTAGTCCCTGAAAGTGTGGTCAACTGTCAATTTAGTCCCTCATTGAAAAAACTGTCAATTTAGTCCCCGAAAGTGTTAAACGTCAGTCAGTTTAGTCCTTTTGTTTCACATTTTGTTAACTAATGCACAGTAACAAAAGGACTAATCGCAGATTCCTTGATAAGGCGTTGCATGCTTTTGTGACATTTTGTTACTAATCCGCTGAAATAAATTCCTTAAGCATAATCCTTATATGCTTTATGGGATCCTGGTCCTCATGGCAATGGCAAGT
This sequence comes from Sesbania bispinosa, assembly GCA_026901365.1. NCBI lineage: Eukaryota > Viridiplantae > Streptophyta > Magnoliopsida > Fabales > Fabaceae > Sesbania > Sesbania bispinosa. Next base: position 2,407,422 of record QLOH01000007.1, on the reverse strand, counting down.
ATTCACAAACACATGTGTAAATGAATTTTTAGTGAACTTACAGGTAGATATTCTTAATACTCAATTATAAGTGAACTTACAGTCATACCACTACGCAAGAAAAGACAAAAGAATGTTTCCTTGCGTATTGTCCTAGTGCATGTTTCACTTGGAGTGCGGTTCGACACCGCACTCCAAGTGCTTATCTACCACGCTGGAGTTCGCTGCCACGTGGAGAGCAACTTGGAGCGCGGTTGGGGCAACCACTATCTTAGTAGATGTCACGTGGACAAGCACTTGGAGAGCGGTTGCCAACCGCTCTCTTAGTGGTTTAGCTATTTTTAAGTTCTAACTTGGAGAGCGGTTCAGAATCGCAGGTCTAAGTACATTTTTTTTTATAAATTCGTGGCTTTTTTTGGTATATCATATGCCTTTCAAAATTTTTTTCATCTAATAAATAGGTAAATTATTATAATTAGTTAATTTTTATGTAAAATATCTTAATAATTATATATTATTATAAATATGGTAATAAATAGGTAAATTATATAAATCTACATAATAATTTAGGACTACTAAGTTTTTCTTCTTCCTCAGCTTTCTCGCATATAGTATGATGACATAACAAGAACTAAGTTTTAGAAAAAAAATTGACAGAGTTTTCCCTGTTTATTCAGCTCCCCCAATTTGAGCAGCACAACAAGATCAACAAATAATTAATATATGAATATCGAAACGCAAATAATTAATACATGAATATATGTAATGATAAAGTGTAATATATATATGTCAAATGAAACGTACTACATGAATATTTATAACTAAAAAGCAACAATATATCTAAGAATCAATTTTACTGTATTGAACATCTAAAAATTTGGGGTATAGGTATGCACACCACTCTCTGATAAACTATTGATTTTTACTATCTGGAAGGTAGGACAACGTGACTTCGGCAAATACTGAGACAATAAAAATAAAAATAGTAAGTTATCTCGAATTATACAAAACAATTTTTTTTTAATTTTTTATTGGATGGATGACTTACATTGACTGGGATCTTGGTCTGTCCATGTTGCAGGATATCCCCAATAAGAGACCCACGTAGTAACCCACTGTCAATTACATTCATTTTCTTGGGACACTATATATGCTCAAGACAAAAAGGGAAAATGATTAGGTAATTACATGTTATTTATATTTGAATAACACTAAGTTCGAAGTTATTAGTACATACCTGTACGTTCACCCAAGTGCTTTGATTCATCTAGTCCGATTGACCTTGACTCCACGGTTGTCCGGTAAGTGATAATAACACTAATAAAAACCACTAAATAAGCAACAGTGAATGTGTCTAATTAAACCACAATGCACACAGAAATAAACACATTAAATTCGTTTAAATGCTTACTTATGAAACATGTTGTCCAGGTCCATTTGCTTCGTATAATGATGGCGGAGTGGATCCATATCATACATTGTCTCATCAAAGTGTTGATGGCAATCAATAGCCAATGGTCCCTACATTATTGTTCATAATCTTTAACTATTCACAACAAAACATTGATAGGAGCAATAACAATCATACACAGTAAAAAGAATGCAGTAAAGGTCCAACTCCACCCACATTACATGGCAACTAAAACCAAGTGATCCTGATTTGTATAACGTTGCAATGCCTGCACTATGTGTGCGTTCACGGTTTTTTCTTCTCTTTCAGCTCAAAAGGGGAAACAAAGGAGAACTTACTTGCCTTGTCAGTGTCAAGCAAGTAGGCCTCACACAAATAACTTAAATAAAAAAAATAAAAAGTTAGTTATGGTTCACATTTCACAGTCAAAATTATATTGAAACGGGCTAAAATTAGAAGGAATAGGAGGGAAATATGTTGTTATTACCTAATATAAAAGCAAATAGAGGAGCCACTCAACAACTGATAACAGGTAACCTGTATGATCTCGTTCGTCCCAATCTCGTCCTTGAACTCCTTCACCCCCAGTAGTTTTTGGAATATGTATTTTCCACCAATGAAGAGGCACGTCACTTTGCACCATAATCCTCAAGTTTTTAAATTCTAGATACCTTCAGCACCTGATACTCCTCAGGTATAATGCGGTGAACGGAGCCCTTCATTGGTGAAGTGACGGACTCCTTTGTTTGGAAATGTTCCTTTCCCTTTCCTTTCGATGAAGGTGGTGGAACCTGAGAAGTTTGAATGACATTAGACAATTATAAACTATGAATAGATAAAAACAAAATTAAATCATATTGAAAGTAACATAAAAATACCCCGGTGGTGGTAGATTTATTAGGGACCTTGGCCATGCTACATAGGTACCTATCGCATCTCGGAGAGTCATGAGGTTTTCATCCTCGATAGGAACAGGTAGTAGAGAGTCCTCCTCATGTGATTGAACTACATCAACGGACACCTTGTGATGTCCGGAGGAGGCTCATAGTGTGTAGAAGTGACCCCACCTTTATTATACACAGTTCCTCTAGCCACGTGGCGGCATGGGGAATTCACAAGAAGAAACAAGGATGGTCACCCTACACGGAAAGTGTGGCAACCAAACTTGTTAATATTTCATACAATGACATAATTCTGCTTAATAATGTACATAAGAACAATAATGTACCTCAGGAATCTCCAGGAAGCTATTGGTGTGCAACTACCTTTATGGATTTGTGGTGGTATATTTTGTTGTGGCTAAGGTGGACCATCCTCATGGGGATGCGACTGTCCTGGGGTAGGAATCAGAGGGGTTGTATGGGTTGCTGTGGGCATGGAAGATGGTTGGCTTGCAATGGGTGTGGAGGGTGGCTGACCTGGAATAGGCAAGGAGGCTGGCTGGCCTGGCACAGGCATGGAGGCTGGCTGGCCTGACATAGGCACGTCGGGTGGCTGGCCTGGCATAAACACGAAGGGTGGCTAGCCTGTCATAGGCACGACGGGTGGCTGGCCTGGCATAGACATGAAGGGTGGCACCTGGCCCCCCTGATACTTGAGTGGGTCCCCATTGTGACATTTGCTGAAGGGAATCAAGCATGTGGTCAGGGTGCAGCGGAAATAAATGGTATTCCCTCCTTTGTTATAATCGTTTTGCGAAAACACGAATCAGGCATAAAAGGTATTAAAATGAAAGGTCGTACCTTATTAGGACTATGAACGAGGCAATAGCGTCACGTCTCTAGTGTGTCCACACCAACAGCCGAACTAGGAAACCCTCCTCAGCTCTGCTAGTAGACTTAGAAGTAAGAAGCGATTGCTCATGTGTATCTGGGGTAGTGCATCTTTGCTCTATTTATAGAGTGGTGGCTAGGGTTTTACCCCTCACACACTTAACCCTCACACTTATGGGTTTGACCCATTATTTATAATTCTAATTAAATTAAATTAGAATTATTATCCTTTCCTAGTGGCTTGTTGTATGCGTGTGACCCAATAGCTTTTATATTTGGTTATAATATAAATAATACCATTTTATATTTAATATCATAAATAGTGAGCGGTATCTAGCAACACATCACTATCCAATATTGAGATTATCAATAACTTTGATAAATCCTATTTTATGATAATAATTTATATGATCTGTCCCTTTGTCCAAATATCTAATTTAAACACAAGGGCATGGATTGTGTCAACCTTTGTATAGTTCAATTTATGTTTTCGTGATCCCAAGTAGACTGTACAGAAAATAAATATCTCATATTTATCCTCTGGCATGGCCATGCATTTTGCAGTCTCACTTATCAAGAGGCCCTACAGATATAACTCTTGTACATAGTAGGGACAAATCCCATCTAGGGCACTCACATTCCTCCACATAATTTATTATATGTCCAAATACCAACTTTATGATCACCCTGTTACAGGTAACGTTTGATGATATTCAAAACACATAATTTCCTTATGTAGGAATCATAGTGATTTCAGGTCAAAGGACTTTATATATACATTTATCAATTAAGAAACGTTCATGACACTTATGTAACAATCAATGCAACGTTCTTAAGGTGGGTCTGTCTAGTACACCATTACTCTTAATGTATACCTATGTGAGCACATGATATCTCATATCCATGATCTGTGAGATGTGATCATCAATGAATTCACATACTAGTCTAAATGCATCTTTGTCCTAAGATGATACTTGACTAGGGGACTATTTAAGAATAGTTCTTCATAGATCTCACGATCAAGTCATCTACTTGATTTTTCTTATGAAGTTTAAGCTTACTATTCTAAGGACAATAATTATAATTCTAAAAGAATAAGTTTGCCTTTATAAAATAACATGATACAAGTGATGGATGTTCATAAATATGTAAGTCTCTAGTACATATTCCTAACCAATCTCCCACTTGCACTAGAGACATTCAAACATAACTCCTATGCCTAATGATCTAGTGTGCCCTTCATGCTTCTTCTGCTTGCACAAGGGGTTTAATGGGTTTGTAACAGCGACTGTTTCATGCTTCGAACTTTTCTAGCTCACAGCGCCACCATTCAAACAAAACACATAACCTGATTGCGATCTTCAATCATCTTTGGTCGGTTTGGAAGCTTGCATCAGTGTAACCCTTTACAAGTAGCTCTTCCTCATCTCCATTATCAAGAATGAATCTCAGTTCTTCTCAAGTACTTAAGGATGTTCTTGACTGTTGTCTAGTGATCTTCATCAAGATCAGACTGGTATCTGCTAGTCATGCTTAAAGCATATGATATTTCTGGTCGAGTACATAACATGGTAAACATGATAGACCCTATAGCGGATGCATAAGGAATCTTACTCATGCGACCTCTCTCTTCTTCACTGGAAGGAGAATGAGCCTTAGATAGGCTTATACCATGTGACATAGGTAAAGATCCCTTCTTAGAATCTTGCATGTTAAACCGTTTTAACACTTTGTCTATGTATGTACTTTGACTTAGGCCAGTAATCTTCGAGATCTATCTCTATAGATCCGATACCTAACACATAGGTCTTTGCCCAAATCTTTCATAGAAAAACAATTCCTAACCAAGTCTTTACAACTGAAGGGTAGGAATGTCATTTCCTATGAGGAGTATGTCATCTACATACAAAACCAGAAAAATCACAAATGTGTCACTAACCATTTTGTAGACACAAGGTTCATCTTCATTTTAATGAAACCAAACTGCTTTACAGCTTCATCAAAATGAAGATTCCAGCTTCTAGAGGCTTGCTTTAATCCATAAATGGATCGTTGCAACTTATACCTTTAGGTATAACAAAACCTTCAGGTTGTATCACATACATATATTCAAGAAGGCTTCCATTTAGGAAGGTTGTCTTGACATCCACTTGCCAGATTTCATAATCATGGTAAGTTGCAACAGCAAGCAAGATCCGAACAGATTTAAGCATGGCAACTGGGTAGAAGGTTTCATCATAGTCTACACTATGAATTTGCGTGAAACCCTTTAGCCTCCAATGCTTTAAAGGTACTTACATTACCATCCATGTCAGTTTCCTTTTGAAAACCCACTTGCACCCTATGGGTTTTATCCCTTCGGGTGGCTCAATCAAGGTCCATACCTTGTTAGTGTACATGGAATCCATTTCAGATCTCATGGCATCAAGCCATTTCTCAGATTCTGGACTCAAAAGAGCTTCTTGGTAGATCACTGGTTCACCTTGATCCATTAGCAATACATCCCTTCCTGAGACACAAGGAAACCATATCTCTCAGGTTGGTGACGTACTTATCTGATCTACGCAAGTCTTGCGCTACTTGAGCAGGTGGCTCCACAACACTTTGTGATATCTGCTCTTGTCCATCATTGGCTCATTGCTACTTTGGTACTTGAATTTCTTCAAGTTCTACTTTCCTCCCACTTATTTTCTTAGAGACAGATTCCTTCTCTAAGAATACAACAGTCCTAGCGACAACCACTCTGCCTTTGCTAGGATTATGGAAGTAGTAACCCTCAGTTTCTTTTGGGTATCCACAAATAAGCACTTATCTGATTTGGGTCCTAGCTTATCTGAAACTTGGAGTTTCACATAAGCTTCACAACCCCAAATCTTCATAAAAGACATACTAGGTCGTTTCCCAGTCCATATCTCATATGGTGTCTTTATGAAGCCTTAGATGAAAACGGTTTAGTGTGAAGGCTACTGTTAACAAAACATGACCCCAAAAGGAGTCGGGGAGATCAGTATGACTCATCATAGATTGAACCATATCTAATAGAGTTCGATTTCTCCTTTCTGAAACTCCATTCCATTGAGGTGTTCCAGGAGGAGTGAGTTGAGATGTTATCCCACTCTCTCTTAGATAGTCATCAAATTGTTGGCTTGAGTATTCTCCACCTCGATCTCATTGAAGTGTTTTAATAGTCTTGCCAAGTTGGTTTTATACTTCATTCTTAAATCCTTGAACTCTTCAAAGGATTCAGATTTGTGTTCCATCAGATACACAAATCCATATGTACTGAAATCATCAGTAAAAGTGATGAAGTATTGAAAACCTCCTCTAGCCATTGTGCCCATGGACCCATACATCACTATGTATGAGACCAAAAGATCACCAGCCCTTTCACCTTTCCAGTGAATGGGGTTTTGGTCATCTTCCTTAATAGACAAGATTCATATGTCTCAATTGATTCAAAATCAAAAGATTCCAAATAGCCATCTTGATGGAGTTTGGATATGTTTCTCATCTATGTAGCCCAAGTGACAATGCCAAAGATAAGTTGGGTTCAAATCATTTGTTTTGACCCTCTTAGAACTTATGTTATAGATAGGCACTTCCATGTCAAGAACATATTGTTCAACTTTGCACAACCATATCATTCAAATAAATTGAATTATTCTTTATAAAAACACTCTTTTCTAAACAAGAAACGGAATTTAAAATTCCCACTAATGGTAGGCACAAAATAACAATTATTTAGTTCAATAACTAGTCCAGTTGGCAAAGTTAAATAATAGGTTCCTACGGCTAAGGCAGCAACTCTTGCTCCTTTTCCCACACGTAGGTCGACTTCTCCTTTAGCCAATGACCTACTTCATTTAGATCCTTCACATTCACATTAATGTGAGATTCACATCCGGTATCCAATACCCAAGATACAGAAGTAGGTAAATTGACTTCTATAACATATATCTCTGAAGCGGAAGTCTCACTTCCCTTTTTCTTGATCTCCTCCAGGTACTTTACACAGTCTCCAATGTCCTGATTAGCCACAGTGGAAACAATTTTCCTTCCTTAGCTATCCCCCATAGGCTTCAAAACAAAGGTACTAGGCTTATCCTTGCCTTTGTCCTTTGGTTTGAAATAGGGCTTCTTGAACTTCTTCTTGCCCTTTGCCTTTTCCAGGTTGGACCATCAATATGGCCTTCCCTTTACCTTTATTAATGTTTTGCTCAGCTGTTCTTAACATGCTTAGCAATTCTGGCAGTGGTTTGTCAAATTCATTCATGTTATAGTTCATGATGAATCGACTATAGCTGTCCAGCAACGATTGCAGGACAAGATCAGTGGCCAACTCTTGGCCTAATGGGAATCCAAGCCTTTCTAGGTTTTCAATGTACCCAATTGTTTTGAGTACATGAGCACCAACAGGGGTTCCCTCTGCCAGTCTACATTGATAAAGTGCTTATGAGACTTCAAATCGTTCAAGCCTAGCTTGTCCTTGATAAGGTCTCTTTAAGTGTACAATCATATTGTACGCCTCCATGTTCTCATGCTGTTTTCAGCATTCATGGTAGCAAGCACAAGGCAACCTACATCGAAAGCAACATCCAGATGCTTTCTAAAAGCATCCTTGTCAGCTTTCGAAGCATTTGCGACGGGTTTCAGGAATAGGCCCTTCCAGGACATGCAACCTTTTCTCATGCCCTAGGACAATCCTTAGGTCTCGATACCAGTCTATAAAGTTAATTCAGACAGTTTGTCTTTCTTAAGGACAGATCGCAATAAAATTATTTTGTTGTGTTAAAATTATGCACGTAAGTATCATATAACAAACATATTCAACAAGGTCTTTAATTAAATATGCCTCCCACTATTTTGATTCAAATATGTACCCTCATATAAAGAATAAAAAAATCCCATCACTAGATTTTTTCCAGTGGGCCAAGATCCATTTAACCTAATTTTTAAGTCAGCTTTAGCTGATCGCTTAAGAAAAGGTTATTTAGGTAGGAACACACTTCCAATTGCATCTCATACAACTCTTGGATAGTTAGGTGAATAACTCTTATTCTAATTCATCTTATGAATTAATGCCTAACTTAATGCCTCTAGACTTTTCATCCTATTGAATACTCCTAGTTAAGTCAAAACCCAACGTATGACAGTTGGATATTACTTTTTATCCTCACTAAATAGATAAAGGTACACTGCTTTAGCAGACCCACACTTTAATCAATTCTAGCCTTGACGAGTGCCATACATTGGAAGGTAAATCATGACTTAATATTAGTGCCTCTAGGCTTTTCAATCCTATTGAATATACCCAGTCAAACCCCCAATGGTTGACAATTTGACATCACTTTATCCTAATCACTGCTTACTAAAATGGATAAAGGTACCCTGCTTTAGCAGACCCACTCTTCATCGATTCTATAGCCTTACGAGTGTCATTCATTGGAAGGCACACAAGTATTGAGGATTTAATCGGCTTTAATTTTATTCGTTGTTAAACCATTTAACATACAAGAATGCATCTCATACAAATACATGATATGGTTATGGCCTCCTAAAATTCCAATACAAAATTACATCACATATATCTTGAAGTCTCCATCCACATGTCTCCACATGCTCCTTTGACTCCATGCTCTTCCCGGTTACTTACATACAAGAAGAAACCTCGTATTTAAACATACGAGGGGAAGAGAGATGAGAAGAGAATTACAAGAGGAATGTTTTAGAGGTAAGGCACGACAAGCAGTCGTATTAAATTAAAACAACTAGGCCATAACCAACCATCATGCAAATTCAACATCCAATTGATTGTAAAACAAATGATATAATAAGATGTATATATTAAGCGAGGTTTGAATATGTGCATATGAAATAACCCACTATGTATTAGATTTGAATAAACATTCAACCATCATCAATAAGTTGTCTCGCATCAAACAAATACTCAACTTCACGAACTGGATAAACGAGTAAGTCCCTCGTATCATTTGAATACGTTCTTGTCAGCAAATTGACAAGTGGCATGTTTATCGCAACCAACATTTGAGTCGAGACAAGGTTTCAAAAATTAAAAACCCTTTGACTCCCAAGACATGAACTTTTCATGTTCCGTGGGACCCTCAACATTAGAACATATAAACATATATACAATCGCACATGAAAACAATCATAAAGGGAACAAAATAAACTGTTTCTGAAAGTTTGCGCTCTTCGCTTGCCGCTTTACCTGTGCTTCACCTGCCTACAGCGTAGGTGAAGCGTAAGTATCATAATCGAAAATACGTAAACTGTGCTCCAGTCTGACCTGAAGCCTAGACTGCAGTGCAGATTTGAGCTGCAGCGCAGGTTGCAGCCCAAATATCAGCGCTACATTTTTCAGCAGAGAAACAACAAAAAAAATCATAATCTTCACAAGATTAAAAGCCCAAAACGTGTTTATCGCAAACCGAAGCTCTGATACCAATTGAAGGGAATCAAGCATGTGGTTAGGGTGCAACGGAAATAAATGGATTCCCTCCCTTGTTATAATCGTTTTGCGAAAACACGAATCAAGGCATAAAAGGTATTAAAACGAAAAGTCGTACCTTATTAGGATTATGAATGAGGCAATAGCAGCCACGTCTCTAGTGGTGTCCACGCCAACAACCGAACTAGGAAATCCTCCTCAGCTCTGCTAGTAGCCTTAGAAAGTAAGAAGCGATTGCTCATTGTATCTGGGGTAGTGCATCTTATGCTCTATTTATAGAGTGGTGGCTAGGGTTTACCCCCTCACTCACTTAACCCTCACACTTATGGGCCTGACCCATTATGTTATAATTCTAATTAAATTAAATTAGAATTATTATCCTTTCCTAGTGGCTTGTTGTATGCGTGTGACCCAATAGGCTTTTAATATTTGGTTATAATATTAAAATAAAACCCTTTTATATTTAATATCATAAGTAGTGAGCGGTATCTAGCAACACATCACTATCCAAATATTGAGATTATCAATAACTTTGATAAATCCTATTTTATGATAATAATTTATATGATCTGTCCCTTTGTCCAAATATCTAATTGAACACAAGGGCATGGATTGTGTCAACCTTGTATAGTTCAATTTATATTTTCTTGATCCCCAAGTAGACTGTACAGAAAATAAATATCTCATATTTATCCCCCTGAGCATGGCCATGCATTTTGCAGTCTCACTTTATCAAGAGGACTACAGATATAACTCCTGTTACATAGGAGGGACAAATCTCATCTAGGGCACTCACATTCCTCCACATAATTTATTATATGTCCAAATACCAACTTTATGATCACCCTGTTACAGGTAACGTTTGATGATATTCAAACACATAATTCTTTATGTAGGAATCGTAGTGATTTCAGGTCAAAGGACTTATATATAACATTTGTCAATTTAAGAAACGTTTATGACACTTATGTAACAATCCATGCAACGTTCTTAAGGTGGGTCTGTCCAGTACACCATTACTCTTAATGTGTACCTATGTGAGCACATGATATCTCATAATCTGTGAGATGTGATCATCAATGAACTCACATACTAGTCTAAATGCATCTTTGTCCTAAGATGATACTTGACTAGGGACTATTTAAGAATAGTTCTTCATAAGATCTCACAATCAAGTCATCTACTTGATTTCTTATGAAGTTTAAGCTTACTATTCTAAGGATAATAATTATATTCTAAAGAATAAGTTTGCCTTTATAAAATAACATGATACAAGTGATGGATGTTCATAAATATATAAGTCTCTAGTGCATCATCCTAACATTTGCATCATCCACTATTATGCCCTTAGTTGCCAATCAGTCCATTGTTGTTGTGGAGATGATTGCGACGGGCCAAATACGGATCTCTGTGAAACTCCAAATCCTGCAGCCCTAACACGACCAGGGTGCTTAGGGACATCAAGTGCCTTAGAAAGAATGTCATCCTTCCCCATGGCCTGTAGCTGCTCTTGAGGAAATGTCTGTGTTAGCTTCACCTGATGTTAAAATTAAAATTGACAACAAAGTAATGTTAACGACGAGTATAAAAATAAAACCACCAAAACATAATATTCAAATAAAAGATTGAGTTCACACTTACACACTCATCTGCCACTCTCTGGACCTCTTCATCATCAATGATTCCATTCTTATTAACCCTGGCAGCCCTCCACACTTCATCTCAGGGTATAGAAGTGACATTTGACCCCAATGATGCAATCTATATGAGTTGTTTGAAAAGGAAAAGTCATACATTGGTTACACATGCATCATACAGATATGTGTTATATACCATATACTTACCATATCTTTTGCAACTGTGCGTAACCTTTTGCTGACTTTCTATACCTCATGGTCATTCCCCTTGCCCTCTCTGCATTTTCTGCGCTTTCTTTCTGCAGAATGACAATAAAAAATTTGTAATAAATTATACATTTTCTAAGTTTCTAACACTCCTACCAAAAATCCACAGAGTCTCCCCTATAAATCGGACATTTCCAAAAATTTCATTATCAACCTAAAACCCATAAAATCCAACCAGTACAATATATAATAGTATATGAGCCTCGGTGGCAACTGTAAAATTTAAAATGGGTGTTACCTTGAAGTCCTCTGTGGAGCTTTGATTGGCAAAATCTATCCAATAGTCAGTCACTGTACTCAATCGAGCATACTTCTCTGGTGGCTGCAGAATAAGGTTTCCATCTTCAACCATAAGATACTTTTTCCTAAGCCTTGATCGGAAGCCCCTAGCATCTCGGCCAGCCAAAGAAAGGACAAAATTCTTGTGTTCTTCGGTCACCTCAAAGTTTTGCTGCATAATTTTCAAAGTTTTGATTGCTGTCATGAAATTTGTTTTATGTAGTGTACCAAGGATACTGTTTTATGCAGCAAAATTGTTTTATGCTAAAAGGTGTAGACTAATGTTAAATGATCAAAATGAAAGAAATCAGCTCTGAGAGTCTAAAACTAAAATGAATGCATCTATAAGGGACTAGCTGAACAGGGACAAAAATTATGCTTATGTAGGGTACCAAAACGTGTCTCTATATTACACTTGCATAATGTGATCAGTGAGTCACTATATTCGACATATCTCAAGTGTTGTGTATGTAATGTTATATAACTCGAAGTAATGACCAAAATTTGAAACAAAATTTGTATTTGAGAGAATTAGAATTTAGGAAATCTTTATGAATATATTTCAAAATTTAGATCAATCAAACCCAAAGAATGGCTAATCAGATCAACATAATAACCATCCAAGATTATGATGAATATTTGATGCATATTGAAATCCATTACTAATGGAGGTTCTATATTTTACAGTAAACTAACTTAGACTACACATCTAAGCCAATAATAATTCAATGAAAGGCACACTCAATGAAAATTGAGTCACATGAAAACAATAACTAGGGTCTGAACTACAAACAGAGAAAGAAATAAAGAAAAAGATTTGTCAAAAGGAGAGGATTTGAGTTTAGAAAAGAAGAGAAACAAGCAAAGCTTAAGAGTTCGGAAACAAGCAAGATATGGATTAGGTGGGATTAAGAAGATTTGTTAAAAACTGAAGCCAAAAGCATACATTGGTGGCTGTTGCTAAAACAACTTCACATATAGAACAAATATAAATGATGTGATTCTGTTCCCAACACTTTGATATTGCACAGAAAAGAATTCTGAACAGAGGGGGAAATTGCTTTGGGGAAAAGTTTTGAACCAGATCGGCTTGAAACACAAATGAAGCAAAACAATATAATTTTGGATTGCTGGGTTGAGAGCCAAAAGAGGGAAAGAAAGAAAGAGAAGGCTGGAAAGGGCTTGAGGAAAAACAAATTAAGAAAAAAATATGTGCAGACCTATAGTTATATGCCTCTGATGCTAATGTTAACTCCACCTTTTGCCATGTTTAGGCTCTAACTAGACAAAGCTTATCCTATCCTAGTGAGAAGGTTGCATTAGTGACAGCAAAAGAATAAGCATGCACACCAAAAACAGAAAAAAAGAAAATGGTTTCATTTTCAAATCAGCACATTTTTAACCCAATAGGCTAATAAATCTGCATCTTAAGTTTCATAAAACTTAAAATTGGTCATACTTCACAGGTAAACATCCATTAAGAGTTGAAAGTGTAACAATATTAAGGATATCAAAGATCAAGTAGTCACAATGAAAGCGCAAAGATATTCATTAGCAATTTTTGCATAAGGATGGGATAGCAAATCATAGATTGTAAACAAATCCCTATATCCAGAGAGATAGACAGCTAGAGTAAGACTCGTCACTGGCAATCAAGCACCTATGCTGTGCTTTATTCCCCACCTCTCTCTTCCTATTGTACCATCCATTGCACTTGGTTAATTTGAATCTGTTAGTGTTGACTAAAATGAATCACAATGGGTAAGTAACTGGATCTAGGGTAAATTGGAACAAAAAAAAACAAAAAAATTTGTATATATTTATGATAAATTCTGACATCAGTGACACCTGCTTGTAAAATATATTGCCTTACATTTTTCCCTTCTTACATTACATTATCTTGATAACTATCCATCCAGAATATAGTTGAATTGATATGACAGCCTAATATCTTAATGTTTAAGGTACTCTAATAAAAATATAAGCTACAAAAGGATGTAAAGCTACAAAAAACCAATAGTCAATAAAATATAAGCTCAGAGCATGAATGCGATCACAAAAATAAAACCTGCTATAAACGTGAGACATTTACAGAAAGGGAAGAAACTTAAACAATGAAAAAGAAGAAATCAACTTTTTCAAATCAAATCAAATCAAATCAAATTCAAGAAGCTGGTCCTCTTCCATCACTAAAAACAACAAAACTAGCTTTGGGGATGTAGAATCAAAAGCATTATAAAATAAAGGACAGGGGGGGAGAGAGAGAGAGAATGGTGTGAAGAACAAGAAAGGTCCTCCTTTGGTTCTTTTGGTTGGAGAAATGAAATAAAAAAGAAAGAGTTGTTGCATTTTAGTGAATATAATATATAAATACCCTGAACTGTTGTTATGATTTAGAAGTACACGTGATATCATCGTCACTAAAATAACCAGAGAAACTTATAGAAGCTACTAAGCTAGACATAAATATTAAGCAAGTGAAAAGTGAATGGCAACATTGGCATTATAATAGATCCATTAAATGATTCTATGACAATTAATGATTAGAACCGATAACTTAGTACAAAATAGATCTCTAAACTAATTTCTTTCTCAAATATGACATTCATCCAAACATCCCATACCCGTACTTGTTCCCATATTGGTTCTTTAATTCTACAGGCACTTGACCCCAATCGGAGTTAATAATGGGCACCGTGCTTTTAGTTGCATACCCAACAAAATATGTAAATATGGATTTGTTGGGGTTAATCGGTTGGCCCCTGGAGTTCCATCCAATCTACATAAACACAAAAGGAAAATCGTGCATTTAGATTATAGACAAAGATATATGAAATGTTAATTTTAATATATGACTTCAATACCTGGAGTTTTGTCCCTTCCTTCCTCGCTCGAGTAACTTGTTTCTTTGCATATTCCACGAACCTTCTTCTTGTTCTGCGGGGAGGGGAGTCCCGGGAACCTCCATCCATGTTATCTGAAGATGCCATATACCTATCAAAAACACAATTAAAATGTCAAAGAACAATCATGAAAAGAATTGCAATAAATAGTTAATATAATCAATGAAAACTAGAAAACATACATGTTTATTGAAACTCTTTTCCTTTTCTTTGTAAGATATGGATTTTATGTTCCCTTATTTATGAAACGATGGATTTAACTAGATACCCTCTTTATGATAATCTCTTCTTTCACGGAAGCGTTCATCATTGTCCCCCATGTAATCACCGGGAAATGAGTGTTCCATACCCATGAAAGGATCATCCCCCATGTCTTCTTCCATGTTTGTTCACCTTCTGCATTTGCACTGACTTATTTGACAAGAGGACAATTGACCATGTCTTATCTATAGGATCAGGGACATAGAAGACTATTTAGCTTGAGATGCCAAAATAAAGGGGATCATCTTTATAACCCACCTTGTTTAGATCAACCTTTATGAACCTAACTCATCAATTCGAACACCATGGTGTTGTCAACCCACTTGCACTAAAACACAGGGACTTGAAAACTAGTGTATCCAACTCCCATATATGTTCGAGTACCCAAGTATGACATATTTGCATAAATGGGGTTTTCGGGTTTCTATTCTTACTACTGAGACATGCAATGACTGAGCCACAAGAGTTACCCTGCTGTTTTGCATAGTACAATGGTCATCGTGTTGTTTCGTGTAAAATGTGTATTGTTTATAAGGTAGGAACTGTAAGAAAAAACATCTATACGAGGCCCTTTTGATAACCATTTAATCCTCTCAGTAATTGAATTGTTGTTTTCCTCCAATTGCTCAGCAACATGCTTCTGGAACCATGATATGAAGGTTTGGTTATGCTCCTTTGTAATCCAATTTCACCTTTGTTCAGATTTTGGGATTTGAGTATCTTTTCTGTATTTCAACATACGGCTCAACCTCATCGGTGTTGTGTAGGACATATAGGTGTGCTTGACCCATTATAGTTTGGAACCTTCTAGTTGCCCTCCAGTGGTACCTTCCCCTATCATCCTTCCAGGTGGCGGGTCTCGGGAGCCCTATGGATTCAACATTTGACAAATATCATTACAGAATTCAATGGCTTCTTCAACTAAATACCGCTCAGCAATGCATCTTCTGGCCGACTTCTATTCTTGACATACCTTTCAACACCTTCATATATTGTTCAGTAGGATACTCCATCTCATATACGCAGGCCCACACAATTTTGTTCCTCAACCAAGTGAATAGTCAAATGAACCATGATATCAAAGAAAAGGGGTAAGAAAACATCTCAAGCTCACAAAAGAGTGACAATAATTTGTTTTTGCAAACTCGGTAATCTCCAGGGTCAATTACTTTGCTATAGATTGCCTTGAAGAAAAAAACATAGTCTCATGATTGCCACCGCACTTTCTTTGAAAGAATGGAACGTAGAGCAATCGGAATGAAATTCTCAATCAGGACATGACAATCATGTGAATTTATACCCTTTAATTTTGGTCCTTTATGATACAAGATCTTCATGTTTGATGAGAAACCCTCTAGTACCTAATTGAGTTAAGAGTTTTCATAAAAGGCCCGCTTCTCATTCTTGGAAAGAGTACACGCTGTCGGAGGTAAAAAGTGCGACTTCCCCCTTTTTCCGGTGCTAATCTTTCTTATCCCCATATTTATCAAGTCTAGCCTCGCATTGATGCCATCTTTCTTTTTCCCTGGAATATTCAATAATGTTCCAATGAGACTCTCACAGACATTCTTTTCAACATGCATCACATCTAGGAAATGTCTCACATGAAGAGACTTCCAATATGGCAATTCAAAGAAAATTGACATTTTCTTCCAACCCGCGGTAGGAAGCTCTTTGGCAAAGCCTTTACCAAACTTCGTACACATGTGTTTTAGCCTGTCTCAAACCAACTTGTACCTGTTAACATATAATGATATCGACTGTCTTCCGTGGTCCCATTAAAAGCTTTACCCATTTTTCTGAAGCGATGATTCTGTGGCAACCATCTACGATGCCCCATGAAAACATTCTTCTTACAATGTTGCAGTCGAATGTAATCTGTTTCATCACAACATATGGGACATGCACATTGTCCTTTTACACTATAACCAGACAAATTGCCATGCCGCGGAAAATCATTTATAGTACCAAATAACATAGCCTTCAACGAAACTTTCTTCCCTAAACACATTGTACCTCCACACCTGTTCCCACAACAACTTCAAATCTTCAATTAAAGGGGCCAAGTACACATCAATGTCATTTCCGGGTTGTTGGCCCAGAGATCAACATAGAGAGCATCATGTATTTTTGCTTCATACATAGCCAAGGAGGCAAGTTGTAAATCATCAAAATTACTGGCCAGTACTATGGGCACTGCTTTAAAGACCATGTGGATTCATTCCATCGGTCGCCAATGCAAGACGTAAGTTCCTTATTTTTGCTGCAAAGTCATCATATTCATCATCAAATTTCCTCCACTAAGGAGAATCTGTCGGGTGCCTAAGCTTTCCATCTCTAATTCTTCCACCAGCATGCCAAGTCAAATGTTATGAACTTTCTGCACTACGATACAAACCTCTAAATCTAGGTATTGGAAAATACCATACCACCTTTGTCGGTGTAGATTTTTCTTCTTGAAACGTGAGGCATTACACTTGGGCACTCCTTTAACGATGCATATTCATTTCGAAATAAAATGCAATCGTTTGGACATGCGTGTTGTAGAACACAGGAAACACTAGAAGGGGGGGTTGAATAGTGTTTCTTAAATAACTTATGAAAGCTTTTCGCAAACAGCTTTTATAATGAAATTTCAGACATGTTAAAGGGGCTATCTGAAGTTTCTTAAGACAAGTTCTGAAAAAATGTTTTTAAAACGTTCTTGCTTTTATAAATTATCAGAACAGTTTTCAACACCCTTTGATTAGAATAAACGAATTGACAAGAGATAAGGGTAAGAAAACTTAGCCACAGAATTTATCCTGGTTCACTCACTACCACTGTGAGCTACGTCCAGTTCCAATGCCAACTAGCACTTAATTTCTCTTAATCTCAACCAGATTACAAGTATTCTTTTACAGTCAAGCCTCTTCAGGCTCTACAACCAAGTATTCTTTTTCAGTAAGCCTTCCAGGCTCTACAACCAAGTATCTTTTTCAGTCAAGCCTCTCAGGCTCTACAACCAAGTATTCTTTTTCAGTCAAGCCTCTCCAGGCTTACAAACAAGTATTCTTTTCAGTCAAGCCTCTCCAGGCTCTTACAAACAAGTATTCTTTAGACAACAAGCCTCTCCAGGCTCAAAAACAGTTTTACAGAGAAAAGATTGTTTAAGCTCTAAAACTAAACCAGTTTGAAGCTTAAACTGTTACAATGTACAAATAACTGAGGTATACTCAGAATATATGAAATGATGTACAAAGAATTTTTATCAGAGTATGTTTTACAGAGTAAAACTAGCAGCGTTTTGTTTCTCTTGAAATGTAATCTCTTGTTCTTCTTCTTGTTCTTTTTGTGAATGATCTTCAGATGAAGGGTATTTATACCCAGTCTTCAATCCGTTGAAAAATCACCGTTTAGAGATAGCATTTAATGCTTTTTAATCCGTTGTGAGACATGCTCCTGAGCATTCTGTGCGTTCTGAAACTTTTCTGACAACGTCCAAGGTTGCTGCTGACAAAAGCTGCCACACTGTTGCTGCAAAAACTGCGCTGCAGAGATTTCCCAAATGGTGTATGAAATTCAAACAACCCAGGAAAGGTCTCTGTGTCTTTGCCAAAATAAGCCTTGAAAAGTTGCGTGCAGCAGAGAGAGATTTGACTCTTCAGAACTTCAGACAAGTCTTCTCACAACTTCAGCAAGATGTGCCACGTCATAAAATACGACTTCAGACGGCTTCAACACTTCAGACGGGTTGAACCTTCAGACGGCTTCAACACTTCAGACAGGTTGAACCTTCAGACACTTCAACACTTCAGACAGGTTGAACCTTCAGACAGTCTTTATTAAGATTAAAGTGGCTTGCTGAAATCATAGATAAAACATTAAAAACATATGTATCCATGATAATTCTTTTAACCAAATTTGTTAAACATTAAAACTTAGGGATTGAGCTGTCTTAAATCATCATAATCTTCCTTATGATATTTTTGAGACTCAACATTCTCCCCCTTTTTAATGATGACAAATTTGCTTAAAATAAATAAATCTGAAAGGAGTTTTAAATTATCATAAGTGTAATATAAGTATAACTCCCCCTCAGATAAATACTTCTCAGGTCTAACAGTTTCTGATATTTCTCAAATACTCCCCCTGAGACCTGTAACCACTTCAGATTCAGATTTGTTAGATTTTAATACTCCCCTTTTGTCATCAATCAAAAGGGAACTTCAGAGCAATAATCACAAATCAAGATCAAGAATAACAATCAGATCAAACAATATAATCAAAGCAATCAGAGCTTATAAAAACACATGATACCAACAACTGATTGTATTAAAGCAATGTTCAGACAAAAAAAAATATAGAATCTGAAAATTAACACAAAACTGAAATAACATCAGACTGGCTACACATCATAGACTATCCATTATTCTTCTTCAGCAAGGCTGCTATCAGTAAAGCAGAAATCTCTTCTTTAGCCTTGTCAATCTGAGAGATAACAGTAGCCTTCAGTTCTTCTTGCCCAGTTCTGATCTGCAACTGTTCTTGGAGAATCTGATCCTGTTTAGCAACCAGATCAGCATTCTTCTTCTCTAACCTCTTGACTTGCAGTTTCAGTCTTCTGTTCTCTTCTTCAGGGTCCTTCTCAACCTCATATAGCACAATCTTGATGCTCTCATGATAGAATCTGAAAACCCTGAACCCTTGTGGCAGATGATAGTCTTCAGGATGGCTGACAGCAAAGTGGAACTTATGAATTGGAATCATGACAGGCCAATCCTCTGTGAAAGAAGCCATAGGGAATCTGCCTCTGACATACTGATAATCTACAAGAGTAGAGGCACCAGGATATGTCATGGAGTCTTCATCCTGTCCTGAAGTACCAGAAGAAGATCCAACACCTTCTCTGATATTCCAGTAGGATGACCACATCCAATCCCTGGAAGAATGATCTAAGCCTCCACCTTGTTTCTTGATCATTGCAGGGAACTTCTTATTCCAGGCAGCTTCAGACAAGAACTCATACATCTGCAGATAATTAGGATAAGTCTTGAGCTCCTTAAACTTGTCTTCAGGGCCTTCCTCCAGGGGATACCTGGGAATGATTCTATCAGGTTGAAAATTGCCCTTGGGGGCCTGTACCCCTCATGCCTACCAGCTTCAGATAGTCCCTTTCAAACAGCTCAGCCTCTGTTGATAGTTGCCTAGCAAAGCTCCAATCCTCATTGGACAGCTTCAAAGAGTCAGCAGAAAAAGGGTTAAGAGGAGCCCACTTATGAGCAGGGCCTTTACCCTTTCTGATCTTCTCCAGCTGACCATAATATGCCTCATCTGAACTTCCTTGGTACTTTGCTCTTACTTCAGCTGCAGTCTGCTTGATAAGACCTTGATGCAGAGAGATAGGGGGCTCATCTCTGAAGTACTGAAGCTCTTCAAATAGATTAGGGAATTTGGGAACCCTGACCCTTTCAGTAAACAGGCCTTCATACCTGATGTGTGGAACTTCAGAGGCTAACTCAAAATGCCAATCAGTAAGGGGCCATGCATAGGGGTCAAAAGTAGGTTCTGTGAAGAAATCCCTACTTTTAGGACCTAGCCTCAGCTGCTCAGGCAGCATACCTCCCTTCCAGACTTGTGAATGGCCTTCTTCATGTTGATCTTCTAAGAAATCTTCAGACTGTGTAGCTTCTGAAGATGAGGGATGATGATGGTGATGATGGTGCAGATTCTTCTTCTTGAATCTCTGAATCCTTCTTCTCAGGTTCAGTTACAACCTTTCTTCTTCCTTCTTCTCCTCTTTCTTCTCAGGTGAGGATGGTGGAGATGGTGTAACATTGTCAAACCTCACCTTGAGCCTTTTTACAGGAGGCTTCACAACCTCAGATTCCTTTTTTCTTTTCTTCTCTTCTCCTCTTGAAAAAGAGGTTTGCTTTAACGAAATTTTGGTACTTACCAGCTTCATCCATTTCCTCAAGCTGGCTGGCAGTGCTCCTTGTTACTCTGGCAGGTGGTGCAGGGGCTGTCTGAAACAGCTTTGTCCTTGCACTCTTCCTTTGCTGAGCACTTGATCTTTTCCTTTTCTTAGATGCTTGGGCTATAGTAGCTAGCCTATCATCTTCAGCAATAGCAAGCTGAGAGGCCACACTATAGCATAGTCAGATTTTTCTTGTTCTGCCTTCTTCTCCAACTCTTCTTGCTCTAATGCAGTAGCAAGAGCTGCTACCTGAATCAGTTCAGGATCTGATGGACATGCAGCTAAGGGTTCTGCTGGTACTGCCTCAGAGTCAGCAATCTCAGCCATCTCTTGAGCTTTCCTTCTGGTTCAGAAGTAGGCTTAGGAGACAGAGGCTTAACAGCTTCAGATGTCTGACCCACAATTTCAGACGACTTTGTCAGAGCCTTCTGAACAGGTTCAGATCCCTGAGTCTGTAAAGCTTCCAGAGAAACTTTTGCTGAGCTCCTCACAGGGAGTTTCTTTCTCTTCTGCTGGGGGGAAGGCTTGGAAGGCTTGAACTCCTTCTTCCTTATATCTCCCTGAAGCTCATCCTCAAGGACTTCTAAGGTTGTTCTCCTCCTTGCAGCTTTCTCAGACAGAATGCTCTCCTTCAGAGAGGGAGATGGAGGCCTTGGAGTCAGCTTTATCTGCATGCTCTTCAGGTTGTTCTCTCCAAAGAAAACTGGGCCTTTGTGATCAAACAGCCTTTCTATGGGAACCTTGAAGTGCAGAAGGATTCTTGTGATGAGAGTGTTGTGGGGAAGACTGGATGCAGAATCTCTGATCTTCTTTTGCATGTGAAACAGAAGGATGCTGGGAAGATTCATCTTCTTTTCTTGATCAGGTTTATCAGACAGAACCTCTCCAGTTCTGAAACATGATCCCTGCTTCCACTCTTAGGGATTATGGTGTTCCCCAAGATAGCATGAAGAACCCTGACTTTCTCCAGCATGTATTTTGCATTCATGCTCTCTGGTTCTTCTGTTCCATACACAACTTGGTGAACTCCTTGTGCCCACCTTTCTTCACCTCCCAGCCTGGAGTGAAGGTAACACCTTCAGCTTTCACACCCAGAATGGTGGAAAGAATCCCTTCATCAACGAACACAGGGATACCAAGCACAGTAGACTTGATGCTGGTATATACTCCCTTAGAGTTGGGAATACCTCTAGCATAAGTCCAGAACTCCACCACACTTTGTTCATGCCATGCAGTGTAGATGTTCTCAAAGAATGGAGTCCATCCTGCTCCATCAAACTCACCAACCAAGTCCATACCAAGGTCTTGAAGCTCCTCTAGGTTAACACCCTTGGTTCTGACCACATTTCTTGCAGAAGATGCCTTAGGTGCCATTGTTGTTGCAGAGAAAAAGCTTCGAGAGAGAGAAAACTTTCTTGACTGTTGAAGAGAGAGAGATAGTGTGAGAGCTGTAAAAACTTCCTCGACACACTTACTGCTGTATTTATAGACCCACGATGCAATGATTCTCTGTACCGGCTGCGCAGACTTCGGGTAACGTGCGAAGTGGAAGAGACAAAACTTTAAAATAATGGAAATCAACCGTCTCAGATAGCCACGTCAGCAGTTATTTCAGACATATGAGAATTTCAGACACCCACACAAAGTTCAGACAAGCTATAAGTTCAGACACACTTAATATATCAGACAACACATATTTCAGACAATCATTTAGAAAATGCATGTATGTTCAGATTATTGCGTATGAACTTAAATCTATCTTCAGCTAGGGGTTTTGTGAATATGTCAGCCCATTGATGCTCTGTGTCAATGAACTGAATATCAAAAACACCTTTCTGAACATAGTCTCTAATGAAATGATGCTTGATTTCTATATGCTTTGCCCTAGAATGTTGGATGGGGTTCTTGGACAGATTAATAGCACTTGTATTATCACAAAGAACAGGTATAGCAGAGATAGGAATGTTAAAATCCTCAAGCTGATACTTCACCCATAGCAGTTGTGAACAACAACTGGCTGCTGAGATGTATTCTGCTTCTGCTGTTGATAAAGCAATGGTGCTTTGCCTTTTGCTTGACCAGCTGATCATGTTATTTCCAAAGAAATGACATCCTCCACTGGTGCTCTTTCTTTCCATTCTATCTCCAGCAAAGTCAGCATCACAATATCCTATTAACCTGCAATCTTTGCTCTTCTTATAGCACAGACCAAGATTAGTAGTATCTTTCAGATACCTAAAAATTCTCTTTACAGCTTTGTAATGAGTAATTCTTGGATCTGATTGAAATCTAGCACAGAGACAAACACTGAACATTATGTCAGGTCTGCTTGCAGTTAGATACAACAGAGAGCCAATCATTCCTCTGTATAAAGTTTGATTCACTGGTTCTTCCTTTTCATCTTTGCTCAAAGATGCAGAGGGATGCATAGGAGTTGACATGGGTTTGCAATCACTCATGTTGAACTTCTTAAGCATTTCTTTTGTATACTTTTCCTGGTGGATCCATATACAATCAGAATCTTGCTTAATCTGAAGCCCTAAGAAAAATTTTAATTCTCCCATTAAACTCATTTCAAACTCTGATTGCATCAACTCAGAAAACTCCTTACATAGGGAAGAATCAGTTGAACCAAAAATAATATCATCAACATATATCTGAACAAGTATAAAGTCTTTGTTAGACTGTTTTCTGAAAAGGGTTGTGTCTACTTTTCCTCTTTCAAAACCATTTTTGATAAGAAAACTGCTCAGTCTGTCATACCATGCTCTGGGAGCTTGTTTCAGACCATAAAGAGCCTTTTTCAGTTTGAAAACATAATCAGGAAAAGCAGTATCTTCAAAACCAGGGGGTTGTCTAACAAAAACTTCTTCTTCAATGAACCCATTGAGGAAGGCACTTTTAACGTCCATTTGATATAGTTTGATGCCATTATTTACAGCATAAGATAGAAGAATTCTAATTGCTTCTAACCTGGCAACTGGAGCAAAGGTTTCAGTGAAGTCAATACCTTCTTGTTGATTGTATCCTTGAGCACCAATCTTGCCTTGTTTCTGACCACTTTACCTTCTTCAGACAACTTGTTTCTGAACACCCATTTGGTTCCAATAATAGTTTTCCCATGGGGTTTAGGAACAAGAGTCCATACATCACTTCTAGCAAACTGATTTAGCTCTTCTTGCATGGCTAGGATCCACCCTTCATCATGCAGAGCTTCATCAATGTTCTTTGGCTCAATTTCAGACAGGAGAGCAAGAAAATTCAGATTCTTGAATTTTGATCTTGTCTTAACTCCTTCTGAAGTGCTGCCAATGATTTGCTCCTTAGGATGATGTGACTTGTATCTCCAGTTAGTTTTCTGAGATACTGTCTGATCTGTCTGAGACTCAACATTTGTCTGAAGAGGTTCAGTGACAGATGGTGCTTCAGACACCTGTTCATCCTTCAAGCTGTTATGATCATTCAGCTCCATACCTGCAAAATCATCTTCTAGATCTGATAGTTCCCTATCAGTCTCTTTCTTGTCATTGAATTTTACATGAATTGATTCTTCCACAATTAAAGTTCTAGAGTTGAATACTCTATAGGCTTTAGATGTTTCAGAATATCCTATGAAAAATCCTTTATCAGACTTTGCATCAAATTTACCAAGATCATCCTTAGTGTTGAGTATAAAACACTCACATCCAAAAGGATGAAAATATGATATGTTGGGTTTTCTTCCTTTCCACAATTCATAAGGAGTCTTTTTCAGAATTGGTCTTACCAATATTCTGTTCTGAAGGTAGCAAGCTGTATTAATAGCTTCTGCCCAGAAGGATCTTGGTAGGTTGCAAGAGTTGAGCATGGTTCTTCCCATTTCTTGCAAGCTTCTGTTCTTTCTCTCAACAACCCCATTTTGCTGAGGTGTTCTAGCCACAGAGAAATTGTGTGAGATCCCATTCTCATCACAGAACAGTTGGAAGTTTGCATTCTCAAACTCTCCACCATGATCACTTCTGATGACAGATATACAGAATCCTTTTTCATTTGTACCTTCTTGCAGAATATTGTGAAATTCCTGAAAGTCTCATCCTTGCTTCTTAGGAATAACACCCATGTAAATCTAGAATAGTCATCAACAATGACCAAACCATATTTCTTACCACTAATGCTTTCTGTTCTAATAGGACCAAACAAGTCAATATGTAACAGTTCTAAAGGTCTGCTAGTGGAAACAACAATTCTTACTCTGAAAAGAGTGTCTTGTTTGTTTCCCTTTCAGACAGCTTTCACATAAAATGTCAGATTTGTAAGAAAGCTTAGGCAGTCCTTTAACAAGGTTGTGTTTTGCTAACTTTGAGATTAATCTCAAGCTGGCATGCCCAAGTCTTTGATGCCAAATCTGTTTTTCATCTTCAACAGAGATAAAACATTTTACATTTTGACTTGCTAGCTCCTCTAGATCAATTTTGTACACATTACTGTGTCTTTTAGCAGTAAAAAGGATTTGATCAAGAGAGTCTTTGACTATGCATCCTTCTTTAGTAAAGGAGACCACATATCCACTGTCACATAATTGACTTATGCTCAGTAAATTGTGTTGCAGTCCCTCTACCAGAAGAACATTCTTAATGAGGGAGAGAGGAGACATACCTACAGTCCCTATTCCTGTGATCTTCCCTTGCTGGTTTCCACCAAAGGTGACCACACCTCCTGCTCTGGGCCTAAGGTTTTGGAACAAAGACCTTTCTCCTGTCATGTGTCGCGAGCATCCACTGTCCAGGTACCATTTGTGGGGTTTCCTTTGTCCTGTTAAACACATCTGCAACAGGAATGATCAAGTTTTTAGGTACCCATATTCTTTTGGGTCCTTTCTTGTTAGCTTTGGGCCTTGCTTTTCTCTTGTGTTTGCACTGAGCCACATTGTGTCCAGGCTTGCCACAGTGAGAACACCCAATAACCTTCTTTTTGCCTTTAGTAAAATTTAAGACAGTAGGAGGTTCAGAGATGTTGTGATCACAAAAGCCTAAACCACTTTTGTCAAGGGAATGCCTTTGATTTCCAAGCATTATATTAAGATTTTTTGTTCCTTTGACAAATTTGGCTAAGTCTCTTGTTAGTTCCTCAACCTGTTTCTGAAGTTTTTGATTTTCTTCAGACACAGTTTGTGAACTACTGTTTTCAGATACAAGGATCTTCTCCTTGAGCATAATATTTTCTATCTCAAGAGCCTCATATTTACTACACATTTCTGTGTGGGCTTTGGACAGATTCTTATACTCTTTGAAGAGTTCCTTGGAACTTTCCTTCAGGTCATCATACATCTCTTGAAGGGTTAAAGGAAATACCTCAGATTCTGAGCTGTCTGATGAGGGCAGGCTGGCCATAAGACATAGATTGGCCTCTTCTGAAGTGTCTTCCTCTTCTTCTGAGGTAGACTCATCAAGATCCTCCCATGTTGCCATCAGACCCTTCTTCTTTTTTAAGAACTTCTTCTTCTTGAAGTTATTCTTCTTTAGTCTTGGGCATTCTGCCTTCATGTGACCTGGTTGTTTACACTCAAAACATATAATTTTGTCATTGTGTAAATCCTTACCTGATTTACCTGATTTAGAGGTAGAGGATTGGTTCTTTCTGAACTTTCCTCTGTTCTGCAGCATCCTCTTGATCTTTCTGCTGAGAAGAGCAAGATCATCATCTTCTTCTGAGCTATCTTCAGAGTCTTCATCTGCTTCTGAAGTTTCCTCAGCTTGCATGGCTTTTATGTTCCCATGCCTAGTCTGTCTGGTCCTGGTGTTCAATGCCAGAGATTTAGTTTTGGATTCATCCTCTCCAAGTTCTAACTCATGGACTTTGAGAGAGCCCAATAGTTCCTCCATTTTCAAGGTGTTTAAATCTTTAGCCTCTTGAATGGCAGTAACCTTGGGTCTCCAAGCCTTGGGAAGGCTTCTCAGAATCTTTCGATTATTATCTCCAGATTCATAAGATCTTCCCAAAGATCTCAGTCCATTTGTTATTGTCTGAAACCTACCAAACATTTGGTCAATAGTTTCAGACTCATGCATCTTGAACATCTCATATTGATGAACAAGCATGCTTATCTTGGATTGTT
Organism: Sesbania bispinosa; assembly: GCA_026901365.1. Lineage (NCBI taxonomy): Eukaryota > Viridiplantae > Streptophyta > Magnoliopsida > Fabales > Fabaceae > Sesbania > Sesbania bispinosa. Next base: position 2,380,394 of record QLOH01000007.1, on the reverse strand, counting down.
TGACATTATCAGTTCCCTCATGGGCTGATGCCAATGTATCCCAGATTTCCTTGGCAGAGGAGCATCCATGAACTTTCTCATACTCTACTTTGTTCAATGAACATACCAGGTAGAGTTTTGCCTTAGCATTTAATTGAACCTGAGCTCTCTGCTCCATGGACCATTCAGACCTAGGAATGGGTTCATTACCACGCATGGGAATATAGTCACCTTCAGTTACTATATCCCAGAGACTGATGTTGCTGCTTTCAATGAACAACTTCATGCGATCTCTCCAGTAATGGTAGTCTACACCATTAAAAGCTGGAGGCCTTGTCACAGAGGCTCCTTCTGTGATGTAGTGGCTGCTGTTTGGTTGTGCTTCCATCTGGATCTTTAAACCTCAACACTTGTTAGGTGCTCAACCCTGAGTTAAGCTCTGGTACCAACTGTAGAAACACAGGGAAACACTAGAAGGGGGGTTGAATAGTGTTTCTTAAATAACTTATGAAAGCTTTTCGCAAACAGCTTTTATAATGAAATTTCAGACAGGTTAAAGGGGCTGTCTGAAGTTTCTTAAGACAGGTTCTGAAAATATGTTTTTAAAACGTTTCTTGCTTTTATAAATTATCAGAACAGTTTTTCAACACCCTTTGATTAGAATAAACGAATTGACAAGAGATAAGGGTAAGAAAACTTAGCCACAGAATTTATCCTGGTTCACTCACTACCACTGTGAGCTACGTCCAGTCCCAATGCCAACGAGCACTTGGATTTTCTCTTAATCTCAACCAGATTACAAGTATTCTTTTACAGTCAAGCCTCTTCAGGCTCTACAACCAAGTATTCTTTTTCAGTCAAGCCTCTCCAGGCTCTTACAACAAGTATTCTTTTTAGTCAAGCCTCTCCAGGCTCTTACAAACAAGTATTCTTTAGACAACAAGCCTCTCCAGGCTCAAAACAGTTTTACAGAGAAAGATTGTTTAAGCTCTAAAACTAAACCAGTTTGAAGCTTAAACTGTTACAATGTACAAATAACTGAGGTATACTCAGAATATATGAAATGATGTACAAAGAATTTTTATCAGAGTATGTTTTACAGAGTAAAACTAGCAGCGTTTTGTTTCTCTTGAAATGTAATCTCTTTCTTCTTCTTGTTCTTTTTCTGTGAATGATCTTCAGATGAAGGGTATTTATACCCAGTCTTCAATCCGTTGAAAATCACCGTTTAGAGATAGCATTTAATGCTTTTTAATCCGTTGTGAGACATGCTCCTGAGCATTCTGTGCGTTCTGAAACTTTTCTGACAACGTCCAAGGTTGCTGCTGACAAAAGCTGCCACAGCTGTTGCTGCAAAAACTGCGCTGCAGAGATTTCCCAAATGGTGTATGAAATTCAAACAACCCAGGAAAGGTCTCTGTGTCTTTGCCAAAATAAGCCTTGAAAAGTTGCGTGCAGCAGAGAGAGATTTGACTCTTCAGAACTTCAGACAAGTCTTCTCACAACTTCAGCAAGATGTGCCACGTCATAAAATACGACTTCAGACGGCTTCAACACTTCAGAACGTTGAACCTTAGACGGCTTCAACACTTCAGACGGGTTGAACCTTCAGACGGCTTCAACACTTCAGACAGTTGAACCTTCAGACAGTCTTTATTAAGATTAAAGTGGCTTGCTGAAATCATAGATAAAACATTAAAAACATATGTATCCATGATAATTCTTTTAACCAAATTTGTTAAACATTAAAACTTAGGGATTGAGCTATCTTAAATCATCATAATCTTCCTTATGATATATTTGAGACTCAACACGTGTATCCTCTCATGAGTCAATCCAATGGAGGAAAGTAGTTTGTTTAGCCTCATATGTTCTTCTGGGAAGTACATTATCCTCCGGCAACATCTCAGTCAACAAACTGAGTAAGTCCGTGAAACTCTTATCGCTCCATCCATTAGCTGCTTTTAAATTATACAACTTCAACACAACACCTAATCGCATGAATTTAGAGCACCCACCATACAATGGTATTCTGCATCATTTTTCAACCTCTCAAACATCCTAGGACAATCCCTCAGATCTTCCTCGAGGACGGACGAAATATCTTCAGCATGATCACCCTCATCTAAGTCCACTGTGTCGGCGTATCTCAAATTAGACTCGAAATGCTGAAAATTACTCTCAACCCACTTCTCACCATGTTTTGTCCAACATGTATACTTCTTATCGATCCCATTACAAATTAGATGTTCTTTCAATTCAGCCTCAGTAACTTGCATGTTATTTAAACAGCACCAACACAGGCATGGGATATAACTCTTCCCATTGGCATTGCCAACCGCAAATAAACTCCTTGACACCATCCAGATATTCTTGTGATAAACGATCAGCATGCATCCAATTCTGATCCATACTTTGCCAAGCTTATTCAAAGTGAAATATCAAATTTAATAGAGACGTTAATGACGTGTTCAAACTCATGGCAATTTTAGGTAGGGGCGCATTCAAAATAGTATATACCATGCTTGCAAGTATCATCTCTAGTGAATAAATTAATGGATTCTAGTTTTTCTTCAACCCCCTTCCGAAAGTCCTAACAATTCCACTTTATTATCATCAACCCCTAAACTCTTTAAACTACCATTTCCAAAAGAAAGAGTAAACCTATTTAATAAAACTCTCTCTAACATGGCTAGATAATTTGTATTAGCAAAAGCAATAAAAGAAAACTAAAAACCAAAAAGCATACACATGCACCATTTTTAGCTTAAAGAGATAGGTATTTTGCTGCCTCATTCAGAAAATAATACAGTCAATCCAAGATGGCTAACCTGATCTGAATGCTGGTGGTGAGATAAAGAAAGTTGAACCAGTTGAAGCAAGCAAATGTGTTTCCCTAACACCTAGAAAAAAACAGCTCTGTTAGTCTTGATTAAGATCAAATTTTTATTTGATAATAATAATTAAAAAATTCATTTCAAAGAATTAATGAGAAAAACCAAATACAACTACTAACTATAGCTAAAAGAGCAATAAAAGAACTACAATTTAGAAGAAACTAAAATAATAAATTAATCCAGAAATGTTATTAAATACAAATCAGTATCATGTACATTTTATTTAATTCAATTCAATACCATGTGTTTTTGTTGTGAACAATGATAAAGTTGTAGGAACACAGGGAAACACTAGAAGTGGGGTTGAATAGTGTTTCTAAATATTTTAGAAAGCTTTTCGTAAACAGGTGTTAAAAACACGATTTCAGACAGGCTCTTAAAGGGTTGTCTAAAGTTTTCAGACGACTTGTAAAAACTGATTTTAAAAGATGTTTTGTGCCTTTATAAAATATCAGATTAATTACTCTAACCCCTTGATTAGTATAAAAGAATTGACAAGAGATAAGGGTAAGAAAACTTAGCCAAGGAATTTATCCTGGTTCACTCACTACCACTGTGAGCTACGTCCAGTCCCAATGCCAACTAGCAATTGGATTTTCTCTTAATCTTTCAAGATTACAAGTATTCTTTTACAGTCAAGCCTCTTCAGGCTCTACAACCAAGTATTCTTTTACAGACAAGCCTCTCCAGGCTCAACCAACAAGTATTCTTTTTCAGACATGCCTCTTCAGGCTCTACAACCAAGTATTCTTTTACAGACAAGCCTCTCCAGGCTCAAACCAACAAGTATTCTTTTTCAGACAAGCCTTTCCAGGCTCAACAAACAAATACAGAGAAGATAAAATGCTTAAGCTTACAAACTATATCAGTCTTGAAGCTTAAACAATTACAGATGTGCAGAAAAACTGAGGTATGCTCAGGATATTATAATATGTGTACAAAGATAAATATTATCAAAGTTGTTACAGCGAAAAACTTGCAGAGTTTTAGTTTTTTTCACAAAATTCTTCTCTCTTGATGGTCTTCAAAGGAGGGGGTATTTATACCCAAATATCAATCCGTTGGAGAAAACCACCGTTTAGGAATAGGATGAAATCTGTTGTGAGACAGCCTGCTGTGAGCTCTGACATTCTCTGACATTTTCTGACAATTGCTGACACGTTACAAGTTTTGCTCCTGCCAAAAGTTGCTTTTTGTTGTTGCGCAAGGGCTGCGTAGCAAAGGACGCGTATGGCAGAGAACGTGCTTGAAATTCAAAAAGGAATGCCAGCTGTTATAACAGAAAACGTGCTTGATTCAAAAAGAGCTTCAGACGTCTTCACAATCTTCAGACAAGAGGTGCCACGTCATCAAAGACTTCAGACGGGTTGAGCTACTTCAGACAACTTCAACTCTTCAGACGAGTTCTGCTTCTTCAGACAGCTTCAACACTTAGTCTTTTTATGTAGGCTCATGTGGCTCTTGCTGAAATCATAGATAAATCATTAAAGCATTTGTGTATCTATGATAAATATTTTAAGTCAAATTTGTTAACCATTAAAACTTGGGATTATAATTGTCTTAAAACATCATAAACCACTTTATGATATTTTTGAGACTCAACATTCTCCCCCTTTTTAATGATGACAAATTTGGTTAAAATATACAAATCTGTAATCAGTTTTTGAGTATAAGATAGCTCCCCCTGAGATAGAAATATCCTTTAACAGGTTCTGTTTAAGGTATATTTTACTCATTTGCTCAAATTTCTCAGAAAACATATGTACTCCCCCTGAGTCCTGTAACCACTTCAGATTTGGTTCTCAAATTTTCAAATTTCTCAGAAAACATATGTACTCCAAAGCTTATATACTCCCCCTGAGTCCTGTAATCACTTCAGATTTGGTTAGTTTTAATACTCCCCCTTTTGTCATCAATCAAAAGGGAATATCAGAGCAAAACAGTAACAGAGCAATATATTCAGATAAAACATATATATCAGAGCACAAATAATCAACTCAAAATATGAGATAAGCCACTGATTGTATTTAATGAATGTTCAGATAAAGAATTAGACAATCAGACACTTGTCATAAACATGAAAATAAGCAAAGACAATGGCTAAATTAACAGTTTAATCCTTCTTCTTCAGCAAGGCCTCAGTTAGAAAGGAAATCAAGTCTTCCTTGGCCTTGTCTATTGCTGCTTCCACTGAGGTTTTCAATTCTTGCTGACCAGATCTGATAAGCTGCTGTTCTTGAAGAATCTGCTCTTGTTTAGCAATTAGATGCTTAGTCTTCTCTCTTGATCAGCAAACTTCTTTTCAAGTTTCTTAACTTTGGTCTTCAGCTTCAGATTTTCCTCAGACAAGTCTTGCTCAGATTCATACAAAATCAATTGGATGTAGGGGCAAACAAATCTAAGCACTCCAAAGCCTAGCTTCAATCTGTATTCAGATGGCCTGAACACAAGGCAAAAGAAGGTGCCAATGGGGTTCAGTACTACCAGTCTTCATTAAAAGAGTCAGCAAGTGGGGGAAAATGATCTATCAGATAGTGATATTTGACATTGGTTGACTTTCCAAGTCCAACTTCAGAATCAGCATCAGGACCAGTTGATCCCGAAGAAGATCCAGCATCTTCTTTGATCTTCCAGTAAGAGGACCACATCCAATCTTGAAGTAGATGATCCAGGCCTCCTCCTTGGTTTCTGATGAACTCTGGTAAAGATTCCCACTCTGATGGACTCATCATTTCAAACAGAGGTGAAGATACAGAACAAACTTTAGCTCCTTTGAATTTCTCACCCTGACCTTCCTTTAAGGGATACCTAGGAACTATTCTATCAGGTTTCACCAAGATTTTAGTGGTTGGCCTGATTGAACAAGTTCTAGGAGGCCTATAGCCTCTCATCCCAACTCCCTTGTGCAGATCCCTCTGAAACAGCTCAGACTCAATGTTCAGCTTCCTCACAAAACTCCATTCATCATTTTTCAGCCTGAGGGAATCATCTGAGAATGGATTGATGGGAGCCCAAGTATGTGCAGGAGGGACAACACCCTTCCTGATCTTTTCTAATCCTCCTGAAAGAGCACTGTATTGGTTTCTAACTTCAGCAACAATTTTTCTGATTAATCCATGATGCAAGGATACAGCAGGTGCTGGTCTGAAATACTGTAGCTCTTCAGACAGGTTGCCAAACTTAGGCAATGAACAGGGATCAGAAGGAAGAAGAGACAACTGTAGAGCTTCAGCAAGGACTTTCTCTCTTCAGCAGAGAGCTCTTCTTGCAGAGAAGGTGGAGGGGATGATGGTGGTGAAGGTGTAGGTGGTGGTGGTGATGAAGGTAAAAGTGGTATCAGAGCAAGGTCATGGGTTCGTGGGGAAGGTAATGTAGGTTCAGAGAGTTTGTTTTCTGTTGGTTCGAAGGGTTCAGAGGGTTCAAAGGGTAGGTTTTCTGTTTGTGGAGGTGGTGGTGATGGTTGTGATAGAGGTGAAGATGGTTGTTTTTCAGGTGATAGGGGTTTTGGTGAAGGTTGTGGTGTAGGTTGAGATGTTGGTTGAGGGGATGGTTGAGAGGGTTGCTGAGGTGTTTTTTTTCTGGTGAGGAGGGTGGTGAGGGAGTTACATTATCAAATCTCACCTTAATTCTCTTGTAAGGAGGCTTGGTTACCTCAGATTCTTTTGCCTTAGCTTCCTTCTCTTCCTTCTCCCTTTGTGCTTGTTTTTCTTCCCTTCTTCTTTAAAATACTCATGTGCCTTGACATAATTTTGGTATTTCCCAGCCATATCCTCTGCTTCCAGCTGAGAAGCAATACTTCTAGTCACCCTAGGTTCAGGTGCAGTCTGAAGTAGCTTGCTTTTGGTCCTCCTTCTCTGAGGTGCACTTGACCTCTTCCTTTTCTTTGCTCCCTCAGCTATGGTTGCTTTTATCATCTTCAGCATAGGCCAATTGTGAAGCAATAGCAAGAGCTCTATCAGTCTTCTCTTGCTTTGCTTTCTTCTCCAGCTCCTCCTGCTCCAAAGCAGTAGCCAATGCTACCACCTGAATGAGTTCAGGATCAGATGGGCAAGCAGCCAATGGCTCAGCTATAACAGCATCAGCCACATCTACCTCTTGAGCCTGTCCTTCCATTTCAGAAGTAGGTTGTGGAGTCTGTACAGGTTCAGACAACTGACCCACAATTTCAGATGGCCTTTGTGAAGCCTTCGGAACAGGTTCAGACACCTGATTCTGCACAGATGCAAATGCTACCTTAGCAGCACTCCTCACAGGTAGCTTTTTCAATTTTGCTTGAGGAGAGGGTTTTGATGGCTTGAACTCATGCCTCCTTATGTCTCCTCTGAGTTCATTCTCAAGAACCTCCATTGTTGTCTTCCTTCTAGCAGCTTTCTCAAGAAGAAGGCTCTCCTTCATGGATGGAGAGGGAGGTCTTGGAGTCAGCTTCACTCTCATGCTCTTGAGGTTTGATTCACAGGCGATCAAAAAGCCTCTCAATGGGGACTTTGAAATGCAGCAAGATCTTGGGTGATGACGGTATTGTGACGGAAGCTCCCAGCAGAATCTCTGAGCCTCTTCTGCATGTGGTACATTATGATGTTGGGGAGGTTCACCTTCTTCTTCTGCAGTAGGTGAATGAGACAAATCTGTCCAACTCAAAAACATGGTTTCTGCTTCCACTCTTAGGGATTACAGAGCACCCTAAGATGGCATGCAAACCCTAGTCTTGTCTGACATATGCTTTGCATCCAAGCTTACTGGTTCAGAGGGCCATACAGAAACTCTTTGAACTGCTTCTGTCCACCATTTCTTGCTTCCCAGCCAGGAGTGAATATAGCTCCTTCAGCCCTGACCTCACAACAGATGTGAGCAAGGATATCTTCATCAACAAAGACAGGGACACCACGTACTGTGGCCTTGATGCTAGTGTAGATACCCTGAGGATTGGGTATTCCTCTGGCAGTAGCCCAGAAATCCAGCACACTCTGCTCATGCCACTGTGTCAAGTTGTGGTTGAAATACAGAGTCCACCCAGCTGCATCGAACTCAGCAAATAAGTCCATTCCCAGAGATTGAAGATCCTCCAGGACTACACCCTTAGTCTTCACAATGTTGCTTCCAGCAGATTTCTTAGGTGCCATTGAAGAGTTTTCTGAAGAACTTGAGAGAAAAAAAATTTGCTTGTAGAAAAAGGATCTCAAGAGGTGAATACAGAATAGTGAACGGTAAAGTTCTCTGACCCACTAGCTTCTGTATTTATAGACCCATGAAGTAATGATGGCATGTACTGGTTGCGCAGACATAGGCAAACGTGCGAAGTGGAAGAGACAAATAAATGGAATTAAACCGTCTCAGAAAGCCACGTCATTTGTTTACTTCAGACAAGTGACAGATTTCAGACACCCATATAGATTTCAGACAACCCAAAATTTCAGACAAGTCACTTGTTTCAGACAAGCTAAAATTTCCAGACACATCATTTTCAACAGATCATATCACACACAATCAAAATGCATGTATGTTTAGATTATTTCTAATGAACTTAAATCTATCTTCAGTCAGAGGTTTTGTGAATATATCAGCCCATTGATGCTCTGTATCAATAAACTGAATATCAAAAACACCTTTCTGAACATTGTGTCTAATGAAATGATGTTTTATTTCTATATGTTTAGCCCTAGAATGTTGAATGGGATTTTTAGACAAATTAATAGCACTTGTATTATCACACAAAACAGGTATAGCAGATATAGTAATGTTAAAATCTTCTAACTGATACTTCACCCATAACAGTTGTGAGCAACAACTGGCTGCTGAGATGTATTCTGCTTTGCTGTTGATAAGGCAATTGTGCTTTGCCTTTTGCTTGACCAGCTAATCATATTTTCTCCAAAGAAATGACATCCACCACTAGTGTTTTTCTTTCAATTCTGTCTCCAGCAAAATCAGCATCACAGTAACCTATTAACCTACAATCCTTACTTTTCTTATAGCACATACCAAGATTAGTAATACCTTTAAGATATCTGAAAATTCTTTTTACAGCTTTGTAGTGAGTAATCCTTGGATCAGATTGAAATCTAGCACACAGACATACACTGAACATTATGTCAGGTCTGCTTGCTGTTAGATATCATAATGATCCAATCATTCCTCTATACAAAGTTTGATTCACTGGTTCTTCCTTCTCATCTTTATTTAAAGATGCAGAGGGATGCATTGGAGTTGACATGGGTTTGCAATCATGTAAGTTAAACTTCTTAAGCATTTCCTTTGTATTTTTCTTGATGGATCCATATACAGTCAGAATCTTGCTTAATCTGAAGTCCTAAGAAAAATTTTAGTTCACCCATTAAACTCATTTCAAACTCTGATTGCATTAACTCTGAAAACTCCTTGCATAATGAAGAGTCAGTTGAATCAAAGATAATGCCATCAACATATATCTGAACAAGTATAAGATCTTTGTTAGACTGTTTTCTAAAAAGAGTTGTATCCACTTTTCCTCTTTCAAAATCATTTGAGATAAGAAAACTGCTCAATCTATCATACCAAGCTCTTGGGGCTGGTTTCAGACCATAGAGAGCCTTTTTGAGTTTGAAAACATGTTCAGGAAAAGCAATATCTTCAAAGCCAGGGGGTTGTCTAACAAAGACTTCTTCTTCAATGAGACCATTGAGGAAGGCACTTTTAACATCCATTTGATATAGCTTGATGCCATTATTTACAGCATAAGATAAAAGAATTCTAATTGCTTCTAACCTGGCCACTGGGGCAAAGGTTTCAGTGAAGTCAATACCTTCTTGCTGGTTGTATCCTTGAGCAACTAATCTTGCCTTGTTTCTGACTACCTTGCCTTCTTCAGACATCTTGTTTCTGAACACCCATTTGGTTCCAATAATAGTTTTCCCATGGGGTTTAGAAACAAGGGTCCAGACATCACTCCTAGCAACTGATTCAGCTCTTCTTGCATGGCTAGGATCCACCCTTCATCATGTAAAGCTTCATCAATGTTCTTTGGCTCTATTTCAGACAGGAGAGCAAGGGAATTCAGATTCTTGAATTTTGATCTTGTCTTAACTCTTCTGATGTGCTGCCAATGATTTGCTCTTTAGGATGATGTGATTTATATCTCCAATCAGGTTTCTGAGGAGGTATCAAATCTGTTTGTTCTATCTGAGACTCAACATTTGTCTGAAGAGGTTTAGTAACAGTAGGTACTTCAGACAGCTGCTCATCCTTCAAGCTGTTGTGGTCATTCAGCTCAATTCCTGCAAAATCATCCTCTAGATCTGATAGTTCCCTATCAGTCTTTTGTTATCATTGAATTTAACATGAATAGTTTCTTCAACAGTTAAAGTTCTAGAGTTATACACTCTATAGGCTTTAGATGTTTCAGAATATCCAATGAAAAATCCTTTATCAGACTTTGCATCAAATTTTCCAAGATCATCCTTGGTGTTGAGTATAAAACATTCACAGCCAAAGGTGTGGAAATATGATATGTTGGGTTTTTCTTCCTTTCCACAATTCATAGGAAGTTTTTTTTCAGAATTGGTCTTACCAAATTTTGTTTTGAAGGTAACAGTTGTGCTAACAGCTTCTGCCTAGAAGGATCATGGTAAGCTGCATGAGTTGAGCATGGTCCTTGCCATCTCTTGCAAACTTCTGTTCTTTCTCTCAACAACCCCATTCTGTTGAGGTGTTCTAGCCACAGAGAAATTGTGTTAGATCTCATTCTCATCACAGAACATTTGAAAGTTTGCATTCTCAAACTCTCCACCATGATCACTTCTGATAACAGAAATACAAAATCCTTTCTCATTTTGTACCTTCTTGCAGAATATTGTGAAATTCCAAAAGTCTCATCCTTGCTTCTTAGGAATAACACCCATATAAATCTAGAATAGTCATCACAATGACCAAACCATATTTCTTACCACTAAGACTTTCTGTTCTAATAGGACCAAACAAGTCAATGTGTAAAAGTTCTAGTGGTCTGCTAATTGAAACAACATCCTTACTCTTAAAAGAATGTCTTGTTTGTTTCCCTTTCAGACAGCTTTCACATAAAATGTCAGATTTGTATGAAAGCTTGGGCAATCCTTTAACAAGATTGTGTTTTGCTAACCTTGAGATTAATCTCAAGCTGGCATGCCCAAGTCTTTGATGCCAAATCTGTTTTTCATCTTCAACAGAAATGAAACATTTTACATTTTGACTTGCTAGATCCTCTAGATCAATTTTGGACACATTGTTATGTCTCTTAGCAGTAAAGAGGGTTTGATCAGAGGAGTCTTTGACTATGCATCCTTCCTTAGTAAAGGATACCACATAACCACTGTCACATAATTGACTTATGCTCAGTAAATTATGCTGAAGTCCCTCCACTAGGAGTACATTTTTAATAAGGGATGAAGGAGATATACCTACAGTCCCTATTCCAGTGATCTTCCCTTGCTGATTTCCACCAAAGGTGACCACTCCACCAGCTCTAGGTCTAAGGTTTTGGAACAAAGACCTTTCTCCTGTCATGTGTCGCGAGCACCCACTGTCCAGGTACCATTTGTGGGGTCTCCTTTGTCCTGTTAAACACATCTCAGCTTCAGAGCTGTCTGAAGATGGTAGACCAGCCATGAGACACAGATTTGCCTCTTCTGAAGTGTCTTCCTCTTCTTCTGAGGTTGATTCATCAAGGTCTTCCCATATTGCCATAAGACTTTTCTTCTTTTGAAAAACTTCTTCTTCTTGAAGTTTTTTTCTTCAGTCTTGGGCAATCAGCCTTCATATGCCCTGATTGCTTACATTCAAAGTAAATAATTTTATCAGTGTTAGACTCTTACCTGTCTTACCTGATTTGGATGATGAAGGTTGGTTCTTTCTGAACTTTCCTCTGTTCTGCAACATTCTCTTGATCTTTCTGCTTAAAAGAGCAAGATCATTGTCATCTTCTCCAAGCTCAAGCTCATGGACTTTGAGAGATCCCAACAGTTCTTCCATTCTCAGAGAGTTCAAATCTCTTGCCTCTTGAATGGCAGTGACTTTGGGTCTCCAGGACTTAGGTAGACTTCTTAGAATCTTCCTGTTGTTGTCTCTAGATTCATAGGTTCTTCCTAAGGACCTGAGTCCATTGGTTATGGTCTAAACCTCCCAAACATTTGGTCAATGGTTTCAGTTTCTTCCATCTTAAACATCTCATACTGATGTAAGCATGCTGATTTTGGATTGCTTGACAGTTTCAGTCCCTTCATGGGCTGGCAAGAGTATCCCAAATCTCCTTGGCAGAAGTGCATCCATGGACCTTCTCATATTCTGATTTATTCAAGGAACATATCAGATAGAGTTTGGCTTTAGCGTTCATCTGGACTCTAGTCTTCTGCTCCAAGGTCCATTCAGTCTTAGGTATAGGCACACCATTTTGCATAGGCACATAGTCTCCATCAGTGACCACATCCCAAACATCAATGTTGTTGCTCTCAATGACAACTTCATACGATCTCTCTAGTAGTGGTAATCCACTCCATTGAATGATGGGGGTCTTGTGATAGAGGCTCCTTCTGTGATGTATTGCCTGTTGCTGTTAGAAGCTTCCATTTGGATCTTTCAGTTCTCAAACACTTGTTAGTGCTTCAACCCTGAGTAGAGCTCTATACCAACTGTAGGATCACAGGGAACACTAGAAGGGGGTTGAATATTGTTTTCTAAATTTTAGAAAGCCTTTCGCAACAGGTGTTAAAAACACAATTTCAGACAGGCTCTTAAAGGGCTGTCTGAAGTTTTCAGACGGCTTGTAAAAACTGATTTTAAAAGATGTTTTGTGCCTTTATAAAATCAGATTAATTACTCTAACCCCTTGATTAGTATAAAAAGAATTGACAAGAGATAAGGGTAGAAAACTTAGCCAAGGAATTTATACTGGTTCACTCACTACACCTGTGAGCTACGTCCAGTCCCAATGCCAACTAGCAATTGGATTTTTCTCTTAATCTTTCAAGATTACAAGTATTCTTTTACAGTCAAGCCTCTTCAGGCTCTACACCAAGTATTCTTTTACAGACAAGCCTCTCCAGGCTCAAACCAACAAGTATTCTTTTTTCAGACAACCTTTCCAGGCTCAACAAACAATACAGAGAAGATAAATGCTTAAGCTTACAACTATATCAGTCTTGAAGCTTAAACAATTACAGATGTACAGAAAACTGAGGTATGCTCAGGATATTACAATATGTGTACAAAGATAAATATTATCAGAGTTGTTTTGCAGCGAAAAACTTGCAGAGTTTTAGTTCTTTTTCACAAAATTCTTCTCTCTTGATGGTCTTCAAAGGAGGGGGTATTTATACCCAAATATCAATCCGTTGGAGAAAACCACCGTTTAGGAATAGCATGAAATCCGTTGTGAGACAGCCTGCTGTGAGCTCTGACATTCTCTGACATTTTCTGACAATTCCTGACACGTTATAAGTTTTGCTCCTGCCAAAAACTTGCTTTTTTGTGCTGCAAGGGTTGCGTAGCAGAGGACGCGTATGGTAGAGAACGTGCTTGAAATTCAAAAAGGAATGCCAGCTGTTATAACAGAAAACGTGCTTGATTCAAAAGAGCTTCAGACGTCTTCACAATCTTCAGACTAGAGGTGCCACGTCATCTAAAGACTTCAGACGGGTTGAGCTACTTCAGACAGCTTCAACTCCAGACGAGTTCTGCTTCTTCAGACAGCTTCAACACTTAGTCTTTTTATGTAGGCTCATGGGTGGCTCTTGCTGAAATCATAGATAAATCATTAAAGCATTTGTGTATCTATGATAAATATTTTAAGTCAAATTTGTTAACCATTAAAACTTGGGAATATATTGTCTTAAAACATCATAACCACTTTATGATATTTTTGAGACTCAACAAAAGTCACAGAAATGAAGATACAAAGGAGCACAAATAATTCCTTCATGTCATTGATTTTGATAAGAAAAATACTGAACATCAATCTCTTCCTAAAGGGGCATGTTATAACCTGTTCAAATCACAAATATTTTGGATGCTTGTATTGTAAACCCCCTAAGTCCTATATCATTGTGTTCTCACCTTGTCACTCTATAATAATAAAATAAGAAAATGGAATCAAAATAGAAGGGTATTATCAATTGTAGTTGCACCTCTAAAATCCAATTCCAACTCTCTGATATTTGTGAACAAGATGAAAAACTAGAATATTTGTTTTTACTGATATTTGGTAATTTACATGACTGTGTTTTAATCTACATGACCGTGTTTCCATAAACCATAAACAAAGGAACATGACATTACCTTTCTACATGTCAACCATGAAAGAGTCAAGAGAGAAAGGGAATCAAACAAATTATGACAAAGTTTGTTGTTTATAGCACTGTTGCTCATCACCTGATCAAACTAGACACTAATGGTCTATATTTGAGGCAATATCTTTTATCTAACAACATCTTTTATAGTTAGTTTCCATAGCTATTCTTAGTAGACTTATAATAGAATTAGTTTTTTCCTTTCTGTTCATTTCAAAGATTCATGCACTACAATATTTCTTTTGGGAGGAAAATGGAGGTCCAACTTCCAGTCAATGAAAGCAAATTAAATTACATTAGAATTAGAAAGGGAAAGCAATTTACCTTTTTAGTGTAAGAACTGAGTGTTGCTAATATTTGTATCAATACCTCCAGTTGTACCTAAGTCCTATCATTTAAAAAAATATTATCAAACAATCAGAATTGCAATGCAAACTAGAGGGAACATGGCGTCTAATTCCCATGTAGTAGTTATAACAAAAAGATAAGATAAACAACGGAGTTAAAATTCATACACTAATAAATATAATTATTCTATCAAGTTATAATTGATTAGTATAAGGTCATCAAAGGTACACGTACAAAGCTTTTTGTGTTAGTAACTTACAAAGCTTGAAAATTATAATCCTCTTCATACCATTCCCTCTCTCTCAAAGCATAGACATTTCCACTTAGTTTTGATTTGGTTCACTATACTTTTGATCACAAGCTGTTTGAGAAAAGTCCATAGAGTCATTACTAGTTACTACCATCATGGGAAACAGGAAGAACAGAACATCAAGGTTGCTGAAGCAGATCATAGCTGCTCTAATCTCAATGGCCAAGTCAAAACTATGGCTTTGAAGTCCAAAACAAATGCCATCAAGGCTCGTTTGATTATTTTCTCACTCATGAAGAACAAAAAGTTACTGATGAGTTCCTTTTTCTGAGAAGTTCCATTCTCTATGGGGGAACCAATCTCAGCCCAAAGAGGATTGTTTATTGGAAGATGGAAGTGACCAGAGCAGGGCCATAGTGGTGTATAACAACAATGCTCTTCTTCACTCTTATGGGTCTTTGGCAAATCCCTATGAAACCCAAGTGGTGGAGGAACAAGACCAAGATGGATATGAAGGTTACTATGGTTATGGAGTAGATGATGATGAAGACAAGTACCCTGATCTGACACACACCCTTTTTTACTCTGAGGATTTGGATCTTGGAGGTTCTGTGATTGATTTGGTGAAGCATTCTAAGGAAGAAGCAGGGCAAGAGTTTAAATTGGAGGATGAGATTGATCAAGTGGTTGATCTTTGATCAAGAAGTTCCATAGGCAAATTGTATTGCAGAAGCAAGAGTCATTGAAGAGAAGAGGGAAATGCTGGAAAGGGTGGTGACTGAATTAAAAGCCTATTCTGGTGTAGAACTCGAACCTGGGCCTGAGTCTGTGAAGTCGAACTCGGATCTGGATCTGGGTTGCTGATGTTTGAATCCGGGTTTCCCACAGATGGGGGGTGTACCTGCAAAGGCACTCCGACGCCCAAGTCAGATATTTTATAACAGTCAAAGTGATTGATTGAGTAAAGATTGTGTACCTTGAATTGTTGATACCTCTTATTTATAAGGGTCTTGGGCCTGTATAAATATGGTATGCATGTATCTTTATAAAAGGAGTAAGTTTAGCAGATACAATCATATAAATGGATATTATATATCATATATCTAAGGATATCATAATTATATATCATATCATTATGGATGTGATAATATATATCATATATTTAAGGATATCATAATTATATATCATATAATTATGGATATGATAATTATATATCATATATTTATGGATATGATAAATATTATCATATTTAAGGATATCATAATTATATATCATATAATTATGGATATGATAATTATATATCATATATTTATGGATATGATAATTATATATCATGTATTCAAGGATATCATAATTATATATCATATATTATGGATGATAATTATGTTGTGCATGAGCCACTTTGATTATTGGGCCTTAGGTTTAGACCGTAACAGAAGCCCCCCAGCTCTGGTCGACTTGACGAAGTTGACTTTGAGCTCAAGTATTTTTTCATACTATATCCGGAACGGCTTCTTTATTCGGGATGGTTTTGAACTGTTTGACTTGGAGGTGTTTGGGACAACCGAGATGAAGGAGAACTATCACGTCGTGATTCCACCCCGGGGGAGCCGGGTTTGTCATTCAACACCCCTTTTCTGTATACATACGATTTTTTCCATTCTAAGATAAAACTAAGGCTGCCATTCACCATCTTTGAAGAGAGGGTGTTCATGTATTCGAACTGTCGCCCCTCACAGCTGCACCCCAACTCGTGGGCGTTCATCAAATGTTTTCAGTTGATAATGGCTGAGTTTGGCTTCACTCCTTCGCTCCCCCTTTCTTCCCATTTCTTTCAAGTGTTGAGGAAGCATCCAAAGGGTAAGAAGGATGAGACCTTGAAGAGTTGGGTTTCATTGAGGGTTTAAGGATCGCAAGCTGATAACGCCTTATGCTGAGTCGACCAAAAGGGGGAGTGTTACTTTCAAGCAGGAGTTTTTCCAGGTTCATGCGGCTAAAGGTGTTAAGCCGTTTTGGGAGGAACAGTCGTCTAATACTCCCAGATTTCATATTTATTGGAGTGAGAGCATTATGACAAGAAGGCGTCTGATTATTAAGTAGCTGATTCGGGGTTGTCCCCACAAGATTTGACCGTGAAGGGTTTGTTGATGGAGTCAGTCAAGGAGTGTGGAGTATTTTCAAGTAAGAAAATATTAGATGGGCCGACTCGTAATGTCGGTTCGAGAATTGGTGAGGCTGTGTTTTTTCTTTTGTTGTTGATTTTTCTTGTCTAAAATATTTTTCCTTATCGCTGCACTGAGGCAATTAAGGGCTTTGCAGAATGCCAATGCCAACCAGGACACCGATGTACATGTCGACCTAGAGTTGACCCAAGATGTCGGTGATGGCATGCCGAAGGTGCAACCTGTAGTGCAAGGCGGTTCCGGTCCCGAGAGGGACGACATGGCTCGTGGTAGTGGGGCTGAAGAGGATCGTCCCAAGAAGAAGAAAAAAGTTATGAAGGCCAAGAAGAGGCCGAGGGTTGAATCTTCTGGGGAATCTGGAATCAATTTGTATGAATCGGAGTGTGATCTGGATATGCCCGAGGTGGATCACGTTTTATACAACCCTTTTATGAAGGCGGTTCATGATAAGGTTCCCGTGGCGGAGCATCTGAACGACTTGGAGCGTCAATGCCTCCAACACGCTTCGTTTTGAGGTACATGCGGCTGGATGTAATGCCGGCTTATTAACAAGTCAGCTCGGCTTTGGAGGTCCGGACTACTGAACGGGACCAAGCTTTGAGTGATTTGCAAGTCGCTAAAGAAGCTTGGAGGTTGAGATAACCAAGTTGAGGGAGGACTTGGAAAAGTTACAAATGGCTCCTCCTGCACCCGAGATGGACAATGCGGCTGTGACCGAGATAGTGAAGAAGAATTTTCAGAAGGCTCAGGCTAAGTTTAATCAGGAGAAGGCGAGCCTTGTGCGTTTGTCTGAGCAGATTGGTACTGAGTCTTTTGCGAATGTCATGGCTCAGTTGGGGGTGCGTAATCCCGGCTTGGTGGTGGAGAGGACCTCGGCTTCCTATGAAGTTTTCCAGGGTGGATTTGTAAGGTGGATATGGAGAAGAAGGTGTATGTCTCCGTTGCTTCTGGGGAGGAAGTCGGCCCCTATGAGGGGTGATTTGTAATTGAAAACTTGTATTTCATTTTTATTTCTATACATGATAACTCCAATTCGGGATGACTTCGCGTCTATATGTATTTTGTTTCGTTTCTGTGTGTTTGTCATTTCTTTGTGCTTCAGCCGGCTTGTGTATGTCGGTTGGACCTCGTTTCGCGCTTTTAACGTTTTTGCACGCTTTCAACGCTTTAGATATTGTTATTAGACGTCTAGAGTGTAGAACCGAGATGCTCTTCGCATCAGGGTGTGCACGCCCGACATGTGCTTCGTACTAGGGGTATTAATAATCGAGATACCTTCAAGATAGTATTCGAAAAACCGAGATGCTCTTCGCATCAAGAGTCTTATTTCATAAAACTGAATATTTGACCGGGATGCTCTTCGCATCCGGTTTTAACAAAGAAAAATTCCTAAGTTTCCTAAAGTACATTAGATGGTTATGAATAGTAGGCTCTGAGCTTGTGAGCCCTGATCCATTAATATAATCACCTGCAGGTGAGTGCAGGGAGGTTCCGATGAGTCTGACGTGGTATCTGTTAGATGAAGTCAATCGCGGGGAAGCGGAGCCGACTTGCCCATGGATATGGTCTGACTTGCCTGTGGACGTGGTCCGACTTGCCTATGGACGAGGTCCGACTTGCCCTAATGGATTAGACCCTCAAGGTTTAGGCCTTATTGGGTCAGTCCATAACAGATGCCCCTCAGCTGAAGTCGAAGTAAAGGAGTTCAACTTTGAGCTATGTCTCATGAGTCGGTTTGCTTAGTTCTAATAATCGACTTCCAGACAACGCGTCTTCTGACACGTCGAATTTAAGTAGCTTTCTCAGTGTTCATCCTCTATTGGATTCTTGGATTTTTTTGGTAGGTTCACAATAAGGTGGGTTTTTCCAAGAATCTGCTTGATTTGGAAAGGTAGAATTTGTCCAAGAATCTGCTTGACTTGCAAAGGTACCTGCAGCAAGTTGCCTTCCTTAGATACTTTCGCCGGGATGTGCTCCCATTGTTCAGCGGCACTGGGGCTGTATAATTATAAGTCCCAAGTTTAAGGCCGCGGATATTGCTTTGACAGAGTTGAAGGAGGAGCATGAGGCTCCGGAGAACGTCTTCTGCAGCCAGGTAGGTCGGCGGCCTTGGCCGACATGTCGAGCAAAATTTGCGAAAGGCTCGGGCCAAGTGGAAGGATGAGAAAGCCGTTTTGGTGGCCGGTGTTGAGGAAGTCAATACTGAATCTTTCTCAAATGCAATCGCCCCAATAGGGTTTATGAGTTGGGTTGACGCATGTACTTGTGTTAACTTGTGCACTTGGTGTGTACTCGGGCCGACTTGTGCACTTGGTGTGCACTTGGGATGACTGTGCATTTGAGTACACTTGGGCCGACTTGTGCACTTGGTGTGCACTTAGGCTGGCTTGTGCACTTGAGCCGACTTGAATAGGACCGAGTAGTATTTGTTCGTAATGAATCTGGTTGTTGACAGATCCGAGATGCTCTTCACATCAAGTTTGAATGAGGCTGAGATGCTCTTTACATCCGGTTGTTAACAGATCTGAGATGCTTTTTACATCTGATTTCTACCTAGGGGTTTAAAACACTCTTAGCGTTTGTCTTATGGTTAAAAGTTTGGGGTACTTTTCGTATTTGATTTTTGGTTAAGGGTCGAGATGCTCTTCACACTCGACATTGAGTTGGACCGAGATGTTCTTCACATTCTATTTTGAATGAGACCGAGATGCTCTTCACATCCGGCTTTTGATAGATCCGAGATGCTCTTTACATCCGATTTCTTGGTGATCCGAGATGTTCTTCACATCTGAGATGCTTTTCGCATCCGATTTTGGTTGAGTCGAGATGTTCTTTGCATCCGAGATGCTTTTCACATCCAGTTTTGGTGATCCGAGATGTTCTTCACATCCTTATTGAAGAATCGAGATGCTCTTCACATCCGGTTGTTGTTGATCCGAGATGCTCTTCACATCCAGTTAGTGTTGATACGACTAAGAACAAAATTTGGAACCAAGGCAGCCAAGATGGCTCCACATATAGTCGTCCAAGTCGAGGTCTACCCATCAAGGAACTGTGTCCGAGATGGGGATCAATATGTGGTATCCGGTAGCTAGTTTTGCTAGGTAATTCCAAAATGTTAACGTTGCTGGGTTGATTTCGGCGCAATCTCGGAATGCTCCCAGTCATAAAATGTTGGCGTCTCGGCCAACCATGTCGGCAACTCGGCTTAACAAGAGGAATCCGAGTGATGAACTTTATTGATCACCTTCCAAAAGAACATATACGGATGAGGAAATAAACCGGCTAAGACATCCAGTTTTTTTAGTCATTTACTTTCAACAAGGGAGATTTATATCCGACCACTTCAAATATATTCCAGTATCATCTTTGGTTTTTCTCCAATTAACAGCTCTAGTCAGCTTCTTCTATCCGAGTTGACCTATTCGGAAATGAATGTCTAAATCGGATCCGAGTTTACCTCGGAACATTTGGTACAGATTTAAAGGCGTAACAACCAATAATGGAAATAGCAAATCGTAGTATGAATATGGAAACAGTGAATGTACCGTACACATTATTGTTGATCCGAGATGTTCTTCACATCCTTATAAATATGAATCCTTTAGTTGGATGGTTGGATTAACTGTGGGTGTTGATTGAGGCTCGGGAGGTCTATGATTTTGTTCTTCTAGCTGTTTCAACAAAGCTTCAAGTCGGCGTATGACTCCATCTCGAGGGTCGGGCTGGTGAGTGGTAGCCGGTTGGGCTTGAGGTGGGGGTTGAGAGAAGCCTACGTTCTCAAACCCGTCATCGTGGTAATCCAGGTCATCTACCTATCCTTCAGGTGTTGGTTGAGGGCATGTTCTCATCGTCTGGAGGCGGGTGCTGACAATTATGTTGGAGAAGGGGGAGACCCTCCTTCTAGCGCCAAATGTTCTGGTGTAGAACTCGAACCTGGGCCTGGTTCTGTGAAGTCGAACTCGGATCTGGATCTGGGTTGTTGATGTTCGAATCCGGGTTGCCCACAGATGGGGGGGTACCTGCAAAGGCACTCCGACGCCCAAGTCAGATATGTATAACAGTCAAAGTGATTGACTGAGTAAAGATTGTGTACCTTGTGAATTGTTGATACCTCTTATTTATATGGGTCTTGGGCCTGTATAAATATGGTAAGCAGGTATCTTTATAAAGGAGTAAGTTTAGCAGATACAATCATATAATTATGGATATTATATATCATATATTTAAGGATATCATAATTATATATCATATCATTATGAATATGATAATTATATATCATATAATTATGGATATGATAATTATATATCATATGTTTATGGATATGATAATTATATATCATATATTATAAGGATATCATAATTATATCATATAATTATGGATATGATAATTATATCATATATTTATGGATATGATAATTATATATCATATATTTAAGGATATCATAATTATATATCATATAATTATGGATATGATAATTATGTTGTGCATGAGCCACTTTGATTATTGGGCCTTAGGTTTAGACCGTAACAATTAGTATCATGGTTGGCTCAAGTACATAAAAGCTCAACCTCTTATAATCTCCCTTTAATATTGTTTTTTTCTTAAGAATAAGGGAGTTCAGAAGGCACTTCTTGGTTTAATTACTAAGATATTATGGTTCTTAATTAACTGGTTTAAGACAAGAACAACCCAGAACTGACCTGGGTGATTCTATGTTCTTTGTTTTTTATTTTTTACTTTTCCATTTTACTTTTGGATGGTGCCATAGTGCTCTTCCATGTTCTCTTCTCAGGTGGCTTTTTGTATCAAATAAAAGAAAGGGAACATGCTAGGTATCTGTCTAGTTCAACATGCTCTCAATTTGAAGAAGCAAATCTACCTAGCTGAGTTTAGAGCAAGGAAAAACAGAGTGGTGAATCTATTGTTTATATAAAATTTGTACGCTTTTTTCAATTACTATGCAGTGACAAATTCTATTAAAAGGATAGCACTCGAACGCCACATGCCCACATGGCAAATGACAAACAGAGAACAACATTACAAATTGAAATAAATTTGTTTGCTTATCCTGTGAGTGAGAGAGAGCATTGCAGAGGGAGAGATTTCCACGGATAATAACATCATGAAATAAATTTGTTGAATTTGAATTTTGGTGTTCTGCTCTACATGGTACAAGGCCCCTCTCACCTTTTTCACCATTAGTAGTTTAAACCTAGAATCCAATACCCCAACGAATTAAAAAGTAAATTAAACAAAAACCCCCAAGTTTCTTTCTAGAATCCTTGGCACATAGAGATATCCAAAACCCTCAAAACCTAACATTAAACCTTGATTGAGACACTTATTTTACATGGAGAATTTAGGTTAATCCTACCTGAAGCCGAAAGGCAGCAAAGAAAATCGAACAGTTCAGCAAGAAATCTACCACCACTGCAGCAAGAATGCGACTTCAGAGAGACGACTCCAGCAAAAATGAGTTTGCGAGCTTCGGAGAAACGAGAACAATTTTGCGAGCTTTGGAGAGACGAGAACGAGTTTGCAAGCTTCAGAGAGACGATTCCATCAAGTTCGTTTCGCGCGATAGAGAGGAGAATTGAACGTGGGTTTGGTTTAATTTTTGGTTTAATTTGCAGAGGGAAAAGGCAGATAGAGTTTCGCGCGAGAGAGAACTGAACGTGGGACGAGGGATAATGGGCACGTGTACGGTTTGCTATCGTGGGGGGGCCCAAATATTGGAGATTTGAACCGCGGTATGAAATATCGCCTCTCTAAGTTCTTCATTAGGAACGCGTTGACACGTGGAAGCGCACTATTAGTGTGTTGGGTAACAAGGAGTGCGGTTCCACGTGGAAACCACACTCTTAGTGAAGATATAAGAGTGCGGTTAGTAACAACCGCAGTCTTAGTAGAACAATTATACTCTTGGAATGCGGTTCCGTGTATACCGCAGTCCAAAGGTGTGTCTCCTTATCCCAAATTTGTTGTAGTGACACATACCATTAAGAATTTCTATACTCTAGAATGAGACTAAAAAATCACTCGAGAATAATCTCCTCTATAAGTGTCTAGTAATAAGTTTTTTAATACACATAATGCAGCCATGTGATTCAATTGTTTTCAAAGTATTCATTATATATGTTTGATCTCTGTTGTTGCATTTGACAAACTTGGCTAGTATGTAGTACTCAAAATCACAAGAGGATATCATTTAATTAATTTTAGAGGGAGACAAATAATAATTGTATATACAAAGTCAGATCTCGACTTCCTTTCCAAAGTGGAACTTTATTTCAACATACTACCACACTACAATAGACTAACAAATATTACTTATATATACAAAGTAATCATTATGTGAAACTATGAAAAATAGCATAGTCTAAATATAAGGATTAACAAGTGAATTAGCAAGTGGAAAATAGCAAGTGCTTGCTGGGAGCAATAGTACACTATGAAAATAAGGATTAGCTTGCATGTACAATATTAATTTAGTTGAATTTTGATATTATAAAAATTAGCATATATAGTCTGAATTTTTTATAGTTGATAACCGAACCACTATGTGCAAAAACCTGAAAGGGATTGCTCTATATGCAACATCATTTTCATTATTTTAACCCAAACCTTGGATTCATTTTTGTTTGTAATTGAATATAAACAGTGCAGCTTCTATTTTTCCCCGTTTTCTATCTAATTATCTATGATACTTTTCTGGCATTATTATCTAATTTATTTATACTGTTGTCTTGTGATTCTTTGTGATGTCCTTTTTTATTCTCATTTATACTACTTATAGGTAGGTAAGAATAGCACTATATGTGGGTAACAAAACAGAACAATATTTAAAAAAAAAAATCAATTTCTATATCGGTTTCGTTTACAACCCATGTAAAAGTGAAGATTAAAAAAATAATTTTACCTTTTCTACATGGGTTGTAGACCCGATGTAAAGGTCCACTCTACCACTTTAATTTCAACCCTATTTACATAGCCTCATCAACTTATGTAAAATGTCTAAAAGAATAGATATAAAATGTGTTTTTTGCACTAGTGTAAGTACACAATATTAAAGGATAAGAATTACAAATTCATATATTAATAAAAGGACACCGTCCAAACCATTATCATCACTGACCATGCTAAGAACCAAAGTAATTTCTCTATCTAGGTTCCATCACTGAAATGGTTGTTTCATTCGTTGAATGATACATCTTTTGTCCAGAAGTAGATTCTTCCTCAACTGAGACCTTTTCCATTAAGAAGATAGGCTCTTTTGGTTGAGGTAAAGTACTTTCACTGTCAACATTACAACCACAGATGTCATAGTTGGTCTATCATCAGGATGATGTTGCACACATAAAAGACCAATATGAATTCATCGTAAGGCTTCTGATGGAATATACAAGTCCTCTAAACATGTATCAATGAATTCCAATGGGACACACTCTTTCCATAACCTCCAAGCCTACAAAAATCCTTAACAATTGTTAACAACCATTTCATTATATAAAAATTGAAGTTATTTTTTACACTTACATGCCCGATAAGATTGTAGCTGTTGCTTGAATAGGAAAGTCCTTTATTTTTTTTTCCACTTAAAATCTCTAGTAATAAAATTCCAAAGCTATATACATTAGATTTGATGGAGAATATCCCGTCAATTGCATATTCAGGTGCCATATATCCACTGAAAGAAATCACAAATGAATTTTGAAAAGAGATTCACACATAATAAAATTTTAGCATCACTAAAGATACTTACTATGTAACCAACAACTTTGCTTGTGTTCCCTTCAATTTGATCACCTCCACACATCCGAGCCAAGCCAAAATCAGAAATTTTGGGATTCATATCATTATCTAATAAAATATTACTTGCTTTTAAATCCCTATGTATGATTCTAAATCTGGAGTCTTGATGAAGGTAAAGAAGCCCTCGAGCAATTCCACTAATAATGTTGAATCGTCTAGACCAGTCTAAAAATTTTCTTTGAGAAGAATCTGCAAAATTATATATTTACGTTATCTTTATTAATCATTCTGTATAAGAACAAATGAAATATTAACAAGTTAATTACTACAAGTTTTTACAATAATACTGACCAAAAGAAAGAAATCTAAGCTTTTATTGGGCATATATTCATAGACAAGTAATTTCTCTTGCTCTTCATTGCAAAAGCCAAGGACCTTAACCAGGTTTCGGTGTTGCAGTTTAGAACAAAATATAACCTCATTCTTAAATTCTCTTATTCCTTGTGCAGAGCTATTTGAAAGCCTTTTAATAGCGACATCTTGTCCATCATGTAATGTACCCTTCAAAAAAAATTGCTGGTGAACAAAAAGAGTTAAATTTTATCCTTAATTTATTTTCAACTATAATTAATAAAAACATGTTATATATATATATATATATATATTCTTACACTATATACTGGACCAAAACCACCTTCACCAAGCTTCTTTTCATTTGAGAAGTCATCAGTAGCAGAAACTATTGTATCAAGGTCAAACAAAGGCAGTTCCAAATCTTCTTGCTGGCTTTCGTTTTTCTTTACTTTCGTCTTGATGATCCTCGTTTCCTCTGTAATAAACAAAGTTAGTAAATCTAGCACTGCACGATACTAAGCGTTGCCCTGTGCGCTATCTTGTATTCGGAAATAAATAAATAAATATATATATATTTTGTTTGAACCATATGTATTTTCTATGCGAGACAATTTTGTTTGAAACCGGAACATTCACATCATGGTGTTCACAACCACAATACTTGAACTCGAAATCTTAATTAAGGTAATCAAATATGTACAACTTGAATCAACCCATTGATAAACAATAAAATATATTTGAAAATTGCTTACAGTCTTTATTGAAAAAAAAAAAGAGTAAATTGAGGAATGGTATATTTGATAAATATTGCTCAACAAGAATAAAAAATAAAACCCGCTTTAATTTCCAAATTAAAAGAGACAATTAATGCGTGCCTCTTAACTGCTTTTGGTGAGCAAGAGATATCCGAGAAATCAGTGGAGAGGAGAGAAATGTCAAAGAAATAGCCCATTTCACTAGTTTGGTTGAGGTGAGAAATGTCAAAGAAATAACAAATAAAGGTGGGTCCCACATGACACCCATTTCTCTCCTAAACCGGCAGATTTGCTGGAGAAATTGGGAAAGTTGCTTGCTCTACCAGTTAGTTGTTACACTCTACCATTTCTCTTCCATTTCTTCCCTTAAACCCATCCACCTTTACATTTCACTTTTATTTCTCATCTATTTCACTCATACCAAACAAACACAAAATCATCTCTATCTCTTTTCTATTTCTCTTCTTCTTACTTCTCTTCTCCCTATTTCCCTTCTCTCTATTTCCCTAATTACACCGAACAAATTATGTTTGATAAATATGAGCTTAGATTTTAAGAAGAACAAAGATTTTAAAAATAGATAAAAGAAGAAATTGTTTGTGAAGCCTGTGATAAGTCTTCGGTTTCACAATATGAACAGTTGCATTTGACAAGTCCAAAATGAGATGTGAACTTTAAAGTAAAAGTATAGATTTATTATAATTATTTAACAAATTTATATTTTATTAAATGTATATAGGTATTTAATTCCCTAATTGATTATATGTAGTAAGGTTAATAAAGGACGAAGGAACTTGGTAGCAGCATTCAAAAAAAGCAGTCAAAAGCCATGAATAATTTTAGTTGAATTAATGGAGTAGTGATAATTTCATACTTCAGTTAAAAACGCAAAAAATTTCCTGACTAAACATGTTAAAATAAAGTGAAACTCAATTTATACCAAACCAAACATCGCCTAATTAACTGTGTTTGTTTTCCGGTTGCAATATCTGTAAACAGAAAAACACTCTTCCCAAAAGTTTGTTTTCCAAACTAACATTTCCTTGGGCTTGAGTAACCTTACAAATACGGTGAATGGAACGGTAAACCAAACATACATAGTATAAGTTCTTCAACAAAAGGATGTACATATGAAAACAATAATCATGGAAGTAAAAGAGGTTACCTCTAAATTTGGTTTTGCACCTCCATAATAAAGGTGAAAGTTATTGAAAGTATCACAAAAATTGATGAAACGATCTACCATCGTTTTCTAGAGCCACCTTTCCCTTCTGGATTTGCTAGACAAGAGAAATTAATGAAATAAATAGTCATATATACAGTTGCTTAAGAAAGTAAATCACAATTAATTTTATATATTGTAATTTCCTTGTATATCAAAATTATCCGTACCTATTTTGAGGGCAGTAGCGAATCTAACATACAAATCTTGGCCAACATTTGGCACTTGTCTCAAGTCCAATAGATCACCGAACCAAATGATACAACCACTTCCTGCTCCAGTGATGTCTGAGTTTGCATAAGCAGTACAGGAACAATTCTTCCAACATTTGGCCTTGCATTCCTCCAGTGTTATACTTGCATCAATCCAAGATTTGTTAGTGTCAGGGAGCTTCAAGTTTTGAAATCTGATGAAACCGTCTTTATTCTTTTCTCTACACCTCCAAGTTTCACTGCGCACGCATCCTTGACTCCTGTCTCTGTTTTGTGGTGTGAATCCGCTTAAACACTCGCACACTGGGGGCTTAGTACCACTCATACCGCAGATACCGAATGAGCCACAACGGTTATAGTTGTCACAGTCATCTCTTGGAACATTCAATACAGCTTCCATGTTTGATTCTCTTCCGCCCAAGTCAAGCGCTGAAGAGAGTAAACAGTTTGGTTGATGACAATTCTGGAAATCAATGACGGAACTAAGGGGTTATATTGGAAATAATAATACTGATCATTTTTGTACACAAAATCTACATGGAACAATGGACGGTGCTTCAATAATTGTGTAGCGCTGAACCGAATGCCATTCCAAGGGCCACTTCTGTAGAGCATTGATGAGCCATTCCACATTTGTTGTTCAGGATTATTTTTGCTTCTTGTGAAGCCAAAAGTAAGGTGGCCTGAAGATGGATCATCCCAGTTCTTCCAAGCTGTTAGGCGCCTGTTAAGGCCACTTGTTAGGTTACATCCTAGCTTCATTCCAGGTAAAATTGTGTCACTAGGATAGTCAAAGCTCTGCCACAAGTAACCTTCGCTATCATTGATGTCTTTTTACTATCTTCTCTTAGAACCAAATTGCCAGAGCCTAAGAGCTGCGCTATCACACTACTTGAACTTGACCCTTTCCCTTTGTTGTTGTATTTGTTGACCAGTGAATTGTGCTGCCGTTCTTGTTGAGAAGGACAAGGTTTCCTTCTTTGGTTATGCTCAAGTGGTAGCTTGAATTGTCATTGATTGGATGGTCACGGTTGGCGACCCAAACAACGGTTTTTACTGAGACTTTTTGAACCAGATTCCTAAGTAGCGGTTTCTAGAGGACGTACCTGGAGTGAAGAAGCCTAACTCAAATGTGCCATCCTGTGAAACCAAAGTTTTTCCATCAGAGAGTGACTGAAATTGGGTAATAGTATCAGTTTCAGAGGAAATTTGGGATGGAAACGAAAGTAACTTGACAATAACAAGTATCAAAGGTAGAATGACCATTTTGTGCTAATTCTACACAACCACACAATGTTAAAGATTAAGCTGGACTGCTTAATTGAATAATGATATAAAGACGAAGAGTTGTTAGCATCAGGTTGACTGGGTCGTCTCTTGCGCATTGCATCCACTGATCTACTCCAGCTGTCTAGATTCTAGGACATTGACTGGTTAATTTAAAGTCAGTCAATCTTCCAAGTGAGAAGTTCATTGTAATCGTACAATCCTATATAAGGTGATCAACTTTGATTTTTTCACACTTAATTTTAGAGTAAACCACCAAATCAGTCCCTGACTTTTTCTTCATCGGGCAATTTGGTCCCTGACTTTTATAAAGTCTTCTGTTAGTCCCTAACTTTTCTCTCTATCGGTCAGTTTAGTCCATCACCGTGAATTATGTTAACAGAGTGCGTACCTGGCTTGTTAACTCAAACGTTGGACTCCAACTAGGCACATACGACGTCGTTTCTGGGCAGAGGTTGTTAGGGGTTGGGTCAAACGCGTACATTTGTGTTTATGTATTCCCCAGACAAAAAGAACTTTGCATTTTCTTCCCTCAGAGAACTAGTTCCCAGATGTTAATCAAGGGCCACCATCTCATTCTTGTTGAAGCGACGTTTACACAGACAAGGCTGGGGACGATTTGCGAGGATGGATGCCCAGGTAATGTTCTCTGTACTCGTAGTGGTACTCTGGTGTGCTATTTTCATTTAGGGCATGAGTTAGATGAAATGGTTTGGGTTTATGGAACGGTTTGGGTTTAGGGCACTTAATTCTATTCCTGTCTGCTAGTTTGATTTTTGTTTATGGGCTTGGCATCGTTTTCATTTTGGGATTTTTTATGGTTTAGGTTTGAGTTGCTGTTTTGGATTTTAGTTTATGGGTTTCAATTCCTGTTTTTGGATTTTAGTTTATGGGTTTCAGTTGTTTTTGGATTTTTTATGCTTGAGGTTTTGGGCTTGAGTTACTATTTTTGGTGTTTTTATTCTTGAGGTTTTGGGTTTTGTCTCGATGCTTGTATGGTGTGGGGGGTTTGGAGGGGAGTCATGTGATGTGAGGATTATTGCTGAGAATGAGTGGAAGGGGGAATCTTATTTATGGGCAGAGACTGATGTGGGGGTGTGAATGTGGTCCCCCCATTGTCAGATGGAGAGTAATGCACTCCATGTGCTGCAACTGTTTGTACACAATATTATAATATATATATAATTATTAAAATATAATTATGTGATTAGTTAATTAATTACTGTAATTAACTAAGTGATTAAATTAAGATTGTTTATTATGTGGATCAGTGCTTTGTCTCACTTCTGCATTGTTTGTTTGTGCATGCAGAGGATTGAGATGCATATTCATCATAGTGGGAATTTCATGGAGGAGGCTTTGGGGAGGAAAAGATACAAGTAGGGTAAGGTTGATATTTGGCCTGACTGTGATGAGGATAGGTTAGATGTGTTTAGTTTTAAAAATTATAGTAAGGAGTTAGGATATGAGAAAGTGAAAAATGTATGGTGGTTAGATCCTAATGTGAAGTTTGGTGATGGGTTGAATTTGATGAAGTTTGATGCTGATATGTTAGAGGTTGTTCAAGTAGCTAAGATAAATAGGGGAGAGGTACATATATATTATGAGCATGACATTTCTGAGGCTGAGATTAGAGGGGATTGGGATGTGGATGCTGAGATTGTAGGGGATGGGGATGTGGCTAGTGTTAATGGAGGGGATGAGGGGGATGTGGCTGGTGTTAATGGAGGGGATGTGGGGGATGTGGCTGCTGTTAATAGAGGGAATGTGAGGGATGTTGTTGCTGATATTGGAGTGGATGTGGGGCATATGGCTGCTGATAATGGAGTGGATGTGGGGGATGTGGCTGCTGATAATGGAGGGAATATGGGGGATGTGGCTTCTGATAAGGAAGTTAGTGGACCTGCTGATAAAGAAAAAGGAAGTAGCCGGGGGAAAATATACCTGACAAGGGTAAAGGAAATGTGGTTGAGAAAACAGTAGTTAAGAAGAAAGGAGGTGGCAAGGGTAAGAAGAAAGGGAATGGGGGAAAGAAAGGGAAAAGGAGAGTTGTGTTTGTTGAGGAATCATCTAAAGAAGATATTGTCATGGAAGGGGTGGGCCATAGATCTTCCTACCAAAATGAACAAGAGGAAGAAAATGATGAGGATTCATGGAGAAGTGAAGAACTTAAGACACCGGTAAACTTAGATGATGAAGCAACCTCCAATGAGGTTTTCCCACAGTTTAATGATAATGCTTCATTTGGTAGTGCGCTACTGGAACTTGGAATGGAATTTGCAACAATGGATCATTTCAAGCAAGGTGTGAAGGATTATTCTATTCAAGTTGGGAGAGAAATAAAATGGATTAAAATGACAAGGTGAGGGCACGAGCCAGATGCAGGATTGATGGTTGCAATTGGGAGGTATATTGTGCCTACAACAATGCTAGACATTGCTATCAGATTAAAACTTTCATCAGTGAGCATAGCTGCAGCAGAGTCTTTAGAAACAATCAGGCCTCACAAGCTTGGGTGACAGGGAAGCTGGTAAAAAAAATTAAGGAAGTGTTCAACAATGAAACATTGTGAGATATATGACTACATGAAGAAAATATACGGAATTCAATTGGATAACAACAAGATATATAGATCTGTGATGAAAGCTAGGGAGAATGTGGAAGGTAGGGAGAAGAAACAATTTGCTAAGCTATGGGATTACTGTGCATAACTACTTAGATCTAACCCAGGGTCAACAGTCAAAATGGATACCATCCGTCAGCCAGAAGGGCCACCCCAATTACATACGCTCTATATCTGCTTAGATGGTTGTAAAAGAGGCTTCAAGGCTGGCTGTAGACCACTAATTGGTCTTGATGGGGCATTTCTAAAGGGATACTATGGAGGGAAACTTCTTAGTGTTGTTGGACAGGATGCAAACAATCATATTTGGGTCATAGCCTATGTTGTCTGTGATATAGAAAATAAAGATAATTGTAGATGGTTTCTTTCTCTCCTTCATCACCTTGGAGATTACAAGCAGAATATGTGGCATTTCATATCTGACATGCAGAAGGTACGTGGGACTAATCTGATTGATTTAAGTTTTTTAGGGACTGATTTGCATTATTTTATATAACCCAAAGACTAATATGCTTGTTTTGCAGGGACTAATACCAGCTCTACAAGAGGTCATACCTGGTGCACGACAT
Source organism: Sesbania bispinosa (assembly GCA_026901365.1). NCBI lineage: Eukaryota > Viridiplantae > Streptophyta > Magnoliopsida > Fabales > Fabaceae > Sesbania > Sesbania bispinosa. The sequence continues at coordinate 2,348,669 of QLOH01000007.1, read as the reverse complement.
GGGTTCTATGTGTGGCATTTATGGCAAAATTTTAGCAAGCAGTGGAAGGATAAGGAATTGAAGACCCTATTATGAGAGTTAACCAGCCAGGTAAGCACTCTGTTAACAGAATTCATGGTGCTGGACTAAACTGACCGACAAAGAGAAAAGTTGGGGACTAACGGAGGACTTTATAAAAGTCAGGTACCAAATTGCGCGATGAGGAAAAAGTCAGGGACTGTTTTGGTGGTTTACTCCTTAATTTTATATACTCACTTATTTATTTATTTATTTTTTATCATATCAATTATCACATTTTTCACTTTTTTTTATTTCATTTTTCTTTCTATCTTTCTTCTTTACATTTTCCACACCAAATTTTAAAGTGTGGAAATATAATTTTCCAATGAGTTAATATACAATCTAGTCTCTGAAAATGTCATGTTGTTTACTTTTATTCCCTAAAAGTTCATTCATGTACAAATTAGTTCTCGAAAATCTAAAATTGCTTACTTATTAGTCCCTCCGTTAAACTTCGTTAGTTTAATGAAGAGTTAATATATATAATTTAGTCCCTAAAAGTGTCATGTTGTTTACTTTTACTCCCTGAAAGTTTATTCGTGTATAAATTAGTCCTCGAAAGTCTAAAATTGCTTACTTATTAGTCCTTCCATTAACCTCTGTTACATTAGTGAAACTAAATTGCTGATCTAGATCGTTAAATGCACTGTTGGACTATTAAGTGATGTCTACATGGAAGCTCAAATGTTTAGCTTTTAATGTTGGACAAATTTTCAACTCATTTCCCCAAAATTATAACCTTCGATGATCTTCATTCTTCTCTCCATTATTCTCCCCCTACGAGAAACTACACCATAACAAAATTATTTTACAACTCAAATCTCTATTCTTCTCTCCATTATTTTAGCCCCAATTTTATAACCCTAATCTCTATTGTTGTCTCTAATATTATCTCACAAATCCTAAATCAAACAAACCAAATAAGACAATGAGAACTGCAATGAATCAGACAACAAGTGGAAGTGTCTATCGTGATGAAAGTGGCACGATGAACCTATGTGCAAGCATGGAAAGAATAAAAGAAAATGGTTCTTGAGGTGTCATTTCTTTGGGGTAAACTATTTTTCTGTTTAAGTTGTGTTTTAAAAGTGGTTTCTTACTCTTTTTTGTGTATTTTGTGCTGAGGGAAGATCTTAATTGTTGATACTTTAAATTGAAGATTATTGTGAGAAAGGGAATTTATTAGGATTCGTGCGTAAAAAACTTATATGATAGGCTGATTGGGGGTAAATTCGTAGGAGATTTAGTGAAATGATGAAATTAAAAATCAGGGTTTTGTTTTGGAGAATTTTACTTCCCTAATTATATTCCAGGTAGGCATCTTACGTGTCACATAACAATACAACTATGCAGTTAACTTGCCAACTCAGCACTTTTGTTTCATTAAATGAGTTAATATATAATTTAGTCCCTGAAAGTGACATGTTGTTTACTTTTAGTCCCTAAAAATTAACCTGTGTACAAATTAGTTCCCGAAAGTCTAAAATTGCTTACTAATTAGTTCCTCCATTACACTCCATTAGTCTAAAGTTAATTAAGGGACTAATAAGTAAGCAATTTTAAACTTTCAGGGACTAATTTGTACAATGTTTGATTAACTCTGCGCATAATGAAACTGAATATGTGCAGAATTTTATCATTAAAATTGGACAAAGAAAAGTGCAAATTCTAATTCAATTTCCAACACAAATAAAGACCAAATTATTGAACAATCTCCAGCGCATAAAGAACACAAATTAGATGCAGATTGTGAATTGGTTTAGCGCATATTACAAAGATGAAATGGCAGAATTCGCTGAACTTGTTTTTCTATTATTTTTGTTGAATTTGTATTATGGACTTCATGGAATAATGTATATATACTTATTATTATAATCTAAAAGGTATGGTTTTTTATTGGTTGCAATAATGTGTGTAGCTACTTCTCTATAAATCAATTATTTCTGTTAATTGAGTCTAATAGTTGTTATAATGTTAGAAAAAGGTGTATGAGATTCTAGAGCAAGAAAAAATATAAGAATGATGAAATTTATACATTATGTGTGGAGATTTTCATAAAACCAGTCTGCTACAACCTTTGCAATTGTCTGTACAATGTTATGCTGACAAGTTAGCTATTCAGTTGGATGGGATATCAAGGAAAGACTGTTGAGTCTCAAAAATAATTTGAGTAATTAAAAATACTCTGAGTTTCATTCCCTTAAAAAGTTTTAATGAACAACAAATATAAAATACAGATGAATTTATATGGCCATATTCTTTCACAAAGATTCTGTTATGTTTCAGAGCTTAAAGAATGAGAAACATCGTCTGAAGCTTCAGATCTTCTGAAGACACGACACGTTCTGAAAAGTAATTATCTTCTGAAAGTGTGAACCTCATCTGAAGCACTCCTTTCATCTGAAAGCTGAACACATCAGGACTTTTGACCCTTGAAGACGTTGTTGAGTACGAGGAACGTTCATCTCAATGATCTTACCTATTTCAGCATAAGAGTCAAAGCTGCTTTCTCTCCTTGTTCAAATGTTAAGCATTTTTTAAGGAAACTCTGCAACGCTGCTGCTCCTGCCAAAAACTTTGTGTGCGCAAACCTGTTGCACCTTGTCTGCTCAGAATGCCTTGGTCAGAGGTTGTGTCAAACGTCTCCTTGAGCATTTAACGCTATTTGGCAACAGGCATTAACTCCTGAAGACTATAAATATGTCTCATGAACAAGAGAAGAAATAGAGAAGCATTCCTATCAAAGAAAGAACACGCTGCAAAAATATACTATGATATTCTTGTACTCTCGCTCAAATTGTTATCCTGAGTGAATCTCAGTTTTCTGTACATTCAAAGTTCAAAGTTATCATCTGAAGGATAGTGAACTATTTGTTTCTTTGTTCAAACTTTAAACATACTTGGTGTTCAAGCCTGGAGAGGCTTACTGTTTAAAAGAATACTTGGGTTACACTTGGTTAAGTGTCTGAGAGCCTGAAGAAGCTTGGTGGAAGAAATAATACTTGGTGTTCAAGCCTAGAGAGGCTTTCTGTTTGAAAGAATACTTGGGTTACACTTGGTTAAGTGTCTGAGAGCCTGAAGAGGCTTGGTAGAAGAAATAATACTTGGTGTAGAGCCTGAAGAGGCTTGAAAGAAAGGAATACTTGTAATCTTGCAAGATTAGTGGAAATCTAAGTGCTGGTTTTTGCCCTAGGACTGGACGTAGCTCACGGTGGTTGTGTGTGAGCCAGGATAAATTCTTGGCTAAGTTTTTCTCTATCCCTTAACTATTTCTTTTCAGTTTTAATCTAACTAAGGGGTTTGAAAAGTATCCAAGTGAAACTTCTTCTCTGAATCAAACAAAGTTTTTAACCAATTTCTTTATCTGAACTTAATTCAGAAAGTAATTAAAACCTTCAGACTGATAACCATCATCTGAAGAGTTTCAGAAGCAAAGTTTTCAAAATATTTTTGAAACAGAAAAAGTTTCCATTGAAACACTATTCAACCCCCCTTCTAGTGTTTCCCTGTATTTCCAACAGTTGGTATCAGAGCTTATCCTCGGGGTTAGCACCTAATCAGTGCATAGGACAAAGATCCAATGGAAACTTCTACCAGCAACAGACAGTACATCACTGAAGGAGCCTCCATCACAAGACCCCCAGCATTCAATGGAGTGGATTACCACTATTGGAGGGATCGTATGAAGTTATTTATTGAAAGCAACAACATTGATGTCTGGGATGTGATCACTGATGGAGACTACGTTCCCATGCATAATGGAGTACCCATACCTAAGGTTGAATGGACCTTGGAGCAGAAGGCTAGAGTTTAACTAAATGCCAAGGCCAAACTCTATCTGATATGTTCTTTGAACAAGTCAGAATATGAGAAGGTTCATGGTTGTTCATCTGCCAAGGAGATCTGGGATACGCTTGCAGCAGCTCATGAAGGGACTGAGACTGTAAAGCAATCCAAGATAAGTATGCTTGTACATCAGTATGAGATGTTCAAGATGGAAGAGTCTGAAACCATAGACCAAATGTTTGGAAGGTTTCAGACAATAACTAATGGACTTAGGTCATTAGGAAGAACTTTTGAATCTGGAGATAATAATCGAAAGATTCTAAGAAGCTTACCAAAGTCCTGGAGACCCAAGGTTACTGCCATTCAAGAAGCCAAAGATTTAAACTCTCTCAGAATGGAGGAGCTATTGGGCTCTCTCAAAGTCCATGAGTTAGAACTTGGGGAGGATGACACCAAGAAGAAATCACTGGCATTGAACTCCAAGGCCAGACAACCTAGGCATGGTAGCATGAAAGCTATGCAAGCAGAGGAAACTTCCGATGATGATACTGAATCTGAAGGCTGTTTAGAAGATGAAGATCTTGCCCTTCTCAGCAAGAAGATTAAGAAAATGCTGTAAAGAAAATGGAGATTCAGAAGATCTCAACCTTCAAATTTTAGACAAGTAAGTCAGGTAAAGAATCTTTTAATACTGACAAAATTACCTGTTTTGAATGCAAACAGCCAGGAAATGTGAAGGCTGATTGCCCTAAGCTGAGAAAACCAACCTTTCAGAAGAAAAAGTTCTTCAATAAAAAGAAAGGATTAATGGCAACATGGGAAGATTTGGATGATTCCACTTCAGAAGAAGAGGAGGACACTTCAGAAGAAGCTAATCTTTGTCTGATGGCAAGTCTACCATCTTCAGACAGTTCAGACTCTGAGGTAATCCCTCAAACTCTACAAGATCAGTATGATGACCTTGTTGAAAGTAGTAGAGAGCTATTCAATGAGTTCAAGGAACTTTCAAGAGCTTTTCACTCAAGTTGCTTTAGAAAATGAAAATTTACAAAAAGAAAACCTTACTCTCAAAGAAAAGTTGCTTCAGCAAGATCCTAGTAATTCTGATAATCTTGCAAAAGAGAATAAAAAGCTCAAAAACAAGATTAGAGAATTAACTCTGGATCTAGCCAGATTTGTCAAAGGAACTGATAATCTGAACAGATTATTGGGCTCTCAGAGGCATTCCTTAGACAGAAGTGGTTTTAGGTTATTCAGACACATCTTCTTCTGAATCTTTAAATTTTAAAGTACCTGATAAAGGACCCAAGAAAGGTAATGGGTGTTCCAACTGTGGCAAACCTGGACATGTGGAGTCCCAGTGTAGACACAGAAGGAAAATAAGACCCAAAACTAACAATAGAGGACCCAAGAAAACATGGGTACCTAAGAGTTTAATTGTTCCTGTTGCAGATGTGTTTAAAAGGACAAAAGAAACACCACAAATGGTACCTGGACAGTGGGTGCTCGCGACATATAACGGGAGAAAGGTGTTTGTTCCAAAACCTTAGACCCAAGCCAGGTGGAGTGGTCACCATTGGTGGAAATCAGCAAGGGAAGATCACTGGTATTGGGACAGTAGGTATGACTCCTCTTTCCCTGATTAAGAATGTACTTCTAGTGAAAGGATTGCAACACAATCTTTTGAGTATAAGTCAATTATGTGACAGTGGATATGTTGTATCTTTAACTAAAGAAGGTTGTATAGTCAAAGATGCTTCAGATCATATCCTCTTTTCCACTAAGAGACACAATAATGTGTACAAGATTGATCTAGAGGATCTTGCAAGTCAAAATGTGAAGTGCCTTGTTTCAATTGAAGATGAAAAACAGATTTGGCATCAGAAACTTGGGCATGCCAGCTTGAGATTGATCTCAAAACTAACCAAACACAATCTGGTTAAAGGTTTACCCAAACTTTCATTCAAATCTGATATTTTATATGAAAATTGTCTGAAAAGGAAACAAACTAGAAGCTCTTTTAAGAGTAAAAATGTTGTTTTAACTAGCAGACCTCCGGAACTGCTTCACATGGATTTGTTTGGTCCTACTAGAACAGAAAGTCTTAGCAAAAAGAAATATGAATTGGTCATTGTTGATGACTATACAAGATTCACATGGGTTATATTCCTATGAAGTAAGGAGGAAACCTTTGAGAATTTCACAAAATTCTGTAAGAAGGTGCAGAATGAAAAAGGAATCTGCATATCTCCTATCAGAAGTGATCATGGTGGAGAATTTGAGAACTCAAGCTTCAGATTGTTCTGTGATGAGAATGAGATCTCACACAATTTCTCTATGGCTAGAACACCTCAGCAAAATGAGGTTGTTGAGAGAAAGAACAGAATCTTGGAAGAGATGGGGAGAACCATGCTCATTTCAAGCAACCTACCTAGATCCTTTTGGGCAGAAGCTGTTCACACAGCCTGTTATATTCAAAACAAAATTTTGGTAAGACCAATTCTCAAAAGGACTCCATATGAACTGTGGAAAGGAAGAAAACCCAACATATCCTACTTCCATATCTTTGGATGTTAGTGTTTCATACTCAACACTAAAGATGATTTAGGAAAGTTTGATGCTAAGTCTGATAAAGGTTTCTTTATTAGATATTTTGAAACCTTTAAGGCTTACAGAGTATATAACTCAAGAACCTTAGCTGTGGAGGAATCTATCCATGTAAGATTCAATGACTTTAAAGAGACTGATAGGGAACTATCATATCTTGAAGAGGATTTTGCAGGTATGCAGATAAATCCATAAGTTAAAACTAAAGAATCATCTGAAGGACCTGCTGAGCAAAAGGTTGAACCTATGTCTGAAGTTGGACCTTCTCAGACCAACATTGTTGAGTCTCAGACAGAGTGTGTATTTCCTCACAGTCGTGATTGGAGATACATAACTCATCATCCAAGAGAGCAAATAATAGGTGACACTTCAGAAGGAGTAAGAACAAGATCAAGGCTTAGAAACTTGAATAATCTTGCACTCCTCTCTGAGATTGAACCTAAAAATATTGAGGAAGCTCTGCATAATGAAGGGTGGATCCTAGCCATGCAAGAAGAGCTGAACCAATTTGCTAGGAGTGATGTCTGGACACTTGTACCTAAACCCCATGGGAAAACTATAATAGGAACCAAATGGGTGTTTAGAAACAAGCTGTCAGAAGAAGGGAAAGTGATCAGAAACAATGCCAGGCTTGTTGCTCAGGGCTACAATCAGCAAGAAGGTATTGACTTCACTGAAACCTTTGCTCCTGTAGCTAGGCTTGAAGCCATCAGGATTTTACTTTCTTATGCAATAAATAATGGCATCACCTTATATCAGATGGATGTAAAGAGTGCCTTTCTCAATGGATTTATTGAGGAAGAGGTCTATGTTAGACGACCACCTGGTTTTGAAGATACTACTTTTCCAGAACATGTTTTCAAACTGAAAAAGGCTCTTTATGGTCTAAAACAAGTCCCAAGAGCTTGGTATGACAGATTGAGCAATTTTTTGATAAAAAAATGGTTTTCAAAAAGGAAAAGTAGATACAACTATTTTCAGAAAAATGTCTAACAAAGATTTCATTCTTGTCCAGGTATATGTGGATGACATTATATTTGGTTCCATTGATTCTTCATTATGCAAGGAATTTTCTGAGCTTATGCAATCTGAGTTTGAGATGAGCATGATGGGGGAACTTAACTTCTTCCTAGGACTTCAGATAAAGCAACAATCTGATTGTATATGGATCCATCAGGAAAAATATACAAAAGAAATGCTTAAGAAGTTCAACATGAGTGATTGCAAGCCTATGACAACTCCTATGCATCCTTCTGTTGCTCTCAGCAAAGATGAAGGGGGAGAACCAATGAATCAAACTTTGTATAGAGGAATGATTAGTTCACTATTGTATCTAACAGCAAGCAGACCTGACATAATGTTCAATGTTTGTCTCTGTGATAAGTTTCAATCTGATCCAAGAATAACTCATTACAAAGCTGTAAAGAGAATTTTCAGATATTTAAATGGTACTACTAATCTTGGTCTTTGCTATAAGAGAAGTAAGGATTGCAGGTTAGTGGGATTTTGTGATGCTGATTTTGCTGGAGACCGACTTGAAAGAAAATCAACAAGTGGAAGTTGCCATTTCATTGGTAACAACATGATTAGCTGGTCCAGCAAAAGGCAAAGCACTATTGCTCTTTCTACAGCTGAAGCTGAATATATTGCTGCAGCCAGTTGTTGTTCACAACTGCTATGGGTAAAATACCAGTTAGAAGATTTTAACATTGATGTTCATTCTATTCATGTAATGTGTGATAATACTAGTGCAATTAACTTATCTAAGAATCCCATTAACCATTCTAGGGCAAAGCATATAGAAATCAAGCATCATTACATTAGAGACTATGTTCAAAAAGGAGTTTTTGGTATAAAGTTCATTGATACTGAACATCAATGGGTAGATATATTCACAAAGCCTCTAACTGAAGATAGATGTAAGTTCATAAGAAATAATCTGAATATCTTGGCTTTGTCTGAAACGTGAATGCTTGCCTCTGAACATGCACATCATCTGAATATATGTTGAATTTGAACATGCATCCTTATCTGAATAAGCATGTGCATCTGAAGTAACTATGTCTTATGACGTGGCAAGCTGAAACGTTTGGTATCCTTCTCTGAGTAACTACTCTCAGCACGATTGCACGTTCTTCAAGGCAGCAACTGTCATCATTACTGCTGTGAAGGTTATTTAAAGGACGTGTTGGCTACAGTTACAGGCTACTGCTTTCACTCTCTCTTCTGCAAACCTTTGCCATTCCTTGTGCCCTAAGTACCTTGTGCTTCTTTGTGTTCGTCGTTCTCACTAAAAGCTTATAGCAATGGCGTCCAAGAAGTCTGCTGGTGGTCAAGTTGTTCCCTCCAAGACTATAAACCTTGATGAACTTCAAGGTGGTGGTATTTATCTCTCAGAGATCTTCGAGACCTGTGGTTGGACCAACTTCTTCTCTGCCATTGATTGTGCATGGCATGAGCAGAGTGTGGTAGATTTCTGGAAGAATGCTGAAGACATTTCTTCTCGAGATGACAAGTATCAAACATTTCTTCTCGAGATGACAAGTATCAAGGATTGAAAACCACAGTGATGGGAGTGAAGATCATCGTAGATGCTGACACCATTACGGCTGTAACTGGTGTTCCAAATTCTGGAGAGATGTTTATTCCAGAATGGGAAGCAAAGAATGATGGTAACAAGAAGTTCACAAAGAAGTTGTACGAGATTCAAGATCCCAGTGAATTTGGAAGCTCCCTCATGCACCCTAAGGCAAGGATTCTTCATGCCATATTGGGTAGTTGCATCTTGCCCAAGCATGGTAGCAAAAACCATGTCTCAGAACTAGAGAGGTTCTATGTGATCAATCTTTTGGAGAAGAAGCCTTTGAACCTTCCTAGGATCATTCTCTACAACACGTTGAAGAGGGTGAATGATTCAGCTGCAAGCTACACCCACACCACTCTCATTACAAAGATCCTGCTGAAGTTCAATGTTCCCATTGAGAGACTATATGACCATAGAGGTCCTGCTCTCTTCTCTTTGATGAATATTAAGAGAATGGGTATTGCTGTGAAAAATCCCTCTCCTGAGAAAACTCTGTTAGAAGAAGTTGTCCAAGACAAAGCTGGCAAAACTGGGAAAAGCACTACGGAGATTTTGGAGGATGAGATGAAGGGTGAAACCCATAAAGACAAGTTTGTCTCTTCTTAGACTCCCACCAAAATTATGAAGAAGAAAAGAACAAAAGTGCTTCAGAAGGAAGTTTCAACTGGAAAGGAAGTTCAGCTCAGACAATCTGAACCTGCTCAGAGTATACCTTCACTTACTTCTGAGATTGTGGGATAGGTTATTGAGAACTCTACTGTTGCTACTTAGCCTACTCTCATCTTGGAAGGACAAGAAGAGGACAACATCAGGTTAGAATCTGAACCCCTAGGTGTTGAACCTTTTGATGTAACCCAGCCAATCCAAGCTATCCCTCTTGCTACCAGTTTGCCTGAAGCTGATATCAGGAAGGTTGTGGAGGAAATTGAGGAAGAAGAAAGAAAAAAGAAGGAAGAACAAGAAAAATAAGACTATGCTATTGTTGTTGCTGCTCAGCAAGCAGTTCTTGAAGAAAAAAAACTTGAGCAAGAAAACAGGTTGAAAAGAAGAATAGCCGGTGCAAAAGCAAGGAAAATCAAAAGGAGAAAATTGTTGGCTCCTGCTGATGATGCTCCTCAGATGGTGACAAGAAGCAAAAGCATCCAGCAAGAAGATGCTGTGGAATTTCAAAAGGTTGTTGAAGAACAAAGGAAGAAAAAGGTAGAGGAACTCAAGCTGAAGAAGAAAGCTGCTGAAGACACTATGGCTCCTGTTAAGAGGCCTAGGGTTATCTTTGGAAATGTTTCTACTTCAGAGGATGAAGCCCCTCCTCCACCTAATGTGATCGGCACCACAGAAGAAGTACACCCACCTTCACCATCTTCTTCATCTCTATCGGGTTATCCTGAACTCAACTCAGACGATGACTCAGGCAGTGTTTGGTTTGGAGGAAATATAACTTTGTCTAGAGCAGAATTGCTGAAGGAGAAATCTACAGATCTCAGATGGGAACCCACTTATGATCTGAGCTTAATAGTTCATAATAATCAGCAAATGTTGTGGGCAGCTGAAGTGCGACATAGATTTTACAATGTTCCTCTTGAAGAAATGCCCAGAGTACCTAGATTTCCAAATCTCTATGAAGAATTGTTGTTCTTCAGGGAAGCTGCTCCCATAACTCGCCATCCACCTTCAAGGTTACTTTTAGAAACTACTTCAGCAGCAAGGAAAAGGAGGCTTATCAGTTCAGGGGGAGGTAGTCTCTCAGATTCACTGGAGAAGATAAGGCATGGAATAATCAATCCTTGTCACAAGTGGAGGGCACTAGATCCTTTATCTCAGGATCAACACCTCTTATCATATGAAGAATGGATTGCTGTGAAAATGTTGTGCCTTGAATCTGAGTTGGTTGACAAGTACTCATGTTCTTTTGGGCTTAGAGACTTCAGACCACCCAGAAAAGTGCATACCAAGCTATCTACTACTATCCTGGTGCAACCTGATAGGATAGTACCAAGGTATCCTTTTGTTGAGACTTCTCCCAGGAAAGATAAAGGTGTTGTAATAAAAGGAGATAGGCAACCCAGAGTCCTAACCAATGAAGAGTGGGAAGGATTGTCTGAATTCATCTCTGAACATCAAGGCATAGATCACTCTTTGTCTGAAGCTATGTGGAACTATCACTGGAACCTAGTTGAGCAGGAAGGCAGTTCATCTGGAACTTAGTGGGATAATGCTGACTCTTTGGTGAAAGTTGGGAAGAATACCACTCAGGAAACACTTACCTTCTTCAGGGGGAGATTTCCTATGTCTGACCTCTCTGCCAGGGAATTCCATCCTGAATGGGTAGTAAGTTTTCTTTTCAAAAGACCTGAGTATCTCATCCAAGTCAAAGATCCTCCAAAGTTCAATCTTCCATATGGTTTTCAGTACTATCGCTTCACCAACAAACATCTGTCTTTGATTTTCTATGAAGAGAACTTAGAAGCTGAACTACTTGCTCTTTCTCGAGAACATTATGCCTTGAGTAATCAGCATTAAGCTTTCCTACTGCGAACAAATCAGATCCTCACTGCCCGTGCACAGATCAAGGCTAGTCACAATGCGCTGAAAGAAGTAGTTGTAGCTGAACTGGATAGTCAAAGGCTAGCTATGCAAGAAATGCTTGAGCAGGCTCTAAGAAGGCTTACGACCTAGTTCATGATGCTGTCTTGTCAAAGTTATTTCAGTTTATCTTTATGTTTTATTTCTGTGTGCAACAATTCTGCGTACATGAACCCTTCATGCATGAGAAGTTCGTTGAATTATCTTATGTGCATTTATTGCTGATGCTTTGTCTTAACTGCATTTATTTGTTGTGTCTATTGCTTACCCTTTTTCATTGATGACAAAAGGGGGAGTATTAAATATATATGTTGTTTATGTTGTTTAAGACTAACAAAATCTGAAAGTGTAAAAGCATGAGTACTTCAGAGAATACTTCAAAACGAGAAGGATCATTTCAGAAGGAGAATAAGTATCTCAGATGAAACATTTCGTTAAGGGGGAGAATTTTCTAAACTCTAATCATTTTAACCCTTTTCAGATTTCAGAATATTTTATAATTGTCATCATTAAAAAGAGGGAGATTGTTGAGTCTCAAAAATAATTTGAGTAATTAAAAAATACTCTGAGTCTCATTCCCTTAAAAAGTTTTAATGAACAACAAATATAAAATACAGATGAATTTATATGGCAATATTCTTTCACAAAGATTCTGTTATGTTTTAGATCTTAAAGAATGAGAAAAATCGTCTGAAGTTTCAGATCTTCTAAAGACATGATACCTTCTGAAAAGTAATTATCTTCTGAAAGTGTGAAGCTCATCTGAAGCACTCATTTCTTCTGAAAGTTGAAGACATCAGGACTTTTGACCCTTGAAGACGTTGCTGAGTACGAGGAACGTTCATCTCAATGATCTAACCTATTTCATCATAAGAGTCAAAGTTGCTTTCTCTCCTTGTTCAAATGTTTAGCATTTTTTAAGGAAACTCTGCAACGCTGCTCCTGCCAAAAAGCTTTGTGTACGCAGACCTGTTGTACCTTGTCTGCTCAGAATGCCTTGGTCAGAGGTTGTGTCAAACGTCTCCTTGAGCATTTAATTCTATTTGGCAACGAGTATTAACTCCTGAAGACTATAAATATGTCTCATGAACAAGAGAAGAAATAGAGAAGCATTCCTATCAAAGAAAGAACACGCTGCAAAAATATACTCTGATATTCTTGTACTCTCAATCAAATTCTTATCCTGAGTGAATCTCAGTTTTCTTTACATTCAAAGTTCAAAGCTATCATCTGAAGGATAGTGAACTATTTGTTTCTCTGTTCAAACTTTAAACATACTTGGTGTTCAAGCCTGGAGAGGCTTTCTGTTTGGAAGAATACTTGGGTTACACTTGGTTAAGTGTCTGAGAGCCTGAAGAGGCTTGGTGGAAGAAATAATACTTGGTGTTCAAGCCTGGAGAGGCTTTCTGTTTGAAAGAATACTTGGGTTACACTTGGTTAAGTGTCTGAGAGCCTGAAGAGGCTTGGTGGAAGAAACAATACTTGGTGTAGAGTCTGAAAAGGCTTCAAAGAAAAGAATACTTGTAATCTTGCAAGATTAGTGGAAATCCAGGTGTTGGTTTTTTCCCTGGGACTGGACGTAGCTCACAGTGGTTGTGAGTGAACCAGGATAAATTCTTGGCTAAGTTTTTCTCTATCCCTTAACTATCTCTTTTCAGTTTTAATCTAGCTAAGGGGTTTGAAAAGTATCCAAGTGAAACTTCTTCTCTGAATCAAACAAAGTTTTTAACCAATTTCTTTATCTGAACTTAATTCAGAAAGTAATTAAAACCTTCAGACTGATAACCATCATCTGAAGAGTTTTAGAAGCCAAATTTTCAAAATATTTTTGAAACAGAAAAAGTTTCCATTGAAACACTATTCAACCCCCCCTTCTAGTGTTTCCCTGTATTTCCAACAAAGACAATAAAAAACAAAGAACTACATAAAAAGCCCATGATATATGTTATATTTAATATAATGCAGTCTCTTACTGTCTTCCCCAACATTGGAGAGTCATTTCTAAACCATGTCTCCTGCCCTTAAGAATTATGTCCTGAAGCCTGAAAATCAACTCATGTGTAAAAAAGTTAAAGTCATAGACTGTTGTAATATCTTGCAGTCAGGGACTCCTTTTTCCCCTTAAAAGCTTTCACCAAATTTCATAAGGATATGATATGTTATGACAACCTATGATTTCAGTAAGTTGTTTTTCTTATGCCAATATTTTTGTGAAAGGCAAAACAAACTATAGACATCAACAAACTGATTGTATAAATGTTAATAATAAGTCCTTGTTCTATTTCATCTTGATTGTATCCAAGGCATGAAAAAACTGATTTATTTGTTATGCTTTCTTAAATTGGTTTGTTTGAGTACAGTGGCAGCTTTATTAGAGAGATTTTTTTGTAACTTTCTTATATTCATTTGACAGAGTTTAAAGAGGAAGCAAAAGATGAAGGATCAAGACAAGGGTGAAAGGTGTACTTCCAGTTTTGAACTACCTCAAGTAAGATCAAGCATGGAATTACGTAGACAGTTTACAATGGAGCGTGAACATATAATAAGGAATCTTGGGGAAACTACTGCACCAAAGGGCAAAGGATATGGACAAATTCAAGTTCCAAAGGGCAAAAGATCCAAATAGATTCAAAGTCCAAATAGGCAGCCCATGATAAAGACGGTGGCTAAAATGATGTAACAAAGGCAAAGTTGCAAACAATGCAAAAAGCAATGACTCAATATGAAGTGACAAGTGCAAGGCAGCAACCCATAAAAAAGGTAGCGGGTGAAAATGGCAATTCTGGGCCAAGTAAACAAACCATGAAACGAACAATAGTTGAAACTGAAGGTTTAAGGGAAAATCGGCATCTTAAAAAAAGAGCAGTGGCTGAAAATGACTGTGCAAGGCCAAAACAACAGCCTATGAAAAAGGCAGTTGCTGAAAATGACTGTGCAAGGCCAAAACAACAGCCTATGAAAAAGGCAGATCCTGAAAATGACTGTGCAAGGCCAAAACAACAGCCTATGAAAAAGGAAGAAGTTGAAAATGATTGTGCAAGGCCAAAACAACAGCCTATGAAAAAGGCAGCGGCTGAAAATGGCTGTGCAAGGCCAAAACAACAGCCCATGAAAAGAGTCATGGGTGAAAATGAAAGTTTAAGGGTAAATCAACAAGTTAAGAAAGGGTTAATAGTTAAAAGTTGTTCAAGGGCAACGCAACAACCAGTGGAAAGGATAGTGACTGAAAATGACAATTCAAGTGTTACAAAGAATACTAAAAAAGTTCTAATGTGCAAATCCATGTAATTAATTAATGAGTTTCTTAAAGAAAATGGAGATGTTATTGAAGAAGATGAAGAAGAAGAAGAACATGGAGATGAAAGTGATGAAGAATTAAATGCCATGGAACAAGAAGAAAATACACACCAAAAGGAAGATGGCGAAGTAAATGGTAATGCAATTGAAACTAAATTTTTTTATCTCAATAAGTATATATATCATTTTTTTCATCTTTAATATTGTTGAGATTTGTTTGTGTGTATGTGTAGATATGTATATGTCAAGTTTCATATTTTATGTAATCTTACACATATTTAATGTCAATATAGGGTCGAGTAAGAAAAGAACACGAGGATTGACAAGTTGCACAAAGATACATTCAAGACCCACCAAAGATCGGGAAGAAGTTATTTTAGATAATGATAGAGAGCCAATTGGACCCAATGATAAAATTGTATCCGACTTGAGTTATTTCCTTGGCACTTTAGCAAGGAATGTTGATTTTTATCCCTTGATTTATACAAACTTTAAAGCTTTGCTTAAAAACCACAAGGAGGAAATATGGGAATATGTGAATGTATGTCAAATACAAATTGATATTTTAATGAATACCTATAAATGTATCACAAGTTAATAACTATGGTGCCTTATTTTTGCAGGATAAATATATTATTCCTGATAAAGGACATAAAGCGGTATTTTCTCGCATAATTGATGCTTGGAGAAGCTATAAGAGCAAAGTCAAGAAGAAGCATTATGAGAAATACTCTACTTTGAATGAAAGGCTAAAGAATCGTCCCATGACTATACCTGAAACTCATTTCAAGCAATTGATGGCTTATTGGGGAAATAGTACAATTCAAGTAAGATAATTATATATGTGCCTTATTAACTTCAAGTTTATATTTTATAGTTTAATTTTATTCTGTTTCTCAATAATGCAGAACATTAGCAAGAAAAATGTTATTAATAGGGCTAAGCAAAAGTATGTGCACCATACAGAACAAATAAATTTTGCTAGAATTCGTGCGAAATTGGTAATGTATTTATATATGTTAATTTGTATATTTTTATTCTGGATATGTAAAACAAATAAGTCCTCTAATAAATATTTGTTTCTAAATTAACATAGCTTGAAAAGAAGAATGATGGTGAAGAATTCACCCAGGCTGAGATGTTCATTAAGACACACAAAAGTCGAAAAGGAAAAGAAGTGGATGAACAAACACAGTTTGATATTGTAAGCTTATTAATTGTAGTTGGATTCCAATTTAGCAATTTTATGGACTATTTGGCTGGATAGGAATTAACTGGTTTTCTCTTCTACTAAGATATCTGTAACAGAGATGGTTGACTTGACTAAGATTAGATCATCGTATTGGTTAAGGACAATGTAGAAACACAGGGAAACACTAAAAGGGGGGTTGAATAGTGTTTCTTAATAATTTATGGAAGCTTTTCACAAACGATTAAGTTCAAAGCAGTTTCAGACAGGTTTAGAAAGCTGTCTGAAGTTAAGAAGACTTCTGAAAGTAATTTTAAATAGGTTTTCTTGCTTCTTTCAAAATTATTGAAACAATATTCAATACCCTTGGGTTAGTATTAAATAAATTGACAAGAGATAAGGGATAGAAAACTTAGCCAAGAAATTTATCCTGGTTCACACACTAACACAGTGAGCTACGTCCAGTCCCAATGGCAAACAATCACTGGATTTCCACTATATGAATATTTAGATTACAAGCTCAAATATGAGTACAGTCTCTCCAGACACAACGAGTACAGTTTCTCCAGACACAACAAGTACAGTCTCTCCAGACACAACAAGTACAGTCTCTCCAGACACCACCAAGTATTCTTTTTTAGTCTAGCCTCTCCAGGCTCTTCAACTAAGTATTCTTTATAAGTCTAGCCTCTCCAGGCTCTTCAACTAAGTATTCTTTTTCAGTCTAGCCTCTCCAGGCTCTTCAACTAAGTATTCTTTTTCAGTCTAGCCTCTGCAGGCTCTTTAACTAAGTATTCTTTGTTTCAGACAAGCCTCTCTAGGCTCAATATGCAGTATTACAACGAAATGTGTCTAAACTTTTGAACTACACAAGTTTCAAGCTTAAGCAGACACAGTGCACAATAATAACTGAGGTATACTCAGGATATACAGATGATATGCAAAGAAGATGAATCAGAGAGTTTTTTTCAAAGTAAAGCTTGCAGCGGAATATCTCCTAGGCTTTCTTGCAATAATTTTTCTCTATATGTCTCAATCTTCGATGGTCTTCATGGAGGGGTATTTATACCCAATCTTCAATCCGTTGAAATACCACCGTTTAGAGATAGAATTAAATGCTATTTAATCCATTGTGAGACATGCTTATAAGAGCTCTGATATTTCTGATACGGTACAAGGTTGCTCCTTCCATAAAGCTGCTACATATGTTGTTGCAGAGGCTGCGTTGCAGAGATTTCCTCAGTGGTGTATGAAATTCAAAAATACCAGGAAAAGTCTCTGTGTTCCTTGCTATAAATGTGTTACATGCAGCAGAGGTTCAGAAAAGTCTTCACAAGCTTCAGCAAAGGGTGCCACGTCATTAATGAGACTTCAGACAGCTTGAACACTTCAGACGGGTAGTGCACTTCAGACGGCTTCAACGTTTCAGACGTGTTTCAGAAGGCTTAACTCCTTAGACAGGTTGAAACCACTTCACATAGTCTTTATATAAGCTTATAGTGGCTTGCTGAAATCATAGATAAATCATTAAAACATATATGTATCTATGATAAATATTTTAACTCAAATTTGTTAAGCATTAAAACTTGGGAATTGAGCTGTCTTAAACATCATATTTTCTCTTATGATATTTTTGAGACTCAACATTCTCCCTATTTTTAATGATGACAAATTTGTTTAAAATACATAAATCTGAAATGAGTTTTAAAGATAAAAGAATAGATAGCTCCCCCTCAGATGGTGATCTCTTAAATGTATTTACTCCCCCTGAGTCATGTGATCACTTCAGATTCAGATTTTGTTAGTTTAATACTCCCCCTTTTGTCATCAATCAAAAGGGAATTCCAGAGCATAATAACAACAGCAGTCATAGCAGAATCATGAAATATGAATGAAAACAGCAAACATAAACACATCATGATGTGAGACACTGATAGTATTAATCAAAATGTTCAAAAAAAAATTTATCACTTAGCAGAAATAAACATGAGACATGGCTACACATCACTGACTACCCATCCTTCCTCAACAAAGCTTCTTTCATGAAGGCAATCAGCTCATCTTTGGCCTTGTCAACCTGAGAGATGAGAGCAGTCTTCATGTCCTCTTGGCCACTTCTAATCTGATGTTGCTCTTGAAGAATCTTATCTTGTTTAGCAATGAGATCAACATTCTTTTTCTCTAGCTTCTCTATCTTCAGCCTGAGCTTTCTGTTCTCTTCTTCAGGATCAGGTGGTGCTTCATAAAGAATAATCTGGATGTGTCTGCACACGAATCTGAGCACATCAAAACCTGGAAGCAAACCATACTCCTGTGGATGATACACCGGAAAGAAGAATGTTCCAATGAGACACATAATCTTCCAGTCTTCATGAAATGATTCAGACAAAGGTGGGAAATGGTCTCTGATGTAATGATATTTCACATTTATGAATTTTCCATGCCCTATGATAGAATCAGCATCTGGTCCAGTTGACCCAGAAGAGGATCCAACATCCTCTCTGATCTTCCAGTAAGATGACCAGACTCTGTCTCTGAAACTGTGATCCATGCCTCCACCTTGTCTCTTGATCGTTTCTGGTAGCTCCTTCCATTTGCTTGGAGTCAGAGGCTTGAAGGGAACAGGATAGGCCTTAGGTTCCTTGAACTTATCGGCAGGGCCTTCCTTCAGAGGGTACCTGGGAACAATTCTATCAGGTTGCACTAGAATCTTGGTGGTTGGCCTGATGGAAAATGTTCTAGGGGGCCTGTATCCTCTCATGCCAACAGACTTCAAATAATCCCTTTCAAAGAGTTCACCTTCTGTGCATAGATGTCTGACAAAACACCAGTCTTCATTACTCATCTTCAGACAATCAGCATCAGAAAAGGGATCAAGTGGAGCCCACTTGTGAGCAGGTGGTACCACACCCTTTCTGATCTTCTCAAGTTGCCCTGAGTACATCTGATTTAAGCTTCCTTGATACTTTATTCTTTCAGCATCTGAAGTATGTTTGACTAGCCCATGGTGCAGAGAGATAGGGGGTGTATCTCTGAAATATTGCAGCTTTTCATAGAGGTTTGGAAATTTGGGAACCCTTTCCCTCTCAAAGAAAGGTCCTTCATACCTCTTATGGGGCACTTCAGCTTCTTCATCATACTGATGCTGAGTGAAAGGAAATGCATAAGGATCAAAAGTGGGTTCTGTGAAGAAATCCCTACTTTTAGGTCCTAGCCTAATGTGTTCAGGCAACATACTCCCTTTCCACACCTTTGAGCTTTCTCCTTGCTGAATCTCAACAATGGGATCTTCAGATTGTGTTGACTCTGAAGATGATTATGATGAAGATGGTGGTGATGATTGAGGTGATGATGGTGATGGTGATGCTGCTTCTTCTTCCTTCTCTATAGGTTACCTTTCTTCTTCTTCTTTCTCCTCTTGTTTCTTTCCAGGTGAGGAAGGAGGTGATGGAGTCACATTGTCAAACCTCACCCTTGGTGTTTTCACAAGGGGTTTGACCTTCTCAGGTTCAGACACCTTCTCCCTTTCAGCTTGTTTTTCTTCTATTTTCTTCTTGAAATAAAGATTGGCCTTTACGAAGTTCTGGTACTTGCTAGCTTCATCCATAGCTTCCATTTGGCTAGCAATGCTCCTTGTAACCCTAGTAGTGGGTTCAGAAGCTGTCTCAAGAATCTTGCTCTTGGTTCTCCTCCTTTGTTGAACCCTAGACCTCTTTCTCTTCTTATTACTTTGAGCCAAGGTAGCTTGCCTATCATCTTCTGCCACGGCTAGCTGAGAGGCCACAGCGATAACATAGTCTGTCTTCTCTTGCTCAGCCTTCATATCCAATTCTTCTTGTTCTAAGGCAGTAGCTATGGCTGCCACTTGAATCAATTCTGGATCAGAGGGGCAAGCTGCCAAAGGTGAAGCTGCTACAGCTTCAAGATCAGCAAGGTTAGCAATCTCTTCCTCATGAGCCTTTCCTTCTATGTCAGAAGTAGGCTTAAGAGATTTTGCGCCTTCAGAAGCCTGACCCACTATTTCAAATGGGTTTTGCAAAGCCTTCTGAACAGGTTCAGATGCCTGAGTGTGCAGAGTAGTGGCTGCTGAAGATACCTTTACTGCACTCCTGACAGGGAGCTTCTTCAGCTTAGGTTGAGGGGATGGTTTGGAGGCCTTGAACTCTCCTTTTCTGATGTCCCCTTGAAGCTCTTGTTCAAGAATATCTATTGTGCTTCCTCTTCTTGAGGCCTTCTCCATGAGGACACTCTCCTTCAGAGTAGGAGATGGAGGTCTTGGAGTGAGAGGGTTCTTCAGGTTCATGCTCTTTAGATTCGACTCACCAAAGAACGCGGGTGACTTGTGATCAAACAGTTTTTCAATAGGTACTTTAAAGTGCAAGAGTACCTTTGTAATGAGAGTGTTGTGAGGTAGATTTGCACCAGAGTCTCTAATCTTCTTCTGCATGTGGAACATGATGATGCTGGGAAGATTGACTTTCTTCTTCTGCAGCAAGTGAATCATGCAGAATCTCTCCAATTCAGACACGTGGTTTCTGCTTCCACTCTTAGGGATTATGGAACACCCTAAGATGGAGTGAAGTACTCTGACCTTATCCAGCAAGAACTTAGAATCAGGAGTCTTGGGTTCTTCTGTACCATACAGCATCTTTGTGTACTTCTTTTGCCCATCATTCCTCAACTCCCATCTAGGAGTAAAGGTTTCTCCTTCAGCCTTGACCTTGGTGATGGTGGGGAGAATCCCTTCATCAACAAAAACAGGGACTCCTAGAACAGTAGCCTTAATGCTTTCATATACTCCCTTGGAGTTAGGGATTCCTCTAGCTGAAGCCCAGAAATCTATGACACTCTGCTCGTGCCATGAACAGTAGATGTTGTCAAAGAATGGAGTCCAGCCAGCAGCATCAAATTCCTCAACCAAATCCATACCAAGATTTCAAAGCTCTTCAAGGTCCACACCTTTCGATCTGACCACATTTCCACCGGAACTGGAAGACTTCTTTGGTGCCATTGATGAGTTGCAGAAAAACTTGAGAGAAAATGGTTGCTAGAGAGAAGAAGAAGTTCAAACAGTGCTGAGAGAAAATGTAAGACTTCCTCAACACTCTTACTCCTGCATTTATAGACCCACGATGCAATGATGGCCTGTACTGGCTGCGCGGATATTGGGTATCGTGTGAAGTGGAAGAGACAAAATAAATGGAATTCAACCATCTCAGATAGCCACGTCAGCAAGTCATTTCAGACAAGTGAGAAATTTCAGACACACATATAAAATTTCAGAAACCCTAAAATTTCAGACGTGTCACAATTTCAGACACCCTGGAATTTCAGATGCTCTTAACATATCAGACAGTATCATACACAATCGATTATTAGAAAATTCATGTATGTTCAAATTATTGCGTATGAACTTAAATCTATCTTCAGTCAGGGGTTTTGTGAATATATATGCCCATTGATGCTCTATGTCAATGAACTGAATATCAAAAACACCTTTCTAAACATAGTCTCTAATAAAATGATGCTTGATTTCTATATGCTTGGCCCTAGAATGTTGGATAGGATTTTTAGATAAATTAATTGCACTTGTATTATCACACAAAACAGGTATAGCAGAGATAGGAATATTAAAGTCCTCAAGCTGATACTTCACCCATAGTAGTTGTGAACAACAACTGGCTGCTGAGATGTATTCTGCTTCTGATGTTGATAATGCAATGGTGCTTTGCCTTTTGCTTGACCAGCTGATCATGTTATTTCCAAAGAAATGACATCCTCCACTGGTGCTCTTTCTTTCTATTCTATCTCCAGCAAAGTCAGCATCACAGTATCCTATTAACCTGTAATCCTTGTCTTTCTGGCAACAGGGGCAAAGGTTTCAGTGAAGTCAATACCTTCTTGTTGATTGTATCCTTGAGCCACCAATCTTGCCTTGTTTCTGACCACATTTCCTTCTTCAGACAACTTGTTTCTGAACACCCATTTGGTTCCAATAATAGTTTTCCCATGGGGTTTAGGAACAAGGGTCCATACATCACTCCTAGCAAATTGATTTAGCTCTTCTTGCATGGCCAGGATCCACCCTTCATCATGCAGAGCTTCATCAATGTTCTTTGGCTCAATTTCAGACAGGAAAGAAAGAGAATTCAGATTCTTGAATTTTGATCTTGTCTTCACTCCTTCTGAAGTGCTGCCAATGATTTGCTCCTTAGGATGATGTGACTTGTATCTCCAGTTAGTTTTCTGAGATACTATTTGATCTGTCTGAGACTCAACATTTGTCTGAAGAGGTTCGGATGGTGCTTCAGACACCTGTTCATCCTTCAAGCTATTATGATCATTCAACTCCATTCCTGCAAAATCATCTTCTAGATCTGATAGTTCCCTATCAGTCTCTTTCATGTCATTGAATTTAACATGAATTGATTCCTCTACAATTAAAGTTCTAGAGTTATAAACTCTATAGGCTTTAGATGTTTCAGAATAACCTATGAAAAATCCTTTGTCAGACTTTGCATCAAATTTTCCAAGATCATCATTGGTGTTGAGTATGAAAAACTCACATCCAAAGGGATGGAAATATGATATGTTGGGTTTCCTTCCTTTCCACAATTCATAGGGAGTTTTTTTCAGAATTGGTCTTACCAATATTCTATTTTGAAGGTAGCAAGCTGTGTTAATCGCTTCTGCCCAGAAGGATCTTGGTAGACTACATGAGTTGAGCATGGTTCTTCCCATTTCTTGCAAACTTCTGTTCTTTCTCTCAACAACCCCATTTTACTGAGGTGTTCTTGCCATAGAGAAATTATGGGAGATCCCATTCTCTTCACAGAACTGTTGAAAGTTTGCATTCTCAAACTCTCCACCATGATCACTTCTGATGACAGATATACAGAATCTTTTTTCATTCTACACCTTCTTGCAGAATATTGTGAAATTCCTGAAAGTCTCGTCCTTGTTTCTTAAGAATAACACCCATGTAAATCTAGAGTAGTCATCAACAATGAGTGTTCTTACCATTCATGTTTTCTGTTCTAATAGGACCAAACAGGTCAATATGTAGTAGTTCTAATGGTCTGCTAGTAGAAACAACATCCTTACTCTTACAAGAGTGTCTTGTTTGTTTCCCTTTCAGACAGCTTTCACATAAAATGTCAGATTTGTAAGAAAGCTTGGGCACTCCCTTAACAAGGTTGTGTTTTGCTAACTTTGAGATCAATCTCAAGCTGGCATGCCCAAGTCTTTGATGCCAAATCTGTTTTTCATCTTCAACAGAGATAAAACATTTTACATTTTGACTTTCTAGCTCGTCTAGATCAATTTTGTACACATTACTATGTCTTTTAGCAGTAAAAAGGATTTGATCAAGAGAGTCTTTGACTATACATCCTTCTTTGGTAAAGGAGACCATATATCCACTGTCACACAATTGACTTATGCTCAGTAGATTGTGCTGAAGTCCCTCTACTAGAAGAACATTCTTAATAAGGGATAAAGGAGATATACCTACAGTCCCTATACCAGTGATCTTCCCTTGCTGGTTTCTACCAAAGGTGACCACACCTCCTGCTCTGGGTCTAAGGTTTTGGAACAAAGACCTTTCTCCTGTCATGTGTCGCGAGCACCCACTGTCCAGGTACCATTTGTGGGGTTTTCTTAGTCCTGTTAAACACATCTGCAATAAGAATGATCAAGTTTTTAGGTACCCATATTCTTTTGGGTCCTTTCTTGTTAGCTTTGGGCCTTGCTTTTCTCTTGTGTTTGCACTGAGCCACATTGTGTCCAGGCTTACCACAGTGAGAACACCCAATAACCTTCTTTTTGCCTTTAGTAAAATTTAAGACAGTAGGAGGTTCAGAGGTGTTGTGATCACAAAAGCCTAAACCACTTTTGTCAAGAGGATCCCTTTGATTGCCCAACAATCTGTTAAGGTTATCTGTCCCTTTGACAAACTTAGCTAAGTCTTTTGTCAGTTCCTCAACTTGTTTATGAAGTTTTTTGTTTTATTCAGAGATAGTTTGTGAACTGCTGCTTTCAGTTACAAGGATTTTCTCCTTGAGCATAATATTTTCTATCTCAAGAGCCTCATATTTACTGCACATTTCTGTGTGGGCTTTGGATAGATTCTTATATTCTTGGAAAAGTTCCTCGGAACTTTCCATCAGGTCATCATACATCTCTTGAAGAGTTAAGGGAAATACCTCAGCTTCAGAGCTGTCTGATGAGGGCAGGCTGGCCATGAGACACAGGTTGGCCTCTTCTGAAGTGTCTTCCTCTTCTTCTAAGGTGGACTCATCAAGACCCTCCCATGCTTCCATCAATCCTTTCTTCCTCTTGAAGATCTTCTTCTTTTTTAGGCCGTTTTTCTTCAGTTTTGGGCATTCAGCTATCATATGACCTGGCTGTTTGCATTCATAGCAAGTAATTTTGTCATTTTGAAAATCCTTACCTGACTTACCTACTTTAGAGGTTGAAGGTTGGTTCTTTCTCAGCTTTCCTCTATTTTGTAGCATCCTCTTAATTTTCCTGCTGAGAAGAGCAAGATCATCGTCTTCTGAGCTATCTCCAGAGTCGTCATCTGCTTCTGAGGTTTCCTCAGCTTGCATGGCTTTAATGCTACCATGCTTAGAATGTTTGGCTTTGGAGTTTAATGCCAACGACTTTTTCTTGACGTCATCTTCTTCAAGCTCAAGCTCATGAACTTTAAGAGATCCCAACAGTTCTTCCATTCTAAGAGAGTTTAAGTCTCTTGCCTCTTGAATGGCTGTAACTTTGGATCTCCAGGACTTTGGCAGACTTCTCAGAATTTTTCTATTATTGTCTCTAGATTCAAAAGTTCTGCCTAAGGACCTGAGTCCATTCATTATAGTCTGAAACCTCCCAAACATTTGATCTATGGTTTCAAATTCCTCCATCTTGAACATCTCATATTGATGTATGAGCATGCTGATTTTGGATCTTGACAGTTTCAGTCCCTTCATGGGCCACTGCAAGAGTATCCCAGATCTCTTTGGTAGATGAACATCCATGAACCTTCTCATATTCTGATTTGTTCAGCGAGCATATCAGATAGAGTTTGGCTTTGGCAATTAACTGAACTCTAGCCTTCTGCTCTAAGGTCCATTCAGCCTTAGGTATTGATACTCCGTTATGTGTAGGCACATAGTCTCCATCAGTGACCACATCCCAGACATCGATGTTGTTGCTTTCAATGAACAACTTCATACGATCCCTCCAATAGTGGTAATCTACTCCATTGAATGTTGGGGGTCTTGTGATAGAGGATCTTTCAGTGATGTACTGCCTGTTGTTGGAAGCTTCCATCTGGATCTTTAGTCCTCAACACTTGTAAGGTGCTCAACCCTGAGTTAAGCTCTGGTACCAACTGTAGAAACACAGGGAAACACTAAAAGGGGAGGTTGAATAGTGTTTCTTAATAATTTATGGAAGCTTTTCACAAACGATTAAGTTCAAAGCAGTTTCAGACAGGTTTAGAAAGCTATCTGAAGTTAAGAAGACTTCTGAAAGTAATTTTAAATAGGTTTTCTTGCTTCTTTCAAAATTATTGAAACAATCTTCAATACCCTTGGGTTAGTATTAAATAAATTGACAAGAGATAAGGGATAGAAAACTTAGCCAAGAAATTTATCCTGGTTCACCCACTAACACAGTGAGCTACGTCCAGTCCCAATGGCAAACAACCACTGGATTTCCACTATATGAATATTCAGATTACAAGCTCAAATATGAGTACAGTCTCTCCAGACACAACGAGTACAGTCTCTCCAGACACAACAAGTACAGTCTCTCCAGACACAACGAGTACAGTCTCTCCAGACACCATGAGTACAGTCTCTCCAGACACAACGAGTACAGTCTCTCTAGACACAACGAGTACAGCCTCTCCAGACACAACGAGTACAGTCTCTCCAGACACAATGAGTACAGTCTCTCCAGACACAACGAGTACAATCTCTCCAGACCCCACCAAGTATTCTTTTTCAGTGTAGCCTCTCCAGGATCTTCAACTAAGTATTCTTTATCAGTCTAGCCTCTCCAGGCTCTTCAACTAAGTATTCTTTATCAGTCTAGCCTCTCCAGGCTCTTCAACTAAGTATTCTTTTTCAGTCTAGCCTCTCCAGGCTCTTCAACTAAGTATTCTTTGTTTCAGACAAGCCTCTCCAGGCTCAATATGCAGTATTAAAACGAAATGTGTCTAAGCTTTTGAACTACACAAGTTTCAAGCTTAAGCAGACACAGTGCACAATAATAACTGAGGTATACTCAGGATATACAGATGATGTGCAAAGAAGATGAATCAGAGAGTTTTTTTTCAAAGTAAAGCTTGCAGCGAAATATCTCTTAGGCTTTCTTGCAATAATTTTTCTCTATATGTCTCAATCTTTGATGGTCTTCATGGAGGGGTATTTATACCCAATCTTCAATCCGTTGAAATACGACCGTTGTTGTTGCTCCTGCCATAAAGCTGCTACATATGTTGTTGCAGAGGCTGCGTTGCAGAGATTTCCTCAGTGGTGTATGAAATTAAAAAATACCAGGAAAGGTCTCTGTGTTCCTTGATATAAACGTGTTACGTGCAGCAGAGGTTCAGAAAAGTCTTCACAAGCTTCAACAAAGGGTGCCACGTCATTAATGAGACTTCAGACAGCTTGAACACTTCAGACGGGTAGTGCACTTCAGACGGCTTCAACGCTTCAGACGTGTTGAACCTTCAGAAGGCTTAACTCCTTAGACAGGTTGAAAGCACTTCACATAGTCTTTATATAAGCTTATAGTGGCTTGCTGAAATCATAGATAAATCATTAAAACATATATGTATCTATGATAAATATTTTAACTCAAATTTGTTAAGCATTAAAACTTGGGAATTGAGTTGTCTTAAACATCATATTTTCTCTTATGATATTTTTGAGACTCAACTCAACAGACAAGGCATAGGAATTTCTGCTATGATTTTGGCTCTTGGTCTACAAACCCAGCTGCTTATCTTTTCTAGCCAGTGCCTTGTTCTTTTTCTTTCTCTCATTTGGATACAACCACAGTCTAATGGTTGCTACATAATTAGTTGGATATTGTTGCCTCATGTATATTTTTTCTACAAATAATTCGTGTTGTCTATTTCAATATTTTTACTGCCTAGTTACATCAATCTTGATCTGCTAGCCTACTGGCTAATTTGACCTTTTGCTGCCTGGTTGCTTCAGCTTAATTTTTTATTTGGTTTGCCTGCTCTCTATTTTGGTTTCTTGCTGGCTAGGTGTATCTGTCTTGTTCTGGTAAGTTCGTGGATGAATGCAATGCACACATTAGTTTGTTCAAATTCATCTTAATGTGAATTTCCTTTACGTTAGAATATATTACCTTTGTCTGTGGCAAGGATCAGATTTTTTTATTCATTTTGGTTTTGTTTGGTCTTGGCTTATCATCTTTAGGGATTACTTGCTGTCTTTTTTGTACATGGACTTGATCTGTTAGCTAACTTTAGCATTCATTAGTTTGGTTTTTTTGGGGTTGTCTTGTAACTTTGTAATCATGTCGGTAGTCCTATGATACATAATAAGGATTTATTTTGTAATGGGTTGGAGTACCCATTGTACTCCATATTAATTTTTTCTCTTTGCTTAGCAAAAAAATATTAGATGAAATCAATTTGTTAAAACTTTGTGTTTGACCATTTTTTATTAGGAAAAGCTTCAAGATTCAATTCATGATTCAAGTGAATATGCCAAACAAGCATTTCAATCATTGTTTGGAAAAGAAATGTCGGGTAGAGAGTGTTGTTATGGAAGAACTGTCACTCCATCACAATTCAAAAGAAATGAAGAAATTAAAGCTCTTAAGAAGCAACATTCAAATGAATTGAATTGTTGTATTAACAGGTCTCAAGGAATGGAAGCGCTTTTTAGATGTGTTTTGAAGCAGAACAACCCAACATTGGATGATGAAGCTATAAATATTATGATTGCAAATGCAACAGCAAATGAAAATAGCGCAACAATGCCACATTCTTCTACATCCACTCATACTCCTAATATTGAGAAGGTATGTGATAACACCGATTTGTTAATTATTACCAATGTATGAAATACTAACTTATAAGTTATTACTACTTATAAAATTGTATATTTTTTGCTTTCATAATTACAGGTTATAATCGAGGATGCAGATCATTTTGAAGATGTAGAAGAAGAATGATATTCATGATGAGATATCTTGGAAGTTAATATTCTTAATTGGATGTTATTTGTTGAATTTGAGAGATAGAAAGCTATTTTATCGATTAGATAGGTTTATGTCAATTTTCTATATTTTGAGAGTTTATACAAATGACAAAAAATAGATACAAAGCATTTTTATGAATCTTTTGGAATATTTTAGATTAAGTATTTATTATATATATGTATACTTATTACAATTTACAGGTTAAATTGCTAATTTTATTTATATTTAGTCATTGTACTATATATATATATATATCATTAAATAATTAAATATTATAATTAATAAATGATATTCATATAAATGTGGATTAAATAAATAATCCTATAAAAGTATTGTTATCTAAACTCAAAATTGATAATTATTATATATATGGTGTGGTCTTACTTAAATAAAAATTAAAAAATTACATCTAAAAACTGTGGCTTAAAATGTATGTATAGGCCATAATTATATAATTACAGCCTAATTAAATAAAAATTAAAAGATTACATTTAAAAACTGTGGCTTAAAATGCATAGGGCACAATTATATAATTTTAGCTTAAAATTGATGACTGTTTTTTATCTTTATTGTCCACGGTTATAAAATGTGGTATAAAATATATGTCCACACCTGAAAAACCGTGGTTTACATATATAGCCACAGAAATAAAACTATGGTCTAAACCCTGAAAAACAAAAAATGTGGCTTAAAAGTGCTCACGAAAATCGTGGTCTATTCTATTAAGTTTAGACCACGATTGTAAAAAAGTGTGGCCGAAGGTGAAAAACTATGGCCTATTGGAATAGGCCACGGACGAAGATAGAACGGCTAAGAAACCGTGGTCTAAACTTTTAGGCCACAGTTTTAATGTTGCGACCACAATTTTTAGCTATGGTCTAAGGTCATAAATGTTGTATTGAGGGTGGAAATCCTTTGATAAATCTCAAATTCTGCATTAACAAGAACACAAGAGAAATCACTTCTCAAAACTGAGTTTCTCACAACAATAGAAATCTAATCTTCTTTGCCTTGGCTGGGCGCTACTTATAGCCCCTTGGCATTCAGAAAAGGTTACAAAATTAAAACTCTAATTAAACAAATAATTGGAAGCCTTAAAAATCTAAATGTAATTACCCCAAAATTATTAATATGCAGCCTACAATATTAACAAGGGAAAATAAAATTGCTCCAAGCTTTAAAAATGCACACGTGCTTCAAGTCAGCCACCTAGTGGATAAAAGAAAATACGCATGTGCACTTCAAGTCTGCCACATAGTGTTAAAAAATGCGCATGTGTTTGTAATTTGCATCTTCAAGGCTTGCCTTGTTCTTATGTTTCCTTACAGTAATAGAGTAACTGCTTGCTAGGATTAGAGGAACCATTAGTGGACAAGAGAGAATTCAGAATGCTAAGGATCGGGGTAAGTAACGAGGATGATCAATTACGGTACTTGGTTTAGCAAACCCTCCCTATTAGATTACAGACTTTTTAGGGCCAATTTAGGAAGACTTTGAGGTTCCATAGGATCCTAAGAAGAAAGACCCCCATAGGACTAGGCGGCAAAGAGTATAGAGAGAGGTACAAACTGGAGACCCAAATTTGGGAAGAGATAGATGAGGAGAAAACCTATTAGGATACACCCAGGAGTTGAGGAATCACTGAGGGAGAGTGAAGGCGATGAGACCCTAGTTGTGTAGACTTCGACAGAGAGCCAAGAGGAAAAAAGAGGGGTACTGAACCTTTAGGGGATAACTACCACAAAGTTAAGAGGATCAGAGTGCGCAACAGAAACCTCACCCGGTTTCCAATAGGTTTAGAAACCTCGGAGGAGGCAGGGTAACCGGGGAAAGGTTTGAGTTATTGAGAAAGGAAAGAGTTGGGTCCTTAGGACCCTGGTGCGAGGGCATAGCGGACTACCTCACCGTTTGCCATGTTCTTTACTCGCTAGAGAGGAGTGTTCTCTTTGCTTCTCCACTTTCAGCCATGCACAGTTTCTGCCAGCACCAGTATAGTGCAAGGAGCACACAACCGATTGTGTCTGCCACTAGCCTTATTCTGGTGGTGTTTTTTCCAACCCGATGACCCTTCTGAGGGACCACTCTAGATAACTGTCAGGTAGAATCCTTGGGAATTGCCGTTGGGAGTACCATTTTGGGTGTTGGGGCTAATCTGACAACCTTTGTAGAGGTCGATGAATATTTCAAAGGGTAGAGGATGGCAAGAGACCGCTAAGTCCCTAGCGGGGGTTAGGGAACTCTCACTTAAGTTGAACTAGGTAGTCGCGCTGCATGTCCACTTGAGTCTCATCACTTGTTTGGTAGAGCAGAATTATGGTCGTACGCTATGGAAAGGATGATCGAATTAGGTCGGGAACCTTAAGGCACGATTTAGCCGGTTAGAGACCACAAGGTTCATGCGTCACCGATTAGGTGGTGTTCCACGCAAGAACCTAGGGTTAGGACCGTTAGGGAGACTTTAGCAGGTGGAGGGTAGGAGAACTAGGTGGACTTGGATATATAAGGGGTTATGAGGGTGAAATGGAGAGATCGAGGATAAATGAAACAAATTTTGAGGAAAGAATTTATTTAAGGGAGGTAGAATTGTAACATCCCGGAAATTGGAATCTAGAAAATATTGTGGAAGCCATAGGCTGTGAATCCAGCCAAGGAAAGGGAGGTTAGAAGTAGTAAGAGGACTTGGGGGCTTGAGTGTGAATTTTGATGAGAAGTGGGGAATGTATTAAGAGCTATGATTTTAAGGTAATTTAGAAGTGGAACCAGGTGTTAAGCCAAACACAACTGTAGATCTAACTTAGAAGGAATCACACCTTAAGACAGAGATAATTATGGGTATTCAGATAAGACCAAAAGTAGGGGCATTGAATGAGGGAATTAGATATAGAAGGAAGGGATTAGCTAGAGGACTAACGAAAGTGAGGGAAGAGACTCAGATGAAAGGAATTAAGTTAGAAGAAGGTTAATACACTAGGAATAGAGGGGAGGAGGGAGTAAGAGTGAAGAAAGGAAGGATTTGAGTTCAGGTAGGCTCACTCAAGCGAGCCAGATCTCGCTTGAGCGAGGGATATGGCAGAGAGGGGGAGTTTCTGAGTTAGGGCTCGCTCGAGCGAGAACCCCTGCAACATCAGAGGGTGCTCTCTAAGTTAGGGCTCGCCCAAGCGAACAGGTACTCGCTAGGGAGAGGATAGCTTCAGGGGGTGATCTCTGAGTTGGGGCTCGCTCAAGCAAGCAGATGCTCGCTTGAGCGAGGGAGCGTTTTCTGCATTAATTTGTGTTGCTCACTCAAGTGAGCGTATCCTCGCTTGACCGAGCGTGCGCGTTCTCAGTTTTAAAAAACAGAGATTTAGGTCTTCTAACCCTCATTTCTCCCACACCGTTCAAGGAGAAAAATGGACTGGAGCCAACATACCATTCAAGGAGCTTGGATCTTCATCCCCTTCCCTTCATTAGAGGTGAGTGTGGTTCACCCACTCACTTTCATTTTGATTTAATGCCCATGTATGCTCCCTAATCTCACTTCCCTTGCTTATATTGTTGATTGTAGTTGATTAGAGATGAATCTAGGGTTGACTGTTGGATTGATTGGTTGTATACTCACATGGCTCAAACCCTAGGTTAGAGGATTTGAGATTTTTGTGAAATGGTTGTATATTGATGATGAAGAGGATTTAGAGGAGTTATACATTCATGCACATGCTTATGAAATTATTGTCATGTCTCATGTCCCTAATTCATTCATGTTAAAAGAAAAGGATTTGGGTCTTGGCACCTCATGCATAAAGAGGAATTTCATGGGTCGTTGGACCAAAGAGGGGTCTTCGGACCAATGAGGTATAAGAGGAATGAGGTAATCCCTTTTACTCCTAGGCCAAGGGGTAAATGAGACTCCTCAATTAAAATGAACCACATGCATATAATCTTTTTTTGATAATAAAACTTAAAGATGGTGGCCCTGGACGACGGTCCTTCGTCACACGGTCGAGCGCTCAAAAGAAATTACAGTGGAAAAACACCTCGGTGTGGGTTACACACTTAATTGCTCCTTGAGGGAGGTTTTGATTTATTTACTTGGTATGATACACATGACTTATTTGTCTGGGTGCATATATATATATGTGTGTGTGTGTGTGTGTGTGTGTGTATGAACTGTTGCATTCTCATCTGCCTGATTTCTTACATTGTATGCATGATCACATTCACCGGGACGTTAGTCTCATCCTAACAAATTTCCCCCGCTTTGACATTAAATGTAATATAAATTGTTATGATGAATTGTATATCGAGAAGTATCCAAAACATTTTTTATATTGATTTTGTCAAGAATATTACATTTTGAATATGTACATAAATGTACTCAATAAATACCAATATAAGATATATCAATTTCAACCAAATATATATATATATAATCAATAAGATACAGTAAATATTTAAAATTACTAATGCATGATAGTTAGCATGACTCTTCGGCCTCCTAATTAATCCTCTTAATTGTTTCTTTTATGGGTGAAGTATCTCTAGAGTTATGGGAAATTAATGTCAAAGCGGGGGAAATTTGTTAGGCTGCTACTATCAATGAACTAAGAAGATACTAGGGATAATAAAAAGAAACTACGAACAAGAGAAAGGAAATACTTTAGGGTTTTTCATAACTCTTCTGAAAGACATAATAAACTAAATAGCATTGTTATTGGGACAACACCCAATTCCAGCTAACTTCTAGGAATTAAAACAAAAATTAGAAATATATATATATATGCCTAAATCTAGATAAAATCCCTCATCCAAAGAGGTTTCTGAGTGACTCTCTTGGGCCAGCTCAAGCTCACCTGCGACTGCTTAACAATACTGCCCGCCCCACTTGAAACTTTGTCCTCAAGGTTTGTATGTGGTCCACGTGGATTGTGCTTTCTATGGACGGGTAAGATTGCGCCTTGGTAAGTGGGGGAAGATCTGATGGTGCAGAAAGATCCTTGGGGGAAGAAAAAGGTAGTACACAGATTATGCTTTCTACCAACGGTCCGGATGGTTGCAGAAGATGGGGAAGTCGATCGTGTGGATGTGTGTAACATCCCAAGTTTCAACCATTTTCAATAAATCAAATTAATATGGAGAAAAGACTTTATAAAAGGAATTAGGGTAAAATGGAATTAAGAAGAGAAAGCTAGGAAATTTAATTCTGGCATTCTCGCTCAAGGGAGGGGTTCTCGCTTGAGCGAGAGTTGCAGCAAAAATGTGAAATTTGAGTTCTAATAAATTCGCTTGAGCGAGGAGGCCCTCGCTTAAGCGAAAACAAGGGTGGTTTTATAGACTCTCTGGAAGATTTTCGCCCAAGCGAGAGTCACCTCGCTTGAGCGAGAATTGTCCAGAGAAGGGTTACTCTCTGGGGTATTTTCGCTCAAGCGAGAGGCTTCTCGCTTGAGCGAGAATACGAATTGGGGATTTTTAGGCTTCCTCGCTCAATGGAGAATAAGCAAAATCAATTTTTTAAAACAGAAAGCTCCAATCTCTTATGATTTATTACACCTCTTTAGAACACTAGAGAGAGAGAAAAGAATCCTAGAGAGAGAAGTTCTCCTCGAAGCTTGAAGGAAGGCCCCAAGGTCAAGAGATCCACCATTCAACTCTCCAAAACCTTTTTCTTCTTCCTTTGTGGTTCTCTTTAGGTGAGTAGAGCTCACCCACAACACTCCCCTTTTCTTGTAGACTATGTATGAGCCCTAATCTTGTTATTCCCCTTCTATTTGTGTGCGTTTGAACTATTATGCATGTTATGATTTGGTATTTTGTTGATGGATATGATATTGTTGTTGTTAATGGAAACCCTAGGTTAGGGAGACCTTGAATGTTCATGGTTCATGTTCAAAGTTTCAAGTTCATGGAAAAACTACCTATGTAACCAAGTTATTTAAAGATTCAAGAGAAAGATTCATGTTAAGGCTTCGGCCATCACGGGTCCTTGACCAATCATGATTCA
This sequence comes from Sesbania bispinosa, assembly GCA_026901365.1. Classification (NCBI taxonomy): domain Eukaryota; kingdom Viridiplantae; phylum Streptophyta; class Magnoliopsida; order Fabales; family Fabaceae; genus Sesbania; species Sesbania bispinosa. The sequence goes on along the minus strand of QLOH01000007.1, from coordinate 2,314,340 downwards.
TGTTAAAAACTGGGCTTCGACCGTCATGGTAACGGTGGCGACATAATGTCCCCGAGGGGGATACCCCTTGGGGTTTGAGCTTAGTCTAACTACATGTCAAGTGAAAAGACCCCTACTGTTGGGAAAGCAACTCATGTTATATGGTGTTGAGGTTTTTGATTTCTATTTATTATATTCCATATGATGTCATGTTTATTGCAAGATAATATGTCTGTATGCACTGCTCTGCTCACAGAGGCAATAGTCTCACCCCTTCGTGGGTTTATGTTTTATATCGAAAGACAGGTCGCTGAGGACTTGTATGCTGACCCAACCGTAGAGATTTTCTTGGACTGAAGGTTGTTATTTTGAATGATGATTTAGTTGTATTTATTGTATAGTCCTTGGAGTACTATGTATTTTGATGGATATTTAGTACATATGTATCTTTAGACTTCCGTTTTGTCGGGGCACGTGTATTGTAATATCCATGAATTAAATGTTTGTATCTATTCACAGGACAAGTTCATATGGAACCTTGTAATGAATTTTACTTGTTGGATTTACTGTTATTGATATTCTTAATATTCCGCAAATTAATTCCCTAATTCCGGGACTTATGCTTCCAACGGGCATAATTTCTGAATTTTGGGAATTATGACGTTACATTTTGGTATCAGGGCAATTCAATCCAATTGGATTGTGGATTAGTGATCTCTTGCTATTTAGTCATTATCCTTTATGCATGATTATGAAATATAGAGACTGATCACCTCCATGTTTTTTAATTAATGTGTAGACGATTTATGGCGGGAGGCAGGAGGGATAGACCCCAGGTTCGACCATGATATCCTTCACCACATAATACTAATCAGGATCTGGTGGCCGCAACTCTCCAAACTCTAACTCGCATCATGGGTGATCAAGTGGCTTCTAACCGGGATCAGGTCGCCACCAATGCAGCTACAATCCAAGAGCTCTGTCGAGTGCCGACGGGAACGCCACCACCCTCGGTGGTAGACCCATTTGTACAAGGGCTCACGGATTTTCGGAAGCATAACCCTTCTCCTTTTACAGGGGCATTCGACCCTGAAGTTGCAGCAAAGTGGCTCAAATATCTCAAAAGGATCTTTGAGGTCATGAGGTGTTCTGAAGAGCTGAAGGTGTCCTATGATACTTATATGCTCCGGGGAGAGGCTGAGGACTGGTGGCACGGAGCTAGTGCCCTTTTCGGTACACCAGGGATCCCCATCACTTGGGAATAATTCGAGACTGCTTTCCTCAACAAGTACTTCCCGGCCAATGTGAGAAGGCAGATGGAGACAAAGTTTCTACAGTTCAAGCAAGGGATTCTGACGGTGGGGCAGTACGTGGCTAGGTTTGAGGAATTGGCCAAATACTCCCGCTTCCTCCAGGTTCACCCAGATGAGCAGTGGAAGTGTAGGCAACTGGAGCAGGGTATCAAGCCAGAAATCAAGAGGGTTGTGGGGACCTTGGAAATTAGGGATTTTCCTACCCTGGTCAGCAATTACCTCATTGCTGAGGATCACCTAAAGGAGGTCGAGGCATCCAAGTCCTCGAATCCTAAAGGTAAGAGGAAGATGGAGGACCATGTTTAGGGCAAGGGCTCCAGGCCCAAGTTTCAGAGCAACCCCATCCTTTCCATATGTCCCGCTCAGAAGCCAGGAGCGATGCCCACGTGCCCCAAGTGCAGGAAACTCCACAAGGGGGAGTGCCTCCTTGGACAACAGAGATGCTACTACTGCAAAGATCTGGGCCACATACAGAAGGAATGTCCAAAGAAGAAGGATCAGCCCAAAGCCCAAGCCATAGGGAGAGTCTTTACCCTTAGTGGGGAAGCGGCTGCAAAGGCCGAAAATCTGATGCAAGGTATGTGCTTATTAAATAATAAGTCCTTAGTTGTACTGTTTGACTCCGGGGCAACCCATTCATTTATTTTTTATGATTGTGTGAAGGAACTAGACTTGTGTGTTACCTCTTTACCGTACCTCCTAAATGTCACCACTCCGGCCAATGAGGCAATTTCCACCTCTCTTGTTTGTTTAAATTGTTCTATCATTGTGCAAGAGAGGGCCTTCGAGGTCGACTTAATCTGTTTACCACTTAAAGGCATAGATGTAATCCTCGACATGGATTGATTGTCCAAGAACCAAGTCATGTTGGACTGCTTCAATAAAGTTGTTGTTCTTCCGTCCCTTCCTCATATTTCGAGGGAGCGACCACATGTTTTATTTTCTTGTGCCACTCAAGTTTCCAAAATCATATGTGATGGGAGTGACTGCTTTCTTTTAATGTTATCCTCAACTATAGATAAGATCTTTAACCTAGACAGTGTAGCTGTAGTCAAGGAGTACCAGGATGTTTTTCCCAGTGAGATCACCACCCTACCACCTGATATGGGATTGTATTCTCCATAGACTTGGTTCCGGGTACCAGACCCATATCCAAGGCCCCTTATAGGATGTCACCACTAGAACTCAATGAGCTTAAGACACAGTTAGAGGGACTCATAGAGAAGAAATTCATTACGCCTAGTGTGTCACCCTGGGGAGCACCTGTGCTCTTGGTCAAGAAGAAAAATGGGAGAATGAGATTGTGTGTGGACTATAGGCAGTTAAATAAAGTAACCATAAAGAACAAATATCCTTTGCCTAGTATAACTCAGGGGAGCGTTCGTCTTCTCTAAGATAGACTTGCGGTCAGGATACCACCAGATTAAGATTAAGAGTGAAGATATACCTAAGACCGCTTTTAGGACCAGGTATGGGCACTATGAGTATTTGGTGATGTCGTTTGACTTAACCAATGCTCCCGCAATGTTCATGGATTACATGAACCGGATCTTCCGGCCCTTTTTGGATAAGTTTGTTGTGGTGTTTATCGACGACATCCTTATCTACTCCCAAACCTTAGAGGAGCATGATCAACACTTGAGGGTAGTTCTCGGGATTTTGAGGGAAAAAAAGCTCTTTGCAAATCCTAAGAAGTGTGAGTTCTGGTTAGATAGGGTGCATTTCTTAGGCCATGTGATCTCCCGAGAGGGAGTGTCGGTAGACCCTACTAAGATAGAAGCGGTTTTAGAGTGGGAGAGACCCAAGACCATCACTGAGATTAGACGCTTTCTAGGATTAGAAGGGTATTACCGGAGGTTTATTAAAGGGTTTTCTCAACTCGTTTTGCCCCTCACTAGGTTGACCCGTAAGGGACAACCTTCGTGTGGGACGAAAGGTGTGAGAAGAGCTTTTTGGAGCTCAAGAAGAGATTAACTTTTGCTCATGTGCTAGTGTTACCTGATCCACTAAAGACGTTTGAGGTTTACAGTGATGCTTCCGGGAAGGGACTCGGATGCATGTTGATGCAGGAAAGGAGGGTAGTAGCTTATGCTTCTAGACAACTTAGACCAAACGAGGAAAACTAGTCCACCCATGATTTAGAGCTTGCAGCTGTGGTGTTTGCCCTCAAGATCTAGAGGCATCACCTGTATGGAGTGAAATTTGATGTGTTCAGTGATCATAAGAGCCTTAGGTACCTTTTTTACCAGAAGGAGCTTAACATGAGGCAGAGACGGTGGATGAAATTCCTTAAGGATTATGATTTTGAGCTGAAGTATCACCCGGGTAAGGCCAATGTAGTGGCCGACACCCTGAGTAGGAAAACCCTTCATGCGTCTTTTATGATGGTCCATGAGTTAGAGTTGATAGAGAAGTTTAGAGACCTAAGCCTGAGTGTGGTGGTTGGAGCAGGCCATTTGAGCTTGCATCGGCTAGAGTTGACTAGTGAGTTGAGATCCCAAATCAGGGAGGCTCAGAGCTTAGACCCAGAGCTCCAAGCCAGGCAGGGTCAGTCAGGATTCTCTGTGTTAGAGGATGGGATGCTGCTCTTCCTAGGGAGGGTGTGTGTCCCTAAGAGGGTAGCCCCAGACAGGATATCCTGGAAGAAGCTCATAAGAGCAAGTTCTCAGTACATCCTAGCACTACCAAGATGTATCAAGATCTTAGGAAGATGTTCTGGTGGGAAGGGATGAAGAGGGAAGTACGTGAGTTTGTCTCTAGGTGCTTAGTGTGCCGGCAAGTCAAGATAGAACACCAAAAACCATCTGGACCGCTTCAGCCCCTAGAGTTACCTGAGTGGAAATGGGAGGGGATATCCATGGACTTTGTGATGGGACTACCTAGGGTCCCAACTGGTTATGACGCCATTTGGGTCATTGTTGATAGGTTGACCAAGTCAGCTCATTTTCTGCCCATCAAAGCCAATTACCCTTTAAATAAGTTAGCGGACCTATACATAAAGGAGATTGTAAAGCTCCACGGTGTTTACTCTAGCATAGTCTCGGATAGGGATCCGAGATTTTCCTCTAGGTTTTGGAGAGCCCTACACCAAGCCTTTGGGACTAGATTGAGTTTTAGCACAACTTATCATCCTCAAATTGATGGCCAGTCTGAGAGGACCATCCAGACCTTAGAGGATATGCTTAGGGCATTTGTTTTGGAAGACAAGGGTAGCTGGGATAGGTACTTGCCACTGATAGAGTTCTCTTACAATAATAGTTTTCACAGTAGCATTGGCATGGCCACTTATGAGGTATTGTATGGGAGGAGGTGTAAGTTCCCTTTGTGTTGGTATGAGGTGGGAGAGAGGAACCTTCTGGGGCCGGAATTGGTACAGGAGACCTCGGACAAAATCAAGGTTATTAGGGAGAAACTTCTGGCTGCTCAGAGTAGATAGAAGAGCTAAGTCATTAGAAGGAGAAAAGATCTAGAGTTTGAGGTAGGAGATCATGTTTTTCTTAAGGTCACTCCGGTCACAGGCATAGGAAGGGCCATTAGGGTCAAAAAGCTTAATCCTAGTTACACTGGTCCTTTCCAAATCCTTCAGAGAGTGGGTCCTATAGCCTACAAAATAGCCCCACATCCCCATTTCTCCAACCTTCATGATATATTTCATGTCTCCCAACTCAGAAAGTATATTCATGACCCTTCACACATCATTAGTTTCGAGTCAGTACAACTGAGGGAGGATTTGACAATTCTAGCCAGACCTGCACGGATTGTTGACCGAAGCGTTAAAACACTAAGAAACAAGTCAATCCCATTGGTGAAGGTGATTTGGGAGGGCCAGTCTGTAGAGGAGGCCACTTGGAAGAAGGAGGATGACGTCCGTGAGTTTAATCTAGAACTCATTGCTTGAGGTAATCCCTAAGATTAAAGCTCAAGTAAATCTTAATGTAATAACTAGACAATTTTGGGGGCAAAATTGCTCAAGGGGGGTAGAAATGTAACATCCCAAGTTTTAACCATTTTCAATAAATCAGATTAATATGGAGAAAAGACTTTATAAAAGGAATTAGGGTAAAATGGAATTAAGAAGAGAAAGCTAGGAAATTTAATTCTCGTATTCTCGCTCAAGCGAGGGGTTCTCGCTTGAGCGGGAGTTGCAGCAAAAGCGAGAAAGCTCTAATCTGGAAGATTTTCACCAAAGCGAGAGTCAACTCACTTGAGTGAGAATTGTCCAGAGAAGGGCTACTCTCTGGGGTATTTTCGCTCAAGCGAGAGGCGAGAATACGAATTGGGGATTTTTAGGCTGCCTCGCTCAAGCGAGAAACTCTAGCTTGAGCGAGAATGTGCGAAATCAGTTTTTTAAAACAGAAAGCTCTAATCTCTTATCATTTATTACACCTCTTTAAAACACTAGAGAGGGAGAGAGAGAAGAATCCTAGAGAGAGAAGTTCTCCTCGAAGCTTGAAGGAAGGCCCCAAGGTCAAGAGCTCCACCATTCAACTATCCCAAACCTTTTTCTTCTGCCTTTGTGGTTCTCTTTAGGTGAGTAGAGCTCACCCACAACACTCCCCTTTTCTTGTAGACTATGTATGAGCCCTAATCTTGTTCTTTCCATTCTATTTGTGTGTGTTTGAACTATCATGCATGTTATGATTTTGTATTATGTTGATGGATATGATATTGTTGTTGTTAATGGAAACCCTAGGTTAGGGAGACCTTGAATGTTCATGCTTTATGTTCAAAGTTTCAAGTTCATGGAAAAATTACCTATGTAACCAAGTTATTTAAAGATTCAAGAGAAAGATTCATGTTAAGGCTTCGACCATCACGGGTCTTGTACCAATCATGATTCATGTTAAAAACTGGGCTTCGACCGTCATGGTAACGGTGGCGACATAATGTCCCCAAGGGGGATACCCCTTGGGGTTTGAGCTTAGTCTAACTACATGTCAAGTGAAAAGACCCCTACTGTTGGGAAAGCAACTCATGTTATATGGTGTTGAGGTTTTTGATTTCTATTTATTATATTCCATATGATGTCATGTTTATTGCAAGATAATATGTCTGTATGCACTGTTATGCTCACTGAGGCAATAGTCTCACCCCTTCGCGGGTTTATGTTTTAGATCCAAAGACAGGTCGCTAAGGACTTGTATGCTGACCCGATCTTAGAGATTTTCTTGGACTGAAGGTTGTTATTTTGAATGATGATTTAGTTGTATTTATTGTATTTGGTGGATATTTAGTACATGTGTTTCTTTAGACTTCCGTTTTGTCATGGCACATGTATTGTAATATCCATGACTTAGATGTTTGTATCTATTCATAGGACAAGTTCATATGGAACCTTGTAATGAGTTTAACTTGTTGGATTTACTGTTATTGATATTCTTAATGTTCCACAAATTAATTCCCTCATTCTGAAACTTATGCTTCCAACGAGCATAATTTCTGAATTCTAGGAATTAGGACTTTACAATGTGGATGCGTGTGGGAAAGAGAGCTTTGACCTGTTGGCTCCTTGGGCGTGGTGCGTGTAAAGCTGCTGCGTGGCAGCGCACTGGACGACTGTGATGCGTCCACAAATTGTGCGCCCTCATCCAGCGGTGGAGATCGTATCTTATGAATTAAAGGCTCTGATGGTGGCAGCGTTATGGACGGCTGAGATGCGTCCGCAAAAATAGCGCCCTTATCCAGCGGTGGAGATTGCCCCTTTTGAATTAAAGGCTCTAATTGTGCCGTTTGAGATGCTGAAAAGTCAGTAGCGTGTGGATCCAGTAAATTGGGCTGCATGGAGGGCCCAGTTGGAACATGAGTGGGATCAAACGGTGGCAATGAAACTAGGACAAAAGAGATAGACTCTTTAAACGTGATAGGAGAAGTACATTCAGTTCCATTTTGAACTTTTTCTGCTTGCTTAGAGCTCTTGTGAGAGAGAGATTTGGGTGTTGGGTTCTCCTCAGAAAAACATTTAGTGACTTCAATGGGGATGGATTCGAAATGTTCTTCAGGGTCACTGCCAAAGAAAGGACACAAGAGAGAAACATGTACCACTGGATGTATCCTTGAGTCTGATGGGAGTTCTAGTTCGTAGGCAACGGTGCCGATATGACAACGGACAACAAAGGGGCCGTAATACCTTTTAGACAACTTCTCAGAAGGGCGACGAACAACCGTGCTCTGACGGTAGGGGCGTAAACGCAGCAGGATCCAATCACCTGGTGCGAAGGTGCACTATTTACAGTGTTTATTGGCTTGCTTCTCCATTCTCTAGCGATTCCTCTTGAGATTGTTCCTTAAAGTATTGATGATTTCTTGCCTTTTCCAGACAACCAATGGCAGTAGTTCCCGACACATAATTTGGGATGATTGGAGGCAGTTGTCCATATAATGCTTGGAAAGGAGACATCCCAATAGCAGAGTGAAAAGTGGAGTTGTGCCAGAATTCAGCAAGGTGGAGGATTTTATACCACTTACGATGATGGTCACTGACAAAGCAACGAAGGTATGCTTCCGAACTCCTATTGACTATTTCTGTTTGGTCGTCGGTTTCGGGATGATAAGCGGTACTGTATTTTAATGTAGTTCCCTGTAACCGGAATAGTTCCTTCCAAAAGGAGCTCAAGGAGAGAGGGTCGCGATATGATACGATAGATTTTGGAACCCCATGAAGGCGACAAATTTCCACTGAGAAGAGAGCTTCCAAATCAGAAGCAGTGAACTTGGTTGATAAAGCAAGAAAATGCACATATTTGGTCAATCGATCGCAGATAACCCAGATGACTGTGTGCCCAAAGGAATTCGGTAGGTGAGTCACGAAATGCATACTTAAATCTTCCCAGACTTGCTTTAGGGTGGGTAAAGGTTGTAGTAACCTATTTTTTTATGTGGTAGATACTTGTTCTGCTGGAAAATGGAGCACAAATGAATAAAAGATATGGCATCACTGTAAAGGTCAAGCCAATAGAAAGAAGCCGCAATGCGAGCCAAGGTGGGCTTTAAGCCTGAATGGCCTGCTGTTGGGGTGCAATGAAATTCAGGCATGAGACTCTGTCTCAACCCAGGAAGTTTTGGTACGTATAACTGCGCCTTGAAATACAACATCCCATGATTAAACTGAAAAACTTCTTTTAATTTCTCATCACTTAAAAACTTCTGAACAAGCTCCTTCCTTTTTTCATTTGTGGTGTAGTACTGCTGGAGTCTTTGAACTAGTGATGGAACAGGGGATGAGACGGATGAAAGTAGGATACTGTCCTCTGTGTAGCGTCTTGAGAGTGCATCTGCCACCTTATTTGAACTCCCAGGTTTGTAGAATATTTCAAAACTAAAGCCTTGCAACTTTGTAGCCCACTTTTGCTGTTCTGGGGTTTGGAAAGTCTGGGAGATTAAATTTTTCAAGCTTTTTTGATCTGTATAGATGTGAAAATGACTTCCAATAAGGTATTGCCGCCATTTTTTTTACTACCTCAGTCATTGCAAACATTTCTCAGGCATATACAGAAGCAACCTACATGCGGGGACACATCTTCTTACTGAAGAAGGCACGGGGATGACCTTCTTGGGATAAGACGGCGCCAATGGCAACTGCAGAAGCATCAATCTCAATGACAAAGAGCTTGGTGAAGTCTGGTAGGGCTAGAACAAGCATTGTTGTTGTTTTATTTTTGAGCTTTGTAAAGGCTTGCATGGCCTCTGTACACTAATGAAAATTAGAGGAACTCAAAAGATCGGTGAGGGGAGTGGCGAGAGAGGCGTAGTGGCGAACAAACCGTTTGTAGAAATCGGTAAGGCCCAAAAATCCCCTGAGTGTCATGAGAGAACGTGGCACTAGCCAATCCAAAATTGCTTGTACTTTATCTGGATCAGCAGCAACACCTTGGGCTGAGATCACATGACCCAAATAGGAAACAGTAGGCATAGCAAAGATGCACTTAGATAATTTAGCAACAAACTGGTTAGAAGCAAGTAAGTCTAAAATGATGCGTAAATGAACTAAGTGATCTGCTAATGAACGACTGTAAAAAAGTATATCATCAAAGAAAACCAAGACAAACCGCCATAGATAGGGTCGCAAAAGATCATTCATAGCGGACTAAAAGGTAGATGGGCCGTTAGTGAGCTGAAATGGCATAACAAGAAATTCGTAATGCCCATCACAGGTTCTGAAAGCCGCTTAATGTGTGTTTGCTGGTGTTACTCTGATTTGATGGTACCCAGAGCGTAGATCTATCTTGGTAAAGATAGTTGTTGTACCCAACTCATCTAGAAATTCTTCAATGGTAGGTATTGGAAACTTGTCTTTGATGGTAGCCGCATTTAGGGCCCAATAATCAACATAAAATCTCCATGTGCCATCTTTTTTTAACAAATAAAATCAGGGAGGAGAAGGGACTTGTACTGGGGATGATTATCCCTTCTTTGAGCATGTCCTGAATGATGGTGGCCATGGCCTCCTTCTGAGAGTGAGGGTAACGATAGGGCTTAACATTGATGGGTGGTGTGTTAGGGAGAAGAGGAATATGATGATCATGGGGTCTAGTTGGGGGTAAGCCATGAGGGTCTTGAAAAATAGTGGGATAGGATAATAGGAGGGTTTGGATTTCTAAAGGTAGGGAGGGTGGGGGAAAGATAGTTGAAGGTGAAGGACATGGGGAAGATAGGCAAGTGTCTGTGGGTTGAAAAGATAGCAAATATAGGGAAGCAATAGAATCTATGGAGGAGGTGGTATAATTGGTTATAGGTTGAGGGGGAGGGCAAAGAGCTGGTGTCACTCGTGAGAGTGGTGAGGGTATTTTTGTGTATGAAGGAAAAGCAAGGGATGGATAAATCAACAAAAATGGACCAATCTTAGATAGCCATTCCATTCCTAGGACAACATTTGCACCTTCAATGGATAATAGGTAAAATGGAATGGAGAAGTGATGTTCTTGAATGATGAGAGAGACGTCTGGGCACATGCCAATGCATTGGGTCTTTTGGCCATTTCCCACCATAGTAGAGAAGTTAGGAGCCAATGTGGTAGGTAATTGTAAATGTGCAAAAATTCTTGGTTGCAAAATGTTGTGGGGGCTACCATAATCCACCAAAATTGTATCTGGCAGTCCAAAAATGATCCCTTTAAATTTGAGGATATGTGGGGAAGGTTCACCTGTTAGAGCTTGTGGGGATAAATGGAAGTAGAGGGCCTCAACATCCATAGGATCAGGTTGTTCATCCTTAATTGCAACAGTTTCATCATCCATCATAAGCAGTAGAAAATGATTTTTAGAGCATTTGTGACTGGGTTGGAATTTTTCATCACAATTGTAACATAGTCCTTGTTCCCGTCTTTCTCGCATTTGAGCATGTGTGAGGTTTTTGATAGGAAAGGGAGGGTGGGAAGATGGTTGGGTAAAAGGGGGCCTAGGTAGTGAGGAAGACGGTGATAGAGAGGTAGGGGTGAAAGAGGGAGGTGTTGGGCGAGGAAGGCGGGGTTTAGAGTCTTTTATTTTGGCTTCAATGAGTTTAGCAAGACCAATGGCTTGGGAAATGGAGTAGGGTTGTAGAATAGCTAACTCACGTCTTATTTCTGGTATGAGACAAAAAAGAAAACAATTAAGGATGGCATCAGGGGAAAAACCCAACACTCTATTGCTCAATTTTTCAAAAGAAACTTGATAATCAGAAACTATACCATATTGGCGCAGTTTGAAAAGTTCTGCTTGATGGTTCTGATAGGATGAAGGACCAAAATGAAATTCCAGGGCTATGGTGAAGGAGAACCAGTCAGTAAGCTGGTTATTTTGATACATCCACTTAAACCAAGCTAGGGCATCCCCCTTCATATAGAAGGCCACCATTTGAAGTATGTGGTCCAATGGTATTGGGCAAAATTGAAAAAACTGTTCTGCTTGGAATAACCAGTCTAGGGGTTCAGAGCCATCAAAAGGGGCAAGTTCAAGCTTAGGAAGGCGCAAGGCTGGATTAGGATTATGTGGAGGTGTGTGGGACATGAATGGGTGCATAAATGGAGGGATAAAAGTAGAACGAGGTGGGGGAAGGGTATTGGTGGTTGAAAAAGGGGTGGGGGTAGTAAGTGGCATAGTCATAAAACCAGGTTGTGTTTGTGGGGTGGATAAGGGAATAGGGGTGAGTTGTGGGGTAGGTGAAAAACCAGGTGGGAACGTTGGGGAAGAAATTGTGCTAGGGTTAGGAGGGCTTGTCTGGTGAGATTGAATAGCAAATGAAGGGGTTTCGGAAGTAGAAGCATGTGTTTGAAAGGTTAGATGAGCTACCTGCTCTAGGAGACCGGTCATGACAGTTTGAAGGTTTACATTGCGAGTATCCATGGCTTCCTGTAGCCAGAGATGCCTTGAGTTTTGTAACTCCTGTTGATTCTCCATTTGGATTTGTAGGGAACCCAACTTCTCAGCAATAGCATGGAGGAGATCATCCATCTCCTTGGATTGGGGTTTAGGAGGCATTGAGTGAGAGAATGAAAGCACCAAATTGTTAGGTTGCTACTATCAATGAACTAAGAAGATACTATGGATAATAAAAAGAGAACTACGAACAAGAGAAAGAAAATATTTAGGGTTTTTCATAACTATTTTGAAAGACATAACAGACTAAATAGCATTGTTATTGGGCCAACACCCAATTCTAGCTAACTTCAAGGAATTAAAACAAACATAAGAAATGAAAACATATATTTTTTTAGCCCAAATCTAGATAAAATCCATCATCCGAAGAGGTTTCTGAGTGACAGTTGAGATCTTGGAAAGCGTACCAATATCGCAGCAATATAATAGTGATAAGAGAGTTGTCGTATCCACAGGGAACGGTACAAATCAAATCCTAGTGATCACACTTATCAAGTAAGGGCAGATTTAAAAGTTGTTTTTGAAGATTTCAATTTAAAATTAAATAAAAGATAAGAAAGAGAGAAAATAGGGATAAGGATGAGCAAATTACGGAAACTATGATTGAACTTCGTCTATCGCACCCCTCTTGTATTTGGAACCCATTGATATTCATGAATTTATAATTATAATATTGAATCACAAATAAATGTTATTTCATAAAGGTCTCTACAACTATAAAATACTCAGAAACAATTTACCTTGGTCTCCACAGTCATAAATTGCCCCGGTTTGAAGATCAGTTGTAAAAGCTATCAATATATCCTGGTCTCCACAGTGACAAATTGAGTGTTTTCACCAATCAGATTTAGGAAACCATTTCTCAACGCATTTAAGAAATCGCATCATAACTCCGGTACAAATACGGAAGCTAAGCACTAAGTATAGAATAAAAACACCAATATTATAAAAACAGGGATTCATAAATAACAAAGAGGATCCAAAATACAATTGGGGATTGAATCAACTACATTCAATCCTAAAAGAGAGTTTAGCTACTCATGGTAGGCATTACAAACCAATAGAGAGACTGTCACACTTTTCTCTAGCTTCAGATTTGCTCAACGGCTCCGTACGTCTCTGTCTATCGTCTCAATCCCTAAAAGTCCTTTTATAACTGTTCTGGTGGGCTTTTGAGACTCTGATTGCAGCCCAATAAAAATTAGGTTACGTTTCCTGCGCTCTGGATGCGATCAGCGCAGGTGGAGCGCAGGAAACAGAATGTGGAACATTATTTCTACGTTCCACTTGCGCTCAACGCATCCAGAGCGCAGAAGTCAACAACTTTTGTTCCTGGATTTTCTCCTTTTTAAACTTGCATTGTGCTGTTCCAATCCTTGTTGGCTGCTATCTTGATGCTTAATTTGAAACTTTGCTTTTTATCTGCAAAAATCAACAGATTCTTTATCAAAATAACATCAAATTCAAAATTTGACTTAAATAAATACAAGAATTGCTTTTTAAGCCAAAAAAAGATAAATTGGGGTATAAATTCAACATTTTGTCCTCAATAAGTGTTGTAATTATATAGGAATTTTACGTAAATTTAACACTTATCAAATTCCCTCCAACTTAGCTTCTTGCTTGTCCTCAAGCAAGAGAATCTCCTACAGACAATTGACTTCAATCCCCAGTTATGGTCCTGACTAATAAGGAAACAAATTCACAATCTCTTGCTAAACAGTTGTCACTTTCTAAATTTCAGATTAATAATCAGAACCAAGTGGTGACTCCAATCCTCAATCAGAACAAGATAAAGATACATTCAAATTTCTTAGAAGCAATAATCAAAACAATAAGTGATAAATCAAGGAATTTCTCTCATTCTCACGGGTAAGTGTTTCCCTCAAATTTTTCACTGCAGTTGAACAACTAAAATTGATAGTCGTTTCCAGTTAATAAACATGCACATGGTCAACATGGATCAGAAGGTCTTTCTCCGGTTGTAATGAGGCTGGACTATCAAGAAATCATGGTTTTTCTATATAATTCAAAATACACATCTTTCAGAAAAAAGAGCATATCTACAATCTAAACTAGTGTTCTGGGTCACTCTCAGTTCACCCGATCATTCTTGACTTTGATATTTCATACTCAATTAGCCTCTTTTTGGTAATTCACTCCCCTTTTATTTGAACTTTAAATTTAAACATACACTTTTTTATGATAATAAGGGAGTAAATTCCAGTACTCAGTATGCCTTTTGTTGCAATTTCCGTCTGCCAACTCATACCCATTCTTATTGAATAAATTGCACCTATGCTCTCTATCCCTAAGTGTGTAGGGATAGGGTATAATCATTTATAAGGCTGAGGTGCATCAAGAAAATAAAATTCAGGCTCATATGGGCTATCAAAAATAGGAAAAAAATTATTCACAGGTTGGCTATTTGGCACTGAGTAATTTATATATATTTACAAGATGCCTTAATCACTTACATGCTTTCCATGTGCAAAATAAAATCCAGAAACTCAAGCAATAGCAGTTGATAAGCAACGGTGAAAACTCTCAAAGTGTTTAGACTCACAACTCACCGGCTTATGGCTATTTTCTATGATAAAATCACTATTGAAATTAATTCTCTACCTTGATACCTTTTCCTGCACAATATCATAATCCTAACTGATTATGGATTCAATCACAAAATTCCTTTTTCTTTCCTAGTTCAGTTAGTTAGGCTGCCTAGTTTTGAGATATGAAATTGAATTCCTTAATTCCTAAAAAATGAAAAACAAAAATCTTAATTAACTAAAATGACAAAATAAATGATCCTAAAAATCCATACTGCATAAGAATGATGTGTCAATAATATATCATATATAGTACGGATCAGATGAAAAGAAAGAAATAAAAGAAAAATAAGAAATGAGAAAATAAAATGAAAAAGAAAAAGAAAAGAGAAACACTGAGGTCAATCCTCATCCTCCATGTCCGGGATGTCCTCGTCCTGGCCATCTCCATCACCAGCTGCTACTCCTCCTCCTCCCGGAATAGTAGGCCTGTCCCCAGGCCACTGCAAATAAGTCTGAAACTGGTTTGGTAGCATGCCTGGGTAGGGATCCGGTCTAGTCTTTTACAAGTAATCCTGGAGGTGAACCAATCCTTTATGGATGGTGGAGTTCTGGTGAAACAGATGCTCCACCCAAAAGGGATAAGGTATGTCAGCTGGTGGTGGTTGTTGCTGTTGTGGTAGCTGCTCTGGCTCTGGTGGTATGCAGTTGGCGTCAATGTACCCCTTTGTAATAGGGGTCTTGATAGGAGTGGTGGCGTGTACAACAACCCCCTGAATGCGGCACAGGGCAGTAATAAGTGCCGGAAAGCCTAAACTGATTCTGGAACGTGCACTGCGACACTCCACAACATGCACTGTCTGGTATATCTTGTAAGATATGACCTTGGCGGTGTCAACATACTCCCCAGTAAGGACACAATATATAAAGTGTGCCATCTCCATGATGATGTCTGATACATGATTAGTTGGCTTGATGTCAGCCAACACTAGGACCGTCCACATCCTGGAAATAGCCTGTAGTTCCTTCCTGAAAATCCTGCCAGCCTCCTGATAGGCGTTGATATCATAAGTGTGGCCAGGTAAGCACAAGTGCTCAGTCGTCCTCCTATCCAAATCCTCATTACCATATATAGCAATATCATGTAACAGCTGGTGATATTGGCAAGCCATCTGCTCCTCATCATCAGGGCCCGATCCGCCTAGAAAATCATTGATCGCATCGCGATAATAGTGCACCCAATGTCCTCTCATATAGGACCTCCTGTCAGCTCCACCTCTAGGTAATCCTGTGGCGTTGGCATAGAACTCCCAGACCAGCTCCGGGTCGAAATGCCTATCAGGCTCGGCCACTCTCCTGCAGAGCCTCCTGGAGATCTCATTGTTCAAGTCATCAAATTCCCCTGGGTGGAGTGCTACTGGCCTCTCCTTAATGAAATAACAGTTCAAAAGAGAACTGTGTGCTTTAGCAGCTTCAAGGCTCTTGAACTTCATAGGATCGTAGTTGGGTTCATCGCGGACCTTCTTTCCTCCTTTACCTCTCCTGGAGGTAACAGCAGTATCGGTGATCTTGAGGCGAGCCATCTGCAAAAGTTTAATATAACTCGAATTAATCTAATGCATGTAAGCAGAATTTTTCAGCTTAATGATCGGTCTTAATAATTATGCAATACATGCACACTTCATGAAAGCAATTTTCATGGAAATTTAATTCCAAAAACAGATCAAGCATTTATCATGCATTGTCAGGCTCAATCAAGCAGGAATGTTCATTGATTCAGAAAGAATAAATTCAAATTTCATGAAATGGTTAGCAGCAGAACACTAACACTCTCAATCATTACAGCTTGTGAAAATCAATGAACACACCAACAATCACCAATTTTATTGATTAATCACAACTACCATATTACCAAATGCCAATCTATCAACATTCTCAAGAACATGCAAAACTATAAGCCAAATGATTAATTTAAAGCATGCTCTTTAATGGCAGCAACAAAATCAAAAAAGGAATTTAATTGGTAAATGGTATGAAACTCAGATAACAAATATAGTCAGACATGTATCAATGCAAAGTTATTCCTGCAATGGTCAGTACAAAGTTTTACACAAAAATAGAGAATCAATATCACTAACCAAAATAACTTGCAAAACTCACTGAGCATAATCAACATTTACACCACTTAACCACAACCGGTATTTTATCTAAAGGCTTCATCAACAGATAATCCTCATAAACATGAAACTCTAAGAGCCTAAGTTTAATATCCTAAGGTTCTGGAAGAAAATAGAGTAAACAAGAATTTTAATCGGTGAAAACTTCTTAAAAAAAATAAGAAAACATACCATAAGAATGCAAAGAATCAAGATTGAAGGAAGTTTGTGAGTGGAAAAGGTGAAAGAAAAGTAGCAGAGCTCAAAGAAATTGGGCCAAGGGAAACAGAGGAAGAGAAAATGAATGGCTTCCCCCTGTCTCTGGTGCATTTTAAACTAAAGCGCGCACCTGGGCTCCACCTGCACTCAGTGCAGATGGAGCGCGCGTTACAGTTTAAACTGTAGCGAGCTCATGCGCTTCACCTGCGCTGAGCGCGGGTGGAGCACAGAAAATAGAATGCAATTTTTCCAACACTTAGTCAATTTTCTGCTACTTCCTACTGATTGAAACTTTTATTTTTGCTTTTCCACAAACTAACTCCATCAATTCTCAAAATTTCCTAATAATAAAAATCCTAACTATCAAACAAAATATAAAAACAAAATGAAAATAATTTAAATTTAAAAACTTTAAACACTGGGTTGCCTCCCTAGAAGCGCTCGTTTAACGTCATATAGTTTGACGCCTGTTTTACTCAAGGAGGTTTTATCTGGAAGGTGGTGGTGGAATCAGATTTTCCACTGGCTGATATCCATCCTCCATACCATCCTTTTGCTTTGTCCTCAGCTTCTTTACTTTCTTCCTCATCAGATGATGTTGATCTTTTTCTCTTTTTGAAACGGAATTCCACCATGGATTCTTGCAGCTGCTTCTTCCTTCTTGTGGGCTTATTCTGAAGACTCTTGAAGACTTTCTTCCCCTAATATTTAGGAACATTTTGGCAATCAGTTCCTCTTCTTTTTACTCCTTTTAGTTGTGGTTTAAAATGAGTGCGACAGATCCCATCAGTAGGATCTAGTTCCAGTTTGTCTGGTGGTTCAGATTGTTGAATAATTCCTCTGTCCAGATGGAAGATAATACTCTCAACTTGAGAGCTAAGTTTGAATCTTCCTTTATCAACATCAATGATCATCTTGGCAGCTTTCATAAAAGGTCTTCCCAGAATTAAGGCGACATCAGTATCCTCCTCCATATCCATCACCACAAAATCTACTGGATACTTAAACTTATCCACTTTTAAAGGAAAATCTTCAATCATCCCATAGGGATATGTTGTGGACTTGTTTGCAAGTAGTAGAGCTACATTTGCAAGTTTGACTTTTAGATCACCCAGTCTTTTGAACATTGATAAAGGCATCAGATTGATGCTAGCTCCAAGGTCTAGCAACGCCTTTGTGACTAGTAAAGTACCAACAGTGACTGGTACAGTGAATCTTCCTGGATCCAGTGACTTCTCTGGTTTGTAGATCCTTTCTGACCTTTCTTCCTTCATCTCAACTTCCTCTGTATCTGAACTTGGTTGGACATATTCCTCCACAATATCTTCTTCTAGCAGCTCCTCTTCAGATGTTAAGTTGTCCTCCAAATCACTTTCCCTAGATGTGGTACTATTTGTAGTAATTGCATTGCATTGCTCCTTGGGATTTGTTTGGGTGTTAGCAGTGAATTGCCCCTTATTATGTTCAGCCATAACCTTTGCTAACTGGCCAACTTGTGTCTCTACATTTTTTAGAGATGCATCTGTATTCCTCTTGTAGGCTTCAAATGATTGTATAAGAGTATCAATTTTCTCATCCAGTTTTGACAACCTGTCATGTACTGGAGTATAACTTTGTTGTTGTTGTTGCTGATAAGGAGTCTGTTTATTGGATGTCCCTGCATTTTGTCTCCATCCAGAATTGTTGTTCTGATTATTTCTCCAACCTTGTGAATAATTGTTTGAGAACTGGTTGTTGTTGGAGAAATTTCCTGGCCTTCCCTGATTGCCCATATAATTGGCTTGCTCCTCCTAAATCTCTTGAAAAGAGCAATGACCATTGGGATTATCACCTCCACAAAAATCACAGGTCAATTGTGGGGACTAGCTAGGAAGAGACTATACTACATATAACTTCTGAGGAAGTGTATTCATCTGCTTGGTAAGTGCTTCCAACTGTTGAGTAATGAGCTTATTCTGAGCTAAAAGTGCATCAGTAGAGTTTAGCTCTAACACTCCCTTCTTCTGGACTGATTGTCTCCCATGCTGAGCTTGTTGATCATTTAGTGCAAAATTATCAATAATTCTGGTGGCTTGCTCTGCATCCACTGACATAATTGTGCCTCCTGCTGCAGCATCTATGATCATCTTTGTGTCAGGTCTGAGTCCATTGCAGAAGATGTTCAATTGTGCAATATCTTCCAGACCATGGTTGTGACACTTTCTTAACAAGGATTTGAATCTCTCCCAGGCCTCACATAATGGTTCATCTGCTCCCTGCTTGAATGTAGATATATCTGACTTAGCCTTTATGTAGCGAGATGGAGGGAAAAATCTGTTTAGAAATTTTTCTTCCACGATGCTCCAGTTAGTCAGACTTTGATTGAGATGTGACTTCAGCCATTCCTTAGCTTTACCTATTAAAGAGAAAGGGAATAAACGTAAGTAAACAGATTCAAGTTCACCTTCCTCAAAACCCATGGTACCAATCAATTCATAAAAAGTAGAGAGATGAGTATGTGGATCCTCATGATCCAATCTTGTGAATTGATGGGCACTGATGAGACTCAGGAATGCTGGCTTCATCTCCAAAGATTTTGCGGTAGCAGGTACAACTATACTTGAAAAGTATCGAGGCCCTTGTTGCATGACATAGTCTTCTAATGTCCTTCTTGGTGGAATTGGTGGTCTTTCTTCAGCCATCTTTCCTTCACTAGAGAGAGTATGAAAATTTTCTTCTCGAATATCAATTGATTTTGAGACACATGTCCTCGCAAGAGCATAAATCAAGAAGCTTGAACAAAGGTTAGTTCGGAAGAGAGGAACAAAAAATAAAATAAAATAAAATAAAATAAAATAAAATTTCCTAAAAATTAAAAATCCTAAAAATAAAAATAAAAGAATTAAAATTCCTAAAAGAAAAATAAAAAATAAAAATAAAAGAAAAATAAAAATATTCGCAACTTGATAAGATAGACCTCCTGAGAATTTAAATTTGAAACACCGTTCCCCGGCAACGGCGCCAAAAATACTTGTTGAGATCTTGGCAAGCGTACCAATATCGCAACAGTATAATAGTGATAAGAGAGTTGTCGTATCCACAGGGAACGGTACAAATCAAATCCTAGTGATCACACTTATCAAGTAAGGGCAGATTTGAAAGTTGTTTGTGAAGATTTCAATTTAAATTTAAATAAAAGATGAGAGAGAGAGAGAGAGAAAATAGGGATAAGGATGAGCAAATTAAGGAAACTAGGATTGAACTTCATCTATCGCACCCCTCTTGTATTTGGAACCCAATGATATTTATGAATTTATAATTATAATATTGAAGCACAAATAAATGTTATTTCATAAAGGTCTCCACAACTATGAAATACTCATAAACAATTTACACTGGTCTCCACAGTCATAAATTGCCCCGATTTGAAGATCAGTTGTAAAAGCTATCAATTCATCCTGATCTCCACAGTGACAAATTGAGTGTTTTTACCAATCAAATTTAGAAAATTGTTTCTCAACGCATTTAATAAATCGCATCATAACTTGTACCCGTGCATACTCATGGATATACCTGCAACAGGTACCACCATGAAAACATCCAACACTGAAACAAATAAAATAAAACATTATATAATTATTTCAAATCGAAATACACACATTGCCACTACTGCCATTCGAAGATAAAAATACACCAATGCCTAATCCAAAAATGTCGTATCGTGGACGATAGGAACAAAAGCAAGACAAATTACGTACCTTGATTTCAAAAATTAATAATGCAGTATAACAAATAACCTACATTTCATGGACCATTCTAAAAATAGGTAAATTAATCAACCAACAACTTGCGAACCGACAAACAACTTTCAATCAGAACCGTTACATTTTAAATGATTATATCTACCAATTTTATTCAACTTGTATTGTGTAATTCAGAATGCACCAAAAATGTATAGTTTACGTTATGTTCAGACGATTTTAGGTGGATTAAATAAAATTTGATCCATTTAATTTAGGGTAAGTCTAAGGTGCACAAGTTAAACACCAATACACAAGTCATCTTACTTGTTGAAGAGGTTTTCCTAGGTTTTAATTTTTTTCTAAAGATTACACCATTTGCAAAGCAGACACTAAAGTTTAACAAATTACATACTTTCCTTAGTCCTTATTATTCCCAACCCCACCGTCAAGGAGAACCTCCACTACGGTGAAGTTCCAGCGTCCTTGTTCTGCCTCGCTGGCCTTGTTCGCCTCAACTTGTCCACTGTGCTAGAGATTGGAGTTGAGTTCAATATGGGTCCTTCTATTAGCATTTGAAGACCCTCTTCCTTTTACAGGCAGCCTAGAAGTTTCTTTTGAAGGGGCTTTTGTGAGAGAAATTGATTCAGTGTCATGGATGACCAATAATAACAAGAAGTTACTAGCTTTTCATAGTGGTGTCCTCACTGTTTGACTTTCTGAATATTGTTACTTATGAAAAATAGAACAAGATTCCATATATAGGTGGGTGCTTGAATTAATTTTCAAAATAGTATGATACTATGGTGTACGAATTAGTTTCACAAGTATCAGATTAGTTTCAAGGTTACATTCAGAATTTTGGGGGGAATAGAAGAAGAATGCTAATTTTGATTTATCTTTACCTTAAATAGAACTATACTTGATTAATTCATTTATAATTTGTGTATTCTCATGCATTGATTCGAGCTTTTTATTAACATGTATTGCATGTAATGATTAGGACCTCTAATAACTGAAATTTAAGCCAATTTTGTTTATCAGGAAAACATCCGCGCTGCTATAACAACTCCGTGAATGGTGATGTGTTTGTTAAAAGACACCATCTTTGGACTTTGGTTAATTTGTTGCAGCTTCATTTGTGCCGGTGTGTCTAGCTTCCATAGTGGGTTCCAATGGGGATGGTTGGAATGGTGCTAACAAGACTTTAAGTGTGGTTGGAACAATGAAGAGATGAGGATGAAAAAGAATAGCAAGTTGTCTACTGGTGGCAAAAAAAGAAATTCAAAGACACAAAATCCTTCTTTGCAAATTACAAAACCAATTTGCACCCAAACCTGGAACCTATTCATTGAAATAAATCTAAGCCATTCAATTAAATAATCTTATATCCAACGATTGTTGTTAATTTGTGTACAGGTACACAAGTTTACTTGTGTACCTTAGATAACCCCTTTAATTAAACCTATATTTTTTTTGGTAGTATGAGAAAAGAAACAAAAATAAAAAGAAAATTAAACTACAATCTTAAGAAAGACGATCCCCTAGCATCGACTTGAAGAAATGGACACAAATCATGGGATGAACCGGTGGACTATTTCAATGTTTTAAAAATAGGACCGGTAATTAATTGAATCGAGAAAGACATGTGTTCACGGTTCAATGGTTCACCGTAGTTGAACCATGGTCGAACCGGTATTAATTAAATATATATTTTAAATATTATATAACATTTTAATTAATAAAATAAAATAAAATTATAAGAAATTAATATATATCAAGTTGTAAATTCATTTAAATAACCTTATCATAAGGTTTATAAAGTAAAAATAATAATAATTGGTAAAATAATAAATATCTATGTGTAATTCTCAAATATATGTCTTTGTTTATCTTAAGGGCCTTTTTGTGGACAGGATCATAAGAGACATGATATGATAACTTTATCCTATCCTATCACTTATCATGTGTTTGTTGCACCAATTGGATATGATAACTCTATCATGTGGCTTATCATATCCTTTCCTCCCTCCTAGTATAAGTCTTATCCTAAGAGGGAAGCTGGTTAGGGAGTGATAAGATAAGATATAATTTTTTCTTCCTCATTTCTCTTCTCTATTTCTCTTTCCTCTATCTCCCCCTCTCTCCTCTTCACTCACTCTCTCTCCTCTTCACTCACTCTCTCTCCTCTATCTCTCTCTTCTCTCTCTCCTTTCCCTCTCCTCTCTCTTCCCTCTCCTCTCCACTCCACTCCCTCAGTCTCTCCTCTTTTTTATATTTTTTTATTAAATTTAAATATTTTTTCCCAATAAATAATTTTTTATTCATGTATGGTTATTGAAAAGTAAAAAATTAAAATTTAATTCAATTTTATAATAAGGGTAACTTTGTCATATCAATATTTTTTATATCATATCCTATTATCATCTCTCCTCCCTCTATTTCTCTCTCCTCTCTCTTCTCTATCTCTCACTCTCCTTTCTCCTCTCTCTCTCCCTCTCTCTCCTTTTAGAAGTAGGTTTACAGTGTCTATTGACTTTAAGAACATATTTATGTGAATATTTGAAATTATAATCAAAATCGAAGAAAGAAATGCATAGAAAGGAAGAAGAAGGTAAGAAATAGATGGAAGAAAGAAATGAAAAGAAGAGGAAGAACCGGAAAAAATGAACAATGAACAGATAATAAGACTAAATGTAAACAAATTGAAAGAATAAAAATTGAAGAAAGTAAAGAACATTGAATTGTAAAAAATAGTAATTTTATTAATTGAAATGTGGATGGAATCACATAATTGGTGTTTTCAGATAGTATTTCAATACAAATGAATCCAACCCTTGTTACATGACAATTCTTTTATTTTTAGATTTCTAATCATAATGGCTACTGAATACAAACATGACACGTCAAATAACTATATCATATCTGGCACTATACAGAAGTGACACATATTCTAATTGATGAAACCAATCAATAATTCCAGCAACTACTCATAACTGCCATGCTTTCAAAAGATACTTCTAAAAAGTCTTCAATAAATCTTCTAAGTTATTCTCAGACTGTAATTTCTTCTTCTCTCTAGAACTTCTCTCCTATTTGAAACTTAACCTTCTTTTTGTTTTCGATTTCCTATATGCTTCTTGAAGTATTTTTGGCTTTCTCATCATTTGTGTGACACCCTTCTACCCCAAACTTTTATATGATCAACGAAGCGGAAGATTTAGGAAAATAACGAATCACATTGGGTAAAAAGGTTCACATTTCAACTCAATTAAAACCTCAATTCTTTCAAAGTCAACTTATTCAAAATAGAAGTTGGAGTCAAAAGGTTGTCAAAGTGAATAAAATATTACTACCTCAAAAGTTAACAGTAAAACATCATTCTTAGCTTTATAAGGAACTTAAAACCGTTTACACAAATCTCTCCAAAATAGGAATATAAAATAAAACTCCTAATACTAAGCCCTGATGTCACATGTATCAGAACGACACCCATCAACTCAATACTCGACATCTGAGGTGCCATTGTCATCACCTGTAAATAATAACCACAGATAGAAACGGTGAGGAAAAGGATACCGCTCATACACACACATAGGAGGCTACCCTATCCTCACCCTCATATAGGCAACATCAACATTAATCACACCACATACTCAAACATCACATAATTCATCAGATAATATCACCTATAATTCATCATATAACAAACATCAATATCATCATATAATTCTCCTATCCTCATTCACCAAATAATTCGCCCACTCTATTCTCAGCGCTTATTACTCATTTCCTCATCACAAAATCATAGGATCATCATATAACTCATTTTTATATCAACATATATAAGACATATTCATCCATCATCATATACACCAACAACATCATCAATATCATCATAATCATCATAGTCACCAATATCATCATAATCATCATTCACCTCCCTGGGTTGTACTTCACCCCACTCTAGGCTTGTACACCTCAGGTACCATATTCAATATTATCATAATCATTACTCACCTCCCTGAGTTATACTCAGGTACCATAATCACCTCCCTGAGTTACACCCCACCCCTCACTGGGCTTGTGTATCTCAAGTACAATACTCGCGTGCTCAATGCATAATCAACATCATAAGGTTAAATACATCATCGTCATCATCACCACAAAATCATCATCAATCATTCTCATCATAAATCATCATAAACATCATTAATCCTCATCATCATCATAAATCATCATAGCATCATCATAAACTCAATATCTCAATTCATAATCGTCATACATCATAGTATAGTAAACATCTATCATCAGGGATATGTCATATCATCATATTCATACCACAATCAACACACTTTAAACTTTCAACTTAATATCATCAATTCCACAAAATAACACTTATATTAAATACATATTAATCTCAATTCCACGTGTTAAGAAAGACCATCCTCAACCTGAAAAGAACACATTAAAATTACATCAAAACAGAAATCTGCGATCTGCACCCCAACCTGCGCTGCAGCGCAATCTGCAACACAGATTCCAGAGGGTTCACGCTTCAACTTGCGTTGTAGCACAAGTTGCGGCGCAAGTTACGTAAAACGCGACAGCACAACGTTTTTGCCCCTTTTTCTCCCCTTCTTCAATCCCTACTCAATCCTCATCGTTTATGCTTCGATCCAACACGTTTTTATCAAACCAAATCAATGAAATAATCAATCTTAAACACAATTATACAGTTATTCAATCAAAACCCCAAATCATCAACCCTTATTTACCCCTTTCGCTATTTTCGCTATTCTCTTCAATCTCATTCAAGAACTCATCAAGATTCATCAAATCATTCATCAATCAACAATTTTCATCATCCATACTCAATATAAACACATATCAATATGAATTTAAAGTCTTAGAGGGTCTTATGGTTGCCCTCACTACCCAAACACTCCTACATGCACATACAAGCAGCACCCTCTCCCCCACCGTACCTTGAAGTGAAGATCGAACCGCAACAGTTCTTGATTCTCAATGATTATTCTGTAGCAACCCCTTCTTGAGACGTCGTTTCTCCCCTCCTTAGCGTTTCGCTCTCTGACGATTTTACGAATGAGGATTAGGGTGAACTGAGAACCCCTCCTTAAATAAATACTTAATTGGGCTAGGCCCACTCTCAACCCACTTATTCTATTTATTATTCTTATTATTTATTAAATAACCTTATGGATAAAACTACTCATAATATTAATCCTATTATTTATTTATTTATTTCTTCTACTTTATTAATTTGATTTAATTTTATTTTACTTAATAAAATTCAGGATGTTACAACTTGAATCCCCTTCTCTTCTTCTGAAAGTCGAAATATGAATATTCCATATAAAGAATTATTTCGATTTTAAAAACCTCTCATGGAAAGTCTTCAAATTGAAAATCTCTCAAAGATGATTACATCTTTCTTTGATTTGAGAAAATCTTAATAGCTCCAACACTTAGGCAAAATATTACTTACTACACCAACACAACTCCTAATAGAAGCTGTCGCTAGCAAGAAAGGAGTTCCTTCCAGAGAAGAAAAGATGCAAGACGTTCCTAACATACCCGGGACCTCCCTTCGTATAAGCCTACATCATTTCTTGGCAAGACGAGGTCAGAAGGGTACGTACGCCTTCCTCACTATGTTTTCAAACTAGGCGTCAAAGTCGTGTTAGAAGCCACACATAGAGTCGCATCTGAAATTGAGCCTAAAATCGAGCTTAAAGCCATGCTCCAACAATCCTGCCTATGAAAAAAACTCCCAACGCAATCGTAGCAGTCGCCTAGGCCACATCAAAAGTAACAATAGCCCAAGCTACACATAGAGTCACGAAACAAAAACCTTCATAACTTACCCTCTAAATTAAACTTGTACAAAATAATCCACTCTCCAGTGTTCTTTTCACTTGAAATTATCAATAAGATAACATTTATGTTCTATATATATAAAGAGCGAGACCAAATTTAAAGTATTTGTTTGGTTACGATCATATGTTAGAACATAGAGTCGTGCAACAAGTTTTTCAATCACTTGTGAACCTCTACCTTTGCCTTATGCAAGACCAACAATAATTAAGCCAATATATTTTTGGCACATGTTGTAATGCTATTATGATTTCCATTAGTTTAAATAGGATTAAAATATCTTTCATTGCTTATTTATTAATTTTACACTATTGCTAAGCCTTCACCAATTTGCTTATACATTTCAAAAGAGATGGTTAGAAGTTTTCATTAGCCTAGTTAAGCCACTAAAGTTGATGAGATTATCGAAGCAATAAATAGTAGAAACAATTTTTAATCAAAAACCACTTGAAACTCCATTTTAATGTAATCAAATTGCAAATAACAAATAGGAATCAACTTACACACTTAAATACATCATATATTAACATTTTACAAGGTTATCACTCCTTATATTTCTCCTTTTGGTTAAGAAAACCAAATCCCTTATTAACAATATTTTCACATAAAAATATATTGTAACTTTGTAATAGTTGTGTATAACAAAGCCAATTGATTATGTGAAGCCCTTTTTCTCACACTTGCCATGGATTCAAGAGGAGCGTTGTGATTAAATTCTTTGTTAAGCCTTTGGAATTAGTGTAGCAATCTGCATCTTTGTAAAGCGCATCCATTACACGTGACATGTTGAGAACTCGCATAAGGAGAGGCTTTGGCACTTCAGTGGGATCAAGGAGTTCCTCATTGATATCCATCCAAGCACTAGTCACTTGTCTTAAAAATTCATTAATGGTA
Organism: Sesbania bispinosa; assembly: GCA_026901365.1. Classification (NCBI taxonomy): domain Eukaryota; kingdom Viridiplantae; phylum Streptophyta; class Magnoliopsida; order Fabales; family Fabaceae; genus Sesbania; species Sesbania bispinosa. The sequence continues at coordinate 2,287,261 of QLOH01000007.1, read as the reverse complement.
TCTTGTTTTGAGACACTATGTTGCTTCATGTAGCATTCTAGACTAGAGACGACATGCCCTCTCTCCTGCTCAAACTAATTGAGATAAAGGGAAGAAATTGTTAAACATGTAGTTGGATTATGAAAATATTTGGTTCTTGTGCTTAATTTTTACCTCGTGGGAAACAATATCATCCATGAGTCTGGAAATAATTGTTGAAGCAGTCACAATTTTAGGGTTATTGGTTAACCATTGGAAGGCCTTTTCTGTAGCAATAGATCCCATCCCAATGAAGGAAGTCACTGCGAGCATATGATAACCAGATGATACCAATGCAACACCCATATATTCTTCCACTGTTGGTATATAATTTCTATTGAACCATTTGGCCTCAGCAAAGTAAGATTGTGACAATCTTATCATCTGGTATGCACACCACAATAATTAAAATATATAAATGAAAGTTGTTATTCTTTTTTTTTTCATATAGACAACATGTCTAATGCTTCCTAGATTACTCCTTGTTAGATCTTGTTCTTTAAAAAAAAAAAAAAAACTTGCATAAATGTAGAGTAAGAGCTTTACTTCCATTTTGGCATAGATTACACAAAATGCCCTTCCTTCCTTGGCCATTTCTTGCTCAATTTCTTCATAAACATCCAACAAAGGATTGTAGCAAAATTTCATGTATTCTGGTAGAAAATCCATGCAGTTCTTATCCCACCTAAAATTTTCATTCATTATCTCAAAAATATCAAAAGGTTAATAGATTTCTCTCTAAATTTATAATTTAGTTACGTAATACAAAAAAAAATTTAACATTTCATTGTTAACTTAAACCTCAAACCTTTCAATTGCTTTGGTGAAAAGTTGTAGCTCTTCTAATGTACCATAGGCATCATATATATCATCAATTACTGATGCCAAGGATAACACCTTAGTCATTAGCTTTCGACCAAGGGAGTATTTGGGCTCATAATACACTCCCAATATCCAAAAATAACATTCAATTATCCTATTGCGTGCAAAAGGTAGTTTTGTTGCAAAGTCCAACTTTTTCCACCACCTAACTCATTAAAGATGACCAAGTTCAATAACAGAAATTTGCATGTTAAATAGATTAATACTGCTTAATTAATTAAGTTTTAAGGTGGTTTCGTTGAAAAACTTACTTTGAGATACTACCAGCTTCCTTCTGATGTACTTTTTGGAGCATATTAAAATCCAATTTGGCAAATATCAGTAAAGTTTCATCATGGGAAGGGTCTTCCTCATACGTGGAAATGTAATGACTTGCCACTAGCCTAGGCAAGTTCTTGAAAAATGGCCTCTTTAAGGTGTAATTGACTTTTGCAGCAAGCGAGGGACTTAATTGGGTGGTCATCAACTCAAGGTGTAAGGAAGTGAAAGCAAGTGCTTCATCTAATATCTCCTCTTCATGAATTCTAAGATGTGCAGCTTCATACAAGCTTAGCATTCCCTCAACATCATCAATAAGTGTGTCACTGAAGTTTCCTTGCTCATTCTTGAACTTCTTAAAAATATCTAAGATTTATTCACCAACAAAAATATATAAGTTATGTTTATGTCTTAGAGATCTTTAATTGATTTTCCTTTTTTTATTGTGTTCTCTTGTTTGCTTTTATATATTATATTTTCTAAATACTTGCAATCAAAATTTAATAAAAGTAAATAGCTAGGGTGGGGCTTACCAGGCAAAATGTGATATCCTTGTTGCCTCAATAGCCTGAAGACAAGGGAAATAGAGTGGAGGTCTTCATTAAGAGTTATTGTACCATTTTCAACATAATTATTATGGAAATGTTGCAATACTTCTTCAATCTCATGTTCAAAATGATAGTGTAATCCCAAACGTTGGATTGAATCAATCAAGCTAGCTTCTTTCACCAAGGGTCTTTTGGCCTTCTCTTTCACGGAGACTAGCATCCTTCTCACTTGTTCCTTTAGTATTATGATCTGCTTCATTATTTCATCCACTTCCTGCACATTAAAACATATGTGATGTTAGTAAAGTTTTGTGAAAAATATTTGAGAATGAAAAACTATAGTATAAAGTAAACGTCCTACGATACAGAATTTTGAACAAGTACATATACAAAATATGTGTGACTTAGAATATGAATGTGTTCATTAAATCATGTATTTACAATTACATGCTAAGCTTAATAAGAATATACTCATTACCATAGGTTCTACGTCATACTGAATAAAATGATCACCCCAAATGTCGGGATGATAATTTGCCAAACGTCGAGAGAAATTGGAAGAGGCATTACAAGTTGGAGCAACAAGTGATGAAGTGGCTGAAACTGACATAGCTTTCTTTCACCTTTGTTTTCAACTATATATTGCATCCAGTAGATGACTCATGAAATAATATTACCGTTAAAGAGGTATGTAATGTGAGTGAAGAAGAACTCAATGTATAGCAATATTTATATGGGATCGAGTTTTTTGTACGATTTGAAGAGTAACCTTATTCCCAACAACTAAACATAATATATGTATGGCAAAGGGTCCACCTGAAGGATTATTATGCATTAATAACATGATCACGTGTCTTCTCTAATGCAAATTAGTCTCAATTTATTTTAAAAAAAATTAAGAGTGTGTTTGATAAGGTATTTTAATTAGCTAAAAATTTAAATTAATAGCTGATATTATTTTAGTTGTATTTGGTAAGTTAACATTTTTAGTAAGGGGTCGCAATTTGGTACCCTCCTGTCAGAGAGGGTTTTGGTACCTTCTTGTTATTTTTTTTATTGAATGGAGGTATAAAGACCAAAACTACATAAGAACAAGTTGTATACTTCGTCCTAAATTATTTCGAAGACATAAAGTAGATTTTAAATGAGACACATATGTATTATAAATGAGAATGTGAAAAATGGGGAAATACAATAAAAAAATACAGGATAATGGTTATAGGAGTCAAAAAGTCTTTTTAAAAATTAAAAATACAAATTTTAATAATTAAATATTATCTCGTAACCGTAAAAATACTAAAACCGTTTAAAAAAGTTGAGAGAAATTAATTAAATGATTAAAGAAGGTATCAAAACCCTCTCTCACATTAGGGTAGCATAGAATTTCCCTTTTAGTAATTACTATCACATGTGCTAGAGATGCTTTTTCAAATGTGGACCTTGAGATGCCTATTATATGATCTTTGTGTGGTTAAAAGCACTACGTACAATTTCAGTGTGTTTCATTATGTACCATTATTAGAGTTTAGAAGGACTTTCAGTGACATAAAAATGAAAATTATTATTCGTGGGAATAATGAGATGCCGATATTTTTTTTTATTATTAAAAGCACCTCGTACAGTTTCAGTATGTTTCAACCCATACACAGATATATTCTTAAATGGACCACATATAGCGTCCAGCCAATACAATAAAAGACAAGAAGGGGAGACCACCATGTGCATGTGCAGCTACACACCCAAACCTTATCACCAATTTCACGGAAAGTTGAAGGAGAAATGCGTAATGGAGCCCTAATGGAATTACCCATGTGAATTATGTGATTAGCTGTAAAATAAACAGTGTACATGATGTACTTTGAAATCTCTATAAATACATACCTTATAAACCGTAAGCATTTAAGCCAAAGCAACTCATCCAAGTGTGAATAACAAGTGAGAGAGAGAAAAATAGAGTGTGAGTAAATTCCAAGAGTGAGTGTATGGAAAAAATACAGTGTATGTTTTGGGTATCATCTCTAGTACTTTTTGGTATTATAAATTGTAGTATTTGAATAGGAATGAGTCTCACTGAGAAACACTATATATTTGTATCTCTTGTGTGGGAGAGTGTGGAAAAGATATTGTAATTATCCTTAAATATAATGAATATTTTTTGGAGTTTGTCCTGTGATTTTTCTCTTGGTATTGGAGGGTTTTCCACGTAAAATATTTGGTATTACTTTTTCTACCCTTTACCTATCTTTTGATCGATGTGCTACTCTGCTGGTAGATCTAGCTCTAACAAATCTACTTTGATGTCTGTTACTATATTTAATTTATACTGTGAATCAACCCTAGAGCCCAACACCACACAATTTATCTATCAACCAATCACACACCATATAATAATTATTTAAAATAAAAAAAGTTAATCACATATGCTTATAAGCACTTGTGCTTAAATAAGAACCCACAAATTTTATGCTCCATTGCTGTTGGAAATTAAGCACGAGTGTTATAATTAATGTTAAGATCCCCAATCAGAACATGCGATGCAGGTGCTCTTAGTATCCTATCTCTAACCTGTCGTTATTATAATTTTTATGGTGTGTCTGGATATATATACACATGTTTTTTTCTAGAAAAAAAATTTATCGACCAATTCAAAGAACACTTACAAAATAACTATATTTACCTTAAGCACCTTTTTTTTAATAAAAATTTTAGGATGAGGGAATATGCATGATGCTTTTATACAAGGTGGGGAGAACCTCTGGATTTAAAAAGCATTTACGAAAATAATTATATTTACCTTATAATTATAAGAAGACAAATGAAGGTTCAAACCTGCTATATATAAACCCTATTTTACTCTACTTTACCAACCCATTGCAATCATCGACACCTTATTTTTTAATGTATTTGAGGGAGGAAACAGGCAAATAAAAAAAATAAAATAAAATAACTACCTTAAATATTACGCGGGTTATAGTTTTATCATCCATACAATTTAGGAAAAAGGTTCTTGTACCACAAACAAACAGTGTGGTACACTATTTTTACCACAGTGTTTGTGGTTTTAAGGTTTTGTGTTACTACGCTCCTTTTATTTTTTATTTTTGTTTTTTGTAGTTTTTATTTATTTTTTATTTTATTATTATATTCATTTTATTTATTTACCCCATTAAATAAAAATATAGATTCATAAATACAATAAATGATCACATGAAATTTGTGTTAACCATTCCTATCAACACGAGATTAATTGTGTGTCCAGAAACGGTGAACATATTTTTAATTAAGGTTAATGATGTATCCATTGACGGATAACAGAATATGATATTTGGTTAATTGAATTTGCGAGGTTAATTGCATATCCATAAACGGTTAATGAAATAGTAAATTTGGTAATTGCATCAACATAGAAATGATCACATGAAATTTATGTTAACCCTTCGTGAAATGCAATATTATATAAACATGAGGTTAATTGTGTATCTATTAAGGGTTGATGAAATAATAAATTTGGTTATTTGCATTAGAATGAAACAATGATTGTTAACACGAGGTTAATTGTGTGTCCAAAACCGGTAAACGAAATAGTATATTTGGTTAATAATATCAAAATAGAATATTGATGATAAAAAATTTAAGCCAACCCTTTCAAAAATGCACATTTATTATATTTCTTAATCTATATTTTTACTTAATGAGACAAATAAATAAAAATGAATATAATAATAAAATAAAAAATAAAAAATATTAAAAAAAAATAAAATAAAAAAAGCAAAAAAAAAAAAAGAAATCGTGCACTATCACACAAACAGTGGTACAAAAGGTGACTATTTGTGGTACAAATATCAACACTCTAGAATTTATACTCAAGCACAATTGACTTCGTAAAAATTCCTGTAATCCTGGAGAAAAAAACAATCTAAAAATCCAAACCAGTCATATTATATGCATGTGCTACCAAACCTGAAGATTAAGGGCCTGTTTGGGGTGGTTTTCAGTTTTCAGTTTTGAAAATTTTTAAAACCAAAACCAGTTTTCAATTTTGAAAATTTTAAAAACCAAAACTAGTTTTCAGTTTCAGTTTTATGATTTTCAATTTCAGTTTTTAATTTCGATTTTCAGTTCTATGCATTACATGAATAATTTTTCCATAAATCATGTGAAAAAAATTTTACATTAGCACTAATAATAAAAAATAAAATTAAAATTAATAACAATAATAGCAACATTAATAATAATTCCATAATCCATATTTTCCCACTACATAATAAGTAGACAATACAAATGAGAAATATTTCATAACAATTCATTGGATGACTATTCAATACTTCAACCACCCATTCATGTCCAGTCAATTTTGAAGTCCTTTGCGGTTGAGGTATTGGCTTAAGTAAAATATTATATTCGAAGTTGAGATAAAGACGTGCAATATTTAAAAGCTCTTCTTCATCAAAATCATCTATCAGGTTCCTTATCATCATATCCATCACAACTATCGTGCAAGTTGACAATTTTTGTCATGAAAAACATGAACAAATATGAATTGCAAGGTATTAGGCTTTGGTTTTGAAGAGTATTTTGAATAACATTAAAATATTCACATATAACGTCTGTAATATATCATATCAAGCTGGTATTTGATTATTGGCTTGACAGAAACGTAGTAATTAGTTACAAGCAAGCATGGATCACTATCATGTTCAAAATAAATTCTGGAAGAGTAAAGCCTTGGTAATGGACTAATGTTAATAGATCACCAATAATCCAATTTTGGTTTTTCAATGAATCAAACAAGTTTTACAAATTTTTCAATGAATCAACGTAGTAAGGATGGCTTTTATATCCAAGACTCTATCTAGTCTTAAATCTCAATGAACTTGGTCTAAGTTATTGCTTTATTATCAATCAAAACCTTGGTGAATTATGCATTTACAAAAGGATCTAGTACTTCTGCAAAAGGATCTTAGATAATTTTGTCAAGAGGCCAAAGAGAAGGAAATGTCATTAATTAGGGGCCAAGGGTCCCTCAAGCACAAGGCTGACACCTCTATTACAGAATGTGACAAAAAACTCTAAAGAATTCTTTCTTATGATTTAAAACATCAAATACTGAGTTCAGAATCATCTTGAATTTGAAAATGTTTTAGACCAACCTACTAGTTAGCTTGTCATATTTCCTTATCAAATCCAACTAACAAATTGGCTATTTTATCATGCAGAATACAAATGCAGAATAGCTTCAAACCATGGAAAGAAATGCAAGGGAAGGAAATAAATGCAGAATAGCTTCAGAGTCATGCATAATAGCTTCAAACCATGGAAAAAAATGCAAGGGAAGGAAAGAGACAAATAAAAAAGATCAGAAATTATATTTCACATTTCTTGGAATAAAAACATTTCTAGGAACAAGCAATCAAAATATTCTTAGCATTTCAAAGAGGGCATTTCAAAGAACACAGAATGAATATCAATTGATCATTTATTCTTTTTCGTTGAACTGTGAGAATTGAATTGAATTGAGATTAAGACCTAAGAGAAGGGGCATAGAAGAAATATGTAATTACCGTGATCTCTTCTTCTTCCTGAAGTGGTGAGAAGCTCGTCTCTTCGTTGCTTCGTTCTCTGCCTACATACATATAAAGGAAATCAGCCCCACATCCACCCACATTCATCACCTGCACCCTACATCACATGGCCTCACCAAACCCCTCACCCTCACGCGGCCTCACCAAAACCCCTCACTAGAACCCTTCACCTGCGCCCCTCACCGCTATTTACCCCCAGAACACAAATCAGAAAAACGAAAAAAAGAAAGGAAAAGTACTCACCGGTGGTTTTGTCGAACAAATAGTCAGAGGTCGGATATGGGAAGCTTGAGAGAATGGAATGGTAGTCGCAGAGTATGGTAGTCGCAGAGTTAGGTCACGGCTTGTGATAAAAACTAAAAATGAAAAACGTAAAACCTTTTTTTTCTGTTTTGAAAATTAAGGTGATTTGGTTTTGAAAGTTGTGTAAAAACCATTTCAACTCTATTTTACCCAAACAAGTTTTATTTTCAAATTTGGATTTCGAAACCAAAAACCAAAAGCTGACAACCACCCCAAACGACACCTAAACAAATTGATCTATCTTTCACCTATCAACATCAAGACACAACTCAAAAGTCACAAGCATGCAAGGTTGGTGTACTGTAGCATCTTGTGGGGACATAAAAATACATTTGCGAAAAATCATGTGTTTGAAAAATTCAATTTTAGAAACTGTACTTTACATATTGCTGTAACAGCACATAAACTATTGTAAACATGAACTTTTTTTTTTCAACGGTAGCAGTCTTACATTATTTGATATTTTTATTGGATAATTATATTTTAACATTTTTCATTGCATTAAAAGTTTCTATAAATATATTATAGCGGAAAATATGTTTTTCGTCCCTATACTTTTGATCAACTTTGTTCTTCATCCATGTACTTTAAATTCTATGATTTTTTATCCCCGAACATAATTTCCAAACCCCCAACTCGTGGTCGTTGACTGTAAATGAGATCTGTTAACATGATGAGCTGGTTAACAAAAGTTACTTGTCAGCCTCAATAGTGGACTCCAAACAGTTGATTCATCTAATTAATCTATTTTTATTAATTTTTTAATTATTAAAATAACCTTAATTACTAAATTTGGTTTTTTATCGAGTAAATTGTTGAGATGAAAACCCTAATTTAGTGATGAGGGTTATTTTAATAATTAAAAATTTAAAAAAGGTTAATTTTAGTCAGTTGTTTGAGATTCACTATTGGGTCTAACATGTAACTTTTGTTAGCCAACTTATCAGGTAATTAACAAGTCTCACTAACGGCAGGGACCACGATTTGGGGGTTTAGAAAGTTTTGCGACAAAAACACCGGATTTAAAGTACAGGGACGAAAACTAAAGTTGACCGAAATTACAGGGACAAAAAACATATTTTTCCTTATATCATATTTATAAAATTTTATATTAATCTAAATCATTTAGATATCTATATATGTCAAGACTAACATACACTACTAGAAGAAAATGTTCCACCAGGGGTTATTTTTGGTTTTTCCCGCGGTTAAAACTCCCACTAAGTGCATTACCTGGGGTTGTCGAAACCGCGGGTAATGTATATGTCACTGACGTTTTCCCCGTGGTTCTGGGCAAATGTTGGAAAATCCAACTTTACTTGGGGTTGTGCAACTGTGGGTAATTGCCAGGGGTTGAACAACCGTGGGCAATTATCAGGGGTATTCCAAGCGCACATAATTACTTAGAGTTTAGAGGGGCAGATTAAAACTAGTTTTGAACAGTGTCAATTGATAATGACTATCACATTGTTTAAATTCCAAATTCTTCCATATATACATAAGTGTCCCGGAGTGGGTAGCAAAGAGAGAGATGTATGTTGGACCACATATAAACATTTAGATCATACAAAAAAAACGTAATTTAATGGAGGTTAATTTTCTCATTTGTGTCAGTCTTAGACCGCCACAAAATACAATTCTGACAGTCAAGGAAGATACTGGGATTACGTGTGCCACAAAATGCTTTGTGGCGTTTTTTGCTAGAATGCTGGCAGGACCGTCAGAAATTATTTTGACCATTACCGGTGATCAAAACCACAAAAAATGTTTAAAATTTTTGGCATTTATGACCCATATTAAAGTTGATCACAAAATTTAGATTATTTTATTGGTGGTCTAAAACCACCACTAAACTACAATTGATTTTTTATAATATAGGGTTAAATATGTTTTTGGTCCCTCAAAATGTGATGAAATTTGATTTTGGTCCCTCATCTATTTTTTTCATTGATTTTGGTCCTCCATTTTTTAAAATCACATGTTTTTAGTCCTCCTTATTAATTGTACTCTGTTAAGTCACTTTCGCAGTTTCACTACAACGTTCCCTGGTAAAAATTAAAAAAAAAATTCTTGCAATTTTTTCTCTAGAAAATTCATGTGTAGTAAATTTAAAAAAAACAAGATTAAATATGTTTTTGGTCCCTCAAAATGTGATGAAATTTGGTTTTGGTCCCTCATCTATTTTTTCATTGATTTTGGTCCTCCATTTTGTTAAAATCACATGCTTTTAGTCCTCCTTATTAAGTGTACTTTGTTAAGTCACTTTCGCAGTTTCACTACGACGTTCCCTGGTAAAAATTTACAAAAATTTCTTGCAATTTTTTCTCTAGAAAATTCATGTGTAGTAAATTTAAAAAAAAAAACCTCAATTTTTTTACATAAAAATGCTGCTATAATTTTCTTTGCTTTGTTGTATAAAAATCTATAGTAAATTTCTCAGAAATTTTAGAATATAAACAAAATTTCCTTTTAATTTTAAAATCTGTAGGAAAATTCGAATGCAAATCCATAGAAAAATCTATAAGAAATATTACTACGTTATCACTTAGCGGAATATAACTAATGATAAGGACTAAAATCATGTGATTTTGAAAAATGGAGGACCAAAACCAATGAAAAAATAAATGAGGGACCAAAACCAAATTTCGCTATATTTTGAGGGACTAAAAACATACTTAACCCTAAAATATATATGCTATCATGTGTGTCTTTATCTTCTTTTTTTTTTACTTTCTAATAAAATGCTTGCAGGGGGTGATCAATTCCTCTAATGACTAATAATTAATAACTCCTATTTTGAAGTTATAATGGAGTTTCAAACCTGAAAAGCATATAATGCAAGAAGAAAATGGTGGTCCAACATATCAAGGATTTTTTTCTTTGTGCAAGTTCTATGCACCTGTAGTAAAATCATCACAAATAAAGGAAAAATGAACATGGAAAGGTAGATGATTAGGAAAAAAAAATCATCGCATGCTATACACAGAAGGAAAATGATAATATGTGATAAGATTTGAAGTAAACATCAACTTCCAATGATAACATGCCAAGCACATCAGTCAAGCCTGATGTATGAGCGTCCAAATAAATAGCCTAATGTAAAAACAAAGTATTCAGCACATAGACAATTAACCAGATAGATAATAATAGATCCAAATAAATCCAAGTCCATAAACATTTACTAATCAAACTCAATACTGTGCAGATCACAGCCAGGGACGACAACAAAAATACTGAGATAGTAGTAAAAACAATATGCATTACCATAAGATTAAGCTTGATCCACCAAGTAGCCATGATAAGAGAAATAATTTGATGAATAGATGACTCTCTAATTTGACAATAATTTGATGTAAGAAAAAATGAGAAGTTAGACAGAAAAAAACAGAGTGGAGTGATATAAATAAGTTTTCCAATATTGATTGGTAATCTAACACAAAAAATAGTAAATGTGATTCGAGCAGGCAAAGTAGTATTTTTTTTAGTATTGCCTAAGCTAATGCGAAGTCAAATCTATTAAGAAGCTTAATAGGTTTTTTATTAATTTTATTTTAAGATTTAAAATTAAACCATAATTTAAATGATCATAACTTTTTAAAATTTCATTTTATTTGCAAGAAATTAAGTTTAGAATTGATACGTTAAATGTAACATATTAAAACCAATTTCACATAGAAGGTTAGTAGAGTAATAGCCTCTAAGGGAAAGGGTAAGAAAATGGTAGGAGGAAGGTTTAAGAGTGGGAAACTAAGAAATTGAGTCTTAGTAATCTCGCTCAAGCGAGAACAAGATCGCTTGAGCGAATTATGCAGTAAAAAAAAGGAAAAACTGAATTCTGCTATTTTCGCTTGAGCGAGAATGGTCTCGCTCAAGCGAGAAACAAGGGGAATTTGGAGTGCCCTCTGGAAGAATTTCGCTTGAGCGAGAATGGTCTCGCTTAAGCGAAATTCAACCAGATTTAGGGGTCTCTTTGGACGTTTTTCACTTGAGCGAGCTGCCTCTCGCTCAAGCGAGAATCTTCCAGAGAGGGGGATACTCTCTGGAGCATTCTCTCTCAAGCAAGAAGAGTCTCGCTTGGGTGAGAACGCGAAAGCTGAGAAATCCCATCGCTCTCGCTCAAGCGAGAATCCCTCGCTGGTTCGAGAACACGCGTATCAGAATAAAAACATTAATCAGGGCACCAAATTTATTACTTTATTCTTCTTCCTTTTCAATCTTAGAGAGAGGAAACACCATTGAAGCTTAAAGCAAGGATTCTAAGGCCAATAGCTCTCCTCCCAACCTCTCCTTAACCCTTCCTTCTTCCTTTGAGGTGAGTATAACTCACACACCCACCTACATCTTGGTTGTTCCTCTTGGATGAGCCCTAACTCTCTCTACCCTCTTCTTTATTATGTATGTTCTTGAATACTTAATTATTTCTACTTATTTGATATGATTTGCTTGGTATGAGTTGTGGTATACTCTAGGGCTTGTATGTTAGGGTTATATACTTTAGCTTAGATTTGACATTCATGGCATTATATAAATTTAGTTGGATTATGTACATGTATTTACAAGTTAGAAAATGAATTTGGTCTATGGCCACCAAACCCTAATTAATCAAGCTTGACTTCGGTCCAGAATAAAACTAAAATGAGTTTGGCTTCAGCCCAGAATATTTGGCTTCGGCCCGGAATACTTGGCTTTGGCCCAGAATGTTTGGCTTAGGCCTAGATTATGAATATTTTGCTCCGGCCCAAAATAATGTATGAAAACTTGACTACGGTCCAGAATAAGTGGTGGGATACGTCCCCAAGGAAGACGTTCCTTGTAGTTTGAGCTCATGTCTAGCCTTAGAATTAGTGAAAAGACCCCGTCTGCCGGGTAAAGCAAGTTATGTGTATTCAGATATTTAGTTGGGAATGGTTATGTAAATTGTTTTGTATTTGATTGTCTAATGCATAGCATATTCCTGCTTCCCCAGATTGCATGAGCATAGTTATATTCATTGAGGCAATTGTCTCACCACACGTTTTGTGGTTATGTTTTAGATCCACAGGTACCTTTCCGTTCAGGGCAGTAAGCTTGGCAGCTTCTAGGAGCTTTAGATTTTGATGTACTTAGATATTATTGTATTTAGTGGATTATTCTAATGACCAGGTTTATGTTGTATGATTTGAGGAATATAGCTGTACACATGCTGCCTTTGGGTCTTCTATTTGTTTAGGGCACATGTATGGGGGTATGCTAGCGATTGTAAATAAATTATGTTATTTTGTGCCACAAAGGCGTTATGTATTTAATTATGATTCCATATACTGTTTGAGTTTTCGTTGGACGCTTAAACGTTGTATGGTGATTGTTTTCCGATATTTAAAATGGTGCGAATTAATTTCAGGGATTTGGGGATTTTGCTTCCAACGAGCTAAATTCTCAAATCTAGGAATTAGGATGTTACATTTTGGTATCAGAGCAGTTCAATCCAATTGGACTGTGGAATATTTAGTTCCTAAAGTTTGTTATTATTCTCTTATACATTATTATGGAAATTGAGAGACTATCACCTCGATGTTTGCTTAATGATGTGTAGAGGACTATGGCAGGCGGTAGGAGAGGTCGTCCCCGGAACAACCCACCTTCCCCATCACAGGGTACACCTCCATATCTTGTGGCAGCGGCTCTTCAGATGCCCACTTAGATGATGGGGTCGCAAGCGGAGTCCAACCGCCAACAGGCTGAAGCGACACGTGAGCAGGCTGCTGCTAACGCTGCTGTCTTATGGGAGTTGGTCCGAAGGCCAACGGGACACCACCTCCTTCTACGGTGGACCCGTTTGTCCAAGGACTATTGGAGTTCCGGAAACATAACCCCCTCAGTTCAACGGGGTTTATGATTCGGATGTGGCGGCGAACTGGCTCCGCGACCTCAACTGGATATTCGAGGTGATGAGGTGCACTGATGACTCCAAAGTAGGTTATGTGATGTACATGCTGAGGGTGAAGCTGAAGACTGGTGGAAGTCGACAAGTATGCGGGCTGCTGTTGCTGAAATCCCACTCACTTGGGGAACCTTCCAGAACACTTTCCTGGACAAATACTTTCCGGATTCAGTGCGGAGGCAGAAGGAAGCTGAGTTTCTTCAATTCAAGCAGGGGAGCATGACTATGGGCCAGTATATGGCCAAGTTTGAAGAGCTAGCCAAGTACTCCAGATACCTGTAGACAGTTCCTGACGAGGAATGGAGGTACACTCAGTTTGAGGGAGGTCTAAGACTCGAGTTGTAGGACCAGGTTGGGACACTTGAGATTAGCGACTTCTGATGAGCACAATTTTATTCACACTTAGCACCTTTAATCTTAGCTTTCTTGGACTCTAATTGTGATTATATCCACTGTTTTAATTGGAATTTACCAAATTGGACTTAATTGGGCTTTAACTAGAAATGTTGCTTAAATTCGGATTTTTAAGCCTACTGACCTACCTGTCTTGTTTGCTTGATATCTGTAGCTATATGTCTCCGACTTGAGTGATTCTAGTGGCATTGGAAAGCTAAGATCCGGGGCTTTAATTTGATATGCTATATGGCTATATGTCACTGAGATACGAGGTGCAGTTTGCAATTTAAAGATGACGTTTAGATGTTGTCAGAACTTGATCGGGAACAACAAGTTTCTTAAGTAGTTGCTGAAGTAGTTTTAGCATTTTGGGCCTGAAACCTGTTAGTCTAGGCCCATGTTTACCTCTGTCATTAGATTGATCTTGTGGTTTAGGAGAATAGTATAATAGAGTCAGTATTGATTCTGTTAGGGCAACTTTCACTTTACTCATTATTTTAGACGGAGGGAAGTTTCAGAGACGCTTGCTCTCTCTTCTCTCTAGTTTTTCTAGGTTTCGTTCTTCTTCTTCTTCTTCTTCTTCTTCTTCTTCTTCTTCTTCTTCTTCTTCTTCTTCTTCTTCTTCTTCTTCTACATTTTCGTTTGTTGTTCTTCCTCTCAAGGAAGGTTAATTTTCTTATGAGTCATTCTTGAGTGATTTTACATTGGATTTAGAGGTTTATTTCAATTCAAATTCTTATTTCAATTTCTGCAGTAGATTCAATTTCATCTTCTCCTTTAGAATTCTGGTTTGGTTCTTGAATTGGATTTGAACGCTTGTTGATGATTCAATTCTATTCTTCACTTAGAATTCTGGTTTAGTTTGCTTAATTCTAAACAACCAACTGTTTGCTTAATTCAGGAGGTAAAGGATTAGAAATCTCAAAACCAGTACGCTTAGTCTGGTCTCGCAAGTTTACTTAGTTCTTGAGTGAGATTATTGTTGAATTAATTGACGCTTGTTCAGTTAATTCGAATCTATTCTGGAAATTGAGTTCGATGTATTTTTAACCAATGAAGGATCCAATTATGAATGAACAAGAGAATCAATCTGTTTTCCTACATCGTTTTATTCCTTCTTCTTTACTTGTGAAACTATGTTTCTAAACAACAATCAAAACCCCTATTTTCTGTTACGTTTCTGCATTATTAAGAGATTTTCTAAAATTCTGCATTTCAAGAACCTTCTTAAGTGGACTTGCTGAAGTTCAACTTGCTGAAGTGAACTTGCTGAAGTGAACTTGCTGAAGTTTAACTTGCTGAAGTTCAAACTCTCTGAAGTTCTTTCTGAAAGCGGTCATTTGAAGTTGCTATTGAATTCCTTGAGAGATGACTTTGGGTTATCTAACCCTCACTACACTTAATTCATATTATTTGATTGGGTACGACCTCGATCAAATTTGGCGACGTTGCCGGGTAATTCAATTCAAATTCAGTTTCCATGTTTCAGTTTTGTTTGAACTTTGCTGAACTTTCTGAACTTCTGTTTTTCTAAGTTTTTCAGTTCCGTTTTGCGTAGTTTGTGTCTGTTTTGTGTTTGTAAGGATAGAGTCAATTTTAATACTGTGTTTTGTTTAGCTAATGTTTGGTTTGGGCAGCTTGTAGTGAATTTCCATAATTCAGATTCTGGTGATACACATAACCTTGCTCATTTACCATTTCTACTGCTGAACTTTGTTCTTCCTAAATAGTGTGTTTTGAGTTTGTTATTTTGAGTCATTGTTTTTTATCTGATTTTTTTTTTTGTGGTTTTTTCTTATGTTAATATAGTGTTTTCCATGTACCCAGTTCCTTGGTCAAGTAGATGGCAGTGTCTCAGAAGGTTGCTAAGCTATGTGGGATTTGTACATCTGTTGATCATCCCACTGATGCCTGCCCCACCTTACATGAGTTTGAAGGAGATGTTTCTGTTCTATTCCTCCTCAGACTTATGCAGCAAATATATATGGTTCTGGCAGACCCCCTCAGCAGCAACAATATAATCAGGATCTTTCTTCCAATAGTTATAACCCTGGTTGGAGGAATCATCCAAACTTGAGATGGGGGAATTCTTCTCAGCACCAGCAGCCACCACAACAGTCTTATGTACCCTATCGGTCACATGTTGTTGGTCCTAGTAGACCCTACCAACCTCCATACTTGCAACAGCAGCAACAACCTCTACCACCAGCTGCTGCACCTTCCAAGAGTGAGCCTTCCTTGGAAGAATTAATGAGGCAAATGGCAGTCAACAATCTCAATTTCCAGCAAAGGACAGAAGCAACTATTCAGAGCCTGGAAAATCAGATTGGTCACATGGCTACCACTATTAATAAGCTGCAGTCCCAGGGTTCAGACAAGCTTCCTGCTCAGACAGTTGTCAACCCTCAGCAAGATGTTAGTGCAATCACCTTGAGATCGGGTAAGAGTCTGCAAGTGTCTGAAAGGCAATAGTCTGAACAAGAAAATGAGATTCTTACAGCTTTAGAAAGTACTGTTTCAGCAGGTACAACTTCAACAGGTCCTGCTTCAGAAAGTACTGTTTTAGCAGGCACAACTTCAGACAACCCTGTACATGAGAGAGCTTGTCCTAGTCCTTTGAGCAGCCCCAGTTCTTCAAGCACTGTACAACCTTCTATTCCTCTTCCATTCCTTCAGAGAGTTGTGCAGAAGAGTAAAAAAAATAGAAGAGGTTGACAAAGAAATCTTGGAAACTTTCAGAGAAGTGGAGGTTAATATACATATACTTGAGGACATAAAGCAAATTCCAAGATATGCCAAGTTTCTGAAGGATTTGTGCACCCATAAGAGGCGGCTGAAGGGTAATGAGAGGATCAATATGGGAAGGAATGTCTCTGCACTCATTGAGAGACCAGTGACTACCATTCCTGAAAAATGCAAAGATCCAGGGACATTTTCTATTCCTTGTGTTATAGGAAGTAACAAGATTGATAATGCTATGCTTGACTTAGGAGCATCTATTAATGTTATGCCTTTATCTGTTTTCACCTCTTTGTCCCTTGGTCCTTTGCAGGCTACAGGTAGTTGTCATTCAGTTGGCAAATAGGAGCACTGCCCACCCTGCAGGTCTTATTGAGGATGTACTGGTTCGTGTGAATGACCTTATCTTCCCTGCTGACTTTTATATATTAGATATGGAGGGAGGAGATTCACTCACTGGTGCAACCCCTATCATCTTAGGCAGTCCCTTCCTGAAGACAGCAAGGACTAAGATTGATGTTCATGCAGGCACATTTACCATGGAGTTTGGAGATAGTGTGGTTCAGTTAAACATTTTAGATGCTATGAAGTGTAACATCCTAAATTTTATTAAATAAAATTAAATTAAATTAAAATTAATAAAAATAGAGAAATAAATAAATAATAGTATTAGTAGTTTTATTAATAATGCTATTTCGAATTAAAAAGAGGATAAGGGGGTTGAGAGTGGGCCCAGCCCAATTAGGCATTTAAGTAAGGAGGGGTTACCAATTCACCCTAATCCTTATTTTTCAAATCGTCAGAGAGCGAAACGCTAAGGAGGGGAAAACGACGTCTCAAGAGGAGGTTGCTGCAGAGTGATCATCAAGAAAGAGCCAATCTCTGCTGTTCAATCTTCACCTTCAAGGTACGGTGGGGGAAAGGGTGTTGCTTGTATGTGCATGTGGGAGTGCTTGGGTAGTGAGGGCAACCATAAGACCCTCTAAGACTCTAAATTCGAAATTGATATATATATATATATATTTAGTATTGTATGATGAAAACCTGTTGATTGATGATTAATTTTGTGAATCTTGGTGAATCTTGATTGAATTAGAAGAGGATAGCGAGAATAGCAAAAAGGGGTAAATAAGGGTTTGATGATTGGGGTTATGATGGAATAACTGTGAAAATTTGTGTAAAGATTGGTGTTTTTGTTGAGTCTATTTGATATAAAAGCATATGATTGATGTCTTAACAATGAGGATTGATTAGAGGTTGAATAAATGGGTTTAAAAGGGGTAAAAGTCGCGAGAACTGTCATCTGCGTCGCGGTTAATCGATTACAGAAGTCTGTAATCGATTACCAGGGCCTTCTGGGGAGCCTGGAGTGCATTTGGCTTGCTGGTAACTGATTATAGAGGGTTTGTAATCGATTACCAGGGTGTTAGCTTGCAGGTAATTGATTACATAGGGTGTGTAATCGATTACAAGAGAGTTTGGTTGCTGCTAATCGATTACAGAGGGTGTGTAATCGATTACCAGAGGTTTTTGCTTGCAGGTAATCGATTACAGGGGTCCTGTAATCGATTACCAGAGAGTTGATTGGCTGGTAATCGATTACAAGAGGCTTGTAATCGATTACCAGAGTGGATTTGTGACCCTTGTGTTTGTTGATGATTGTTATGCATTGATTGTGATATGAGTGTGATGATATGAATATCTCCTTTGATGATAGATGTTTATACTATTGTGATGTATGATGATAACGATGATGTATTGATGTATTGAGTGTATGATGATGATGTATGAGATGTGTGATGATGACATATCGATGTAATGAGCTTATGAGGTATGAGGTGTATGATGATTATATATTGATGCATTGAGCATACGATGTGTGTTATGATGATGATGATATATTGATGCGTTGAGCATATGAGTTGTGTGATAATGATGATATAGATGCATTAAGCACATGAGGTGTGATATGATGATGATTATGCATTAAGCATATGAGATGTGGTACCTGAGATGCACGAGCCCAAGAGAGGGGTGTTGTGCAACCTACCGGCCTGTGTGGTGATTAATGGTAGGGTTGTGCAACCTACCGGCTTGTGTGGTGACTAACGGTAGGGTGCAACTCAGGAGGTGAACTGCACGGACCCATAGAGGGGTGCAGAGACCATGACGGGGACATTCTTGCATGAGCCTAGAGTGGGGTGTCGTGCAACCTATCGGCCTGTGTGGTGATTAACGGTAGGGCCATCATTGCGGGGCAAATGTCTTCGCACGAGCCTAGAGTGGGGCGTTGTGCAACCTATCGGCCTGTGTGGTGATTAACGGTAGGGCCATCATCGGTAACAACTAGGGAGATTGATGAGGTGCGCCCATTGTGCGGAGTTCCAAGTCGTGATCCTTGGGATGAGGTTGATGAGGGTTGGTGTGCATGATGATAGATGAACATGCATTGCATTTGATGATGAAATTGAACTATATTATGACGATATGAGTATTATTGATGATATGAGTGTTATGTGTTGGGAATAAAGAATGTGTTTTATTGGTGATTTGCGAGTGTGATTTATAAATTGGTGATGAGATAATATAATTGCTAATAAAGAGTATAAGATGATGTGTATGATATTATTTGATGATGATGATTACCTGTGGGTGAGGATAGGGTAGCCTTCTATGTGCATGTATGAATTGGTATTATTTTCCTCACCGTGTTTCTGTGGCTAATTTTACAGGTGATGATGATGGCACGTCAGGTGCCGAGTATTGATTGAAGAGAGTGTCGCTCTGATACTTGTGACATCAGGGCTTAGTATTAGGGATTTTATTATATGATTTTCTTTTAGGAAGAGATTAGGCAAACTGTTTTAAATGACTTATGTGGCTAAGAGGGATAATTTAATGTTAACTTTTGAGGTACTGATGTTTTATTTATTTTGGAAACCTTTGACTTCCTTTTCTGTTTTAAATAAGTTGACTTTGAAATAAATTATGTTTTAAATGAGAATGTGAACCTTTTTACCCAATGCGGGCCATTATATTTCCTAAATATTTCCAATTGCTGAATGTATAAGAATTTGGGGTAGAAGGGTGTCACATTAAGCATCCCATTGAGGACCATTCTGTTTTCCACATTGATATGCTTGCTGAACTTGTAGATAATAGTCTGTCAGAGTTTATAGGAGAGTTGGATTTTCCTGACTTGTCTGATTTCAGTAATGTATACACTTGTGATTTATGTTCTGATTCTTCTAAGTGTAGTATGTGTACTGAGATAGATGAGTTCATATCTGCTGATAGTTCTCATTGTGTTCATTTTTCAGCAAGTTCTGATGATGTTGATTTTTCAGCAGGTTTTGGTATCGATACACCAACAGAGCCAATTGAGTCAGAATGCACAGGCTTGATTACAACAATTACAGATACATCTGACTTGGTTGATTTGCAGGTTGCAGAGGTTTCTACCAGTACCAGATTGCCGGTTTCCATTGTCCAGCCCCCATCACTGGAGCTAAAGCCACTTCCTTCTCACCTCAAGTTTGCATATTTGGAGGATGAGCAGAAGCTTCCAGTGATTATCTCCACTGCTCTTTCAGATTATCAGGAGCAGCAGTTATTGCATGTCATTAGAGGGCGCAGGAGAGCTCTTGGCTGGACCTTAGCAGATATTCCGGGTATTAGCCCCTCCATGTGTATGCACCGTATCTTGTTGGAGGATGGGGTTAAACCTATGAGACAACCTCAGAGAAGGATGAATCCTCAGATTCTTAATGTGGTCAAGAAGGAGGTCACCAAGCTGCTACAGGCTGGTATCATATATCCCATTTCAGATAGCACTTGGGTGAGACCGGTACAAGTGGTACCAAAGAAATCTGGGATTACTGTTGTAAAGAATGAGAAGGATGAGTTGATTCCTACTAGAGTGCAGAACTACTGGAGAGTCTGCATTGACTACAGGAGGCTCAACCAGGCGACCAGGAAGGATCACTTCCCACTTCCTTTCATTGATCAGATGCTAGAGCATCTGGCAGGTAAATCACATTATTGTTTCTTAGATGGTTTCTCTGGTTATTTTCAGTTTTGTATTGCACCAGAGGACCAGCATAAGACTACATTTACCTGTCCTATTGGTACCTTTGCTTATAGGAGGATGCCTTTTGGTCTATGCAATGCTCCTGGTACTTTCCAGAGATGTATGATGAGTATATTTGCTGATTTACTTGAGCATTGCATAGAGGTTTTCATGGATGATTTTAGTGTGTATGGCTCCTCCTTTGATGCATGTTTGGATAGCTTGACTAAAGTGCTTGATAGGTGCATAGAGACTAACCTTGTTCTGAATTATGAAAAGTGTCATTTTATGGTAGAGCATGGTACAGTCTTAGGCCACATTATCTCTAGGAAGGGCATTGAGGTAGATCCTGCTAAATTAGATGTTATTTCACACTTGCCTTACCCCTCTTGCGTGCGAGAGGTACGATCTTTCCTTGGACATATAGGTTTCTACCGCAGGTTTATTCAGGACTTCAGCAAGATAGCCCTTCCACTATCCAACTTGCTTCAGAAGGATACTACCTTTGACTTTGGAGAACAGTGCAGAGAGGCATTTGATCGCCTCAAGAGAGCTCTCACCACCTCTCCCATTATTCAGCCACCAGATTGGACTCTTCCATTCGAGTTGATGTGTGATGCATCAAACTACGCTTTGGGAGGTGTTTTAGCTCAGAGGGTTGGTAAGCTGTCTCATGTGATTTACTATGCATCTAGGACATTGGATGCATCACAGGTAAATTACACTACCGCTGAGAAAGAGCTGTTAGCAATAGTTTTTGCATTGGATAAGTTCAGATCTTATTTGCTTGGCTCTAGGGTAGTTGTTTTTACTGATCATGCTGCTCTGAAGTTCCTTCTGAAAAAGATAGATTCCAAACCCAGGTTGATTAGGTGGATGCTACTACTACAAGAGTTTGACTTGGATATCCAGGATAGGAGTGGTGCACATAAATTAGTAGCAGACCATTTGAGCCGCATTGAGAGGGCAGAGGATACGTTTCCTATTCGGGATGACTTCCCGGATGAGCAGCTATTGGTTTTACATGATTCCCATCCCCCTCCCCTTACCCCTTGGTTTGCTGATATTGTTAATTATCTTGTTGCATCTGTTTTTCCACCTTTGGCATCTAGAGCTCAGAGAGATAGACTTAAGAGTGATGCCAAGTATTATGTATGGGATGACCCTTATTCGTGGCGTTTTTGCAGTGACCAGGTAATTCGTAGGTGTATTCCAGATCATGAGATCCAGTCTGTACTTCAGTTCTGTCATGCCTCACCTGTTGGAGGACATCTTGGACCTCGGAGGACAGGACGAAAGGTGCTGGATTGTTGATTTTATTGGCCTACTATTTTCAGAGACGCCTGGAGAGTCTCCTCTACATGTGAGCAGTGTGAGAGAGCAGGAGCGGCCATTTCTAGCAAGAAACAGATGCCCCAGGAGCCTATGCTATTTTGTGAGATATTTGATGTATGGGGTATTGATTTTATGGGCCCATTTCCTGTTTCTTTTGGTTTTATATATATCTTGCTTGCTGTGGACTATGTCTCCAAATGGGTGGAGGCTATAGCCACAAGGACTAATGATGCTCGAGTTTTTGTGGATTTTGTAATGTCTCACATCTTTTGAAGGTTTGGAGTGCCTCGAACCATTGTTAGTGATCAGGGGACCCACTTTTGTAACCGGTCCATGGAGGCTTTGCTGAAGAAGTATGGGGTGGTGCATAGAGTTTCTACACCATACCACCCTCAAACTAATGGACAGGCTGAAATCTCCAATAGAGAGATCAAGAGGATTCTTGAAAAGATGGTGCAGCCTAATAGGAAAGATTGGAGCCGCCGCCTTGATGATGCTATTTGGGCTCATAGGACTGCCTACAAAGCACCTCTTGGGATGTCTCCCTTCATAGTTGTTTTTGGTAAGGCATGCCACTTACCTGTGGAGATAGAGCATCGGGCATATTGGGCAGTTAGAGCTCGCAACTTAGATTTGGACCAGGCAGGAGAACAAAGGAAACTTCAGTTGCAGGAGCTTGATGAGATTCTCCTGGAGGCCTATCAGAACTCTAAGTTCTACAAGGAGAAGACTAAGAAATTTCATGATTAGCCTATTGCTAGAAAAGAGTTTGTTGTAGGCCAAAAGGTTTTGTTATTCAATTCTAGACTTAAGCTCATGTCTGGTAAGCTTTGTTCTTGTTGGGTTGGACCTTTTCTTGTTAATCATGTTTATCCTTATGTTGTTGTAGAGCTGATAAGTGAGTCCACCAACAAGACATTCAAGGTCAATGGCCACCGTCTCAAGCTATTTCATGAGAGCCCCACTTTGGTTGATGAGACGGTTGAGGAGCTTGGCTTGGAGCTTCCCCAATTCCCTTAAGTGCAAATATTTCCACCTTGATGGGGGAGTCTCTTTCCCCACTTTTTCATTATACTATGTCTCTTGTTCTCCAATTTCATTATTTTTACGTTGAGGACAATGTGTGATTTAAGTGTGGGGGAGGAGAATTGTAGTTTTAGGACTTTAGGATTAATTTTACGAATTAATATGTGGTTAAGATTTAATTGATTTGTGTTAGTAACTTTTAGGTTTATATAAAAAAATAAAAAAAATATAAAATTGTTAGTTGTTTCTGTAGAAAAAAATTGTTGTTACTGTTTGCTGTTTGCTGAAATTTACTGTTTACTGTCTGAAACTACTTGCTGAAATTTGCTGTTTCTGAAGCTGTTAGCTGTTGCCTAGCTATTCTGTAGCTACTGATGTCTGAATTTTATTGTTTACTGTCTGAAAGTGTTGTTTACTGTTACTGTATGTTGTTTCTGCATTCTTCTGCTGCTGTTTATAGTAGAATTTCAGACAATAAGTCTTTCTTTGACAACAGAATTTATTTTGATGAAAAAAAAACATATTTTGGACAGTAGAAAATTACATTTGGCATGTTTTTCATTGGATTTTTAGGATTTGTATTAGTAGTTTGCATTTTCATCATTCTTGGATAATTGGTTTCTTGACTTATATTGGTTGAATCCCTTGTAATTTGGTGAATAAGTTGGTTTTGATAATTATTGGATTGAATCTTTTGTGGTAGAGTTGTCCTTGGTGAGAATTTGAGCCTTATTGTTGAATGGACCATTTTATGTCATTCTCTCTTTTTCTTGTGTGATTTCACTCATGTTTGCTTGTGCTCTAGAACTTGGCTTGACTCTTTGATTTGCAACTTTGATCATATGCATTAATTGAGATGATTGAGGCATTTTTGTTCATAATTGAGCTTCTAACCATATTAGCCTACCTTGATTTCCACTTGTTAGCCCCTTTGAGCCTATTGATCCCAATTCTTGTTATTAAAGCTCATTACAAACCTTAAAAGTGAAAAAAACCATGATTGTCCCTGCCTTAGAGGATAAAGGAGCTTTGAAATTGTTTTGGGAAAAGGTTCTTGAATAAGTGTGGGGGTTTGTACTTCAATTTCTCATCTTATCTCCTCATGTAGATATTATATTGTTAACTATTGGCTAGTTATAAAAAAAATGAAAAAGGAAAGAAAGAAAAGCAAAAAGAAAAAAAGAGAAGAAAGAATAAAGAAAAGCTCAAAAGAAAAGTGTTGATAAAAAGAAAAGAAGCAAAGAAATAAAGTGCGCTTGAAAAAAAAATGGGTCAAAAGGTAGAAAAAGAGGAGCTCAATTGTAATCTTGAGATGTATGCTAATTGCATTTCTTCTTGGATTTATTCCCCATTGCTCCTCTATTCTCTTTGGTTTATAACTTCTTATCCTTCATTTTCCCTACCTTTACCTTGGCCCCCATTACATCCTTTATGAAGTCCTCTTGATCTTTGCTTGCTTGTTTTTCAATTGTTGTGGATATTAGAGTCTTGCCAAGCCTATGGTAGTGTTTGCTTTCATGAGTGCTTTGAGTGTATACACAAGCCTAAACACTTGAGAGTCATAGAGTTTGTCTTTTGAGGATTCTATCATTCTCGATTCACTCCTTTGATTTGATCTACCCTCTTGTTTGCTAAATTATTGGGAATTCCATTCATATATTTCTTGATTCCATGATTCCTTGGATGTTGTATTTTGCCTACTCCTATGCATTCCTTGAATCTCTTGATAATTATGCCATTTGTATTTGCATCTTGCCTCCTAATTAAATTTTGGTTTCATGTGGTGTTTTGCCCGGAGTGCAAAAGGGCAAGTGTGGGGGAATTTGATGAGAACATTTTTATTCACACTTAGCACCTTTAATCATAGCTTTCTTGGACTCTAATTGTGATTATATCCACTGTTTTAATTGGAATTTACCAAATTGGACTTAATTGGGCTTTAACTAGAAATGTTGTTTAAATTCGGATTTTTAAGCCTACTGACCTACCTGTCTTGTTTGCTTGATATTTGGAGCTATATGTGTCCGATTTGAGTGATTCCAGTGGCATTGGAAAGATAAGATCTGGGGCTTTAATTTGATATTCTATATGGCTATATTCCACTGAGAGACGAGGTGCAGTTTGTAATTTAAAGATGACGTTCAGATGTTGTCAGAACTTGAGAGGGAATAGCAAGTTTCTTAAGTAGTTGATGAAGTAGTTTTAGTATTTTGGGCCTGAAACCTGTTAGTCTAGGCCCATGTTTACCTCTGCCATTGGATTGATCTTGTGGTTTAGGAGAATAGTATAAATAGAGTCAGTATTGATTCTGTTAGGGCAACTTTCACTTTACTCATTATTTTAGACGGAGGGAAGTTTAGAGACGCTTGCTCTCTCTTCTCTCTGGTTTTTCTAGGTTTGGTTCTTCTTCTTCTTCTTCTTCTACATTTTCATTTGTTGTTCTTCCTCTCATGGAAGGTTAATTTTCTTAGGAGTCATTCTTGAGTGATTTTACATTGGATTCAGAGGTTTATTTCAATTCAAATTCGTATTTCAATTTCTGCAGTAGATTCAATTTCATCTTCTCCTTTAGAATTCTAGTTTGGTTCTTGAATTGGATTTGAACGCTTATTGATGATTCAATTCTGTTCTTCACTTAGAATTCTGGTTTAGTTTGCTTAATTCTGAACAACCAACTGTTTGCTTAATTCAGGAGGGTAAAGGATTAGAAATCTCATAACCAGTACGCTTAGTCTGGTCTCGCTAGTTCGCTTAGTTCTTGAGTGAGATTATTGTTGAATTAATTGACGCTTGTTCGGTTAATTCGAATCTATTCTGGAAATTGAGTTCGATGTATTTTTAACCAATGAAGGATCCAATTGTGAATGTGTAACATCCCGAAAACTGGAACCTAGAAAACATAAGAAAAACCTTAGGCGGTAGACCTAGCCAAGAAAGGAATGTAGAAGTAGGATGAGAATTCGGAGGTTAAATGAGACTTCAGACAATAAATTAGGGAGAATCCATTTGGAACCATGTGTCTTAAAAGAGTATAGAGGAGGGACTAAGAGTTAAAAAGAAAAGCAACACCCTAGATCTTAGCCTTTAAGCGTGGAAGAATAAGGCTTGTAGTCAAGGGAATGGATTTATCAAGGATTAGAGTGGGGAAGGTTTGGATGAGAAGAACTAAGTTAGAAAAAGTTTTGGAGGATAGGAAGTAGGTTTGAGAAGGAGAGAATTGAATTGGAACCAAGAGGGGCACAAACTGAGGTTATTGCTTGATTTTGGGAGTTAGGCCTAATGACCTTGGTACGCTAATTCGCAAATATCTACAGCCTTGTGTGTCCAATTAAGGTGATTCCACTTCCATTAGAAAGCTAACTTCTGGGGCTTCCGTTTGATAGGTTATATGATAGGGTTCCGAGCTCATTTGAACTCTCAAAACAGACTCATACTCGCTCAAGCGAAAAATATTTCGCTTGAGCGAGAATTGTCCAGAGAAAGGTTATTTTTTGGTGTAAATTCGCTCAAGCGAAAACAATTGGCTTGAGCGAAAATACACGATTTCAGTTTTTAAAACAGAGGGGTTCACTCTCTCTCCCCTCATTTCCTTGGCTTCCTACGGTTTCTAGAGAGAGGGAGAGAGAGTTCTAGAGAGAGAGGAAGCTTGGGAGCTTGAAGGAGGAAGAAATGGAAGATCATGGAGCATTTTTAAGGTTCCCAACCACTTGAGGAGCTTGGGATTTCTCCTCTCCACCTCTCATCCGCCCCTATTTCCCTCCCCTAAGGTGAGTGTGGTTCACTCACTTGCTTATTTGTTATGAAAATTCCCTTGTATGATCCCTATTCTACCTTCCCTTGCTTAAATTCATGGTTATTGTTGATTAGAGAAAGCTAGGGCTGTTGACTTGGATGTATTCCTTTGTAATGTAAACCCTAGGGTTAGAGGAAATTGGGGGTTTCATGAGAAAGAGTATTTGAGATGTGATTATGCATGTAATTTTCTTATGTTTATGTATTGATCATGCTTGAGTATGTTTTTACCCCCATCATGTTCATGGAAAATGTTTGGGTCTTTGACCTCATGAAAATGGTAAAGGAAATGTTAGAGGAAATGTTAAAGGAAATGGTTTTGGGTCTTTGAACCAATGAGGGGTCGTCGGACCAATGAGGGGTCTTCGGACCAAAGAGGTACAAGAGAGGCAATCGCTTTACTCCTAGGCCAAGGGGTAACTAAGATTCCTCAATTAAAAATGAACCATGCATGTTTAATCTTAAAACATAATGAGGGTGGCCCTGGACACGGTCCTTGGTCATATGGTCGATGCGCTCAAAAGAGGTTACAGTGAAAAAGAACCAGTGGGCGTCTGGGTTATGACACTTGAGGACTACTTTGCATTGACTGCTTATGTGACTGACTCATGATTTCATATTCTCTCTTAAGTCCCAATTTGCATAATTCTCTAAAGTATGTTGTTTGTCTCATGGTCTCTCTAGTACCTTTGTTGTGATTCATGTATGATGCTTATGTAATTGGTTGTTTCTCCCTCCCACACTTCACCAGCACTGTTATCACACTCACTGGGACGTAGTCTCACCCACATTGTGGGGAATTACCTTCAGTTGTGCAGGATAGGGTTCCGTGACATTGGAAGAGGAGTTGGAGTTCTGCGGTGGGTCCTTATGCCCCTTATGCTGCCTATAGTCTTGAAGTTTAAACCTAATCAGTTATGTAACGATTATGATTTGTTATGTATGTATATGTATTTTAAATCATTGGATTGTATATTTGAAGAGAAGGGTGTGCATGTTTTGAGTTTGGCCAGGTGGCTCATTTTTGCTATAGATTTGGATTAGTCATTGTATCTTATAAACTGTAACTGGTGTTTTGATGGTTTTCAGGTGAATCTGAAAATTGGGAATGTCCCAATTTTCAGGGGAAAACTCTGCCGGATTTCCGGCAGGATTTTATGAACCTTAACCATACCAAGTGTGGGTTTCTCCCTGGTTTTTCATTAATAGAATGTTTTAGAAAATTGTTATTGAATGTGAGGAAGCCTAAACATACGTTGGATTGTTTAGACATTGTGCTTGTATGCCGATACACGGAATGGCACAAATAATTCAGAAATTCGGAATAGTGTTTCCAAACGGACCACGTAGTCTTGAATTTAGAAATTAGGACGTTACAGAATGAACAAGAGAATCAATCTGTTTTCTTACATCGTTTTATTCCTTCTTCTTTACTTGCGAAACTCTGTTTCTAAACAACAATCAAAACCCCCTATTTTCTGTTACGTTTCTGCACTATTAAGAGAGTTTCTGAAATTCTGCATTTCAAGAACCTTCTTAAGTGAACTTGCTGAAGTGAACTTGCTGGAGTTTAACTTGCTGAAGTTCAAACTCTCTGAAGTTATTTATGAAAGTTTTCATTTGAAGTTGCTATTGAATTCCTTGAGAGACGACTTTGGGTTATCTAACCCTCACTACACGTAATTCATATTATTTGATTGGGTACGACCTCAATCAACTTCCCTACCCTAATCAACAAGTGTTACATTGCTGAGAAGAACCAGAAGGGAGCTGCACCACCCCCACAGCCAGATAACAAGGGGAAGAGGAAGCTGGAGGAGCCCAGTCAGGGCAAGGGCTCAAGGCCTAAGTGGCAAGGCAACACTGCCCTAGTCACTCAGCCTACCCAACGCCAAGGGGTATCCAAATGCCCCAAGTGCGATAAGGAGCATTGGGGGGAGTGCATGCTTGGGCATAGGGTCTGTTACCTCTGCAAGGAGCCCGACCACATGAAGAACGACTGTCCAAAGAAGAAGGATGCTCCAAAGCCCCAAGTCATTGGGAGAGTCTTCACCCTCAGCGGTGAAGTGGCAGCTTCTGTTGATAACCTGATGCGAGGTACGTGCACTCTAGGAGATAGTCCCTTAATTATATTGTATGATTCGGGGGCAACCCATTCTTTTGTTGCTTATGATTCTGTGAAGCAGTTAGGTTTGCATCCAATTCCCCTACCTTACAGCCTAAATGTAATAACCACAGCCAAGGAGGCAATTCCCATTTCCCTTGTGTGTTCTAAATGCCCCATTGTGATACAAGGGAGGACCTTCGAGGTTGATTTGATTTGTTTGCCATTGTGGGGCAAAGATATAATTCTTGGCATGAACTGGTTATCTCAGAACCAGGTCATGCTTGATTGTTACAATAAAGAGGTTGTTTTCTCGGTTCTCCCTCCTCTTCCGGGAAAGAAGCCACATGTACTTTTGACCAGTATCACTCAAGTGTCCAAATGCCTGTTTGACAGGAGTAGTTGTTTTATTTTATTACTTTCCTCAACTTTAGGTTCTAGTATTGACTTAAGCAGTGCAGTCACGGTTAGGGAGTTTTAGGACGTTTTCCCTAGTGAGGTAACCACTTTACTTTCGGACCGAGAGATAGAGTTCGCCATTGACTTGGTACCAGGCATAGAGCCCATTTCCAAGGCACCCTACAGAATGTCCCCATTAGAGCTTAGTGAGTTTAAGACCCAATTAGAAGATCTTATAGCTAAGAGGTTCATTAGGCCTAGTGTATCACCCTGGGGAGCTCCAGTGCTCTTAGTAATGAAGAAGAATGGGAGTATGAGGTTGTATGTAGACTATAGGCAGTTAAACAAGGTTACCATTAAGAACAAGTATCCTTTACCCAAAATAGATGACCTCTGATGAACACATTTTTATTCACACTTTGCATAATTAATCTTAGCTTTCTTGGACTCTAATTGTAATTAAATCCACTATTTTAATTGGAATTTACCAAATTGGACTTGTTTTGGCTTTAAGTGTAAATGTTGTTTAAATTCAGATTTTTAAGCCTACTGACCTACCTGTCTTGTTTGATGATATCTAGCGCTGCATGTGTCCGATTGGCGTGATTCCAATGGAATTGGAAAGCTAACTTCCGGGGCTTTAATTTGATATGCTATATGGCTATATTCCACCAAGAGACGAGGTGAAGTTTTCAATTTGAAGTTGACGTTCAGAAGCTGTCTGAAGCTGAGCGGGAACAACAAGTCTCCCAAGTAGTTGTTGAAGTAGTTTTAGTATTTTGGGCCTGAAACCTGTTAGTCTGGGCCCATTTTACCTCTTCCATTAGATTAATCTTGTGATTTAGGAGAATAGTTTAAATAGAGGCAGTTACGATTCTGTTAGGCACGTCATTTTCACTTTTTCATTTTGGACAGATTGGAGATTCTTGGGGACACTTGGTTCTCTCTGTCTTCTCTCTAGTTTTTCTTCTTCTTCTTCCTTCTGCATTTTCGTTTGTTGTTCTTCCTCTCATGGAAGGCTAAACTTCTGAGGATTGATTCTTGAGTGATTTTACATTGGATTTGGAGGTTTATTTCAATTCAAATTCGTATTTCAATTTCTGCAGTAGATTCAATTTCATCTTCTCCTTTAGAATTTCTTGAATTGGATTTGAACGCTTGTTGATGATTCAATTCTGATCTTCACTTAGAATTCTGGTTTAGTTTGCTTAATTCTAAACAACCAACTGTTTGATTAATTCAGGAGGTAAAGGATTAGAAATCTCATAACCAGTTCGCTTAGTTCTGGCAAGTTCGCTTAGTTCTTGAGTGAGATAATTGATGAATTAATTGACGCTTGTTTAGTTAGTTCAGAATCTGTTGTGGAACTTGAGAACGATGCATTTTAACTAATAAAGAATCCAATTGTAAATGAACAAGAGAATCAATCTATTTTTCTTACATCGTTTTACTCTTACTTCTTTAATTGCGAAATTCTGTTCCAAAACAACAATCAAAACTCCCTGTTTCTTTTACGTTACTGCACTCTTCAGAAAAGTTCATGAAAATCTGCATTTTGAGTACCTTCTGAAGTATACTTGCTGAAGTGTACTTGCTAAAGTATACTTGGAACAACTTGCTGAAGTGAACCTTCCGAAGTAGTTTCTGAAGCCTTACCTTCTGAAGTTTTGCAATATCAAACTCCATCTGAAATCTGTTATCTGAAATTGGCATTGAATTCCTTGAGAGACGACTTTGGGTTATTTAACCCTCACTACACTTAATTCATATTATTTGATTGGGCACGGCCTCGATCAAATTTGGCGCCGTTGTCGGGGAATTCAATTCAAATTCAGTTTACAGTTTTCAGTTCTGTTTGTAACTTGCTGAACTTTTTAACTTCTGCTTCTGAGTTTTTCCATTCTGTTTTGTGTACCTTGTTTCTATTTTGTGTTTGTAAGGTTAGAGTCAATTTCCATATTGTGGTTTTGTTCAGCTAACGTTTGGTTTGTGCAGCTTGTAGTGAATTTTCATAATTCAGATGTTGGTAATACACAACCTTGCTCATTTACCATTTCATACTTTCTGAACTTTGTTCTTGTTGAACAGTTTGTGTTTTGGAATTATGTGTTGTTTTGAGTCTTTGTTTTTAGTGTGTTTAGTCATTTTATGATGTTTAGGTATTGTTTAGATCATGTTAGAAATGATTTGGTTTGATTCAGATTGAATTGCATAAGTTGTTGAACTTGCTGTTGATTTTTCTGTTGTTGACTTTTGCAATTGAATCTGACCTTTTTGTTTAACATAGTTAGAGGTTGAATTTTTGTGCCAATTTTTGTGTCCACATTTCTTTAGGTTAATAATGAATTTTAGATACCCCAGTTGTTGTTAGATAACTCTAGATTGTGAGATTACACTTTGTACTGGCTTATTTTGACCTGTTGACTTCAATTGGACATAACTTGAGCTAGGAGTGTCAGAATTTCACATATTTTATATGCTTTTGGGGTAGCTCGAGCTAGTTAGAGTGATTCTCCTTGATAGGCCGGGAGGTGGACTATAAAATAGCCAAAAAAGGTCGTTTACTATTTTTTCTAGAATTTTAAAGTTTTTATTGGTGTATTTTTCCTTTCTTACCTTAGGTAGTTTTTGTACTTAGGCTTTGAATTTTGATCTGAAACTTTTTATGGTTGTTTCCTATGATAATATAGTGTTTTACATGTACCCAGTTCATTGGTTTCTGCTCATTTGTTATAGGCTGCCTTTATATGCTAACATGTTGTATGCCTTATTTTGTGCATTTTGTGTGCATTTGGTGTATGACTAGAGAAAATCCAGATTTCCTACATTCATTTGATCCATAAATTGATAGGACATATCATAGGTTATTTAGAGAGTCTAGGAATCCATTTGTGCATAAATCTGTTAGTGATAGTGAGTCATTGTCTGATAGTGTGTATTCTGCTGTTTCTATTAGTGATAGTGAGTCTGTCTCTGTTTCTTCTTCTACTTTTCTTGATTCTGATTTTAATTATGATATCATGGCTGAGAGGACCTTGAGAGAGCTTGCAGCACCTGATGTTAATATTCAGACTTTATGCATTCAATATCCTGATTTAGATGTGCCTTGTGAGCTAAAGTCTGGATTGATTCATTTGTTGCCCAAGTTTCATGGTCTTACAGGTAAGGATCCACATAAACACCTCAAGGAGTTCCATATTGTCTGTACCACCATGAGACCACCTGGAGTTCCTAAGGATCACATTAAGCTTAAGGCATTTCCATTCTCCCCGCAAGATACAACAAAGGACTGGTTGTACTACCTTCCACCTGGATCCATTACTAGTTAGGACAATCTTAAGAGGATGTTTCTTGAAAAAAATTTCCCTGCATCCAGAGTGACTTCAATTAGGAAAGAAATCTGTGGTATAAGGCAAATGGATAGAGAAAGTTTATACGAGTAGCTGTCCACATCATCAGATACATGAGTAGCTTCTCATCCAGTATTTCTATGAGGGCCTTTTAAACATGGATAGGCAGATGATTGATACAGCCAGTGGAGGAGCTTTGGTGGATAAAACTCCAGTTGCAGCAAGGCAAAATTGATTGAAAATATGGCATCTAATAACCAATAGTTCAATAACAGAAGCAATTGAGTAGCCTTGACCAGAGGAGTTCATGAGATGGAGACTACTTATGTTGCTGATCATAGGAAGTTGGAAAGCAAGCTTGATGATTTGGCTTCCTTGGTCAAGCAGATGGCAGTGTCTCAGAAGGTTGCTAAGCTATGTGGGATTTGTACTTCTGCTGATCATCCCACTGATGCCTGCTCCACCTTACATGAGTCTGAAGGAGATGGTGTTGTTCCTGTTCCTCCTCAGGCTTATGCAGCAAATATATATGGTTCTGGCCGACCCCCTCAACAGCAACAATATAATCATGATCTTTCTTCCAACAGGTATAATCCAGGTTGGAGGAATCATCCAAACTTGAGATGAGGGAACTCTTCTCAGCAGCAGCCACAACAGTCTTATGTACCCTACCAGTCACATGTTGCTGGTCCTAGTAGACCTTACCAGCCTCCACACTTGCAGCAGCAGGAACCCCCACCACTAGATGCTGCACCTTCCAAGAGTGAGCCTTCCTTGGAAGAATTAATGAGGAAAATGGCAGTCAACAATTTGAATTTCCATCAAAGGACAGAAGCAACTATTCAGAGCCTGGAAAATCAAATTGGTCAGATGGCTACCACACTACTAATCAGCTCCAGTCCCAGGGTTCAGACAAGCTTCATGCTCAGACAGTTGTCAACCCTCAGTAGAATGTTAGTGCAATTACTTTGAGATCGGGTAAGAGTCTTCAAGCATCTGAAAGGCCAGAGTCTGAACAAGAAAATGAGATTCTTACAGCTTCGGACAGTACAACTTCAGCAAGTACTGTTTCAGCAGGTACATCTTCAGCAAGTGCAGCTTCAGATAACCCTGTACATGAGAGAGCTAGTACTAGTCCTTTGAGCAGCCCCAGTTCTTCAAGTAGTGTGCAACCTTCTATTCCTCTTCCATTCCCTCAGAGAGTTGTGCAGAAGAGTAAAAAAAATGGAAGAGGCTGACAAGGAAATCTTGGAAACTTTCAGAAAAGTGGAGGTTAATATACCTTTGCTTGAGGCCATAAAGCAAATTCCAAGATATGTCAAGTTTCTAAAGGATTTGTGCACCCATAGGAGGCGGTTGAAGGGCAATGAGAGGATCAGTATGGGAAGGAATGTCTCTGCACTTATTGAGAGACCACTGACCACTTTTCCTGAAAAAGTCAAACACCCAGGGACATTTTCTATTCCTTATGTTATAGGCAGTAACAAGTTTGATAATGCTATGCTTGATTTAGGAGCATCTATTAATGTTATGCCTTTATCTGTGTTTACCTCTTTGTCCCTTGGTCCTTTGTAGGCTACAGGTGTTGTTATTCAGTTGGCAAATAGGAGCATTGCCCACCCTGCAGGTCTTATTGAGGATGTACTGGTTCGTGTGAATAACCTCATTTTCCCTGCTGACTTTTACATACTGGATATGGAGGGAGGAGATTCACTCACTGGTGCAACCCCCATCATCTTGGGCAGGCCCTTCCTGAAGACAGCTAGGACTAAGATTGATGTTCATGCCGGCACACTTACTATGGAGTTTGAAGTTATTGTGGTCCAGTTTAACATTTTAGATGCTATGAAGCATCCCATTGAGGACCACTTTGTTTTCCATATTGATATGCTTGCTGAACTTGTAGATGATAGTTTGTCAGGGTTTATAGGAGATTTGGACTTTCCTGGCTTGTCTGATTTCAATGATGTCTACACTTGTGATTTATGTTCAGATTCTTCTATGTGTAGTATGTGTGCTGAGATAGATGAGCGTTTATCTACTGATTGTGTTGATTTTTTAGCAGGTTCTGATGATGTTGATTTTTCAGTAGGTTCTGCTATTGATGCACCAGTAGAGCCAACTGAGTCAGAATGCACCTGCTTGATTACAAAAATTACATATACATTTGACTTGGTTGATTTGCAGGTTTCAAAGATTTCTACCAGTACCAGATTGCTACCTTCTATTATCCAGCCACCATCACTAGAGCTGAAGCCACTTCCTTCTCACCTCAAGTATGCATATTTGGAGGATGAGCAGAAGCTTCCAGTGATTATCTCTACAGCTCTCTCAGATGATCAGGAGCAAAGGTTATTACATGTTATTAGAGAGCGCATGAGAGCACTTGGCTGGACTTTGGCAGGTATTCCGGGTATTAGCCCCTCCATGTGTATGCACCGTATCTTGTTGGAGGATGGGGTTAAACCTGTGAGATAGCCTCAGAGAAGGTTGAACCCCCAGATTCTTAATGTGGTCAAGAAGGAGGTCACCAAGTTGCTACAGGCTGGTATCATTTACCCCATTTCAGATAGCACTTGGGTGAGCCCGGTACAGGTGGTACCAAAGAAATCTGGGATTACTATTGTAAAATGAGAAGGATGAGTTGATTCCTACTAGAGTGCAGAATATCTAGAGAGTCTGCATTGACTATAGGAAGCTCAACCACGCGACCAGGAAGGATCACTTCCCACTTCCTTTCATTGATCAGATGTTGGAGCGCGTGGCAGGTAAATCATATTACTATTTCTTAGATGGTTTCTCTGGTTATTTTCATATTTGTATTGCACCAGAGGACCAGCATAAGACCACATTTACCTGTCCCTTTGGTACCTTTGCTTATAGGAGGATGCCTTTTGGTCTATGCAATGCTCCTGGTACTTTCTAGAGATGCATGATGATATTTTCTGATTTACTTGGATAGCTTGACTAGAGTGCTTGATAGGTGCATAGAGACTAACCTTGTTCTGAATTATGAAAAATGTCATTTTATGGTAGAGCATGGTACAATCTTAGGCCATATTATCTCTAGGAAGGGCATTCAGTTAGATCCAACTAAAATAGATGTTATATCACACTTGCCTTACCCCTCTTGCGTGCGAGAGGTGCGATCTTTCCTTGGACATGCAGGTTTCTATCATAGGTTTATTCAGGACTTCGGCAGGATAGCCCTTCCACTGTCCAACTTGCTTGTAGGAGGATGCCTTTTGATCTATGCAATGCTCCTGGTACTTTCCAGAGATGCATGATGAGTATATTTTCTGATTTACTTGGATAGCTTGACTAGAGTGCTTGATAGATGCATAGAGACTAACCTTGTTCTGAATTATGAAAAATGTCATTTTATGGTAGAGCATGGTACAATCTTAGGCCATATGATCTCTACGAAGGGCATTCAGTTAGATCCAACTAAAATAGATGTTATATCACACTTGCCTTACCCCTCTTGCGTGCGAGAGGTGCGATCTTTCCTTGGACATGCAGGTTTCTATCATAGGTTTATTCAGGACTTCAGCAGGATAGCCCTTCCACTGTCCAACTTGCTTCAGAAGGATGTGACTTTTGAGTTTGGAGAGCAGTGCAGAGAGGCATTTGATCGCCTCAAGAGAGCTCTCACCACCACTCCCATTATTCAACCACCAGATTGGACTCTTCCTTTCGAGTTGATGTGTGATGCATCAAACTACGCTTTGGGAGCATTTTTGGCACAGAGGGTTGGTAAGTTGTCTCATGTGATTTATTATGCATCTAGGACTTTGGATGCAGCATAGGTAAATTACACTACCACTGAGAAAGAGCTGTTAGCAATTGTTTTTGCAGTGGATAAGTTCAGATCTTATTTGCTAGGCTCTAGGGTAGTTGTTGTTACTGACCATGCTGCTTTGAAGTTTCTTTTGAAAAAAAACAGATTCTAAACCCAGGTTGATTAGGTGGATGCTACTACTCCAGGAGTTTGACTTGGACATCCAGGATAGGAGTGGTGCACATAATTTAGTAGCTGACCATTTGAGTCGCATTGAGAGGGCACGGGATGCATTCCCTATTCGCAATGATTCCTCGGATGAGCAGCTATTGGTTTAACATGATTCCCATTCCCCTCCCCTTACCCCATGGTTTGTTGATATTGTTAATTATCTTGTTGCATCTATTTTTCCACCCTTGGCATCCATAGCTCAGAGAGTAGACTTAAGAGTGATGCCAAGTATTATGTATGGGATGACCCTTATTTGTGGCGTTTTTTGCAGTGGCCAGGTTATTTGTAGGTGTATTCCAGATCATGAGATCCAGTCTGTACTTCAGTTCTGTCATGCCTCACCTGTTGGAGGACATCTTGGACCTCAAAGGACAGGACGGAAGGTGTTGGATTGTGGATTTTATGGCCTACTATTTTCAGAGACGCTTGGAGAGTCTCCTCTACATGTGAGCAGTGTCAGAGATCAAGAGCGGCCATATCTAGCAGGCAATAGATGCCCCAGCAGCCTATGTTGTTTTGTGAGATTTTCGATGTGTGTGGTATTGATTTTATGGGCCCTTTTTCTATTTCTTTTGGTTTTATATATATCTTTCTTGCTGTGGACTATGTCTCCAAGTGGGTGGAGGCTATAGCCACAAGGACTAATAATGCTCGAGTTGTTGTGGATTTTGTCAGGTCTAATATCTTTTGCAGGTTTGGAGTGCCTCGAGACATTGTTAGTGATCAGGGGACTCACTTCTGTAACCGGTCCATGGAGGCTTTGCTGAAAAAGTATGGGGTGGTGTATAGAGTTTCTACACCATACCACCCCTAGACTAATGGACAGGCCGAGATCTCCAATAGAGAGATCAAGAGGATTCTGGAGAAGATGGTGCAGCCTAATAAGAAGGATTGGAGTCGCCGCCTTGATGATGCTCTGTGGGCTCATAGGACTGCCTACAAAGCACCTCTTGGGATGTCTCCCTTCAGAGTTGTTTTTCGTAAGGCATGCCACTTACCTGTGGAGATTGAACATCGGGCATATTGGGCAGTTAGAGTTTGCAACTTAGATTGTGACCAGGCAAGAGAGCCAAGGAAACTTCAGTTACAGGATCTTGATGAGATTTGTCTGGAGGCCTATGAGAACTCTAAGTTCTACAAGGAGAAAACTAAGAAATTTCATGATCAGTGTATTGCTAGAAAAGAGTTTGTTGTAGGCCAAAAGGTTTTTGTTGTTCAACTCTAGACTTAAGCTCATGCCTGGTAAGCTTTGTTCTCTTTGGGTTGGACCTTTTTTTGTTACTCATGTTTATCCTTATGGTGTTGTAGAGCTAAAAAGTGAGTCCACAAACAAGACCTTCAAGGTCAATGGCCATCGTCTCAAGCTATTTCATGAGAGCCCCACTTTGGTTGATGAGACGGTTGAGGAGCTTGGCTTAGACCTTCCCACATTCTCTCAAGTGCAAATATTTCCACCTTGATGAGGGAGTCTCTTTCCCCACTTTTTCATTACACTATGTCTCTTGTTCTCTAATTTGATTGTTTTTACATTGAGGACAATATGTGATTTAGGTGTGGGGGAGGAGAATTGTAGTTTTAGGACTTTAGAATTGATTTTAGGAATTATTTTGTGGTTAGGATTATTTTGATTTTGTTAGTAATATTTAGGATTGCAATAAAAAAATTGTTGGTTGTCTGCTGAAACTACTTGCTGAAATCTACTGTTTACTTGCTGAAAATTGTTGTTTTCTGAAGCTGCTAGCTATTGCGTAGCTATTCTGTAGCTATTGCTGTTTACTGAAATTTACTGTAGACTGTCTGAAATTGTTGTTTACTGTTACTGTATGTTGCTGTTACATTTTTCTGCTGCTGTTTACAGCAGAATTTCAGACAGTAAGTCTTTCTTTGACAGCAGAATTTATTTTGACAGCAAAAACATTTTTGGACAGAAGAAAAATACATTTGGCATGTTTTTCATTGGATTTTTAGGATTTGTATTAGTGGTTGGCATTTCATCATTCTTGGAAAATTAATTTCTTGATTTATGTTGATTGAATTCCTTATAATTTGGTGAATAAGTTGGTTTTGATAATTATTGGGTTGAATCTTTTGTGATAGAGTTGTCCTTGGTGATATTTTGA
Organism: Sesbania bispinosa; assembly: GCA_026901365.1. Classification (NCBI taxonomy): domain Eukaryota; kingdom Viridiplantae; phylum Streptophyta; class Magnoliopsida; order Fabales; family Fabaceae; genus Sesbania; species Sesbania bispinosa. The sequence goes on along the minus strand of QLOH01000007.1, from coordinate 2,248,408 downwards.
GCCTTATTGATGGATGGACCATTCTATGCCATTCTCTCTTTTTCTTGTGTGATTTCACTCTTGTTTGCTTATGCTCTAGAACTTGGCTTGAATCTTTAATTTGCAACTTTGTTCACATGCATGAATTGAGATGATTGAGTCATTTTTGTTGATATTGAGCTACTAACCATATTAGCCTACCATGATGATTTTCCACTTGTGAGCCCCTTTGAGCCTATGGATCCCATTTCTTGTTATTAAAAGCTTGTTACAAGCCTTAAAAGTGAAAAAATATGATTGCCTTAGAGGATAAAGGAGCTTTGGAATTGTTTTGGGAATAGGTTCTTGTATAAGTGTGGGGGTGTACTTCATTTTCTTATCTTATCTCCTCATGTGGATATCATGTTGCTGACCTTTGGTTAGTTTAAAAAAATGGAAAAGGAAAGAAAGAAAAGTAAAAAAAAAAAAAGAAGAAAGAATAAAAAAAGTTCAAAAGAAAAGTGTTAATAAAAGAAAAGAAAAGCAAAGAAATAAAGTGTTCTTGAATAAAAAAAATGGGTCAAAAGGGTAGAAAAGAGTTAATTGTAATCTTGAGATGTATGCTACTTGCATTCTTTCTTGGGTTTATTCCCCATTGCTCCTCTATTCTCTTTGGTGTATAGCTTTTTATCCTTCATTTTCCCTACCTTTACCTTGGCCCCATTACATCCTATTTGAAGTTCTCTTGATCTTAGCTTGCATGTGTTTCAATTGTTGTGGATATTAGAGTCTTGCCAAGCCTATGGTAGTGTTTGCTTACATGAGTGATTTGAGTGTATATACACAAGCCTAAACACTTGAGAGTTAGAGAGTTTGTCTTGTGAGGATTGTATCATTCTTGATTCACCCCTTTGATTTGATCTACCCTCTTGTTTGCTAAATTATTGGGAATTCCATTCAGATTATTCTTGATTCCATGATTCTTTGGATGTTGTATTTTTCCTACTCCTATGCATTCCTTGGATCTCTTGATAATTATTCCATTTGAATTTACATCTTGATCCTAATTAATCTTTGGTCTCATGTGGTGTTTTGCCCGGAGTGCAAAAGGGCAAGTGTGGGGGAATTTGATGAACACATTTTTATTCACACTTTTCATAATTAATCTTAGCTTTCTTGGACTCTAATTGTGATTAAATCCACTGTTTTAATTGGAATTTACCAAATTGGACTTGTTTGGGCTTTAATGTTGTGTTTGGTGGAGGTGAAGTGGGGGGGAGGAGGGAAGTGGGAAGAAATGGAGAAAGTTCTCCTATTTGGTGGAGGAGGGAGGAGGGAAGTGGGAAGAAATGAAGAAGTTCTCCTGTTTGGTGGAGAAGGGAGGAGGGAAGTGGGGAGAAATGATGTGTTTGGTGAGGAGGGAAATGGGTGGAAATGAGGGGAGATGATTACATTGTTCATTTCTCTGCAATGTTGTAGTGAAATGGAGAGAAATGAGAAGTGGGCAGGTGATAATCGATTTTTATGTATACATAATCGATTATCATGTTACCCAATGTCATAAATAATCGATTTTCATTTACACATAATCGATTTTTATGTTACTCATTGTCATAAAAAATTGATTTTTAATGTCCCATAATCGATTGTTGAGCAAAAAAAATCGATTTTTTTTAATAATCGACTTTTTCATTTTTTTTTCTTTTATTTCACACACATTTATCTCATACCAAACAACCTATTTCTCTTCATTTCATATATATTTCTCTCACACCCAACAACCTATTTCTCTTCATCTCTCTTTCCTATTTCTCTCCTTCCTACTTTTCTTCTCTCTATTTCCCTATCTTTTATTTCTCTCCTTCCCACTTCTCTTCTCACACTTCTCTTCTCTCTCTATTTCCCTATTTTCACCAAACATAGGCTAAGTGTAAATGTTGTTTAAATTCGGATTTTTAAGCCTACTGACCTACTTGTCTTGTTTTGATGATATCTGGAGCTGTAAGTGTCCGATTGGGGTGATTCCAGTGGCATTGGAAAGCTAACTTCCAGGGCTTTAATTTGATATGCTATGTTGCTATATTCAACCAAGAGATGAGGTGCAATTTTTAATTTGAAGTTGACGTTCAGAAGTTGTCTGAAGCTAAGCGGGAACAAGAAGTCTCTCAAGTAGTTTCTGAAGTAGTTTTAGTATGTTGGGCCTGAAACCTGTTAGTCTGGGCCCATTTTACCTCTGCCATTAGATTAATCTTGTGGTTAAGGATAATAGTTTAAATAGAGGCAGTTACGATTCTGTTAGGCACGTCATTTTCACTTTTTCATTTTGGATAGATTGGAGATTCTTGGGGACGCTTGATTCTTGAGTGATATTACATTGGATTCTGAGGTTTATTTCAATTCAAATTCTTATTTCAATTTCTGCAGTAGATTCAATTTCATCTTCTCCTTTAGAATTCTGGTTTGGTTCTTGAATTGGATTTGAACGCTTGTTGATGATTCAATTATGTTCTTCACTTAGAATTCTGGTTTAGTTTGCTTAATTCTAAACAACCAAGTGTTTGCTTAATTCAGGAGGTAAAGGATTAGAAATCTCACCATCAGTTCGCTTAGTTCTGTCAAATTCGCTTAGTTCATGAGTGAGATAATTGATAAATTAATTTACGAAATTTTGTTCCAAAACAACAATCAAAACCCCCTGTTTCTGTTACGTTACTGCACTCTTCAGAAAGTTCATGAAAATCTGCATTTTGAGTACCTTCTGAAGTATACTTGCTGAAGTATACTTGGAACAACTTGCTGAGGTGAACCTTCCGAAGTAGTTTCTGAAGCCTTACCTTCTGAAGTTCTGCAGTATCAAACTTCATCTGAAATCTGTTATCTGAAATTGGCATTGAATTCTTTGAGAGACGACTTTGGGTTATCTAATCCTCACTACACTTAATTCATATTTTTGATTAGGTACGACCTCGATCAACCTCCTAGACCAACTTAGAGGGGCTTCGGTCTTCTCTAAGATAGATTTGAGATCTGGTTACCACTAGATCAAGATTAGGGGTGAGGATATACCCAAGTTGACCTTTAGGACTAGATATGGGCACTATGAGTATTTGGTGATGCCTTTTGGTTTAACCAATGCTCTTGTCGTGTTCATGGACTACATGAATCGGATTTTCCAGCCCTACCTAGACCAGTTTTTTATCGTGTTTATCGATGACATCCTGATCTACTCCCAGACCTTAGAAGAGCATGAGCTTAGGGTTGTCTTAGGGATCTTGAGAGAGAAGAAGTTGTTTGCCAACCCGAAGAAGTGCGAGTTTTGGATTGACAGAGTCCATTTATTAGGACATGTAATCTCCAGAGAGGGTGTGTCAGTTGACCCTAGCAAGATAGAAGTCGTCCTTGAATGAGAAAGACCTAAGACCATCACGGAAATTAGGAGTTTCCTAGGATTGGTCGGCACTATCGGAGATTCATCAAGGGATTCTCCCAGCTAGTCTTGCCCCTCACTAGACTGACCCGTAAAGTTGAAGCCTTTGTGTGGGACGAGAAGTGTGAAAGGAGCTTTTTGGAGCTCAAGGAGAGGTTGACCACCGCCCTGGTACTTGTGTTGCCGATTTTTTCCAAGACCTTCGAGGTCTATAGTGATGCCTCTGGGAGGGGCTAGGATGTGTGTTGATGCAGGAGGGAGAGTGGTGGCCTATGCCTCTAGCAGTTGGGCCCCACGAGGAACTACCCTACCCACAACTTAGAGTTAGCGGGTGTGGTATTTGCCCTCAATATTTGGAGGCATTACCTCATGGTGTAGGTTTGAGGTTTTTAGTGACCATAAGAGTTTGAAATATCTCTTTGATGAAAAACTCAACTCAATGAGGCAGAGAGGTGGATGGAGTTTCTTAAGGATTATGACTTTGAGTGAGATACAACCCAGGAAGGCCAATTAGTGGCTGACGCCCTAATCAAGAAATCCCTGCATGTGTCATCCATGATGGTGCATGAGATGGGGTTACTAGAAGACTTCAAGAACCTAAGCCTAGAGGTTGAGATTGGAGAGGATAGTTTGAAACTCCACAGGTTAGAGGTCACCAGTGAGCTGAGAGCTATGATTAGGGAGGCCCAGGGTCGGACCCCAATCTCCAAGATAGAAAGGGGCAGCCGGGTTTCTCAGAGTCGGGTGATGGGATGATTCTCTTCCAAGGGAGAGTTTTGTGTACCTAAAGGGGTAGTCTGAGGCAACAGATTTTGGAGGAGGCCCACAAGGGCAAGTTCTCAATACAATCATGGCACCACCAAGATGTATCAGGACTTAAGGAGGATGTTTTGGTGGGATGGCATGAAGAGGGAGATAGCAGACTTTGTCTTTAGGTGTCTAGTGTGTCAACAATTAAGATAGAACACCAGAACCATCAGGGACCCTTATGCCTTTAGAAATCCCGGAGGGGAAGTGGGAGAGTATAGCTATGGACTTTGTGTAGCCTGGTAGGATTACCTAGAGTCCAAGCAGGGTTTGATGCCATATGGGTCATTGTGGACCAGATGATCAAGTCGGCCCACTTCCTACCTATTAGGAATACCTATTTCCTAAGTAAATTAAGACATGTATGTCAAGGAGATTGTTAAGCTCCATGGCATTCCCATTAGCATTATTTCAGACAAGGATCCTAGTTCACCTGTAGGTTTTGGAATCCTGATGATCACATTTTTGTTCACAATTTGCATAATTAATCTTAGCTTTCTTGGAATATAATTGTGATTAATTCCACTGTTTTAATTGGATTTACCAAATTGGGCTTAATTGGGCTTCAACTGTAAATGTGGTTTAAATTTCGGATTTTTAAACCTACTGACCTACCTGTCTTGTTTTCATCATATCTGGAGTTGTAGGTGGTTTTTTTGTGGGTGATTCCAGTTGCATTGGAAATCTAACATCCAGGGATTTAATTTGATATTCTATATGACTATATTCCCATGAAGGAATTAGTATCAGTTGCTATTTCAAAATCACCTACTGATGTTGTCTCTTGCAAATCCGAATTTGCTTAGTTTTGTAATTAGTTTGTGGGCATGTTTTAATTAATTTCGGCCCAATTAAGGCCTAATCAATTGTTAGTGATTAGACCTTATAAATAGATGTGTTTTGTTGAATAGTTAAAACACTTTTCCCTCATTTTTTTAGAATTTAAAAAGACTCTTCATTTTCCGTCTCTTTTTATCTCTTCTTGCCTTGGACGATTTTTCTCCTTCTTTTTCCTCTTCTTGAAGTTTCAAGTTCCTCCCTTGGAAATGGAAGGCTAAGCTTCAAGGATTGTTTTCTCTATTGAATTCACAATGGAAATTGAGGTTCTATATTTTGTTTTAATCTCTTAATTTTCTTGACAGATTCATGAACTCTCCTTCTCCTAGTTTCTTGATGTTTAGGTTTGAATTTGAAATTGAGTTGCATGCTTTATGAATTCGAATTCTAATCTGAATCTAAACTCACATTTTAGGTTGCTTAATTTGAAATGAATTCAAGGTTTGCTTAAGTCCAAGGATTAGAAATTAGGATTCATGCTAGTTTTACTTAATTATTCTAGTGAAAATTAATGAGGATGCTTAATCCAATTTGTCTCTGTCAAGAATTTGGGGAATTTTGTATGAATCAATGATAGATCCAATTTGTGAATGAGGTAGAGAACCAACCCGTTTTTCTTGAATAGTTTTTCTGAAATTTAAATTCTGTTTTGCAAATTGAGAAATTAACATAAACAACAATGAAAATCCCCTTGTGTGTGTGAGTTCTTTTGAGATTGAAATTCTGAATTTGTGATTGATTGCTTGAGATACGACTTTGGGTTAACTAACCCTCACTGTATTTTAATTCCTTAAATTTGATTGAGTACGACCTCGATCAAATTTAGCGCCGTTGTCAGAGAATTCAATTCAAATTCGGTTTTTCAATTTCAATAGTGTTAGTGTGTAACTTTCTATTTCTGTTTTATTTTCAATTCTGTTCTGTAAATTCGTATACTATTCTGTGTTTAGGAGGTAAAGTCATAATTCATATTGTATTTTGGTATACTAACCTTGGTTGTGCAGATTCAGTTTGATAAATTTTGGTTCACAATTTTGAGGTAAGTAGCCTAATCTGTCATAGTTACAGTTCCATTGCTTTCTGTGAGTTTCAATCTGTGATTTGAGTTGTGATATGTTGAGTCATTGTAATTAGTGTGTTTAATCATGTTTTGATGTTTAGAAATTGTTTAGATGAAATTAGAATTGATTTGGTGTGATTTGGATTGAATTGCATATATAAGTTGATCATTTGCTGTTGACTATTTCTGCTGTTGACTTTTGCAGTTGAATCTAACTTTTTGATTAACATAGTTAGAGGTTGAATTTTTGTGCCAATTTTTGTGTCCATCATTCTTTAGGTTAATAATGAATATTAGATACCCCTGTTGCTGTTAGATAGGTCCAGATTGTGAGATTACACTTTGTGTTAGCTTATTTTGACCTGTTGACTTCAATTGGACATAACTTGAGCTAGGAAAGTCAGAATTTCACATATTTTATATGCTTTTGGGGTAGCTCGAGCCAGTTAGGACGCCTGCCCCACTATGCTGGGAGGCGGACCCTAAATTTCCAAAAAAAAATCGTTTTCTATTTTTAAAGGAATTTTTAAGTTTTTTTTTTTGTGTATTTTAGCTTTCTTACCTTAGGTAGTTTTGGTACTTAGCCTTTGAATTTTGTTCTAAAATTTTTTGGGTTGTTTCCTATGTTAATATAGTGTTTTCCATGTCTCCATTTCATTGGTTTCTGCACATTTGATATAGGCTGCCTTTATATGCTAACATGTTGTCGTATGCCTTATTTTGTGCATTTATGTGTGCATTTGGTGTATGACTAGAGCAAACCCAGTATCCTACATCCATTTGATCCAGAAATTGATTATACATATCATAGGTTAGTTAGACAGTCTAGGATTCCAGTTGTGCATAATTCTGTTAGTGATAGTGAGTCAGTGTATGATAGTGTCTATTCTGCTAATAGTTGTAAGTGATAATGAGTTTTTTTCTGTGTTTTCTCTTCTTCTTTTCTTGATTCTGATCTTGATTGTGATATCATGGCTAAGAGGACTTTGAGAGAGCTTGCTTCACCTGATGTTTCTATTCAGACTTTGTGCATTCAATATCCTGATATAGATGTGCCTTGTGAGCTAAAGTCTGGATTGATTCATTTGTTGCCCAAGTTCCATGGTCTTGCGGGTGAGGACCCACATAAACACCTCAAAGAATTCCATATTGTCTGCACCACTATGAGACCACCTGGAGTTCCTGAGGATCACATTAAGTTGAAGGCATTTCCATTCTCCCTGTAAGATACAGCAAAAGACTGGTTGTACTACCTTCCACCTGGATCCATTACTAGTTGGGATAATTTAAAGAGGTTGTTTCTGGAAAAAAATTCCCTGCATCCAAAGTGACATCAATTAGGAAGGAGATATGTGCTATAAGGCAGATGGACAGAGAGAGTCTGTATGAGTACTGGGAGAGGTTTAAGAGATTTTGTGCTAGCTGTCCACATCATCAAATTCATGAGCAGCTACTCATCCAGTATTTCTATGAGGGCCTTATATCCATGTATAGGCAGATGATAGATGCAGCCAGTGGAGGTGCTCTTGTGGATAAAACTCCAGTTGCAACAGGCAGTTAATAGAGAACATGGCTTCTACTGATCATCCCCACTGATGCTTCCCACCTTACATGAGCCTGAGGAGATGTGTTTTCCTCCCAGGCTTATGCAGCAATATCTATGGTTCTGGCAGACCCCCTCAGCAGCAACATATAATCAGGATCTTTCTTCCAACAGGTACAATCCGGGTTGGAGGAATCATCCAAATTTGAGATGGGGGAATTCTCAGCAGCAGCCACAGCAGCCTTATGTGCCTTATCAGTCTCATGCTTGGGCCTAGTAGACCTTACCAGCCTCCACATGTACAGCAGCAACACAGCCTACACCGCCTGCTGCTGCACCTTCCAAGAGTGAGCCTTCCTTGGAAGAATTAATGAGGCAGATGGCGGTCAATAATATGAATTTTCAGCAGAGGACAGAGGCAACTATTCAGAGCCTAGAGAATCAGATAGGCCAGATGGCTACCACTCTTAATCAGTTGCAGTCTCAGGGTTCAGATAAGCTTCCTGCTCAAACAGTTGTCAACCCGAAGAATGTTAGTGCAATCACTTTGAGGTCGGGTAAGAGTGTGCAAGCACTTGATAGGCAACAGTCTGAGCAAGAAGATGAGATTCATACAGTTGTAGACCCTGTGCAGGAGAGAGCTAGTCCTAGTCCTTTGAGTAGCCCCAGTTCTTCAAGCAGTGAGCAGCCTTCTATTCCTCTTCCATTCCCTCAGAGAGTTGTGCAGAAGAGTAAAAAAATGGAAGAGGCTGACAAGGAGATCTTGGAGACTTTCAGGAAAGTAGAGGTGAATATACCTCTACTTGAGGCCATAAAGCAAATTCCGAGATATGCCAAGTTCTTGAAGGATCTGTGCACCCATAGGAGGCGGCTGAAGGGCAATGAGAGGATTAGTATGGGAAGGAATGTCTCTGCACTCATTGAGAGACCTATGACTCCCATTCCAGAAAAATGCAAAGACCCAGGGACATTTACTATTCCTTGTGTTATAGGCAGTAACCAGTTTGATAATGCTATGCTTGATTTAGGAGCATCTATTAATGTTATGCCTTTATCTGTTTTCACCTCTTTGTCTCTTGGTCCTTTGCAGGCTACAGGTGTTGTCATTCAGTTGGCAAACAGGAGCACTGCCCACCCTGCAGGCCTTATTGAGGATGTGTTGGTTCGAGTGAATGACCTCATCTTCCCTGCTGACTTCTACATATTGGATATGGAGGGAGGAGATTCACTCACTGGTGCAGCCCCCATCATCTTGGGCAGGCCCTTCCTGAAGACAGCTCGGACTAAGATTGATGTTCATGCAGGCACACTTACCATGGAGTTTGGAGACAGTGTGGTTCGTTTAATATTTTAGATGCCATGAGGCATCCTGTTGAGGATCATTCTGTATTCCATATTGATATGCTTGCTGAACTTGTAGATGATAGTTTGTCTGAGTTTGTAGGACATTTGGACTTTCCGGACTTTTCTGATTTCATTGATGTCTACACTTGTGATTTATGTTCTGATTCATCTGTGTGTAGTATGTGTGCTGAGATAGATGAGTTCATATCTTTGATTGATTGTTGATTGTTCTGATTGTCCTACAGGTTCTGGTATTGATGCACCAGTTGTGTCAATTGAGTCAGAATGCAGTGGCTTGATTACAGCAATTATAGATACATCTGACTTGATTGATTTGCAGGTTGCAGAGGTTTCTACCAGTACCAGATTTACCTTCTATTGTTCAGCCCCCATCACTGGAGCTGAAGCCACTTCCCACTCACCTCAAGTATGCATATTTGGAGGATGAGCAGAAGCTTCCAGTGATCATCTCTACTGCTCTCTCAGCTGATCATGTTCGTGATCAGGAGCACAAGGCTCTAGGACTTTGGCAGATATTCCGGGTATTAGCCCCTCCTTGTGTATGCATCGGATTCTGTTGGAGGATGGGGTTAAACCTGTGAGGCAGCCTCAGAGAAGGCTGAATCCCCAGATTCTTGACGTGGTCAAGAAGGAGGTCACCAAGCTGCTACAGGCGGGTATCATATATCCCATATCAGATAGCACTTGGGTGAGCCCGGTACAGGTGGTACCGAAGAAATCTGGGATTACAGTTGTGAAGAATGAGAAGGATGAGCTGATTCCTACTAGGGTGCAGAACAGCTGGAGAGTCTGCATCGACTACAGGAGGCTCAACCAGGCGACCAGGAAGGATCACTTCCCACTTCCTTTCATTGATCAGATGCTGGAGCGCCTGGCAGGTAAATCCCATTACTGTTTCTTAGATGGTTTCTCTGGTTATTTTCAGATTTGTATTGCACCAGAGGACCAGCATAAGACTACATTTACCTGTCCTTTTGGTACCTTTGCATATAGGAGGATGCCTTTTGGTCTATGCAATGCTCCTGGTACTTTCCAGAGATGCATGATGAGTATATTTGCTGATTTACTTGAGCATTGCATAGAGGTTTTCATGGATGATTTTAGTGTATATGGCTCCTCATTTGATGCATGTTTGGATAGCTTGACTAGAGTGCTTGATAGGTGCATAGAGACTAACCTTGTTCTTAATTATGAAAAGTGTCATTTTATGGTAGAGCATGGTACAGTCTTAGGCCATATTATCTCTAGGAAGGGTATAGAGGTAGATCCTGCAAAATTAGATGTTATTTCACACTTGCCTTACCCCTCTTGCGTGCGAGAGGTTCGATCTTTTCTTGGACATGCAGGTTTCTATCGCAGGTTCATTCAGGACTTCAGTCGGATAGCCCTTCCGCTGTCCAACTTGCTACAGAAGGATGTCAGCTTTGAGTTTGGAGAGCGGTGCAGAGAGGCATTTGATCGCCTCAAGAGAGCTCTCACCACCACACTCCCATTATTCAGCCACCGGATTGGACGCTTCCGTTCGAGTTGATGTGTGATGCATCAAACTACGCCTTGGGAGCTGTTTTGGCACAGAGGGTTGGTAAGCTGTCTCATGTGATATATTATGCATCTAGGACTTTGGATGCAGCACAGGTAAATTACACTACCACTGAGAAAGAGCTGTTAGCAATTGTTTTTGCATTGGATAAGTTTAGATCATATTTGCTAGGCTCTAGGGTAGTGGTTTTTACTGATCATGCTGCTCTTAAGTTCCTTTTGAAAAAGACAGATTCCAAACCCAGGTTGATCAGGTGGATGCTACTGCTTCAGGAGTTTGATTTGGACATCCAGGATAGGAGTGGTGCGCATAATCTGGTAGCAGACCATTTGAGCCGCATTGAGAGAGCGGAGGATGTGTTTCCTATTCGGGATGACTTCCCGGATGAGCAGCTTATGGCTTTGCTTGATTCCCATTCCCCTCCCCTCCCCTTACCCCTTGGTTTGCTGATATTGTTAATTATCTTGTTGCATCTGTTTTTCCACCCTTGGCATCTAGGGCTCAGAGAGATAGACTTAAGAGTGATGCCAAGTATTATGTATGGGATGACCCTTATTTATGGCGTTTTTGCAGTGACCAGGTTATCCGTAGGTGTATTCCAGATCAGGAGATCCAGTCTGTACTTCAGTTCTGTCATTCCTCACCTGTTGGAGGACATCTTGGACCCCAGAGGACAGGACGAAAGGTGCTGGATTGTGGATTTTTTGGCCTACGATTTTCAGAGACGCCTGGAGAGTCTCCTCTACATGCGAGCAGTGTCAGAGAGCAGGAGCGGCCATTTCTAGCAGGCAGCAGATGCCCCAGCAGCCTATGTTGTTTTGTGAGATTTTTGATGTGTGGGGTATTGATTTTATGGGTCCATTTCCTGTTTCTTTTGGTTTTATATATATATTTTGCTGTGTGGACTATGTCTCCAAGTGGGTGGAGGCTATAGCCACAAGGACTAATGATGCTCGAGTTGTTGTGGATTTTGTCAGGTCTCACATCTTTTGCAGGTTTGGAGTGCCTCGAGCCATTGTTAGTGATCAGGGGACCCACTTCTGTAACCGGTCCATGGAGGCTTTGCTGAAAAGTATGGGGTGGTGCATAGAGTTTCTACACCATACCACCCCCAGACTAATGGACAGGCTGAGATCTCCAACAGAGAGATCAAGAGGATTCTGGAGAAGATGGTGCAGCCTAACAGGAAGGATTGGAGCTGCCGCCTTCATGATGCTCTCTGGGCTCATAGGACCGCCTACAAAGCACCTCTTGGGATGTCTCCCTTTAGAGTTGTTTTTGGTAAGGCGTGCCACTTACCTGTGGAGATTGAGCATCGGGCATACTGGGCAGTTAGGGCTTGCAATTTGGATTGTGACCAGGCAGGAGAGCAGAGGAAGCTTCAGCTGCAGGAGCTTGATGAGATCCGCCTGGAGGCCTATGAGAACTCTAAGTTCTACAAGGAGAAGACTAAGAAATTTCATGATCAATGTATTGCTAGAAAAGAGTTTGTAGTAGGCCAAAAGGTGTTGTTGTTTAATTCTAGACTTAAGCTCATGCCTGGTAAGCTTCGTTCTCGTTGGATTGGACCTTTTATTGTCACTCATGTTTATCCTTATGGTGTTGTAGAGTTGAAGAGTGAGTCCACCAACAAGACCTTCAAGGTCAATGGCCACCGTCTCAAGCTATTTCATGAGAGTCCCGCTTTGGTTGAGGAGACGGTTGAGGAGATGAGCTTGGAGCTTCCCACATTCCCTCAAGTGCAAATTTTTCCACCTTGATGAGGGAGTCTCTTTCCCCACTATTTTATTGCATTATGTCCTTTTTTCTATAATTTGATTATTTTTCCATTGAGGACAATGTGTGATTTAAGTGTGGGGGAGGAGATTTGTAGTTTTAGGACTTTAGGATTGATTTTAGGAATTAGTATGTGGTTAGGATTATACTGTTTTGTGTTAGTAATTTTTAGGATTGTTAAAAAAAAAAAAAATTGTTTGCTACTTTTAATGTTAAAAAAATAGAATTTTTTACGGTATGAAAAATAATACATTTGGCTTGTTTTTCATTGGATTTTTAGGATTTGTGTTGGTAGTTGTCATTTTCATCATTCTTGGATAATTGGTTTCATGACTTATGTTGATTGGATTCCTTATAATTTGGTTTATAAGTTTTTTTTAATTATTGGGTTGAATATTTTGTGATAGAGTTGTCCTTGGTGAGATTTTGAGCCTTATTGTGGATGGACCATTCTATGTCATTCTCTCTTTTTCTTGTGTGACACTCTTGTTTGCTTCTGCTCTAGAACTTGGCTTGACTCTTTGATTTGCAACTTTGTTCACATGCATGAATTGAGATGATTGAGGCATTTTTGTTGATATTGAGCTACTAGCCATATTAGCCTACCTTGATGATTTTCCACTTGTTAGCCCGTTTGAGCCTATGGATCCCATTTATTGTTATTAAAATCATTACAAGCCTTAAAAGTGAAAAACCATGATTGTCCTTGCCTTAGAGGATAAAGGAGCTTTGGAATTGTTTTGTGAATAGGTTCTTGAATAAGTGTGGGGGTGTACTTGAATTTCTTATCTTATCTCCTCATATGGATATCATATTGTCGACCTTTGGCTAGTTACAAAAAAAATAGAAAAGGAAAGAAAGAAAAGTAAAAAAAAAAAGAGAATAAAGAATAAAGAAAAGCTCAAAAGAAAAATGTAACAAAAAAAAAGCAAAGAAATAAAGTGTTCTTGAAATAAAAAAAATGGGTCAAAAGGTAGAAAAAAGGAGTTTAATTGTTATCTTGAGATGTATGCTTCTTGCATTTATTCATGGATTTATTCCCCATTGCTCCTCTATTCTCTTTGGTTTATAGCTTCTTATCCTTCATTTTCCCTACCTTTACCTTGGCCCCATTACATCTTATTTGAAGTCCTCTTGATCTTTGTTTGCATGTGGTTCAATTGTTTTGGATATTAGAGTCTTTCCAAGCCTATGGTAGTGTTTGCTTACATGAGTGATTTGAGTGTATATGCACAAGCCTAAACACTTGAGAGTTGGAGAGTTTGTCTTGTGAGGATTCTATCACTTTTGATTCACCCATTTGATTTGATTCACCTTCTTGTTTGCTAAATTGTAGGGAATTCCATTCATATTTTTCCTGATTCCATGATTCCTTGGATGTTGTATTTTGCCTACTCCTATGCATTCCTTGGATCTCTTGATAATTATGCCATTTGTATTTGCATTGTGCTCCCTAGTTGATTTTTAGCTTCATGTGGTGTTTTTCCCGGAGTGCAAATGGGCAAGTGTGGGGGAATTTGATGATCACATTTTTTTTTCACAATTTGCATAATTAATCTTAGCTTTCTTGGACTATAATTGTGATTAATTCCATTGTTTTAATTGGAATTTACCAAATTGGGCTTAATTGGGCTTTAACTGTAAATGTTGTTTAAATTCGGATTTTTAAGCCTACTGACCTACTTGTCTTGTTTTGATCATATCTGGAGTTCTAGGTGGAATGTTTGGGTGATTATAGTTGCATTGGAAAGCTAACATCCAGGGCTTTAATTTGATATGCTATATTACTGTATTCCCATGAAGGAATTAGGAGCAGTTGCTGTTTCAAAATTGCCAACTGATGTTGTCTGTTGCAAATCCAAATTTGCTTAGTTTTGTAATTAGTTTGTGGGCCTGTTTTAATTAATTTCGGCCTAATTAAGGCCTAATGAGATTGTTAGTGATTTAGACATTATAAATAGGTGTGTTTCTAAATAGTTAAAACACTTTTCCCTCATTTTTCAGAATTTAGAAAAGAGACTCTTCATTTTCTGTCTCTTTTTCTCTCTTCCTGCCTTGGACAATTTTGCTCCTTCTTCTTCCTCTTCTTGAATTTTCGAGTTCCTCCTCCATGGAAATGGAAGGCTAAGCTTCAAGGATTGTTTCTCTACTTAATTCACAATGGAAATTGAGGTTCTATCTTTTGTTTTAATCTCTTAATTTTCTTGACAGATTCATGAACTCTCCTTCTCCTAGTTTCTTGATGTTTAGGTTTGAATTTGAAATTGAGTTGCATGCTTTATGAAATTCGAATTCTAATCTGAATCTAAACTCACATTTTAGGTTGCTTAATCTAAAATGAATTCAAGGTTTGCTTAATTCTAGTGTGAAAATTAATGGGTATGCTTAATCTGAATTTGTCTCTGTCAAGAATTTGGGGAATTTTGTATGAATCAATGATAGATCCAATTTGTAAATGAGGTAGAGAACCAACCCGTTTTTCTTGAATAGTTTTCTGAAATTTAAATTCTATTTTGCAAATTGAGAAATTAACATGAACAACAGTGAAAATCCCCTTGTGTGTGTGAGTTCCTTTGAGATTGAAATTCTGAATTTCTGATTGATTCCTTGAGAGACGACTTTGGATTAACTCAACCTCACTGCATTTTAATTCCTTAAATTTGATTGAGTACGGCCTCGATCAAATCCACTTCATCAGGCCTTCGAGACTAAACTTAAGTTTAGCATCGCTTACCACTCTCATACTGACGGTCAGTCTAAGAGGACCATCCAGACCCTAGAGGATATGCTTAGGGCTTGTGTGTTAAAGGATCAGGGTAGTTGGGATAGGTACCTACCTCTCATAGAGTTTGCCTACAACAATAGTTTCCATAGTAGTATAGGTATGGCACCCTATGAGGCGTTGTATGGTAGGAAGTGCAAGTCTCCACTTTGTTGGTATGAGGTGGGTGAGAGAACCTTGTTAGGTTCGGAGTTAGTGCAGGAAACCACAGAAAAGACTAGGGTCATTAGGGAAGAGCTTGTCACTGCCTAAAGCCAGCAGAAGAGCTATGCTTACAAGAGAAAAAAGGAACTGGAATTTGAGGAAGGGTTTGTTTGAGCTATGCTTACCTCAAACAAACAATCCTGTCACAGGCATTGGGCGAGCCATCAAGGCCAAGAAGCTCAATCCTTGATTCATTGGCCCGTTTCAGATCCTGTAGAGGATTGACCCTCTGGCTTACAGGATAGCCTTACCACCTCCTTTGTCCCGAGTCCATGATGTGTTTCATGTATCCCAGCTAAGAAAATACGTCCATGACCCTTCACACATCATTAGCTCCAAATTGGTACAATTAAGGGAAGATGTCACAATCCCCACTAGACCTACACAGATTATTGATAGAAGTTTCAAAACCCTGAGGAACAAGACAATTCCCTTTGGTGAAGGTGTTTTGAGAGGGTCAGACATCTGAGAAGGCAACGTGGGAGAAGAGGACGATATCCGAACTCAGTTTCCAGAATTGTTTGTTTGAGGTAAGTTAGTTTTCATGTTTATTTTAGCCATTTTTGGGGACAAAATTGATTTAGGGGGGTACAATTGTAACATCCCAAATATTAAAACCAATTTCACATAGAAGGTTAGTAGTGTAATAGCCTCTAAGGGAAAGATTAAGAAAAGGGTAAGAAAATGGTATGAGGAAGTTTTAAGAGTGGGAAACTAAGAAATTGAGTCTTAGTAATATCCTCAAGCGAGAACAAGCTCGCTTGAGCGAATTATGCAGTAAAAATAGGAAAAATAGAATTATGTTATTTTCGCTTGAGTGGGAATGGTCTCGCTTAAGCGAAATTTAACCAGATTTAGGGGGCTCTCTAGACGTTTTTCGCTTTAGCGAGCTGGCTCTCGCTCAAGTGAGAATCTTCCAGAGAGGGGGATACTCTCTGGAGTATTCTCGCTCAAGTAAGAAGAGTCTCGCTTGGGTGAGAAGGCGAAAGATGAGAAATCCCATCGCTCTCGCTCAAGCGAGAATCCCTCGCTTGAGCGAGAACATGCGTATCAGAATAAAATCATTAATTAGGGCAGCGAATTTATTACTTTATTCTTCTTCCTTTTCAAACCTAGAGAGAGAACTAGAGAAAGGAAACACCATTGAAGCTTGAAGCAAGGATTCCAAGGCCAAGAGCTCGCCTCCCAACCCTTCCTTCTTCCTTTGAGCTTCCTTTGAGGTGAGTATAACTCACACACCCGCCTACATCTCGGTTGTTCCTCTTGGATGAGCCCTAACTCTCTCTACCCTCTTCTTTATTATGTATGTTCTTGAATACTTGATTATTTCTACTTATTAGATATGATTTGCTTGGTATGAGTTGTGGTCTATTCTAGGGCTTGTATGTTAGAGTTATATACTTTAGCTTAGATTTGACATTCATGGCATTCTATAAATTTAATTGGATTATGTACATGTATTTGCATGTTAGAAAATGAATTTGGCCTATGGCCACCAAACCCTAATTAATCAAGCTTGACTTCTGTCCAGAATAAAACTAAAATGAGTTTGGCTTCGGCCCATAATATTTGGCTTCGGCCTAGAATACTTGGCTTCAGCCTAGATAATGAATATTTGGCTCCGACCCAGAGTAATGTAGGAAAACTTGACTACAGTCCAAAATAAGTGGTGGGATACGACCCCAAGGAAGACGTTCCTTGTAGTCTGAGCTCAGGTCTAACCTTAGAATTAGTGAAAAGACCCCGTCTGCCGGGTAAAGCAGGTTATGTGTATTTAGATATTCAGATAAAAAAGGAGTGTACCTGTACAATATTAACACTGGAAATAATAAATGCTCATGTGGCGGAAGGCATTGAAGTTACATTCATTTTACCTTATTAACAATCATTAATTTGAAACTTCCGATGATGAAGTTCGCGCGTACAAAACATGCGGCAGAAGGCTATTATAATTCGTCAAATCCTTTGGAACACTTCTTTGTAAACGATGTTTCTAGTACACTTGACTGTTGAAATCATCATCACAAATGATGACTTTAAGCCCGCTCTTGGATGACACCCTCGAAACAATGACATGTAGTTGTCCATGACAAAAAGGGCTTTGGTAAGAAAACACCAACATGTGATATTGTTTGGCGCTAACTTTTATATATTGTCATTTCGAAGCAGACACACAAAGAGAACTGTCTACGTTGAAACTTGACCAGACTCATATTGTCTAATAGGATTAGATTCATTCGTGGAATGTATACTTTATTCCTAACATGAGTGTCTATGACAATGACTTCCTTTATAATGTTATGACCCATGTCTTCCACAATCAGTCTTGTCCCATTACACATACCAGTTGAGATATCAAGGTTCCTCATTAACATGATTGGAACACCTCTCTTTAACTTCGACTTATGATCAAGCAATCCAGAATATCGTATGTTATTTAAGAATTCAGTGGTTAGCCAATCAGCTTGAATGTCGTTCCCTCATGAACCTTCCAAGTAGAGTAGTAGCTTAATGTTACATAATGTTACAATTAATTATTATTGAGTTTAATATATACACTGCTAGTGTAAAAAATTTTACACAGACATCCAATGATGTGTTGCCAAATCATTTATTGAATTTAATAACATATGGGATGTCACATTCATTAAATGATGTGGTGGCACACCATTAATGTGTATGTAAATTTCTTCACACTGACAGTGTATATTAAATAAATCCAAGATATATTATCACAAGTGAAATTTTATCTAATTCTGATGGCATTTGTCAGTGGACTTCTGAGCTGACAGTTGGGAGCAAATGAGCTGGTAGCAAGCTTGGGCCTGCTAGGAGTGCTTGGAGCTGAACCAAGCATGGGTCAACCTCTGATTGGTCAACCTGTTGACTTTTGACCTTGGACCCAATTCAACATGCAAGACTCCATTTAATTAGGATTAATAAAAGTAGGATTAATTTTAGTCTTAAAATGTAATTAGGACATGAATGTAATTTTTTTAACTTTTCTTCCATAAGTGGGGCGCTATTTTTTGGTTTTATTGGCTTAAGTGATAGCTTAGCTACTTAGCCAAAGAGTCATCGGTTCAAATCCCATTAGGAGTAGGAAATTAGTTATCTTGTATTTTCTTTTTCCTTTCCCCCTTTGGCCGCCCATTGACTCCTATAAATAGGAGGCTTCACTTTTCCATTTGTACCTTTGATGAATATTAGTAAAGGCATTATGCCCAAGAGGTGCAGAATTTCCGGTTCATTTTCTTAGTTTTTCCCTGTATTCAAGCTCAATTTTCTTGTATTTGTTGAACTCTTGAATTGTTCTGAGCCCAAGGTGCTCTTCTGCTGCACTGCAGCTTCTGTTTGCCTGCTGCTTGTTGCTTGATTTGAGCTAGTATAGGGGTTGTTTGGGTCGCGCATTACCCACCCCTCTAGGTGTTTGATTATATGCTTAATCAAGTTTCCATAAGTGTTCATACTTGTTCTTGAACTGCTTGAGTGTTTTAATTGCTGTTTGTGGTGGATTATGGTAAGTGGAGGCATTGTTGTCTTCATTTTCCAAAGATCGTTCACCTACATTTTCTCCTCAATCCACCTCTTAATTGTTTATCCCATAACTTGATCATCTACTCATCTCTTTACTTTTCTGCTTTTAATTTTTTGCCATTTAATTTCACTTCTCCCCATCCTTTTAATTTTTGTCATCCCCTCTACTTTCTGCCATTTACTTTGTCTTCGTCATCCTTTTAATTTCTGTCATCCCTTTTACATTCACTACCAAAAAAATAAAAAATAGAGACAGAAAAAATCCGTCTCTAATGAGGTTAGAGACGAAATCTATGTCGTCGCTAATCCGGGCGTCGCAAGTCTGTTAGAGACGGAATTTTTATGTCCGTCTCTAGTTAGAGACGGAACTATTCCTATGTCCGTCTCTAGTTAGAGACTCTATTCCGTCTCTAAGAAATAACAAATCCGTCTCTACGAGAATTATAAATATGCAGTGATTCCGTCTCTAACAGAGACGGAATAATCCGTCTCTGAGGATTTATTATTCTGTCTCTAATCAGAGACGGAATTAGTTTTCCGTCGCTAATTTAGTGAGGTGTTTTCGGCCTCTAAGTTTAAAATTCCGTCTCTAACTTGTGACGGACTTATTTTCCGTCTCTAACCCGGTGGAATTAATTTGGGAATTCCGTCTCTAAAATCCGTTTCTATCTTTGAAATTTTTTTTTCCGGCTTTTTTTAATTTTTTATCATTTCAAATATCCTGTATACATTTTTTAGTAATACTACTAATTCAAACATCAAGATATTTGACACCAGAGGACATCAATAAACTCAAAAGATCATACTACTAATTAAACACCTATGCACTAAATAGTCTACTATTTCTATGATTTCTTGCAGTCTCACATAATAGCCCAAGATCCTGTAGCACAAGAGATGCAAGATCAAATCATAGTTTCTCAACATCTTGCCAGAAATATGTAATTAATTAATATGCAAGATCAAACAGCCTATTTTTCTCTACAATATACAAATAGCATTACTATTAGATAAGAACAAGATATCTTTGCTTACCCACCCTGAAGGAGTTCCTACATTTTCGTACCTTGGCACCGTTCTTTCCAGGAAAATCCACCAAACTATATATCTGTACTAAAAATGTCTTTGATCTGCACTTCTAATTCTAGCTATTGCATGCTTCAGTATCAGACAGAGACAGGAGCTTGATCCTCTGCCCCACTCTGCCAACAACATTTATATTTATTGCTTTCTATTTTTTTTTCCTTTATTTTTCCTCTCTAATCATCTTTTGTTTTATTTTTATTGCCACTGTTTTGTCTACAACAAAAATGAGAGGAAAACAAGTGAATAGTACTCTCAATTAATTTTGGGTTGAACCACCTCTATAGTCATTTTAGGGCTATTCTTTTTATATGTCAAGTCATTGTGATAATTAAACTCAAAGTAATGGGAGCTGTGGTAAAGATATATAAAATTAAAACAAAAAGTAATTAATAAGACAAGAACAGTGCAAACTAATATTAATTAGTAAGCCCCTCTAGTTGAATGTAGAAATCAGAGTTGTCAATCCCAGATAGCGGTGCGTAGCGGCAGGGGCGGCAATGCCGCTATTGCCGCTATAGCGCCGCTATTTCCCACTAAACTACCCTGATTTGTATAGCGGCAGGGGGCCGCTACGCCGCTATAGCGCCGCTATGGCCGCTATAGCGCCGCTATTGACAACTATGGTAGAAATGACTAAGCGGGTATACATACATGTGGCAGGTGCATCCGACCAACTCCTAAAGAGCTTGAGAATTTTGGAACCCCAGATTTCACTATGTACAATGCTGGACAGTTCCATTGTAATCATTACACTCATAGAAAGAGAAAAATGACAATAGTAATGCTATTTGTATCTTGTAGAGCAAAACCAATAGAATTACCAGAAAAGGCTAACCTTTAGTCTTTGATGATGACCCCTTTGATCTAAAGGATTTTGTGCTAGGAAGATCCTTCACCCATAGAAAGAACAACATCAAACAAAGTTAATTCAAAGTGTTGAAGACAATTTGCTGCCTAAAAGAAGTATGAAAGCTGAAGACTATGCTTGTATCCTCATTATTAGCAACCTAAGTAAATAAAGCACACATTTACCTTATTATTATCCCACTGGCCCTTCTTCACCTAGTCACCATCGCTCCTACCAGCCATTATAAAGCCCCTGCAAGAACTAGGCCTGCACAAGAGAAGAAGCAATAAAATAACTTAGGGAAATCCATATCTTTTAAGGATATTTTTATAAGTTCATTAAATATTGGCTCAGTTTCTTTGTGGCATTGTCCTATGGAAATCCATTGCCCACCCCTGCAAAGTGAGAAGAATTAATTCATCAAGGCATACCAAATGGATATGAGTCACTAAATTGCTAAATATAAAGACATGCTACCCAGGATGCCAAAACCAACCTGATTTTAATTTGTCATCCATATAAGTGAAGCCTCTAATTAAGTCTTCAATGTTCACTTAGTCACATCCCATGAACCCCACAACCCCACCTCCCTCTCTCCAAAATGCCTCTTTTGGTATCACATATAACTTTTCAAGTGATTTTTTTTTCTAAACTAGTTGATTGAGACAGTACCTGAATTTCAAACAGCAAAACATCCGTGTAGTGCTACAACGGAGTAACTAAAATCCAATGCCTTTCTGGTGGATACTGTAAACATTAATCCTCTAACTTTTAGTCTCTCAAATAAAATCCAATGCCTAATATAACCTTTCAACCCTTTGTTAATAAATGAGTGATAGCTAGCCACATTATTAGAATTCTATAACTTACAATGAAAAAACATGCATGCTATTCCAACTTAAAATGAAAAACTTATACGAAAGAAGCATTCCAATCCAACCCTATTCTAATTTAAAATGAAACGACAACGAAATCAAATACAAAAAAGAGAGAAGAGTAAAACCTGCTTGCTTTTCTCAGAAGCAGAACCACTGTGCTGAAGAATCTCAAGGTCCACAAGGCCGAGAGACATGAGGCCTAAGTTTAGACCAGACATGGAATTAATAATATATCTCTGATACTGTATTGAAAAAGAAAAGATAATAGAGCATAATTATTTATGATACATGGCAGAATTGACTTGTGAATTATTGAAAATAGCTGCAGAATAGAGGGAGAAGTTATTTTGGGCCAAGCAAGTATATAGTTGTCAAGAGATGGAGAAATTCCTTATGACAGCTTTTGAATTTGATTTTCAGTTCAGACATTCTTTTAAAATTCTTCTCACATATATTCTTGTAAGACTATCATGATGCCATCCAATAGCATTGGAGAATTCTAACCCGCGTTTGAGAGAGCCTTATATCCCAAAACTGTGGTAACAGGCGACTCACTGTCATAGAAGAACTACCGTTAGAATCATAGACACTAGACAGGGGACACAACACAAACACAGCCCAGAATGTTATATTTTAAAAGTTGATGCTTATTACTTTTATAAAAAGTTCATCCATTACTACATTAAAAATAAATATAGTAATCAATTACCTATTTTTGTAT
Source organism: Sesbania bispinosa (assembly GCA_026901365.1). NCBI lineage: Eukaryota > Viridiplantae > Streptophyta > Magnoliopsida > Fabales > Fabaceae > Sesbania > Sesbania bispinosa. The sequence continues at coordinate 2,226,040 of QLOH01000007.1, read as the reverse complement.
GACACTATAATATAGTCACATTTCTTAATTAATATAGAAACAAGCAAACTTGAAAAGAGATCCAGCTTTTAGTAAGTGACAAAGTAATTAGGTGGGTATGCATTATAACAAGCTAACATCATATACCAAATGATATCCACCCAACACCGATACACCTCCACCTCCACTACTTTAATTTCCCCCTATGGTCCTATATACAGAATTCTCACGGCTAATTTCTATTTTGCCCCTCTTCCCCTGCCTTTTCTTTTTTCCTCTGCTTCCAAGCCCAAGGCCATGTATGGTCCATAAGCCAAGGCTAATTAGTTGAACTGAACCAACAGATTAATTCCTGAAGCTTAACATATGTAGTGTGTCATGCTGATGTGTCTTGAGCATTGTGACATTGGAAATATAGGCTTAAATAGGAAGTTTGATGTACTTAATGCTTACATTCAATTCAACACACAGTCTCATCTCAAGGTAACTTTACCTTAAAGAATGCATTGAAACAGCTACAAGGGACCATACTAAATCACGTCTTCTAGCAACTTTTTACACCAAATAAAGAAAAAAGAATGCTATATTCAGCTTGAAAGGGGGATCAGTGAAGTCTGAGAAGGCAATTACACACAAGGATAAAAAAAGACAAATTAACTAAGAATAAAAGGACAAGATTACCAGAAGCTTGACTAGAGAACGAATCTGTTCGCAGAGACGGACCTGCTGTGCTTGACCGGAGACGGACGCGGATCTGCTATGCTTGACCGGAGACGAACGCCACGACGCACGACGCGGAAGAGGACGGAGGCAAAGACGCGGAAGCCGTAGGACGGAGGCACGAACGAGTGAATGGAGGCACGAATGAGTGACGGAGGCCACAAAAGGAGGGCACGGCAGCAGCGCCGCTCTCTGTCTCAGTGAAATGGGGGAGATAACTATTGAACCCTAAAACCAGCACTTTGGTGAGAGGGAATTTCTGGAGCCAAAACACATTGGTTTTTTTTTTTTAATAAAAAAGTTAAAAATGTTTATAAATTTAAAATTTAAAATTATTTTACATTTACATATATATATATATATTTTTTTTTAAAAAGTCAATTTATTTTCATAAAAGTATATTTAAAAATTATTAAAATATATTATTAAAAATATATACTTTGTAATTTTTAAAAAGTAATAATGGATTAATGGATTTTAAAATATTAAAACATTATTAGTTATCTCATAAAAGTATATTATTAAATTATTAGAATTTTAAAAATATATTATTTTCATAAAAGTAAATTTAAAAATTATTAAAAGTATATTATTAAAAATATTATACTTTGTAAATTTTAAAAATTAATAATGGATTAATGGATTTAAAATATTAAAAATATTATTAGTTATCTCATAAAGTATATTATTAAATTATTAGAATTTTAAAAATATATTATTTTCATAAAAGTAAATTTAAAAATTGCTAACCTCAATTCATAAAAGTGTTTTCAAAACTATGGTAAAAAATGATATGAAAAAAATTTTACTTTCAATACAAAAAATTGTAATTAGAGACGGAAATATTCCGTCTCTAAACCTTCGTATCCAGATTATTAGTTAGGGACGGATTTAGAGACGGATTTATATTATAGACGTTGTATCGTCTCTAACGTTATTATAAAAATTGATGTTATTAGTTTACGCTTTAGAAACGGAATTAGCGACGGAAATAATTAGACACGGATCACATTATGTCTCTGATGTCCGTCTCAAATATTTTTTTACCAAGTTAGGCGGACCGGAATTAGAGACGGAATCTGTCTGAAGACGGAATTCCGTCTCTAATTCCAAAAAATCACTTCCATCTCAACCCAACAAATTCCGTCACAAATAGCGACGGAAAATTTTCTGTCTCTAAATTTCGTCGGTATTTTCTGCTTTTTCTGGTAGTGATTCTGGCATTTACTTTCTGTCCTCTCCATCCTTTTTATTTCTGCCATCCCCTCTACTTCTACCATTTACATTCTGCCATTTACTTTCTGTCCTCCCCCATCCTTTTAATTTCAGTTTCCCCCTTTACTTTCTTGTCATTTAATTTTGCACAATTTTTTTCTTAATTTTTGCCATTTTTGCGCATTTTTCTAGCACTGTCTTGTTCAATTTTCTACTCCTATTCTGTTTGTTTTATTTGGCATTCTGATTGCAAATTTGAATTGACTGTTATTACTACCTTGGGCTTTCCCTGTTTGATTGTGCAAAACGCTCACCGTTAGGCTGCTTTTTGGATCATAGAGTTGGAAGAAAATCAACAAAATTCCAATTGTTGATTTTTCTTCAAAAACTAATTCCCATCCTAAAATTGAACTAAGTGCGTTATAAACATCATTTTGTATTTCTATGATCAACAAGGAAATGCTAAGCAATTTTTTTGGGTAAATTTTGAATTAGGTTGTCATTCTGTTTTAATTTACAGTTTTTAGAAATAGGACAATCCTTTCTGTTTTTTGGTACCGTTTTGGACCAGTTTTAAGGCAAAAATCTTGAGAAAAAATATTTTAGTTAGATTTCTATTTTTTGTAATTTTTGTACAAATTTCTGTAAATTTCTGTTGGGGGCAAAAAGAAAAGAAAAAGAAAAGAAGCAAAAGAATTCAAAAAAAAAAATATTGCCAAAAATACAAAAAGAGGTGTAAAAACAAAAAGGGTGCAAAAGTCAACAACAAGGAGAAAAGTCAAAAAAAACACCCAAAAAGTAAAAAATTCAAAAAAAATAGAGAAAAACAATAAAAGAAAGCCTAACAATACAGTTGACATTTTACTGTAAAATTTTCATTTCATTTCTTTGTATACAGTAATTTGAGTTGTAATAGTTGTTTTCCCAAAAAAGACTGTTTTGCAACTCTTTTTAAAAAAATTAAACAAAAACAATTCTCTTTGCAATTTCTTTTGTCTTGTCTTATTTGTATTCCATTCTTGTGTATAAGCTTTCTTGAGTGCCTGCTTTTCTTGTTTGTCATATCAATTCCTTGTTTTGTCTTAGGCAATTCCTAGTCCTTTTAGTAGGTAATTCTTGTGCTCGTACGCTTCGATTTGGGTAGAGTTAAGTTTGAGTCTCGATGTTGGTCTTTGCAAGATTAAACCAACCTTAACCGAATAAAAGAGGCAAGAGTGCTTCATTATAGAAAAAGCCTAAAAAGAGTGACAAACATGAGTGAATACATTTTTTAGTATAAACACTTGAGTTGAGTGGAAAGGTCCTTTGAAAAGCAAAAACTTAAAAACAATGGGTAGTAGGAACTCACCACCTCCATCACCTAGGACTTTAAGGTATATGGTCGAGTTGCAAGATGCAATTCAAGGCATGGCAAGAATGATGAGGAATGATATAAATAACCTTAGGCAAGAGTTAAGTGGGAATAGGAGGGAGAGAAGACACTCTTCTCAAGAAGGAGGAAGTGAGAGTAGATATAGTGTGGTGAGAAGTGAATATAGATACCATGCTGAGAGTAGTGAGGGAGAGAGACATTCAAGTCATACATTTAGGAGAAGGGAAAAGGGAATAGGGGGCATATGAGGCCTAGGAGGCGTGAGGAAACTAGGAGGCATAGGGAAGAGTACTATGAAGAAGAGCCTAGGAGGTATAGAGAAGAATACTATGAGGATACCCATAGGAGGCATAGGAGAGAGCATAGGAGGGAAGAAGAACCTCAAAGAGATCAAGGGTTCAAGGGAGTAAATATAGAAGTCCTTCAATGGAAGGAATGATGTAGAACAATACCTAGAATGGGAACTTTAAATTGAACAAATATTTAGTTGCCATATGTATAGTGAAGAAGAAAAAGTTTAAGATAACATCTCTTGAATTCAAAAATTATGCTTTGGTGTGGTGGCATCAGCTTCAAGCTGATAGGAGAAGGTGCAATGCTCCTTTGGTTCCCTCTTGAGAGGAAATGAAGGCCATCATGAGAAACAGGTTCATACCTCAACATTACACTAGGGAGTTGCACACTAAACTCCAAACACTTAAGCAAGGGACTAAAAGTGTAGATGAGTATTTTAAAGAAATGGCACTATGGTTAGATTTATCAATAACCTTAATTTTGACATAAGGGACATAGTGAATTGCACCCTTATGTTGAAATAGAGGACTTTGTACATCAAGCTATCAAGGGTAGAAACCCAACTTAAGAGAAAGGGAAGTTATAAGAGTAACTCTAGTTACTCAACTAGGAGTAAGGAAGTCCCAAAGAAGGATAAGGGAAAAATTCAAGAGAAGGAAGAATCTAAGGGTTCTAGGGTTACTTCGAACCCTCCTCCTTCCAAAACACCAAATGAAAATCCCTCTACTTCCACTAGAGACATCAAATGTTTCAAGTGTGCTAGAAAGGGACATATTGCTTCCCAATGTCCTAACAAGAGGACAATGTTGATCAAAGAAAATGGGGAGTATACTAGTGTAAGTTCTCATGAATCATCTAGTGTAGATAGTAAAGAGGAATGTGAGGCTAAGCAAGTGTATAAACCCGAGGGCAAGCTTATGATGATCAAAAGGTCTTTAGGAAGCCAAGCAATTAGGGAAGATGATAAAAGAAAAACAATCTTCCACACTAGATGCTTAATTGAGGGGCAACTTTGTTCCCTTATAGTTGATAGTGGAAGTTGCACTAACTTGGCTAGTGCAAGAATGGTAGAAAAACTTGGTTTATCTACCACTCCCCACCCCAACCCTTATAAGTTATCTTGGATAGGAAATGATGGGGAAAGGGAAGTAAATAAGCAAGTCCTAATTTTCATTTCCATAGGAGAATACGATGATAACGTTTTTATGTGATGTTATTCCTATGGATGCCACACATATACTATTGGGTAGGCCATGGCAATTTGATAAGAGGATCATCCATGATGGTTACTCTAATCAAATCACTTTTAAAATGATGGAGTCAAATTAACTTGATGCCTATGTCAACCCAAGAAATATGTGAGGACCAAGCTCTTATAAGGAAAGAGCTTGAACTTGAGAAAATGAAGAAATTGAAAATAGAAAGTGAAGGTAAAAAGAAAAGGAAGGAAGAAAATTTAAAAATCAAAGTAGAAAAAGTGAAAAACAAAGAAGACAAAAAATAAAAGGGAGGCAATGCTTTTAATTCATTCCTTTAAAACTGCTGACCTTAGTTGATTTGAAGGAAAACAAAAGGAGGAGCACCTACTCAACGAAGAAAGAGGGCACAACACTTCAAGGGAGTCTCCTTTACCCTCTTTTTCCCCTTCTTCTTCTTCTACTACTACTACTCCTTCTGTTTACATGATTCCCAAGTACTTTTGTTATAAGGATTAGAATTGAATTACTTGGAAATGACACTAATGGGTCTTCTTTTGTTGACTAAGGTTAAAGGAAGATGCTCCTAGTCTTGAAGGATCCAGCATGGAATCTCCAACTTCTAAGGGAAGTTCCTACCTACTTCATCTTCTCTTGTCATCCATCCTTTCTTTTTCTATTCTTCTCCTTATGGCTTCTTTCTGACTTTTCAGATTTGAGGTCAAATCTTCTCTAAGGGGGGAGGGAATGATGGCATCTGTCAATGGACTTCTGAGTTGACAATTGGGAGCAAATGAGCTGGTAGCAAGCTTGGCCTGCTAGGAGTGCTTGGAGCTGAACCAAGCATGGGTCAACCTCTGATTGGTCAACCCATTGACTTTTGACCTTGGACCTAAGTCAACATGCAAGACTCCATTTAATTAGGATTAATAAAAGTAGGATTAATTTTAGTCTTAAAATGTAATTAGGACATTAATTAGGATCAAAAATGATTTTTTTTTTCCTTTTCTTCATGAGTGGGGCGTTATTTTATGGTTTTATTGGCTTAAGTGATAGCTTAGCTACTTAGCCAAAGAGTCATGGGTTCAAATCCCATTAGGAGTAGGAAATTAGTCATCTTGTATTTTCTTTTTCCTTTCCCCCCTTGGCCGCCCATTGATTCCTATAAATAGGAGGCTTCACTCTTCCATATGTACCTTTAATGAATATTAGTAAAGGCATTATGCCCAATTTCCTCCTCATTGTGAGTAGAGAAGGCTTGGTGGTTCTTGCTTAAAAAAACCAGAGACTTATTTGATTCTCCTTAATTAGTGGCGTCTAGCACTAGGACATAAAAATTATCGTATAATTAGACTGAACTTTTTTCTATTTATCACAAATTCTTTCTCGTCACGAAACCGATATGATGAACAATGACCACCAACCTATCAACCATAGAGAATTGTTCCAACATGGATCCTCAAAATGTAAGTATTTTGTAGAAACATAACATTTCTCATCTATTCTATTTCTATTCTATTTCATCTATTTCTATCTATTCTATTCTATTTCTATTCTATTCTATCTATTTCATACTATTAAAGCTGGATACATTGTGGACACGTGTCACATTTCTAGCATAAATTTTCCCGCCCAAAAATTTTGCTTTCAATTTCTCTCTCTTTAACTTTTCAACACATTTCTCTTTTTATTTTTTTTATTTCTCTCTCTTTTAAAGTTTTCTACATAAATTTTGTTTTTGCTTTTTATTTCTTTTTTTTACGTTTTATTTTTTTTATTTTCTTTATATCATACTTTGATTTTTTTTATTAACTGCGTGTATTGTTCGTGAGAGACAGTCTTAATCCTGCTGCTTTCTTTTATTTTTTTTATCTCACGTTCATTTTCTTTTTTCATTATGATATTAAAATATTTTCTCTCATTATTCATTTTCATTAATATGTTTTCATTATAAAAGAATTTTTTTTACAAACTGCGATGAAATTTTTTTTAGGAATTGCGGGTATTCTCCATGTTAGACAGTCCTGTTGTTTTCTTTCTTTTTTTACGTTTTATTTTTTTATTTTCTTTATAACATACTTTGATTTTTTTAATTAACTGCAGGTATTGTCCGTGAGAGACAGTCTTAATCCTGTTGTTTTCTTTATTTTTTTATCTCATGTTCATCTTCTTTTTTCATTATGATATTAAAATATTTCTCTCATTATTCGTTTTCATTAATATGTTTCATTATAAAAGAATTTTTTTACAAGTTGCGCTGAAAAAATTTTTTTAGGAATTGCGGGTATTCTCCATGGCAGACAATCCTGTTCCTACTATTTTATTTTTTTCTCACACATTAATTTTTTTAATATCCTTTTTACTCTCTTTTTATTTTTTTTATCAAAGTTAAATCTCCTACCATTTTTTTAATTAACTGGGGGTATTGTCCGTGAGAGACAGTCTTAATCCTGCTGTTTTATTTTATTTTTTATCTCACGTTCATTTTCTTTTTCATTATGGTATTAAAATATTTTCTCTCATTATTTATTTTCATTAATATGTTTCATTATAAAAAAAATTTTTACAAACTGCGATGAATTTTTTTTTTAGGAATTGCAGGTATTCTCCATGGTAGACAGTCCTGTTCCTACCATTTTATTTTTTTCTCACACATTAATTTTTTATTATCCTTTTTACTCTCTTTTTATTTTTTTATCAAAGTTAAATCTCCATTATTTAACTTCTATTATGGTGTTTTTTTATGAATCACGGTATCTTCCACGAGAGGTAGTCTTAATCCTGTAATTTTCTTTTTCTCTTATTTATTTATATACTTTCATTTTTTAACTTTGATATTAAAATATTTTCTCTCATTATTCATTTTTATTAATATGTTTCATTATAAAAGAATTTTTTTACAAACTGCGAGTATCCTCCATGGGAGGCAGTCTTAATCCTGTCGTTTTCTTTTATTTTTTTTATCTCACGTTCATTGTCTTTTTTCATTATGATATTAAAATATTTCTCTCATTATTCATTTTTATTAATATGTTTCATTATGAAAGAATTTTTTTAGGAATTGCGTGTATTCTCCATGGGAGATAGTCCTGTTCCTGCCATTTTATTTTTTTCTCACACATTAATTTTTTTAATTATCCTTTTTACTCTCTTTTTTATTTTTTATCAAAGTTAAATCTCCATTTATTTAACTTCTATTGTGGTGTTCTTTTATGAATCACGGGTATCCTACACGGAGGCAGACTTAATCCTGTCATTTTCTTTTTCTCTTATTTATTTATATCACTTTCACTTTTATTATGATATTAAAATATTTTCTCTCATTATTCGTTTTTATTAATATGTTTCATTATAAAAGAATTTTTTTACAAACTGTGAGTATCCTCCATGGGAGACAGTCTTAATCCTGTCGTTTTCTTTTATTTTTTTATCTCACGTTCATTTCCTTTTTTCATTATGATATTAAAATATTTTCTCTCATTATTCATTTTTATTAATATGTTTCATTATGAAAGAAATTTTTTAGGAATTGCGGGTATTCTCCATGGGAGATAGTCCTGTTCCTACCATTTTATTTTTTCTCACACATTAATTTTTTTATTATCCTTTTTACTCTCTTTTTATATTTTTATCAAAGTTAAATCTCCATTTATTTAACTTCTATTGTGGTATTTTTTTTACGAATCACGGGTATCCTCCACGGGAGGCAGTCTTAATCCTATCATTTTCTTTTTCTCTTATTTATTTATATCACTCTCATTTTTTATATTAAAATATTTTCTCTCATTATTCATTTTATTAATATGTTTCATTATAAAAGATTTTTTATGAACTGTGGGTATTCTCCACGAGAGACAGTCCTGTTCCTACCATTTATTTTTTCTCCCAAAAACATCACACCATCCTTTTTACTTTTATTTTTTATCAAAATTATATCTCCATTTATTTAGCTTATTATAGTGATTTTTTATAAATCATAGGTATCGTCCACGGGAGACAGTCTTAATTCTATCGCTTTCTTTTTTCTTTTATTTTTTTTATCTCACTTTCAATTTCTTTTTTTTATTATGATATTAAAATATTTTCTCTCATTATTCATTTTTATTATGTTTCATTATAAAATAATTTTTTTATGAACTGCGGGTATTCTCCCTGGGAGACAGTCTTGTTCCTACCATTTTATTTTTCTCACACATTAATTTTATTTTTTTATTATCATTTTCCACTTTCTTTTTATTTTTTTATCAAATTTATATCTCCATTTATTTAACCTTCTATTGTAATGTTTTTTTATGAATCACGGGTATCCTCCACAGGAGGCAGTCTTAATCGTTTCACTTTCTTTTCTCTTTTATTTTTTATATCACTTTCATTTCCTTTTTTAATCAAGATGTTAAAATATTTTCTCTCATTATTTATTTTTATTAATATGTTTCATTATAAAGAATTTTTTATGAAGTGCAGGTATTCTTCACGGGAAACAGTCCTGTCTATACCCTTTTGGTTTTCCTCCACGGGAGGCTGTCTTAATCCTGTCGTTTTCTTTTTTTATATCACTTTTATTTCCTTTTTTTATTATGATATTAAAATATTTTCTCTCATTATTCATTTTTATTAATATGCTTTATTACGAAAGAATCTTTTTATGAACTGTGGGTATTTTCCACCGGAGACAATCATGTTCCTACCATTTTATCTATTTTATTTACTCTATATTAAAATTGTTCTCACAGTATATGTGTCGTGTTTTCAACTTCCGTTTTTTTTTTTATTCTCAATTTAGTATTGATTTTTTATGCAATGAATAACACGTATTCTCCACGGGAAGTATTGCTTTTATCGTTTTCTTTTATTCTATCACACTTTTGTTTTCTTTATTTATTATATTAAATCATTTTCACTAATTATTCATTCCTATAATTTGTTTTATTATAAGACTAATTTTTTAATGAACCGCAGGAGGTAGTTTTGCTCATACCATTTTTTCTTTTTTTCTCATACATTAATTTTCTTGTTTATTATTATATTAAAACATATTCTCTTCATCTATAAGTATTTATGATAGTTATTATTTTATCCCGTGCGAAGCACGGGAAATATAAATCATACCATCAATTTACCCGTATGAAGGCACGGGTCACCTACTAGTAAGATGATAAAAGAAGGTCCTGCAACGCTCCAAAGAATTCAATTTCATAAAAAAAATGCTATATTAGGGAACCATCAGTTTTTATTTATAGAGTTTTGGAATAGTTGCATATACAACGGTTTAATGAGGGAACAAATGTTAGATTATCCCTAATTATATTTTGTGGATTAGCATTAATCAATTATTTAGAATTATATTTATTTGAATTATTAATATCAATTATAGATTAATTATTTAATTATAGCCCATAATATAAAGATGGATGATATATTGGGCTTTTATTGTGAATAGCCCGTGATGGGTTGGGCTGTTCAGTCCAGTAGCCCGTTGAGAGGTCCCTGGTCTCTACTGGTAAGGGAATAAAACTGGTGTCCCATTAATCAGTTTAGATATATAGATAGTCAGTTCATATGACAGACCTTCGTACTCTGTCTTTTGACCTCCTACCAGGAAGAGAGCAGTATTCTCTCACTTGTCACATTGACATGGAAATGGTTGATTCTCTCATTCCAGGTACATAACTCCAATTCTATTATGTTATTGTATTCTATGAACATGCTAGTTTACTGTATGTGTTTGAAATTGATCTAGGCTAATTTTATCAACAAAATGTTAATATAAGTTCTTAATGCTACTTCAAAGTGATAACATATAGCTTTGAATGTATATTGGGCATACAAATGATAAATTATATGAATCAAATTTTGTGCTTTAGAAATTGAAAAAAAAATGGTTTTAGAGAATCTAAATCAAGTCATCATAATTGCTCACATACACAATCATACTTATATCTCCCTGCTACCGTGCCCAGAAAAACAGAATTTGTATATGCAAGAGAACCAATTTATCTATTATAATATATTAAAATAGACTCGCGAAATTAAACGTTGCCATCTCATTACTACCATATCCACCTATTTATATTTTCGCCACATCAACAAAATCTGATGTGTCACCTCTCCATGTGATCTCTCTCGATAGCATATTGAAACTTCCCACAATGCAACTGAATTTTCAGTTTTTTTCAACCGCGGGTATTCAAAACCCTTGAAATTTCGATCTGTAATTGCACGTATATGTGGAGATTATTCCGGCAATTGAGTTGGGGCTTTAAACCGCCGTGAAGAGGCGGCCTTGTGGCCGGAAAATCGTGGCTCCCCTTCGTCGACAAATGTTGCGCAGAGGAGGTGTTTTCGCGGGTCAAAATGACCCATTTTCGTTCATCATTTTTTTATCCAAAATCGCACAAGAATAGAAGGCTAAATCGTGAAATTAGTTTGGGGCTTCCAGTTACTGCGCCGTCGCGCCTCTGTGGTCGCAAAATCGAAGCACGCCGCCGCCTGAAATGGTTGTTTCCGTCGGGTCCTGCGCGCGGGTCGTGCGACTCGTTTTGCTGTTTCGCGGGCGGAGAAGAACCAGTAGTTCACGCGCCTGCCCACTCGCGGGGCCAGGCGCGTGGGACGCATGAGCCCATTTCCAAGGCCAGAAATTTTTTTTAATTTTATACCAAAAATTAAATAATTAATTTTCTTATTTTTTGGTATATTTTTTGTAATTTTTTGGATGCCTGGAAATATTTTATTTTAATTATCTTGAGAGTAATTTATAATTTTGGAAATGCTACTCTCAGAATTTTGGCCTGATCTTTTTTGTGTATATTTCATATATTATTAGAGAGTTTTTGGTATAACTCACTCTCTCTAATATTGAGCCAATGTTATGAAATTATTTTTTGGCCATTTTGAAATCATATATTATGTATTTATAATATATATAGTTTTCTAATCATGCAATTTATTTATTCAATTAAATTATGTTTGGCATGATTTTTATATTTTTTATAATTGTGAGCTCGCCTATCGTGGGTACAATTATGCAAAATTTTATGGAAAATTAGTTATTTTAAATTATATTTATATTGCACTAATAATAATTATACCCTATCGGTGTGTTGTTATTAATGTGATTTGTTTTTATGCAATATATATTGGTGTTTAACTCATGTCAAATTTTTATTTTAGTACCCTATCGGTATTAGAATTTTGTTTTGGGACATGAGAATTATATATTGTATAATTTATTATTTCTTATTTATTGTGATTTGGGACCCTTAGGCGGGATCATTGTAAATAAGAAATTTTGGTTAATGGGCATCTTATTATTTTGGCTTGATACACAGATTCATTTAATTTTGTGTTAGCATAAGATATTATGCATATTAAATGTTTCTTTGTTATTTTGGTGTTAGCCTCTGCCCATTTCTGTTAATATTTTGAATATGACTTAATTTTAGAAAATTCTTTTATTGAAATAAGTTGAATTGAATTGTGTAGGTGATGGACATACCCTATCGGTATGACATTGCTTGACATGATCATTGTGTGATAGAGAAAATAATTTTAAATATTTTATTTGTTTAACTACTTTTCTCTATCAAGTGGGAGAAATCTATATATTATGTTATGATTTTGTCGAGCAAGATAGTAGTAATGCAATGACTATTTCATATTGTCAACCCTTTATTGTCAAGGCTTTACATTGAGGATATTGCTTGTTAAGTCTCTTTGATAACATTTAGTTAAACTCCCTATAATTGTCTTATATTATTTACAATTAATTCTACTCGTTAATAAGACAATATGCTGAAGTCCCAAAATTACCTTATTATTGTTTGAAGAGATTAATTTCTCTATTACATATCATTAATCTTTTTTATCATCAATGGTATGCCAAACTATTTTGGGATATATATATATATATGTGGATAAATTTTGTATATAATACAATATTGTTATCCTGTAACTTTAATATTATAAGAACAATGGGAGTTAGAGACTTCATGAATCTTTATTGTATCCTCAATAATAGTCAAGGGTTTTATGCACTTTTGTTTCCGCTTCCGCTAAAGAGTGCTTTGCTATTATTTAAATTGTAACACTTGAGTCATGAGAGTGAGTTGTTGAATTTTTCTATGATCTCATTTTTTAATTATGTTGGAGATTATAATCTCACTCATATGTTGGCAATTTGTCAAATAGCCATCATATTTTATAAAATTGCGTGTTACAATATTTTTGAAGGAGATTTTCTATTTTAAAATGTCATGTGGACATTTATAATTTCCTTCATTTTGTAAGCAAAATATATGGTTAACTATGAAACTCCTTTGCAAAACCATTATTATGATTTTATGTTGAGTTTCATATTCTGTTATGTAACCATTTCTGTTGAATTTGCTTTAATATGTTTCTCTCTAATATCAAATTTGAAGAGAGAAAATTTGTGAGTTTTAGACTCATAATGAGTACCTTAGCAAAATTATAATCCCACTATTAGATATTATAACATTAGAGTATTTTAATATTATTTGACTCTAATGAAAATCCTAATAATATCATATTATTTTGGATTAGTGGGAGTACACACAATTGTTTGTCTTGAGACAATAGCATTGTTATATGTTCTTGTGTGCACTTTTGTATTAAAATATTGTTTTTGAGCTTTTGGTTGTCATATGTTTTTATGCGCGCTTAATCATATGACATGCTCTTAGAGATTTTGGGAAGAAGTCTCATTTCATATTACTGATATGTATTCTTGTGCACAAATTATTGATATATATTATTATGTGCAATTTTATTAAATCTCAGTAAGGCACATTAAGTGTACACTAAGGTTATTTTGTTGGTATTGCACATTTGGCTTGCAATTTTATTGTGCTTTTCTCTTGACCAATGTTCCACATTTTATAAGGTCACAGATTTATAAGTATCTTATATGAAATTAATACTCCTATCGAGTATGATTTCTTTGGATCGATATGGTGCTTGTAAATCTTATTATTTGGACCAATAAAGTGCTTACTCATTGATGCCATTTGGTATGCCCATTTTGTAATTACTTTGGTTATTGGATTATATGCCCATATGTAATTATTTTTTTTATTTGTTATTGGGCTATTATAGGCACTTGAGTTTATGTGGACTATGTTATTATTATTATTATTTTGGCCATTGTGTTATGAAAGACACTTTGATTATTTTAGTATGCAACTTTGTTGTAATTTTCTTTAACTGATATTCTACATTTCTCTTAAGGTTACAGATGTATGTGTATCTTGCATGTATGATATGAGTACTCCTATCGAGTATGATTTTCTGCATTGTTGAGATACTTGTATTCTTTTGTTTAAACCAATTGCTATAAGTGCTTGCTCATTGTTGACATTTTTTGTCTATATTAATCTCGAGTTTTATTTTGTTTTAAATTTAAGTGTCTATGTTGTTCAAGTGGGAGATTTGTTAAATTTATTTATTCTACTTGAACATGCATAGTCACTTATTTAATAAAACTCAGATTAATTAAACGTCAACTATTCTCGAGCATTCTTGACTTTGCCCATGTGTAATTACTTTTGTTATTGGGTTTTTCCCTTGATGTAATTACTTTTGATACTGGGCTATTGTGTTCACTTATGCACATGTGGATTGTATTCGGATTTTGTGGCAAATTGTAATGGTGAAAGGAGCCGTTTTTTGGATTAGTGTCGAAAAGACATTCACAGCAACTATCATGTGTGTTGAGCATTTAAGCAGATTCACTAACCAAAGGCTTGATTATTAGAGTTTTCATAACTCATGTGTGTTTGTATAAGTCTTTTGGTGTTTTGGGTTAGTGGGAGTCTATTGTCTTGTATTTGCTCAATATTATGAGATATGTGTTGGTTTACTTTTATTATATTATATCTCTTATAGCATCTAAGATGTTGGGACCATTATTGGATAGCATATTGTTTCAATGAATTATGTTTTCCCTTATCCATCATTTTATGAAATATAAGCATATGGTATGTATCCCTATCAGATGCTATCTTCTATATTGTTAATGCTCTTATTTCATGGAATTATTGAAGTTATGTGCATTGGCTATAATTGATACATTGGTTTTAATAATTCCAAGTAGTTCTGATAATAGACTAATGTTATCCAAGTGGGAGAATGTTAGATTATCCTTAATTATATTTGTGGATTAGCATTAATCAATTATTTAGAATTATATTTATTTGAATTATTAATATCAATTATAGATTAATTATTTAATTATAGCACATAATATAAAGATGGATGATATATTGGGCTTTTATTGTGAATAACCCGTGATGGGTTGGGCTGTTCAGTTCAGTAGCCCGTTGAGAGGGTCCCTGGTCTCTACTGGTAAGGGAATAAAACTGGTGCCCCATTAATCAGTTTAGATATATAGATAGTTAGTTCATATGACAGACCTTCGTACTCTATCTTTTGACCTCCTACCAAGAAGAGAGCAGTATTCTCTCACTTGTCACATTGACATCGAAATGGTTGATTCTCTCATTCCAGGTACACAACTCCAATTCTATTATGTTATTGTATTCTATGAACATTCTAGTTTGCTGTATCTGTTTGAAATTGATCTAGGCTAATTTTATCAACAAAAGGTTAATATAAGTTCTTAATTGCTACTTCAAAGTGATAACATATAGCTTTGAATGTATATTTGGGCATACAAATGATAAATTATAAGAATCAAATTTTGTGCTTTAGAAATTGAAAAAAAATGGTTTTAGAGAATCTAAATCAAGTCATCATAATTGCTCACATACACAATCATACTTATATGTTCCTGCTACCGTGCCCAGAAAAACAGAACTTGTATATGCAAGAGAACCAATTTATCTATTATAATATATTAAAACAGACTCGCGAAATTAAACGTTGTCATCTCATTATTACCATATCCACCTATTATATTTTTGCCACATCAACAAAAATCTGATGTGTTACCTCTCCACGTGATCTCTCTCAATAGCATATTGAAACTTCCCACAATGCAACTGATCCACCACTCTCCAAATTCACCCACATGACCTTTAGTCGCTCCATCTTTCTATAACGCCCATTCAAATCAAATGCCTACGGTTTAACTGATCCTCACGCAATTCAACCGAACACCTTGGTCACTTCTGTTAGAACCACAGACAACACTAGAATGGGGGTTGAATAGTGTGAGGATGTATCCGTTGAGTTTGTCCTTTAGCCCGAAATGTGCTAGGTTCCTTTTGGCTCAGCTTCTGACATTCTATTGCTTTATCCTTTCTTCCTTGATCAGAGTCCCTTGCTAATATTTGAATAATATCTTAGCCGTTGAACAATTGATATTTGCCTTTGTTAAGACTTCTCATTTTTGGGCTTTGTTCACATAATAAGTATTGAGAGTCTTTATATCCAAAATATGTTCAGAGAGTGTGAGTGTTCAAATGATTTAAACTCATCACATATTTTCAGATGATTTGTGATCTTTCACTCTGATGAATTATCTCAATAGATTTCATCTGCTTCATTGCTTCTTCATTAAGCAAGATTCTTTCTTTTATCAAAAGTTGCTTCTTCTCTTCTTCAGACGATTCAGGCTTTGTTCTTCTTTTGACTTTTCTGGTTTTTCTGATACACGGATGGATAAAGATGTTGAATTAAATATCTTTAGCTCAACACCTTTTTCATCATTTTCTGGTTCAGACTTCTGATTTGCTTTTAGGTAGCAGCAGGTGCAGTGTGTCTGCTTACACATTACCTCCTTTGTTGCAGGTGCAACAGCTTTTGCAGGATTTCATTATTTGTGCAAATTATTTGAACGAGGTAGAAAAGTGATTTTGATTCTTGAGCTGGATAAGGTTAGTCCATTTGAAAGACCGTTTGTCATCCTTAACAACGTCTTCAAAAGGTCAAGCCTCGAATCTGATACTTTCCGCCTTCAGATGCACAGAGTACTTCAGATGATCTTCGAATCTTCAGATGATAGTCACTCTTCAGAAGAAATCAATTTCTTCTATTGTCTTCAAGTCTTCAGACGATGAATATGATTTAGATGGTTTAGTCTTCTTTTTTTCTCCTCTGTCATCCTTCAGAAGCAAGCTTGTCTTTAGATGATCAAGGCTTCTTCAGGTCTTCAAATTGTCTTCAAGTCGTCTTCAGATCTTCAGTGCTTCTTCAAGTCTTTAAATTGTCTTCAGATCTTAAGTGTTTCTTCAAGTCTTCAAATTGTCTTCAGATCTTCAATGTTTCTTCAAGTCTTCAGATGATGAAAAGATGCTTCAGATGATCAAGTCTTTACTTCTCTTCAGATTCAGTGCTTCGCTTCATCTTCTGATTCTGCATTTGTTCTTCTTCTTCTTCTGATGAATACTTCAACCTGAGACACAATCTACAAAACAATATCTTTCTTAGTAGCACTTGTTTTCTTTTAATCTAGTCTAATTTGTTAATCATTAAAACCAAGGATAATGAGTCTTGAATTTAATTTGAATACTTAAATTAATTCTGAGACTCAACATTCTCCCCCTTTTAATGATGACAAATTAGATATGACTAACAAATAACATAAAAGATTCAAGTCACAGAATGATTATGTTATGTTCTGTTATGTTTCAAATGAGTCTTTGTTAGTTGTGAAAACTCCCCCTAAACTGGATATCTTTTATCATCTTATATTTCTTTCAGTAATTTGTTTAGTTTATATTTCTCCCCCTTTTGTCATTATTAAAAAGAAACAGATTAAGCAAAGGCACGGTTAAAGAATGATTATGTTATGTTTCAGATGAGTCTTTGTTACTTGTGAAAACTCCCCCTAAACTGGATATCTTTTATCATCTTATATTTCTTTCAGGAATTTATTTAGTTTATATTTCTCCCCCTTTTGTCATTATTAAAAAGAAACAGATTAAGCAAAGGCACAGTTAATTTCAACAAGAGTAAGCAAAGAGATTATATTCTAAGAGTTGTCAACTCCCCCATTTTATATTACTCCCCCTGAGAAAAACATTAATTCTTTAGATGCCAAATGTTAGCTTCTCAGATACCAGTTGTTAATCTTTTTAGATACCAGTTGTTAATTGTTTGTTAATCATTAAGATCTAGGGATTCCACATGTTATTCTTTATTAAATTTAAGGATTCCACATGTTATGGCAGTATTTTGACATAGCTTGTTATCTTCTGAGTTCCTCTCTTACTTGACTTAAAGCATTTTGTTAGTTATATATTTTTCCACCTTTTGTCATTAATTAAGAATCATTATTTCTCCCTTATTATTATTTCTCAGATTCTTGATACCAAGATTAATGCATTGACAAAAGAAAGATCTTTATATTAATTAAAATTTTAAGAACATTTTGAGAGAAAGAAAATTTTGAACAATTGTAACAGGAATTAATTGGAAGACTGGCTTCCACTGGCTTCATCTTCTTCTTCAATCCCTACTTCTTCTCTCAACTTAAGTAGACGCTTTGAGTCTTCTCTAGCTTCTGGCGTAGCAAGGTGTTCTCCACCTTTAGCCTCTTGACTTTAGGATCTTCCACAGCTGGTCTTTTTTCAGGTTGACCATTAACCTTGAAGATGCTGGGATGCCTGTGGTCGTAGAGGTGTTCGATGTGAACCCTTGATACTGGAGAAGCTTCATGATAATGGTGTTGTGGGGAAAGATTTCAGAAAGATCCTTTTCTCTTCTTATCATGCCGAACAGAATGATCCAAGGAAGGTTTATTTACTTCTTCATCAGAAGATTGATAACACAGAACCTCTGCATTTTGGAGATGTGGTTATCTCCCATACTTGGGATCACGCAGCACTGCAGGATTTTGAAGAGAATTTTGGGAATTTCTTTCATCCCAGTTTCACAATAGATTAGCTTGTTGAATCTTCCCGCACCACCATGATGATCTTCCCAGATATCAGAGAACTTGGCGCCTTGAGCCTTAACTCCCAGCACTTCCTCCAGAATAGCAGTGTTAACAATAATCTCTTGACCCTGCACCTGGGCCTTCATAAAAATTCTATTGTTTTCCTCTACTTTCCTTGCAGTGTTCGAAAACTCCCGAACACTATCTTCATGCCATCTGCAGTTAATGGCTTCGAAGAAGGGTAGCCATCCAACCCCCTCAAATAGTTCGGCAATGTCGTAACCTTCATCAACCAGGATTTTAAGTTCACTGTTTGAGTTTGGAAGATGGTGACTGAGGACGCCATTTTTTTTTTTGGAGAAGATAAGGAAGAAATGAATCTTTTGGGAATTTTGAGATGAGTTCAGAGTTTGAGAGAGACGGATGAGAAAATGCAAAGGAAATAAGATGGATGATGATGTTTGAACTACTTCTCTTGAGTTGTATAAATAGGCTCAGGTGGCCCTTAAAGGTAGTAGTTGTAGCGTCGACTTGGGAGATCGTGCGTCGTGTAGCAGACAGGTGAAAAGCCATCAATGTTTACAATTTTCAAAAACTTTTGGCAATTGTGACTTTTCAAAGCAACGGTATTATCATCATAATTGTCCATTTTAAAGATGAATTATTTGCAAACATGAGGGCATAAATATATGAAAAAAAAATTCGATGCTAAGAAATTCATGCATACACAATATCAAACCGAGGAAGTTATTTTTACGAAATCATGAGCCTAAGCCTTAAAAAAACTTAAGTTGAAAAAAAACTTATCTGCTGAGACTCAATCTTGTCTTCAAAGACAATCTTGTTATATTCATCTTCTGAAGTTGTCTGTAGCGCATCAGCAGCATAATCTTTGATCTTCATGCTTTATATCCTTTCTGACTACTTCTCGTTCATCATGTCCTTTCCATCTTCTGAGATAGCTTGTTGTTGTTCTTTGATCTTCTTACTTTAGGCGTTTCTTCTTCATAAGAAGCAATCATCATTATCTAATCCTCAAGAATTGAGATAGACTTTAATGGCTTGAGTATCAATCACCTCAGCATTCCTGACCCACAATTTCAGTAAGTTCATTGAGAACTTTCTGAACATGTTTAGAGAATAGGGATGGTACTAAGTCAGAGTTGTCTCCAGATATTATATCAACTTAAAGTGAAGATGATGTTATATCAATTACTCTATTAGATGATGTTTTCTTCAGAAGATTAGCTTTAAGAAGGATTCCTATTATCTGCATCAAGTACAACTAGAAATACCTTTCAGTAGCATCTGATTATTTTACAACATTTGTTAATTGTTAAAGGAATACTTTAGTGTAACCATTTTAACTTTACCATTTTGTTACATTAATTATTTTTATCTTGTTAGTGAAACCAATTGTTGATAATTAAATTAAAGATTCAATTAATCAAGCACAGATAAAAATATATAGAAACACATTAACACAACTAAGAAGAAACTTAAACACTTAATAAATAAACTCATAGCAAAAAGAACTTTAAATTTTATTGTTATATAAAAAAAATTATTAAGCAATGAACATTAAAGATTAATGACAAGACACAGCGCAGATCATTTGATCATCATAGATGGGGTCCTCATCAGCATAAGTATTTTCCTTTTCAGCCTTGACCTTTTGTAGCTCCTTCTCAGCAGCTCTCAACCTCTTTTCAAGTCGGAAACCCTACCATCACCTTCTTCAGATAGTATTGCGTCCAACATCATCCTTTTCCTTTATGAGTTTTTCAGGTGGGTAACATTCATTTCCTTTCATTATGTGGAGCAAAGAGAGGAGGAATCACCACTGATTCTCAGGAGCTTCTTCTCTTTCAATTAGCGTGCCGGTCCAACTCAGCATACGTACCCGGAGGTGAAGGAGTCAGGAGATGGTTGGTCAAAGAGACTTTCCACTGGAAAGCCCTTGTGCATGAAAATTTTTCATGATCAAGGTGTGTGAGGGTAGAAGTTCTCATTTCCCATCTCATCTCTGAAAGTCATCTGATAACAGCACACCCAGGGAAGGCTTATCTTTCTTTTGTCAGCAGATGTCCCAGCACAAAACCTTTCCATCAGATAATCACTAACTTGTTGTTCCTCGGGGAAGAATACAACAATTTAGAACAGCAAGAAGTGCTCTGGGACGTGCTCAGAAGTTGAGAAGGCCTGTAAGGGCTAGCCGTCTTCTTCCAAAGAGATGTGATCAAATATGAAGGTTCCACCATGAATGGATTCCCATATTTGACAGTATCTTTCTCCTCTGTCCGGCACACCAATACTTCAGCAATCAGTTTGTGTGTCCACGTACAGTGATCTCCCCATCACCTTTGTCTCAATACCAGCCCTTCCTGGTTCAGATACAATCTTGGCGTTGTTCCAAAATTCCAACACGCTTTCCTCATGCCAAGAGGAGGAGATGTTGTGGAAGAATGGGGTCCACCCAACAGCGTCAAAGAATTCAGAGATCATGTAGTCAGCTTCATCAAATTCTGAGAGATTCACCAGTTTGCAGGGAATGATCTTCTCGTCAATACGGAAGGATTTGAGTTACTTGATGATGCAGACATGTTTGCCATGGAGAGAGATAGAACTGTTGATCTTTCAAAGATAAGGATGCTTGAGGAACTCTGGCCTTTTAGAGAAAAGATTGAAATGAAGTGTTAATTTCCATGTTGATCTTTCAATCCTTTTAATAGGTAACCAGGCGTGCTTCAAGCATTGATGAGAGACGGTTACATGCACTGAACCAATGTAGAGAGTTGTGCATCGTGCCAATTATGAGAAACCGGTTGATGATTCAATGATTCACGTTGTGCCGTATCACATTTATTGACAGAATGATTAACATAAACGACTCTTCAATTAATATACAAATATACATATGATACAGATAACATGCAACAATTTATTTTCACACAAATATAAACACACATGCAGTTACAATTTCAATAACATAATGTAAATCACACAGCAGTTAAATAACTATATTTAAACTAAACTAAGATAGGAAGGATGTTACCGTATGTGATCTGTGATAAATGTACTTTCCTTTTTCAATCACGTCCTTCTGAAAGATGTCTTAATTGCATGAATAATGAGTTTTAAGAAAATGATTTTCCTTTTCTCATTATCATTCTTCAGAGTTGCTTCAGCTTGGTGAGATTTCCAACTTCTGAGGATCTACTCCTTCTGCATTTGTTAGATGCTCAACCCGAAGGTGAGCTCTGATACCAATTGTTAGAACCACAGGCAACACTAAAAGGGGGGGTTGAATAGTGTTTTGAATATTTTGATCATTTTGGAAATCTTGAAATAAATTATGAAATTATTAAGACACATTAAGGTGAAAAACATATAACCAGAGTTAATATACAAGTGCGGAAGATAAGAAGGACATATTTTGATAAGCTTTGAGACTATAGAAAGTTTAGTAGAAATATTAACTTGCTAGGTCTCTTAATTAATTAATCTTAGTCATTCAGATGCATCTCAAGATACCCTCTGAAAGATACTACAGAGAATCTTTTCAGAACTATTTCTGAACTACTTCAGATGATTGGTAATCGTCGAAGTATACTTCTAACTTCTGAACTGAGACCTTTTCAAATCCACTTCAGAGAGTTATTTCAGAAGTTCTTCAAAGTACATTTTCTGTAATACTTCAAATGATATGAGATCAGCTGGAAGATTTATTATCTTTGAAAACTTGTTTTATTGAAATTGTTGATTTAAGTTTATTATGAAATATACTTTTCAATCCCCTTCAGAAATATAAAGCTGTAAATAAAAGAGTTTAAGGGAGAGAAGACTTAGCCAAGAATTTATCCTGGTTCACCCACCAAACCAGTGAGCTACATCCAGTCCCAGGGAAAACCACCACTTGATTTTCCACTATCTGAAACCACAGATACAAGTATTCTTTCCACAGCCTCTTCAGGCTAAACACAATTATTCTTTCATTTTCAACTGCCTCTCCAGGCAACTCATGCAGTATTCTTTTACAGACAAGCCTCTCCAGGCTTAACAAGTATTCTTTCTTACAGAGCCTCTCCAGGCTCAACTCCAAGTATTCTTTCTTACAGAGCCTCTCCAGGCTCAACACCAAGTATTCTTTCTTACAGAGCCTCTCCAGGCTCAACACAGAGTATTCTTTCTTACAAAGCCTCTCCAGGCTCAACATAGAGTATTCTTTATTCCTCCAAGCCTCTCCAGGCTCTCAGACACATAAAGTGTTTACAACTCAATCTAAGTTTAAGTTCGTTAGAAACTAAACTCAGATTCTTCTTGTACAGAGTGATTACTGAGTCTAACTTAGGATACATGAATTACAATCTAAGTACAAGGATAAGACTGAGATACAAGTATATGAATTAGGTACAATCTCATCTTCTATGTGATGTAAATCTCCCTCAACTAATTGGCTAAATAAGATATGAAATTGTGCTTCAGCCATTTCTTTCTGGTGGACTTCAATGTCCCCATTTTGGTTGACTTGGTTGGTCTACATGCTTCCCAACGAGCAAGCAAGCCTTGCCAACAAGCCAGCATCTTCAATGTCTTTCTTGAGGCTATTTATATGTTCTGATGAAATATAGCTGTTGAAGATTCCTTGGATACCGTTTGAGAAGAAGTGATTTTGGCTCAAATAGCCGTTGTGAAATAACTTCTCTAAACGGTTGCTTCTTCTTAAGCAGAATAAGTGTGCAGAAGCTTTAGCTCTGACACACTACTGATGAGCTCTTTATCCTTGAGAGAATTTCCTTAATCAGATGGATGTCTTCTTTTCTTTCTCTCTTTTCTGCTTTTCTGATCCTCTTATTTTTCTGTGAGGATGTATCCGTTGAGTTTGTCCTTTAGCCCGAAATGTGCTAGGTTCCTTTTGGCTCAGCTTCTGACATTCTGTTGCTTCCTCCTTTCTTCCTTTATCAGAGTTCCTTGCTAATATTTGAATAATATCTTAGCCGTTGAACAATTGATATTTGCCTTTGTTAAGACTTCTCATTTTTGGGCTTTGTTCACATAATAAGTAATGAGAGTCTTTATATCCAAAATATGTTCAGAGAGTGTGAGTGTTTAGATGATTTAAACTCTTCACATATTTTCAGATGATTTGTGATCTTTCACTCTGATGAATTATCTCAATAGATTTCATCTGCTTCATTGCTTCTTCATTCAACAAGATTCTTTCTTTTATCAAAAGTTGCTTCTTCTCTTCTTCAGACGATTCATGCTTTTTTTCTTTTGACTTTTCTGGTTCTTCTGATACACAGATGGATAAAGATGTTGAATTAAATATCTTTAGCTCAAACAACTTTTTTGTCATTTTCTGGTTCAAACTTCTGATTTGATTTTAGGTAGCAGCAGGTGCAGTGTGTCTGCGTACATAATACCTCCTTTGTTGCAGGTGCAACAGCTTTTGCAGGATTTCCTTATTTGTGCAAATTATTTGAACGAGGTAGAAAAGTGATTTTGATTCTTGAGTTGGATAAGGTTAGTCCATTTGAAAGACCGTTTCCAATCCTTAACAACGTCTTCAAAAGGTCAAACCTCGAATCTGATACTTTCCGCCTTCAGATGCACAGAGTACTTCAGATGATCTTCGAATCTTCAGATGATAGTCACTCTTCAGACGAAATCAAGTTCTTCTATTGTCGTCAAGTCTTCAGACGATGATGAATATGATTTAGATGGTTTAGTCTTCTTTTTTTCTCCTCTGTTATCCTTCAGAAGCAAGCTTGTCTTCAAATGATCAAGGCTTCTTCAGGTCTTCAAATTGTCTTCAAGTCGTCTTCAAATCTTCAGTGCTTCTTCAAGTCTTTAATTGTCTTCAGATCTTCAGTGTTTCTTCAAGTCTTCAAATTGTCTTCAGATCTTCAATGCTTCTTCAAGTCTTCAGATGATGAAAAAATGCTTCAGATGATCAAGTCTTTACTTCTCTTCAGATTCAGTGCTTCGCTTCATCTTCTGATTCTGCATTTGTTCTTCTTCTTCTGATGAATACTTCAACCTGAGACACAATCTACAAAACAATACATTTCTTAGTAACACCTGTTTTCTTTTAATCTAGTCTAATTTGTTAATCATTAAAACCAATGATAATGAGTCTTGAATTTAATTTGAATACTTAAATAAATTCTGAGACTCAACAACTTCATCTACCAAAACCGTCGGCACATTCTTAGCCTTAAAGAAAAGAGTGATATATTCTTTGACTGAAACGTTTAAAAATACAAACCATGTGTTGTGCGAAGGTTGATATTGTGCCAAGCTAGCAACGCCATTTGTTGGGCGAAGGTTCCCTTTTGCCTTCGCCTTTCACTTATGGCCGCCGGCCATGAACCTGAGAGTTAGTGTGAAGGTTTCATCAAGGATATAGAGCATCTGCCAGCCGAAAGCCATTCTTGCAGAGACGGGAATGGTGAAACAGATCGATGTTACACAGAACATCTGTTAGGAACATTGAAGGCTGATATTGCATCCGTGTAATATGATTATGACATTGCTTTTAAACATATTATTGCAAAAAATATATTTTATATAGTAATATCAGACAATAATGTAGAATAATATGATTCTATTAAAGATAAAGATCTAATTAAGGCACATATAGAACATACGATAATGTAGGCAAGGTTGTATGACCACTACCTTTTGGACTGAACAACACAAATTGCAAGTGTATGTTATTAGTTGTTCACTATATATATTCTATATCTTTTACCATGCTTTTTTTGCTCTTTTTTCACTTGCAATTATTCTTTTTATGTTGAATAGAAATTAGAAAAGCTGATAAAAATTAGCAACACCTACATAATTAGGGTTGTAGGAGAAAATTTGAAGGATTTTTTTTTTCAAATATTTCATGGAAAAATAAAATATGTTGAAAAGCAAAATCAAATTAGTTCAGATTTTCATACTTAATTTTGAAAAACAGGTTTTAATATTCAGAAATGCTTCCTAGAAATCCCATAAGCACTCTAATCATGTCATTCATTATTTTGGTTTGGAAGTATAACACCTTTATAAGCTAGCTTGGCTTTTGCGAAAACTCAAAGCTAGTGATGTGAATTGGACCCAGACCTAGTGGGTATCCGCAAAAATTACCCACAATGAGTAGGATAATTACCCATCAAATGGGTATGGGTGCGGGTATGGGTAATTACCCGCACTTTTTAATGGGTAAGGGTGCGAGTATGGGTACTATGGTACCCTACCCTACCCATACCCGCATTTATATAATATAATAATTAATGTAATTATATACATATAATTAATTTATATATATATATATTATTAATTAATATTTTTTCCAACAAAAAAATGTTATTATATATTATAGTCACCAAAAAAACATTAATATATTATATATTACTAATTTAATTAATTTAAATGTTATAATTTGTTCTACACACTAAAATAGCAAAACATATATGAACTAATTTCCATTTCCCCTCCCATTGTTTTAATCTTTCATCCACTTCCACATATGATAGTTGTTTTATAGGTTAAACTTGGATGATCTATGAATTATTTTTTCATTTACTTTTTAATTAATTTTTATTTTTTAATCAATTTATTTTTTTATAGTTAACAAAAGTGCGGGTAATGGGTACGGGTACTAAAATCACTATCCACGTGGGTATAAGTCCGGGTACGAGTATTTTTTTAAAACGCGTGTATGGGGATGGGTACTATAGTACCCTACCCAAACCCTACCCATTGTCATCCCTACTCAAAACTAGGATAAAGTTGAGTAAATTGATGGGTACTGTTATATATGGGTACATTATTTCTCTCCATGGTTTTTTAAGCTACTGTTATGGGTACATTTTTTTGTTTATAGTCTTAAATTCTACATTGAATTAAGAAAATTAATATGTGTTTGTCTTTCTATTTTCATTTCTTTAACTTTTCAAATCATAATTTTCTATTAAATAAAATGTATAGGTCCTTCTATTATAGAGAAAGGCAGTTGGTCACATATCAAATACACCACCTGATGCGAAGGTTTTAATATCATTCCAAGTTTTTCTCTATTTATTTTTTCATTATGTGGATTTTCAAAAGTGAGGTAAGATTTTATTATTGGCGGCAAGCATTAAGAATTTTAACTCAAAACAAGGGAAGTTAAAATGAAAAGTTATTTTATGAAAAAGTTATGTCCTGTATATTACTTTATAAATTCAATTAGTTATTTGAAATTAGAAGATATTATAGTAAAAAGTGAAAATTTAAAATAAAAACAGCAAAATTTACTACACTTTCCTAATGTCTATTAAACAATTTTTTATGCAAACCAGCAAGAATCATGTAGTTTAAGGCTTACCCAATTCAAATTAATACAAGACTTTTTAACATGAGCACATGATCAATACTATAATTCTATAAGGCATCGCAAGTGAAATTAAATATTTAAGTAGTGATATTTTGTTAAAACAGATTATTGGAAATAAATTAAGAAAATGCTACTTTTTCAAAATTTACATCGAGTAATGTGTATAACTTCTTATTGGATCATTTAATCAATAATAATAACAATAATGGTTAAATACAACAAATAAATAAGTGTTGAAACTTGTTGCGCGGATTTAAATCTAGTTCTAAATTCATTTCTTTACATTGGAAGGATAAAATCTACTTGCACAAACAAGACTTTGAAGATTATAAGGGCAAAAATGCATTTATATAAAGGTAGTGTTATGCCTAATATTGAAAGGATGTCTAGTAGTGAAAATCATTGGATCACTTGCTATGAGGTAACTGCTCCAATCATTTTATTTCCATACATGACTTTGATTTTCAAACCATAATTTGAGTAAAAGAGGGAAAGAACCATAATCAAACTATGGATTGTGATTGCAATAAGTGAGACATTCTATCAAAAGATAAAAATGAACAGGAAAACATCTAAATTTCTTCAACTGGGGATCCTTTTTCTTTTTTTTTTTTTTCAGATTATTATAGCTAATTAAATACTATAAAAAGTCAGTAAACCTATAAAAGACCCACTAAAGAATCAACAGCAGCAAGTTAGTGAGACTCCATTCTTCCTAGTAAACATCGACCCAACAAAAGTCTACAAAATATGACAACCAAGATAAAGGAATTTTGAACAGATGGATGAGTTGTAACCATTGACATTGTCCTGCAACGTAAATGCATGAGTTAGAAATAGTAAACTTTAATGGTACCTTGTCCTTGACAAAGAAATGCTCATCTGCCAATAGTATTGGAAAGGTTATGCGGAAAGAAAGACAAATAGAAAAGAGATATTAAAAAAATAATAGCACGTATCCATATCTAAATCAAAGATGTAGTTGACTGCAAAAAGAAAGAAAAAGCATTGTAGCATTGAAGCTACTTGATATAGGTTGTATTATAAGGCATATAGGCAACTTGATATTAATTCAAACAAACAAAGAAGGAAAAGAAAAAGGTTTAAGTGATCAAGGCAGTCAGAGAAGAAGGCATATGTTGGAAATCTCTGCTCAATCACACATAGGGAAGGAAACAATTTTCTTGTAGGTTTGGGAACATCAGTTTAATGAAGAGGCAGAACACAACTACACCTACAGCTACTGCAAATCTAAATTGAAGTGTCCCTGTCAAAGGACCATTCATTCTTTACAGTGTAGGATAATAGATGACAAAACTGTATTCAATTTAGAATAAACTTATCATTAATTAAATTATAGGGTTAAATATGTTTTTGGTCCCTAAAATTTTACCTGAATTTGGTTTTGGTCCCTAATATATTTTTTTCGTTGTTTTTGGTCCCTAACATTTTCAAACCATTGAAATTAGTCTCTGTCGTCAACTCTGTTAAATGTAGGGGTGATGTGGCCGGGACTAATTTCAATGATTTGAAAACTTAGAGACCAAAAACAACGGAAAAAATAGATTAGGTACCAAAACCAAATTCGGGTAAAAGTTTAGGGACCAAACCCGAATTTGGGTTTGGTCCCTCATCTTTATTTTTCGTTGTTTTTTGTCCCTAACATTTTCAAATCATTGAAATTAGTCTCTGCCGTCAACTTTGTTAAATATAAGGGTGACGACAAGAACTAATTTCAATGATTTGAAAACATTAGGGACCAAAAACAACGAAAAAAAAATATGAGGGACTAAAACTAAATTCGAATGAAAGTTTAGGTATCTATTAGTGCATTAGATTGATAAATAACATGGAAACTAATAATTAGACAAATCCTCAAGGCGTACTTTGGTGAAAATAAAAAAGTCAAGATGCATAGTGCAAACAAATTGGTGAATAGAATCATTTTAAAAGTTAACACCATGATGTTGTAAATTGTTGACCTAAGAGAATGATTTTCTTGGTTTTTTTGGGAGACCCGCAGGGTGTTGCTGAAAGCTGAGGATTATTTTGTTGTTTTTTTCTTATGTGTGCATGTAGGTCTTGCTAAGAGAATGATAGTTGCTCAAATTCAAATACAAAGCGAAATATAAAATCACGTAATTGTCAGCCTAGTAATTCTTCAATCTCCATCCATCATCAAGATTAGGCATACAGCCAGTGCTAATAATTGAAGCAAATTCTATTCTAACAAATTATAAATTATAAATAGTATCACCAGCAAGCTCAGTCTCCATATTTCAAAGTAGCATATTCTATATCATCTTGGGTTCAATTTCCATTCTTTGCTCAAACACAGCCATTGACATTCCTTTTGGCTAAAACTTTTCACAAGAAAAAGTATTTTATCAATTGACATGTTCTGAGACATTTCATTTCAAATAAACAAAAAGAATCGTAATGGTTCAATTTTTTCAAATCCAAATAACATCTCATTATTAAAATAAAGCCGGTATATTATCATATTAAGGCAACTACTAACTCTAAGCAAATCATCAATCAAACATCTCTCATCCCATCAAAGCCAGTTCAGAAAACAAAGCTCTTAATCATTCAAATTACTCAAAAAGAGCACCACAACATCTTTTAAAATGCTTTTCTATACAATATTTATACTCTATTGTTTGAATGTTCTCTATTCAAAGATATGCTGATACGTTCGTACACTAATAGAAATAACGACAGCATTCAAGAAAAAGAAACAATGGGGAATCAGTATTATTGATAGAAAAAGATGAAATACAGAAGAAGAAGGATTCTTCTACTGCCTAGAGCTGGGCTCCTAGAGACCCATATAGACTCCCCATAACAAACATGCCAGAAAACATAATATTCCGTTCTCTCACCATACCCCTCTATGTAACCGACTACGCAATTCTCCCCTCTCCTAACTAACTCTCCTTTGTCCCTGCCAACTCAACATCAGTAGCACTCACTCTCTTTCCTTTCCTTACGTATACTTTCCACATCCTTGGTGTTGCAGTATTCGAATGGACCAAAGGTTCAAGTGGGCTTTTCTCTATTTGGACCCTATCAATACTCCCTCCATCAACAACAGGCTTGTCCTCAAGACTGAGGGTAGGAAATTGGCTTCGAATGACCAACTCATCTTCCTATGTTGCTTCTTCAGCTAGCTTTCCCGACCAATGAATTAACCACTGATTAATGCGTTCCCCATGATGCACAATACTGCGGGTAGCAAGGACAGAAACTGGTTCCAAGAGCTCCAAACCTTCTACTGCCAAATCCATTGGTAATTCTTCCTCAGCAGAATAGTTTCCAATTGCTTTCTTCAACAGCGAAACGTGGAACTCCGGATGAATATGTGTTGTAACTGGGAGCTTCAAACGATAAGCCACAACCCCAATGCGTTCAAGGATTTCATAGGGACCATAAAATTAAACCTTGGAGATAGTTTGGGACTAATCCTTGACATCACAGAATTCTAACGTTATGGTTTCAATTTGAGAGAAACCTAGTCGCTTACAGCAAAATTAAAATCACTTCGGTGTGAATCTACTTGAGTCTTCATCCTAGTTTGAGCTCTTAGTAAATGAGCTTTCAGCTGCCTCAATGCCTCATCTCTATCCAATAATTCTCACTGGACAGCTTCAACACGCACTTCTCCTTGAATTCCTCCGATCAACGGTGGGGGTTTCCTCCCGTACACAGCTTCAAAAGGAGTTACTGCAGTAGATTCATGGAAACTGGTATTGTACCAATACTCCGCCCATGGAAGCCATTGGACCCACTCCTTGGGTTGGTTAGTAATGAAGCACCGCAAATATGTCTCTAAACAACGGTTAATTACCTCAGTCTGTCCGTCAGACTGTGGGTGATAGGCAGTACTCATCTGCTACCTTGTGCCTTGCATTTTAAAGAACTCCTTCTAAAAAAGACTCATGAATAAAGGATCTCTATCACTGACGATGGAATTGAGCAATTTCACAAAAACTTCAACAAGAGAATGAGTTGTATACGGATGTTTCAGTGGTATGAAATGACTATACTTTGTAAGTCTGTCCACTACCACAAAAATAGCTGCATATCCCTTAGACTTAGGCAAACCAGTTATAAAATCAATTGAGATATCCTCCCAGACACGATCCGGAATGGTAAGAGGTTGAAGCAAACCTCCGGGAGATGTTGCTGAATACTTTTGGCGTTGACACATATCACAAACCTTCACAAACTCTTGAACACTTCTCTTCATTCCTCTCCAATAAAGATCAGCAACAACCCTTCTGTAGGTTCTGTGGAAACCTGAGTGACCCCCTGTGGAGAAGTATGATACTCTGCTAACAACTTGGGGATCCAATCTGAATTTTCAGCCACCACCAACCTATCATCATAAAACAACATCCCTTGCTTATAGTTAAAGCCCTCTTTACTGCCATTTCCAGACTGTAAATCAACAATAATTTTCAGCAATTTTTCATCTTTGTGAACCTTCTCTACAATAGATTTATTATTTGCCCATTTTGGAAAATATACCATTGTCCTCAACTCCCCTGCTTCAAAGCTCCTTGACAATGCATCAGCTCCCCAATTTTCTTTCCCATGTTTGTATAAAATATTAAAACTGTACCCAAGCAACTTGGCAATCCAATTTTGTTGATTTCCCGTCATTATCCGCTGTTGTAACAGCTGCTTTAAACTCTGTTGGTCAGTGTATATAGTGAAGTGTCTCCCTAACAGATACGACCTTCAATGCTGGATTGCAAGAGCCACAACCATCAACTCCCTTTCATATGCTGATTTAGTCAGATTTTGCTCACTAAGAGCCTTACTAAAATAAGCCACTGGTCTGCGGTTCTGCATCAAAATAGCTCCGATCCCCGTACCCGATGCATCGCACTCTAGGACAAATTTTTGTTGAAAATCCGGTAAAGCCAAAACCGGAGCAATTGTCATACGTAACTTTAGCTCCTCAAAAGCTCTTTGGGCTGCCTCATTCCACACGAATCCATCTCTTTTTGTAAGTTCTATCAAAGCTCGTGCTACCTTTCCATAATCCTTTATGAACTTCCGGTAATATCCCGTTAGTCCAAGGAATCCCACACACCTTTCACGTTTCTAGGCGTAGGCCACTGCAAAACATTGTTCACCTTAGCAGGATCAACAGCCACGCCCTGCTTTATTATAATGTGTCCCAAGTATTCAATGCTAGTTTGAGAAAATTGACATTTCGTCCAATTAGCAAACAGTTGGTGCAACTCCAGAATTCCCAACACCTCTGCCAAATTCTTCAAATGAGATTCCCAATCCGAACTGTATATTAATATATCGTCAAAAAGACCAGCATATTCCTTCTTAATAAGCCTCGAAAAACTTCATTCATCAATGCTTGGAAAGTAGAAGGTGCATTCATCAACCCAAAAGGCATTACTAAATACTCGTATTGGCCTTCATGGGTTCTAAATGCTGTTTTATGAATATCATCCCTTTTCATTCGTACTTGATGATATCCCGACTTCAAATCCAACTTGGAGAAGTATTTTGCCCCATGTAACTCATCTAACAGCTCCTCAATAACTGGGATTGGAAATTTATCAGGTACAGTAGCCTTGTTGAGCGCCCTATAATCTACACACATCCTCCAAGAGTGATCTTTCTTCTTAACCAAGATGTCCGGACTAAAAAAAGCACTGTTACTAGGCCTGTTGTGCCCATTGTCTAGTAACTCTTTTACTTGCTTCTCTATCTCATTTTTGTGGTGGTAGGGATATCTATAGGGGCGCACGTTTACCGGTCCTTGTCCTGGCATTAGAGTGATGGCATGTTCTATAGATCGTAAGGGAGGTAAACCCAGTGGCTCCAAGAATACCCCAGGAAATTTTTTTAACAAGCCCTCCAATTCCCTCATTTGTTGCTGGGTTAAAGGCTCCCCTTCAGAATTATCAGATTGCTAGACATTAAGAGTAGTAGACATCATTACCCCTTCAATCAACCTCTTTTTATCTTCTAAAACCTCATGCAGAGCAGTCTCAATTTCAGCACCCCCTGGAAAAACCCCCTGAAGAACCATTGTCTTCCCTTGTGTGTTGACCTTCATAGTTTGCTTTTGACAATCAACCACCATCTCTCCCAAAGAAGCCAACCCCGAAACTCCCAAGACCATGTCAATGTCTTTGAGATTAAATAAGTAAGCATCCAATTGAAATTTCACAGCCCCTAATTCCACTGTGAGGTTGCAACACATGCCCTTTATAATAGTTTTGTGTCCATCACCCATTAATATGCGCATGCAGCGAGTTCTCTTGGTCTTCAATCCCAAAGCTTCCACCAACTTCTTGGAGATAAAGTTGTGGGTAGCTCCACTGTCTATAAGCACTAACACAGGAACTCCATGAACGGCGCGCCCTCGTAATTTGAGGGTGTGCAAATGCGCTTCCTTATCACGGACCAGGCTTTATAGGCAAAGAACGCTGCATTCACCGTCGATCTCCTCCTCGAAAACTTCTTCCTCGCCGTTATGGTTTCCTCCATGTACGCCCTCGTCCTCCTCTTTCAACATAATTCGCAATTGTTTCTCTTTCATAATTCGCAATTGTTTCTCAGGGCATTGGTGAAGAGGGGATAAAGGCCCACCATATTTGAAACATAGCTCCTTCTGCCTCCGATCTTGAAGCTCTTGGTAAGAGAGATGTCTAATACCACAGTCTTTAGGCCCACTTCTCCATTTTTCACTACTCTCAGAAACCTGATTACTAGGCTTGGATCCGTTAGCTCCTCATTTTCATCTATTCACACCCCATCTTGACCTACACCATTTCGACCCACATAGGTTCGGATCCCTACATGCGAACCTTCTCCAACTCTGGTTTCTCCTCTTCCTTTACCACTCCATCTCTTTCCTCTATTTCCAATCTCCATTTCGATAGCGTGAGCTACATTCATCAAGCATCCTCGTGGAATGGTTCCCAGAGCCTGTAGACCGCACAATCTTCCCGAATCTCCTCCTTGAGTCCATGGAGGAAGTAAGCAAAATATTGATCATCATAAAGCTTTGGTGCCTATGCGATTAAACACTCGAAATTACAAATGTACTGTTCTACATCACCCACCTGAACAAGTGACGTAAGTTGTTCAAAAATACTTCCCTCTCTCCATCCTCCATAACGCTCCAATAAGGCAATCTTTAGCTGATTCCAGTCCAGATTTTCATTATCATTTAACAGAGCATTAAAAAAGTGGATAGTCCCTCCTTCCATACACAGTTGGGACAAGTTAATTTTTACTGCTTCACTAGTTTCTTGTACACTAAAATAGATCTCTGCTCTTGTAATCCATCCAGCGGGATCCTCTCCATTAAACATAGGTAATTCAACCTTCTTGATTGATTGATGAAATTCTTCCAGAGCCTCTCCCTGTAAACGCTTGATTCCAGAATTTTCTACCACAATCGTCTTTCCCCGATTTTGAATTAGGAGCTCTATCACCTTAGCGTGATTCTATTCGGCTTGGAGCCTAGAAGCTTATGCTTGGATGCGCATAGCCGCCATCGTAGTCTTGAGGTTCGTAAGGTTCGTAATCTCACCCTCTATAATCTCCATTCTTGCCTCCATTTTGCCAAAGATAGCGGTTCTTCGTCCTTTGTTTTTCTACCTTTTGTCTTCTTTGGTGGCATTCACCAATTTGGGTATCCGGCAGATCGGACCAATGATACGTTCCTCACAATACTAATAGAAATAACAACAACATTAAAAAGAAAAGAAACAATGGGGAATCTATATTATTGATAGAAAGTGATGAAATACAGAAGAAGAAGGATTCTTCTACTGCCTAGAGCTAGGCTCCTAGAGACCCATATGGACTCCCCATAACAAACATGCCAAAAAACAAAATACCCTCTTTTCTCACCATACCCCTCTATGTAACCGACTACGCAATTCTCCCCTCTCCTAACTAACTCTCCTTTGTCCCTGCCAACTCAGCATAAGTGGCACTCACTCTCTTTCCTTTCCTCACGTATACTTTCCACATCCTTGGTGCTGCAATATTCGAATGGACCAAAGGTTCAAGTGGGCTTTTCTTTATTTGGACCCTATCATATGCAAACATGTAACATTTGAAGAATAACATAAAAGATAATAGAGATTTAAAAAAAATCTAAGCAAACCAATTTCATACCTAAAAAGAAAATAAATAGGTTGATGAAGCAGAAGGAAGTTGGTGCAATGCCAATGGGTGTTGTAAAGAAGAAAGGGAGGGGTGCAAGAAGGCATTGGAAAACACAATCCCTTTCTCTTAAAAATATAAATTATAACCTACAAAATAAATTCTCTAGGGAAAAAAGAGAAAGGAAGATAGAGTTATACAAAAGAGAGAGAAAAGTTAGATTACTTGATGAAGGGGAACTAGTTGAAGAAATGAGAACCCTTTCTGATGGATCCTGTTAAAGGAAAGGAGTATCTCGTGATCATAGTCATTGAAATCACTTAAAAAATTATTACTCAAAGTCATTTCCATTCACCTCAATGTTGAATATAGAAGAGTCAAATAAGAAAAACAATCACCAATATTATAAATAATGGATATCCACTTTAACACCATATAAACATTGTAGAAACACAGGGAAACACTAGAAGGGGAGTTGAATAGTGTTTCTTAATATTTTATGAAAGCTTTTCGCAGACAACAAGTTTGAAACAGTTTCAGACAGGTTTAAGGAGGTTGTCTGAAGTTTCTTAAGACGGCTTCTGAAAAAGTATTTTAAAAGGTTTGTTTGCTTTTAAAATATCAGAACAACTTTTTAACACCCTTTGATTAGTATAAACAAATTGACAAGAGATAAGGGTAAGAAAACTTAGCCAAGGAATTTATCCTGGTTCACTCACTACCACTGTGAGCTACGTCCAGTCCCAATGACAACTAGCACTTGGATTTTCTCTTAATCTTTACCAAGATTACAAGTATTCTTTTCTGTCAAGCCTCTTCAGGCTCTACAACAAGTATTCTTTTCTGTCAAGCCTCTTCAGGCTCTACAACAAGTATTCTTTTCTGTCAAGCCTCTTCAGGCTCTACAACAAGTATTCTTTTCTGTCAAGCCTCTTCAGGCTCTACAACAAGTATTCTTTCTTCCACCAAGCCTCTCCAGGCTCAATCCCAAATGTTTACAAGGAATAAGTTTAAGCTAAGTAACTATGAACAAGTTCAGAGCTTAAACTCAGAATAGTACAAGATAACTGAGTAGAACTCAAGATATGAAAATATGAGTACAGCGAATTTTTTCAGAGAGTTTTTACAGCGTGATGTTTCTCTTGGCTTTCTTGTATATTATTTTTTTTGTATACCTTGATGGTCTTCATGGAGGGGTATTTATACCCAATCTTCAATCCGTTGAAATACCACCGTTTTGAGATAACATTAAATGCTATTTAATCTGTTATGAGATATGCTTTTGAGAGCTCTGATATTTTTGACATGGTACAAGGTTGCTCCTGCCATAAAGTTGCTACAAATGTTGCTGCAGAGGCTGCGTTGCAGAGATTTCCTCAATGGTGTATGAAATTCAAAAATATCAGGAAAGGTCTCTGTGTTCCTTGCTATAAACGTGTTTGAAAAGGTACGTGCAGCAGAGGTTCAGAAAAGTCTTCACAAGCTTCAGCAAAGGGTGCCACGTCATTAATGAGACTTCAAACAACTTCAACACTTCAGACGGGTTGTGCATTTCAGACAGCTTCAACGCTTCAGATGGATTGAACCTTCAGAAGGCTTAACTCTCCAGTCAGTCAGGTTGAAAGCACTTCACACAGTCTTTATATAAGCTTATAGTGACTTGCTGAAATCATAAATAAATCGTTAAAACATATATGTGTCTATAATAAATATTTTAACTCAAATTTGTTAAGCATTAAAACTTGGGAATTGAGCTGTCTTAAACATCATATTTTCTCTTATGATATTTTTGAGACTCAACATTCTCCCCCTTTTAATGATGACAAATTTGTTTAAAATACATAAATCTGAAAGGAGTTTTAAAGATAAAAGAATAGATAGCTCCCCCTCAGATGGTGATCTCTTAAACTGATTTGATCAAAATCAATTTCTTATTTACTCCCCCTGAATCCTTTGATCACTTCAGATTCAGATTTTGTTAGTTTTTAATACCCCCTTTTGTCATCAATCAAAAGGGAATTCCAGAGCATAACAACAACAACAATCATAGCAAAATCATGAAGTATGAAAGAAAACAGCAAACATAAACACAACATAATGTGAAACAGTGATAGTATTAATCAAAATGTTCAAAAAATTAATCACTTAGCAGAAATAAACATGAGACATGGCTATACATCACTGACTACCCATCCTTCTTCAGCAAAGCTTCTTTCATGAAGGAAATCAGCTCATCCTTGGCCTTGTCAATCTGAGAGATGAGAGCAGTCTTTATGTCCTCTTGGCCACTTCTAATCTGTTGTTGCTCTTGAAGAATCTTATCTTGTTTAGCAATGAGATCAGCATTCTTCTTCTTTAGCTTCTCTATCTTCAGCCTGAGCTTTCTGTTCTTTTCTTCAGGATCAGGTGGTGCTTCAAAAAGAATAATCTGGATGTGTCTGCACACAAATCTCAGCACATCAAAACTTGGAAGCAAACCATACTCTTGTGGATGATACACTGGAAAGAAGAATGTTCCAATGGGACACATAATCTCCCAGTCTTCATGAAATGATTCAGACAGGGGTGGGAAATGGCCTCGGATGTAATGATATTTTACATTTATGAATTTCCCATGTCCGATGATAGAATCAGCATCTGGTCCAGTTGACCCAGAAGAGGATCCAACATCCTCTCTGATCTTCCAGTAAGATGACCAAACTCTGTCTCTGAAACTGTGATCCATGCCTCCACCTTGTCTCTTGATCGTTGCTGGTAGCTCCTTCCATTCTCTTGGAGTCAGAGGCTTGAAGGGAACAGGATAGGCCTTAGGTTCCTTGAACTTATCAGCAGGGCCTTCCTTCAGGGTACCTAGGAACAATTCTATAAGGTTGCACTAGAATCTTAGTGGTTGGCCTGATGGAAAATGTTCTAGGGGGCCTGTATCCTCTCATGCCAACAGACTTCAGATAATCCCTTTCAAAGAGTTCACCTTCTGTGCATAGATGCCTGACAAAACACCATCTTCATTACTCATCTTCAGACAATCAGCATCTTTGTGTACTTCTTTTGCCCACCATTCCTCAACTCCCATCCAGGAGTGAAGGTTTCTCCTTCAGCCTTGACCTTGGTGATGGTGGAGAGAATCCCTTCATCACAAAAACAGGGACTCCTAGAACAGTAGCCTTGATGCTTTCATACACTCCCTTGGAGTTAGGGATTCCTCTAGCTGAAGCCCAGAAATCTATGACACTCTGCTCGTGCCATGAACAGTAGATGTTGTCAAAGAATGGAGTCCAGCCAACACATCAAATTCCTCAACCAAATCCATACCAAGATTTCGAAGCTTCAAGGTCCACACCTTTGATCTGACCACATTTCCACCGGAACTGGAAGACTTCTTTGGTGCCATTGATAAGTTGCAGAAAAACTTGAGAGAAACGGTTGCTAGAGAAAGAAGAAGTTCAAACAGTGCTGAGAGAAAGTGTAAGACTTCCTCGACACTCTTACTCCTGCATTTATAGACCCACGATGCAATGATGGCTGTACGGCTGCGCAGACATTGGGTAACGTGCGAAGTGGAAGAGACAAAATAAATGGAATTCAACCGTCTCAGATAGCCACGTCAGCAAGTCATTTCAGACAAGTGAGAAATTTCAGACACACATATAAAATTTCAGAAACCCTAAAATTTCAGACATGTCACAATTTCAGACACCCTGGAATTTCAGATGCTCTTAACATATCAGACAGTATCATACACAATCAATTATTAGAAAATGCATGTATGTTCAAATTATTGCGTATGAACTTAAATCTATCTTCAGCCAGGGGTTTTGTGAATATATCTGCCCATTGATGCTCTTTTCAATGAACTGAATATCAAAAACACCTTTCTGAACATAGTCTCTAATAAAATGATGCTTGATTTCTATATGCTTAGCCCTAGAATGTTGGATAGGATTTTTAGACAAATTAATTGCACTTGTATTATCACACAAAACAGGTATAGCAGAGATAGGAATATTAAAGTCCTCAAGCTGATACTTCACCCATAGCAGTTGTGAACAACAACTGGCTGCTGAGATGTATTCTGCTTCTGCTGTTGATAATGCAATGGTGCTTTGCCTTTTGCTTGACCAGCTGATCATGTTATTTCCAAAGAAATGACATCCTCCACTGGTGCTCTTTCTTTCTATTCTATCTCCAGCAAAGTCAGCATCACAGTATCCTATTAACCTGCAATCCTTGTCTTTCTTATAGCATAGACCAAGATTAGTAGTGCCTTTAAGATATCTAAAAATTCTCTTAACACTTTGTAATGAGTAGTTCTTGGATCTGATTGAAATCTAGCACAAAGACACACACTGAACATTATGTCAGGTCTGCTTGCTGTTAGATACAATAAAGAGCCAATCATTCCTCTATACAAAGTTTGA
Source organism: Sesbania bispinosa (assembly GCA_026901365.1). NCBI lineage: Eukaryota > Viridiplantae > Streptophyta > Magnoliopsida > Fabales > Fabaceae > Sesbania > Sesbania bispinosa. The sequence continues at coordinate 2,186,457 of QLOH01000007.1, read as the reverse complement.
TTTACTGGTTCTTCATTTTCATCCTTGCTTAAAGATGAAGAGGGATGCATAGGAGTTGACATGGGTTTGCAATCATTTAAGTTAAACTTCTTGAGCATTCTTTTGTTTTTTCTTGATGGATCCATATACAATCAGAATCTTGCTTAATCTGAAGTCCTAAGAAAAATTTTAGTTCTCCCATTAAACTCATTTCAAACTCTGATTGCATCAACTCAGAAAACTCCTTGCACAGAGAAGAATTAGTTGAACCAAAAATAATGTCATCAACATATATCTGGACAAGTATAAGATCTTTGTTAGACTGTTTTCTAAAAAGAGTTGTATCTACTTTTCCTCTTTCAAAACCATTTTTGATAAGAAAACTGCTCAATCTGTCATACCAAGCTCTTGGGGCTTGTTTCAGACCATAAAGAGCCTTTTTCAGTTTGAAAACATGATCAGGAAAAGCTATATCTTCAAAACCAGGGGGTTGTCTAACAAAAACCTCTTCTTCAATGAATCCATTGAGAAAAGCACTTTTGACATCCATTTGATATAGTTTGATGCCATTATTTACAGCATAAGAGAGAAGAATTCTAATTGCTTCTAACCTGGCAACAGGGGCAAAGGTTTCAGTGAAGTCAATACCTTCTTGTTGATTGTACCCTTGAGCCACCAATCTTGCCTTTTTCTGACCACTTTTCCTTCTTCAGACAGCTTGTTTCTGAACACCCATTTGGTTCCAATAATAGTTTTCCCATGGGGTTTAGGAACAAGGGTCCAGACATCACTCCTAGCAAATTGATTTAGCTCTCTTGCATGGCTAGGATCCACCCTTCATCATGCAGAGCTTCATCAATGTTCTTTGGCTCAATTTCAGACAGGAAAGCAAGAGAATTCAGATTCTTGAATTTTGATCTTGTCTTAACTCCTTCTGAAGTGCTGCCAATGATTTGCTCCTTAGGATGATGTGACTTGTATCTCCAGTTAGTTTTCTGAGATATGTCTGATCTGTCTGAGACTCAACATTTGTCTGAAGAGGTTCAGTGATGGTGCTTCAGACACCTGTTCATCCTTCAAGCTATTATGATCATTCAGCTCCATCCTGCAAAATCATCTTCTAGATCTGATAGTTCCCTATCAGTCTCTTTCATGTCATTGAATTTAACATGAATTGATTCCTCTACAATTAAAGTTCTAGAGTTATAAACTCTATAGGCTTTAGATGTTTCAGAATAACCTATGAAAAATCCTTTGTCAGACTTTGCATCAAATTTTCCAAGATCATCCTTGGTGTTGAGTATGAAACACTCACATCCAAAGGGATGGAAATATGATATGTTGGGTTTCCTTCCTTTCCACAATTCATAAGGAGTCTTTTTCAGAATTGGTCTTACCAATATTCTGTTTTGAAGGTAGCAAGTTGTGTTAATAGCTTCTGCCCAGAAGGATCTTGGTAGGTTGCAAGAGTTGAGCATGGTTCTTCCCATTTCTTGCAAGCTTCTGTTCTTTCTCTCAACAACCCCATTTTGCTGAGGTGTTCTTGCCACAGAGAAATTGTGTGAGATCCCATTCTCATCACAGAACAGTTGAAAGTTTGCATTCTCAAACTCTCCACCATGATCACTTCTGATGACAGATATACAGAATCCTTTTTCATTCTGTACCTTCTTGCAGAATATTGTGAAATTCCTGAAAGTCTCATCCTTGCTTCTTAGGAATAACACCCATGTAAATCTAGAATAGTCATCAACAATGACCAAACCATATTTCTTACCACTAATGCTTTCTGTTCTAATAGGACCAAACAAGTCAATATGTACAGTTCTAAAGGTCTGCTAGTAGAAACAACATCCTTACTCTTAAAAGAGTGTCTTGTTTGTTTCCCTTTCAGAACTTTCACATAAAATGTCAGATTTGTAAGAAAGCTTGGGCAGTCCTTTAACAAGGTTGTATTTTGCTAACTTTGAGATTAATCTCAAGCTGGCATGCCCAAGTCTTTGATGCCAAATCTGTTTTTCATCTTCAACAGAGATAAAACATTTTACATTTTGACTTGCTAGCTCCTCTAGATCAATTTTGTACACATTACTGTGTTTTAGCAGTAAAAAGGATTTGATCAGAGAGTCTTTGACTATACATCCTTCTTTAGTAAAGGAGACCACATATCCACTGTCACACAATTGACTTATGCTCAGTAGATTGTGCTGAAGTCCCTCTACTAGAAGAACATTCTTAATAAGGGATAAAGGAGATATACCTACAGTCCCTATACCAGTGATCTTCCCTTGCTGTTTCCACCAAAGGTGACCACACCTCCTGCTCTGGGTCTAAGGTTTTGGAACAAAGACCTTTCTCCTGTCATGTGTCGCGAGCACCCACTGTCCAGGTACCATTTGTGGGGTTTCCTTTGTCCTGTTAAACACATCTGCAACAGGAATGATCAAGTTTTTAGGTACCCATATTCTTTTGGGTCCTTTCTTGTTAGCTTTGGGCCTTGCTTTTCTCGTGTTTGCACTGAGCCACATTGTGTCCAGGCTTGCCACAGTGAGAACACCCAATAACCTTCTTTTTGCCTTTAGTAAAATTTAAGACAGTAGGAGGTTCAGAGATGTTGTGATCACAAAAGCCTAAACCACTTTTGTCAAGGGAATGCCTTTGATTGCCAAGTAATCTGTTAAGATTATTGTTCCTTTGACAAATTTAGCTAAGTCTTTGTCAGTTCCTCAACTTGTTTCTGAAGTTTTTTATTTTCTTCAGATACAGTTTGTGAACTGCTGACTTCAGTCACAAGAATCTTTTCCTTGAGCATAATATTTTCTATCTCAAGAGCCTCATATTTACTACACATTTCTTGTGGCTTTGGACAGATTCTTATACTCTTGAAAGAGTTCCTTGGAACTTTCCATCAGGTCATCATACATCTCTTGAAGAGTTAAGGGAAATACCTCAGCTTCAGAGCTGTCTGATGAGGGCAGGCTGGCCATGAGACACAGGTTGGCCTCTTCTGAAGTGTCCTCCTCTTCTTCTGAGGTAGACTCATCAAGATCCTCCCATGTTGCCATCAGTCCCTTCTTCTTCTTGAAGAACTTCTTCTTATTGAAGGTGTTCTTCTTCAGTCTTGGGCATTCTGTCTTCATGTGACCTGGTTGTTTGCACTCAAAACAAGTAATTTTGTCATTTTGAGAGTCTTTACCTGATTTACCTGCTTTAGAGGTTGAAGGTTGGTTCTTTCTGAACTTTCCTCTATTTTGCAGCATTCTCTTGATCTTCCTACTTAGAAGAGCAAGATCATCATCTTCTGAGCTATCTCCAGAATCTTCATCTGCTTCTGAAGTTTCCTCAGCTTGCATAGCCTTCATGCTGCCATGCCTAGGCTGTTTGGCCTTGGAGTTTAGTGCTAGAGACTTCTTCTTGTTGTCATCTTCTTCAAGCTCAAGCTCATGGACCTTGAGAGATCCCAACAGTTCTTCCATTCTAAGAGAGTTTAAGTCTCTTGCCTCTTGAATGGCAGTAACTTTGGGTCTCCAGGACTTAGGCAAACTTCTTAGAATCTTTCTATTGTTGTCTCCAGATTCATAAGTTCTACCTAAGGACCTGAGTCCATTAGTTATAGTCTGAAACCTTCCAAACATCTGGTCAATGGTTTCAGATTCCTCCATCTTGAACATCTCATATTGATGTATGAGCATGCTGATCTTGGATTGCTTGACAGTTTCTGTCCCTTCATGGGCTGCTGCAAGAGTATCCCAGATCTCCTTGGCAGAAGTACATCCATGAACCTTCTCATACTCTGATTTATTCAAAGAACATATCAGATAGAGTTTGGCTTTGGCATTCATTTGTACTCTAGCCTTCTGCTCCAAGGTCCATTCAGCCTTAGGAATGGGCACTCCATTATGCATAGGCATATAGTCTCCATCAGTGACCACATCCCAGACATCAATGTTGTTGCTCTCAATGAACAACTTCATACGATCCCTCCAGTAGTGGTAATCCACTCCATTGAATGCTGGGGGCCTTGTGATAGAGGCTCCTTCAGAGATGTATTGCCTGTTGTTGTTGGAAGCTTCCATCTGGATCTTTAGTCCTCAACACTTGTTAGGTGCTCAACCCTGAGTTGAGCTCTGATACCAACTGTAGAAACACAGGGAAACACTAGAAGGGGGGTTGAATAGTGTTTCTTAATATTTTATGAAAGCTTTTCGCAACAACAAGTTTGAAACAGTTTCAGACAGGTTTAAGGGGCTGTCTGAAGTTTCAAGACGCTTCTGAAAAGTATTTTAAAAGGTTTCTTTGCTTTTAAAATATCAGAACAGCTTTTCAACACCCTTTGATTAGTATAAACAAATTGACAAGAGATAAGGGTAAGAAAACTTAGCCAAGGAATTTATCCTGGTTCACTCACTACCACTGTGAGCTACGTCCAGTCCCAATGCCAACTAGCACTTGGATTTTCTCTTAATCTTACCAAGATTACAAGTATTCTTTTTGTCAAGCCTCTTCAGGCTCTACAACAAGTATTCTTTCTTCCACCAAGCCTCTCCAGGCTCAATCCCAAATGTTTACAAGGAATAAGTTTAAGCTAAGCAACTATGAACAAGTTCAGAGCTTAAACTCAGAATAGTACAAGATAACTGAGTAGAACTCAGGATATGAAAATATGAGTACAACGAATTTTTTCAGTGTTTTTACAGCGTGATGTTTCTCTTGGCTTTCTTGTATATATATATTATTTGTATACCTTGATGGTCTTCATGGAGGGGTATTTATACCCAATCTTCAATCCGTTGAAATACCACCGTTTAGAGATAGCATTAAATGCTATTTAATCCGTTGTGAGAAATGCTTCTGAGAGCTCTGATATTTCTGACACGGTACATGGTTGCTCCTGCCATAAAGTTGCTACAAATGTTGCTGCAGAGGCTGCGTTGCAGAGATTTCCTCAGTGGTGTATGAAATTCAAAAATACCAGGAAAGGTCTCTGTGTTCCTTGCTATAAACGTGTTTGAAAAGGTACGTACAGCAGAGGTTCAGAAAAGTCTTCACAAGCTTCAGCAAAGGGTGCCACGTCATTAATGAGACTTCAGACAGCTTCAACACTTCAGACGGGTTGTGCATTTCAGACAGCTTCAACGCTTCAGATGGGTTGAACCTTCAGAAGGCTTAACTCTTCAGTCAGGTTGAAAGCACTTCACACAGTCTTTATATAAGCTTATAGTGGCTTGCTGAAATCATAGATAAATCGTTAAAACATATATGTATCTATGATAAATATTTTAACTCAAATTTGTTAAGCATTAAAACTTGGGAATTGAGCTGTCTTAAACATCATATTTTCTCTTATGATATTTTTGAGACTCAACAAACATGACACAAAGCATCAATCTAATTACATATGACACCGTCTCAAATGATATACTCTAAAACAGAACCACTATGCATGAAAACTAAAAAGTAGGCAAAAACAGATATAGTAACGACTAATAAGGTCAAGTTCTATAAGTTAATATATTCAATGAGGTCCTACCCCACATGGCTACACTCACATTGAGTTTGAAAATCAAATGAACATTGCAATTACAATGCATACAAAATAATCAATCAAAACACCACATATCTCTTGATAGAAATGCTTAGGGGTAAGACTTCACGATAACCACTTTTGCAAGCTTATCTCGACATAGATGTTTTATAAATCTTCCACTTACTGTCCTTTTCAAACCACAACCACAAATCTCCTCAATACATACTATCAGCCCCTTAGACTTCAAGGTGATTCATCATTTATTATAGCTAATTCATGTGACTTTACTAACTTTAGAAGTAAGGTCCTTTAGCAATTCAATTGTATCACCCGCGTAAGAACTCATCAACTATAATTGAATCCATTGCCAACAAATCAAAGGAATCTAAAATTGTGAATTGGACAGAGAAGATTAGTATATGAAATTGAGATAGATTGAGACAATAGTGATAGGTAGAGAGACAAAAGGAAATGAGAGAAGCAAAAGATATAAACTTGTAGATGATAGTGTGGTGAAATTAATACAATGGCATAAGTTATGCCCTAATTCAACAGCCAAATAGTGCTTACCCACCAATATGAAGTAGTAGTAGATAGACCATGTTCCAACATGATAGCAATTTTGACAAAAAAAGAATCATTCTCATGTACTAAAACTAACATTAACATATGAAGATTTGAGGTGAATATAGAAATTTTGTGCAAATTATAAGTGATCAATCAAAAGGTCCTTTATCTATGAATACACAAAAATGAAAAGAAAAGCTATAATAGATATATAATATTGTGTAGATAAATAATTTATATCAGAAGCTTCTAATGATTGGCCAATAACATATATACTTACCACAAACTACTTGGAAGGGTATAGTAAGAAGAAAGTCATTTTGCTTGTAACTTATAACATTCATTTCATGATTTATTCTTTTTATTTCAACTAATAGGATCTCTTACATTGATCATCCCATTCCTACATAGTAAGCATCCTTGCATTATATAGACATAGTGAGCATGGGAGTGATTTTCAAATTCAAAAGAAAAACAAAATAAGAGATAATATAGAAATTGAGAAAAAAAAGTGGTAGATAAATAATCAAAGTATAATACCTTCAAGCTAGTTAATTGTCCTTAATAAAAACAATAAGCTCCAACAACTCTAGTTCTAAATGTTAAATTCACTGGATAAGATGGAGAACATAGATTATGCTCCTATAGTTTGGCGTGCATCAAATCAAAGCTCTTTTGATCAAACTTACATTAAGACACCAAATCTCACCAACTTAAAATATAAAATGCTACTTAAAAATGACAATATAAGGGGGGAAATGTGAAACTGATAATACTACTAAAAGGGTTCGATTTTTTAAGCTTTTGTTATTTGTTGATTTATGCTGCTCTAGCTTCTGCAAAGAATTAAATAAAATAGTTACAAACTCAAGCACAGACAACATGTTGTCCTGATGCTCATAAAGCAATTAGAATAACACTCAAAATCTTAATATATGAGGGCAATAAACTAATCATAACCTTTTTGATTTATCTAGTTCTCTGTGTGTTTGGATTTTTTACATTGTAAGGAAACAAAAACAGAAGTGAGATTAAATCAAGTAAGGGGGTTTGTTTGTAAGACATAGTAACAAATGTATGTTATGACCATTGCAGTTTTTTAATTGCTAATAAAGCACAAAAGAGCTATAGGAATAAGGATAAAAAAAGCATATGTACATCTAAACTCACAATATAATAACTCACTAAAAAACCAAATACTGCATATATATTACTTATAAAATGCATATCTACTTATTTTTCACATTTTTGCTCTGCCAACTTCTCTTTTATATGTACAACATGCAGGTTTTGGTGATATGCGCTCATGCCTTTCATTGACCAATTGTGGATCATCCCACACTCTCAAGAGCTCATCAACATAACCAAAGTAAAATGAAGGACCAAACAATAAATCAAGCTCTATGGCACAATAAAAACCTGTTAACAAAATGAACAATCATTATAAGTACAAATGACCATTACAATCTTCATGTGCTTATAAGCAAGCATGATAAAAGAATACCAAGGAGCATATATATACAGAAATTAAAAAAATTAAGAGTTAAAAAGCTAAAAATAAATAAAATTGAAAGCAAAATTGATTTAGCCTTCCTGAAAGCCTGATACTCACACCAAGCTTGATCCCAAACCAGGTTCCATGTCACCAATAGAGTTTTCTTAAATCTAAACCACCACGATCGAAAAAAGAAATAGAATGGCCTAGCCTTCTCCTAAATCCCATTTACAAAAACCAGTCAACAATATCTAATACTTAAAGAACCATGGATTGCTTTACCCCTCACCGCATCAGCACCCATGCTTTAAAATGAAACAATAAGAAAAGAAAAGAACAAAATATGCAAAAGACAAACGGGAATCACATATACGTCCCAAGCCAATGCACGGATCAATTGAACTCACCTTGGAAAAATCTAGTCCACCTTATCTCTATAGTGTGTTTGGTAAACTAGTCGAAAAGCTAGCTGAAAGCTGAAAAGCTCACTGAAAGTTTTAAGCTAGTTGAAAGCTGAAAAGCTATTGAATGTGTTTGGTAAAACTAGTTGAAAATGGTAAAATAACATTTAAGGACAACATTAATTATTAAATAATGATAAGTGGGGGTGGTTGAGGGCTAAACATGTAATTAATTTTCAGCTAGTAGCTGAAAATCGGAGCTTTTTTAAAAAAACTGCCCCAAGTAACCTTTTACAAAAAGCTTATAGCTACCCAAAAAAGCTACCTTCCCCTGAAAAATTTCAGCTACTATTTTTAACTTTCAGCTAGCTAAAATGGCAAGCCAAACATACTCTATATATAACCAAGGACGACGCGCTCCACACAGAGTGCTCAATGAAATGGTGTTGCCTCCAAAATTTCGAAATTCAAATTGACTTACATTTCCGAGAAAATTAGAGACCTTGTGCTTTTCCACCAGCTCCGGAGAAATAAGTACCGGAAAATATATCATCAACCACCTTCATAAATGAAAAAGCACACATCCCCTTAAGCGCTGGCAATTTCAGAGCCTTACTCTTTGTTGACTCAGCCTCAATGCGTGCAACAACCCAGCGCAGTTGGTGGTCAGACTCCAGTGCCTGCCCCACAAAACGCTTAAATTAACAGCTTAATCCATCAATATCCTACCACTTCTCCTAATTAACCCTCCTTGCTGGGAACAATTTTATTTTAAAAAAATAACCCAAAGCAAAGCTAACAGAGACTACATGGTATGATCAGAGGACGTCTTAATGAATGTCATGCCACAACCAATCTAATCGAATTAACAATCCTAAATGCATTTGTTAGAATATACAAATTCTGTTTAGAAAAATCATGAGAGAATAAGTTTGTTATTTTTACTTTAGTTAGTTTTTCTACCATAGTTAGTACCTTACTTAGTTTAGGATGACCCCTATATAATTTGTTGTATGCTCTTCACTTAGTATTTTTTAAATATGATAATATTGACTCAATACCAAATCCCCTTTCTCTAATTTTCACTCTCAATCTTCTGAACCATCTTATTTTTCTAAGATGGTATCAGAGCTCCATCCATGGAGTTCACCACCTTCATAAACAGAATTTCTCCTCACACACTCTATCATCGCTCATCTATGGAGGTTAACAAAAATTGAGAAGAAATCGGTACCATTTCTTCCTCCTAGAGCTCCATCCAACAAACTGTAGTGGATAGCTGTTCCCGATCCTTTCACCTTTGGCGATATCTCCTCTGTTTCTGCACAAGCACCCGCAGTAAGCCCTGCTCCTTCCGATCGCAAGCGCAAGATCGATGATCTACATCCAACGCGATCTAAATCATTCTCATTCACAATTCGCGATCGACCCTGTGTTGAAGCAATTACCCCTTTCCCTCGATCTTCTCTGGTTCGACTCGACTCCAAAGCCTCAGAGAAAACGAACGACGCAAATGTCTCCAAGAAAATCCAACAGATGGCGAGGTTTATCCGCTAGGAAACCGAGGAGAAAGCCGACGAGATCTTTGTCTCCGTTGAAGAAGAATTCAAGATCGAGAAGTTGTAGTTGGTAGAAGCCGACAAGAAGAAGATTCGCCATGAATACGAGCAGAAAGAAAAGCAAGTTGTAATCTCGCGCAGGCTCTTGGTTGCATTTTGCGTCAAACCGGAGATAGACCAGGGAAGAAGCGAAATGGTTCAACTGTGTTTTCTTCTCGATTTGCCGAGTTTAGCAACTCCATTTCTAAGAGACTTACTCGCTAATTTCTACATTTCGAGTTCATCCACCTCTGTGCAAATTGGCCACTCTCGGTGATAAGATCGATTTTCTGAGTGAACAATTACTGTATTCTTGGAAAGGTAGAGATATTGAGAAAAAGGTAATAGTCATAACTTTGACCTTGCCTGAAGATGTGGACTCTATAACGCAAAAGAGCCTCATGGATGCTGCAGATAAATGTGTTTCAGTTGATTTTACGGTATTTCACAAGATGTCAAGCTATCTTGATAATTTCTCAATTCAGACCTACGTTCCAGATTTCGGAGTATTCCACAGCCATCATAGCTTGTATGATATCTGCTTCAGGACTTTCAAGGATGACATGCTTCTAAAGGTCTCAATAACTGGAAAGGACTTGTATGCGCATAAACTGTTTGCTAAAATGCCTCAAAATGATGCAAATATTTTCTTGTTCTTTTCTCATTATTCTTTTGTTAGTTTCAATTCATTTTCTTGGTTTCAAGTTGATATTGCTTGATACCAATTATCAACTTGCGAGTCTGTTTAGGAAAATCAAGAGAGAATAAGTTTGTTATTTTTACTTTAGTTAGTTTTTCTACCATAGTTAGTAATACCCTACCTTAGTTAGTTTAGGATGACCCCTATAAATAATTATTGTATATTCTTCACTTAGTATCTTTTCAATATGATAATATTTCGCTCAATACCAAATCCCCCTTTCTCTAATTTTCACTATCAATTTTCTGAACCATCTTATTTTCCTAAGATGTTCCTAATTAGTGGCCATAACCCAACACGCCATCTACCTACTGGGCCAATGTTATTACACCCTCAGCCCAAATGTGGCACGCCCCTTCAATTGGTAAGTCAATTCCCAAATAGCATTTGACCAAAAACTAAAGGCATGTTTGGTTTGCATTTTTATTTTCTATTTCTATTTTTTTTATCTGTTTTTTTGTAATTTACAAAGAAAAAACTGGAAATGCTAGAAATAAAAAATTGATGTTTTCAGCATTTCTAGTTTTTCCTTTGTAAAATTTCAAAAAACAGGACACAAAATGAAAACAGAAAATGAAAATAGGAAATGAAAATATAACTAAAATGACAAAAAATTCCCGAATAGCATGTTGCCAAGTAAGAATGGTAAACGTCCAACCAAAAAATAGTCAAATTGTAGAAGTAATGATTAGTTGCAGAAAAAAACATGAAATATCTTAGCTTTCAAATAATGAATGATCATGCAAATGAAAAATTGTACACAATAAAAAGAAGAGAGAAAGGAAATTAATATACCGAAATCAACAATCAAAATAGTTGCAGAATGGAGAAATGAACATATCAAAATCAGAGTTGGAGCTTTGACTAGAAGGTGAGGAGTTAAGAGAAATACCTTGCGTTGCGTCAACTTGGCAATTCTACCAAGACAAGGAAAGTAGATAAAGATGAGAAAGTAATATATTATTGTCATGTTTATAGTGTAAAAGTCAGAATAGAGAAATTAAAACATCAATGTAATAATATAACTCACCAAGTTAGTGATGATACTGCAATAGTGAGAAATTAAAAATTCCATTTGTTATTATTGTTGACATTATATTATATTTTATACAATTCTTTTAAACTAGGATGATTAGAGAAGTTACCTGAGAATCACTTTGATGTTTAAGGGTCTAGAAACATGAAAGACTAACTCAGCCTTGAATTGCAAACTCATGCTCATATGTCTTATATATGTTAGCTTCAAATAACACCAATCCAACATTTTCCTGGAACATATCCTCAAGAATAGCATTAGGGGTCTGAATATAATCAAATAAACTTAAAATATAATCAAATTAAATAAATAGGTGTAAATTTCCAATTTTATAAAACAGAACCTAAAGTAATTTCAAACAAGTGTAGTGAAAGAGTTAAGAGTCACTGAGAAAGTCCTACGAAGAAAGTAATCTAGAAATTCACGGGAATGAATGTTACTCTTTGAAATTGAGAACTTTAAACTTGTGAAAAATAAACACACACTCTACTCTGCCTCTCTATGCTGAAACGTGTAAGTCATAAACATCAAAGGAGAGTGAACGACACTATATTGTCAAAGAAGATGAAAGGAAGAAAAGTAACACAAACGACAGTTCAGGCTTCATAAATAAAAAAGACATGCTCTGAATGTGGTAGTTAGTAGAAAAAATATATAAGACAATGAGTTTAGGTTGTAAAAAAAACTTAGCTATTTTTAATATGAGGGACCATACTCCATAGTATTGAAAACAACTTATCAAAACATATATGAAGAGATTTACATTTCATTTTCATTTAATATGAGAGACCACACTATATTCACATAGGCAATTTCCTAAGTGCATATTTATTTCCAAATGTTCCTGTTAAAATTCCACCATGTTGTCCCAATGTACAGAAACATTCTCTTTGACACTTTTGGAAAGTTACAAAAAAGTTGCCAACCTATCCGAGGTTCTAGATGTTAGAACCACAGGAAAACTAGAAGGGGAGTTGAATAGTATTTTATAATTCTTTATAGATTTTTGTGAAAACCTTTAAAACAAGCAAACTGTTTGAAAATATTTGAGCAACCCCGAAACTGGAAGTTTAGCAACTTGCTGATGCAACTCAGCAGGTTGAATAAAATCCTTTTAAAATAATTTTGCGTGAAGAATTGTTTTTTGCTTTTAAATGCACTTTTCCCCTCCTTGGTTAGATAAAAATAGAAAATAAAGAGATAAAGATTGAGAGAACTTAGCCACAGAAATTTATCCTGGTTCACCCACCAACTTAGTGAGCTACGTCCAGTCCCAGGGCAAACACACCACTGGATTTTCACTATCTGAACAGATACAAGTATTATTTGCACACCTAGCCTTTTCAAGCTCAAATTACCCAAGTATTCTTTGAACACACAGCCTCTCCAGGCTAAAAACCCAAGTATTCTTTGAACACAGCCTCTTCAGGCTAACCCAGTAAAAACTGTTTGAAAGAAAAAGCTCAAACTCTTAAACTACACAAGTTTAGAGCTCGAACTGGGAAACTTGTACAAATAACTGAGTAAGACTCAGGATATAGAAGTGTTGTACAAAGATGAAACAATGAAACAGATGAATATGAATTTTTGTAGAGTTTCAGCAAGTTGATTTCTCTGTGTTCTCTTCTCTCTCTTTTTCTGCATGGAGTCCGGTATTTATAGAGTGGGAAACTTCAGCCCGTTGAGCTCCGTTCGATTTCCCGTTGAAAGATAGCATTTAATGCAAATGCTCCCGTTGAGACACATAGGCTGAAACCTCTACAGTAGCTGGTGGTAGAGTCAGCAGCACAAACTTCACTTTTTCTGAGCAGCGCGTACTTTACAGCAGACTTTGCCTTTTTGGTGAGGGAAATTTGAAAAAGGCAGAAAGCACGTCCTCTAACTTTCCAGAAGAATGAGAAGCACAAGTAACTGAGACAGCTACGGTTGACTTGAGTCTTCAAGGAGAATAAGCATAGAATACTATATTGAAGACGTACAGGCTTCAGTACGAAGTTTCACAACTTCAGAAGGTTCTTCATCTTCAGCAGGTCGTGATCTCTCAGCAGGTTCCTTACTTCGGAAGGTTCCACCATTTCAGAGGATTGGATTTCTTCAGTTGATACCTTCTGAAATACTGAACACTACCTTTAGCAGAAACTGTTCTTTCTCATAAGAACGTTAACCAAATTTGTTATCCATTAAAACTTGGGGTTATGAGACTTAAAACATTATTAGCCTTTTAATAACATTTTGAGACTCAACATTCTCCCCCTTTTTAATGATGACAAATTTGTTTAAGAACTAAATCAAATATGAAGGGAAAATATTATTAAAAGATTAGAGTATTTCTCCCCCTATATCAAATACTGATGCAGAGCCTCTTGATATAACTTGTTTGCAACTTGCTTAAAAATTTTGCTTCAATTGCTCCCCCTGAATCAAAGATTCCTTTCTGAAACACTTAACTTCAGATTTTGTTAGTTTCTTAATACTCCCCTTTTTGTCATCAATCAAAAGGGCAAACAGAGCGTACTGAAGAAGTGAAAAAAATGCAGGAAATGGATTCAGGATAGCACTTGTGCATATCAACACTTTCTGTGTACACAATTCATCAATAATTAATTTTCAGAAAGTGTGAGAAAGTTCAAATTCTCTCTATTAAATTTGAATCTATCTTCAGCAAGTGGTTTAGTGAATATATCAGCCCATTGATGCTCTGTATCAATGAACTGTATATCAATAACTCCTTTCTGAACATAGTCTCTTATAAAATGATGTTTTATTTCAATATGTTTTGCTCTAGAGTGCTGAATTGGATTTTTGGAAAGGTTGATTGCACTCGTGTTATCACAGAAGACTGGAATAAATTTAATAAGAATATTAAAGTCTTCTAATTGATATTTTACCCAGAGCAGCTATGAACAACAACATGCAACAATAATGTATTCAACTTCAGCAGTTGAGAGAGCTATTGTGCTTTGTCTTTTGCTTGACCAGCTTATCAAATTTCCTCCAATGAAGTGACATCCATCACTTGTTGATTTTCTTTCAACTCTATCTTCGGCGAAATCAGCATCACAGAAACCTACTAACCTGCAATCCTTACTCCTCTTATAGCAGAAACCAAGATTAGTAGTACCTTTCAAGTATATGAAAATCCTTTTCACAGCTTGGTAATGAGTTACTCTTGGATCAGACTGAAATCTTGCACACAAGCATACACTGAACATAATGTCAGACCTACTTGTTGTAAGATACAATAAGGATCCAATCATACCTCGATACATGGTTGGGTCAACAGGTTCTTCTCCTTCATCTTTATTTAAAATAAATGAGGGGTGCATAGGAGTTGCCATAGACTTGCAATCATGCATATTGAACTTTTTAAGCATTTCTTTTGTATACTTCTCTTGATGGATCCATATACAATTATAATCTTGCTTAATTTGAAGTCCCAAGAAAAATTTTAGTTCACCCATTAAACTCATTTCAAATTCAGATTGCATAAGCCTTGAGAACTCAGTGCACAGAGAGGAATTTGTTGATCCAAAAATAATATCATCAACATATATCTGGACTAGAGTAAGGTAATTGCTCAGTCTTTCATACCAAGCTCTGGGAGCTTGTATCAAACCATACAGAGCCTTTTTCAGTTTAAAAACATGCTCAGGAAAAGTTACATTTTCGAAACCAGGGGGTTGTCTAACAAATACCTCTTCCTCAATGAAACCATTTAGGAAGGCACTCTTAACATCCATTTGATATAGTTTGATGCCATTATTTGCTGCCTAGGAAAGTAAAATCCTAATGGCTTCAAGCCTAACTACTGGAGCAAAAGTTTTAGTAAAATCAATACCTTCTTGTTGATTGTAGCCTTGGGCAACAAGTCTGGCTTTGTTTCTGATAACTTGACCATCTTCAGAGAGTTTTTTTCTAAATACCCATTTGGTTCCTATGATAGTTTTCCCATGGGGTTTGGGAACAAGAGTCCAAACATCACTCCTGGAAAATTGATTAAGCTCTTCTTGCATGGCTAGGATCCACCCTTCATCATGCAAAGCTTCCTCAATATTCTTTGGCTCAATTTCAGAAAGGAAGGCAAGATTATTGACTTATCTAAGTCTTGATCTTGTTCTTACTCCTTCTGAAGTGTCACCAATGATTTGCTCACAAGGATGATGAGTTCTGTATCTCCACTCACGCCAGGGAGGGAAAACTTGCTCATTTTGAGACTCAACATCAACTCTATGATGAGTATCGGTTTTAGCAGGTTGGAGAGTTGACTTTTCAACAGGTACTTCAGAGGGTCCTTCAGCAGGTTCTTCACCCTTAGCCTTTGAAGTATCTGAAGTAGGATTCAACTCCATTCCTGCAAAATCCTCTTCTAGATCTGATAGTTCCCTATCAGTCTCTTTAGCATCATTAAATCTAACATGAATGGTTTCTTCAACAGTTAGGGTTCTAGAGTTCTAAACTCTATATGCCTTAGAGGTTTCTGAATAACCAATGAAGAATCCCTTGTCAGATTTTGAATCAAACTTACCCAAATCATCCTTGGTGTTGAGTATAAAACACTCATAGCCAAAGATGTGAAAATATGAAATGTTGGGTTTTCTTCCTCTCCACAATTCATAGGGAGTCTTATTGAGAATAGGCCTTACCAGAACTCTGTTTTGGATATAGCAAGCTGTGTGAATAGCCTCTGCCTAGAATGACCTTGAAAGATTGCTTGAAATGAGCATGGTTCTACCCATCTCCTGCAAGCTTCTGTTCTTTCTCTCAACAACCTCATTCTGTTGAGGTGTTCTAGCCACTAAGAAATTGTGAGAGATCCTATTCTCATCACAGAACATACTGAAGCTTGAGTTTTCAAACTCACCTCCATGATCACTTCTAATGGCAGTTATGCAAAATCCTTTTTCATTTTGCACCCTTTTACAGAATATGACAAAGTTCTCAAAGTCTCATCCTTGCTTTTAAGGAATATTACCCATGTAAATCTAGAATAGTCATCAACAATGACCAAACCATACTTTTTACCAGCAAGACTTTCTGTTCTTGTAGGACCAAACAGATCGATGTGAAGGAGTTCTAGGGGTCTAGCAGTTGAAACAACATGTATACTTTTGAAAGAATTTCTGGTTTGCTTCCCCTTTAAACAATTTTCACATAAAATATCAGATTTGAAAGAAAGCTTGGGTAATCCTTTTACAAGATTGTGTTTTGTAAGCTTTGAGATCAATCTCAAGCTGGCATGCCCAAGTTTTTTATGCCAAATCTGCTTTTCATCTTTCATAGAAATAAGAAAAGTCACATTCTGATAAGCAAGGTCCTCAAGATCAATTTTTACACATTATTGTAGAAACACGGGGAAACACTAGAAGGGGGGTTGAATAGTGTTTCTTAATATTTATGAAAGCTTTTTGTAAAAATAAGTTTAAAACGATTTCAGACAGGTTTTTGAGAGACTGTCTGAAGTTCCTTAAGACGGCTTCTGAAAATGTATTTTAAAAGGTTTTCTTGCTTTTAAAATATCAGAATTGCTTTTCAACACCCCTTGATTAGTATAAATAAATTGACAAGAGATAAGGGTAAGAAAACTTAGCCAAGGAATTATCCTAGTTCATTCACTACCACTGTGAGCTACGTCCAGTCCCAATGCCAGCTAGCACTTGGATTTTCTCTTAATCTTCACCAAGATTACAAGTATTCTTTTACAGTCAAGCCTCTTCAGGCTCTACAACCAAGTATTCTTTTACAGTCAAGCCTCTTCAGGCTCTACAACCAAGTATTCTTTTGTCAACCAAGCCTCTCCAGGCTCTACAACCAAGTATTCTTTTGTCAACCAAGCCTCTCCAGGCTCTAAAACCAAGTATTCTTTTGTCAACCAAGCCTCTCTAGGCTCTAAAACCAAGTATTCTTTTGTCAACCAAGCCTCTCCAGGCTCTAAACAAAGTTTACAGAGAAAAGAGTTTAAGCTTTTAAACTATACCAGTTTGAAGCTCAAACAAATACAATGTACAATAAAATCTGAGGTATGCTCAGGATATACAAATGTGTACACCGAATTTTATCAGAGAGTTTTTACAGAGTAAAAACTTGCAGCGTGATGTTTCTCTTGGCTTTCTTGTATATTGATTTTCTTGACACTTGATGGTCTTCATGGAGGGGTATTTATACCCAATCTTCAATCCGTTGAAATACCACCATTTAGAGATAACATTAAATGCTTTTTAATCCGTTGTGAGACATGCTCCTGAGAGCTCTGATATTTCTAACACGGTACAAGGTTGCTCCTGCCATAAAGCTGTTACAAATGTTGTTGCAAAGGCTGCGTTGCAGAGATTTCCTCAGTGGTGTATAAAATTCAAAAAACACCAGGAAAGGTCTCTGTGTTCCTTGCTATAAACGTGTTTGAAAAGGTACGTGCAACAGAGGTTCAGAAAAGTCTTCACAAACTTCAGCAAAAGGGTGCCACGTCATAAATGAGACTTCAGACGACTTCAACACTTCAGACGGGTTGTGCACTTCAGATGGCTTCAACACTTCAGACGGGTTGAAGCTTCAGAAGGCTTAACTCTTTAGACAGGTTGAAAGCACTTCACATAGTCTTTATATAAGCTTATAGTGGCTTGCTGAAATCATAGATAGATCATTAAAACATATATGTATCTATGATAAATCTTTTAACCAAATTTGTTAAACATTAAAACTTAGGGATTGAGTTGTCTTAAATCATCATAATCTTCGTTATGATATTTTTGAGACTCAACAATTATTGTGTCTCTTGGCAGTAAAAATGATTTGATCAGAAGAGTCTCTGACTATGCAGCCATCCCTTGTGAAGGTTACAACAAAACCACTGTCACATAATTGACTTATGCTCAGCAGGTTGTGTTGGAGACCTTCAACTAAGAGGACATTGTGGATAACAGATAAAGGAGATATACCTACTGAACCAACGCCAGTGATTTTGCCTTTCTGATCTCCTGCAAAGGTCACCACTCCTCCATCCTTAGGTCTAAGGTTTTGGAACAAAGACGTTTCTCCTGTCATGTGTCGCAAGCAGCCACTGTCCAGGTACCATTTGTGGTGTCTCCTTTGTCCTGTTAAACACATCTTCAACAGGAACAATTAAAGTTTTAGGTACCCACATCTTTTTGAGTCCTTTCTTTTAGAAGCAGGTCTGCCTTTTTTTTGTGTCCAGGCTTACCACAATGAAGACATCCCTTACCTTTCTTTTCCTTTTTAGCATCATTAATTTCAACATCAGGCAAGGAGGAAGTTTCTGAGTAACCAAGACCACTTTTGTCTTTGGAATTCATTTGAACTCCCAGAAACCTATTTAGGTTCTTAGTTCCATTGACAAAAGCAGCAAGGTGTTTTGTGAGTTCGGCAACTTGTTTTTTAAGAATCTCATTTTCACTTTTTAAACTAGTTGAATCACAAGACTCAGAACTAAGGAGTTTTTCCATGAGTAACAAATTTTCAGTTTCAAGAGCTTCATTTTTTGTTGCAACTTCAGTGTAAGCTCTTGATAACTCTTTGTACTCATGAAAAAGTTCCTTAGAACTTTCCACCGGATCATCATACATATCTTGAAGTGTTTGAGGTATTACCTCCGATTCTGAGCTATCTGATGATGGAAGGCTAGCCATCAAACAAAGGTTGGCTTCTTCAGCAGCTTCATCATCCTCTTCAGAGGTTGAATCATCAAGATCCTCCCATGTGGCCATGAAGTTTTTCTTCTTTCTTGGAAACTTCTTCTTCTTTGAAGAGAGCTTCTTCAGCTTCGGACACTCAGCTTTCATGTGGCCAGGCTGTCTGCACTCATAGCAGATTATTTTGTCAGAAGAGAAAGTCCCTTTACCTGACTTACCCATTTTGCCGTCAGACGAGGATGACTTTCTGAACTTGGCTTTCTTCTGAAGCATCCTCTTTATCCTCCTGCTCAGCAGAGCAAGGTCATCTTCATCATCAGAGCCACTTTCTGAGTCTTCAGAACCTTCTGAGGACTCCTCTACTTTCAAGGCCTTTTGTACACTAGACCTTGCCAGTTTGGATTTGGCGTTCAGGGCATGTGACTTCTTTTTGGGGGCATCTTCTCCAAGCTCCAACTCATGGATGGACCTTGAGTGATCCCAAAAGTTCCTCCATTCTCAGAGAGTTGAGGTCTTTTGCCTCTTGAATGGCAGTCACTTTGGGCTTCCAAATCTTTGGTAGACTTCTAAGGATTTTGCGATTGTTATCGCCTGAATCATAGGTCATTCCCAATGATTTGAGTCCATTTGTGATGGTTTGAAATCTTCCAAACATCTGATCAATGGATTCAGATTCATGCATCTTGAGCATCTCATACTGATCCACCAACATGATGATTTTGGATTGCTTCACATTGTCAGTTCCTTCATGAGCTGCAGCCAATGTGTCCCAGATTTCTTTGGCAGAAGAGCAGCCATGCACCTTCTCATACTCTGATTTACTCAAAGAAAAAATCAGGTAGAGTTTTGCTTTGGCATTAAGTTGTACACGCGCCTTCTGATCACCAGTCCATTTTGACTTGGGAATGGGCACACCATTGTTGGTTGGAATATAATCACCATCAATGACTACATCCCATAGATCTATGTTGCTACTTTCAATGAAGAGCTTCATACGATCTCTCCAGTAATGGTAATCAGAGCCATTGAAAGTAGGGGGCCTAGAGACTGAGGCACCTTCAGCGATGTAGTGAGAGTTGCTTGTAGAGGCTTCCATCTGGATGGTTGAGCATTGATACCAATTGTTAGAACCACATGAAACACTAGAAGGGGGTTGAATAGTGTTTTATAATTCTTTACAGATTTTTGTGAAAACCTTTAAAACAAGCAAATTATTTGAAAATATTTGAGCAACCTTCTGAAACTGGAAGTTCAGCAACTTGCTGATGCAACTCAGCAGGATGAATAAAATCCTTTTAAAATGATTTTGCGTGAAGAAGAGATTGTTTTTTGCGTAGATTTATAAATGCACTTTTCAGAACCATCCTTGGTTAGATAAAAACAGAAAGTAAAGAGATAAGGGTTGAGAGAACTTAGCCACATAAATTTATCCTGGTTCGCCCACCAACTCAGTGAGCTACGTCCAGTCGCAGGGCAAACACACCACTGGATTTTCACTATCTGAACAGATGCAAGTATTATTTGCACACCTAGCCTCTTCAGGCTCAAATTACCCAAGTATTCTTTGAACACACAGCCTCTCCAAGCTAAAAACCCAAGTATTCTTTGAACACAGCCACATCAGGCTAACCCAGTAAAAACTGTTTGAAAGAAAATGCTCAAACTCTTAAATTACACAAGTTTAGAGCTTGAACTGGGAAACTTGTACAAATAACTGAGTAAGACTCAGGATAATGAAGTGTTGTACAAAGATGAAACAATGAAACAATGAATATGAATTTTTGCAGCGTTTCAGCAAGTTGATTTCTTTGTGTTCTGTTCTCTCTCTTGTTTCTGCATGGAGTCCGGTATTTATAGAGTGGGAAACTTCAGCCCGTTGAGCTCCGTTCGATTTCCCGTTGAGAGATAGCATTTAATGCAAATGCTCCCGTTGAGACACATAGCCTGAAACCTCTACAGTAGCTGGTGGTAGAGTCAGCAGCACAGACTTCACTTTTTCTGAGCAGCGCGTACTTTACAGCAGACTTTGCCTTTTTGGTGAGAGAAATTTGAAATAAGGCAGAAAGCACATCCTCTGACTTTACAGAAGAATGAGAAGCACAAGTAACTGAGACAGCTACGATTGACTTGAGTCTTCAAGGAGAATAAGCAGAGAATACTATATTGAAGACGTACAGGCTTCAGTACGACGTTACACAACTTCAGAAGGTTCTTCATCTTCAGCAGGTCGTGATCTCCCAGTAGGTTCCTTACTTCGGAAGGTTCCACCATTTCAAAGGATTGGATTTCTTCAGTTGACACCTTCTGAAATACTAAACACCACCTTTAGCAGAAACTGTTCTTTCTCATAAGAACGTTAACCAAATTTGTTATCCATTAAAACATGGGGTTATGAGACTTAAAACATTATTAGCCTTTTAATAACATTTTGAGACTCAACAGTAGAACCCAAAGGATTTTATAGGGCCAATTTAGGAAGACTTCGAGGGTCCATATGTAAGGTCCAAGAATCCTCCTAAAATGGTTTTAATAATGACAACTATCAAAATTAACTTGCCATAATTTTGATTTATGAGGAACTAATCATTTCTCTTGAGATTGTGTCAAAGAACAACAGTGACTTTCTGCAGAAGATATAAGACATGTGCAGAAAAAAGAAACTAGTCTTAAATGCTATATCAACCTTGGAAAGATGCTTCAAACTATTTAAGAATATTGAATTAATGGATGAAAGCAAGAAAGCCGTTGAGACAATCAAAGGAAATCTTCTGTAACTTAACTTCAGAAGTTAACAAGTTTTCCAGAAGATACAAGCAGCACTTCCACAGAAGGAACCAAGACAAGTACTTAAGATAACTCCAAGATGAAATATTATATTACTTAAAGTACAACACCATTCTCTAAAAACCTTCTAATCAGATTCCTAAGATTGAAGAAGAATAGAGTTGCTTTAGAAGGAAGATTTTTTGAGAAAAGGGAAGAAAGTATTTGTATAAGGTTCATGACTTCCTGAGATTTCCAAGGAGTAAAATAAATAAAATAAATTCAGGAGACTCTCACAAGTCTATAAAGTCATGAAAATCATCTGCAGAAGAAAAAGGACAGATCTGCAGAAGGAACCTGATGACAGACTTTCTGCAGAAGATACAAAATCCATCAAAACATGTTTATCTCTTTTCGGAGACTGCAAATGAGTGAAATAAGCCTAAATTAAGTTTTATCTATCCACTAAATGTTATCAGTATGCTTATAGGAGAAAGAGCCTCAGAAAGTACAAGAATTGTATTCTGTAGAAGATAGGTCTCCAGAAGGAGAGACCAGTTAAAGTGACAGTTGCACCTGCATGTGACAGCTGCTGTGTGACAGAGACAACTCATGGAATGATAGCTGGGGATGCAAGCAACCTCCCCAACAGCTAGTTGTTATTCATTCCTATAAAAGGATGTGTTCTCTTCACATTTTGGACACACCTCTCTCGAGAAGATAAAAAGTGCTCAGATCACAGTCTCAATCTTCTGGAACAATTTCTCTCTCCTCAGATTCATAAGTTTCTGTTTCTACAAGTCATTCAGGGGGAGTTGGCTCATTACTCATCTTCTGCTATGCTAAATATGTACTTATTTTGAGCTTTGTACTTACTTTATTCTTCTATTTCATCTTGTAAAGTCACAAGGGGGCTTGAAATTGATTGTGCCTCTTGTGGCGGTGAGGTGTATGTATTTACAGAGAGGATTCTCAAGTTAGGTTGATCTGAGTTGATCACAGTTTCTGCAGAAGGAGTTTTGCAACATTCTGTATTGGCTGAATCTTCTGCAGTAAGTATAAAGCCTGAAAACTGTGTTGAGTGAAACTGTGTTAAGCCTGAAGAGGCTAGAGAAAGAATACTAGTGGTAGTAAGTACCCAAGGAAGTTGTAATTTGTTTATTGAGTGAGAAAATCCTACTTGGAGTAGGGACTGGACGTAGCCTCAGGTTGGAAGAGGTAAACCAGTATAAAAATCTCTGTGCAATCTTCTCTTCCCTATTATCCTTTATTACTGCATGTGCATGAAACTATTTTAAAAACTATCTAATACCTAACTAAGTTTTACTCACTAAAATTCTAAGAAGGAATTCTATCTTCTGCATATTGCATTATACCTAACTTCTATCTTCTGGTGGATAATCTTTTAGTACTAAGCCAAGTCTAACTTGAGCAGACAAATTATTAAAAGAATTTGCATAAAATTTTATTCAATCATAATTCAACCCCCCTTCTTGTGATTGAAACTTCAACTTCAATTGGTATCAGAGCTTGCCTCTTGGGTTGAACTCACTTAACAGTGAGAGAGGAAAAGATAAAGGGAAATTGCCAATCATGCAGCTACAATGTTCATTCCAGAAGGATCTTCTACAAACAGACCACCAGCATTTGATG
Organism: Sesbania bispinosa; assembly: GCA_026901365.1. Classification (NCBI taxonomy): domain Eukaryota; kingdom Viridiplantae; phylum Streptophyta; class Magnoliopsida; order Fabales; family Fabaceae; genus Sesbania; species Sesbania bispinosa. The sequence continues at coordinate 2,163,095 of QLOH01000007.1, read as the reverse complement.
GGAAAGATTATTACTACTGGAAGGATAGAATGAAATTGTTTCTAGAGTCCCAAGACATTGATCATTAGGATATTATTGAAAAAGGAAATTTCATTCCAGTAGTAAGAAGAACAAGGATTCTAGCTCAAACTAAAGAAGGAGAATCAGAAGTTCAAGAAGAAGCTCCTTAACCTAAAGCCAGAGAAGAATGGACCTCAGAAGATAAGCAAAGATATCTTCTGAACTCTAAACCCAAGTTTTTCTTCTCTGTGCCCTTAGCAGAGGAAAATATGACAAGGTTGTTGGGTGTTGAACAACAAAGGAGATATGGGACACTCTCAAAATTGCACATGAAGGTACTGATCAAGTAAAAGAGTCAAAAATCAATATTTTGATTCACCAGTATGAAATGTTTAACATGATTGAACAAGAAACCATTGATGAAATGTTTAGCAGATTTACTGTTATCATCAATGACCTAAAGTCTCTTGGTAAAAGCTATATTAATCAAGAACAAGTCAGAAAAATCCTCAGAAGTCTTACAAAAATTTGGAGACCAAAAGTGACAGCAATACAGGAAGCCAAAGACCTTGCTGTCCTAAAATTAGATGAACTCCTTGGATCACTAAAAGTTCATGAGCAAGAGCTTATGGATGAGCTGCCAAGAAGAGGAAAGTCCATTGCACTAAGCACTAAAAGCCAGCACTCCAAAAACTGTACAAACTCAACTGAAGAAAAAGGTTCTGATGAAGAGATGTCATCTGACAATGATGATGAACTTGCCTTCATCTCCAGAAGGATCCAGAAAATGATCAGAAGGAAAGGAAAAGGCATAAGGTACTTCAACTTCAAGAAGGATGGACAAAAATCTGATGGAACAAAAAATTAGATCATCTGCTATGAGTGTAACAAACCTGGAAACATCAAGGCTGAATGTCCTCAATTAAAGAAGGACCCAAAGTCATTCCAAAAGAAGAAAGCAATGATGGCTACATGGGATTATTGAGAAAGCTCCTCAGAAGAAGATTCTGAAGAAGAAACAACAAACCTATGCCTCATGGCTGGAAGTGATGATGAAGACAATGAAGTAATCACTTACAATCCCTCTGCATACAGAGAACTAGAAGATTCATTTGAAAACCTATTATCTGACTCACACACTAGCTCAAAAATGTGCACTTCTAAAAATAACTTATTAAAACTAAAGAAGAAAATAAGAAACTTAAAGAAGATAATAATAGATTGATCAAAACTAATCAATGTCTTCAAAAATTATTTTAAACTATCAGAACAGATAAAACTAATTAAAGCTGACTCTGCAGAAGATACCAAGTCTGCATCACTACAGAAGGAAAACTATCTTCTACAGAAGAAAATTGATGAATTACAAACATATTTGAGTAAGTTTGTTAATAGTACACACAACTTGAATAAATTAATTGGAAATAGTAGAGAAATTTCTGATAAAAGATTAGGATATGATCAAGATCAATCCCCAAAAATTCTCAAAAATGTTTTTGTCCTTGCCAAAAGGCAACCTCCCAAATGTTCTTGGTGTAACAGAATTGGACACATTCTCCACAACTGTTACAAAAGAAAAAGGAGCTTCAGAAGGAAGATATCTAACCACTCAGGACCCAAGAAGATTTGGGTACCTAAATCTTTATTGTCTTCTGATGTAGGAACATGTAAAACTCTTCAAGAAGAAAGCAATGGTTCTTGGACAATGGCTGCTCAAGACATATGATTGGAGACAAAAGCAAAATCTTCCAACTGCACAAAATGGATGGTGGAACAGTAACCTTTGGAGACAACAACAAGGCACATATCAAAGGTATTGGAAAGATAGGTATGAACAATTCTACCCAAATTAATAATGTATACTATGTAAAAGGGTTAAAACATAATCTTCTTAGCATAAGTCAACTTTGTGACAGTGGCTATGAAGTTATGTTTCAACCTACATTCTGTGAAATTAGAGAGTCATCTACTAAGAAGGTATTGTTCTCAGGGATTAGAAGCAAAAATCTATATAGCATCTGTTTAGAAAAATTATCTGATCATACATGTTTTGCCTTTTTTGAAAATGACAAATGAACCTGGCATAGAAAAGTTGGTCACTTAAATATGAAAAGTATTTCAAAACTTTTAAAGTTAGATCTAGTTAAGGGATTACCAAAGATTAAATTTGAAAAGGATAAAATATGTGATGCATGTGTTAAAGGAAAACATACACAATCAAGTTTCCATCCCAAAAAATGTAATCACCTCCAAAAGAATTTTAGAATTATTGCATATTGATCTATTTGGCCCTAATAAAACACCAAGTTTAGGAGGGAAAAAGTATGGTCTTGTTATAGTAGATGATTACTCTAGATTCACATGGGTTTTATTTCCCACCACCAAAGATGAATCTTTTGATGCTTTCAAAATCTTCTTCAAAAAGATACAAAATGAGAGTGGCCAATTGATTGCTTCTGTAAGAAGTGATCATGGAGGGGAATTTGAAAATCTTTCTTTTAAAAGAGTTTTTGATGAAAATGGAATTTCACATAATTTCTCTTGTCCTAGAACTCCACAACAAAATGGAGTTGTAGAAAGAAAAAATAACCCTCCAAGAAATGGCCAGAACCATGTTAAGTGATACTGGAATTAAAAAGTATTTTTGGGCTGAGGCTATATCCACTTCGTGCTATATACTTAACAGGGTTTCCATCAGAAGCATTCTAAATAAAACTCCATATGAGATATGGAAAGCTGGAAAACCCAACATTACATATTTTCATGTTTTTGGTTGTGATTGTTACATCTTAAACAACAAGAAAAATCTTGAGAAGTTTGATGCCAAATCTGAAAAAGGTATTTTTCTTGGCTATTCTACCACTTCAAAAGCATATAGAGTTTATAATATAAAAAATCAAACCATAGAAGAAAGCATGCATGTTGTTTTCAATGACACTAACCCTCCTTCTCAAGGAAATTACAAAAGGAATCAGATGATGAGTCTGAACAACTGCATAAGGTATCTTCTGACAGTAAAAACCCTCCAGAAGATACTACAAATCAAGGAAATCCTGCAGAAGGTCCTGCAGAAGATACATGTGTACAAAAAGAGGATCTTCCTAAGAGCTGGAAGCTGATCACTAATCATCCTCATGAACAAATAATTGGAAACACTGCAGAAGGAGTAAAAACCAGAGCTCAATTGAGAAATGAAAATAGTTCAGCCTTCTTATCCCAAATTGAACCAAAAAATATAAATGAAGCTCTTGAAGATTATTCATGGGTCAAAGCCATGAAAGATGAGCTTGATCAATTTGAAAAAAACAAAGTTTGGACCCTTGTTCCTCCTCCAGAAGATCACTCCATAATTGGAACAAAGTGGGTTTACAGAAACAAAATGGATGAAGAAGGTAATGTGGTCAAAAAGGTTAGTAGCTCAAGGCTATAACCAACAAAAAGGTATTGATTTTGATGAGACTTTTGCACTTGTAGCTAGATTAGAAGCAATTAGAATCCTTCTTGCATTTGCTGCATACAAAAATTTCAAACTATATCAAATGGATGTCAAAAGTGCTTTTCTAAATGGTTACATAAATGAGGAAGTGTATGTACACCAACCTCCAGGTTTTGAAAATCATAAGCATCCAAATCATGTTTTCAAATTAACCAAAGCTTTATATGGTTTGAAGCAAGCACCAAGAGCTTGGTATGAAAGATTAAGTAATTTTCTCAAAAATGAGTTTACTAGAGGAAAAATTGACACTACTTTGTTTAGAAAATCCTTTAGAAAAGATCTACTAATTGTACAAATTTATGTTGATGATATCATTTTTGGATCAACCAATTTAAAAATGTGTGAAGAATTTTCAGAATTAATGAAAGGAGAATTTGAAATGAGTCTCATGGGAGAACTCAAATTCTTCATTGGACTGCAAATCAAACAGGAAGAATCTGGTATTTTCATTAATCAAGAAAAATATTCTAAGGATCTTCTCAGAAGATACAAAATGGATGGGTCAAAACCCATGGGAACACCAATGCATCTCTCTACAACTTTAAACTTAGAAGAAAATGGAAAATCTGTTTCTGAAAAGGAATATAAGGGAATGATAGGATCCTTGTTATACTTGACTGCTAGTAGACCTGACATTTCGTTCTCAGTAGGACTATGTGCTAGATTTCAATCTTCTCCGAAAGAATCTCATGTTGCAGTTTGTAAAAAGAATATTTAGATATCTTGTTGGAACCACTAATCTTGGTCTTTGGTACAAGAAAGGTACAAATTTTGAGCTTAGAAGATACTGTGATGCTGAATATGCTGGAGACAGATTAGATAGAAGAAAAAGCACTAGTGGTGGATGTCAATTCCTTGGAGAATCACTGATATCCTGGTCTTGTAAGAAGCAAGCCTACCATAGCTTTATCTACTACAGAAGCTGAGTATGTTTTTGCTGCAAGTTGTTGCTCACAAATGCTATGGATAAAACATTAGATGGAGGATTATTGTTTAAGGTACTCTAAATTCCCATCTTTTGTGACAATACTGTGAAGTCTATTAATCAGTTTGAGCATTCAAACTTGACTCAAGACTTAATATCCTTTAGTTTTAATGATTAACAAATAAGAGTATATAAAGAGTATATAAAGAACATATAAGAACAAATAAGATTATATAAACAGATTCTACTGAGAAAGGTATTGGTTTGTGATTGTGTTTCAGGTTTGAAATATTCATTAGAAGAAGAAGAAGATTTGATGAACAGAATCAGAATCAAGAAGATAAGGATCAGAAGAACAAATGCAGAATTTAATACATAGAAGTTGTCTGAAGAACGCAACTCGTCTGAAGCATAGAAGTTGTCTGAAGAACGCAACTCGTCTGAAGCATAGAAGTTGTCTGAAGAACGCAAGCCGTCTGAAGTGCTGAAGCCGTCTGAAGTGCTGAAGCCGTCTGAAGTGTTGAAGCTGTCTGAAGTGCGCAAGCCGTCTGAAGACGTGAAGACCATCTGAAGACGTGAAGACCATCTGAAGACGTGAAGACCGTATGAAGACGTGAAGACTATCTGAAGAAGCCTACAAATAGAATCAAGAATTTATCTCTCGAAGACGTTGCTAAAGTGTAAAGCACACTCTACCAAAATGGAGTACACTTATATCAGTATATAAAGCTAAACATGCTTTTATGCCTCGATCAAAGTCTTGTACAAATGAGGAAACTCTGCAATGACTTTCTCTAATGACTGCTGCACCTGCAACAATAGGCATTTCAGTATAAAAGCTAAACATACTTTTATACCTCGACCAAAGTCTTTCACAAATAAGGAAACTCACCAAAGACTTTCGGCAACGCATGCTGCACCTGCAACATAAGGGATCTGCGTGCGCATACCTGCACCTGCGACTGCTACCATACAGAGGTGATCAGAAGACTGAGAAAAAGCAACCAGAAAGATGTTTGAATTAAAATACAATTGATTCAACATCTTTATTCATCTATATCTCTAAGAAGGAAATGCAAAGAAGAACAGAATAGCAATCAGCTGAAATAGAAGAAAAGCTGGAATTAATATGATATAATATTCAAGCTGAAGAATTGAGAAAAGCCTGAATTATATTAAGATGAGCACATGTTGAAGCTGATGAGATAAAAGCAAGCATTTGAGTATATGTGAAGAAATTAATTGTCTGAACATATAAACTCTCTAAGTGCATGGAACAGATTTCAACAATGAGGAAATCAATACAGAAGCTAAAACTATATGATTCAATGACTATAATATCATATGTCTTTATTCAAAGAAGAAACTGCAACAACAGCTATTCGACAAGAACCCTCACTCAAAGAAGAAAGAAGAAATGGTGTCAGGAAGCAAACAGAAAAGGAGCGTATACAAAATAAGCAAAAGGACAAATCCAACGGATATCTCCTCATATACACTCATAAGAAAAGCGGAAGAAATCAGAACCTAACTGAGGAACGCAGAAGAAATCAGAAGACAGCTGAAGAAAAGCAAAAAGATATCAAGAGAGAGAACATGCAAAATAATATCAAGAAAATCTCTCTAAAGAGCTCATCTACAGAAGTGTCAGAACAGGACTGTCTGAACACTTATTTGCTTAAGAAGAAGCAATCGTTTGAGACCCTATTACACAACGGCTATATGAGCCACATCATCAATTATCTCAATGGTATTATGAATCATCTTCAAACGGCTATATTCCAACAGAACATATAAATAGCCTCAAGGAAGAATTTGAAGATGTTGAACTCATTCACTTGGTTCAATCATTTGATCAGATGTATCAGAAAAACCTTATTGGTTGTTGACCATGCTTACTTGAATCAACCAAGTTGAAAAGGTTGAAAGAGAATCAACCATGCTGCTGATCTATTGATCAGTTAGTAAGAGTTGTAGTTGTTCAGTTGAACAACCAACCAGGATGTGCTTAATCTCAAATGAACCAAGAATGGTTTGAAGCCGCAAGTATACCTTGGTATTCCAATGATACGGGTGAGAATGTAGCCCATGGAAACCAATGGTTGGAGAACAAGGCTGAAGCTCAGATCCAGTATCTATCTAGCCAATTCTCAGAGGATGTCATTCCTCACATCAGAGGCAGGATTGTACCTAATTTATACACTTGTATCACTGTCTTAACCTTGTACTTAGAATTCAACCTTTGTATCCTGAGTAGTACTCAGTTAACCTCTAGTACAGGAAGAAGAATTAAGTTTATGTTTCGTGGAAACTTAAACTTAGTTCAAATTGTAAACACTTTATGTGTCTGAGAGCCTGGAGAGGCTTGGTGAAAGAAAAAATACTTAGTCGCAAAGCCTGGAGAGGCTATAGATTGAAAAGAATACTGCATGTGTTGCCTGGAGAGGTAGTTGAAAACAAAAGAATACTTAGTCGTAAGCCTGGAGAGGCTAGACTGAAAAAGAATACTGCATAAGTTTCCTGGAGAGGTAGTTGAAAACAAAGGAATACTCGTGTTGTCTGGAGAGACTGTACTCGTGTTGTCTGGAGAGACTTGTACTCGTGATGTCTGGAGAGACTGTACTCGTGATGTCTGGAGAGACTGTACTCGTTGTGTCTGGAGAGACTGTACTCATTGAGTTGCCTGGAGAGGCAGTTGATAAGCAAGAATACTCATTGAGTTGCCTGGAGAGGCAGTTGAAAACCAAAGTAATACTTGTGTTGGCCTGAAGAGGCTGTGAATAATACTTGTATCTGTGGATTCAGATAGTGGAAAATCCAGTGGTGGTTTGCCTCTGGGACTGGATGTAGCTCACGGATTTGTGAGTGAACCAGGATAAATTTTGTGCCTAAGTTCTCTTTCCCTTAATCTCTTTATTTACAGTTTTCATATTTATGTTGGGGATTGAAAAGTTATTTTCATAACAAACTTAACACAACAATTTCAATAAAATGATCTTTCATAAGAACAAAACATGAGATGTTTCTCATATCACTTAAAGCATTACAAAAAATGTCTTTTGAATTACTTCTAAAACAATTATCTGAAGTGAGTCTGGAAAGACCTCAGTTCAGAAATCTGGAGTAGACTTCAGACAATCTATAGTCATCTGAAATATTTCAGAAACAGTTTTGAAAAACATTCAATGTAATAATCTTCAGAAGATATCTTGAGAAGTATCTGTTTAAAATAATCTTAAGACTTAAAAGAAACTTTATTTTTCTTATCTTCCGCACGTTTTAATTATCTCTGATCTTAAGATTCATTTTAAACATTATTCATCTCATGATATAAATAAAAGATTTACAAGATTGACACGAAAAGCTTTTAAAACACTATTCAACCCCCCTTTTAGTGTTTCCTGTGGTTCTAACAAATACTAGTGCCATTAACTTGTCCAAGAATCCAATACAACACTCTAGGTCCAAGCATATTGATATAAAGCATCATTTCATAAGGGATCATGTCCAGAAAAATGAAATTGAGTTAAGATTCATAGAAACTAAATTTCAAATTGCTGATATTTTCACAAAACCTCTTGTAGAAGATAGGTTTGTATTTCTTAGAGATAGGATCAATATGGTAAAGCTAAATCCATAAATTATTTTTTTGGGTCAGAAGAATATTTCTTCTGGAATCTGACTTGTGATATATCTTCTGCAAACTGTATGGTAAGAGAAACATGATCTATATTGTGTCAATACATTTGACCATTTTGTACAGAAGATACTCCTTCTTCTGGAACCGTAGCATGACTGTGCAATCTTCTGAGAGAATTGCAATTCTGCAGAACCGAGAATATGTCAGAAAAGCATTCATGCTTGACCATTTGTCATGCTTGTAGTTGTTCAAGGTACTAGGATAGGTCATGTCTGACACAGTAGCCAAGAGAAATCATTTTATCAAAAAATGATTTTATATTGAAGTCAAATCCTAGGTAGAAGCCTCCCTTGTCCAGCTAAGGGTACAAAGTGGATTAAGGAAAGTGAACTTGTCCTTAGAAAAAAGGGGAAGTTAGTTATTGCACCAAAACAATAATTACTAGTTGACCGTTGAAAGCTACCTATCAATCCTAAAATACTGCGCACATTCTCTCCTTCTCTCTCCTCGATTCCTTCTCTCTCCCTCTGTGTTCAAATGGCTAGTAGCAGCGTGGTATATAGACTTTGCATTCACAGAGAGTAATTACACTGCCTCATTTCTTCTTTTCTCCTACATTCACACCATTCTGCTCATAAAAACCATCAAGGCTATGTTTTTGTCTTCCCCTCTAAAGATTCAAAATGAGAATCAAGTCTATTACCAATAAGAAAAATGTTTCTTCTCCCAGAGCATTTGAACACTCATACCGTAGCAATGAGAACCCAGAAGATGTAGGAAGGGAACTCGTTCCTTACTCTTAAGTCCTAGAGGTTCAACCTCTCACTACAACACAAAGCACTTTTAGCGACATTTATTTTTCCTTTTAGTGGTCATATAAATGGCCACAAAACATTTACCGGCAATTAATTATTAGCCATTGTATTTGGGGTCGGTAAAGTATTCCCGGCCATTACAAAGAGTGCTAGTAAAGGTCTAATTAATTGCCGGGAAAAGACACAATTTATAGCGGCATTATTATCAGCAATTTTTATGGCCACTGAAATAGGTGTCTTTTACATGAAATTGTGGATTAGCTATGATGTATTTCATAGTTCATCCCTAGCTAGTAGCATTGCCTATAAAAAATTTCATAATTAAATCGTATAGAGCTAAAGGGAAAAACAGTTGAAAAAAAAAGAGTATAGGATATAAAACACAGTCATTAGCATCTATAAAAGATTAACACTATAAAAAAGGAGCTCTTCGTCGGTGGGGGTGGAATCAGAAGCGTTGAAAAATTGTGTGCTATTAAGAGAAAGGATTATTAAATTAGGGATTAGGGTTTTCGAATGAAGTTATAGAGCTGAGAATCGAGAGGAAGAAGGAGATCAAAGTTACAAAACCATAAATGCATAATATGTTTTCAGTGAAGAAGGAAATCAAAGTGATAGGCCTATGGCATTCTTTGTTCCAGTACAGTGATTGCGCGGGTAATTATCATTTTTTTACCGGTAATTTATAAGAATAGCCATTGAAGATTAATTTTTAACGGCTAATATTTATTAGTCACAAAAAAATTGAATTAGGCAGAAAAATACTGGCAATCAGTTTATTTCCACTAAATAATGGTCGCTAAAGTTAAATTTTGTTGTAGTGTCTTTCTGCAGAACCATCCCCTATGCAGCCAACTCATCCTTCTGCTGCACCTTCATCTTCTACAGCCCCATCTTCCTCAAATGCTCAAGCCTCTACTGTTCCAATAGTTCATGTCAGAAGATTTGACAGATTAAGAGCTGGACCCGGTTTCCATTCCTTTGGAAATGATCCAGATAATCCCATTGGAATTGACCCTCATTCTTCAACCTCAAATAGAGAACCCAAATCCCCTAGTAATGAAGAACAGAAATCTGAAGAAGAATCTAGTGAGAGCAAGAATGAAGAAGATACTGAAAGTGATCCTTCTGAAGGATCAGAAGATACAAACCTAGACCTTTTTCAAGATAAGGAAATGCTAAAGACCTTCTATGATAAATGGGAATGGAAGAATGTAATCCCTGGAAGAATCTTTCTGCTGAGGGAAATCAGAAAAGGTGGATGGAATGTTGGACATTTTGTCCAGAAGCAAGGATGGGGTGACTATCTTCTTATCAGGGAACCAATCTACCCAAGGCTTGTAAAGGCCTTCTATGCTTCCGCAAGCAAATATAGGAGTGATGGTAACTCCTTGGTGGTAGACATTAAAGGCACAACAATGGTTCTGACCCCTGAAACAATAGAAGAAGCTATAGGAATTCCTTCTTGTGATACCAAGTTGTATGATGATAATTGGTATGCTTTTTGCAGGCATCACTAAAGAAGAAGTAGCCAAAAAGGTTCTCTGTCAACCTGACTCTCCCCTCCTTTCTAGCAAACTTATTCCAATTTGTAGGTTATTTCACAAAATCTGTTGCTATTCACTTCTCCCAAGGGCTGGAACTCTAGAAAGAGTGACAGATCAAGATCTTCTGGTAATGTACCATCTTCTTAGTGGTAAACCTTTCTCACTCTCTTACCTCATTCTTAGGAGTATGATATATTCTGCCAACCCTCAAAGAGCATATGTCAGTCTACCCTATGGCATGGTCCTAACAAGAATATTTAGACACCATCATGTCCCTCTAGAGGAAGAAGAAAGTACTGACACTGGCACCTTCTTTGGAAAGATCAATGTCAAGAAAATGAAAATTGGAAAGCCTGCGCCCTTTCAATTCTTTTCCAGTAGTAGTGAAGAAGCTTCTGAAGGGCCTAAAGCTCCCAGAACAAAGAAGAAGAAGGAAGAATTTCAAACCTTCTCCAGGAAAAGGAAAGGTCTTTCAAAAGGTGCTTCTGGAGAAACCTCTAATAAAATGCAGAAGGTCAATCCTTCTTCTGAAGAAAAAGAGGAATCAACAAATCCTTCTCCACCTGCTTCATTTACCTATGAAATGAATGAGGATAAAACAATTGAAGATATAGGTGAGGAAGCTGTCTCACAGCTACAACCATCTTCTGATGATACAGAAGCTACTAATAAGGAAACTGACAGTGCTTCTGCAGAAGGATTAGCTGCTGACACTTTAGCTATGATGGCTAAAAACTACTCAGAACCACCATCCTATGACCCATCTATGCCCATTCTTTGAACCCAATCTCCTACCAGAACAGAACCTCATATAGAAGCAGTGTAGAAGGAGGATGTGCAGTCAGTTCCTTCTACTGGAACTTTTGGCACTGATATGGTAAACTAGTTCCTTGCTTCTCCAATTATTGATTCTAGTATTCCTATTGTTGCTCCTATTAGGGACAATATTCCTGTTATATCTTCTCATCTTTCATCCATGAATACCTTTCTTCAGCAGCTAAGTTCAGAAAAGGTCTCAACACCTCCTTCTGAACCTGCAGAGAAACATGATCAGGCTATGAAGACCTCTGTTGTTGCCTCTGACCCACCATCTTCTTCAAACTCAATGGAAAAGCAAGTAAAGAAGATTAAGGCTGATATGAAGAAGCTATTCTCAAATGTGAATACCCTTCAGAACATTGTGAATGAGATGATAGAGAGGTTCACTCAACACCATTTCTGGTTCAACAACTTTGGGCTCCTTGTAATTGCACCACAGGCTCCTCAGATGCCTTTTGCACCTTTCCAGCCTCCTCAAAACATCCTCTAGCCTACTACCTCATCATCCTCTGATCACTCTTCTCCTTCCAAATAGAGGATGATGATTCTGCTTCTCCTTGTGCTTATGGCTTCTTTTTGATTGATGACAAAGGGGGAGAAGTAGTATAAGTAGTAGTTCATTGTTATAAGTAGTAGATTGTTTGGAGGTACAATATTTTGATGCAACTTTGATTAAGTTTTTTGATTATGAATCATTTACTTAATGAATGATGTATTCTGCAAAATGTTAGTTGAATGGTATGCAGCCTAATATTCTGTGAATTATGCAATCTGTTGCTGCATAAATCAAAGTGACAAATCATAAAATTTACTTCATACATTATTAATAAAAATCCCCTCAAAATAACAGCATAAATTCAGGGGAAGTTTGATAAAAGTTTTTTATCAGAATTATAACAATGTTATATTTGAAGGGTTGTCATCATCAAAAAGGGGGAGATTGTAAGGTCCAAGAATCCTCCTAAAATAGTTTTAATAATGACAACTATCAAAATTAACTTGCCATAATTCTGATTTATGAGGAACTAATCATTTCTCTTGAGAATATGTCAAAGAAGATACAGGTGACTTTCTGCAGAAGATATAAGACATGTTCAGAAGAAAGAAACTAGTCTTAATTGCTATATCAACCTTGGAAAGATGCTTCAAACTATTTAAGAATGTTGAATTAGTGGATGAAAGAAAGAAAGTCGTTGAGACAATCAAAGGAAATCTTCTGTAACTTAACTTCAGAAGTTAACAAGTTTTCCAGAAGATACAATCAGCACTTCCACAGAAGGAACCAAGACAAGTACTTAAGATAACTCCAAGATGAAGATTGCATTACTTAAAGTACAGCACCATTCTCTAAAACCTTCTAATCAGATTCCTAAGATTGAAGAAGAACAGAGTTGCTTTAGAAGGAAGATTCATTTTTGAGAAAAGTGAAGAAGAAGTATTTGTATAAGGTTCATGACTTCCTGAGATTTCCAAGGAGTAAAATAAACAAAATAAAATTCAGGAGACTCCCACAAGTCTATAAAGTCCTAAAATCATCTGTAGAAGCAAAAGGACTGATCTGCAGAAGGAACCTGATGACAGACTTTCTGCATAAGATACAGAATCCATTAAAACATGTTTATCTCTTTTCTGAGGCTGCAACTGAGTCAAATAAGCTTAAATTAAGTTTTATCCATCCACTGAATGTTATCAGTATGCTTACAGAAGAAAGAGCCTCAGAAAGTACAAGAATTGTATTCTGCAGAAGATAGGTCTCAAGAAGAAGAGACCAGTCAAAGTGACAGCTGCACCTGCATGTGACAACTGCTGTGTGACAGAGACAACTTATGGAATGATAGCTGGGGATGCAAGCAACCTCCCCAACGGCTAGTTGCTATTCATTCCTATAAAAGGATGTGTTCTTTTCACATTTTGGACACACCTCTCTCCAGAAGATAAAAAGTGCTCAGATCACAGTCTCGATCTTCTGGAACAATTTCTCTCTCCTCAGATTCATAAGTTTGTGCTTCTACAAGTCATTGAGGGGGATCTGGCTCATTACTCATCTTCTATTGTGCTAAATATGTACTTATTTTGAGCCTTATACTTACTTTATTCTTCTATTTCATCTTGTAAAGTCTCAAGAGGGCTTGAAATTGATTGTGCCTCTTGTGGCAGTGAGGTGTAAGTATTTACAGAGAGGATTCTCAAGTTAGGTTGATCTGAGTTTATCACAGTTTCTGCAGAAGGAGTTATGCAGCATTCTGTATTGGCTGAATCTTCTGCAGAAGGTTCTGCAGTAGGCATAAAGCTTGAAAACTATGTTGAGTGAAACTGTGTTAAGCCTGAAGAGGCTAGAGAAAGAATACTAGTGGTAGTAAGTACCCAAGGAAGTTGTAATTTGTTTGTTGAGTGAGAAAATCCTACTTGGAGTAGGGACTGGACGTAGCCTCAGGTTGGAAGAGGTGAACCAGTATAAAAATCTATGTGCAATCTTCTCTTCCCTATTATCCTTTATTACTGCATGTGCATGAAACTATTTTGAAAACTATCTAATACCTAACTAAGTGTTACTCACTAAAATTCTAAGAAGGAATTCTATCTTCTGCATATTGCATTATACCTAACTTCTATCTTCTGGTGGATAATCTTTTAGTACTAAGCCAAGTCTAACTTGAGCAGACAAAGTATTAAAGAATTTGCAGAAAATTTTATTCAATCACAATTCAACCCCCCTTCTTGTGATTGAAACTTCACCTTCACCATAGGCTGCTAAGAAGAAGAACCTGTAGGATTAAGAGGCATAGAGTATGGAGAGAGCTACAAACTGGAGACCCGAATTTGGGGAGAGATAGGTAAGGATAAAACCGCGTAGGATATACTCAGGATATGAGGTACCGCAAAGTTAGGGGGATCAGAGTGCACAGCAGAAACCTCAACCAATTTCCAGTAGGGTTAGAAACCTCGGAGGAGGCAGGGTAACCCGGGGAAATGAGCATTAATCCTATTTATAGCCTAAAAGAGTGGTCATGAATAGAAAGAGGCAAGGAAAATTAATTATATCCTAAGTGGGTGTTGAACCCACAACCCCAAGCTATCCTAAGCCTTAAACTAGGTGCCTCATTAAAGGAAAAGTAAGGAGGAAAATAAAACTCAAATAAAATACAAAGTATCAAACAATAGACTTGAGGTCATGAACATGTGGCCTATTTAGGAAAATTAAAAATAACCCAAGTAAGGAAATTATCAAATAATTGTTTGGCGTGCATGACCCATATGAAGAAGGGTCAAATGGTGTCTTTAAGAAGAAAGTCAACATAGTCATAGGTTGTAGGACATGGTCCTAAACATCATGACACCCTAATTCCCCTAGCTCTCATCCATTATATCAGCAGCTTGTCCGTGACTTCTAGGCAGAAGCCATCATCGCGTGTCTTTTCTAATCAAATTAGTCCCTATTTATTTAAAAAATTAAGATTGTGTTTGATAAGGTATATTTAGTTAGCTCAAAAGCTTAAATTAATAGTTGAAATCATTTTAGTTGTATTTGGTAAGGTAGCATTTTTTAGTAATTATTAGCTTTTTAGTAGTTTTTTTATGAGAAGTTACTTGAGGTAGATTTAAAAAAAAAAACTCTTTTTCAGCTACTAGCTGAAAAATTATTACAGTTAAATCCCTCAATAATTTTCACTCATCATTTTTAGTCCCCGATATTGATTCTACTGTTAATTGTGGATATGTTGAATATCTATAATAGTGACCAATATTTGAGAAGTACCCTGACACATTATATAAGAGTGTTACCCTACTTAAACTCATTCAGAGAGTCAAATTTCATGCCCGACTTGAACTAAATTCTTTGTACATTTCCTCCTTCCTATATATCATAAACAATCTTTGAATGAGTTTGCAGATGCTAGCAATGTTGTATAATGTGCCAGGATGCTGCACATATGATTATTGACTATGATGGGCATTAGACACATCCGTATTTAAAAGCGAAATCAACATCAGGGACTAAAAAACATAACTTAAATATTTTATAAGGATTAAATGAAAAAGAAAAATTTTCCATGGACAAAAATCAAAACTTGGATATTTTATAGGGACTAAAAAGTTACTTTACCCTTTTTATATCATTTTACCATTTTCAACTAGTTTTACCAAATACTTTCAATCAAATCAGCTATTTTTTAACTTTCAGCTAGCTTTTAACTTTTAGTTAGCTTTTCAGCTAGTTTTACTGTAACATCCCGGAAATTATAATCTAGAAATATCGTGGAAGCCTTAGGCTGTGAATTCGGCCAAGGAAAGAAAGGTTAGAAGTAATATGAGAACTTGGGGGGCTTGAGTTTGTATTTTGATAAGAAGTAGGGAATGTAGTAAGAGCTATTAGTTTAAGAGAATTTAGAAGGGAAACCAGGTATTAAGCCAAACACAATTGTAGAATTAACTTAGAAGAAATCACACCTTAAGATGGGGAGGATTATAGATATAAAGATGAGATTGAAGGTGGGGGGCGTTGAATGAGGGAATTAGATATAGGAGGAAGGGATTAGTTAGAGGAGTGCCAGAGATGAGCGAACAGATTCGAATGAAAGGAAGAGGTTAATACACTAGGAATAGAGGGGGAGAAAGGAGTAAGAGTCAAGAAAGGAAGAATTTGAGTTTAGGTGGGCTCGCTCAAGCGAGGGACAGGGCAGAGAGGAGGGGAGTCTCTGAGTTGAGGCTCGCTCAAGCGAGCAAGGGGTCCTCTCAGGCTCGCTCGAGTGAGAACCCCTACAGCATCAGGGGTACTCTCTGAGTTGGGGCTCACTCAAGCGAGCGGATCCTCGCTTGAGCGAGTGAGCATTTTCAACAATGTTTTGTGTTGCTCGCTTAAGCGAGCATATCCTCGCTTGAGCGAGGACGTGCAGATTCAGTTTTTAAAAATGGAGAGCTAGGGCTTTTGGCCCTTATTTCTCTCATTTTCTCTCTTTCTAGAAAGAGAAGTTAGAGAGAGAAGGGGGAGATTGAAGGGAGAAGTTTGGTTTGAAGCCACCCACACCGTTCAAGGAGCTTGGATCTTCATTCCCATCCCTTTATTCTTCCTATTTCCTCCATTAGAGGTGAGTGTGGTTCACCCACTCACTTTCATTTTGAATGAATACCCATGTATGCTCCCTATTCTTACTTTCCTTGCTTACATTATTTGATTATGGTTGATTAGAGATGAATCTAGGGTTGATGGTTGCATAGATTGATTGTATGCTCTCATGGCTTAAACCCTAGGTTAGAAGATTTGGGATTTTTGTGTAATAGTTGTATATTGATGTTGAGACCTTGGAGGAGTTATAGATTCATGCAAATGCTCATGCTCATGAAATTATTGTCATTTCTCATATCCTTAATCCATTCATGTTCAAGAGGAAAATGATTTGGATCTTTAGACCCCATGTTAAATATAAGGATTTGAGTCCTTGGACTTCATGTTTAAATGCAAGATTTGGGTCCTTGGACCTCATGTTTAAAAGAGGAAATTATTGTATGAATCTATCATAGTTAAGGGGTAAGGTCCTAGTGGCCTTCAGGAACGACGGTCCCTGTTAGCCTAAGCTCGGTCTAACCTTCACAGATAAGGGAAAGACCCCTTGGGTGTTGGGTTAAACACTTCACAGTTTTCATCTCGGTGCAGTAAGTGTCATTCATGTTTAATGCCTCAATTGACTTACATATTGATTGTTGCATTTCATCTGCTTGATATCCCCACACTGCATGTTTTATCAAATTCACTGGGACTCTAGTCTCATTATACGTTGTGGTTTATGTTTAGATATACAGGGTTCCGGACTAGACGCTTGACTGGGGGCACGAGTGTAACATCCTGAATTTTATTAAGTAAAATAAAAATAAATTAAATTAATAAAGTAGAAGAAATAAATAAATAAATAATAGGATTAATATTATGAGTAGTTTTATCCATAAGGTTATTTAATAAATAATAAGAATAATAAATAGAATAAGTGGGTTGAGAATGTGCCTAGCCCAATTAAGTATTTATTTAAGGAGGGGTTCTCAGTTCACCCAAATCCTTAATCGTAAAATCATCAGAGAGCGAAACGCTAAGGAGGGGAGAAACGATGTCTCAAGAAGGGGTTGCTGCAGAATAATCATTGGGTGTTGCGGTTCGATTTTCACTTCAAGGTACGGTGAGGGAGAGGGTGCTGCTTGTATGTGCATGTGGGAGTGTTTGTGTAGTAAGGGCAACCATAAGACGCTCTAAGGTTTTAAATTCGATTGATATATGTTTATATTGAGTATGGATGATGAAAATTGTTTATTGATGAATGATTTGATGAATCTTGATGAGTTCTTGAATGAAATTGAAGAGGATAGCGAAAATAGCGAAAGGGGTAAATAAGGGTTTGATGATTTCGGGTTTTGATTGAATAACTGTATAATAGTGTTTAAGATTGATTATTTCAATGATTTTGTTTGATAAAAACATGTTGGATCGAAGTATAAACGATAAGGATTGAGTAGGGATTGAAGAAGGGGAGAAAAAAGGGCAAAAACGTTGTGCTGTCGCGTTTTACGTAACTCGCGCTGCAACTTGCGCTACAGCGCAAGTTGAAGCGTGAACTCTTTGGAATCTGCGCTGCAGCGCAGGTTGGGGCGCAGATCGCAGATTTCTGTTTTGGTGTAATTTTGAGGATGGTTTTCCTTAACAAGTGTTATTTTGTGGAATTGAGGGATGTAATTAGATGTCTAAAGTGTGTTGATTGTGGTATGAATATGATGATATGACATATCCCTGATGATAGATGTTTACTATACCATGATGTATGACGATAATGAATTGAGATATTGAGTTTATGATGATGCTTGATGATGCTTATGATGATTTATGATGATGATGAGGATTAATGATGTTTATGATGATTTAAGATGAGAATGATTGATGATGATTTTGTGGTGATGATGATGATGATGTATTTAACCTAATGATGTTGATTATGCATTAAGCATGCGAGTATTGTACTTGAGATACACAAGCCCAATGAGGGGTGGGGTGTACTCAGGGAGGTCATTGTACTTGAGATACACAAGCCCAGTGAGGGTGGGGTGTAACTCAGGGAGGTGATTGTGGTACTTGAGTATAACTCAGGGAGGTGAGTAATGATTATGATAATATTGAATATGGTACCTGAGGTGTACAAGCCTAGAGTGGGGTGAAGTACAACCCACGGAGGTGAATGATGATTATGATGATATTGGTGACTATGATGATTATGATGATATTGATGATGTTGTTGGTGTATATGATAATGGATGAATATGTCTTATATATGCTTATATAAAAATGAGTTATATGATGATGCTATGATTTTGTGATGAGGAAATGAGTAATAAGCGCTGAGAATAGAGTAGGCGAATTATTTGGTGAATGAGGATAGGAGAATTATATGATGATATTGATGTTTGTTATATGATGAATTATAGGTGATATTATTTGATGAATTATGTGATGTTTGAGTATGTGGTGTGATTAATGCTGATGTTGCCTATATGAGGGTGAGGATAGGGTAGCCTCCTATGTGTATGTATGAGTAGTATTCTTTTCCTCACAGTTACACTGTGGTTATTTTACAGGTGAGGATGGAGACACAACTGGTGTCGAGTTTTTATTAAAGGGAATGTTGCTCTGGTACATGTGACATCAGGGCATATTATTGGGGGTTCTTTTCTTTATGTTCTAGATAGGAAGGATTGTTGCAAACATTTTTAAATGCCTTACATGGCGAGTATGATGTTTTATTATTGATAGTTTAGAGATTCCGCTGCTTGAGTATTTTTAAAACCTTTTGAGTTCTATTCTTTATTTTAATTGAGTTGTTTTGAATCGATGAAGTTTTAATGAGGAGTTATGTGAACCTTTTTACTCATTGTGGGACATTACCTTTTTGATATTTCGATTTATTAATTATATAATAGTTCGGGGTAGAAGGGTGTTACATTAGTTGGTATCAGAGCAGGTCGGTTCACCGACCTTGAGTTATGAGTTTACTGTGCTTCTGTGGTGCTAATGTGTTATGTTGATTGAGTGAATTATATTGCTTTGAGTTAACTATTTGTTTGATTGGTTGGTTCATCGACCTTGAGTTATGCGTTTGGTGTGCTTCTATGGTGTTATTGTGATGATTTCTTGATTGTATTGAGTGTGGAAACGCCAGCTAGAGGGTTAGTTTCTACTTCTGATGTGTGCTTAAATTGTTTATTCATGTTGAAGGTAAAGAACACCTAGTTAATTTGATCTGTTTGCCTTTGAGTCAACTAGATATTATTCTTGGTATGGACTGGTTATCTTCCGACATGTCCTATTGGATTGTTCTGGTGAAGCAGTTATCTTTGATCGACCTGTTGAGAGGAGTCCTTTCTAGAGTTGTTCATCTCGGAAAATTCGAGGACGAATTTTTCTTTTAGGAGGGGAGAGTTGTAACATCCTGAATTTTATTAAGTAAAATAAAATAAAATTAAATTAATAAAGTAGAAGAAAAAAATAAATAAATAATAGGATTAATATTCTGAGTAGTTTTATCCATAAGGTTATTTAATAAATAATAAGAATAATAAATAGAATAAGTGGGTTGAGAGTGGGCCTGGCCCAATTAAGTATTTAAGTAGGGGTTCTTAGTTCACCCTAATCCTTATTCGTAAAATCTTCAGAGAGCGAAACGCTAAGGAGGGGAGAAATGACGTCTCAAGAAGGGGTAGTTGCAGAATAATCATTGAGAATTAAGTATTGTTGCGGTTCGATCTTCACTTCAAGGTACGGTGAGGGAGAGGGTGCTGCTTGTATGTGCATGTGGGAGTGTTTGGGTAGTAAGGGCAACCATAAGACCCTCTAAGGTTTTAAATTCGATTGATATATGTTTATATTGAGTATGGATGATGAAAATTGTTGATTGATGAATGATTTGGTGAATCTTGATGAGTTCTTGAATGAAATTGAAGATGATAGCGAAAATAGCGAAATGGGTAAATAAGGGTTTGATGATTTGGGGTTTTGATTGAATAACTGTATAATCGTGTTTAAGATTGATTATTTCATTGATTTTGTTTGATAAAAACGTGTTGGATCGAAGTATAAACGTTGAGGATTGAGCAGGGATTAAAGAAGGGGAGAAAAATGGGCAAAAACGCTGTGCTGTCGCGTTTTACGTAACTTGCGCTGTAACTTGCGCTACAGCGCAAGTTGAAACGTGAACTCTCTGGAATCTGCGCTGTGTAACATCCTAAATTTTATTAGGATAAATATTAATTAAATTAAATAGATTAATTAAGAAAATAATTAATTTAATGGGAAATAAATAATAGGAGTATTGCTATTAGTAGTTTTATTTCGTAAAGATAATTTTAATTGAAAATAGAATAATGGGGGGTGAGAGTGGGCCCAAGCCCAATTAGTTATTTCAGTAAGGAGGGGTTAACAGAGTACCCTAATCCTTATTCGTATCATTTGTCAGTAAGCGAAACGCTAAGGAGGGGAGAAACGGAGTCTCAAGAGAGATCTGCTGTGGAGTGAACGCCAAGAATCCAAGAAAGGACTTCCTTGCTATGATCAAAGCTTCGCTTAAGGTACGGTGGGGGAGAAGGTATTGCCTGTATAAGCATGTAGGGGATGTTTGGGTAGTAATCTAAGATGTATAATTTGAATTTATGAATGAATAACTGAGAATGATGATATAATCTGGTGATTGATGATTTATTGTTTGTGTATTGACAAATTATTGAATGAGAGTAAAGATGATATTGAAGATAATTGAAAAAGGGGTGATTAGGGATTGAGAAATTGGGGTTTTGATGAATTGATGGTATAATCTGCAATAGATTGATGATTTATTGAGTATTTGATGTTATTAATGAGTATGAATGATGCTTAGACGAAAAAGACTGATTAGGGATTGATTGGATGGGTTTTAGAGGGGTGAGAAATCGTGAAATCTGTGATTTGCGTCACGGGTAATCGATTACCAGATGTGGTAATCGATTACCAGAGTGTTATGGGCAACCCAGAAGCACTGTTTGCTTGCTGGTAATCGATTACAGGGGTGTTGTAATCGATTACCAGAGAGTTTGTTTGCGGGTAATCGATTACAGAGGTGCTGTAATCGATTACCAGAGAGTTCGCTTGCGGGTAATCGATTACAGGGGTGTTGTAATCGATTACCAGAGACCTTGTTTGCGGGTAATCGATTACTAGAGGTTGGTAATCGATTACCAGAGTGGATTTTGAGATCCTAACTGTTTGATGATGATTGATGTTGTTTGAGAGTACTTTATAATGAGTATGGTGTTGATGATTAATGATGTTTGATGAGGATTGCGATGCTTATGATGATGTATTATGATGATAATTGATGATGAGTGTGATGATGTATTATGATGATAATTGATGATGAGTGTGATGATGATAATGATGTCGGTGTATATCACCTTATTATGATGATGTTTAATGATGAGCATATTGATGTATGATGATGATGATAAGTGTATATCACTTTATAATGATGATGTTTGATGATGAGCATGTTAATGCATGATAATGATGATTTATGATGATGGTGTATATCACCTTTTGATGATGATGTTATCTAAGTTGTGCGGGCCCATAGAGGGGGTACAACTTAGGAGAGATGCCTTGAGCATATGTGATGAGACCTGAATTGTGTGGGCCCATAGAGGGGGTACAATTCGGGAGGTGAACTGAGTTGTGCGGGCCCATAGAGGGGGTACAACTCAGGGGATCAAGATGGGGCGTTCGATGCACGGGCCCATAGAGGGGGTGCAACCTAGGAGTGATTGTACGGGCCCATAGAGGGGGTACAACCTAGGGTCGAATGTCGTTGTGCGGGCCCATAGAGGGGGTACAACCTATCGGATAGTGTGTGGTAACCCCGGTAGACCACCTTGGTACTAACTAGAGTGATTGACGAGGTGCACCCATTGTGTGGAGTTCTAAGTCATGATCTTTGGGTAGACGATGAGAGGAGTATTGATGTGTGATATTTCATGATGAAATGGTGTTATTAAATGATGTTATGAATATTGATGATGATGAGTATTATGTGTGAGAATAGAATATATGATTATTTGGGTGAATGATGGTATGAGAACTATATGATGATATATGAATGAGATTATGATGATGATAAGCTTGATGAATGTATAAAGGATATGTTTATGTGTTGAGAATAGGAATGATGGTATGACATGTATACGTTGATATAGATGGTTGAATATATGTTGAGTTTTAGATGAATGTTATTCATTGGTGATTTAATGTATTGATGGCATGATGTAATGATGTTGTGGGTGAGGATGGGTATTCTCTATGTGTATGTATAGGTAGTATTCCTTTTCCTCACCGTATTCTGTGGATATATTTTACAGGTGTTGGGGAGGACATGACTGGTGTCGACTATGATTAAAAGGGTATGCTCTGATAGATGTGACATCAGGGTGTATTCGGGATGTTTTAATATGTTTCTAAATTAGGAGTATTTTGTGAACTTTTGGATGTCTTCTATGGCAGTAGACTAATAGTAGTTATTTTTATGAATTGGAGATTCCGCTGCTTATTATTTAAATTATATTTGAAAGTTTAATTTCTTTTAATAAAGTCATTTTCGAACTATGAGATATTATAAGAGTGATTGTGAACCTTTTTACCTAACGTCGGACATTCCCTTTTCTAAACTGCAATTTCTTTAATATATAAGAGTATGGGGTAGAAGGGTGTCACACGCTGCAGGTTGCGCCGCAGCGCAGGTTGGGGCGCAGATCGCAGATTTCTGTTTTGGTGTAATTTTGAGGATGGTTTTCCTTAACAAGTGTTATTTTGTGGAATTGAGGGATGTAATTAGATGTCTAAAGTGTGTTGATTGTGGTATGAATATGATGATATGACATATCCCTGATGATAGATGTTTACCATGCCATGATGTATGACGATTATGAATTGAGATATTGAGTTTATGATGATGCTTGATGATGCTTATGATGATTTATGATGATGATGAGGATTAATGATGTTTATGATGATTTATGATGAGAATGATTGATGATGATTTTGTGGTTATGATGATGATGATGATGATGATGATGTATTTAACCTTATGATGTTGATTATGCATTGAGCATGCGAGTATTGTACTTGAGATACACAAGCCCAGTGAGGGGTGGGGTGTAACTCAGGGAGGTGATTGTACTTGAGATACACAAGCCCAGTGAGGGGTGGGGTGTAACTCAGGGAGGTGATTGTGGTACCTGAGTATAACTCAGGGAGGTGAGTAATGATTATGATAATATTGAATATGGCACCTGAGGTGTACAAGCCTAGAGTGGTGTGAAGTACAACCGAGGGAGGTGAATGATGATTATGATTATATTGGTGACTATGATGATTATGATGATATTGATGATGTTGTTGGTGTATATGATGATGGATGAATATGTCTTATATATGCTAATATAAAAATGAGTTATATGATGATGCTATGATTTTGTGATGAGGAAATTAGTAATAAGCGCTGAGAATAGAGTAGGTGAATTATTTGGTGAATGAGGATAGGAGAATTATATGATGAATTATAGGTGATATTATCTGATAAATTATGTGATGTTTGAGTATGTGGTGTGATTAATGCTGATGTTGCCTATATGGGGGTGAGGATAGGGTAGCCTCCTATGTATATGTATGAGTAGTATTCTTTTCCTCACCGTTACACTGTGGTTATTTTACAAGTGAGGATGGAGACACAACTGGTGTCGAGTTTTGATTAAAGAGAATGTTGCTCTGGTACATGTGACACATCAGGGCATATTATTGGGGGTTCTTTTCTTTATGTTCTAGATAGGAAGGATTGTTGTAAACATTTTTAAATGCCTTACATGGCGAGTAGGATGTTTTATTATTGATAGTTTGTAGATTCCGCTGCTTGAGTATTTTGAAAACCTTTTGAGTTCTATTCTTTATTTTAATTGAGTTGTTTTGAAATGATGAAGTTTTAATGAGGAGTTATGTGAACCTTTTTACCCGTTTTGGGACATTACCTTTTCGATATTTTGATTTATTAATTATATAAGAGTTCGGGGTAGAAGGGTGTCACAACGAGTTCATGTTTGGACCCGGAGAGGCCTAAGCCATCGATTTAGGAATTAATTTGTATAGGCTTTGACTGTATTCTCTTGATGGGATATTTTGATACATGAAGAGCCTAGGGGCCTTTTTAATCATGTCATGGTGCATGTATGATTGTATCTCGTTAAGCTTGTATATTTATATTGTATGTTGAGTTGAGCCTATGTTGGCATATGATTGGATGTATTTAATGATTTATTGATGTTGAGCTTAAGTAATTGTTGGATTACCTAAGCGATTGTTATGTGTCTCATGTTGATATCGGTAATGCTCAAAATAATATCATATACTTGGGAAGTAGTGCTTCTAACGAGTATTATTCTTGAATTCAGAAATTAGGACGTTACATTTACGGAACATACATTAAATTTAAAATCTTACCCTTTGCAAATTAGTCACTACAAGAAGGATTCACCTCTCTTTTTTTTTTCCAATTCAATAATCCCAAGCTAGGTTGCTTCAAAACCTTTCCTACTTGCTAATTTTATTTATACTTAAGGATATTAATTAGATATGCGTTCATTTAATTATGCCACATTATTTTTTTTTTAATTACACATTATTTTCTTCCGTTTTTAAATGATTAGGATTTGCTGTGAAATATGTATATTGTTTACATGATTATTTAAACCATATTCAATTATTATATTATAATTCACACATGGCTATTTAATTTATAGTTAGCAATTAATACACTTATTTGTCTATTTGTTTAGTAATACAACATTTTGTTCTTCTTCTTCAAAACCAATCACGCTCCCTTTCTTTCATATATTTACTCTCATTTATCATTATAGGATTTAAATGTTTCATATCAGATTAATAGACAATATTTTCACAACACACCGCTAATAAAATATATAAAACACTGGGGCAACTTAGCAAGACAAGGAGGGACTATTTTCGTATTTCCAAAATTAATAGAAACAGGTTACCAGTAATGAATCTTAGCCAGGGTTTTATTTTTGAATGTAATTCATTTGCAGAAACTTGTTGTATGTTACCATGTTTTTGACATTCTTCACAAGACTTAGCAAAAATATGACAATCTTTGGCCATTGAAGGCTAAAAGAAAAGTTTTCTTTTCAAAACCCATTCCACTTTCCTTCCTGCTTGATGAGCCCCACAAGCTCCCTCATGAACTTCAACTATAGCCAAATAAGATTCAGACTCACCTAAGCATCGAAGTGAATTTCCATCAACAAACCTTTTGTAGAGCTCCTCACCTAAAATAACATAAGTAAATACTTTATATTTCAACTTTTTATCTGCTGAAGGTGTGGGATTTCGAAGGAAAACTATAATTTCTTTTCTCCAATCATTAGAATCAAGAGTATTTACATTCAAAATCTCTAATTCCTTCATTGGAAAATTTTCTCAAATGTCCAGGGCTTTCCTCAAAATTACAATTGAAATCTTATACCGAGAAGCTACTTGGCCTAATTCATTAGCTTTGTAATTCTGGATTCGAAACACATGTTCAATTTTTGCTTCATCAAACATTTTTAGAAGTTCAGTTGCTCGAATCAAATACTTAGCTAATTTTAAATCCAAACATTTATATTCTCGAGTCAATTGTCTTATGACTAACTGAGAATCTCCATGAATGAGGACACTTTTAGCTCCTAAGGAAACTAAAGTTTCAAATCCGACTATCACAACTTCATTTTCAACCGCATTATTTGAATAGAGATATTTAATTTCGAACATAATTCAAGTTGGAAAACCTTTTGGTGAAATTATTAATGCGCTAATTCCAGTTCTAATTTTGTGTTTAGAACCATCGAAATACATTTTCCAAGGTTTCAAACCAATATACGTTATATTTTAAATTTCGATTGGAGGATGGTCGACCAAAAAATCAGCAACCACTTGTCCTTTAATTTCTTTTAAAGGGACAAACTTTAAAGAAAACTCAATTAAAACTAATGCCCATTTTCCAACTCTACTATAAAGAATAGGTTTCAACAACATGTGCTTTATTACGTTGAAATGAGAAATTACAATAACATCACAAGGATTGATGTAATATTTCAACTTAGTACATGAAATGTATAAACACAAACATAATTTCTAAATAACACAATATCTAGTTTCTGCATCGTTAAGAACCCTACTTAAATAATAAATAGATCTTTCGATACCATTTTCATCTTCCTGAGCCAGCATACTCCCTATCGTGGCCTCCGAAGTAGAAATATACAACTTAAGTGGCTTCCTTTTCACAGGAGGGGTCATAATTGGAGGGGTTGTCAAATATCTCTTATTTTCCTCAAACACTCTTTGATGCTCTGCCTCCCATATGAAGTGTTATTCTTTCTTTAACTTCAACAAAGGTGAAAACACTTTCGTCTTTCCTGAAAAGTTTGAAATAAATCTTCGAAGGAAGTTAACTTTTCCAAGGAAAGACTGCAACTACTTCTTAGTAGAAGGTGGAGATGCTTCTAGAACTGCTTTAGTCTTATTTTTATCGATCTCAACACCTTTCTGATGGACTAGAAAGCCCAAAAAGTTTCCTACAGAAACCCCAAAAGCACATTTAATAGGATTCATATTTTAGACCATGTTTTTATCATTCTTTCGAAAGCTTGTTTTAAATGATCTAAATGGAAATCTTTTGATTCAGATTTAACCAAAACATGATCAATATAAACATGCATGAATTTTCTTATTAAATCATGAAAATTCGAATTCATGGCCCTCTAGTAAGTAGCACCAACATTTTTAAGCACAAAGGAGATCACAACCCATTCATAGGATCCAACTGCACCAGGACAACGAAAAGTTTTTTTCGAAACATCTTCTTCGGCATTAAAAATTTGATTATACCCTGAGTATCCATCTAACATATTTAACATTTCATTTCCTACTGTCGAATCAATCAACATATCAGCAACGGGCATAGGATATTCATCCTTTGGAGTTGCAGCATTAAGATCTCTAAAATCTAAACAAACTCTTAATGTTCCATTTTTCTTAATAACAGAAACTATATTAGAAATCCAATCAACATACCTATTTGTTTGATTTAACTTAGCCCTTAGAAGCCTTTCAATCTCCTCCTTGATCTTCACAATAATCTCTGGAGCAAACCTTCTAGGAGCTTGCTTTACTTTTCTTCCTGGGAAAATTGGAAATTTATGCTCAATCATTTCTCGAATCAAACTAGACATTTCATGATAGTCCCAAGTGAAACAGTCCTTGTATTCTCTTAGCAAGTCAATAATCTTTTCCTTAAAACTTCCTTCGAGATACTTGCTTATGAAAGTTTTCCTTTTTTTGCCTTCTTCAAATGCTGCCTTTCGAATTCTCTGCATCCTCCTCCATTGGGTTTTGTTCATTTGAGGCTTATTCGTGTGATAATGCTTTTGTTGAAAACTTTGATGATTATGTGGTCTTTGACTGTTAGAGTTCACAACTCGAACCCATTTGTTTAGAGGGATTCTCGAAGGTGGAAGAAAACTTTGTGGCTTCTCCCTAGGTAGGTAATCTGGGTACACACTTTGTTGCCCCTTACCAACAAAAACCATACCTTGTGACTTTCTTTCTTCGATAGCGAAAATCGACACTTGAGACTTTTTTCCTCCAGTAGCAGAACTAGTTATAGGTCGTTTCTCATCTATCTTTGAATCCTTCTAAGCCATCGAATGATAATGTTTCTTAACTTCAAAAATTTGAAACATCCTTGCATCAGATTTATCAAAAACTGCCTGGAATCTAGGGCAGAGTTCGATTTATGCATCTTCCTGCTTTTTCCTATTTAGGAATTCAATAAGGGACTCACCCCCTTTTGGATACACATCCCAGACATCTTTTTCAAACTCATCAATGGCCATGTCAGTGGCCTCTTTGACTGAGTTCGAGTCTTGTACTTCAACCATGTTGATATCAATAAGTTCCACATAATTAGCGTTAACCTGAAGAGGATCAAAGTCAATCTCCATCGCCATGGGAGGTTTCTCTTCGAATTTCAATCGACTTTGTTTGTTAGCTTCATGGATAATGTCCCTGAAATGAACACAACTGTTAGTCCAATGACCAAAAGGATGATGATACTTACAATATTTTTTACCTCTCCTCTGTTTTAGAGAAGTGATCATATGATCTGTTGAGTCTCAAAATCAATTTAAGTATATAAATTGAATTCAAGACTCATTATCCTTAGTTTTAATGTTTAACAAATTAGATTGCTAAAAACAGATTCTACTGAGAAAGGTAGTTTTTCTTTGTATTTCAACAACTCTAAAAGAAGCAACTCTCCGAAGTTGATCAACCCGTTGAAATGAAGAACTCTCTGAAGGTTTTGGATTTACTGAAGATTATTCAACCTTCTGAAGTATTGCATCATCTGATATGCTGAGAAGTTCTTGCTGAAAACGTTCAATATAGTATCTGTCCAAGTCAGAAGGCTTTCTGCGCAAAGACTTAAAGGTCTCTAAACGTCTTCTGCTATAATCTACAAAAGGAAGCTTTACAGAGTTCTTTCTGCCGCTCATGGAACATTGTACATGGAAAAGGAATCTTTGTACCTGCTGTGTGTCAGAACCATACTATCTCTGCACACCTACTGACCTCAAGTCAAAAGCTATCACAAGTTTGTCTCTCAACGACTATATGCTCAACAGTTACTTTTCTGGATGCTATATATAGCTCCATGATAATCTTTGAACCGTAGAAAAAGAGAGACTGCCCAAAAGAAAAGATCAAGAAAGCATGAAAAGCTAGAAAAGTCCATTAGAAAGGAAAAGATAAGAGATTAAGCAAAAGAGTGAAAATGCCTTGTTTTATCTGAAAATATTATCAAGCCAAAACTCTGCAAAAATTCTGTTGTATCATCATTGAATTTCCTTGTACTTAGAATTTATCCTTTATATCCTGAGTCTTACTCAGTTAGCCTTTGTACAAGAATTCCCGTGTTTAAGTTTCTCAGAAACTTAAACTTACTTTCATTGTAAACACTGTAAAGTGTCTGAGAGCCTGAAGAGGCTTGGAGGAACAAAGAATACTTGCTGCTGTTTAGCCTGAAGAGGCTGTGTCCAAAGAATACTTGTTTTTAGCCTGGAGAGGCTGTGTCCAAAGAATACTTGTGTCTAGCCTGAAGAGGCTGGGTTCAAATAATACTTGTATCAGATCTGAGTTAGTGGGAAATCCAGTGGTGTGTTTGCCCTGGGACTAGACGTAGCTCACTGAGTTGGTGGGTGAACCAGGATAAATTTCCGTGACTAAGTTCTCTCAACCCTTATCTCTTTACATTCAGTTTTTATCTAACCAAGGAGGGTTCAGAAAAGTGTGTTTATAAATCTACGTAGAAAAACAATCTTTTCATCACACTAAAATTATTTCAAAATCAATTTTATCCAACCTGCTGAGTTGCATCAGCAAGTTGCTGAACTTCCAGTTTCGGAAGGTTGCTCAAATATTTTCACTAAGTGTTTGCATGTTTTGAAGGTTTTCATAAAAATCTATAAAGAATTATAAAACACTATTCAACTGCCCTTCTAGTGTTTCCTGTGGTTCTAACATGATCTTCACTTAGAGTAATTTTCGTATATTTAACCAATACATTGAAAATCTGACCAGCTTTCGAAATGTGAAAACCATAAGTTTCCTTAACAAACTTATCTTTCGAATTACTACCAAAACTTCTATTACTGTTATTATATGGTTTCAAGAAAACAACAAATATAAGGAGGTATTAACTTAAGCTCGGCAACATGAACATCATTATCTTCTACATCAACGTTATCGTCGCAATCTTTAGAAACCTCTAAATATGCAATCTTATATTTTCTAATAATCCTATTAGGTCTCTTGAATCCTCCTTTTTCTTTTTTAAGATGTTCTATCTGCCTTACTTTGTCAGCCAATTGGGTCATATCTCTAAGTTGTTAGTTGACTAACTTTTTACAGATCTGAATAATCGAGGCCTCCTACGGCCATCTGAACCAGATTCATGAGGCTAACCTTAGTTTCACTATGTATGAATCGAATTTGGAGGTAAAGTCATAAACCAAGTAAACGCATTCTTTATGAGTGAACATGGGAAATAATTCATTTTGAGATATTCATTACTTGATAAATCCCCTGCTTCAATTTGATATCGAGCAATATGTGTTCGACCGTAGATTCAACTACTTCCCCTGCAAACTTAGTGAACTTAGGGACTTTCCAACCCCTTGGCAATTCAGTTTGCAAAACAAATTGGGGAAATAGAGACACTACTTAAGGGTGTTTGGCAAAACCAACATTGAACCCATGTTGATTAAGGACTTGTTTGATGATCCCAACAATATTTTGATGCCCCCAATGTTATTTTGTCATATTCTTTCTAGAATTTCATCAACATTCTGATTCTAATTCAGAATGACCCTGGGAACATCATTATCTTGATTTTCCTCATGAACAACTTGTTCGTTCACTTGATTATTAACCTCCTAATTTTGTGGAGGGTTATTAACACCAACATTGGCCACTTGTTGAACGATTAGGTCTGCAGGAACCCCAAACACATAAGCTATTCGAGCCATTTGCCTTGTCAAAGTGTTGTAATTAGTATTTGTTGTTTGAACTAAAAGATTGAACACCATGGCCATTTGTTGTGTCAACATATTAACGATCTTGTGATTACTTTCATCCATTTGTTGCCTCATTGATTATAAGGTCGTATTTGTAATGGATGTAGAATAACTTCCTACAAAAGGGTTGACAATTGGCCCCTGGTTTGTGAAAGGAATCGTTGTTGAGGCAACAGTTGACATTGTTGGTGGAGTCATTCTTGTGTTTGGGACAAAACCATACGGTAGTCCATACACCGGCTCTCCATTTCGGATTTGTGAAGCATTAACTGAAGCAGGAATGCTAAAGATTTTTTGACTTACAACAGGATGTTGTAGAAACCACTTGGCCCCTATTGACACTATTATTGCCATTGTTATCATTATTATTTACTGACTCATTAGCATGATGTCCCGTACTTCCGGAACTCCCATTCCCATTTCTATTACCATTTCCATTACTTACTTAGCTTGAGTTATTGGTCATTTAAACAGAAATTGTTCTACCACTTCTCAAACGCATGCAAGTTAGTTTCTGGAAAATTTTAACACACTCTACTTCTGGAAGAAGTCCCACTGAGCGTGCCAATTTGTTTATGCGTGAAATTCTCTCGAAAGAATTACTTTACTTTTGATTCTAAGAGCAATCTAGGACTTAGAATCTAGTACGTTCTCAAAAAGGGACTTTTAGAAGTAGGTTTATGGTGTCTATTAACTTTAAGAACGTATTTATGTGAATATTTGAAAATACAATCAAATTCACATGTTGATCACACAGTAGAAAAATTGAAGAAAGAAAAGCAGAGAAAGGACAGAAGAAAGAAAGAAAGAAATAGATGGAAGAAAGAAATGAAAAGAAGAGGAAGAACCGGAAAAGATGAATAATGAGCAGATAATAAAACTTAATGTAAACAAATTGAAAGAACAAAATTTAAGAAAGTAAAGAACAATGAATTGTAAAAAATAGTAATTGCATTAATTGAAATGTGGGTGGAATCACATACTTGATTGTCTCATTATAACCAGTTTGTCACTTACAAGATGAATGTTGGGTGTTTTCAGAGAGTATTCAATACAAATGAATTCAACCCTTGTTACATTCACAATTCTTTTATTTTTATATTTCTAATCCTAACGGCTACTTAATACAAACATGACACATCAAATAACTACATCTTATTTGGAACTATACAAAAGTGACACGTATTCTAACTGATGAAACCAAGCAACAATTCCAGCAACTGCTCATAACCGACATGCTTTCAAAAGATACTTCTAAAAAATCTTTAATAAATCTTCTAAGTTATTCTCATACTGTACTTTCTTATTCTCTCTTGAACTTCTCTCTCGTTCGAATGTTCAAAACTTAACCTTCTTTTGTTTTTTATTTCCTATATGCTTCTTGAAGTATTTTTTGACTTTATCATCATTTGAATCTCCTTGTTTTCTTCTAAAATTCAAAACACGAATATTCCATATAAAGAAATATTTCTATTTTAAAAACCTCTTATGGAAAGTCTTCAAATCGAAAATCTCTTAAAGATGATTACATCTTTCTTTGATTTGAGAAAATCTTGATAGTTCCAACACTTAGGCAAATTTTTACTTACTACACCAACACAACCCCTAAGAGAAGCTCTCGCTAGCAAGAAAGGAGTTCCCGCCTGAGAAGAAAATATGCAAGACATTCCTAACATACCCGGGACCTCCCTTCGTATAAGCCTACATCACTTCTTGGCAAGACGAGGTCAGAAGGGTATGTACGCCTTCCTTACTATGATGTCGTCAAACTGGGCACCAAAGTCGTGTTAGAAGTCACACATAAAGCCACATCTGAAAATGATCAGCCTATAGTCGAGCTTAAAGCCATGCTCCAACAATCCTGCCTATGAAAAAACTCCCAACCATGGCAATCGTAGCAGTCGCCTAGGCCGCATCGAAAATAATAATAGCCCAAGCTACACATAGAGTCACGAAACAAAATCCTTCATAACTTTCCCTCTAAATTAAACTTGTACAAAATAATCCACTCTCCAATGTTCTTTTCACTTGAAATTATCAATAAGATAACATTTATCTTCTATAT
This sequence comes from Sesbania bispinosa, assembly GCA_026901365.1. Lineage (NCBI taxonomy): Eukaryota > Viridiplantae > Streptophyta > Magnoliopsida > Fabales > Fabaceae > Sesbania > Sesbania bispinosa. The sequence goes on along the minus strand of QLOH01000007.1, from coordinate 2,130,051 downwards.
ATATATAAAGAGCGAGACCAAATTTAAAGAGTTAGTTTGGTTACGGTTATATGTTGAAACATAGAGCCGTGCAACAAGTTTCTCAATCACTTGTGAACCTCTACCTTTGCCTTATGCAAGACCAACAATAATTAAGTCAATATATTTTTGGCACATGTTGTAATGTTATTATGATTTCCATTAGTTTAAATAGGATTAAAATATCTTTCATTGCTTATTTATTTTACACTCTTGTCTAAGCCTTCACCAATTTGCTTATGCATTTCAAAAGAGATGGTTATAGTTTTCATTAGCCTAGTTAAGCCACTAAAGTGGATGAGATTATTGAAGCAATAAATAGTAGAAACATTTTTTAATAAAAAACCACTTAAAACTCCATTTTAAAGTAATCATATTGCAAATAACAAATATGAATCAACTTACAAACTTAAATACATTATATATTAATATTTTACAAGGTTATCACTCCTTCATTTCTCCTTTTTGTTAAGAAAACCAAGTCCCTTATTACCAATATTTTCACATAAAAATATATTGTAACTTTGTAATAGTTGTGTATAACGAAGCCAATTGATGATGTGAAGCCCTTTTTCTCAAACTTGCCATGGATTCAAGAGGAGCGTTGTGATTAAATTCTTTGTTAAGCCTTTGGAATTAGTGTAGCAATCTGCATCTTTGTAAAGCGCATCCATTACACGGGACAAGTTGAGAACTCGCATAAGGAGAGGCTTTGGCACTTCAGTGGGATCAAGAAGTTCCTCATTGATATCCTTCCAAGCACTAGTCACTTGTCTTACAAATTCATTAATGGTATCTTGTTTTGAGACACCATGTTGTTTCATGTAGCACTCTAGACCAGAGACGACATGCCCTCTCTCCTGCTCAAACTAATCAAGATAAAGGGAAGAAACTGTCAAACATGTAGTTGGATTATGAAAACATTTGGTTCTTGTGCTTAATTATTACCTCGTGGGAAACAATATCATCCATGAGTCTGCAAATAATTGTTGAAGCATTTACAATTTTAGGATTATTGGTTAACCATTGGAACGCCTTTTCTGTAGCAATAGATCCCATCCCAATGAAGGAAGTCACTGCGAGCATATGATAAGCAGATGTTACCAATGCAACACCCATATATTCTTCCACCGTTGGTATATAATTTCTATTGAACCATTTGGCCTCAGCAAAGTAAGATTGTACCAATCTTATCATCTGGTATGCACACCACAACAATTAAAATAAATGAAAGTTATTTTTTTTCGTATAGACAACATGATGCTTCCTAGATTACTCCTAGTTAGATCTTGTTCTTTAAAAAAAAAAAAATTGCATAAATGTAGAGTAAGAGCTTTACTTCCTTTTTGGCATAGATTACACAAAAGGCCCTTCCTTCCTTGGCCATTTCTTGCTCAATTTCTTCATAAACATCCAACAAAGCATTGTAGCAAAATTTCATGTATTCTGGTAGAAAATCCATGCAGTTCTTATCCCACCTAAAATTTTCATTCATTATCTCAAAAATATCAAAAGGTTAATAGATTTCTCTCCAAATTTATAATTTAATTACGTAATACAAAAAATAATAACATTTCATGGTTAATGTAAATCTCAAACCTTTCAATTGCTTTGGTGAAAAGTTGTAGCTCTTCTAATGTACCATAGGCATCATATATATCATCAATTACTGATGTCAAGGATAATACCTTAGTCATTAGCTTTCGGCCAAGAGAGTATTTGGGCTCATAATACACTCCCAATATCCAAAAATAACATTCAATTATCCTATTGCGTGCAAAAGGTAGTTTTGTTGCAAAGTCCAACTTTTTCCACCACCTAACTCATTAAAGATGACCAAGTTCAATAAAATGAGTGACTTGCATGTTAAATAGATTAATACTGTTTAATTAATTAAGTTTTAAGGTGGTAATTTCGTTGAAAAACTTACTTTGAGATACTACCAGCTTCCTTCTTATGTACTTTTTGGAGCATATTAAAATCCAATTTGGCAAATATCAGTAAAGTTTCATCATGGGAAGGATCTTCCTCATACGTGGAAATGTAATGACTTGCCACTAGCCTAGGCAAGTTCTTGAAAAGTGGCCTCTTTAAGGTGTAATTGACTTTTGCAGCAAGTGAGGGACTTAATTGGGTGGTCATCAACTCAAGGTGTAAGGAAGTGAAAGCAAGTGCTTCATCTAATATCTCCTCTTCATGAATCCTGAGATGTGCAGCTTCATACAAGCTTAGCATTCCCTCGACATCATCAATAAGTGTGTCATTGAAGTTTCCTTGCTCATTCTTGAACTTCTTAAAAATATCTAAGATTTATTCACCAACAAAAAAAAATATAAGTTATGTTTATGTTAGAGATCTTTAATTGATTTTCCTTTTTTTATTGGGTAATTCTCTTGTTTGCTTTTATATATTATATTTTCTAAATACTTACAATTAAAATTTAATAAAAGTAAATATGGTGGGGTTTACCGGGCAAAATGTGATATCCTTGTTGCCTCAATAGCCTGAAGACAAGGGAAATAGAGTGGAGGTCTTCATCAAGAGTTATTGTATTATTTTCAACATAATTATTATGGAAATGTTGCAAAACTTCTTCAATCTCGTGTTCAAAATGATAGTATAATCCCAAACGTTGGATTGAATCAATCAAGTGAGCTTCTTTCACCATGGGTCTTTTGGCCTTCTCATTCACGGAGACTAGCATCATTCTCACTTGTTCCTTTAGTATTATGATCTGCTTCATTATTTCATCAACTTCCTGCACATTGAAACATATGAGTAAAGTTTTGTGAAAAATATTGGAGAAATGAAAAAATATAGTATAAAGTAAACGTCCTAAGATACAGAATTCTGAACAAGTACATATACAAATCATGTGTGACTTAGAATATGAATCTGTTCATTAAATCATGTATTTGATACAATTATATGCTAAGGTTAATAAAAATATACTCATTACCATAGGTTCTACGTCATACTGAATAAAATGATCACCCCAAATGTCGGGATGATAATTTGCCAAACGTCGAGAGAAATTGGAACAAGTTGGAGCAACAAGTGATGAAGTGGCTGAAACTGACATAACTTTCTTTCCGAGTTATGAATGGTGTCACCTTTGTTTTCAACTATATATTGCATCCAGTAGATGACTAATAAAATAATATATCCCCGTTAAAGGGGTGTGTAATCTGAGTGAAGATGAACTCAATGTATAGCAATATTTATATGGGAGTTCTGTACAATGTGAAGAGTAACCTTATTTCCAACCACAAAAAAGAATATTGCATTTTCAATAAACAATTGTTGGTTTCAATGGAATAACACTAAAGGTACGTCCCTAATACCACTCTCGTCTTAAATATAAATATAAGAACTCAAAATTTAATTTCGTTGGTCTCAAATATAAGTAAAATCTAACTATCTCCATATTCTATTAAATGTTACTATCCCCATAATACATGTATTTAATTTACATTTCCTTTCCAATAATCTATTTGTAATCAATATTAAGAAGGATGATTTAGTATATGTTAATCACTTCTTTATGTGAATTTGAAAAAATTTAATGAGCTTAACAAATATTCTTAATTAGCGTGAATTAATTAACTTTTTCTTATATTCGAGAGTAGAAGGCAAACCGCAAAAATTGATCCGAAAAATGAAAAATAAAAAGCTGAATCAAATAAAAAATTACAAGCACTAGAATTGTTTTATTAGATTGGATTGCATTGATTTTTGGATCTTATGTTGAAAACCGATCCAATCCAATCCAATCCAAACCGAATTATATACACATATTCTTTTATAAAATAATCATATAATTTATTTTGTATAAATATATATTTATGGAATTACTTTTACTAATATATTTTTTAAGATTTTATTATCTAAAATCATTGTAATATATCTATAAATATATCAATTTTATTTTAGTTTAAATTGATTTTCACGTCTCATGTTCACTTTTTTATATAATTTTATATTTATATTGATAAATGTAAGTTCCAATAAAAAATGTTTACTATTATGGTAAAATGTTATCTCTATTATCTTATATTTATTGCCTCTTTGAAAAATCTAAAACCAATCTAATACAATCCAATTAAATTGTATCGGATTGAATTGCATTTAGAAAAAAAAAATCAAAACCAATTGGATGATGAAATGATAAAACCGCATGATTGAATAAGATGGTTTCTTACCTTAACACTAATCCAAACCAAACCGCAAACACTAGTGCTATAAATGAGCTGAGTTGTTCGTAAATTATTTGAGCTCGACTCGTTAAATATTTGATCAAGCTCATTTGTTTAATTAAACAAACAAGCCCAAACTTACAGTTGGGCTCGATTATTTAAATGAGCTAAGCCAAAACCTTATAAGCTTGATATTAAAAGCTCGTGAATAGCTCGCTTATTATATATATATAATAATTAATTAAAATAAATAATTAAAGTAAAGTAAGATTAATAAAAAATAGAAAAAAATATACAATTATAAATTTATTTTTAAAATAAATAATAAAATAATTACTCTATATGTTTTAAAATAAATATTGAAATATTTCATATATTAGTCAAGAAGTTAAGTATTGAATTTCGAAAAATATAATATTTTAGAATTTTTTAACTATATATATATCATATATTAAGAATATATTTTAATTTTTATATTATAATTTAATAGTAAAATATTTATTAAATACTAAATTCATAAACTTTAAAAATGATTTAAAGAAAATTTTAATAAAAGCAAAATCAATGAAGTTATAAATAAGCTAAACAACCCAAGCCCAAGTTTTATTTTTCTTTAACAAGCCAAACCCAAACTTTAAGTTTGGCTCGTTTAAATAAATGAGCCAAACTTTAGCCACCAATTTTTTTCACAAGCCAAACCTGGGTTTCAAGTACTCGACTCGGTTCAGCTCATTTATAGCCATAGCGAACACCCCTATTTTTATTGGTTTATTTTATACTCAAAATATTAAAATCCTTTTGAAAAATAATTATTTCTTAAAATTAAATCATTTTTAAACATACACATAAATTAACATTACCAAAATATTAAAAAAATGTGTTAAAAAAAGCACATGAGACTTTAAAAAAAAATGTGAATTTGATCTATCCAACCGTTGAATTAAAAGTTCTTATAAAGTAGATCAAGTTTATAAAATTTCATAAATATAAAAATTGGATTGATACTTCATCATACTAATTTATTTTAACGTATAATATTTTTTAAAAATATAAGTAAAAGTCTGCTATTAGATAACATACCTACGAATGTTTAAATTATCTTAAATTTGATATACATGATCATGAAAGTAATATAATATGATTCAATGGTTGGATTGGTCAAATTCAAATTTTATAAAAAAGTATAAAGTGTTGTAATTCTACAAGTTTGACACCTGGTATTAATTGATATTCACACACACATATATAAAGATCAATTAAACTCTTAAAATTACACTTTAATAACTTTATGTAGGAAATTAATCAATCCAACCATTAAATTAAAAATTATTGTGGAGTAAGTCTACAAATTTTATGCAAAATCAAAAACTATATTAGTGCTTCAAAACACCACTTTATTTTAACTATAATATTTATTAGGCTAAAAATATGTCTTTGGTTTCATGTAAAATATATTCGATTTGATTTTCTTTTTTGTCATTTTTTTTTTTTGGTCTTCAGAAAATAAGAAATTATTTAGGTTGGTACTCAACGTCCTTAACACTAAAAAATTACCAAGATTCACCTATTTTGTATGAATTAAAATAAAAAATAAAAATGTTTATAAGGACAAAAATCAAAGTGAATATATTTTACAGGAACTAAAAATTAATTACAATGATCAAAATATCACTTTTTCTTATTTTGTGAGGATAAAAAACAAAAAAATGGAGGGACGAAAAGCAAATTGGGTCTATTTTATAAGGATCAAAAAGATATTTTACCCTATTGTTTAAAATATAGGTAAAAATTCATTGTTAGATAACATACCTACAAGTATCTAAATCATTTGAAATTTAATACATATGATTACAATTATAATATCATATGATTTAACAGTTGGATTAGACAAATTTACATTCTACGAAAAATTATTAATTTATGTTAAGTCTTGAAGTTAGATATTTGGTGTCAATTGAAGATAATCTATTTGATAACTTTCAATTCGATAATAGATTTTTAAATATAATTATCCAATAAAAAATTAAATAATTTAGGATCAAGTGCTAGCAATGACTAGATCATTTCCCTAAAAACATATTTACAATAGCTTGTGTTTTTATAAATAAAAATAATATATTCATATAACGAATTCACACAATACATTTTTTATTTTTGTCCCTCTCCATCGGACATTAATTTCACTCTTTTTTTTTCCCTCTCTTTCTCTCTTATTATTGTATGAGATTAATGTATAATTTTGAATATAAATATCATTTCTATAACATAGAGTACACCAACAGTCAAGTACAGTTTCTATGATTGAATTTCTCAATGTATGAAATTTGTAATGTCTCTTTTTGTCCCCACAAGAAGTTGGATTGTTGGGGTAAAGTTACACGCTAGCCTTGCACCAGTGTGTCTTCATGGCTAGAGATATGAGATGGATTGTTTGATATATACCGGGTTTGGTGGCACGTGTATATGACCGATTTTAGAGGTTGTTGAACCATATATAGTCAAGGTGGATTGTTTGATGATAGTGTGCACAATAAGATTATATCAGAAATTTTTGAATGATAGAAGATTGATAGATTGGGTTGCATTTAAATGAAATTTACTAATTACTGATCCACAGAAATTTTTTCATTGTTAACTTAATGTATATTTAGTGAAATGAAGATCTATCAAATAATTATTTATTGCATTAAAAACGTAAGTTTATCACATTTTTAATACTAAACTAAACATATTATTAATTAACTATTATTGCCGGCCTTTTTCTTTACGTAATTTAATGGTCTATTTTCATGAAAACAATCACATGTTTATATCTCCATATATAGGCCATACAAGATTAATCTTCACACGTCAAGGATAGAATAATTACTAAACTTGACAAAAGAAAGGAGAAACACACAGACTTATATAACTAGCTACTATTTGGCAAGACCAAAGAGGAGGTTAAACTTGTATGGTTGAGATTATTTTCAATAGAAACAAGATATATAACAAGTGATAGAGGTACTTCTTTTATGCATGACCATTACGTTATAGATTTTTTAATGTATTTTAATATATTTTTTATTATTAAAAAACTGGTGCAAATTTTTTTTAAAATCATATTACTTTACTTTTTATTCAACAAAAAATTATTTTCTATTTTATGAAATTAAAATAAATTCATTTTAATAATAGAAATGTTAAAAGTTATGTCAAATAACATACTATTATCATGTCTTACTTCATCTTTTGATGACAAAAAGAAGAAAATTTTCCTTTAAGTGATGGTGATTTTACACTTTATTAATTTGCTTTTAAGGAATATGGGAGGAAGGAACGAGCAAGAAGAGAATAGGGTGGGAAAATGGTATTTACCCTCATTTGGAGAAAGGATGAAAATGGAGTATAGAGAAAACACTTAGCTCTCCGAGGATACAAGACCTCAAATATTTTATATATTAAAATTAAAGATATATAAAATATGCTTGTAATTTCTGTAAAAATTAAATAAATTTTATTTGGTTCTCATAATTTTAAATTGGTGTGTTGAGTCTCTCTCTTATTTAAATCACCACAAATTAATTTTTATCACGTGTGTTTTGAGTTTCCAGTATTTTTTATCAGGTGTATTTTTTGTCCCTAGCGAGAGGATGCTAAGGATTAATTTGAGGTGATTTTAAGAAAAGAGAAACTCAGCACATTGATTTTAAATTATGAGAACCAAACCCATATATGCTTCAATTTATAAGGATTAAAAACATACTTTACCCAAAATTTAATAAAATCTTTATATCAAATATAAAAGTATTACTAAATATTAGTAAATAAATAATTAAAAAAATTCTTATAAAAAATAAAAAATTTAATTTAATATAAGTTTTTTTTTTAAAAATAAAATCATATTTTTTTTAAAAAAAAATATGTCATTTTCTATTTTTTATCTCTTAAAATTAGGCCTACATCTTATAATTTAATTTAGATCTACGTATATATAAGGCTAGTCCTGAATAGTACGTACGGGATATCAATATAGTAAAAAGATAAGTAGTACATTGTGCCATAGGGCTAGTCCTCAATAGTACGTATGGGATATCAATATAGTTAAAAGATAAGTAGTACATTGTGCCAAAACACCTGGATCATTCTCACAAAGATCTTGATGCCAAACCAATCAAATCGAGAGCAAATGAGATTATGCCATTTAAATTCAAAATGCAGGAATAAATTATAAAGAATAATTAAATCAATGATCAAATATCCGATCATACATCCATAAAAAAAAAAAAAAAATCTGATCATACAGAATTACATGCATTCACTTGAAACAAACCATCATTCACTACAATATATTCACTTATTTAATTAGATATATATATATATATATACATTGTCAGTGTAAAGATGTGTTGCCACATCATTTACTAAATTAAATTAATAGCACATGAGGTGTCAGATTCATTAAATAGTGTGACGAAAAAATTAATTGGTGAGTGTTTAAGAAAATTTTAACCAAGTAGTTTGAATTAAAATTCCAAGATTCTTCGTAACGTCCTAATTTCTAAATACAAGAATTAAGTCCATTGAAAGCAAAATTCCCGAATTTCTGAAATTATTTCATGTCATTTAGATATCGCACATACAAACATCATATAACGCTTAAGCTTCCAACGATTACTTAATCAATATATGAATAATCAACTAAATACAAAAAAGGACATCAAGCCCAACATGGTAATACAATACATAATCATCACTTGGGATAATCTCATACATGTGCCTTAAACAAAATAGAGAGGGCCCAAAGTATGCACATTTATAGGCATATCCCACAAAAGAATAAATATACAACATGTCTATCCAATCATCACTACAAGAAAATCGATGATTAGTGACGGTCGTAAGCTGTCGCTAACATTACAAAAGTTGTCGTTATGTATGCTCTAGGGACGACTAATAGGTCATCGCTACAACCCCGTCGTTAATGCGGTAACGACGACTATTTGTCAGACGTCTCTAGTTCGCGACGCAACGACCGTCGCTAAAGTCACAGTCGTCACAACGTATCGATGACTGCATCCATTGCTAGCCGTCGCAAGTTAGCGACGGGCATAATGTAGAGACGACCTGCCCGTCGCTCAGCTTATCCCTTTTAGCGTCAGTTTTTTAGTGACAGCTCGGCCTTCGCTACACTACGCCAAATTTAGGATATAAGAGCATTAACTTTAGGGCGCTCCCGTGTTGGTTAGCGCTTAAATTGATCATTTTAAAATTAGGGCGCTTCAAATTTGGGCGGGAGCGCCCTTAGAGTTAAAAGTAAGGACGCTCCATCTACGCGCCCTGAATTTGTAATTACTTTCTCTAATCAGGACGCTCTCAAACGCGCCCTCATGAGCCCAATTTTTTTTATATGCTGTTGTTGACGGCGCTTCTTGGAAGCGCCCTCACAATAAAAATATTTTTTAATATATTGGAGTTCAGGGCGCTTCTTGAAAGCGCCTTCCCATTCCTTTTTTTTAATTTATTTTTCCCATCAGGGCGCTCCTCTTTTTTCCCCATTGTTTTGTTTTATTTTTCTTTTTTCCCCATTTTTTGCCCTAAACCCCAATCTGATACAAGCACGTTCCTCGTCTCACTCTCTCGCGCCCTCTTCCGCTCTCTCCCTCACCCCTTCCCTCGTGCTTCCTCCTTCTCGTGTGCTCACCGCCGGCCATCGAAGCTCGCACCACCACTGTCTCTACTGCTGCACCCTCCGCCATCTGAGCTCGCCTCTGTCCCGGAAGAGGAAGGTCCCGCCACCATCTCCAATGTTGCACTCCCCCCCACGCATCGCGCCCTAAGCGCAATAGCCACCACCGTCAACCACAGGGGAAGAGGCCTGGAAAAGGAGGGAACATGTTTTGGAAGAGTATTGGTTTGGGATTCAAGACTCCGAGAGACGCAATTAAAGGTTTGAGTTTCGAACATTTTTAATTTTGAATTCTGTGTTCGGCTGCCCCCAAGTTGATCATTCCCTGTGATGTCATTGCCAAGGATTTGAAGAAGGACGCCAAGAGGGTCAATGGTTTCTCTGCTCTGCACAAGAACCTCTTTGGAAAGGGTTCTTCCTCCGAAAAGAAAGAAAAGGCATTGACCGAGGTGAAGGGGAATACCAGGACGCTAGCCATGGTTCTCAGAAGCGAGAGGGAGCTTCTCAGCATGAACAAGGAGCAAGAGGAAGAGATCTCACAACTCAAGCTCTTGCTTGAGGAAAAGAATAAAGAGGTAAAAGGTTGTTGTTTTTATTTTGAATCTGATTTGCAAATTCGTTTGGATGGAGAATGATATGAGGTCATAAGGGATGCTGCATTTCTATTATGGGTCTTTTGAATTTGAATTTTCAGTTTTAATTAATTAATATTCCCTTGTCAACAAGGTTAAAACTTGATTTATCATTAGGTCAGCTTCTAATTGTTATGCTCGGGGATATATATTGTTTGATTGCAATTGTTATTGTTGTGATTGAATTTTTTCGGAAGAGTGATGATTTGGCTGTAAAGATATCAAGTTACTTAACTTGTGCTGAATTTGGAGGTGGAGAAGCTGAAAGATTTGTGCTTGAAGCAAAGATGCTATGAGTCTAATTAAATCAGTCCAATTTGAAATCAGTGATTGATTAATTGTTTGAAGTTCTCCAAAGGTTGCTTTTGAATCTTCACGGGTCAAATGTTGAATCTTTTGCTATATATACTAATTCTTCTAGATATAAAATATAATAGTAGCATTTTATCGCCACAGTGCAAATATAACCAATGCAATTTCTCATACATACTTATATTGTAGTCATTTGACATCATTAACAGATCATACAAGTCCTGTGTGTCTTTCAGCAATGTTTCTTTTGACTTTAGTGGCTTCTTTATGCAATGATTTCATTTTTTTAGTAAGTGCCTAAGTCCCATCTCGTGGGACTCTATTGAAAGATTTCCTGGTGGATCCTTGGCGGCTTCTTAGTGAGACAAGGGGACGGAGTGCTATAAAAAAACTGAATCTATAGGTGTTCAGCTAAAATAGATAGAATATATGATTATTATCTACTAGGATCTCAGGTAGTAGGATATATATTGTATTCTTTCTTCATTTGTGTACATTTCATTTGCTTGATAGGTGAAGGCTGATAAGTATTCAGCAAAAGCAAGCCTCCAAGGTTATGAAAATTCACCAAGAACACCAACCCCAACACATGCCCGGGAAGATGCTTCAAACTCTTGGGTAAGCTTACAACTTGCAAGTAGAATATGATTGAAAATTTTAACTATATAATGGACAATGGGTCACGAAAGTCCATCTAAATTCCTTCTAGAGAGCCATGGAAAATATCCTTAAATCCGCTCAACAATTCATGCAGGATTTATTACTCAAACATATAAATCCATGCTTAACACCCTACAATGTCAAGTCAAGATCCAGGGTAACTAAACCTCTCTAGCATTGGTGTTGTAGAAACTGTTCAAATACTGGCTCCTATTTTCCTTGTCTTTCTATAATAAGTTTCTTATCAAATAAATCCATTACCTGCAGCAATTTGAGGGTATGAGTTCTGGCTCTGCATGATGAAAGCAGCTTATTTGAGGATGATGCTAAAGTATACCCTGAGCTTGATGATTTTAGCTCTTATGATCGGAAGTTTTCCAGAAGTTCTGACTGTTGCCAAAACAATACTAGAGGAGTAGAGGTTGATGTCATCTTGTAGAGATGTAAGGTTTGTTTTTTTTCTTATTGAAGAGGATATGCTTGAAAATTCTTCAAAGGTTTAAAAACTGTTGTGAAATTTTTATGAGTAATAAGATTTTAGTGGTAGAAGTGTTATCATTGGCAGAGGTTATATTTTTTGAAAAATTTAACTTCAAAGCAGTTTCTCTAGTTTCTGTTTAGATTTTTGTTATTTTGTAGTTTTTTTAATTCTTCTCTGTATTTTATGGGGGATGAATGCACACGGTTTAATGCCTATGTTTACTTTGGCATAGAATTCTGTTTTTGGCTTCTCTCTGGTGCATTGTTCATGTCTGTTTTTAGGGAGTTTCAATTTATGTTATTCAGAGAGGCTAGACAACTTTGCTATTTATTTATTTGTTTGTTCTACTCTTTCACATTTTTTAATTTTCTGTTCTTGTTTTGGTGGATATTTGTTTGTATCAGAATATATACCTAATCTTCTTTTGTGTTAATGTTGTTCACCATTAGGTTGTTGAGATTGGATTGATTGGAAGTGTAGTTGATGTTTAGAATCTCGTACTTTCTGTGGTTTTCTTACTTGATCAAGAGCTAGTGATGATTGTTGATGGAAAAAGTTGGGAGATAATAGTTGTCTGATTGTGATCATTTAGTTAATGATAATGGGTTGGTTCTTTTGAATTCATCATCACTAAAGCGCCAGTAATGACAATTGTTGCAGTCCCGGCAATAGTGTATAATTTATAAATATATGACGTTTGTGGCGGTTAAAGACTGCCAGTAATGAAAATTGTGGCAGTCTAGACAATAGTGTACAATTTATAAATATATGACATTTGTGGCGGTCAAAGACCGCTAGTAATGACAATTGTGGCGGCCCCAATCAGGGCGCTTCAAGAAAGCGCCCTCCCCAATGCAAAAAACTAAAAAAATGAGGGCTCTTCCAATGAGCGCCCTCCCAAATAACGCTGAGGACGCTTCCGTGTTTTTTTAAGCGCCCTGAAATTACTTCCGTCAGGGCGTTTCCACACACACCCTCCTCTCAACGACCATACAAGAGCAGTTTCTATTAGTGCGCACAGAAGCGCCCTTATTAGCATTTTTTGGCATAGTGCTAGTAATATTTTTTTTTAAAAAAAATTGATGATTTAGTTAATTACGATTATAAAATTAAATTAAAAATCGTGGTAAAAGTTAAATAATATTGTACACATTAATATTAACTTCACGGAAAAGTAAATTCATTTTAATATTAACTTCATGGAAAAGTACACAATATTAATATTAATCTAATTATACATCATTTTCATCTTCTTGATCTTCACATCATCATCTTCATCTTCATTGTCATCCCACTGATCTTCATCATCATTTTCATCTTCTTGATCTTCATCATCATCCTAAGATTCATCATCTTCAACTATAGTCTCAGGCTGAATAATTGGTTCATATTGATTCTCAGCTAAGCCTGACAACTATTCAATGTCTACAACTGATAAAACAATTCAAGTGTCATCAGCCTGATAAGTAACTTCTTCCTTAACCCCATCAACCTCAACATGACCCCTTGGTTTTTTGCCACAATCCAACCTCGTAAGTCCTTACATAATTCTTGATAAGAGGTATAATAGATCTGTCTTGCTTTTTGTACAAGAATGAATGGATCATACCGATTATACCTTCTACTCTTCCTTATTTCTATGATATTGTATTGTGCTTGAACTCGCATGCCACTGTTTGTGGTTGGATCAAACCATTCATAATAGAAAATAGGAATCAAGTTAGGCAAACCAAGATACTCTAATTCATAGATATGGTGGATGATACCGTAAAAGTCATCTACAACGCCATCGGTAAGTCCTTTTACATGCACTCCATAATTTGTGGTTTTTTTACCCTCACACCAATCCTTTGTCTGAAATCTATAGCCATTTATAAGGTATGTGTTCCATGACTTTGCTTTAGAGTTCGGCCCCCAAGCTAATGATTTAAGTTCATTGTTGGTCACTCCATTTCCCTCATCGCGAACCTAATGATAAGAACCATTTAATATTAATTGATTTAAGTTTACTCAGTAATAAATAGAAAAAAGTGGATGACCAAACTTACATAGTTCCTAAACTATGTTGGAAAGTCTAAATGTTTTCGAGCAGAAGAATCCCGATCATCAATCAAGTGAAATTGTAAGAATAAGCTAAAATGGAACAAATAATTACATTATTTATTTACAAACCATAAAACCTAAAGATAATAAAAACATGGTCACTTACTCAAGGTATGGTTTAACTTCATTGCAATTGATCAGTATATGTACATGAGCTGATTTCCATTCATCGTCATTTAACCAGTGCTCACTTAGCATTCCTACAGGGCGTCCTGACTTGTTCAACATTGACAATGTGGAATTGTTGCATTGAAGTCCAGTTTGAGGCTCATTCCTCAATGTAGTGTTTGACAACAAACATGAGTTCTGAAAATAATGCGAACAAAAATACGTGGTTTCCCGGTGTAAGTGGAATGAGAATATTGAGCCTTCCACCCTAGCCAAATTACCCACGGATCGTTTCGCATCTCCCATTATTCTAAAAAAACATACATTGTTATTTGAATTTGATTAAAAATAAATTAAAATAAACAATATAGTCTTATTAACAAACCTTTCAAATGGATACATCCATCGCTATTGAACTGGACCCCCAAGTCTTGCTTCCATAGGAAGATGAATAGGTAGGTGCTCCATCGAATCAAAGAATCCCGATGGAATTATCCTTTCTAATTTGCAAAGAATGATTGGTATATTTTGTTCCAATTTAGTCACATCATCCATCCTCAAAGTATTGCAACATATATCTTTGAAGAATCAACTTAATTCAACAAGTGGTTTCCACACACAATCTGACAAGGATCGAAAAGCAATTAGGAGCAAACACTCCATGAATACATGACAATCATGACTTTTCATCCCATGCATTTTACCCCTATTGATATCTGCACATTTTGCAAGATTGGAAGCATAACCATCCGAAAATTTCAATTCAGAAATCCATTTACAAACCAGTTTTGCATCCTTAGGTTCTAAAGAGTAGTTTGCCTTTGGAAATGTCATAAGTCAGAACACCATACCTCCACAACTGTTGCAGATAATCTATTAAAGATTGTAGAAACACGTCTATGTTTGCCTTGGGATTAGTTGGACCGGGTATTAGACAAGTCAAAAACATATCTGCCTTAGTCATGCATAATTCAGGAGGGAGATTATAAGGTGTTAGAATAACAGGCCAACAAGAATATGGTGAAGTCGAAGCTTGAATGTAGGATGTAAACCCATCAGCACATAACCCCAACGCACCTTACATTTCTTGGCTCATTTACAAAATCAGGTTACACATTATCAAAGTGTTTCCATGCTTCCCCATCCGATGGATGACGCAATAAACCAGAATCATTTTTATTCTCATGATGCCATCACATTTGTGCAGCAGACTCCAAATGAAGCATAGAATCACTGAAACCTTGGAATAATTGGCAAATAAAACAACCTCTTCACCGGAACATCTTTATATCTCCCCTTCCCAACCTTACGATGAATAAACCTTGAAGCATTACAAAACATGCATTCGGTTAACATAGAATCATCCTTGTAATACAACATGTAACCATTCCTACAACAATCAATTTTTTCCGCCTTTAACCCTAACTTAGACACCAATTTGGTCGCCTGATAATAGTTCTTTGGAATGGTGTTGGGTACCACTACAAGAAAAAGGCTCATTAGTGTAGGCCAAAAACCCACACTAAACAGCGAAAACGGACGCTAAACACTAAATTACCATCGGCCTAGCGTCGGCGTCGTGGCCCTCGCTAAAACCCTCGAAGGAAAAGACCTCAAACCTCACACCATACATGTAATGCCTCCAAATCTTGAGGGCAAATACCACAACAGCTAACTCTAAATCATGGGTGGGGTAGTTCTCCTCATGGGGTCTCAACTGCCTAGAGGCATAGGCCACCACTCTCTTCTCCTACATCAGCACACATCCTAGTCCTTTACTAGAGGCAACACTATAGACATTGAAGGTCTTAGACAGATTCGGAAACACAAGTATCAGGGTGGTAGTTAACTTCTCTTTGTGCTCTAAGAAGATCCACTCATATTTCTTGTCCCATTCAAAGGCTTGACCCTTATAAGTGAATCTAGTGAGGGGAAAGACTAGCTAGGAGAATCCCTTAATGTATCTCCGATAGTAGCCGGTCAATCCTAGGAAACTCCTAATCTCTGTTATGGTCTTAGGTTTTTCCCATTCAAGGACGGCTTCTATTTTGCTAGGGTCAACTGACACACCCTCCTTGGAAATAACATGACATAAGAAATGGACCTTGTCCATCCAAAACTCACACTTCTCTGGGTTGGCAAACAACCTATTCACCCTCAAGATCCCTAGAACAACCTAAGGTGTTGCTCATGCTCTGTTGCGGCAGCAAGCGTACCAATGTCATAGTAGTATAATAGATTTATAAGTAAGGGTTGTTGTACCCACGAGGAACTCGAACTACTATTAACTCTACACAATTTAGTTCACAAAGTATTTACAAAAAAGCATTGAAATTGTCATTTTGGTTTTTAGGTGAAAAGTTTGCAAAACACATTCATAAAACTAAAATAAGTACAGTAAAGTGTGGTTAAAAATATATTTGTGAAATGAGCATTGAACTCGTCATTCTCCCTCCTTAGTATTTCGTTAGTTCCTGTAAATAATATTTCATTGACATTGATGCAATACTCTAAAGTCGCCTAGGTTAACCCTGTTGAGTCTCAACAATATTATTAAGTAATTAATAATGATTTAAGACTCTCATATCCTAGGTTTTAATGAATAATAAATTTGAATAAGTCATTTACACATTTGATGCGTAAAAGTGCTTATATGTTTTCAGCAAGAATGGATTCAGCATGAAGATATGTACTCCTAAAAGATTAACCTGCTGAAGTGTGCAACCTCTCTGAAGTGATCAACATGTTGAAGAAACTAACTCACTTAAAGGAACTCTCTGAAACTGTTTGACGTGGCTTGGTCTCCGCACCAATTTCTTTAATCATAGAGACCTCTTAACGACCTTGTCAAAGTTCGGAGCTGCTCAAGTAACTCTGCACATTCTCTACTCTCAGCTGTGTACGCATAAAGCCCACTGAAGTTGTTTTTAAAAAAGGATACCTTAAAGAGGAAGTCTTGTCTTCCGCAAGTACAATTGTTCAGAAAAGCAAGTCAGCTCTGCACACCTACTGTTTACTGTAGAACAAGCTATCAGAGCTTTGTGTCACAACGGGGGAGAATGCATTTAATGCTACTTCAACGGGAATTAAATTGAGTCTAACGGATTTCAAATCCAACTCTATAAATACCCATGGAGAGCTCATGCAAAGTAGAGAGGAACAAGCCAACTTGCTGAAATGCTGAAACGCTGAATTGCTGAAATATCATCTGCTTATTTTATCTGTACAAAAACTTTCATATCCTGAGTCTACCTCAGTTACCTTGTACTTTCCCAAAGTTTGAGCTTTAAACTTGTGTAGTTTACAAGGTTAGACTTCTGCTTTTAAAACACTGATTTGTGTTGAGCCTGGAGAGGCTTGTCTGTAAAAGAATACTTATGTAGAGCCTGAAGAGGCTTGATAGACAAGAATACTTGTGTTAAGCCTGGAGAGGCTTATCTGTAAAAGAATACTTGTGTAGAGCTTGAAGAGGCTTGACAGAAAAGAATACTTGTGTTAAGCCTGGAGAGTCTTGTCTGTAAAAGAATACTTGGTAGAGCCTGAAGAGGCTCGACAGAAAAGAATACTTGTTAGAGCCAGGAGTGGCTTGGTAGGACGAAGAATACTTGTAATAGAGCCTGGAGAGGCTTGGTTGACAAAAGAATACTTGTACTGCTGATCAGATAGTGGAAAGCCTTTGTTGTTGTTGCATCGGACTGGACGTAGCTCACAGTATTTGTGAGTGAACCAGTATAAATCTGTGGCTAAGTCTTCTGAACCCTTATCTCTCGTTTATTTCAATTATTACTAACAAAGGGGATTTGAACTTGAAGTTATAAAACTCTAAGCGCTTTCATTAAAAGTTTCAACTTTATAAAAACAACCTTCTGAAGATACTTCAGAGAGGTTTTTACGAAACAGCAGAGAACAAGTTTTTACAAAAGCTTCCAAAAACTCTTTAGAGTCTATATAAACACTATTCAACCCCCTTCTAGTGTTCACCTGTGTTTCTACAGTTGGTATCAGAGCTTAACCTCGGGTTAAGCATCTCATCGTGTTGAGGAAGTAGATCCATGGAAGCTTCAACCAGTAATCCTCACTATATCACGGAAGGCGCATCTATTACTAGACTTCCAGCCTTTAATGGTATTGATTATCATTACTGGAGAGATCGTATAAAACTGTTCATTGAAAGTAGTAACATAGATCTATGGGACGTAGTTACTGATGGTGACTATGTACCAATGCATGGCGGTGTACCTATACCTAAGGCTGAATGGACAGGCGATCAAAAAGCTCGAGTTCAACAAAACGCTAAGGCAAAACTCTACTTGATATGCTCGTTGAACAAGCCTGAGTATGAGAAAGTGCACGGTTGCTCTACTGCCAAAGAGATCTGCGATACATTAGCTTCAGCCCATGAGGGAACTGACAATGTCAAACAATCCAAGATCATCATGCTTGTTCATCAATATGAGATGTTTAAGATGCTGGAGTCTGAAACCATTGATCAAATGTTTGGGAGGTTTCAAACAATAACAAATGTACTCAAGTCTCTGGGCATAACCTATGACTTCGGTGACAATAATTGCAAAACTCTTAGGAGTCTTCCAAAGGCTTGGAGACCCAAGGTAACTGCCATCCAAGAAGCCAAAGATCTTAACTCTCTTAGGATGGAAGAGCTTTTGGGTTCTCTTAAGGTCCATGAGTTAGAATTGGTAGGAGATGCACCGGCTAAAAAATCTTTAGTGTTGAATTCAAGGTGCAAACAGCCTAGGCATGAGTCACATAAAGCCATGCAAGCTGAAGAGACTTCAGAAGATTCTGAAGGTTCAAATGGTAGTTCTGAAGATGGTGAAGATCTAGCCCTGTTAAGTAAGAAGATCAAGAAGATGCTTCAAAAGAAAGGAAGATACAGAAAGCATTTTCTGTCATCCTCAAAAACAGGTAAAACAGGTAAACAAATTTCTGCAAGTGACAAAGTTACGTGTTTTGAATGTAAACAACCAGGTCATGTGAAGGCAGATTGCCCCAAACTGAGGAAACCCTTCTTTAAGAAAAATAAGTTTCTCAAGAAGAAGAAAGGTCTGATGGCAACCTAGGAAGATCTTGATGACTCATCAGAAGATGAAGAATCATCAGACGAGGCCAACCTATGTCTTATGGCAAGCCTTCCATCATTAGATAGTTCTGAGTCTGAGGTAATTCCTTAAACCCTACAAGATGAATATAATGATCTGATGGAAAGCTCAAGAGAACTTCTCAATGAGTACAAAGATCTTTCAAGAGCATACACTGAAGTATGTGACAGAAATGAACTTTTAGAAAAAGAAAATATTCTACTCAAAGAGAGACTCTTGATGCAGGAGACTAGTAATTCAAAAGATCCTTCTGATGAGATTGAAAAACTCAAAAGAAAGATTGATGAACTTACTAGAGACCTTGCCAGATCTATTGGAGGAACAAAAAATCTCAAAATTTTGTTAGGAAATCAAAAAGGTTCCTTTGACAAATCTGGACTGGGATTCTCCGAAATCTCATCATCATATTCCTCTGATCATACCTCTTTTATTCCAAGCAAAAAGGATTTGAGAAAAGGTAATGGGTGCTCTCATTGTGGAAAGCCAGGACACCATGTGTCTAGGTGCAAACACAAAGGCAAACCTAAGCCCAGAACTAACAAGTAAGGACCCAAGAAACTATGAGTACCTAAAAGCTTGATTGTTCCTGTTGCAGATGTGTTTAACAGGACAAAGGAAACTCCACAAATGGTATTTGGACAGTGGATGCTCGCGTCACATGACGGGAGAAAAGTCTTTGTTCCAAAGCCTTAGACCTAAGAATGGTGGCGTGGTGACCTTCGGTGGCAATTAGCAAGGAAGGATCACTGGCATTGGGTCTGTAGGTATATCATCCTTATCCCTGATTCAGAATGTTCTTCTTGTTGAAGGTCTATAACATAATCTGCTAAGCATAAGTCAATTGTGTGATAGTGGTTATATTGTATCCTTCACAAAAGAAGGTTGTATAGTAAAAAATTCTTCAAATCAAACCCTCTTTACTGCCAAGAGACACAGTAATGTGTACAAAATTGATCTTGAGGAACTTGCAAATCAAAATGTGAAGTGCTTACTTTCTATTGATGATGAAAAGCAGATTTGGCATAAGAAACTTGGGCATGCAAGCTTGAGATTAATCTCAAAGCTTACAAAATACAATCTAGTTAAAGGATTGCCCAGACTATCTTTCAAATCTGATATTCTTTGTGAAAACTGTCTAAAAGGTAAACAAACTAAAAGCTCATTCAAGAGCAAAAATGTTGTGTCTACCTCAAGACCTTTAGAACTGCTTCACATTGATTTGTTTGGACCTATAAGAACAGAAAGTCTTGCAGGAAAGAAATATGGTTTGGTAATAGTTGATGACTATACTAGATTTACATGGGTTATCTTTCTCAAAAGCAAGGATGAAACTTTTGAGAATTTCACAAGATTCTCTAAGAAGGTGCAAAATGAAAAAGGATACTGCAATTCTGCCATAAGAAGTGATCATGGTGGTGAGTTTGAAAACTCAAGCTTCAAAATGTTCTGTGATGAGAATGGGATCTCTCACAATTTCTCAGTGGCAAGAACACCTCAACAAAACGGGGTTGTTGAGAGAAAGAACAAAAGCTTGCAAGAGATGAGAAGAACCATGCTCCTTTCAAGCAATCTACCAAAATCCTTATGGGCAGAGGCTGTTCATACAGCTTGCTACATTCAAAACAGAATCTTGGTAAGACCAATTCTCAAAAGAACTCCTTATGAATTGTGGAGAGGAAGGAGACCCAACATCTCATACTTTCATATCTTTGGATGTGAGTGTTTTATAATTAACACCAAGGATGATATTGGGTAGTTTGATTCAAAATCTGACAAAGGAATCTTCGTTGGTTATTCAGAAACTTAGTTGTGGAAGAAACCATCCATGTTAGATTTAATGATGCTAAAGAGACTGATATGGATCTATCAGATCTTGAAGATGATTTTGCAGGTATGAAACTCAACCCAACTTTAGAATGTACAGAAGTAAACGATGAGCAAATCGCTGATGTACCCTCTGAAGAACCTGCTGATCAACTCTCTGAACAACCTACTGAAAATCCACTTCAGAAAGTTAATGTTGAGTCTCAATCTGAGCAAGCAATGCCTTTCAGAAAAGCATGGAGATACAGAACTCACCATCCTCAAAATCAAATCATTGGTGAAACTTCAGAAGGACTAAAAACGAGGTCAAGACTAAGGGAAGTCAATAATCTTGCCCTACTCTCTGAAATTGAGCCAAAGAACATTGATGAAGCTCTGCATGATGAAGGGTGGATCCTAGCCATGCAAGAAGAGCTAAATCAATTTGCCAGGAGTGATGTCTGGACTCTAGTTCTTAAACCCCATGGGAAAACTATTATTGGAACCAAATGGGTGTTTAGAAACAAACTTTCTGAAGATGGAAAAGTAGTCAGAAATATAGCCAGACTTGTTGCTCAAGGTTACAACCAGCAAGACGGTATTGACTTTACTGAAACCTTTGCTCCTATAGCTAGGCTTGAAGCTATTAGAATACTTCTCTCTTATGTAGCAAATAATGGAATCAAACTATATCAAATGGATGTTAAAAGTGCATTCCTTAATGGATTTATTGAGGAAGAAGTCTTTGTTAGACAACCTCCGGGTTTTGAGGATACTGCCTTTCCTGAACATGTTTTTAAATTAAAGAAGGCTCTGCATGGTCTTAAATAAGCTCCTAGAGCCTGATATGACAAACTGAGCATTTTTCTCACTAAAAATGGTTTTGAAAGAGGAATGGTGGACACAACTCTTTTTAGAAAAATGTCTAACAAAGATCTTATACTTGTCCAAATATATGTTGATGACATTATCTTTGGTTCAACAAATTCCTCTTTATGCAAGGAATTTTCAAGGTTGATGCAATCTGAATTTGAAATGAGCCTAATGGGTGAATTAAATTTTTTCGTATGACTGCAAATTAAGCAGGAATCTGACTGTATATGGATCCATCAAGAAAAATATACTAAGGAAATGCTCAAAAATTTCAGAATGAATGATTGCAAGCCCATGTCAACTCCTATGCATCCCTCTGCTATCTTGGGTAAAGATGAGGGTGAAGAATGTGTTGACCAAACCTTGTATAGAGGCATGATAGGTTCTCTATTGTATCTTATAGAAAGCAGACCTGACATCATGTTCAGTGTTTGTGTCTCTGTGCAAGATTTCAATCAGATCCTAGAAGATCTCACTACAAAGCTGTAAAGAGAATTTTTAGATATCTAAATGGTACTATTAATCTTGGTCTTTGCTATAAGATGAGTAAGGATTGTAGATTGTTAGGATACTGTGATGCTGACTTTGCTGGAAACAGAATTGAAAGAAAGTCAACCAGTGGAGGATGCCACTTCATTGGAGACAACATGGTTAGCTGGTCAAGCAAGAGGCAAAGTACCATTGCTCTCTCAACAGCTGAAGCTGAATACATAGCTGCTGCAAGCTGTTGCTCACAACTTCTCTGGATTAAATATCAATTAGAAGACTTTAATATTTCAATTAATTCTATACCTGTTTTGTGTGATAATACTAGTGCTATAAATCTTTCTAAAAATCTAATTCAACATTCCAGAGCCAAGCACATAGAAATCAAACATCATTTTATTAGAGATTATGTTCAGAAGGGAGTTATTGAGATAAAGTTCATTGAAACAGAACTTCAATGGGCTGATATATTCACTAAACCACTTATTGAAGATAGCTTTAAGTTCATTAGAGATAATCTGAATATTCTTGCATTCTCTGAAAAATAATTTTCTGAAACATTTTTAACTGGATGATGTTTTGAACTATCTGAGATAATTGTTCTCTCTGAAAGCTTGAACTTGCTGAAGATAAGGACTCTCTGAAATAGTCACTTAGTGAAGTGGCACTCTGAGACGGTTGGTTTTCTCACCCTTTCCACTACTGCAAGTTGCACGTTCTTCAATATTGCGCAGTCTGTAACTGCCATGATTACAGCTCTAGTGACGGCTATTTAAAGCGCGTGAGCTGATGTCTTAATCTTCTCTCACGTCTCCTTGCTCACCAAGTCACTCAACTCTCAGAATACTCTCTGCACTCTTTCTCTCTCAAGTGTTCAAGACTCTATTTTCTTCCTTCTTCAATGGCGTCCAAGAAATCTGTTGTTGTCTCCAAAGCTTCAGGGAAAATAGTGGCTAACAAGGTGATAAGTGAAAATTAGTTGATAAATAAGAGCACTTTTTAGTTCACTTATCAAGGATAAAATGGTATTTTTGCCCCAGTTTAATCTCTTTTTATTAAATATTAGATAAATTGTATTTATTAATCTTGGATTTGAATTTGATGTTATTTTGATAGAAATATTGCTGATTTTTGCAGAATATTGCAAGGATTTGATTTGAAGGAAAGATAACATTAAATAAGGGAGATATATGCAAGATTTGAAGTTTGATCGAAGGCAATAATGAAGATTTGAAGAATATCTGAGAACCATTAATGAAGATATCTCTACCAATCAAACAAGGATTCTGCAGACAACCTTCCCAAATAAATCCAAGATGCTCAATAAACGCAAGATCTCAACAAGGAAAAGGGAAACAAGGAAAGACAATCAACTAAAACTAGTCTCGGGGAGAAATCAAGTTAAAAAGAGAAAGATTGAAGTTGTGCAGCTCGTGTCGCGCGCTTCACCGTGCGCTGTAGCGCAGGTGAAGCGCAGCTATTCTGACTTCTGCGCTGCAACCTGCGCTGTAGCGCAGGTAAAGCGCAGAACACGTGATTACTTGCCAAGTTGCCATTTTTAGATAGATTTCTCCCACATCTTCTTTGTCTTTCCTTAGCCTATAAATAGGACCTCATTGCACTAGATCAAAGTGTGCACGGTTATTGTAATTCAGTCATATTTCAGTGATAATGCACCAGAGCTAATTTTAGAGTAGGAGAGGAGGATCGCTTCACAAGGATTGAAGATGGTGACAACATCTTCGGTGGTTTGTATGGTTACCTTGTGTAGTTAACTCTCAATTAGGATTGGATGTAATTGATTCTATCCCCAAGTGTATGTAAACTCTATATTATTATTTCCTGAGCTCTCTGTCTATAATATTGGTAATCTTATTTTGTGCTTAATTCCTAACTTCCGCGCTTGCGCCGGAGTTATAGGCTAGTTTCGACTAGGATTGAGGATGGGGGAGTGGATTCTGAAGAAACCCATTCTCTGAGTGAATAAGAGGACTCAGTAGCCAGTGAACCGAAACATGGGTGTTGCTAGTGATTGATGGGTAGTGTGAGTACTCTAATGAAGGGCGTCTACAGGATAGGCATGGTTATTAAATTACCGATAGCAAAGGATTAGTTGATTGTCAATCCAGGAAGCGAAACGTGGATGTATTCTAATGAGTGATGGGTAGTGACAGTACTCTAGCGAAGGTGCGTCCAGAGTAGTAGGCCTCGTTTATCAATTAGTTCTTTTACAAACGGAATAAAAGAAAGCAAAATAAGCCGAGGGTAAGTCTGTCGCCTGGGAGAGCCCGCATGGATTACCTTTGAGTGTGTGAGGTCACTGGTAACTCGGGGTCTTAGCAATATAGTTTGTCTACAGTATTATAGAGTAAACCTAAAATAATAGATAGTTTTTACATGCACGAAAGGTGTGATGAGATGAAGTTCAATCCTAATCCAAGTAAAGTGTCTCTAACTCTTCCTTTCTATTTTTATTACTTATTAATTTGCAATTTATAATTTCCACGCATAATATCTGTTATTTGTCTCTTGATAAATAGACCACGAATTTACGTGAATTCATCGTTCCCTGTGGATATGATACTTTTCTTACTATTATACTACTGGATTTTTGGTTCGCTTGCCAGAAACCCATCACAGGGTCGGGAGCCTATCAATGTTAGCTGATTTCGGGTATGACTACCAAGCTGAATTTGAAGCTTCTGGGTGGTCAGATTTCTTTAGCTCAGTAAACTGCTCTTGGCATTCAGGAAATGTGGTTGAGTTCTGGGAAACTGTTGAAGAAGTTAAACGGAAGGATGGCCATGTCTCCATCAAGGCCAAGGTGCTGAACACTACTTATTCGTTGATGCAGATGTTCTGGAGATTGTAACCAAGACGAAGTCTGAAGGCTTAAAGTTCGTGAAAGATTGGGAAAGCCAAAATGGTGGAACCAAGAAGTTTAACCTAATGTTGTACGGAGAAGAAAATCCCTCCAAGAAAGACGCTACCAAAATGTTCAGAACTCCTCGCATTCTTCATGCCATCCTTGGATGTTGCATCCTACCCAAGATTGGTGGGAAGAATCACGTCTCTAAATTGGAAAGGTTCTGTATAATGAATTTGATGAGTAAGCAGAAGATGAACCTGCCAAAGATCATCCTTCATCATATGATCAGAAGAGTAAAAGATTCTGCCTTCAGTCTCCCTCATAATACCTTGATCATGGGTATTCTAGAGCACTACAAGGTGCTGGTTAATAAGTTGATCGACCACAAAGCTCCTGCCTACTTTGGCTCCAAGACTCTGAAGCAGATGGGCTTTGATATCAAGCCTCAACCTCCTCCTTCTCCAACGCTCAAGGAATCTATTGCCATTGGCAAAACTGCTGCTACTGGAAGATCAGTTCTACAGATTCTTGAAGATGATCTTGGGGGTGACACAAGGAGAAGTGAGTTTGTTCCATCAGCTCTCACTCCTGAGAAAGTTATCAAAAAGAAGAGGACCAGAATTATCAAGAAAGCTGTTCAAGCTCCTGCTTCTGATAGACTTCAACCCTCTGAAGAGGTTGTTCAACTGACATCAACACCTTTGACGGTGGCTGATGCAACACAATCCAAAGTTTCTGAACCTGTTCAGAAAGTTCTACATGAACCTACTGAAATTGTGGGTCAGAATGCAGAGGGGAGTGGTGCTCAGCTCACTAAGCCTAATTCTCTAGGAGAAAGACAGGCTGGGGTCCTTGAGCATTCAGATGAGTCTTCAGAAAAAACTATTGAAGCTGTACCCCTTGCTGCAAGTCATCCAGATCTTGAACTTCAGAAAGTGGCTGCCATAGCAAATTTTCTTGATGAAGAAGCAAGAAAGACAAAAGAGCAAGAAGAACGGGATCATGCTATTGCTGTTGCAACATAACAAGCACTGCTTGAAGATGAGAGGTTAGAACAAGCTTCTAGGACCAAGAGAAGAAGGGCTAGTGCACAGAAAAGAAAAGTGAAAAGAAGATTGCTTTCTCCTATTACAGAGGCACCTTAAATGATTACAAGAAGCAGATCGATTCAGCAAGCTGATGCTGTAAGATTTCAGCTAGTTGCTGAAGAGGAGAGGAAAAAGAAGCTAGAAGAGCTCAAAAGGAAGAAAGGAAAGGTTCCTGATGAAGAAGAACCCCCATTCAAGAAAATCCAGGTGGTATTTCAAAATCTGAATCCTTTAGATGAGGAAGATTTGAATAATCTTGCACCACCACCTCCTCAACAGCAGTCTGCTGTAAATTCACTAAGTCTTCCTCCATATCATTCCTCATTCTCTAGAGATTCTGAAGTATCTGAAAGGAAACTAGAAGAAAATACAGGCAGATGCATCTGGAAGGGTGGAAACCTGCCCAGAGAAATCCTACTGAAGCCAAAGACAAGGGATCTGTCAAGGCAGAAATCATATGATCCTTGTTTGTTTCCCTTCTATCAGACAGAAGTTAGGCTGAGTCAGGAAGAGACTCACAAGCCTTATAATGTTCCATTTGCTGAGAGGAGCATAATTCCCAAATTTCCTAATCTTTTTGAAGAACTGGACTTCTTCAAGACACATCCTCCTCTGACTAGCTTTACTGGGTTGCATGTAGAATATCATGATGCAGTCAGGGCAAGAAACAAAGGAAAATCTTTGTTTCCTGATCAGCTGGAGAAAATCAGAAAAGAAGTAGAGCCTCCTCCACATTTCTGGAAACCCGTTGACGTCTTCTCTGATGATCAAATAAGAATGATCGAGGAAGATTGACTGGTTGTACGCAAGCTGAACCTTGAGACTGAGCTATTTCAAAGGCATAGTCACAAGGCCTTGGGTTGCAAGTACTACAAAGCTTCAAAAGCGCTCTCAATGAAGCCATCTACAAGGATTTTTTGGCAACCAGATAAGATCATTCCTTGGTTACCTCTCACTCTGGGTGAAGCTGAAAAGAGAAAAGTAGCAAAATTCTATACCACTGGTGTTGCAAAGGTTGAACCTATGACTCCTGCTAAATGGGAAGCCTTACCTGATGATGTTCAAGCAAAGGGTGGCTTAGATCATACTTATAGAGACTGGGTTTGGTACTCTTACTGGCATGAATGTGAAAAGGAAGGTTCCTCCTCAGGAACAAGATTTGATTTCATTGACTGTGCCACTTCTCGCTCTCCGCAATTTCAAGAATGGGCTACCTTCTTTTGTGGAAGGTTTCCTAACTCAGTAAGGGAATCTTTTGATGACCTACGCAATTGGAAGCTGTGAACGTGGACGGGTTATCCTGAGTACACTTGTTTGGTATTTCACCCTGAAGAGTTCGAACTGCAACCAGGTTTTCAACCTTTCAAGTTCATTCGACGACTGCTCTCCATCACCTTTGTTGAAGGTACTATTCAAGATGAAATTAGAGAAAGAGAAGATGAGGTCAGGAGAACCAAGATGAGGAACGCCAGACTGATCAAACAACTGGAACAAGCTAAGCAATAGATAACTGCGCTTCAGATTATGCATTCTGCTGAACAATCTTCCCCCTCTAGAGTGGAAAGTAGAAGAAGTCTATGATGTGGATGCCATAATATCTCAGCAAGTTGCTTATGTTCAGTAATCATATTTTATGATCATTTCAAACACTTTGCATAATGATTGATATACTCTTGGGTTCCTGATTATTATTCCGCTGTTTTATTCTTGATTACTCTGATTATACGCTCTTTCCTTACATGCTGATTATATCTGTTAAGTATTCAATTCTGTTGTACCCTTTTGACTGATGACAAAATGGGGAGTATATGACTAACAAATCTCTGAAGATTATATGACTAACAAATCTTTGAAGATTGTTTAAAAAACAGATTCATCCCAGGGGGAGCATTGTTCTAAGAAGTATCTGGTTAAGAGGGAGTATACCTTACAATTGTAACATATTTTTCCCTTCAGATATTTGATAGACATAATCAAATTTGTCATCATTAAAAATGGGGAGAATGTTGAGTCTCAACAATATTATTAAGTAGTTAATAATGATTTAAGACTCTCATATCCTAGGTTTTAATGAATACCAAACTTGACTAAGTCATTTACACATTTGATGCGTAAAAGTGCTTATATGTTTTCAGCAAGAATGGATTCAACATGAAGATATGTACTCCTAAAAGATTAACCTGCTGAAGTGCGCAACCTCTCTGAAGTGATCAACATGTTGAAGAAACTAACTCACTGAAAGGAACTCTCAGAAACTGTTTGACGTGGCTTGGTCTCCATACCAATTTCTTTAATTATAGAGACCTCTTAAAGACCTTGTCAAAGTTCGGAGCTGCTCAAGTAACTCTGCACATTCTCTACTCTCAGCTGTGTACACAGAAATCCCTCTAAAGTTGTTTTTCAAAACGGATACCTTAAAGAGGCAGTCTTGTCTGCTGCAAGTACAATTGTTCAGAAAAGCAAGTCAGCTCTGCACACCTACTGCTTACTGCAGAACAAGCTTTCAGAGCTTTGTGTCACAACGGGAGAGAATGCATTTAATGCTACTTCAACGGGAATTAAATTGAGTCTAACGGATTTCAAATCCAACTCTATAAATACCCATAGAGAGCTCAAGCAAAGTAGAGAGGAACAAGCTAACTTGCTGAAACGCTGAAATGCTAAACTGCTGAAATATCATCTGCTTATTTTATCTGTACAAAAACTTTCATATCCTGAGTCTACCTCAGTTATCTTGTACATTCCCAGAGTTTGAGCTTTAAACTTGTGTAGTTTACAAGCTTAAACTTCTGCTTTTAAAACACTGATTTGTGTTGAGCATGGAGAGGCTTGTCTGTAAAAGAATACTTGTGTAGAGCCTGAAGAGGCTTGACAGAAAAGAATACTTGTGTTGAGACTGGAGAGGCTTGTCTGTAAAAGAATACTTGTGTAGAGCCTGAAGAGGCTTGAAAGAAAAGAATACTTTTGTTGATCCTGGAGAGACTTGTCTGTAAAAGAATACTTGTATAGAGCCTGAAGAGGCTTGACAGAAAAGAATACTTGGTAGAGTATTCTTGTCTATAAAAGAATACTTGTTAGATCCAGGAGTGGCTTGGTAAGACAAATAATACTTGTAATAGAGCCTGAAGAGGCTTGGTTGACAAAAGAATACTTGTACTACTGATCAGATAGTGGAAAGCCTTTGCTGTTGTTTCATCGGACTGGACGTAGCTCACAGTATCTGTGAGTGAACCAGTATAAATATGTGGCTAAGTCTTCTAAACCGTTATCTCTCATTAATTTCAATTATTACTAACAAAGGGGATTTGAACTTGAAGTTATAAAACTCTAAGCGCTTTCATTAAAAGTTTCAACTTTATAAAAACAACTTTCTGAAGATACTTCAGAGAGGTTTTTACGAAACAGCAGAGAACAAGTTTTTACAAAAGCTTCCAAAAACTCTTTAGAGTTTATATAAACACTATTCAACCCCCCTTCTAGTGTTCACCTGTGTTTCTACAGACCCCTCGCACTTAGAGACCCTAAGAATAATATATTTAGATATCGATTCCTCTCATATCAAATACATATCCCAGCTTTACGAGCGGGTATTCAAGCAATCGATAGATAAATATCTATTCCTAGTATAAAAACGTACTGAGTAGAAACGTTTAGATCGAAATCAAAGAAATACCTTCTAGTCAAGACTAAGATTTAATAACAAGAAACTATTTGATTAAAACAAAATTAAGTGTTAATACAAAACGAGACTACCAATGTCACATGAAAGTAAAATACAGAAAGTTAAACGAAATACTTCAGAGTTCGAAGACTACATTCAATCCCGGATGAACGGACTAGCCACTCATGGTAGCTAGCAACCCAAAAGAGAAGATGCAAGGGAAAAATACCTTGCCCTAGCAAAGCTGCCTTGAAAAGAAGAAGAAACTTGGAGAAGAGGAATTGTAAAAAGTGTGAAGATGAAGATTAAAAGATCCTCCAACAAGTCTCTCTTTTTCCTTTCATAGAGTGCAATGGAGTCTGGAGGAAGATAATGGCGCGCTCAAGAACATTGAGTGTGCGCTTGAGCGCACATTAAGAAGCTGAGATGTGCGCTTCAGATGATTGCACGCTTGAGCTCACCACATGCGCGCTCGAGCACGCTTGCTGCTGAAGAATTGTTGGCTTTGCGCACTTAAGAGGGTTGTGCGCTCAAGCGCACCATATGTGCTTGAGCACGTAAGAACTACTGAAAACCTTTTCTTCTTCTCTCTTAGCTCCATTTGCTGCTTCCAAATGTTTCTCACTTCCAACTCCTGCAAAAAGGTCATGTTTCTCATTAAAATAGAATCAAAACTCCAAAGTGAATTAAAAACTAAAGACAACTACAAATAAAGCGTTAAAAGGCAACTGGGAGCAAAATTTCAATCAATTAACATCACAAAGTGCTCAAATTACAACTAAGAACTACTAATTCTAAGCACTTATCAACTCCCCCCAACTTAGCATCTTGCTTGCCCTCAAGCAAGATAACTCAACCAAAAAAGAGCAAGCAAATAGTGTAACCTGTGAGATCAAATTTTTGTTTGAACAAAATCAATTTTCAACCATCAAGACAGCCAAAACAATTAGCAACGGTATCTACAGCTCAATGAAATTGAAATTTTAAGTCAAGTAAAAGCAAGATATCAGTTCACTTAAGCTACTATGGCAAACAGAAGAAGCAAAGGAATCACTCTCACAAAGGACCACTGTCAATGCATGACTCTCTTGGGTGAGTGTTTCATTCATCCCTCAAAGTAACTGAACAACACAGCCTTGCCAGTCATTTTCCATCCAATCACAGACACATTATATTATCATGAATCCTAAGGTCTTTGAAGGTTGTAATGAGCTAGGGTTCCAAAAATCATTGTTTTTCTGGATATGCAAATTCACACGTCGGGAAATAGAGAGCTTTTCATGCAAGTTATGTACATTTGCCACCATCCCCATTCTCAAACTTGGAATCCCTCTTTTCTTTATCAACAACCAAATTCTTTTATTCTTTTTTCTTTTAATTTCTTTGTATAACCCTTCTTTTTCCTTCTTTTCTTTTCTTTTTCTTTTTCTTTTTTTGTCAGTTCAAGGGGTTGTTTTTTACTTTTCAAACCCTTCTCTTCATATACCCATAACATCAAAGCAGCTTGATACCCATTCATTTACATAACTTGCACCTAAGCTCTCTTTCCCTAAGCACGGAGGAAGGATTACTTCAATGACATATAGGGTGCAGGTTTTCAGAACAAATACATGGCTCAATGGGCCATCAAAGAAAATTGCTCAATCGTGATGCAATGGTTCACTATTTGGTACTGGGCTTAAAGAAAAATTCAATAATTTTGCCTACGTCATTTTCGTGCTTCTAATGATAAGTAACAATGGAACATTCAGGCAAGACCAGCTTTACAAATCACAGTGAAGACTCTCAATTTTATGTTGGTTTCACTCACTCACTTGGCTAAAAAGAATAAAGTTCTTTGATCAAATCTTTCTAATGCTTCAAAAATTTTCCTTCTTCACTTTCATGCACAAAAATCTTATGCCTATTTAACTGAAAAACTCTGATTCTTTGAAGTTCCGAATTCTTCAAATTTTCTCTTCTAGGCTAAAAAGATGAAATTGTAGCAATTGATTTACTTTTCAAACAAAATTTCTAAAAAGAAAAATTTTCTGTGATTTCCCTCCAAAATGTACGTACAAGGGAAATGTTCGCAATTAATCTTGTAAAATTAGTGATTCCCAAAAATTGCTATACACTTATGTTAAGAACAGTAGTTCAATTGAGACACAGTCAAAATAACATTCACACAAACAAAGCATCCACTATCCAAAACAATAACCAAACTACTAGTTATGTTCAATCTAAAAACAAAAAATAAACTACTCTACAAACAGTTATTAAAAACTCATAATTACTGAAAATTATAAACTGAAATGGAAAATAGTAAAAACAAGTCAAACACCCCCCTCAATGCATGGTGTCATCCCCATCATTGCCATCAGTTGCCTGGTCCTGAGCTCCAACATTAGATGGTCCTGCTCCTCCCAAAAAAGAAGGCCTATCCCAGGGCCATGAAATATAAGCAGAAAACTGCTCCGGTGAAAGCCAAGGCCAAGATCCAAGGACATGAGCAGATTGAGACAAATAAGCATGACAGTAGGATGCGTTGAGGAGCACCGGCCCTCTATACACTGCAACTAACTGGCTCTGGGTGTGCTGCTGAGAAAGCTCAATGCGCTGATTGGAGAGCTCTATACACTACTTGGAGAGCTCCAAGCGCTGGAGATAATCAAGGATTGAAGAGTCCATGTGAGGCATGAGAGGAGGAGATGGTGGTATCTGTTAAGCTGTTGATGGTGGAGGAAGTGGGACCTACTGCTCCTAAGGCTGCTGATCATGGAGGTGCTCTGCTGGATTAATGCAATTTCGCTCAATAAATTTGATGTCCAGAGGGTGCCTTATGTCTTCTGTGCGGTTCACCTAAATACCCTCAAGGACTTCATGTTACCCCTCAAAATGCGACGAGGGGAACCAACTTGGTTAACCTCGTAGGATCGCCCAGGTAAACAAAGTACCCATGTTGTCTGATCTGCATTAAAGCCTTCAGCTTCATCTCTGAGTTGCTGATATGTGCATCCTCCCTCTTCAGCTAAAACATCCGGAAGTTGAAGGAATTACCTGATAGTTTTTGGGTCAAAAGATATCCACTTAACCCTCACCAAGGACCTTTTTCCATTAGGACCAGAATTGACCGAGTCAACATTAGCATAAAATTCCCTTACAATCTTCGGATCATACTTTGGAAGTGGTTCCTAATAAGTGTTAGAATTAAGTAAATTTATATATAATTAAAGCACTTATTGATGATGAATTGTTGAATTTATATCCCAATTTCACCCTTCTTAGCTTAATTTATGGCTCTTGTAATTATTGAAATTAAATATGAACTTGAAGCTATTTTGATGAAGAATCTGTTAAATTTTATAGATTAAAAGCCAAGGTACAAGTGAAGCATCAAGAGAACAGTGAGCAAGGACAGGAACAATGTAGAATATGCTTCAAAGGATGACAATTCAGAGGAGCAAGTTGCTGTTTCCTGCGCTTCACCTGCGCTGAGCGCAGGAATGCCTATTCAAATATTGTTTCCTGCGCTTCACCTGGGCTCAGTGCAGGAAGAGCTCAGGAAACGTAACCTAATTTGTAATGGGTTGCAAACAAGGTTTAAATGGGCCGTCAGACAGTTTATAAAGGACTTTTAGGAGAAACTTTGACATATGTGGGAGTCTGGAGCAGATACGGAGTGAGGAGAAGAGTGTGACATGTAAGGTCCAAGAATCTCTTAATAATGTTTTAATAATGACAACCAATCAAGGTTTACTTGGAATAATTCTGAGCTTTAAGGACTAATGATTTTGTTTAAGTAAGTGTTCAGAAGATACAAGAAAGTTTCTGCAGTAGATGCATCTCAGCAGCAGAAGAAAGGAATGAATTCCACTTACTTAAAAAGATAAGTTTCAGATTTGACAAGAATGACAAATCTGTGAAAGAGACACATGAAACATGTTGACAAAATCATGAGAAGATCCTTCACAGTCCAATGAACTCTCCAGAAGATGAGAATAGCCCCCTCATAAGAAGAAATCATAATAAAATCCCTCTAGAAGGAAGATTCATTTTTTGAAAAGGAAAAGAAGCATATCTCAGGTTCCCAAGCATCAAGATATATTTAAATTATCCTCACTAAGGTTAAAAATGATAGTCAGAAGATAGAAGCTATTTCTGGAGAAGAACCTGAAGTCATCAATTCTGCAGAAGAAACAGAACATATAAAACAAAGTGATTTTTTCACTTTCTGAGGTTACAGCTGCAGAAACTACCTAAAAATATTTTCCATTGAGCAAATTAAGGATTTTAAGAAGATCTGCAAGAAGAATGCAATTCCAGATATATTGCAGAAGGTGCAATTAATGCAGAATTCAAATAAGTCTTCTTCTTCTCTTTTTCTTATGATTCAAGTGGGCCAACTGACTCTAAAATATGTGAGAATATTATACTGGAGAATTTTATCATGTCTATAGAAGAAAAGTCCTGAGAAATAGCCCAAAAACAGCCTGCAGAAGAAAGGGTTGGTCAAAGTGACAGTTGTAAAGTTGCACATGCTGCAGCTGAGATAGAGACATGACTTTAAGCACAACTGGATGCCCAACGGCTATTTTCACTCCAGCCTTCTATAAAAGGAGACTTCCTCCTCACTTTGAAGGCACCTCACTCCAGAAGAAACATAAAATTCTGTAATTTCACTTCTCCTATCTTCTGGAAATTTTCTCTCTCTTTCATTTCTTTGATTTCTGGTATGAAAAGCCTTGGAGAGAGTCTTGGCTCATCATTTTGCTTCTGATGTGCAAAGATTGTATTGATTTGAGCCTTATATGTTGTTATTCTTTCTCATTTTCATTGTAAAAGTCTCAAGAGAGGTGTGCAGGTGCATATCCTTATTCTGAGCAGCAAGGGAAAGAGTTTTCAGTGAGGTATACTGAGATTTGGTGATTTCAGTTGGTTTACAGAATCTGCAGAAGGTACTTGCAGTATTCTGGGGACTGAATCTTCTGCAGAAGGTTCTGCAGTAAGTATTCAGTGAAAAATCTGAGTTTGTTAGGTTATTGTTAGCCTAAAGAGGCAGGTAAAGAATACTAGTGGTAAGGTTACCCAAGAAGATTGTAATTTGATTATAAGAGTGAGAAAATCCTACAGGTGTAGGGACTGGACGTAGCCTCAGGTTGGAAGAGGTGAACCAGCATAAAATTTATGTGTGCCATGTTCTTTACTCTCTCTTTACTATTATCACTGCCATAACATACTTTTATATCTTCTGCAAAATTAAAATTAACTAACTATTACCTTCTGTGAGTTTATTTCTTTATACTAAGCCAAGGCAAGTCCTTGAGTAGAAAAAGTATACAAAGAAATTGCAGAAATTTTATTCAATCACAATTCAACCCCCCTTTTTGTGTTTGAAGTCACAACTTCAATTGGAACCAGAGCTTGCCTCTAGGGTTGAACTTACTTAACAGTAAGAGAGGAAAAGATAAAGGGAAATGGCAAATCATGGAGCTGCAATGTTCATACCAGAAGGTTCATCTACAAATAGACCACCGACATTTGATGGAAAGGATTACTACTATTGGAAGGATAGAATGAAATTGTTTCTAGAATCCCAAGACATTGATCTTTGGGATATTGTAGAGAAAGGAAATTTCATTCCAATAGTAAGAAGAACAAGAATTCATGCTCAGCCCAACGAAGGAGAATCAGAAGTTCGAAAATAAGCTCCTCAACTTAAAGCAAGAGAAGATTGGACCTCAGAAGATAAGCAGAAGTATCTTTTGAACTCCAAAGCCAAATTCTTCCTTCTCTGTGCACTAAGCAGGGGAGAATATGATAAAGTTTCAAGATGTTCAACAGCCAAAGAAATATGGGATACACTCCAAATAGTCCATGAGGGAACAGACCAAGTAAAAGAATAAAAAATTAACATATTCATTCATCAATATGAAATGTTCAGCATGGTTGAACATGAACCTATTGATGAAATGTTCAGTAGATTCACTATCATTATAAATGACTTAAAGTCTCTTGAAAAAAGCTACTCAAACCAAGAGCAAGTTAGAAAATTTCTTAGGAGTCTTCCAAGAATATGGAGACCTAAGGTAACAGCAATCCAAGAAGCTAAGGATCTTGTTGTTTTAAAGCTAGATGAATTGCTTGGTTCACTAAAAGTTCATGAGCAAGAGCTCATGGATGAATTACCAAGAAAGGGAAAATCCATTGCTCTAAAAGCAAGCACTTCCAGAAGGAATAGTTTAACTCCATCAGATGCAGATGCTTCAGAAGAAGATGAGACATCATCAGAGAAGGATGATGAACTTGCCTTTATCTCAAAAAGAATCCAGAGGCTGATAAGAAGAAAAGGCAGAGGAAGGAAAAGCTTCAACTTCAAGAAGGATGGACAGAAAACTGAAAACTCCAAAGCACAAGTCATTTGCTTTTAATGCAACAAGCCAGGACACTTCAAATCAGAATGTCCACAACTGAAAAAGACTCAAAAACCTTCCAGAAGAAGAAAGCTATGATGGCAACTTGGGATGATTCAGACAACTCCTCAGAAAAAGAAGATTCTGGAGAAGAAGCAGCAAGCTTATGTCTCATGGCTGGAAGTGATGATGAAGAAAATGGGGTAATCACATATACTCCTACTGCTTATAGAGAATTAGAAGATGCATTTGAAAATTTACTATCTGACTCTCACACACTTGCACAAAAATGTGCACTTCTTAAAGAACAACTCATTAAATCTAAAGAGGAAAATGAAAAATTGAAGGAAGATAATGATAGACTAATTAAAACCAATCAATGTCTTCAACAATCACACTTTAAATTTTATGAACATGTTAGGATAATAAAAGAGAATCTTGCAGAAGATACAAAATCTGCATCATTGCAGAAGGAAAACTATCTTCTGCAGAAGAAGATTAATGAACTGCAAACAGACTTAAGTAAATTTGTTAGCAGTACACATAACTTAAATAAACTAATAGGAAATGGTAGAGAAACCACTGATAAAAAAGGATTAGGATTCCATGAAATAGGAGCATCAAGCACTAAGAAAACAGTTTTTGTTCCTGCTAAAAGGCAACCTCCTAAATGTTCTTGGTGTAACAAAATTGGACACATTGCTCATAATTGTTACAAAAGAAAAGGGGGCTTTAAAAGAAAGGTATCTAACCCTTCAGGACCCAAAAAGATTTGGGTACCTAAATCATTACTTTATTCTGATGTAGGAAAAAGGAAAATCCCTCAAGATAAAAGAGCTATGGTTCTTCGATAGTGGCTGCTCAAGACATATGACTGGATACAAGAGCAAATTCATACTCCTCCATAGAATGAAAGGTGCAACAGTTACCTTTGGAGACAACAACAAAGCTCACATCAAAGGTATTGGAAAGATAGGTATAAAAAACTCTACTCAAATTAATAATGTGTATTATGTGAAAGGGTTAAAACATAATCTTCTTAGCATAAGTCAGCTATGTGACAGTGGCTATGAAGTTATGTTTCAACCAACATTGTGTGAAATTAGAGAAGCATCTACAAAGAAGGTCCTATTTTCTGGTATTAGAAGAAAAAACATATACATCATATGCTTAGAAGAACTATCTGATCATACATGTTTTGCTTCTTTTGAAAATGACAAATGGACATGGCATAGGAAAGTAGGTCATCTAAACATGAAAAGCATTTCCAAACTGTCTAAGCTAGATCTAATTAGAGGTTTACCAAAAATCAAATTTGAAAAGGATA
Organism: Sesbania bispinosa; assembly: GCA_026901365.1. Taxonomy (NCBI): domain Eukaryota; kingdom Viridiplantae; phylum Streptophyta; class Magnoliopsida; order Fabales; family Fabaceae; genus Sesbania; species Sesbania bispinosa. The sequence continues at coordinate 2,092,254 of QLOH01000007.1, read as the reverse complement.
GAATGTGTGATGCATGTGTAAAAGGAAAACATACACAATCAAGTTTTCATCCTAAGAATGTAATTACTACTAAAAGAATATTGGAACTACTGCATATAGATTTGTTTGGACCTACTAAAACACCAAGTCTAGGAGGAAAGAAATATGGACTTGTTATTGTAGATGACTACTCTAGATTCACATGGGTTTTATTTCTTACAACTAAGGATGAATTCTTTGATTCTTTCAAGATCTTCTCCAAGAAGATAGAAAATGAAAGTAGCCAACTGATAGCTTCTATAAGAAGTGATCATGGAGGGGAATTTGAAAATCACTCTTTTAAGAACTTCTTTGATGAAAATGGAATTTCACACAATTTTTCTTGTCCTAGAACTCCACAACAAAATGGATTTGTAGAAAGGAAAAATAGAACCCTCCAAGAAATGGCTAGAACCATGTTAAGTGATAGTGGCATTCAAAAATACTTTTGGGCTGAAGCTGTATCAACTGCCTGCTATATACTTAACAGGGTTTCCATCAGAAGCATCCTAAATAAAACTCCATATGAAATATGGAAGGGAAGAAAACCCAACATTGGATATTTTCATGTATTTGGATGTGATTGTTTCATCTTGAACAACAAGAAAAATCTTGAAAAGTTTGATGTTTAGGGAATTGTTCTAAGAATTTCATATTTGAGGGATCAATGTGAATGAAATTTATTTGGGCTTCAATATTGATAATTATAAATTCCTAGATATCATTGATTTCCAAAATATAAGAGGGGTGCGATAGACGAAGTTCAACCTAGTTTCTCTTTATTGCTTAATTTCATCCATGTTTCTCTCTGTCTCAGTTTTTTTTTATTTGCATCTTTAAATTCACTTTTCACAACAATCATATACAAGTTCTCTTCATTTACTCAATTAGATTGGTCACTAAGAATGTATTTTGTATCGTTCCTCGTGGGTACGACAACCCCTATTCTTACTATTATACTACTGGGATATTGGTACGCTTGCCAAGATCCCAGCAAGTATTTCTGGCGCCGTTGCCGGGGAACGGTGTCTCAATTTAAATTCTTAGTTCTTTTTATTGAGTTGTAAATAGATTTTTCTTATTTCCTTTATTTTTCTACAGTAATTGTTTTATTTATTTGACCCTGCTATGCTAATTCTTGCTCTAGTTCTTTGTGATTTATGATCTTGTAAGGTCAGGTACATCAAGGGCAAATGGAATTTGATCCTGAGGTCGAAACGACAGCCAGAAGGAACCGGAGCCAGAAAGGGGGGATAAGCTCAAGGAGACAATTCCAACACTCTCTCATCACCCATCCCAAGTAAGATAAAAGCTGAAAAACTAGAAGAAGAAGCAGGGACAAGCTCTAGGAGACCATTCCAACCCTCTCTCATCATCTATCTCAGGTGAGATTAAAGCTGAATCATGGCTGGTGAATGGCAAAATCCACCAAGAAGAACACTTAGAGATTATCAAAATCCACCAAGAAGAAAACTTGGAGATTATGAAAATCCACCGAGTAGAACACTTGGAGATTATCAAAATCCACCAAGAAGAACACTTGGAGATTACGTTATGCAACAAGAATTAGAATATTTTTCCAGCTTACTGATTCATGGTAACTTCTCTTCCTACAACAATTATTCTAATAATTTTTCACAGGATTGTAGAAGTAACCAAGATCAGAGCTTTGGGTTGCAACAAGATGATGTTTCATTCTACATGCAACCTTCTTTCCAACTGCAGCAAAGTTACTCTTCAGTTCAACAAAGGGGGTCAAGATTGGATGCTCTTCATGAAGAACACTTGCAATTCTCTACGAGATATTAGAAAGAAAGAGAAAAAGCAAAAAGAACTCTTGACATTCTGATGGCACAGCTAGCAGAAATCAGAAGTAACCAACAATCAGAACAAATCTCAGCACATGCACAACCCAACCCCGAAGAACAGTGTGACGACATGACCACCATAAGTGGTCAACTGATAAGGGAGGGAACTGATGGCAATCTGACTGATGAAGAAAAAGAAACTGAAGAAGAAGAGGAAAAAGAAGAAGAAGAAGAAGGTGAAGCAGAAGTAGAAAAAGAAAAAGAAGATGATGAAACAGAAAAGATTGTGCCTAAAGAAGAGAGTGACTGTGAAGGCAAGGAAGAAAACAAAATATGTGAGAATGTACATACAAAAAAAGAAAATGTGAAAAAGAATGAACAAAGGAATGGCGAGAAAAGAACTGAGAAAGAAGGGGGAGTAGTGAAAAACTTGCCAAATCCTGAAAGCCCTCCGAAGTAAGATAAAGAAAGGTAGTGTGCAAGTGTTAAACCTTCCAAGCCTCACAAGAAAAAAACATCTGAATACACTGACATGAGCAGAGCTAAAAGAAGAAAAATCAGGCCAAGAAAATCAAATTCAAGGCCTAAAGTCAGACTGAGGACAAAGTGGTCAGGTGTATTTCCCATCAAAGACCCTTGTGAAGCAAAAGGATTAAGAACGGACAACTGTGAATCATCCAAGCTTCAGGAGAAAAAGACCCATGCAAATCAGCACAAGGAGTCAGAAGCATGGTCTAATTCCAGAAAGAAGCCCAAATGGTTAGACTTAATTCTCACTCAAAATTGGTCCGAGGCAAAAGTATGGGGAGGTTCACTGTCCAAAGAAATCAAGGGTTCAGCACAAAAGCTCACCAAAAGATTCCAGTTTCAACCACCTTGAACGAAACAGGCGTCAAGCTATGTGACGTTAAACGAGCGCTTCCTGGGAGGAAACCCAGTGATTTATTTGTTGTTTTTTGCATTTGTTTTTCATTTCAATCTTTGTGTGTTATTGTGTTAGTTAGGATCATGTGTTTTTTTATTTAGGAATTCCTAGGAAATGGTTGAATAAGCGCATGCAAATCGCAGAAAATCACCAAAACTCACTGTTTTGGGCGCTTCACCTGCGCTAAGCGCGGGCAAAGCGCAGGAAGTCCCAAAATAATTCTGTATTATGCGCTTCAGCCAGCAACACATCCAATAAAAAAATTGAATTTAAAACAGGGGAGGAGTCAATCCTCCCATTCCCTTGATTTTCTAGAGATTTTGGAGCGTTGTTTCTCTGCAAGAAAACTTTTCTTTTCCACCCTTTTCACCTTCAATCCTTCTTCATTCTTAGTTAGGAAGTTGTATAAGGTATGCTTTTATGTTTATGTTTGAAATTCACCGTTTAACATCCTCTGTTTTCATGTTTTGAATAGTTAAACCTTAGGATAAACAACTTAGGTGTAGAAATACAGATTAGAATTTATTGTTGTCATGACATGTGCTTGTTGAGTGGCTTATACTGTTTGTATGCATTATGGCAATGTGGCTGATAATCTGAGTTGAACTGCAATGGCCTGGGGACAGTCCTTTATTCCTAGGGGGAAGTGGAGCAGCTGGAGCTGGATCAGCTCATGATTCTGCAGCTGCAGCAGACATTAGAGCTAATGAGGAGGGAACAGGAGCACATTTCAATGAGGCTTGAGAGATTCTTGTTCCATTGTGAAAACGATGTTTTTCTTTCTTTTTATCTTTATGCAAGATTGATCTTGTTTTATTTGAGTATTTTAATTGTTAAGTTAGGATTAGTATTTTTGACTTAGGACTTAGGAATTAGGAAATAAAGCATTTGATGATTGGAGTTCAACTAAAAGTCTCAAAGCTAGTACATCCAAACCAACTGAATTAAGAGGAGAAAAAGGAAGTGAGTGGTTTAATTCATGATCAGTTAAGATTAGGATTTTGTGCAGGAAAGTTAATTAAGATAGCTAATTGTGCAACAGGTAATTTAATCAAGGAAAATAGCCATAAGCCTGTGAGTGTGTGTGACCAAACACTTTGAGAGTTTTCCCTATTGTTTGTCAATTTATATTGCTTGAGTTTTTTATTTTATTACTGCATATGAAAAGCATAGAAGTGACAAAGGCACGTTGTTTAAAATGTAAATTACTCAGTGCCAAATAGCCAACCTGTGAATAATATTTCCTATTTTGATAGGCCATTTGAGCCTGAAATTTTCTTAGATTTTGCACCCTAGCCTTGTTATTCATTGTAATCCTTTCCCTTCACACACTTAGGGATAGAGAGCATAGGTGCATTTTATTCAATAAGAATGGGTATTGATTGGTTAATTGTTATTGAAAAAGAGGCATGATGAGTAATGGAATTCAGTCTTTACCAAATACACACACACACACACACACACACACATATATATGTGTGTGTGTGTATAATAATAAAAGGAGTGAATTACCAAAAAGAGGCAAAATTTGTGCTGAAATGTTGGAAGTCAAGAATGAGATGGAAAATTGAGAGTCATTTGGGAAAATTGATTAACTTGTAGTTATGCTCTCTTTTCCCTGAATTGTGTTTCTTGATATATCCTGAAAAACCATAATTTCTTGATAGCCAGATCTCATTACAACCCAAGAAAGACCTTATGATCCATGTTGATTATGTGTTGTATGTTAACTGAAAACAACTAGCAATTTTAATTGCTCAACTGCAGTGGTAAAATTGAGGGAAACACTTACTTGTGAGAATTGGGAGAATTTCCTTGATTTTATCATTTGTTGTTACAATTGTTATTCTTGAGAGACTGAATGCATCTTTATCTTATTTTGATTGATGATTGGAGTCATCATTTGGTTCTAATTTTAAATCTGAAATTTGGAAAGTGAAAGCTGTCTAGAAAGAGATGTTGAAATTGTTTTCCCGTCAATCACATTTAGGGTTAGTCATTTTAAATAACTGTCTGTATTTGATTTTTCTTGCTTGAGGGCAAGCAAGAAGCTGAGTTGGGGGGAGTTTGATAAGTGTTAGAATTAAGTAAATTTGTATATAATTAAAGCACTTATTGATGATGAATTGTTGAATTTATAACCCAATTTTTCTTAGCTTAATCTGTGGCTCTTGTAATTATTGAAATTAAATCTGAACTTGATGCTATTTTGATGAATTAACTGTTAATTTTCACAGATGAAAAGCCAAGGTACAAGTGAAGCATCAAGAGAACAGTGAGCAAGGACAGGAACAATGTAGAATAAGCTTCAAAGGATGACAATTCAAGGAGCAAGTTGTTGTTTCCTGCGCTTCACCTGCGCTGAGCGCAGGCAGAGCGCAGGAATGTCTGTTCAGATACTATTTCCTGCGCTTCACCTGCGCTCAGCGCAGGAAACGTAACCTAATTTGTAATGGGTTGCAAACAGTGTTTAAACGGGCCTTCAGACAGTTTATAAAGGACTTTTGGAAGAGACTTTGACATATGGGGGAGTTTGGAGCAGATACGGAGTGAGGAGAAGAGTGTGACAGTCTCTAGAGACCATTTTGAAGCAAGAGGGAGAATACCACAGAGTTGGAAGGATTCGCTGTTATTCTTCTTCTTAATTCCGTTGGTTTGTAATGGCTACCATGACTAGCTAAATCTCTCTTTAGGATTGAATGTAGTCGATTCAATCCCTAATTGTATTTTGGATCTTTATTCATGTTCTTAATGCTCAACTTCCATCTTGTACCGGAGTTATGATATGATTTATCGAATTAGCTGGGAAGTAGTTTTGTAAATCTGATTTGGGTAAAAACACTCAATAGGTTGAATACCTAGGGATAGGGTTCAATTTATTGATAGTTTTTAACAACTGATCTTAAAGCTAGGCAATTTGTTAAACAGCCAAGGGATTGGTGTTTAGGGAATTGTTCTAAGAATTTTATATTTGAGGGATCAATGTGAATGAAATTTATTTGGGCTTCAATATTTATAATTATAAATTCCTAGATATCATTGATTTCCAAAATACAAGAGGGGTTATTGCTTAATTTCATCCACGTTTCTCTTTGTCTCAGTTTCTTTTTATTTGCATATTTAAATTCACTTTTCACAACAATTATATATAAGTTCTCTTCATTTACTCAATTAGATTGATCACTAAGAATTTATTTTGTACCGTTCCTCGTGGGTACGACAACCTATATTCTTACTATTATACTGCTGCGATATTGTTACGCTTGCCAAGATCTCAACAGTTCCCTCACCTATCTCCAGCTTCTCCAATTAAGCTCATCAAGAAATTCATCAGCTTCCCCTCTATATATAGCTACCTTCCTCTCAGGGATGAGAGGCCACCCCTTGATGGTCTCATATCCTTGTTGGTGAAATGGGCTCCTGAATAAGTAATTTTGTGGAGCCTGGGGTGCCTGAGAAGAAGATTCCCCTCTTGCTCTCTTAGAAGTGTTCCTTTTTGCAACCATTTTTGTCCTCATTCTAAAGTAAAACAATGCTTTGAATTAGTGACAACTAGAAAGCATAATTTTCTTGCAAGAACCAAGTGAATGAGATATCAAAACATGCCAAATTTGTACAAGTGCTAACAATAAATTCAAGATTAGCATGAATACAATTAAAGTGCTACATGAGTACTAATTTTTCAATACATATAATGAAGTTCAAGTAAAACAATTACACACAAAGTACATGGTTCAAGCATTTTATCAAACACTTAGAGAGCTTAAAATTTTTCACATTGAAGCAAGGGGGAAAATCATGGAATTTCATTCTATGCACTCACACAAATCAATCCAAGGATACAAAGCATTGTCAAGAGCTATTTACGTAAGCACAAGTTAGTAAGGCATTTTGTCAAACACTTGGTTGGCAAACAATTTTTCAAAGAAAAAAAACATGCAAGCACAACCCACCACTTCCAAAATTCACTAAACCAATAAAAACAATCACTCATTCCAATAGGAAAAGCAATCAAAACAATGGAAGCAATTAACCTAAGAAGTTTCTAAAGGAAAATTCTACCCTTACTAAACAAATAGGTATCCATGGGGGAGGAGAAATAGAGAAGGAAAGCAAAAGAGAAGGAGCAAACCTTAGGCAAAGAGATGAAGGAAGAAGGAGGAGGATGGAGTGGGATGAATGCTTGAATGGGGGAGAAATTTGGATGAACAATGGAGGAAAGGGGTGCGGTTTGTGAGAGAGAACAAGAAAAAGAAAGAGGAGTGAATAAGAGAGGGTGGGTGCGCGCACAAGAAGGAGAAGAAACGAGTTTTAAAAACTAATCCCGCACGCGCGCTCGAGCGCACTCCTGCTCGCTCGAACGCGTTCAAGTCAGCAGCAAAAGTCCAACTGTGCGTTCGAGCACACCCAAGGTAGTAGGAAAATAAGTTCGCTTGAGCAAACCCTTATGCGCTCAAACGTGCTCAAGTCAGAGAGCATCAATAATTCTTTGAGAAAATTTACTTGCTCGAGCTAGCCTATGCCCGCTCAAGCGAGCGTAACACAGAGAGTGCCCCAAATTTTTTTTCTAGTGCGCTTGAGCGAGACAAGGTTCACATAAGCGAGCCCTTTGACAGTGAGTCACTCAATTTTTCTGCATCAGTTATGCAGTTTCCTCCCACTCAGCTTTTCCTTTTCTATTACCCTCATGACTTTGGATTTTATTTACATCCTAATCTAACAACACATACCTATAATCACGACAAAAATCACAGATTTATCAAAACATCCTACCAAATTCCATTCAATCACCTCATTTATCATTCTAACTTGATTTTCATGCATATCACTGCTCATACAAGCCAAATGCACAAAATTGCCTAATTAAATGTCATGAAATGATCACACACTAAAAATAACTAATTGACACAAACACACATATATGTACATAGACACATTAAACAACTGAAATTGAGAATTAAAATGATAAAGACAATGGGTTGCCTCCCAGGAAGCGCTTGTTTAACGTCACATAGCTTGACGCATGTTTTCATTATGGTGGTTGAAAGTGAAACTTTATGGTGAGCCTTGGTGCTACACCCCTAATCTCTTTTATCAGCAAACTCCAAGATCCCATTGCCTCATTCAAATCTTTGACAAGAGTTAATTCTAACCATCTTGACCTCCTTTTGGACTTGGACCATACCACTGACTTCTTTGGCCTGACTTTTCTTTTTGCTGGTTTCTTGTTACCATCTGCATGAGTCTTTTTCTTCTAAAGCTTGGGAGAGTCATAACAATCATCTCTCAAATTCTTGGCCTCATGCAGTTGTGGTCTACTGTCTGCCTGGAAGATTTCATCAATAGCATCTACTTTAAAGGACCCTTGTTGACCTTTCGGATGTTGAGCAGCCTTAAACACATTGAAAGTTGACCTCATCACCCTATGCTCTGACCTTAAGCTTTCCATCGTCAACATCAATAACCACCTTTTGCAGTTTTCATGAATGGTTGACCCAGAACTAAAGGCACATCACGATCCTCCTCAATATCCATGATCACAAAGTCCACCGGAAAGACGAATTTATCCACTCTCACCAAAACATCTTCAGCTATACCATAAGGGTGTTTGATGGATCGGTCAGCTAATTGAAGAGTCATTCTTGTAGGTCGCACCTCCAAGTCACCAATCCTTTCGAGCATAGACAAAGGCATTAAGTTAATGTTATCTCCAAGATCAAGCATCGCCCTTCTCACTGGTAAAGCACCAATGGTGACTGGTATGGTGAAGCTACCAGGATCTTTTGACTTTTATGGTAGAGGCTTCTGAATGATAGCACTACAACCGGCCTCTAGCTCCACTGTTTCTTCTTCTGGAAATCTCCTCTTCTTGGTCAAGAGGTCTTTCATGAATTTGGAATAAGTAGGCATTTGCTGTAATGCTTCAATAAATGGAATATTGATTTGAAGTCCTTTGAAGATATCCATGAAGCGAGAAAATTGCCTTTCTCTATCCTTTCTTGAAGGAGCAGGAGGATACGACAATTTCTTCACTGGGTGCACCCTCTCCTCATAACTCTCTTTTTTCTTACCCTTTTCTTTTTTCTTATTCTCATGTTCCTCTCCTTTATATACAATTACTTTATTTTTCTCTTCCTCTTCCTCACAATCACTTTTTTTTTCACTCTCATTTTTGTCTTTTTCATTCTTTACTCCTTCTTTTTCACTCCCTTCTATTTCTTTTTTGCTCTCTTTTCTTTGCATATCTTCCTCCTCAACTCCCAAGTTATCTCCAATACCTCTCCCTATTGTTATACCACTCCTTGGGGTGATAGCATTACATTTCCCCTTGGGATTGGTTTGAGTGTTGGCTGGGAATTTCCCTTTTTGCTACTCAGCTAATTGCCTTGCCAACTGACCAAACTGTGTCCCCAAATTTCTGATTGAAGCATCATTATTTTTCTGGTTAGTAATGGAGACTTGCATGAATTTCTCCAAGGTGTTCTCCAATTTTGATACTCTGTCAACAATAGGAGGATACTAATCTTGGGCTTGGTAGGGAGGTTGTTGTCTTCCTGAAGGTCCAGCTTCTTGTTTCCACCCATGATTAGGCCCTTGGTTATTTCTCCAATCTTGAGAATAGTTATTCTGATAAGAGTTGTTGGAGAAATTCCATTACTTTCCTTGGTTGTTCATGTACTAGATTTCTTCTTGTTGCACATTCCCACCAGAATAGTGACCATTAGGATGGTCACCTCCATAGAAATCACATCTCAGATTCTGATGAGAACTTGAACCAGAACTTACAACATTCAATTATTGAGGGAGTTTAGCCATTTTCTTTGTGAGAGTATCAATTTGTTGAGTCAAGATCTTATTTTGAGCAAGAATAGCATCTGAAGTTCTAAGATCAAGAACTCCCCTCTTCTGAAGCACTTGTCTATTGTATTGAGCTTGATGATCAGTAGAAGCTACGGCATCAATTATCCTTGTGGCTTGTTCAGCATCAACAAACATCATTGTACCTCCAGCTGCAGCATCAAGAGTCATCTTTTTATCAGGCTTCAGACCATTGCAGAATATGTTTAGTTGGGCTATGTCTTCAAATCCATGGTTAGGACATTTTCTGAGTAAAGATTTGAAGCGCTCCCAAGCTTCACAGAATGGTTCATCCGGTCCTTGTCTGAATGTAGATATGTCAGATTTAGCATTAATGTATCTTGAAAGTGGGAAGAATCGATTTAGAAATTTTTCTTCGACCACGTTCCAACTGGTGAGACTTTGATTTGGATGGGACTTCAAACATTCTCTACCTTTTCCTGTCAAAGAAAAGGGAAATAATCTTAGATACACAGCTTCTTCTTGGCCTTCTTCAAAGCCCACAGTACCACACAATTCATAAAAAGTAGACAAATGTGTATACCGATCCTCATGATCCATTCCAGTTAATTGGTGTGCACTAATCAAACTCAGAAAAGATGGTTTCATCTGCATTTGTTCTTGCTCCAGGTGGAGCAACTATGCTACAAAAGTGTCTCGACCATTGTTGTGTTGCATAGTCTCCCAATGTTCTTCTTCGATGTCTAGGAATTTCTTCAGCCATGATTGTTGGTTTAGGATTTGGTTGAATTGGAGTTGGTTGTGAAGTAGAGGAACTTCCTAGTTCTTCTCCTTGAGTGATTGCTTGTCTGCTCCTCCTTCTTCTACTGTTATTTCTTCTAGTCGTCCTTTCTACTTCTTGATAGAACACTAGTTGATCTGCAGTAGCTTTGCCTAGAAGAAGCATAAAACACTCAAACAAGGATTAGTACCAAGTAGCAATTACAATGAGAATAAACTATGGACAAAAATCTAATTACAAAAATCTTAATGAATTTATTGAAGTTAACAAGTTCCCCAACAACGACACCAAAAATACTTGTTGCAGTGTTGGCAAGCGTACCAATATGTCACAGTAGTATAATAGATTTATATGTAAAGGTTGTCGTACTCACGAGGAACTTGAACTACTATTAACTCTACACAATTTAGTTCACTAAGTATTTACAAAAAAACATTGAAATTGTCATTTTGGTTTTTAGGTGAAAAGTTTGCAAAACACATTCATAAAACTAAAATACGTGCGGTAAAGTGTGGTTAAAAATATATTTGTGAAATGGGGATTGAACTCGTCATTCTCCCTCCTCAGTATTTCGTTAGTTCCTGTAAATACTATTTCATTGACATTGATGCAATACTCTAAAGTCGCCTAGGTCGATTCCTCGCACCTAGGACCCTAAGAATAATATATTTAGATATCGACTCCTCGCCTATCAAATACATATCCTAGCTTTATGAGCGGGTATTCAAGCAATCGATAGATAAATATCTATTCCTAGTATAAAAACCTACCAAAGTATAAATGAAATACTTTGGAGTTCAAAAACCACATTCAATCCCGGATGAATGGACTAGCGACTCATGGTAGCTAGCAACCCAAAAGAGAAGATGCAAGTGAAAAATCCCTTGCCCTAGCAAAGCTTCCTGGAAGAGAAGAGGAATTGTAAAATGTGTGAAGATGAAGATTAAAAGATCCTCCACAAAGTATCCCTTTTTCCTTTTATAGTGCGCACTAGAGTCTGGAGGAAGATAATGGCGCGCTCAAGCGCACTGAGTGCGCGCTTGAGCACACAACATACGCGCTTCTGATAACACTATGCTAGAAGCTTGGACCTGCAAGACCTACACTGGAGGATATGCACCAACTTCAAACCTGAGCTTCAAGCAAGGAAGAGTTGGAGAAATTAGTGTCCTACAAATAAAGGTCACTACCCTACAAAATAAGGGTCACTACCCTACAGAAGGACACCTTGACCCTGGATAGGACCCTTGTCCTTTGGACCACCCTTAATTAGGCCTCTCTTGTATTTTCTCTTTATTTTTTGTAATTTATTTTATTTTCCTTCCTACTTGGGCGTTACATGTATGGGTTTATTGGCTAGTAGGTTGCCTTGCTAAAAGGCTTAGGAGTCTTGGATTCAATTCCCACACAGGATAGAATTTTTATTCATCTTTTTATTTGTTTTCATGAGTGGGGTGCCATTTTGAGAGGTTTATTGGCTTAAGACTTAGCTTAGCCATAAACCTTGGGGGTCATGGGTTCAAGCCCCACTTAGGAGTGTTTTCACTCACCTTTTATTTTCTTTCTTTTTCACTCTCCTAAAAATCCGCCCCTCTCCCCCTCTTTTCCTATAAATAGGAGTCCTCTCCTCTTGTAATGGACACATTGAATTTTGAAGTAAAGGCATTATGCAAAATTTTCTCCTCCCTTTGTGAGTTGAGTGAGGCTTGGTGGTTGTTGCTCAAACCATACTGAGACTTATCTAATTCTCCTGAATTAGTGGCGTCTGGCATTGGACTTATCTGCTGCAAGTGGACTCTTGCTTCAGTGGCGTCCTTCCCATTTCTTCCTCTCCACTTTTTCTTTCATTTTCTCTCATTTTCTTGCATTTTCTTGCGCAATTATAGTTGCTGCCCTGCACCTATAATTCGCAATTTTAGTGCCTTTAATTTCCCTCCCCCTTGAAAAGGATTTGACCTCAAATTTGAAAATTCAGAAAGAAGCCATAAGAATAATGAACTGGGTAGAAGAAGGTGATGGATGACAAAATTTAGGAAGTAAGAAGATACTTCCCTTAGCCCTTGGAGAGTAGAATTAGAGGTCCACAAGTTGAATCATCTTCCTTGAGCCTAGACAACAAGAAGATCCATGAGTATTATTCCCAAGCAAACAAAGTGAAGACTCATAACAAAAATACTTGGGGATCATAAAGATTGGTAAAAGAAAAACATAGGATGTGAACAAGAGGTAGTTAAGATAAGGGTTAGAAAACTCCCTCAATGAAGATTGAACCATCTTGTCCATGTACTCTGTTGATTTAGATCCTGGATCAAAAACTAATCTTTTGAAGCCCTTCTTTTCAAGTAAAGGGGTTAGTTGGTTAAAATGAAATTTAAACAAGTGATATGCATGTTTCAAACCAACAAAATAATCCACAATATATTGCCAAATGAATGCACAATTAAAACTATGTGGCATATATGATTTATTTTTCAACATGCCTATAGTCATTGTTATAATTTGTATCATAAATGCATTTACTCAAGTATGGAGTTGGAAGTGCCTTACGTCTATGAAAATCATCATATGTGGACATGTAAGGTGGTATACTTAAAGCTTCACTTGAGCATGCATATCAAGAAGCATATCATCATGTGAAATAGATGTCAAACAAGTTTTCCTACAAGTGATATCTTCATCCAAAATTTTATTCTTTTCCTCTACTAGTTCAAGAGCATAATACACATCTTTATATGAAACAATTATTTTGGGTCCAAAATGTGTATGCACATTATAGATACAAACCAAAGGTACATGCATATTCAATCCAAATTGATCAAAGGAATTGATTAGACATGTATCTCTAGTAAATGTTATGGCACTCTTAAACTTAGTTGGTTTTTCTAGACATGTAATAGGTTTCAAAGTATTATCAACATTGTTTACTTCTTCTACACATGTAATGCTTTGAGGCATATAATTGTGCATAGAAAGAGGCATTTCATGCATAAAGAAAGTTAGTTTAGGGAACTCCCTCTCAATAGCTTGAGTTGTCCTCTTTGCAACAATAGAAGTACTTGCCATCAACTTATTCATGCCTTCACACAAAGGGTTAGCTAACAAAGGATCATAAGATAAAATTAGTTGCTTTCCCAAGTTTTTGTTTTTCACTTCTTCTATTTGCACTCTTTCTACCTCCTTTTCTTTTTCTCTCTTAACCCTTTCTTCTTCTTCTTTTTCTAATTGTTCCTTCTTTTCTAATTTTCTTCTCTCTTCTATCTCAATTAAGGACTTTGAAAAGAATTTTGAAAGCTTATCTTCAATTTCATTAGAAAATTTTTCTAACTTTCTTTCAATTCTATCTTCAAAAGAATCTTTTGTACTTTTCCTATTTTCTCTTCTTCTCTTTTCATGATCTTTTCTTCTAATTTAACTCTCATAATTTCTCCTAAGTTTTCTCTCTTCTTCATACTTTCTTTCTTCATCATATTTTCTAAACTTTCTTTCTTCCTCATACCTCCTCCTATCATGGTTAGAGTTAACATAACTCCTTTCCTTCTTCTTACTATCTTCAAAATGGTATCTACTTATTTATCTTTCCTTCCTTTCTTTTTTATACCTTTCATCATGAGAAGAGTGTCTTCTCACTTCCTTTTCTCTTCTAAATTCTCTCCCATCTTCATCTAGCTCCTTTCTCCACATTCTATATGACATCTTAAATTGATTTTATTTGAAAGCTTTTTAAAGGACCTCACCACTCACTAAGTGTTTACACTCAATGGAATGTAATCACTCGTGTATGTCACTCTTTTTGGGCTTTTTCTATAATGAAAACTCTCTTCCCTCTTCTACTCGATTGGAGGTTGGTTAGATTTTGCAAAGACCAACTTGAGACTATGTCTTAACCCTTACCCAAAATAGAAGCGCACTAACAAAGAAAAATACCTACTGGAAGAAGATTGGAAAATCCTAAGACAAAACAAGGAATTGATATGACAAACAAGAAAAACTGGCACTCAAACAAGCTTATACACAAGAGCAGACAGCAAACAAGACAAGACAGAAGAAATTGCAAAGAGAATTGTTTTTGGTGATTTTTGAAAAAGAGTTGTCAAAATTGTCGTTTTAGAAAAACAGCAAATACAACTCAACTACGGTATACAGGGAAAAGAAAAATAAATTTACAGTAAAACTGTCACTGTATTGTTGGGATAACTCTTTGTTTTTGTTTTTCTATTTTTCTGATTTTTTTTGAATTTTTGACTCTTTTTGGGTGTCTTTTGACTTTTCTTCCTTGTTGTTGACTTTTGCACCCTTTTTTGCTTTTTACACCTCTTTTTCTATTTTTGGCACGTACGTACTTTTTGTATTTTTCTTGCCTTTTCTTTCTTTTTTTGTCTTTTCCCCAACAGAAAATTACAGAAATTTGTACACAATGAAAAGAAAATTAACTGTACCTACTGTAATATTTTTGGAATTTTCTGACAGTAAACTGGTCCAAGTGGCCCAGAAAAAACAAAAATAATGAATAAACTGATTTCTAAAAACTGTAAAAACGTAATGGCAACTTGATTTCAAAATTGGCCAAAAAAATTGCTTAGCACTTCCTTGTTGATTATACAAAACCGGTATGATCACAGAAATGCGCTTGGTTCAATTTTAAGATTGGAATTAAAATTTGAAGGAAAATCAACAATTAGAATTTGTTGATCTTCTTCCAATACTATGAACCAAAAAAGATCCTATAGGTGAGCGTTTTGCACAATCAAATAGGGAAAGTCCAAGGTAGAGATAGCAGTCAATCCAAATTTGCAATCAGAATGCCAATCAAACAGACATAACAAGAGTAGGAAATTGAACAACACAAGAGCCCAAAAATGCGCATAAAATGGCAAAAATAAGAAGGAAAAATTGCGCAAAATAAATGGCATGAAATTAAAGGGGGAAACTGAAATTAAAAGGATAGGGAGGACAGAAATGTAAATGGCAGAAAGTAAAAGGATGGGGAGAGCAGAAATGTAAAGGGGGAAGCGGAAATTAAAAGGATGGGGAGGACTGAAAGTAAAGGACTGAAAGTAAAGGGGGAAGCGGAAATTAAAAGGATGGGGAGAGCAGAAATGTAAATGGCAGAATGTAAAGGGGAGAGCAGAAATTAAAAGGATGGGGAGAAGCGGAAATTAAATGGCGGAAAGTAAAGAGATGAATATGGGGGATGACAATTAATGGTGAAGGGGAGAAATGTAGGTGAACGATCTTTGGAAAAATGAAGACAACAATGCCTCCTCTTACCACACTTCACCACAAACAAGTAGTTATATCAAGCAATTTGCAAGAATTACTCAAGAACAAGTATGAGCAATTAAAGATGCATTTAAACAAACACCTAGGGGGTGGGAATTAGCGGCCCAAAACAGCCCCCAACTAGCAAGAAATCAAGCAATTCAATCAAGACAAACAAGTGTTGATAGCAGCAGAAAGGCACCTCGGGCCCGGGAAACAGTCCAAGTCCAAATTACAATTGAAAAGAGGGATGGAATTACACTAATTGAATGAAAATTCTGCACTAAATAGGTGCAGTATGCAGCGCCCAAAACAGCCAAGAACAACCCCAAATTTGCTCAAATTCAACAAGCTCTGATGACCAATTGATAGTCGGATGGGTGTAGGATCTAGAATTGAGCAAAACCAACCGATTAGAATCAATTAAAGGCACTAAAATTGTGAATTATAGATGCAGGGCAGCAGCTATAATTGCGCAAGAAAATGCAAGAAAATGAGAGAAAATGAAAGAAAAAGTGGAGAGGAAGAAATGGGAATGACGCCACTGAAGCAAGAGTCCACTTGCAGCAGATAAGTTCAATGCCAGACGCCACTAATTCAGGAGAATTAGATAAGTCTCAGTATGGTTTGAGCAACAACCACCAAGCCTCACTCAACTCACAAAGGGAGGAGAAAATTTTGCATAATGCCTTTACTTCAAAATTCAATGTGTCCATTACAAGAGGAGAGGACTCCTATTTATAGGAAAAGAGGGGGAGAGGGGCGGATTTTTAGGAGAGTGAAAAAGAAAGAAAATAAAAGGTGAGTGAAAACACTCCTAAGTGGGTCTTGAACCCATGACCCCCAAGGTTTATGGCTAAGCTAAGTCTTAAGCCAATAAACCTCTCAAAATGGCACCCCACTCATGAAAACAAATAAAAAGATGAATAAAAATTCTATCCTGTGTGGGAATTGAACCCAAGCCTCCTAAGCCTTTTAGTAAGGCAACCTACTAGCCAATAAACCCATACATGTAGCGCCCAAGTAGGAAGGAAAATAAAAGAAATTACAAAAAATAAAGAGAAAATACAAGAGAGGCCTAATTAAGGGTGGTCCAAAGGACAAGGGTCCTATCCAGGGTCAAGGTGTCCTTCTGTAGGGTGACCCTTATTTTGTAGGGTAGTGACCTTTATTTGTAGGACACTAATTTCTCCAACTCTTCCTTGCTTGAAGCTCAGGTTTGAAGTTGGTGCATATCCTCTAGTGTAGGTCTTGCAGGTCCAAGCTTATAGCAGAGTGCTATCAGCTTCCTACTGAAGGATTGTTGGCTCTGCGCACTTAAGAGGGTTGTGTGCTCAAGCGCACCATATGCGCGCTTGAGCATGCATGAACTGCTGAAAACCTTCTCTTCTTCTCTCTTAGCTCCATTTGCTACTTCCAAATGTTTTTCACTTCCAACTCCTGCAAAAAGTCACGTTTCTCATCAAAATAGCATCAAAACTCCAAAGTGAATTAAAAACTAAAGACAACTACAATTCAAGCATTAAAAGGCAACTGGGAGCAAATTTTCAATCAATTAACATCACAAAGTGCTCAAATTACAACTAAAAAATACTAATTCTAAGCACTTATCATGTTCCTCTAAGGTCTTGGAGTAGATCAGGATGTCATTGATGAACACGGCAACAAACTGATCAGGGTAAGGCCAGAAAATCTCGTTCATGTAGTCCATGAACACAGATGAAGAATTGGTTAAGCCACACGACATCACCAAATACTCGTAGTGCCCGTATCTAGTCTTAAAGGCAGTCTTGGGTATATCCTCACCCCCTAATCTTGATCTGGTGGTAACTAGATCTCAAGTCTATCTTAGAGAAGACCGAAGTCCCTCTATGTTGGTCTAGGAGGTCATCTATTATGGGTAAGGGATACTTATTCTTTAGGCTTAAATATGTTTCCAGTCCCTACATTTTAGCGAGTTTTTGATTGTAGTCCCTATCCACTTTTTATTAAGCTTCCAGTCCCTACTTTATTTGTTGTTTATGGAATAGGTCCCTAACGTTAACTTTGCTGTTAACTTTGCTGAAGTGGCAAACGGAGTGCCACATCAGCATGCCACATGTGTTATTTCTGCCCAACTTAGATTTGTTTTTAGTCCCTAAAAATATGGTTCTTTTGGCTTTAGTCCCTACAATTTGTTTTTAGTTTTTTACCTCAATTTTGTCCTCATCCAACATCACAGTATCCTATTACTTCCACTACATTGTTTGAACATTCAATGCACTTGGATTCACTCTATAAAGGCGGAAAACTTGTAAGCTGTAACAACATTTTTTTCTCTATTAATTATTTTTTCTGTTTATTGACTAACAAAATTTTCATTTGCTTTATGTCTATATTAACATGTAACTTAAAGATATTTGTGCTAAATAACAAAAAAAATCTTGTAATTGTAAATCAACTCAAAATTTTGTTAGTCAATAAGAAAAAAAATTGCAAAGAAAAAAGGTCATTACAGGTTTTTACCCCTATATACAGTTAATCCAAGTGGTTTAAAATTTCAAATAATTGAATAAATGAAGAATTTATTTTTTTAAACCCACGAGAAGTTCCAGAATTTCAATTGCAACAATGTAGTGGAAGCAAAAGGACACTGTGATGTTAGATGCGGATGAAATTGAGGTAAAAAAACCAAAAAAACAATTGTAGGGACTAAAACCAAAAGAACCATATTTTTAAGGACTAAAATCAAATCTAAATTGGGCAGAAATAACACATGTGGCATGCTGATATGGCACTCCATTTGCCACCGATGGGTTTCTGGCAAGCGAACCAAAAATCCAGTAGTAAAATAATAAGAAGAGTTATCGTATCCACAGGGAACAGTCAATTCGCGTATAGTCGTGATCTATTTATCAAGAGACAAATAACAGATTTGTGAGGATATTATGCGTGGAAATTATAAATTGCAAATTAATAAGTAATAAAAATAGAAAGGAAGAATTAGAGACATTTTGCTTGGATTAGGATTGGACTTCATATCATCACACCCTTCGTGCATGTAAAAACTATCTATTATTTTAGGTTTACTCTATAATACTGTAGACAAACTATATTGCTAAGACCCCGAGTTACCAGCGGCCTCACACACTCAAAGGTAATCCATGCGGGCTCTCCCAGGCGACAGACTTACCCTCGGCTTATTTTGATTTCTTTTATTACGTTTGTAAAAGAACTAATTGATAAACGAGGCCTACTCCTCTAGACGCACCTTCGCTAGAGTACTATCACTACCCATCACTCATTAGAATACATCCACGTTATCGCTTCCTGGATTGACAATCAACTAATTCTTTGCTATCGGTAATTTAATAACCATGCTTATCCTGTAGACGCCCTTCATTAGAGTACTCACACTACCCATCAATCACTAGCAATGCCCATGTTTCGGTTCACTGGCTACCGAGTCCTCTTATTCACTCAGAGAATGGGTTTCTTCAGAATCCGCTCCCCCATCCTCAATCCTAGTCGAAACTAGCATATAACTTTGGCGCAAGCGCGGAAGTAAGGAATTAAGCACAGAATAAGATTACCAATATTATAGACAGAGAGCTCATGAAATAATAAAATAGAGTTTACATACACTTGGGGATAGAATCAATTGCATCCAATCCTAATAGAGAGTTAACTACACAAGGTAGCCATACAAACCATCGAAGATGTTGTCACCATCTTCAATCCTTGGGAAGCGCTCCTCCTCTTCTACTCTAAAATTAGCTCTGGTGCATTATCACTGAAATACAACTGAATTACAATAATCGTGCACACCTTGATCTGGTGCAATGAGGTCCTATTTATAGGCTAAGGAAAGACAAAGAAAATTGGGGAGAAATCTATCAAAAAACGGCAGCAGGGCAAGAATCAGCGTGATCTGCGCTTCACCCTACGCTACAGCGCAGCTTGCAGTGCAGGATCCAGAGAGCTGCACTTCACCCTGTGCTACAGCGCAGGTTGAAGCGCAGAATGCGTCCTGCAGCTTCAATCTTTCTCTTTTTAACTTGATCTCTCCCCGAGACTGATTTTAGTTGATTTGTCTTTCCTTGTTTCCCTTTTCTTAATGAAATCTTTGCATTTATTAAGCATCTTGGATTTAATTGGGAAGGTTGTCTGCAGAATCCTTGTTTAATTGGCAGTGATATCTTCATTAATTGCTCTCAAATAATCTTCAAATCTTCATTAAATGCCTTCAATTAAACTTCAAATCTTGCATATATCTCCCTTATTTAATGTTATCTTTCCCTCAAATCAAATCCTTGCAATATCTTGCAAAAATCAGCAATATTTCTATCAAAATAGCATCAAATTCAAATCTAAGATTAATAAATACAATTTATCTAATATTTAATAAAAAGGGATTAAACTGGGGCAAAAATATCATTTTATCCTTGATAAGTGAACTAAAAAGTGCTCTAATTTATCAACTAATTTTCACTTATCAAAATACCCCCCAACTTAACTTCTTGCTTGTCCTCAAGCAAGAGACCTCTTTGCAATCAAAACATCAATTCTATTCCCTGTGTATCCAAAAACAAATTAAAAACAAATTCAAGGAACTCTTCATCATCTCCTTGTTAAGCAGCAGTCACTTTCCAAAAATAAGAAAAAATCAGGATTAAGAGATGTTACCAATCCTCAATCAGAATAGAATACAAACATCAATCAAACTTCTCAAAAATAACAATTAAAGCAGTAAGTGATAAACCAAGGAAATCTCTCATTCTCACGGGTAAGTGTTTCCCTCAATCTTTTTCACCACCGTTGAACAACTAGAATTGATAGTCGTTTCCAACATATGAACCTGCAAGTAGTTAACATGGATCAAAAGGTCTTTTCTTTGGTTGTAATGAGGCTGGGTTATCAAGAAATCATGGTTTTTCTAGATATGCAAAGAACACTTTGAATAGAGAGCATCTTATGATCGTGCTTGGGACTTCTCTCCATCTGCCATGTCATTCTTGAATTGTCTCCCTTTTTCAGCTGGCCTCTTTGTTTGAAGAAGTACTCCCCCCAACTTATTCAATTCCACACTTTTATGCAAATTTTTTTTCATGAGGAAGTACTCTTCTTTTTTATTTCTTGTGCCTACTTTTTGAATCTCTTTGACCTTTCATTTCACCAACCTCTTGTCCCATTTTGTTGTGTTGCACCTTGCTATCTATCCCAAGTGTGAAGGGACAGGATATAATCATTAAGTATGGCTAGGGTGCATTCAAAAAGAAATATTAAAGGCTCAAATGGGCAATCAATAAAATTGGAAAAATATAATCAAGGTTGGCTATTTGGCACTGAGCAAAATATTATAATCACAAAATATGCCTTTGTCACTTCCATATCTTCTACTAGCAAGACAAAATTCAGAAACTCAAGCAATAACAGTTGACAAGCAGCGGTGAAAAGCTCTCAATTTCAGTGTTTGGGCTCTCAGCTCACCGGTTATTGGCTAAAATTCCTTGATAAAGCACTTACTGGTTTTAATTAACTATCCTGATAGGTCCTTCTGAGAAGTATCCTAATCCTAATTGATTATGGAGTTAATCACAAAACCCTATCATCTTTCCTAATCTGGTTAGTTAAACTACTTAATTACAGAGAATTTTGAAAAAGTTGCCTAAAATCCTAATTTCCTAAGGTCCTAAAAGTTTTTAAAAATTCTAAAAATTAAAAAAGAAATAAAATACCAAACAAAAATTCTAATTAATCAGAAAAAATTCTATAAAATAATAGAAAATAAAAGAAAAACTAAAAGAAAGAAAACACCAGTATCAATCTTCATCCTCTGTATCCTGTAAGTCCTTGTCCTGCTGCTGCTCCACCTCCCTCTGGATGAATAAGCCTGTCCCCAGGCCACTGCAAGAATATTCGGAACTCTTCAAGCAGTATGCTTGGGTATGGGTCTAGTACTCCTAATTGGTTTGAGGTCAACTAGTCTTTATACTTTGCAGTAGTCTATGCAATTTATGAAGAACATGGAAGCCTATCATTAACCAATTTGCATGCATAATTCAAAGAATTAGTATTTTCACAACAAAAGTTCAATGCACTTGGTAATGACTTCCTAAAAACAAATCTTATTCATTTGTTTTGCAAGCATTCAATCAATCCATGGAAAGTGAAAGTTTAAAAAAAATTGAAAGAAACAGAGCATAACTCACAAAACAAAGAGCATTTCAATTCAGCAAATTGTTCTTCATGTTCCACACAGCCAAAATCATATTTAAGATAACAATTATCAATAGTATACACATTCCTAAGGTTTCTATCCTAAAGTTCAAATCATAGAGTGAATAAAGATTTCAATTGATAAAAATTAAAGAAAACATAACTGAAAGTTTCAAAATTGATAGAAGTTTGTGAGTGGAAAGAGTGGAAAGAAAAGCTTAGGAAGTAGAAAAATAGTACATGAGAAAATATAAGATTTTTAAAATTTCGTACTGTTGCGCTACAGCGCATGTGAAGCACAGAAGTCAGTGACTAAAATTGCATTTATGCGCTTTACCTGCGCTACAACGCAGGTGAAGCGCAGAAAACAGAATGTAATTTTGCAATTTTCAGTCACGTTTTCGGCTACTTCCTATTATTTCAAAATCCACAAACTTATTCCAATCAATTTTGAAAATTTCCTGAATAGAAAAATCCTAATTAACATACAAGAAAACAAAACAAAATTGAAATTAATTAAAAACTTTAAAAATCTCTAGGTTGCCTCCCAAAAAGCGCTTGTTTAACGTCTGATAGCTCGACACCTGTTCTCTCAAGGTGGTTGAAACTGAAATATTTTAGTGAGCTTGCGAGCTGCACCCTTCCTTTCTTTGGCCCAGAAACATCCCCATAATCCTGCCTTGGAACAACCTGTACTGTGAAGCTTTGATGATTTACAATTGATTGCTCTCAATTTCTTTGCTTCAGGGGGGTATTTGATATGGAACACACCTGACCACTTGATCTTCAATATGGCTCTAGGCTCTGAATTTGATTCTAGCTTGACTTTTCTTCTCTTTACCTTGTCCTGGTCAGTGTGATTGCAGGTCTTTCTTTTGTGAGGTCTGGAAGGTTTATCACTTGTACCATGCCTTTCATGATCTTCCTCTAGAGGACTGGTTGGATAAGGCAAGGTCTTTGGTCTTGGTACTACTTCCCTTCCTTCCTCGGGCTTTGATTCTCCATCTCCATGTTCACTCTTTTTCTCTTCCTTCCTTTCACATTCAATCTCCTCTTTAAGCACCATCTGTTCTGTTTCCTCCTCTCCTTTTTCTTCTTCTTCTTCTTCTGCTGCACCTTCTTCTTCTTCCTTTTCTTCATCAACTTCTTCTGATACTCTTTCTTGTGCATCTTCAATTTCATCTTATTCATCAGCCAGATTGCCATTGGTTTCCTCCCCTATCAGCAGAACAATGTCGTCACACTGTTCTTCAGGGTTGGGTAGTGCATTTGCTGATTGCTTGAGCATCTTTTCTATCTCATTTAGTGCGAGGTCAACGGTTATTCCTTCTCTTTCACAATACAACTTAAATTGTATAAATTCCTCCCACTTGTCTTTAATAAAATCGTCACTATCTGAATGACTTGCTGAGATTTGTTCTGACTGTTGGTTGACTTCTGTTTTTGTTGATTGCTCCAGCAAGGTGTCAGTGTTTCTTCTTGCTTCTTCTCTTTCCTTCTGAAGTCTTAACTCCCTTTGTTCCGCCATTTGCTTTAACAAAGCGTCAGTGTTTCGCCTTCGCTCTTCGCTCTCTTTCTGAAATTGTATACTGCTTTGATCGAATTCTTCCAAAAACTCATAAAATTGTGAGTCTCTTTGTTGATAGGAAGAGTAACTTTGCTTCTGTTGAAGAGAAGGTTGCATACGGAGTGAAACATCATCTTGGTGCCATCCAAAATTCTGATTCTGGTAACTTCTCCAATCCTGTGAAAAATTGTTAGAATAATTGTTGTAATTAGAGAAGTTACCTTGAATCGGTGTATGGGAGAAATACACTGGTGCTTGCTGTCTAACATAATCTCCAAGCGTTCTTCTTGGTGGATTTTGCCATTCAGAAGCCATTCAGGATTTACTTCACTTGGGGTTGTTGAACAGAGAGTGTTGAAATTGTCTCCTTGAGCTCTGCTCCTTTTCCTGTTACCTGTCCTCTCAAGGATCTCAAACAAATGTTAGCTTAGGAGAGTGGAACAAAAATTATTATCTTCTTTTTTTTTAATTAATAATAATGATAATAATTTTTTTTATAAAAAGAAAATAATTAAAATAAAATAATTAAAAATAAAATATTTTTGTTTTCTTTTCGACTTCTCCCTCGTCTCCTTCTCTTGTTTCTACTTCTGTTCTTCCTTGATGTCCTTTCTGTTTCTGGATCAAGTTGTAATTGATTGGGGGACACCTGGCCTCTCAAAAGCATAAACAAGAAACTTTGAAAAGGGTAAGTGTGGAAGAAAAATTAATAATAATAGAAAAACTAAAAATTTCCTAAAAATTTCTAAAATAATAAAAATAATAAAAGAAATCCTAAGATAAATATCCTTGATAATTCGACCTCCAAGGTTTATACGAATTGGAAACCGTTCCCTGGCAACGGCGCCAAAAATACTTGATGGGTTTCTGGCAAGCGAACCAAAAATCCAGTAGTATAATAGTAAGAAAAGTTATCGTATCCACAGGGAACAATCAATTCGTCTATAATCGTGATCTATTTATCAAGAGACAAATAACAGATTTGTGAGGATATTATGCATGTAAATTATAAATTGCAAATTAATAAGTAATAAAAATAGAAAGGAAGAGTTAGAGACACTTTACTTGGATTAGGATTGGACTTCATATCATCACACCCTTCGTGCATGTAAAAACTCTAATATTTTAGGTTTACTCTATAATACTATAGACAAACTATATTGCTAAGATCCCGAGTTACCAGCGGCCTCACACACTCAAAGGTAATCCATGAAATACAACTGAATTACAATAATCGTGCACACCTTGATCTGGTGCAATGAGGTCCTATTTATAGGCTAAGGAAAGACAAAGAAAATTGGGGAGAAATCTATCAAAAAACGACAGCAGGGCAAGAATCAGCGTGATCTGCGCTTCACCCTGTGCTACAGCGCAGCTTGCAGCACAGGATCCAGAGAGTTGCACTTCACCCTGCGCTACAGCGCAGGTTGAAGCGCAGAATACGTCCTGCAGCTTCAATCTTTCTCTTTTTAACTTGATCTCTCCCCGAGACTGATTTTAGTTGATTTGTCTTTCCTTGTTTCCCTTTTCTTAATGAAATCTTTGCATTTATTGAGCATCTTAGATTTAATTGGGAAGGTTGTCTTCAGAATCCTTGTTTAATTGGTAGTGATATCTTCATTAATTGCTCTCAAATAATCTTCAAGTCTTCATTAAATGCCTTCAATTAAACTTCAAATCTTGCAAATATCTCCCTTATTTAATGCTATCTTTCCCTCAAATCAAATCCTTGCAATATCTTGCAAAAATCAGCAATATTTCAATCAAAATAGCATCAAATTCAAATCTAAGATTAATAAATACAATTTATCTAATATTTAATTAAAAGTGATTAAATTGGGGCAAAATATGATTTTATCCTTGATAAGTGAACTAAAAAGTGCTCTAATTTATCAACTAATTTTCACTTATCAGCCACAACAACAAAGTTAACAGGAAAGTTAATAGCAGGGACCTATTCCATAAACTGAAATAAAGTAGGGACTAAAAGCTTAATAAAAAGTGGATAAGGTCTAAAATCAAAAACTCGCTAAAATGTAAGGATCGGATACATATTTAAGCCTATTCTTTATGGTGACCTTGTTGAGTTGCCAATAGTCTACACACAACCTCATACTCCCATTCTTCTTTTTCACTAAGAGCACTAGCGCTCCCCAGGGTGACACACAAGGCCTAATGAATTTCTTAGCTATAAGGTCTTTTAATTAGGATTTAAGTTCACTAAGCTCTAGTGGGGACATCTTGTAAGGTGCCTTGGATATGGGCCTTATGCCTGGTATCAAATCAATGGTAAACTCAATCTCTCGGTCCAGAGCTAAAGTGGTTACCTCACTAGGGAAGACGTCTTGAAACTGCCTAACCGTGGCTATACTATTCAAATCAATATTGGAACCTAGAGTTGAGGAAAGCAATAAAATGAAAAAACTACTCCCATCAGTCAGGAATTTGGACACTTGGGTGACACTGAAAAAAAGTACAGGTGGTCTCTCCCTCGGAAGAGGAGGGAGGACAAGAAAAACAACCTCTTTTTTGAAACAATCAAGCATGACATGGTTCTGAGATAACCAGTTTATGCCAAGGATTACATCTATGTCCCTCAATGGTAAACAAATCAAGTCAACCTCAAAGGCCCTCCCTTATATAACGATGGGGCATTTAAAACATACAAGGGAAGTGGGGATTGCCTCTTTGGTTGGGATGATGACATTTAGGTTGTAAAGTAAGAGGGTAGCATGCAGTTTTAACTTCCCCACACAATCATATGAAATGAATGAATAAGTTGCCCCCGAATCATAAAGTACAGTTAAGGAAATGCCTCTTATAATGCACATACCTCCCATTAGATTATCCTCCGAGGATGTCGCCTCGCCACTGAGGGTAAAGACTCTCCCGGTGGCTTAGGGTATGGTGTCCTCCTTCTTCTTGGGGCATTCATTCTTCATGTGGCCTGGTTCCTTCCCGAAGAAATAGAGACTGCCTGGACAAGCACTAACCCCGATGCCCCTTCCCACACTTAGGACATGAGGGTACTCCCCCTCACCCTAAGGCAGGTCGGATGGTCGAGGTGGTATTGCCCTGCCACATGGGCCTTGAGCCCCTACCCTGACTAGGCTCCTCCAACTTTCTCTTCCCCTTCTGATCTTTCGGCCTAGGGGCCATCTCAGTTAGACTCTGCTTCACTAGCAGGCACTTGCTCACCAAAGTGGGAAAGGGTTGCACTTCCATCCCTAATTCGGAACAGCCTGAAGAAAGGTAGAATATTTGGCGAGTCGCTCGAACTTGGCCGCATACTGGCCCACAGATAGACTCCCTTACTTCAGTTGCAGGAATTTCGCCTCCTTCTGCCTACGGATGGTGGCAGGGAAGTATTTTTCCAGGAACACCGCCTGAAAGCTCACCCAGGTGAGAGGAGTACCCAGGGAAGGCAGGTGTGCTTTATCTCCCTTCCTCCAGTCCTCGACATCTCCCTAGAGAATGAATGTCGGGAACCAAACCAGGAGATCATCGACACAACTCATAACCTTGAAGATATTCTCCATAGTGTTAAGCCAGGAGTCAGTTGCCTTTGGGTCATAGGCTCCGGAAAAGGCCTAGGGATGATGTTTCCGGAACCCTACTAGGCCTTGGACAAATGGGTCTGTGGCCACAACTGGTGTAGGTGTGGGCGTCTCCCTCGGACGCGTCCGAAGCTCTTGGAGAACAGCCGTTTTGGCGGCGGTCTGCTCCCTAATAGCCGTCGTTAGCATCCGGAGAGCAGCTGCTATGGGATGAGGGTTCGGTACAAGTGTTGAAGAACCTCGGGGTCGGCCTCGTCGTTTGCTATCCATAATCCTATACGCATCATTAGCAAAATATTGACGTGATCATTCTCCACATTTCACAATAATGCATGTAAGATTACAATTAACTTCAGACAATCCTAACTATCCATAGTCCAATTGGATTAAACTGCTCTGATACCAAAATGTAACGTCCTAATTTCAAAATCCAAAAATTGAGCTCGTTGGAAGCAAAGTTCCCGAATTTCAGAAATTATTTCGCGCCATTTAGATATCACACATACAAACATCATATAGCGCTTAAGCTTCCAACGATTACTGAAACAATATATGAATACATCAAATAAAAAAAAAAAAAGCCATCAAGCCCATCATGGTAATTCAATACATAATCAACACATGGGATACTCCCATACATGTGCCCTAAACAAAATAGAGAAGGCCCGAAGGCTGCACATGTATAGGCATATCCCATAAAAGAATAAATATGCAATATATCTATGCAATCATACACAGGGCCTATCAACTAAATATATAACATCCTGGGACCAAAAGAAAAATACAAGCAGAATATCTCCCAAGCATCCATTAGTTGCTCATTGATCGGTGCGGGGAGTAACCTGTGGGTCTAAAACAAACCACATAAAGTGTGGTGAGGCGGATGTCTCAGTTAATATAACTATGCAACATGCAGTGTGGGTAAGCAGGCAAATGGAATGCAACATAATAAGCATAATAAACCATGACATAATATCTCAACGGAACATAAACATGACATGCATGACCTGCATTACCCAGCAGATGAGGTCTTATCACCTTCTGGGGCTAAACCTGAGCTCGGACTACAAGGAACGTCTTCCTTGGGCACTAATCATTGTTATTAACTGGGGGTCGAAGCCTGGGTTTTAACTGGGGATCAAAGTCCAATAAACTGGGGACCGACGTCCAATCTTGATTAACTAAGGTTAACTGGGGCCTAAGCCAAAACTGTTGTCGAAGCAAAATTCATTTCCTGATTATTAACTGGCGTCGAAGCCATGATACATAACTCGTACATAGGGTATATCACATGATTCATGAAATAATGAGTAACTATCCTAGATATTGTATAGAACCCAAACTTGAGAGAAGCCCTAACTCATGTTGCAACAAACCAAATATACAATAACGCATAATATAGAGGAATCAACTAAATAAGTACACACACAAGCCAAAGAAATGGGAAGGAGAGAGATTAAGGTTCATTGAAGAGCATCAACAAGCAAGAACGGGTGAAGGTGTGTGAGTTATACTCACCTCAAGAGAACTCAAATGTGAAGGGGAATGGAGTTGAGGGGGTTGGGGGTGAGCAATCCTTGACTTCCTCTTCTTCCTCTTGGCTCCAATTGCTCATTCTCTCTCTAGAAAACCTCTCTCTAGAAGTAGAACAAGTCGTAATAAATGAGGGCTATGCCCTAGAAATCTGGTTTAAAAAAAACATACACGCGCAATCTCACCCAAGCGAGGCCTTCTCGCTTGTGCGAGGAAATTGAGTGCTTCCTGGTTTCGTATTCTCACTTGAGTGAGCCGAAGTCAGAGAGCAACTCTGAAAATTGGGAGAAATGCGCTCGAGCGAGCATACCAGAACCTGAACTCCACGATTTTTCTGCTAAATTCGCTAAAGCAAGGAAGCTCTCGCTTGACTGAGGCTACTGAAAGTGAATTTTTCCTAAGTTTCATCCTAGGTCCTTTGACTCACTTTTATCTTCTTTCCCCTAGTTCCTTTTTATAAAAATTGGCTTTTTAATCCTATTTATCTTATGAAATAGTTTCAAGAAATTTGGGATGTTACATTCTTCACTAGAGCAAGTTCCTAAAATTCAATTAATCGAAGAGAATAAGAATTAGACAAACCCATAAATTCAAGGACAATTTCAATAATTAGACTAAACCAAAAAAAAATGCATTGATTGAATGTCGTAATTCTCAAATATTGAAAGCGCCTCTTTCAAAATTGCTATTAAACTATAATTAAGCCCAAATCACAATCCAAACCTATATAACTAACAAATTCTAAGTTGTAATGAAGATCTAGAGGGTAAAAAGGTATACCACAAACTCATGAATTAATTAAATTAAGAAGCAATCTATTCCATGTCTTAGGTTTGAATACAAGTGAAACAAGCTCTAAGATTGATCAACGAATTTATAACTCCATAAGAAAAAGGCAAAATAATACAAGAAACAATGAAAATGGAAAAAGATACAACTCCTCAAACTATGATTACGACAAGGTATTTATATAATTCATGTTATGACCAAAACTAGCCAAGAACATAACCCTAATTTTGAAATTGGTCCAATTATAAACGAGTTGGCCTAAACCTCATGCAAATTGGGTCATATGTGACTAACTTAAGACTTCCATAACTCTATACTTGTCCTTTTTTTGTCACTTGAATTTGACCCTTTAAATGTATGAAATGGCAGTCACAATGAAAATTGGAACTATTGATCATATCTTTAATTTGGAATTAGTTTCACTCAATTTAAACAAATACGTCTATAGTTATAATCAAATTACTAAGCAAATGTTATATTATCAGGTGAGAATCACGTCTCTAACTTACAACCAGATTTTCACCTGCAAGATGGATGAAATAGGTTTCTTCTTCTAAATAAAACTTGTAGGTCTTTCTCTTACTTTTCCAATGATACCAAGAATGCTTGTTAGACAAGTATAGCTCAAGAGATAATTTGTAGAAGGAAGAAAATTCAAAATGCATTAAAATCTAAAAATTAATTAAGATTTGTATTCAAACCCAATGAGGTCTAGCAACATAAAATTCAGCCTAAATAATAAAATTGAGCATAATAATCCTCCAATAAAGTGAAGAACAAAACCATAATATGTTCCTAAAAATTGATTGATTAAATTTCAACATACTTAAGTTTTTTTCACTTTTGGGCAAAACACAAAATTGAACCATAGGGGTTTCAAAAAGAGTTGAATGAGCAAAAGTGCATGAAAATATAACTGACATACTTTTCAATGAATCCTAGGAATGAAAAGTAGTTAGCAAGATGCAACAACCAAAGTATTAAGGGGTCATGACAATCATGAATAGCGCTTCTCAAAATAAGCAAAAAAAGAGGGCAAATAAAACCAAAAAGTAAATTACAAGTGATAGAATCCTCACAAGGCATACCCTATAACTCTTAAGTGTCTAAGCTTGTGCTTACACCCAAGTCACTTATGAAAACAATAACTTCCATAAGCTTGGCAAGTTCTCTAATTTGCACACTTGTAACATATGCATGAAAAGATAAAGAGGGTTAAGGTCATGATGAGGCCAAGGTAATGGGTACATACAAGAAAAGTTAATTAGTCTACAAATCAAAGATAATAAAGCAACAATGCCAAATAAACCTTAAATTAGCATGAGAAACCAACCCTAGAGAATACAAATCAACTTCTCTTTTACATTTTTCAAACTTTCTTTTCTCCTTTTTCCTTTTTCCATCACAACCATTTTTATTGCTTTTTTAAAATTTTGTTTCTTTTATCTTTTCCTGTTTTCTACACTTTCAAAATTCCTAATCAAGCATAAAATGTGCACTTTAAGTACAAAAAAATTGGGCACACCCCTTATTTAATAAACTATTCTCAAAATAATTCCAAAGCATCTTTATTCCCTAAGGGAAGGGTATATCATAGCCTTTCAATTATAAGCTTATCATAATGAGCTATAAAACAAAGAATGAGATATATAGGCTCAAAGGGAACAACATTTTCCAAGCTAGTAGCTTATTAAGAACAAAGA
Organism: Sesbania bispinosa; assembly: GCA_026901365.1. Taxonomy (NCBI): domain Eukaryota; kingdom Viridiplantae; phylum Streptophyta; class Magnoliopsida; order Fabales; family Fabaceae; genus Sesbania; species Sesbania bispinosa. Next base: position 2,061,297 of record QLOH01000007.1, on the reverse strand, counting down.
ATGACTGGATCATCTTAATACATGCACGTCATCAAGTAGCTTTAAAAAGAGTAAAGTCAAATTATAGAATAACAAACAATCATAAAAAAAATCACACAAGAAAGAAAAATAATATCATAATGTAAATTCATCAATAAAGGTATAAGGAAAAATAATAATAGAGTGAAAGGTAAAGTTGGGTATATAGGCCAGCCCGAACCGCTTAGGTCCCGGTCTGCGTTGGTTCGCTCATTTGCGGACCAAACCGGGTTAACTGAAAAAATTTATGGGCCTGGAAATTGTCTAGTCACTACACCAAATTTAGGATATAAGAGCACCTAGTTTAGGGTGATTCCGTGTGGATTAGCGCCCAGATTGAGTATTTTAACTTTAGGGCGCTTGTAATTTGGGCGGAAGCGCCTTGTATTTTATTATCTATTTAACTGGTCAGGGCGCTCATACGAATGCCCTTTTAAATAAGACAATTTTTTTAAAAAATTATATAATGTTAGGGCGTTTCCAGAGCACCTTCCCGTTAGGGCGCTTCAGGAGCGCCCTTGTACTTTTTTTTCAAAATTTGGGCGCTCAAGGGAACGCCCTCCTTTTCTTTTTTTCAGGGCGCTTACTAAGCACCCTCCTTTTGTTTTTGTTTTTTAAATTAGGGCGCTTCCCAAGAGCGGCCTCTTCCTTTACTTTTCAGGGCGTTCACTGGAGCGCCCTCCACAGTTAATAAAAACCAATTTTAGCTTTATTTTTCTCCCGCGTCTCTCACACACAGCACCCCCTCTCTCTAAAATTCTTTGCTCCACTCTCTCTCTCTAAAAACGTCCTCCATCTCTTTCCGTCCGCCTTCTATTATTGCAGTAGCCATCGCGTTCCGCCGCCAGCCACCGCCAAACGCGAGCTTCACTGCGTTGCAGCGCCGTTAGAGAGCTTCAAACGCGTTAACTGCTTGGACGCGAGCTTCAAACGCTTTCTCTCCGTCCACCGCGTTCAGCTCCTCACCGCGCAGCGCTGTCAGCCGTCCGTAGCAGCGCCATCGTCTTTAGCAACAGAAGCCAAAGAGGTAGGTTTTCTGCAACTATTTTTCTATCTACACCCCATTTTCTGCTAGTTGAACCAAAAACTTAGACTTTTTTTTCTACAACTAAATTACTTACTGCACCCCTTTTTATACTGTTTTCACCTCTTTTTTTCCTAAAATGAAGTTGCTACTTGCACCATTGATTCTGCTATGTACCATCATGTTTTATTTGTGTGTGTTTCAGCTAATTGCACTATTGTTTCTGCTAGTTGCACCACTGTTTCTGTTGCACCATTGTTTATGCTAGCTACACCACTATTTCTGCTAACTCGACCTCTGTTTCTGCTAGCTGCACCATTGTTTCTGCTAGTTGCACCCTTTTCCCTGCATCCTATTTTTTATTAAAATGATTGTGTTAGAACTGTTATTATTCATATTGATGTAGCTTGTTGTATTAGGTTAGAAATGTATTTCATAAATTTGTGATAATTAAAGAAACAGGGGAAATGTTGCTCAAATTTTTAGAATGATTTAGGTGTTAAGCATGTAGTAAATTTGTCATTACATATAAATTATGTGTTCCTTTTCGAGCTAATTGTAAATGATTTGATGTTATATTGGTAGAATATGGATTGTTCTTGGATGTTTGCAAATCGTTTGACAAATGAGTATGAGGAAGGAGTGGAAATGTTCATAAAGTTTGTCGTTGACCATGCAACAAATCCTAGTAGAATTGTGTGTCCATGTTTAAAATGTTTTTGTGCTAAGCGAGTAAGTGAAGCAGAGTTGAGGAACCATCTTTTCTGTTTTGGAATTGATCGGAGTTACACATGTTGGACATTTCATGGTGAGACTAGAAGTGAACATAGTGGTATAGGAGAGAATAATGTCAACGTACAACCTGGTGATGATGAATTTCAGACCGGATGGGAGGATTGTGACAAAATTGATGAGATTCGAAATGTGGTTGAAGAGGACCTTATAGATTGTCCCCAAATGTTTGATACCCTAGCTAGTGATGTTGAAAATCCAATGTACAACGGTTGCTCCAAGTACACGAGGTTGTCCGCTGTGTTGAAGTTGTATAATTTAAAAGCAACAAATGGATGGTCTGACAAGAGTTTCACAGAGTTACTCACATTGTTGAAGGAGATGTTGCCGGAGGACAATGTGCTACCTAACCGAACTTATGAGGCAAAGAAGATGTTACGTTCTATTGGGATGACCTATGAGAAGATACATGCTTGTCCCAACGATTTTATTTTGTTCAGAAATGAGCATGCATCATTAAGTGTGTATCCTAAATGCATTGTGTCTCGTTATAAGAAAGAGACTACACTAGAAAAGGTGGTTTGGTATTTTATGATAATTCCAAGGTTTCAAAGGATGTATCGTAGTGTCATTGATGCAAAGCACTTAACATGGCATGCAAAGGAACGAGTCAAGGATGGCATGCTGAGGCATCCCACTGATTCTCCGAAGTGGAGGAAGATAGATGGTGAGTACCCCTCTTTTGGGGAGGAAACAAGAAATCTTCGACTTGCATTATCAAAAGATGGCATGAATCTGCAGGGTGTCCAATCTAGTACCCATAGCACATGGCTGGTGGTATTGATGATATATAATCTACCTTCGTGGCTTTGTATGAAGCGCAAATACATGATGTTGTCTATGTTGATATTGGGGCCCAGACAATCGGGTAATGATATAGATGTGTACTTGGCACCATTGATTGAAGAGTTGAAGCTATTGTGGGATACTAGAGTAAAGGTCTATGATGGCTACAAAGAAGAATCTTTTCAGTTGAGGGCGTTGTTGCTTGGAACGATTAATGATTTCCTGGCCTATGGTAATTTGTCTGGCTATAGTGTCAAGGGTCAATGTGCATGTCCTGTTTGTGATGAAAATACTTCTTGGATGCGCTCGGCACATTGTAAGAAGAATGTATTCCAGGGTCATCGTAAGTTTTTTCCTTTATCCCATTGTTATAGGGGGATGGAAGAAAGCATTCAATGGCAACACCGAAGAGAAGAGGCCTCCTTCTCCATTGACGGGTGATGAGTTGTGGGAAAAGGTGGGTAACTTTGACCAACAACTTCGGCAAACCTTTTATCGGACAACTTATTATTGGCGGGTGGAAAAAGAAGTCTATTTTTTTGAGTTGCCATATTGGGAGTCATTTCTTGTTAGACATTTCCTTGTTGTGATGCATATAGAAAAAATGTGTGCGAGAGTATTATCAGCACGTTACTGAATGTGAAAGGCAAGAGCAAGGATGGGATAAATCCGAGATTGGACTTGTTGGCAATGGGTATAAGAAAAGAATTGGTCCCAGAAAAAAGGGCTTCACGTACATATCTTCCTCCGGCGGCTTGTACTCTTAGCAAAAAAAGAAAAAGTTATTTTTTGCAAGTTCCTGCAGGGAGTCAAAGTGCCTTAGGGCTTTTCCTTTAACATTAGAAATCTAGTATCAGTGAAAGAACAAAGATTGAAAGGTGTGAAGTCTCATGATTGTCATGTTCTTATGGGTCATTTGCTTCTGGTTGCAATATGCTCCATTCTTCCAAATAAAGTGCGTGTTACCATAACTAAACTGTGTCATTTCTTCATAGCTATTTGTAGTAAAGTTATTAACCCTGGGAAGTTGCCCATTTTGCAAAGACACATAGTTGTCACACTATACGAGCTTGAAATGTATCCCCCCCTCTTTTTTTGATATAATGATTCATCTCACGGATCACCTGGTTTAGGAGACTCAATTGTGTGGACCAGCTTACATGAGATGGATGTACCCGGTTGAGCGATACATGAAGATATTACAAGGGTATGTTAAGAATTGCAGTCGGCCTGAGGGTTGTATGGTTGAAAGGTACATTGTTTAAGAAGCTATTGAGTTTTTCACTAAATACCTTAGTGGTGTCAACTCCATAGTGCTAACGACCTCTAGACACAACAGAAGATTAGAATCAGGAGGGATTGGGGCAAGTGATGTCATAACTATTCAAAGAGGGGAATGGGTTCAAGCACACCTTTATGTCTTGCATAATGATGATGAGGTAGAGTCGTATGTTGAAATTCACAAGCAGATACGTCGGCACTCGAATCCTAACCGAGGAGACAATTGGATTTACAAGGGAACACAATCGAAGCTTTATCACATGGTTTAAGTCTAAGATTTTTTATGACATGAACCAAAATCCTACTTTAGTCTCTACTAGACTAAGATTTTTAGCATATGGCCCAAGTTTTCATGTAATATCTTACAAGGCTTACATGATTAATGGCTACACTTTCTACACAAAGAACCATGATGATGGAACAACAGTTCAAAATAGTAGTGTGACTTTAATTGCCCAAGCATTACACATGTCAAGTGAAAAAGATAGAAATCCAGTTTATGCAAATAAGTCATATTTTGGGGTGATTGATCGTATATGGGAATTGGATTACACTCACTTTAGGTTGCCTGTGTTTGGTTGTAAGTGGGTTGACAATAATACTGGTGTTCGGGTTGACAACATTGGCTTCATGCAAGTTAATTTTAGCAAGGAAGGATACAAAGATGAGCCATTTATCCTAGCATCCCAAGCTCAGCAAGTTTTCTATGTTACTGATCCTGCAGACGTGAACTGCTCCATAGTGATGTTAAGTAACAAATTCAATGATGACCCAAATGTGGATGATGATGAGGAGAAGGATGTTGAAGATGATCCTTTTCTTATGACATCACAATTATTACAGGGTGACTCCACAACAGATGATGGGTTGTACATGAGAGCGGACCATGATGAGGGTATTTGGATCAACCCATCATTTCGTCTTAGAAATGGACCCACAGTTTTCAAACCAACTGGAAAAAGAAAAAAATGAGTTAGTCAATGTATGTATGTTTTTACATATTTAAATAGCTATTTCTTTTGTCTTGTATACTAATTAATCTCTTATGTTTCTCATGCAGCTAAAATGTCAGGGTCCGACAATGATAACGGTCAAAACATGGACGACCAACACAAACGTGGGGCAACAACTATTGCCCAGGTCATTAAAGAGAGGAACAAGGGAAACAAAATTCAGGTAACCAAATGTATGTTTACATCAAATTATGTTTATTAAGTTGAATTGTGCCACTATATAGTTTGTCATTTTATTTAGGTTGCATGGAATTTAAGGGGCTAACCTATTAAACCTGGTGGCCCTACACTGAGTAGTTATATTGGTGCCATTGTTCGTCAAGGGGTACCAATTACTATAAGACAATGGAAAATTGAAGAAATGAAGGAGTATAAGAACATGATTTGGGAGGAAATAAAGGTACTTACTATGTCCCCTTTTTCTATTTTAAGTTAAGGACACCTAATCTGAAATTAATGCATTATGTTTTGTTTTCTATGTAGTTGGCCTTTGAAATTGATGATTGCCACAAGAGATATGTACTTATGTTGGCTGGTAAACGACATAGAGCTTTTAGGTCAACATTATCCACCTAACATATTTTTTATGAGAATGGTGAAGTAATCCCGCATTCTCCTAAGAGATATGAGGATGTAATATCACAAGAGCAATGGGATTTTTTTTGTTGACCAACGATGCCAAGAATATTTCAAGGTATCCATATGCTCAATATTTTTATTGTTTTTTTTAATGAATAACTCCTTGAATATGTTTACCATGTGTTGTTACAGGAAATCAGTTAGAAAAATAAGGCCAGGGCTTCAAATCCCGAATACCCATATAGACCTCACGTTTGGGTTATGCTCGACTTGAACAACAGGAGGTTATTATTGTCGTTAACATAAAATACCCATATAGTACTTTTTGTTATTACTAATAGTGTAGATTATATCTTACAGTTACAAGAAGCGGGTGATGGAAACACTGAAGTTTCGAGGCATATGTTGTGGAAAACCGCTCGGATTAACAAGAAGAAGATTGCCAACAATGAAAGAGTTGAAGAGGTCTTCACACAATGTGTAAGTATATATTTAATGTTATTGTGTGTTAAATTTAGTAAATATCTGTATCATTGAGTATTACATTTACTCCCATTTTGCACTTGTCTTACTAGGAGGAAATGTTATCTCAAGCTGAGCCTGGTAACTTTGATGAGAGACATGTCCTTGACACGGTTCTTAAGAAAGATGTGTATAGGGGTCATGTTTGGGCTATGGATTTCGGTGTATATCTTGGAGAATATTTCAAAGCTCCTAAACCCAAAGAAAATGTAGTATCTCAAGAGAAATATGACAATATTTTAGAGGAAATGAGGGAAATGAAAACTGGTTGGAAAGAGATGAAAGAAAGACTTGATGATACTACAAGAAAGCTTGAACAAGTTACCAAATATTATAGTATGAGAGATTCTAATAGTTCTCCCAGACCTATCTTGCCTGAGGTAATTGTTTGTTTCTTTATTTATAATATACATTTTAAGAGTTTTGTTTTTTACACACTATTTATCCATAAACATATTTACTTATCTCAATGGTTTATGATTTATTTCAATGTATAATGTATTCAGGAGACCCTATCTTATGAGTGGTTGGTAAGGGGAAGGCACACAATTACCCAGACCAGATCTTACACAATTGCCCACTTCCCTCCAACCAATTGAAGGTCATGGTTCAAATTTCTATTGAACCACATGTTGCGCTTCCATGCTCATATCGTTTTGGGGAATTGAGTACTGTTGGAGATGCATTAGGGTGTTTTGTGGCTTGGCCATGTACTTATATTGGAGTAGATGCATTAGTACGTTTATAGTTTTATTTGTGTAAAAGTTTATTTATATAAGTTCAATTACAAATACCAATTCTTCAATTTGTTGAATTTTTAGACTCCCCAAACTTCCGCAGTGGCATCGCCTGTGGAGACTCGTTTTTCAAATGAATCACCAATTCATAAGTCTCCCATAAGAGAAACTCCTGCAAGGGTTGTCACCTCAAGGCCCGCCAATCCTTCCACCACGAACTTGCAACTACTAGATATGTACTACTCGGTAAAGATGCAAGAAATTGGTGCTACCATTAGTTGCAAGATACATGCATGGATTGATGCAAATTGTCTTTATTCCGTGTTGTACCGTGATTGGTTAGATGGCATTTAGACATCTACTGCAGGTAATTTGAATTCAAAATATTTCATAGTATGTCATTCTCATTTTATGATAAGCATTGTAAATTTAGTTAACATTATCCAATTTTTTATTGTATAGTTATTTGTACAAGGAGCTATTAGTTCCTAGTTCCCGCACAGATAGATTTGTTTTCATATCTCCACAACTCACAACAGCATTTAATGCAAGAACGAAGCAAGAAGAAATTGTGGTAGTGTGATGTATAACAAACGCGGTCAAGATAAGTTGTTTCTTGTTCCTTACAATCATGACGGGTATGTGAAGTATATGTTTATTTCTCAATATTATTATTTTTTTTAAAAAAAATTACATTTGACACATCTTGCAATATGGTTGTAGGCGACATTGGGTTCTTATGGCCATGAATTTAAGGGATTTTGGCAAGGTTTACTTTTTGGACTCCTTGCGCAAAGATCCTACACATTATGACCCGTGAAAACTATGATTAATAAGTAAGTATTTTCCATGTCAATTAACTTTATACTATCACACTTACATTGTTTAGAGTTCTCATACACATTATTTGTTATATTGGTTTAGATCTTTTGCTGAATATCGAAAGCTAGGCGGTTTTCCGCAAGTAAGGAATAGGATTATCCCTGATCTCACTTGGTGCCGCATATAAGTAATGTTACATGAACCCTTGTGTTCCTTCGTAACTTATCACGTAAGTGATTTTGATTATAAATTATTTTTGTAGTGTCCACGGCAAACAAACAACAATGACTGCGGACTTTTTGTTATGCGTTTTATGAAGGAGATAATCAATCAAAATGCACTCATAATACCAAAAGAGGTAATTTGGAATTGTTATAACAATTAAGTATTTTTCTCCTCATTTAGTACATCTTTTATTGAAATCAATTTTTGGCTTTTATAGTACTTTCCTCAACACCGATGCTCGACTTACACTATAGAGCAACTTGATGAGGTTAGAGAAGAATGGGTAAAGCATATATAGTAACCAATTGTATATGATTGTTTTGTACTTGTTGATGGTAAGTAAACATGAGTACTTGTAATCTGAAAATGTTGTACAAAGTTGTGTATTGATGATAAGTTCTGTAAATTTTGTATATTTTGATGTTTTATTCTAAACTGGTTATAACTCTTTGAATGATAAATCTTGGCTGCTGGTATGGAGTTATACAGGTGTTTGTTAAATTGGGAAACGTTGAATAAATAGAGGAAACTCTACCGAAATTTTTATAGGTAAATTTAGATGAGTAGCTAAGTAGAGTTATGAATGTAAAAATCATGGTAATGGATGTTGTTAAGCATATTCTATTCAAAACGCTTTAGATCTGTTTGAATGATAAATTTTGGCTGCTGGTATGGAGTTTTACAGGTGTTTGATAAATTGGGATAACTTGAATAAACAAAGGAAACTCTACCAAAATTTTTATAGGTCATGTATGTTATATATTTACCAATTAAGTTGAGTATTGTTCCATGTCATGCTTTGTGGTTGCTTCTATGTAGTTGTATAGGTATTTCATACTTTCGACAAAGTTAAAAAAATATATAGGAAACTATTCAAAGTATTACAGGTCTTGAATTCTTAATATGGAGTATTGATGATAACTTTACTTGTGTTTGTGTTGTGAATGTGTAAATGGAATGAAAGGGTTCTTCATACATCTAATAATTGTTTGAATGATAAAGAATATGCATGGTTTTTAGAGGTACCTCATTGGTATGAAAATAATTAAAAATAAAATGCTAAAAAATATTAGGATCAGAATGAAGTAGCCCGAATATATATATATATAATACGAGGGCGCTTCCCAGGAGCACCCTCCTTAAGCACCAAAAGAGTCTATTTAGGGCGCTCAGATGGAGCGCCCTTACTAACAAAAAAAATAAGGCGCTTCCAAAGAGCGCCCTCCCAAGGAAACGCTGTTTGCCAAAACGCTGAGGGTGCTTCCATGTTTTTTTAAGCGCCCTAAATGACTTCAGTCAGGGCGTTTCCAGACACGTCATCCTCTCAACGACCATACAAGAGCAGTTTCTATTAGTGCGCACGGAAGCGCCCTTTTATGGTGTACGCGCGGGAGCACCCTTAATGGCCTTTTTTGACATAGTGCTTCAAGGTAAGGTAAATGGCATACAAGACATTGTCCTCCTTATCTTTCACACTGTACCAGAGGTACAATCGGGGAATAAAGTCTCATAAGTGACCTCTAAAGGGGATGCCTCCTCAAAGGTTTAAGCTCAAAATCAACCTATGTGCCAAAGAGAAAGTGAAAAGTTGAAAGAGAAAGTGAAAAGTTGAAAGATATGTGTATGACCCATGCATGAAGATGCATGATGCGTTCCATTTTAGCATCAAGTACAATAAGATCAAACATGATAAGACTAAGATAAAGATAAAAGAAAGAAGAAAATCAGTTCATGGCATCGCTTTTCATAATAGGTATAAATGATAACCTAACTAATACCTTCTACTCCATGTAACACTTTAAACATACATTCCATCCTAAAGCTAGGAGTAAAACTACATAATCATGCATACCATGTGGAATTGTATATGTGTGTGCTTGCTATTGATTAAAGGGAGAATTTTCCCATACCTTCCATACTAGGTATGACTAGAAGCTTATAGTTCAAAATAATTTTATATTACCTATTATCATTAGGTTTTAATCACTTTTTGGGATTACTAGAGTTTCCAGGTTGTAGATGCGACACTTGAGGTTCTTACTAAAGGCTCAAGCACGTGACGTTTTGAATCAAGTCGGATCAAGGTATATTAGATGTATTGTTCATATTTATCTAGAAAATATTTCAGTACATAAGTTATAATTTATATGAAGATTCCATCTAGAATTAGTTGTAATTGAACTTCTACCCTAAATTCAATATAATATGATATGTGTCATGGTATAGAATAGTTTTGCATGAATCTTTACATGTATTTCTTTATTTCTTTGTTTTCAAGAAAGTTTTTTTAAAGCTAAAATTTCATATAAAAAAATTCTATTTTCCTTGACCTCCTTATGTTGTGATTGTTAAAGTTTCTTGAGAAAAATAGTAATACTCTTTTAATTTTTAGAGTGTTACATATCCTTAAATCCAAAAATCTAAGTTGGTCTTTGTTTACCTAAAATTGAAAGAGGAAATTTTCGTTACTTATGAATTAAGGTTGTATGTGTTAAGACAAAAGCTTTGATACAATGCAAAATTGATAAGATGAAGCATTTATACAACTTCTCTTGTGGTTCTATTATAATAACAAGTTTTTATGATAACAAATAGGAATATTATTGACTTTTAGCATTGGCTAAGCATAATGAAAATTGTTATAGTGTGTAGATATAAGAAAGGTTACTAGACGTAAAGACTCTAAGACAACTTAAAGGTCAGTGAACCATAGATACTGCATAAGACAACTCGCAGGAACATGAAATCTTAGTTCAAGACAATCTATGAGTTAACAACTTGAAAGAAAATGATCTTTAAATAATAGATCCCTTAAAGAAGACGGTTAAACGACAAGACAACATGCACATGTATTCCTTAGGCTTTGATGACAACTTAAGTCTTTAAGCTTTTAATGAAATAGTTTTTACCTCAATTATCATCTGCACGAACTATTAAGAGAATATTGGCAATTATTTCAAGTTAAGACAAGATCAAACTAGATCTCCTTAAAGTCACATTTATTTGATGAAGAAAGTTACTAGTTGTTTAAAGAGCAGTTTTGCATCCTTTCAAAAGAGTCTCTAAGTCAACTCTAACAAAGCATGCCTCTAGAAATCAATGAAAACTTCTTCAAGATAAACAAAAGGCTAACTTTAGCAGCTGGCTAACTTTGACTGTGTGATATACCCAAGGAAGATGCCTCGAACGGTTTTTTCTTCTAGCTTGTGCCTCTTCTCTTCTGGAACGTGTATGTAGCAAATAGATCTAAATACCCTTAGGTGTTTTGCTGATGGTTTTTGCCTGCTCCAAGCTTCAATTGGAGTCTAATCTTGGACTGCTTTAGTCGGACATCTGTTAAGTATGTAGACAGCAGTATAGACTGCTTCAGCCCAGAAGGTGTTTGGTCATCCTTTCTCCTTCAACATCGATCTGGCCATCTCCATTACTGTGCAATTTTTTCTCTCAGATACTCCATTCTGTTGTGGAGAATATGCGACTGTAAGTTGTCGCTCAATGCCTTAATCTTCACAGGATTTATCAAACTCGTGGGATGTGTATTCTTTGCCACAATCACTTCTAAGTACTTTTATTTGTTTCCCACTTTGCTTTTCGACAAGGGCCTTAAACTTCTTGAAAAAACCAAAGACTTCTGATTTTGCTTTTATGAAGTAGACCCAAGTCATTCTAGAAAAGTCATCTATGAAGAGAATGAAATACCTATTGTTATGGAGTGACGACGTCTGCATCGGTCCACATATATCTGTATGGATCAGCTCCAACAAGTCCTTTGCTCTCCATGCTTTGTCGGTTGAAAACGGCAGTCGGTGTTGCTTGCCAAGGAGACATCTGTCACAAGATTCAGTATTCTCCTTTAGGCATGGGAGATCACTCATCATATTCTTTTGATATAATAACTTCAAGGCATGGGTATTGAAGTGGCCAAATCTTCGATGCTAAAGCCATAAGTCGTCAACTTCCGCTTTCATGGCAATATTAGAGCCTTGTCTCAGTCTTATTAGGAAACTTCTATTTCTCTTCTCCATTTTTACTCGGCCAATCTCTATATTTTTATTGTCGTATATTCTACATGTGTCTCCTTCGAAGTGGAGAGTATAACCTTTCTCCATCATTTGGACAATACTCAAGAGATTTTCTTTGAGATTGGGAACTAATAGTACGTCATTAATAAGTCTCGTACCTTTCTTTGTCTCCACCAAAATGGTGCCTTTGCCTTTTGATTCAACGACAGTGTCGTTCCCCATTCGGACTTTCACTTTGACGGATTCGTCAATATCCTTGAAGATGCTTGCATCTTTGGCCATGTGATTGTTGCAGCCGCTATCCAACTATCATTTTCCACCTGTTTCATTACTGGAATATTGGGTGGCATAGAAAAGATGTTGTTCTCGATCATGCTCTTCAGCAAAATTGGCTTGATGCTTATTTTTGTTGCGGCAATACTTCTCCACATGTCCGAATTTCTTGCAGTGATGACATTATGGCTTTCCACGATACCGACAGTCTTTCTCAGCATGATTTGTTCTCTTACAAATGCCGCATGGAGGATATTCATCCTGATCATTTCTGGAGAAATTTCTGGAATTCTCTTTATTTCTAGAAATTTCATCATTATTCTTTTTTCCTCAATTTCCTTTATTTTGAGACCGTAATTTGAGCTTTGATTGAAAGGTGTTTTCAACTGAGTCCCCATCGTGCCTATTCAACCTTTGCTCATACGCTTCAAGAGACCCCATCAGCTCTGTCACTGATAAGGTGGATAGATCTTTTGTTTGCTCAATCGTTGTCACGAATGGATCATATTTACGAGGAACAATAATTAGAATTTTCTCGACAATTTTCTTGTCAAGAATATTTTCCCCATAGGCTCTCATTTGGTTAACTATTTCTTTTATCTTAGAATAGTAGTCTTTTACGGTCTCAGATTCCTTCATATTTAACAATTCAAAGTTACGCCGTAGAGTTTGGAGTTTTACAACACGTACCTTTTCACTTCCTTGGAACTCCTCCTGCGACGTATTCCATGCTTCTTTGGCGGTTTTGGCACCCATAATTCTTGGAAAAATTGTGTCGGTCACGGCTTGTTGCAAAATGAATAGTGCCTTTGAATTCTTTTGTTTGTTCTCCTTCAACTCCTTTTTTTGAGCCGCAGTAAGGGTTGAAGTGTCTTCTGGAGCAGAAAATCCTTCTTCTATCGTATCCCATAAATCTTGGAAGGTGAAATATGTCTTCATTTTTGTGCTCCAAAAATCATAATTTTCATCATTAAAAATGGGAATAAAGATAGATGATGGTTGAATGATGTTAGCCATGGATTAGAAATTTTTTTTTAAAGTGGGTAGGATATCGGGAGAATTTTTTTGGAAGTAGTGGGGTAATATTTCTATGCCCAGTAGATGACTGAACGTAGCTCTAGTACCACTGTTAGTTTATGAATTATCAAATAGTGAAAACTTCTTTGATTGGTAGAAAGGATGGGGAGGCAAATTTATGTCGATAGGCTTAGTTGAAAAGAAAGCTAGCTTAGAGGAATAGTTGGAATAGCTTTGAGTGGAAATGGCTTACTAGTTGCTTGGTTACAAATGTTGGGTACATGGCCTATTTATAGGCCTCAACACCACCATTAATGTTTTATCAAGAGAATTCTAGAGATATCTATTCTAAAGTTTTCTACCCATATGTAATTGTTTACATAGTTCTACAATTTGTGCTATCTAGTAGTTACTAACATACACTTATGAATTTTTCTATAATAATCTAGCATGTTCTAGAAGTTTGTATCACATTTTAACACTTTTCCTTTGATAAAATCATCGCTCTCACACTTTATGCCCACACCCTTGGAGGATCGATCTAATGTTTTGAATCGTTGCAATCATCATCCTCGATGTCAAATTTCATGATCGGATTGACGCCTTTGAGATGGATGAATGAGGGAGTAAGGGAAGAGTGGTGTGGTTCAAGCGCACAGGATGAGAACGCAAAGGTGGACAGAGAATAAGCTTGAATGAGACAAGACACAACTTCAATGAAAATTCAATTTTATTTAGGGTCAAAACTGAAATTTGACACACACTATGTAGGAAAAATGGCTCATGCTTAAGCCAATAACTACCGCAAGATCTTATCCAATGAATAAAATTTTAAATATGTTTTTATTCCCTATAAATATAGGTGGTTTTAGTCCTTAAACAATTTTTTTTATTTTTCATCCCTATTTACTTTTCAGTTAGCCTATTTGATCTTTGCAATTAAATCCAGTCCGCATCAAACTACCAGATAAACATTAATACTTTGTTTGGTTTAAGAGAGAAATAGAAAAGAGAGAAATGAGAAAGAGAGAAATAGAGAAGAGAGAAATAGGTGAGAAATAAGGTAGATTTATAAGTTGGTTGGTATAAAAAAAGTAAGAGAGAAAATAATAAATTATGCAATTAGACAAAAATACCCCTATAATTTATTTAATATTACCATCAACATGAATCATTGAATCCACTCCCTCGTCTCTTTTGTCACGCTCTGATTTAGTTTCATTTTTTCATTTCAATGTAGCAAAAAAATCCCTTTTTTCAATCTCTGTCTCTCACCTTCCTCATCTGCGTGTATCGAATATTTTACAAACCCCCCTTTGGAGCTCTTACCGTTGCTGCACGCGGACACTGCATGGGAGATGTTTCTGCGAGTATATTTTTGGAGTTGCTTAATTGGTTCATTTACCTTGTTTTGTTTTTCTTTTGTCCAGCCTTTTTCTGTTTCTTTTTAGCTTCTTCAACTACAAAAAAAATATATATACTCTCCCCATCTTCACCAAATTGATAGCCATGGCTGCACCTCTACTCCACAAAGCGTAGAGAAACTATTACATCTCTATGTTCCTTCAAACCCAATTCCATGGCCACACATGTAAGGACCAAGAATCCCCTCAAAGTGGTTTTAATCATGATAACCAAATCAAATGAAACTTAGCATAATTCTGGTTCCAAAAGAACTAACCATTTCATTTGAGAATGTATCCAGAAGCAACAGGTTTCATCTTGCAGAAGGACAAATATGAGAAGCTTCATTTTAATGGATAACAGAAGCAATAAGTTGAAAGAATGACAAATCTGTGAAGGAAAACTTGAAATAAAGTTGACTAAATTGAAAGTAACTCATTCAAGCATTCAGAAGCTATCAAGCACTTCTCACAGTTTCCAGAAACAAGAAGAAGCATCTCAAGAACTCCAAATGAAATTGTTTTAGAAGGAAGATTCATTTTAGGAGGAAATTCTAAGTAGAAAGCAAAAACAGAATTTCATTCTTAAGATATATCAACTGCAGAACATGAAACATGTCACAGAAGCATGAGAATCATCTGCAGTTGATCAGAAGCAATTCTGCAGAAGGGATGTGCAAGTATAGACTCTGCAGAAGCAGCAAATTAAACCAGAAAGTCTAAAATGAATCTCCTGCTGATTTAGCTGAGTAACATAAGTTGAAATACACTTGAAATAATCCAGAAATTATCCACAGCAAATTCACAGAAGCATTGGTGAAGAAATGAGCCAGTGTTGCTGTCTGCAGAAGCAAGTTCTGCAGAAGCATGAAGACCAGTCAATAAGACAGCTGTACCTGTCAGCTTTTGCAGCTGTACCTGAAAGGGACTTGTCAAAGCATCACAACTGGATCATTTTGACTGCACTCCAACTGCTACAACGCTCCTCAACTATAAAAGAGGTGATCTCTTCACCATGGAACACACCTCTCACTCCAGAAGCATAAAATAATCTTTGCTCTTTCACTGCCACCTTCTGGAACCTTTTCTCTCTCCTCAAATTCTTTCTAATCCGCTTATACAAGTTGTTGAGGGGGAGTTTTGCTCACTAGGAAATTCTGTTGCTGCTCTAATTGTAAAATAGTGAGCTGTTTGTACTTTACCTTGCTGTTTCTGTGCTTCTGTAAGATCAAAGAAATTGGTCTGTTGTAAAATCTCTTGTGACACATTAGGTGAAGTATTTGGAGAGGTTGCAAAGGCTCTGGTGTGATCCTGTGAGTGTTTGGAGTCTGCAGAAGGGAATTCTGCAAATTTCTGGACCTGTGCTTCTGCAGAAAGTCCTGCAGTAAGACAGGGTCTATTTCTGTGAGTTTGGTGATTCTGTAGAAAGCCTAAAGAGGCTGTGGAAAAAGAATACTAGTGGTAGTGTGTACCCAAAGGTTGTAACTGATTTGTTAGTGAAAAAAATCCTACAGAAGGTAGGGACTGGACGTAGCCTCAGGTTGGAAGAGGTGAACCAGTATAAAAACCTTTGTGTTTTCTTCTTTCCCTTACTTTCTTAACTTCTGCATGTGCACAAAAAGCTTTCTAAACTAATAATATCTAAGTAAGTGGCAACTAAATTGATTCCACCAAAGGAATCCTATTTTCAGCATAATAAGCATTAATACTTACAATTCTACTTGTGGATATCCATCTTCTAATAAACAGCCAAGAACTTATCTTGAGCAGAATTTTATTAGAAGATATAATTGCAGAATTTTAAAAAGAATCACAATTCAACCCCCCTTCTTGTGATTCAACCATATACTTCAATTGGTACCAGAGCTTGCCTCTTGGGTTGAACTCACTTAACAGTGAGAGAGGAAAAGATCAAGGGGATGGCAAACCATGGAGCTGCAATGTTCATTCCAGAAGGATCATCCACAAACAGACCACCAGCTTTCAATGGAAAAGACTATTACTATTGGAAGGATAGAATGAAATTGTTCTTGGAATCTCAAGATATTGATCTATGGGATATTATAGAAAATGGGAATTACATTCCCACTACAAGAAGAACCAGAGTTCTGGCTCCTTCCACAGAAGGTGAGTCTGAAATTGTTGAAGAAGCACCAAAACCCAAACCTAGAGAAGAATGGACACAAGATGACAAACAAAGGTATCTTCTAAACTCTAAAGCTAAATTTTTTCTTCTTTGTGCATTAAGTAGAGGTGAATATGATAAAGTTGTTGGCTGCAACACGGAAAAAGAAATATGGGATACTTTAAAAATTGCTCGTGAAGGAACAGACCAAGTAAAAGAATCTAAAATCAACATTTTAATTCACCAATATGAAATGTTTAACATGGTTGAACATGAAACTATAGATGAAATATTTAGTAGATTTACTATTATTATAAATGATTTAAAATCACTTGGTAAAAGCTATTCAAATCAAGAACAAGTAAGAAAAATACTTTGAAGTCTCCCAAGAATATGGAGACCAAAAGTTACAGCAATTCAGGAAGCAAAGGATCTAGCTGTACTCAAGCTGGATGAGCTTCTTGGCTCTTTAAAAGTCCATGAACAAGAACTCATGGATGAATTGCCAAGAAAGGACAAGTCAATAGCTCTAAAAGCAAGCGCATCCAGAAGAAGTGCTTCTACAGAAGATAAACCTTCAGAAGGAGAATCATCCTCTTCTGAAAATGATGATGAGCTAGCCTTTATATCAAAAAGAATACAAAGGCTAATCAGAAGAAAAGGCAAAGGAAAGAAATTTCTCAATTTCAAGAAGGAAGGACCAAAAGGTGAAAACAACAAAGGTCTTATCATCTGCTATGAATGCAACAAACCACGACACATCAAGGCAGAGTGTCCACAACTGAAAGAATCAAGACCATTCCAGAAGAAGAAGGCCATGATGGCTACATGGGATTATTCTGACAGCTCTGCAGAAGAAGAAGATGAAGTTGAAACTGCACATTTATGCTTCATGGCTGGAGAAGATGAAGAAGATGAGGTAATTACCTATACTCCTTCTGCATATAAAGAACTTGAAGATGCTTTTGAGAATTTATTATCTGACTCACACACACTTGCACAAAAATGTGCTCTTCTTAAAGAACAATTGGTTAAATCTAAAGAAGAAAGTGACATACTTAGAGAAGATAATAATAGGTTAACTAAAACCAATCACTGTCTCCAACAATCTCACCTTAAGTTATCTGAACAAGTCAAAACTATAAGAAACAGTTCTGCAGAAGCAGAAAAAACTGCAAGTCTGCAGAAGGAAAATCTGCTTCTACAGAAGAAAATTAATGAACTTCAAAATGATTTGTGTAAATTTGTAAACAGCACTCACAACTTGAATAAATTAATAGGAAATAGTAGAGAAACTTCAGACAAAAGAGGTTTGGGATTTAATCAAGACAAGTTTTCAGTATCACACAAAACAGTTTTTGTTCCAGCCAAAAGGAAACCTCCTCATTGTTCTTTGTGTAACAAGCTTGGACACCATGACCAAAACTATTACAAAAGAAAAAGGAGTACCAGAAGGAAGGTATCTAACCTCACAGGACCCAAGAAAATTTGGGTACCTAAAGCCTTGTTATCTTCTGTTGTATGAACAAACAAAAGGGTCCAAAAAGAAAGAGCTATGGTTCTTGGACAGTGGATGCTCCAGACATATGACTGGAAACAGAAGCAAATTCACTCAGCTACAAATGATGGAAGGTGGAACAGTAACATTTGGAGACAACAACAAGGCTCAAATCAAAGGTATTGGAAAGATAGGTATGCAAGGTTCTACCCAAATTAATAATGTATATTATGTGAAAGGGTTAAAACATAATCTTCTTAGCATTAGTCAGTTATGTGACAGTGGCTATGAAGTTATGTTTCAACCTACATTCTGTGAAATTAGAGAATCATCTACTAAAAGGGTATTATTCTCAGGTATCAGAAGCAAGAATCTATATAGCATAAGTCTAGAAGAACTTCCACATCAAACCTGTCTTGCTTCTTTTGAAAATGAAAAATGGATTTGGCATAGAAAAGTTGGTCATTTGAACATGAAAACTATCTCTAAACTTTCCAAACTAGAACTTGTAAAAGGATTGCCAAAGCTGAAATTTGATAAAGATAAAATTTGTGAAGCATGTGTAAAGGGAAAACACACTAAGTCAAGTTTTCATCCCAAAAATGTAATAACTACAAAAAGGACTTTAGAACTGCTTCACATTGATCTTTTTGGTCCAACTAAAACACCTAGTTTGGGAGGAAAGAAGTATGGGCTTGTGATAGTAGATGATTACTCTAGATTCACATGGGTCTTGTTCTTGGCTACTAAGGATGAATCTTTGAATCTTTCAAAATCTTTCTCAAGAAAGTTGAAAATGAAAGAAACCAAAAGGTAGCTTCTGTAAGGAGTGACCATGGAGGGAATTTGAAAACTATTTTTTCAAAAACTACTTTGATGAAAATGGAATTTCTCACAACTACTCTTGTCCTAGGACTCCACAACAAAATGGAGTTGTAGAAAGGAAGAATAGAACCCTCCAAGAAATGGCAAGAACTATGTTAAGTGACAGTGGAATTCAAAAATACTTTTGGGGAGAGGCTGTTTCCACTACATGTTACATACTTAACAGAGTTTCTATCAGAAGCATCCTTAATAAAACTCCATATGAACTATGGAAAGGAAGAAAACCCAACATTGCCTATTTTCACATATTTGGAAGTGAATGCTTCATATTAAATAATAAGGATAACCTCGAGAAATTTAATGCTAAATCTGAAAAAGGAATATTTCTTGGTTACTCCATCACCTCTAAAGCATATAGAATTTATAATCTTAAAAATCAAACAATAGAAGAAAGCATGCATATTATTTTCAATGATGCTAACTCTCCTTCTCAAGCATGTGACAAGCAAGATTCTGATGATGAAATTCAGTCAAAGAAAGTGCCTTCTGAAAATCATAGTTCTGCAGAAATGGCTGCAGAACCTGCAGAACCTACAGAAGCTGTTGGTGCTTCTGGAGAAGATTCTAACTGTCAAAAACAGAATCCGCCCAAAAGCTGGAAATCTGTGACTTACCACCCTCATGACCAAGTAATTGGAAATGTTGAGGAAGGTGTAAAAACCAGAAGACAACTAAGAAATGACACAGCTCTTCTTTCTCAAGTTGAACCAAAGAGTGTCCAAGAAGCACTTGATGAAGAATCATGGGTTGAAGCTATGAAAGAAGAACTAGACCAGTTTGAGAAAAACAAGGTCTGGACTCTTGTACCTCAACCAAATAATCACACCATAATTGGCACAAAATGGGTATTCAGAAACAAAATGAATGAAGAAGGTAAAGTTATCAGAAACAAAGCAAGGTTAATGGCTCAAGGATATAACCAATAAGAAGGTATTGATTTTGATGAAACTTTTGCTCCAGTAGCTAGATTAGAAGCTATTAGAATCCTTCTTGCTTTTGCTGCCTTTAAAAACTTTAATCTTTATCAAATGGATGTGAAAAGTGCTTTTCTAAATGGTTTCATAAGTGAGGAAGTTTATGTACACCAACCTCCTGGTTTTGAAAACAAAAAACATCCTAATCATGTTTTCAAATTAAAAAAAGCTTTGTATAGTCTAAAACAAGCTCCTGGAGCTTGGTATGAAAGACTCAGCACCTTTCTCTTACAAAATCAATTTTCAAGAGGTCAAATTGACACTACCCTTTTCAGAAAAACTTCCAATAAGGATCTTCTCATTGTTCAAATTTATGTTGATGATATAATATTTGGATCTACTAATTTGAAAATGTGTGAAGAGTTTTCTGAACTTATGAAAGGTGAATTTGAAATGAGTCTCATGGGTGAATTGAAGTTCTTCCTAGGACTTCAAATCAGACAAGAGAAGCATGAAATCTTTATAAACCAAGAAAAATACACTAAAGATCTCTTAAAGAAATATAAAATGGAAGGTTCAAAATCCATGGGGAATCCTATGCATCCCTCTGCAGTTTTAAATCTGGATGAAAATGGTAAACATTTTCTGAAAAGGAATATAGAGGAATGATAGGATCTCTATTATACTTAACTGCTAGTAGACCTGACATTTTACACTCTGTAAGTCTATGTGCAAGATTTCAATCTTCTCCCAAAGAATCACATGTTGCAGCTGTAAAAAGAATTTTTAGATATCTTGATGGAACTACAAATCTTGGATTATGGTACAAGAAAGGCACAAATTTTGAGCTCACGGGTTATTGTGATGCTGACTATGTTGGAGATAAGTTGGACAGAAAAAGTACTAGTGGAAGCTGCCAATTTCTTGGAGAATCATTAATCTCTTGGTCTTGCAAGAAGCAACCCACAATAGCTTTGTCCACCGCAGAAGCATAATATATTTCAGCAGCAAGTTGTTGTTCTTAAATGCTTTGGATTAAACATCAAATGGAGGACTACTGCTTGAGGTACACTAATATTCCTATCTTCTGTGATAATACCAGT
Organism: Sesbania bispinosa; assembly: GCA_026901365.1. Lineage (NCBI taxonomy): Eukaryota > Viridiplantae > Streptophyta > Magnoliopsida > Fabales > Fabaceae > Sesbania > Sesbania bispinosa. Next base: position 2,040,258 of record QLOH01000007.1, on the reverse strand, counting down.
GCAATTAACTTGTCCAAGAATCCAATCCAGCATTCTAGATCTAAGCATATTGATATTAAACATCATTTCATTAGAGATCATGTCCAGAAGCATGACACTGAACTGAAATTCATTGAAACCAAACTTCAAATTGCTGATAATTTTACAAAACCTCTTATTGAAGATAGATTAGTGTTTCTTAGAAATAAAATTAACATGAAATGCTTGATTTCTTGAATTATCAATGAAATCTTTCTGCTTCTAGAACTAGAAAGTTCCACAGAAGCATGTGGAGAAGCTTAAAATAGCATGTTTCTCTGTAGAAACATAAAACTGTAACAATTACAGTAGTATGTTTAGCTTCAGGAATAAAAAACATACTCCTCACCTTCTGCAGAATCTGATGTATGTAAAAATCCATCTTCTGCAGATATCCATCTGCAAAGGATAATTCCTCAGTTGTTTTTGTCCACCTGCTAATCAGGTGAGACAGTTGTACAGTGATTGTTGACCAACAATCATATGTTGTCACATCTCTTATCCTAGGAAAGGTCTCTATCCATCACGAGCTTCAATAAACTTCAAGCCTTTCTTGGTAAGTCAACTGTGTAGGGTCAGCAACCTTTTCACTTTATCAAGGATACAAAAGGAACAAAGAAAAGCTAGCTTTTGTCCCTAGCTAAAAAGGTGCAGGGTGGTTGTTACATAATTAGGGAAATTTAAAGCTTATAACCATTGGATATATAACCAAGGTTCTAAAAAACTGCGCACACGCCCTGAATTTTCTCTTTCCCTCTCTCCTTCTCAAATAAGGCAACGGCTAGTTGGGTTCTACTATTTAGGATAGTCTCTAAGTTGAAGGAACACCTCACTGGCTTCTCAAAACTCAAACATTTCACATTCCAGCCATACTCTGCTTTCTTTTCATCATCTCATTTCTCTCTGTCTCTACTTTTCATCCTTCTCTCATCATGAGAATTAAGCAAATCGCATTGGAGAAGAAAGACTCCTCCTCCACAGAATTTGATGATTTTATTATAATGGGCAATGAAATAGTGCCTTACATTGATCCTCTACATGCTCAGCCTCTTGCAACTCAGCCCTCTGTTTCTAGCCACTCAACAGAGCAAGATTCTGCTCCTACTGAACCCACAACCTTTGAACCTCAACCTGATCAAACACCCTCTCAACCCTCTACCACACGAAAACCTTCAGCTGAAAATCCATCCAAGAAACAAACTGATTCTGTATTATATGTAAGAAGGTCTCAGAGGCATCGTGCAGGTTCAACCTTCAAAACAATAGGAAGTGATCCCAAAAAACCAATAAGTATAGACTCTCCCTCTCCCTCACACGCTGATAGCCATGAGGACAACAAGTCTGCTGAAAAGAAAGAGGAGAACTCAAGTCTAAGGGAAGAAGAAAGTGATCCCTCAGAAGGATCACAAGACTCCAACTATGACCTTTTTCCTGACAAGGAATTACTAAAAATCTTCTATGAAAAATGAGAATGGAAGACAATCATCCCTGGTAAGATATTTCTCCTCAGAGAAATCAAAGAATGTGGATGGGAGATTGGACATTTTGTCCAGAAGCAAGAATGGGGAGACTATCTCCTCATGAGGGAACCAGTCTATGAGAGGCTTGTAAAGGCATTTTATGCTTCTGCAAGCCAGTATAGAAGTGATGGCAATTCCTTAATAGTGGAAATTAAGGGTTCAACAATTGTAGTCACTCCAAAGACTATTGATGAAGCCCTAGGATGTGATGTTGTCCAAAACAAGCTATTTGATGACTAGTATGCCTCAGCTGGTGTGACAAAGTAGGAAGTTACAAAGAAAGTCCTTCACCATTCTAATTCACAACTTCAATCCAGCAAACTGATTCCCATTTGTAGGTTGTTCCACAAACTCTGCTGCTATTCACTCTTACCTGGAGCTGGTACTCTAGAAAGAGTCACTGATCAAGATCTTATGGTAATCTATCATCTTCTTGTTGGAAAACCTTTCTCCTTATCTTATCCAATCCTGAGAAGCATGATTTCCTCAGCTAACCCCCAGAGAGCATATGCTAGTTTACCTTATGGCATGCTTCTCACAAGGATTTTTAGACTCAATAACATCCCTCTAGAAGATGAAGCTTCTAGTGATACTTGCAGCTTCTTTGGAAAAATAAATGTGCAGAGGATGCTGATTAAAATTGAGCCATCTCATAACTATTCCAGTTCAAGTGACACTCAAGAAGAGGAAAATACAGCACCCAGAACAAAAAAGGGGAAGATTCAGGTCATTCTGTTGGTGCTTCTGGAGAACCATCAAACAAAAATCTGAAGGTTTCCTCTCCTTCTTTAGATCCAAATGTGTCTGCTAATTCCACATCTCTGTCTCTTGACTCCACTTCAGGGGAAGAAGCTGTTTCTCAGCCCAAGTCACCACCTACAGAAGCACCCCAGCATGCAGAATCTCAAGAAACTATCAGTGCTTCTGCATTGGCAGATGATACATTGGCCAATTTGGCTCAAACTCTTCCTGATTCCCCTCCTTCCCCTCAGATTGATTCTCCAGTATGAATTCCATCCCCTACAAGATCAATTCCAACTATAGAGAAGAAAGAAGAAGCAGAAGTTCAGAAGGAGGCTACTGTTTCAATCCCTTCTGTAGGAACTTTTGGAACATATATGGTAAATCAGTTCCTAGCTTCTCCAATTCTTGATTCTGGTATACCTGCTACATCTCCTCTAAGAGACAACATCCCTATCATCTCTTCTCATCTTTCTTCAATGAACACCTTTCTACAGCAGCTGTGTTCAGAGAAGGTTCTCACACCTCCTTCTGAATCGACAGACAAGGCTGAGCAAGCTAAACAAGCTTCTGCTGCTGCTTCTGGATCTACATCTTCTTCAAAATCTATTGAAAAACATGTCCAGAAGATTAAGGCTGACATGAAGAAATTGTTCACCAATGTTAATTGTAACATCCTGAATTTTACTAGGATAAATATTAATTAAATCAAATAAATAAGAAAAAGAAATAATTAAATAGGAAATAAATAATAGGACTACTATTATTCTTATTATTTTTATTTCGTAAAGATAATTTTAATTTAAAAGAGGATAAGGGTGGAGAGTGGGGCCCAAGCCCAATTAGACATTCTAGTAAGGAAGGGTTAACAGATCACCCTAATCCTTATTTGTATGATCTTCAGAGAGCGAAACGCTAAGGAGGGAAGAAACTATGTCTCAAGGGAGAGTGGTTGTGGAGTAAGCTTCAAGAATCGAAGAAAGACTTCCTTGCTGTAATCAGGCTTCGTTTAAGGTACGGTGGGGGAGAGGGTGCTGCTTGTATGTGCATGTGGGGGTGCTTGGGTAGTGAGGGCAACCATAAGACCCTCTAAGACTCTAAATTCGAAATTGATATATATATATTGAGTATTGTATGATGAAAACATGTTGGTTGATGATTAATTCTGTGAATCTTGGTGAATCTTGATTGAAATAGAAGAGGGTAGCGAGAATAGTGAAAAGGGGTAAATAAGGGTTTGATGATTTGTGATTTTGATGGAATAACTGTGTAAATCTGTATAAAGATTGGTGTTTTTGCTGAGTTTGTTTGATATAAACGTGCATGATTGATGTATTAATCTTAAGGATTGATTAGAGGTTGAATAAGAGGGTTTAAAAGGGGTAAAAATCGCAAGAACTGTCATCTCATGTCACGGGTAATCGATTACAGAGGTCTGTAATCGATTACAGAGTGTTCTGGGCAGCAAGGGAGTGATTTTGGCTTGCTGGTAATTGATTACAGGGTGATGGGTTTCCTGGCAAGTTTACCAGTAGTCCAGTAGTTTTAGAGTGAGTTATCGTATCCACAGGGAGCGGTTTTAACTTGTAGAGTTATAGTAATTGTATTTTCAATAAAACGTTTCAAAAAGGTTGGTTTTAATACTGAATAATAAAATACTAAAATAAACACAAATAACACGAGACGAATAATATTTAGGACTAGGATTTGATTTGGTTTCATCTCCCCCCTTGTGCACGCGAATCATTTCCCTTATTTATGATCGTACTTGTAATCACCTTAGCATTGTTTATTTACAATAATTATAAGGCATGCCTGGTAATTATCGTACCCGCAAATTCTCCTATAACATCATAATTAAACGCCAAAAGCTATTCTCTACAGGCATTCAAAGTGGAATTTGGCGACCCCGAACATTCCCCGTATTTGCAATCAGCACTATCGATTTAACCATACTTTCACATAAGGCACCTACGGAGGGGTGTGTCACTCACTGAACCTCCGATCGTTAGAATACAATCCTTATGCTACGATATAATTAAACCGAGTACCTTTAGCAATCTGAGAATAAGCTTCATGAACAGCTACATGCTCACCTACCTCTGATACTAGCCGGAGTTCCACTTTTTGTATCCAGAGCACTAGCCTACCATCCCGACGCACGCGCGGAGTTGATGCATTACACACAGCATAAAGATACCAATAAATTACAAGCATAGAATCATAAATAAAATAGAAAAGAAAATTCTTATACACAAGGTGATCGAATCTACTACATCAAATCCTACTAGAAAGCTTAGCTACTCATGGTAACCATTACAAACTACTGGGAAATCTATCACCTTTCTCAATCCTATACTACTCTCTCTGTGTATCAGTGTTTTGGTCCCAAGGACCGTGTCTATGACCTTTGCAAAGGGCTCTATTTATAGAGTTGGAAAAACCTTCAAGGGATCAGGTTGTGATGTCACTGGTGATTGTTTAATCCAATCAAAGGCTGCCTTTTCATTAATTGACGTCACTGTTGTGAAGCTTGACCAATCAGGAGCTTCCCTTTCATTAATTGACGTCACCTGCGCGCAGCTTCATTAATCAGGACATGCGCTTCATGTGCGCTTAGCGCACATGAAGCCTGGCCAATATGCTCATGCGCTCCACGCGCGCTAAGCGCATATGGAGCGTGTGACTCGCTGCAGCTTTCCTTGATTTGTGGATCTAACCTCTTGATTCCTTTCTGATCTCATCTGGTTTTCCTTTATCCCTTTTATCCGAATTATTATTGTATTTATCTGCCTTGGATTTGAATTGAAAATATTCTTTGCAGGATTCTCTGATTTTCTTTTATTTATTTAATTTTTGAATCTGCAATATCCTCCATTCTGATGTTTTTTCCACTCTTGTCCCAAATCTGCTATAATTCTGCATAAAATAGCAAATTTCTATTTAAAATAGCATCATATTCAAATTTGTATCAAATAAATACAATTATTATAAATATTAATAAAAAGGGATATTTTGGGGCATAAATTACTATTTTAACCTTGATAAGTGTAATAAAAACTATATGAAAATAACGCTAATTTTACACTTATAACAGGGGTCTGTAATCGATTACCAGAGAGTTTGTTTGCTGGTAATCGATTACAGAGGGTGTGTAATCGATTACCAGAGTTTTGACAACTTTCTAGCCCGAGAAAGAATGTGTTTGTTAAGGGTGAAAACAAGCTCGAAACCCTATCATATAGCATATCAAATTGAAGCCCCAGATCTTAACTTTCTAATAGAAGTGGAATTATCTTAATTGGACACCTGGAACTCTAGATATTTCCAAATTAGTGCACCAAGGTCATTAAGCTTAAAACTTGAAAACTCTAAAATTGAGGAATCGCCTCTGGTAATCGATTACAACTGTTTGGTAATCAATTACCAGGTCAAAAATGAGTATGAGAGTGTTGTTTTTGTAATCATTGTGATCCTTTAATTATTTGGTGTTAATTATATAATTTGTTTGTGGAATTAAGAGAGTTAAGTGGCTGTTTATAGAGTATTGATTGTGGATGAGTTGATGATATGAATATCCCATGTGATGTTAGATGTTTATAATATTGAAATGTATGATGATGATGTATTGATGTATTGAGTTTATGATGATGATGTATTGATGTATTGAGTTCATGATGATGATGTATTGATGTATTGAGTTCATGATGATGATGTATTGAGGTGTTGAGTTTATGATGATGAGGTATGAGATGTGTGATGATGATATATTGATGTTATTTGGAATGCACATGGTTGGTTAATATGCTATGTAAATGAGGTTATTTGGAATGCATATGGTTGGTTAATATGTTATTTAAATGAGGGTATTTGGAATGCATATGGTTGGTTAATATGCTATGTAATTGATGTTATTTGGAATGCATATGGTTGGTTAATATGCTATGTAAATGATGTTATTTGGAATGCATGTGGTTGGTTAACATTCTATGTAATTGATGTTATTTGGAATGCATGTGGGTGGTTAACATGCTATGTAATAGATGTTATTTGGAATGCATGTGGATGGTTAACATGCTATGTAATTGATGTTATTTGGAATGCATGTGGGTGGTTAACATGTTATGTAATTGATGTTATTTGGAATGCATGTGGGTGGTTAACATGCTATGTAATTGATGTTATTTGGAATGCATGTGGTTGGTGAACATGTTATATAATAAATGATGATGTTACTTGAGTTGTGCGGGCCCATAGAGGGGGTACAACTTAAGAGAGATGCCGTGAGCATGTGTGATGAGACCTGAATTGTGCGGGCCCATAGAGGGGGTACAATTCGGGAGGTGAACTGAGTTGTGCGGGCCCATAGAGGGGGTACAACTCAGGGGATCAAGATGGGGCGTTCGATGCACGGGCCCATAGAGGGGGTGCAGCCTAGGGGTGAATTGTATTGGCCCATAGAGGGGGTGCAACCTAGGGTCGAATGTCGTTGTGCGGGCCCAACGAGGGGGTACAACCTATCGGTTTGTGTGGTGACACCGATAGACTATCTTGGTAATAACTAGAGTGATTGACGAGGTGCACCCATTGTGCGGAGTTCCAAGTCATGATCTTTGGGTAGGTGATGAGATGAGTTTTGGAGCATATGATAAGTTGGAATACTCAACGATGGAATTGAGTTATATAATAACGAATTTTGGTGCATATGATAATTTGGAATACTCAACGATGGAATTGAGTTATATAATAATGAGTCTTGTTGCATACATGTTGGATGTATATGTGTGATATCTGATGTGATATTGGATTATAAATGGTGTTATGAGTATTAATGATGAATGAATATTATGTGAGTATGTGAGTCCTTTGGTGAATGATGGTATGAGATTTATATGTGGATATAGATGAATAGCTATATGCTGAGTTTTAGATGATTATTATCTGATGGATTATGTGATGTTTTGGTATGTGGTATGATGAATGATGATGTTGTGGGTGAGGATAGGGTAGCCTCCTATGTGTATGTATGAGTAGTATTCTTTTCCTCACCGTTATACTGTGGATATATTTTTACAGGTGTTGATGATGACACGATTGGTGTCGAGTTTGATTAAAGGGAATGTGCTCTGATAGATGTGACATCAAGGTATAACTTAGGAATCTTTATTATGTTACTAGTTAGGAAGACTCTTGCGAACTATTTTTGGATGCCTTGCACGGCAAGTAGGATAATTAGTATTTTTATTTCTTTGAGATTCCGCCGCATGAGTATTGGATTACATTTGAAGTTTTATTTCATTTTAATTTAATTGTCTTTCGAACTAAAGAGATTTTTATAAGAGAGTTTGTGAACCTTTTACCCATCGTGGGACATTATCTTTTCTACATTTCAATTTATTAAACATATAAGAGTATGGGGTAGAAGGGTGTCACATTAATCCACTTCAAGCCACTATCAATGAGATGATAGAAAGGTTTACCCAACACCAGTTCTGGCTAAACAGCTTTGTTCTTCCAATCATTGCACCCCCAAGCTCCACTAATGCCCTTCACACAATTTCAGCCTCCTCAAAACATACTCCAGCCTTCTACCTCTTCATCATCTGACCATTCTTCTCCATCAAAATGAAGATGATGATTCTGCTTCTCCTCATACACTTCCCTTGTGTTTTTTGATTGATGGCAAAGGGGGAGAAGTAGTACTAGGTAGTTTATGGCTGATATTTGCTGATATCTTTTGGATTCTGACTGTAACTGTTTTATGATTATGATTATGACTTTTTGGTATAATCCTTTTGATTAATGATGAATGACAAATGATGATGTTTGCTGCATATTTCTAAGTTTACTAAATGATCAAATTAAAAAAATTGAATCTGTATTGAATCATACAATTTACTGCAAATAAATTATAAATCAGTCTTGAAATCATATAATCTGCAACAATCATTATTCCCCAAATAAATGCTAAAATTCAGGGGGAGTTTGGTATTAAAAATCAGAATTATCTAAGTGATACTTGATTGGGTTGTCATCATCAAAAAGGGGGAGATTGTAAGGTCCAAGAATCCCCTCAAAGTGGTTTTAATCATGACAACCAAATCAAATGCAACTTAGCATAATTCTGATTCCAAAAGAACTAACCATTTCATTTGAGAATGTATCCAGAAGCAACAGGTTTCATCTTGCAGAAGGACAAATATGAGAAGCTTCATTTTAATGGACAACAGAAGCAATAAGTTGAAAGAATGACAAATCTGTGAAGGAAAACTTGAAATAAAGATGAGTAAATTGAAAATAACTCATTCAAGCATTCAGAAGCTATCAAGCACTTCTCACAGTTTCCAGAAACAAGAAGAAGCATCTCAAGAACTCCAAATGAAATTGTTTTAAAAGGAAGATTCATTTTAGGAGGAAATTCTAAGTAGAAAGCAAAAACAGAATTTCATTCTTAAGATATATCAACTGCAGAACATGAAACATGTCACAGAAGCATGAGAATCATCTGCAGTTGATCAGAAGCAATTCTGCAGAAGGGATGTGCAAGTATAGACTCTGCAGAAGCAGAAAATTAAACCAGAAAGTCTAAAATGAATCTCCTGCTGATTTAGCTGAGTAACACAAGTTGAAATACACTTGAAATAATCCAGAAATTATCCTCAGCAAATTCACAGAAGCATTGGTGAAGAAATGAGCCAGTTTTGCTGTCTGCAGAAGCAAGTTCTATAAAGCATGAAGACCAGTCAACAAGACAGTTGTACCTGTCAGCTTTTGCAGCTGTACCTGAAAGGGACTTGTCAAAGCATCACAGTTGGATAATTTTGACTGCATTCCAACGGCTACAAGGCTCCTCAACTATAAAAGGAGGTGCTCTCTTCACCATGGAACACACCTCTCACTCCAGAAGCATAAAATAATCTTTGTTCTTTCACTGCCAGCTTCTGGAACCTTTTCTCTCTCCTCAAATTCTTTCTAATCTGCTTATACAAGTTGTTAAGGGGGAGTTTTGCTCACTAGGAAATTCTGCTGCTGCTCTGATTGTAAAATAGTGAGTTGTTTGTACTTTACCTTGCTATTTCTGTGCTTCTGTAAGGTCAGAGAGATTGGTCTGTTGTAAAATCTCTTGTGACACATTAGGTGAAGTATTTGGAGAGGTTGCAAAGGCTCTGGTGTGAGCCAGTGAGTGTTTGGAGTCTGCAGAAGGGAATTCTGCAGATTTCTGGACCTGTGCTTCTGCAGAAAGTCCTGCAATAAGTCAGGGTCTATTTTTGTGAGTTTGGTGATTCTGTAGAAAGCCTGAAGAGGCTGTGGGAAAAGAATACTAGTGATAGTGTGTACCCAAAGGTTGTAACTGATTTTTTAGTGAGAAAAATCCTACAGAAGGTAGGGACTGGACGTAGCCTCAGGTTGGAAGAGGTGAACCAGTATAAAAACCTTTGTGTTTTCTTCTTTCCCTTACTTTCTTAACTTCTGCATGTCCACAAAAAGCTTTCTAAACTAATAATATCTAAGTAAGTGGCAACTAAATTGATTCCACCAAAGGAATCCTATTTTCAACATAATAAGCATTAATACTTACAATTCTACTTGTGGATATCCATCTTCTAATAAACAACCAAGAACTTATCTTGAGCAGAATTTTATTAGAAGATATAATTGCAGAATTTTAAAAAGAATCACAATTCAACCCCCCTTCTTGTGATTCAACCATATACTTCAACACACACCGCTCCACCAACCCCAATCGCCATGGTCGCTACTCCACTGCCGTAACTAGGCTTCAAGAATCAAGATCCACCATGTCCACCGCCCCTTCACCCGCTCCAAGCCACCACCGCCACTGTTTTGGGTCAAATGAGAAAGGGGAATTTTTGGGTTTTAACATGCTCCCGCTAATCTCTCCTCCATTTCTCCACAGATTGGGGGAGAGACAATTTTTGTACAGACTCACCCTGTACTTCTCTCTTCCCTTTATTTCTTAGTTGTTCCAAACAAGGTTGTATAACCATCTCTCCTCCACTTCGCTCTTCGGCATTTCTTTCTTCAGAGTTTCGCTTGTAACAAACACAGGCTAAGTTTTCTGGGGGGAAGTAGAAAAAGAACACAAAACAGGAAAAAAACAGACATTAAGATCTACAGGATTGAAATGGCTCAAGAGGTGTGAACTTTATATATAAAAACTGTTTGATTGAAAAGGCTCTATTTCATTTTGAAGAAGGTGTTCCAGAAATCAGAAATGGGATGATGCTTTATTCAGCTACTCTCTTCTACCACTCCAAATTTGTTGAGATAGTAAAATGACAGAGAGCTTCAACAGAGTTCTCTATGACTTGCTTTTTATGTGAGGCATGCTTATGTTGATCGGTAAGACAAGTCAAAATAGTTTGAAGTGCTCCACAATCTAGAAGCCACTAGGATATGTGAGACTCTTGTGGTAGTTTACATGATACCAATAGCAGTAACCATCTTTTCAGTGTCATCAAAAGCCTCAATGATGGTAAGCAAGATTTTAACGAATATTTCCCTTATATGTGATGAGAAGTTGCTGCACTCACCGTCTTCAGTTAAGTAATAAAAAAGCTTCAAGGCATTGACCCGCACAGTTTGGGTATTAAGCAATAGATCTGCATTGACCCATTTTATCGCACTTTAGTCACTGCTCTGCATCCAGTCGCCTCCTCTTCACAGGAAGAACCGGCAGCGCCTCCGCCATGCCAAACACCATCACACACCACCTCGTCTCCATGCGAATCATCATTGCCATAGCCACCGCTCGCATCAGCGTCATCTTGCCGCTGCGCTACACTTCCTCTTAGCCATCATCAACCACACCCTTATTTCCTCCATGCATGCCGCTACATATAGGTATCGTTCAACACCTGTCACTGCCTGAATCGTGTCTCCCTTTTCACGCTAAGAGTATTGTTGCGCTGCCATATGGCCACGTCGAAACCCCTCCATCGAAGAGGACTCCCTTCAGTGGAGAAGCTCACGAACGAGCCTCATAGGAAAGCAATGAGATATTGGGAAGAGATATAATTTATACAACATAAAAACATACAACAACTCATACAACATATTTTTCTCTCTATCTCTTTGCATCACATCACCCATCACATCCTACATTTCTCTCTCTTTCTTTGTTGTACATATACAACATGTATAATAATTTACATTTCTCTATTGGGAATAGGGGCATAATTAGGGTTATCTTCATTAGACTGAATTTGTCAGTTTGATATGGCACTCTGTTAATCACATCAGACTGACAGTAGATCAAATAGAATAACGGAAAATTAAGTAGAGATGAAAAATCAAGAAATTTTTTTAAGGACTATAAAACCAAAATGACCTATATTATAGGGATTAAAAATATATTTAAACCTTAAAAAATTACTATTATATCCAAAGCAAAAAAATGGTGAAACATGGGTGAAGCACGGTACTTCACCCTAGACACACCCAACATCTTTGTGTAAAAGTACTTTTTGCATTGTACCCCAGTGTTTCACTAAAATTATAAGAGAAATGTTGTTTGTACATATTGTACATGTATAATATAGAGAGAGAAAAAGAGAAAGAGAGAGAAACGTGAGATGTGATGGAGAGAGATAAAAAGAAAAAATGTGTTGTATGAGTTGTTGTATGTTTTTTGTTGTATGAAAAAATTATCTCAAATGATAAAACAAATGTTGATACATTTTGCCTCTGTTGCTACTATACCAAGTCAATTTTGCCACTTTCACAAATGCTTAAGGCTCAAAGAAATCAACGGTCATCAACAATCTATAATTTGTAACCAACAAAATCATCAAGATACTTTTAAAGATATGCATTGAAGATCTTCAAGTGCATAAGGACGATTGCAAGAGTTTAAATGAAGCTAGAGAAGAGAAGATAAAACAAAGTTGAAATATTTATCTATGTTTCTTTAGCTCAATACTTCATATAAGGCTAACCTAATGTATATTTAGGCCTATAGTGAATATCAAGGTGACGAGGCATTTTCGAAATAATTCAAATAATTTATTAAAATTATTTTAATTTTATTTAAGTCTTTTTTTGTCAGTAAGCACAAATTTCATTAAACAAATAATAGATATAAACCAAATGAAATTTTTGTTAGTCAATAGACAGAGAAAAAAAAAAGAATTATGGAGAAAAAAAAAAGGTCATTACAGGATTTCCCTCTTTATACAGTGAATCCAAGTGTGTTGAAATTTCAAAAAATTGAATACATAAAGAATTCATTTTATTAGAACCACGAGGAGTTCAAGAATTTCAAGTGTAACAATGCAATAAAAGCAAAAAGACACTATGATGTTGGATGAGGATGGGATTGAGGTGAAAAACCAAAAACAAAAATAAAGGGACGAAAAAGAAAAGGACTATATTTATAGGGATTGAAAACAAATTTAAACTGAGCAGAACAACACATTTGGCATGCTGATGTGGCACACCATTAGCTACATCAGCTTAAAGTTAACAAGGATCAAAAAGGCAAACAAAAATTTTTTTAGGGACGAAAAACCAAAAATAAAATTTACAAGAACTAAAAATAAAATAACTCATATTTATAGGGACTAAAAACATATTTAAGTCATGTTTTTATTAAAATAAATAATATTAATCATAAATAAATAATAAATACTTTTTATTTAATAAAAAATTATATATTTTTTAAAAACCGATAAAAGAAAATCTCAGATTTTTTATCATATTAATTTTGGAAGAATGATAATAGAAAATTCAATTGCAATATGTGGAAGAGTATTGTTATTTGTATCGAAAATCATTACGCAAAAAGAATTACGAAAAAAGATATAGGTTTCTCAGACCAATCACAGCCGTTAATTAGTAACATAAATGAAAAACGATTTTGAATAAATCAGAGGTTGCACTTGTTTTATATATATATATATATATATATATATATATTTGTAGGAAATTCTTTCACGTACTTTAGTATTTTTCTATGTGGAATTATTGAATAACGGAGATTATTAATATTGAAATTTGAAAAGAAAAATTTATATATGTGGAATCATCTATAATATTAGTCAATACCTGATAGGAGGTAATTACTATTTATAATAATTAGTATTTTTGTGATATGTTTTGATATTTATATTATTAAATAATGGAATATCTAAATTTTAATTAGAATTAATAGTTTTGAAATAGTTAACTAATGAAATAAATAAGATAATTATTATTTAAGAGAAAAAAAATCCTAATAAAATGAGAGACGTATTTTTTAAAAAAATAAATTTTTATCTCTAAAATTGTCTATTAGTATTTCAGTAACTTCCTTTAATATTTTTTAGATGATCTAGAATATTAAATATTAAAAATACTTTTTGGGGGCTAAAGTATGTGCTTTGCCCACTTTAGTTGACCAAAAGAAAAACTTGGGGTTGGCCTAGATTCCATACTCTCTTTATATAATGTTCCTACACTGTAACGGCCTATCCATATAATGTGTTTGTAAGGAATTCATACATCTAGTAATTTGACTTTAGCCTAAATAGGTAGAATAGTTGGTGTAATTAGTCTGAAAACCAAAAACTGCTTGTTGTAAATTAGCATGGAAAGGTTACGATTCAAATAATACTCTTGAGTGAAAATTCTAATCGTAGACTATAAACATTTCGAGTATTTCTAACCTGTACAAGTTGCTTTAAGCCTTTAAGCATCTTTCCAACATTTCACATTTGATTTTGTTACAACTAAGTTTAAACTTTAAAGAAACTTTTATTTTTATCCTTCCAGCATAACTCTTATTTGCAAACAATTGGCATGGATTCTTCACAAATGAAAAACTTGTTGCATATTTTTCTTCTTTCACAACTATGTCTGTTGCATAATAGTAATTTCTTTAGTTACATTTTTATTCAAAAATCCAAACACATGGCATCCAATTAGAACATGTGTTAGTTTTATAAAGTAATGTCTAAAAAGGTATGTTCTTAGTATGATTTTTTGGAATTACAATTATATATTTATTATATGCTATGTTTTTTTTTATGTATATCTATATGCATGCTTTAAATGTACTATATCCTATATTTGAATACTCATATTGCTGTATTATACAAGTACAACATTAATTTGTAGACCAAAACACCGTACATACCTAAAAAATTTATAAAAGAATTGGTATATTGTAAGTTGCATCACTAGGAAATGAGACTCGATGGACAATTAAATTTAAGGAATTGTAACCTTTAAAACAATGATAATGGACACAATATAGCCCTGGAAATCAACATAAACCTCAGTCAGCAACATGTTTGAACCTCCCAGATTTACCACCTCCCACCCCATCCAACATTATGGTATTAATTTCTAGCACTACATTATTTCCTATCTGCTTTATCAATGCCAGGCTGAAGCTGATATCAAATTTCTGTTTTTCCATCCCAACAACATGGCCCCATCCTTCTCCACAAGACTATAATGTTCCGAATAGCACCTCAGCAGACTTCTTATAACAGAATTCACATAAGAACTCAAAGGATATTGATGGAAGCCAGCCATTGTCAATCTAGACTTCCACTTGCCAAACAGTTCATGTCGCTCTATTCTTTCCTTCCCTTCACAGGCAATGATGTTGACAATATCCCTTGCCAAACAATGTTGCTCCACATTAATCCTCTCCTTGCTCTTCCTTGGGAGTGTGACATCAATGGACTCAAACATTGCCAAGTAGTAATCCAAGGTTTCTATGAACCTGTTGAAGAAAGGAGTTGTATTGGTGTTTGATTCCTGCTCCACTAATGTAACTACCTTAGGAGAAAGTGATTTCACCATTCTCAGAAGTTCATCCCTTGGATTATTCATATCAACACTCTCATCAGCAGTGTGATGCAGTTGCAAAGGAAAGTTCACAGCTAAAGCCTCTCCAGGCCTAACATCAAGCATGTCCCTAGTCACATTTGGAGCTAAAACAGGCACACCATGGAACTCAATTGGGATGTTAAACTTCTGAGAGAATATGGCCAATTTTTTCCCAACTGCCTCTAGTCCATCACCACGAGCATATCTAGAAACAGGATCATCAATCCCAGTGATCCTCACATGTGGAGCCCCACCAGGTCTTGCTGCAAGAGCTTGGAGGAGAGTCATCCATTGAGTTCCCTGAGCAATTTGGAAGTCTATGATGTGAATGTGATCCTCATTTCTGCAAGCTTCAGCAATAGCCCCATTTGCAGCCATGTAACCAAATTTGAAGTATGGGCAGACATCATACAGTAGCTGCATGTAAGAGAGTAAGTCTTTGCCCTCAGGCTCTCTGCACCTAAGGGCACGGTAGATGTTATTCCCTGATGCCTCCTTCCTTGCAACAAGACCTTCTACCAAATAAGCACCAAGCCGTTGTATTGGCTCCCCACTTATGGACACAGCACTTTTAGCCTTTTCTATCAATTGATCAAAATCTTTCATGTTGTTTTCAGACAGGGCTTTGGCACATAGAATCAGTAATTGTTTCAAATTGCTTGATGGGAAGCCTTGTAGTGATGAAGATGCTTCCTCCATTGATTTGTGACGTTTCTCTACACGTGCAATTTCACTTTGAATATATTCTGACCTTTGGGGATCATGGCTCCAGGACATATTTCTTTGGCTAGATGAGGTTGGCCTGCTGCTACCACACAAAGAAGTATTTGATGTGGTAACTTCATCATCACCACTATCATGTGCCATCAAAGCAGTTTCTAGTTCCAGCAACGCGTGTCTGGTTTCATTGTAACAACTTGTACCCTGTGGAAGAGAGCTCCTAGCAGATAGATGTAAACCCTCTTGGAGAGGGACTGGCCTATGCAAATGGAGATTGCTTTCTAGCCAAGAGTTAGAAGAAGGGCTGGCACCGGAGAGGGATTCCCTAGAGCTGTGCTGCTCCTGGCTGTCACTCAATGAAGAAAGAGTATCAGAATCAAAATGAGTTGAAAGTGCTGAATTAGGTGAGCTTCCTATGTCAAGTTTCAAGGATCCAAGCAGCCGGTTGTGTATTGGTGAGATGGTAGGATAAGATGATGAGTAAGGTACTCCTGCTGAACTAGTCACACTGAAACTAAAAAACTGCTCTGAGTCCATACTTTGATGCTGGCATCAGCTAAAAGCGTATGCTTTGGAAAACTTCTGCTTAGTGTTCTGCTTGGGACTTGTACCCCAACACTTCCAATAACAGCCAATAAACCTGGAAAATCAAAGAAGCACTTTGTGAACATTTTCATGACACTACAATCACTTGTTCACAACAACAATGATCTAGAACAATTAGTTGAGAAGCAAAAATATGGATGAAACACACATAATAAATGTTCAGACATACACACGAGATAGATGAACTTGTATATACTGAAAAAGTCCAAGTTGATGAACACATCTATGGTTACACTTCTAGTAATTTGCAGATTGATTTCATCATTAGTTCATTACTCTCTTGGTCTACAGAAATGAGTAGTGCGGAAATTCAAAATAACTGATTTAGCTGGTGGAAGAGGAAAATTAGTGCCGATATCTGATAAATAAAACGAATGAATTTGGAGCTAAATTTTTTGGACAAGGCTCCTCTAAAGTGAATTTGTTTCTAAAGTGAGAAAGTAAGATTAAATCTACGATTGATTTAATTTAAAATGTATCGGACTCTTAAACCACAAAGATCTAAGGGTGAATAATCCCTTACTTGCTCACTTTAGAGGCAAACTCACTTTAGAGGAGCTTTTTCCAAACTTTTTATGGGGAAAGTGATCAAAATGATTCTTGTAATGCCTACATACAGAGTGGTAGAGCTCTCACTTGCACCATTGAATCAGATCATTGTCTATGAAAGACAACACAGGCACACACATATAGAGACAATCGGTCAAGCAAAACATATACAGACAGTGATGGAAATTGAACATCATCAGAATTTGTTAAAAAGGAAGCAATTTGAAAAGCCTTTTAGTAATAAATTTTCTTCACATCAAGAGAAAATCTCCTCATTTAGTAGTATTCTGAAAAACGAGACAAATCAATCTAGCTTAACAATACAAATTTACTGATATGCACCAGGAGAAAAACACAGACACCACATATATAGCAGATTTCAAGTGGGAGGAGGAATGAAGCAAATAATGATAATAACAACAGCAGCAGCAAAAACAAAAACAAAAACAACAACCACAATTACCAAGTAAGTTACAATTCCTCATGGCAGACACAAATCTTCAGTTTGAAATCGATGGCTGTGAGCGAACCATGTCACCAAAAGTTAAACCCTATCACAGTTATTTTTTGTTGTTATCATTTTGCAGTTTCCCCCACTCCCAGTTGGTGATTTTCCTAATGAAAACAGCACACAGACTATTTCCTTCCAATGAATCGAAAGCAGAATTTTCCTCCAAACCCAGGAATCTCTTCAAAGTCCATTAATCAACCCTACCCAAACCAGTTATCAAGTAAAATATTTAAATTAATAAAAAAAAAGTTTAATTCAGACCCAGATATAGCATATTAGAGCAGCCGAAATAAATGTTACTGGATTATATTTAAGGAAGAGCCTCAAATAGTCAAGGAGCACCAGAAACACTCAAAAGATAAAAAAGTTTAAAAAAAAATGAAAATCAATTCTATATCTATATCTATAGTATACAATATGAAAAGAAAACAGGGGAAGGAAAACAGAGAACGGATATACAGACTGATTTAAGAGCAGGGCATGTGAAGGGTATTGATTAATCATCAATATGGTTTCAGAAGTGATAGAGAAGAAAAGAAAAATGATAAGAAAGTAAGAGACATTGATGTTAGCATTACCTCAGAAATGAAACAAATTCAACACCGACTAGCAGAAATGACTTTTGATTCTTCCTTGGGTTGTAACTTGTAACAGGACGCGTGGTGAGGTAACATTTGCTGAATTTCCTTTCCGCTGCTTATTTTTGGCTTTATTTGTGAGTTAATGGTTTCGTTTTGCTGAGAAAATGAAGGTAACGTGGGAAAGGGTTTATTTGAAAGAAGAAAAAAACTGCGATACGAGAAGCAGAGAAGTATTCAAGAAAAGTGTTTATTTATAGAAAGGGAAATACCTATTTCCACGAAACCAATTTGTATAAGATAGTGACTCGGAAGTCGGAAGTTTGAAGGAAGACTAGTACGGAACGTTAACGGTAACGGTGGAATGAGATAATGAATGAATTAATTAATTAATTTATGGTATATTTGTTCTGTTTTGTAACGGAGGTTAAATGGTTGACTTCAAACTGTTAAAAAACGCCGACCAGACCACACGTTGGGGGCTTGGCTTTAGAACATTCCGTACGGGTTAGCTGGCTGACTTTCTCTTTCAATTGTGGTATTCTCGGTTAAATTAAAGAAGTGCTTTTTAAATTTTAAATTAAGAGCATTTACTTTTAAAGCTTATTAAAATGAATAGAATACCTTTAGTTTACATTTGAGTATCACTCATTTATAAAAGATGGTTGGGATGATTTTTATAAAATATATTGATTAAAAATAATTTAAAATTAATTATGTAAAACTATAAAATTTTATATTATTACAATGGTAAAACAAACATAGATATATTCTTTAATTGAAACCAGTGATCGATGTATCTTTCTAGAATTATTTATCTTTTCCTTACCCGTTCATTTTATTATCATTGTAATTAAAAAGTTATACTTTATTAAAAGCTTTTTCTATTTTAAATGTTAATATTTATTATGTTATAAAACACAAAACTCACTTTGAATATATTCTCTCTTGTTTTGTTGGTCCCTACAATGGTGCTGTCGAGCTGAAATATGTTTGACATAGTTCATGCATCCATATTAATAATTATGACGGTTCAATGCAAAACTCAATCATGCAAGAGGGTCCTAGGTTTCATAAGATAATCATGTGCGTATGAAATTTGTATAATTAAGATGATTTGTAGTGTAACATTGTATATACATTAAATTCGTATGTATTAGTATTATTGTGTACACACACGTACTAATAACCAAATTATCAAAATATACTTTGCCGTAAAAAAAAACTAAAATATACTTCGAGTTAATTAATTTGTCGTAGTACTCTAAATAATAGCTTTTTTTTTTAACGGCAAATAGCTAGTAATAGTTCTTTGAGTGAATTAAAGATGTATTATACAACCTCAAGCAAGATCTCACCACAAACCAACAGGCTACAAAACGTGCAAACTGACAATATGTCAAACCAATTGGCCACATGCATGCACCATATTTCCTTCATCATGACCATGACAACACGACGCACAATACATATAGGTATAAATATGTTGGTTTCAGTAACTCATTTTTTAAATTACCCAATTTTCATTTCGAATATCAACTCTGTTATATATGTTAATTGATGATGTGTTTGAAGGAGTTATTTTTTTGTTTAACTACAGGTAACCTACGGGGATACAATCCTATTCGAGTCGGGAATATCCACATCATGGTGGGGCTAGCTCTCAAAGTGGGAATTTTTTCCATCCACAACACTCGAACCCGAGACCTTACTTAAGGAGAATCAATAAGCATGCATGTACCACTTCAACCAACCCCATTGGTATATGACGGAGTTAATTATACATCAACTATAAGCTATGTTACATGTGCTCACTAAATTGATGTGTCTTAAAGTTTTATTGTAAATTTGATTTTTTTTTTATTTACATGGAATAACAACTAGGTTTGAACCTAGCTATATAAGGCTTCATAATAAACTACTTAAACCCCCACTAGACTTACTCTAGTGATTATTGTAAAATAGTTTTAAAACATTTTTATTTTAATCCAAAAGTAAAGTTAAATCCCCAATTTGTTTTAGGATTAAAATGCGGGAAAAAGCCTAATTTCACCATGTAGTCTCCGTTGAGTTCCATGACCCTATATAGGAATTCTCCTGAAAATGTTGTAGGCCATAATATATATTTGTATTATATTGGTCTCATTTTTTAATTTTTAAAATTTCACATTCGTATTCTTGTATATATATCATGTATGCCTCATCTTTTATTCGTATTTTCTAGCTAGTTGCGAGTTCTAACAAGATATATGGATGAAAATCATTATACATGTTAAGTAACATTTTGATAAATGAGTTAAAATAGGACGAAACATATACACATATTGCTATTTTATCTATATTTAGTAAATTAAAAAAACAGAATACACAACACCAAAAATCGTTTTTAGCGGCAATTTTTATGTTCTTTAGCGGCATAATTATAGCCATTAATACCTTTACCGGCAATTAGATTATGGCCGGCGTATTTGGGGTTGGTAAAAGTATTAACGGCATTTATAGTGAGTGCTGGTAAAAACCTTTTAAATGGCCAGGAAAAATAAGAACTTTTAATGGCAATTCTAACAACAACTTTAATGGCCACTAAAAATAAAAACCTTTAATTCCACATGAAATTTATATTTATAATTTAGAGTTGTAGTTAATAATAGCTTTTCCCATTTCACAATACCAACTTGAAAGGATTTTAAACTATTATCAAATATTTGAGCACGATATAATAACAGAGCAAGTTACTTAAAATTTGAGTTTTCTGAACAAAATCATGAAATTTAAATATTTTCAAATATTTGAGCACGGTAATAATAGAGCAAGATCTTGAAGTTCAAATGTTTTATTTGATTTTCTTATTGTTTATGTTCAAGTACATGACATGAACCAAATATTTTTTTTCTTCCGTGGAAGCTTCCCAGGCTAGCAATAACTTGGGCACACACTCTGAATCATTTTCTGACAAGACCAACACCCAAGCTAATAATAGACTTTTGAATCTTGATACCATTCACACACACTCTTTCACAATATAAACAGAAAAAACAATTGAAATTTCATAATATCAGGAAAAAACAGAGAAAAAAATTCCACATGTATATTCCACTTCTTCAATTTTTGTTGCAAAACTATTCCAAGAAATGCATTAATTGGGAGTTGACATAATGATCTTCAACCTGGAAAAATAAATCTAAATAAGAGAGCAAGTAATGTTGGCACATTCCACACCTCGATTATAATATCAAAATAAATAAACTGTACAGACCAAAGCTTCTTCAAAATAAAGTTGTAGCAAATCACAATATAGGCTAATCAGAACAGAAATTCCATGTTGTATGAAAGCTACAAACCAATTCTGATCTAAATCATAATTTAATCAGACCATAATCTACAACAAACCCAAAGTTGATCTGTTCAAATCCCTAAATTATCCTTGTTTCCTGCTCAAAAGTAAGGATAGTTCCTAACATGTATGCTGACATTTAGCAAATAGGGATTGAAATTTGTGGCAGTTGACAATTCAATTTCATGTAGTATAAACGTATGCAATTTGTTGAGCACTACCATTATTTGTCTGATACTTCATTAAAGACTTATTTGCCACCCAAAAAAGTCCAAACATATATATATATATATATATATATATATATATACACACACACGTATTCAAATCATGAAGATTTACCCGAAAAGTTGAAAGAAATACATAACGATAGATAACTCTCTTACCAGAATTCGATCAGAAGATGAATCTGAACTGCACACGTGAGAATATTCATTTGCATGACGTGCTGTGTGTTTTTCAATAAGAAAATATTAATATATATTTAATGAGTACATGCAAGAGTATATTACTACTTATAACACTGCTTGATTTATACACTCTAACCAACACAGACACCGATCTCAAGAAAGACATGTAATCTTTTGAAGAGAACCATATGATCGTGATATATCAAGACTTTATAACCAATTAGCTAGTATAGCCCAATAAGTATAACATATATCGTACTCCCCATTTTAATTTGAAAACTATCCCATTACGGTGTAATCAAATCAAATCAAATGCACCGTAAAATATATCAAGTGGCAAAATAATTGCCGAGGCATAAGAAATTAATTTGAGATTCTTACCTGCTACTAACCCGTTGTGTTGACTGAAAGCAGTCATGTGTTGTGTGTGCAATTTTCTTTCATTATATAATAATTAAATCTATATTTTTCTATAATCATTTATTAAGAAACGTATATATCGTTGCCCCTAAGATTAATTATGTAACTTATGGATAAACACTAGCTAAACCTTTTCTTATAACACAAAACACGTTTTCTCTTCTTCTTAATCTCATTTCTCAAATCAGATTCACTTTCATTCAGCTTCCACAAATTCGTGCCAGATACATAATTATAACCAAATGAACACTATATCCAAGTGAACTATAAACATCCAATTTAAAATGAATAATCCAAAATCATTAATACATAATTAAAATAGCAACACATAAAATATCCCAAGACAAGCAGAAGCCTTCATCCATTATCAATAAATAAGATGCAAAGAAATACCTTAAACATCCATTATCGCATATCAATAATCACCATTCATAGCAAGATTGGCAATTGCCTCTGCTGCTAGTGTGTGAACATTTTCATCATTGCCTTTTCTAAGAAGCTTTAGCAAGGAAGTGAAGCCACCAACTTGAACCATACTTTTTTTATTAGCCTCTACATATTATACTAAGACAAATTACTGAACAAAATTTTCAAATACTCCCATGAGAAGAGGGATTTTACTAAAACATTGAATCTTAGTTATATAAATGCATATTTAACGAATTTAAATAGGCAACATTGATATTGCACTAGGTGTAAAACCTGTTTTCACTACCGTAGTAGGATTTGTAGTTGACCGTGATTCTGCAAATCCAAAAGAAAAAGGTTGAGCATTGAGTCATTATGAGAAATGAACAAATAGTGTGCAAAACCTGTTTTCTCAGTCATAGTAGGATTTGTAGGTAATTGTGATTCTGCAAATCCAAATAGAAAAAGAAGCATTAAAATGCATGCCTTATAAACAGTATTAAAATAGTATAAATATATTACCATGAGGGGCTGTAGTTTTTTTATCAATTCCATGTAATTGAAAGGACATGTGTGGTGTTTCTGGTGCTTTTTGATGGCCAATAGTAGTACCAACGACCTAACAAAAATTAAGACATGAGAAAATAAACTTGTCTTTTAGAATCAAAATTAAAAAAAAATAATTGTTTAAAAGCATTTAAAACTTACCTGTCCAAATAAGCTTCCATTAAAGTTTTGAGGCATAGATATCTCTGTTGGAAAATGTTTACACATAACCTTTCTTATGAAACATAATTCTGATAGTAACTTATCTTAATTTTGTTTCATCAAATTCATTTCTCCATCATGCTTTTCCTTTAACTCCTTTAACATCATCACCTCTTGCTCTAATTTTTGTACTACCCCATTAGATATATTACCAACAAAAGTATTTCCTATGGAGGATTTAGAACCCCACAACAAAGAAGGAGTTGGACCAAGTCCCAAGCCACGAACATAACCACTTCTTTCAGCTCCCAATACTTGGGAATACACATCTCCTTCCCAAGCAACACTACCAATAGGTTGTTCATTAGATGTTTCACCATTGTTCAACTTTTCTTGCATCACATCCTAAGTAAGAAAGTTTGAAATTATTGCACACTCAGAATCAATATATAAATATTCAAAATAATATAAATACCATATATAATAATATATAACAAGTATGGAAATTGCTTAAAAAATCTAACCACTATTTTTGCAGACTCCTCATCTAATGGTCTTCCATCTTTACAAGATTTATGCCCTTGTAGGCTCTATCCCATCTTTGGCCTAGTAGGGTTAATTAGATACCAAATAAATTTACAAGAAAAATATTATTTATAACGTAATAATATTATAATTTATAATTTATCCATAAATACCTTTTCAGCCATTAAGGTTCCAATGCTCTCGGATCCTCCAGTGTGGGGCATCTTTTGCTTTGTCTTATTGCCTCTATTTGCTTGGCTACGCTTCTGTTATTAAAACACATAATAACATAAATACAAAGATAAATAATGTAAGCATTGCGTAAAATATAAACTATACGTATGTTAGTTTTCTAAAGGTTACCTTTCCTTTATCAGAAAGCCAATAAGAGACAAGACCAGTCCATTGGTCTCTTGGTATACAATTTGGTATGTTTTTTATTAGGGCATCTCTAGTCTTATACTTTGTCATGTATGTACACCTTAGTTCACATTTATAATCTTTCCATTTCTTCCCGAGTGATTTTTTGACAAACTCTTCACCACGTGCGGGAAATGAGAATTTCCTCCACATAAATAACACACAAGTAGTTACAAGGTTATGTAAAACAAGTTAAAAATAAAATAAAAATTAATGAGAATGGTTATTTCATACCCTCACAAGCTCCACCAATTTCTTTTTCTGATCTCGATCAAAACTTCTCCAGTCATCTATTTTTAAAGGTGTTAATTTGGGGTTTCTAGCTATAATGCCAAGAAAGCTAGCAAGCTTTCGACCCTCTTTCCTATGGCTTGGTTACGATTATTGAATTGCACATCAATTGTCTTTCCAGAAGGCATATTCCATATATCTTTCAATAAGGTAGGCCCACGAACCTTCCTTGCCTTAGAAGAACCTAACATAAAAGCATTTAAATGTCAAGACGCAATTATTATAATGCAATTACTCATTACAGTAGTGTTACCTGATTCATCATTTTGCTCAACATCATTGCTAGCTGAATTGTTCATTAATTGCTCTATATAAGACTCCACTTCAATGTCTATCAGCAAGTATAAGGTTGCTTTTTCTAGGCATTATGACATAAAAGTGTATTCCCTGTAAATAACAATCAATGCATTAATGATAGGATGAAAATGTAAGGACAAAATTAAGATACCAATATGTCAAATAATGTACAATCAGTTAAATAATGGGTAAAATAAAAACATTAATGATATGATGAAAATGTAAGGACAAAATTATAACATAGTTTAAATCTCTCCTAAGTATTACCTATCTTACTCAGAATCATTATCATATTCACTGTCACTTTCTCTTTTATTGTTGTCTTCAACCTCATTTGAAGGAGGGTTAGGATGTAGATTTATTTCAAGCATCACCCTTTCAACACCATTTCTTACCCAATCATTAGTATCATGTTCTGAGTCACAAATATTTTCTAATAGAGTCAAGTCATTAGCATCATTATGCATTGGTAACTCAAACCCTATACTCTTTTCATGTCCCATGTCAAAAATGTCTCGTGGTTTTATTTGTCTAGGAACAAACCATTGATGATCATGAGGATCTTGTATAAATATTACTTGTTGAGCTTGGCCCGCAAATACAAAAGGTTCATGACTTTCCCGATCACCAGAGTGTATTAAGTGTGAGAAGTTCACAAGTGTGAAACCACATGCATCTTCCTTGAGTCCTCTACCTTGGGTTACATCAACCCAATCACATTTAAATAAAACAACCTTAAATTCTTCAAAATAATTCAACTCCACAATATCATTCAATCTGTCACAATAAGTGATATTTGCTGACTTCGGAGCATTATCACTTGTACTTGCATAACTCTTTGTCTTTGAAACAACCATAACACCACTATTTTGTGTCTCCATGCACTCTTCATATTGTTTTGTTCGAAATCGATATCCATTTTTTACATCAAATGCTTTGAATCTTCTTGCAATGAAACTTGGACCTTGTGCAAGGGCTTTTAGACAATTTTGGATATCAGATATAGGCTCCAACTCCTTAACCTAACCAATGAGTGATAAAATTGTGACAATTAAATATTTATATTACTTATTCTATATTAGTTCATGATTAAACATTACTACTTACTTGCTCGTTGAACCAATCATGAAATGAATCAAAATGGATACGATCAACCTGATGTTGTGTAAGGCGGCACTTACAATTTGATCTTTTGATCTCATTTATGTGTTCACTACACAAGCAACTAAATCAATATTACTACCACACAAAGATACATCTAGTAGAAAAAGATAGACATATACTACTCACCTTTTGTAATTTTCAACAATATTGGATTCACAGTTGAAGAGCACATATCGATGTGCTTGCAACCATGATTTATCATCCATTGAAAATACTTCTATTTTACCATATGGTTGCCCAATGGTAGGGAAAAGACAACTTTATGTTTTATCATCTTGATGCTCGATCTCATTTTTACCCTTTCTAGACCAATAATACCTTGAATATCCACCCTCCATATATCTAGAGCAAAATGTCAAACACTCATTTGCAAGATATGCTTCTGCTATTGAACCTTCTGGGAATGCACGATTACGAACATATGATTTTAAAGTATACAAGTACCTACGATATAAAGTAATGTTAGTACCTTACAAATTTAGAATTTAAAACTTTTTATAAAATAATACTTGATGTGATTCTTCCTACCTTTCAATTGGGTACACCCATCGATAATGTACTGGCCCTGCGATTTTCGCCTCAGTTGCCAAGTGAATAACCAAATGTACCATAATTGTAAAAAAAGATGGGAGGAAGAGTTTCTCCATATTACACAGTGTTAGTGCAATTTTTTCTTCAAGTAAGTTCAACTCTTCCATTTTGAGTACTTTACTGCAGAGCACCCGAAAAAATGTGCACAGTTCAATCAAAACAGAACTCACCTTTTGATCTATTGTTCCTCGCAAAGCTAGAGGAAGAAGTTCTTGCATTAGGACATGGCAATCATGAGTTTTCAACCCTGAAATTTTTCGTTTACGAATGCAACGTGAGATGTTAGATGCATAGCCATGTGGAAACTTAGCATTTTCAAGTACTTCGAAGAACAACTTCTTTTCCTCCAATGACATTGTAAAATAAGTCGAGGGTAGATACATCCTCCCATTAGCTCGTTGTTGAGGCCATAGGCTTGGTCTTATGTTCATATCTTTCAAGTCCAACCGAGCTTCCAAGTTATCTTTTGACTTTTTACCAAGTCCCAACAATGTATAAATCACATTATCACACACATTTTTTTCTATGTGCATCACATCAAGGTTATGACGCACCAAATTATACTTCCAATAAGGCAAATTGAAGAAAATACTCTTTTTCTTCCATGTGTTCTTCATTACCCCAGTTACCCCTTCACTCAACCTACCAAGAGTGAACTTTATACCTCTAACTTGATTTAGTACCATAGACCCTGATGTTTGACAAGGTGCAGGTTGAGATTCTTTAGTCCCATCAAATGACTTTGCATCGCTCCGATATTTATGCCCTAGCCTCAAGAAGCGTCGATGGCCCATATAGCAAAACTTTTTACCATGTTTAAGCCTTCTAGAATGAGTATGTATGTTGCAACAAGGACATGGAAATTTTCCATAAGTACACCAACCAGATAAAGTACCATATGCTGGAAAATCATTTATAGTCCACATGAGAGCAGCTCGCATTTGAAATGTCTCCTCAACAAAGGCATCATAAGTTTCCACTCCTACATCCCATAATTCATTTAACTCTTCTATTAAAGGTCCCAAAAACACATCAATGTTATTTCCTAGCCCTTTTGGTCCAGGAATGAGTAAGGATAGAATGAAGTATTCTTGCTTCATGCACAACCATGGCGGAAGATTGTATGGCATTAAAATCACGGTCCATGTACTATAAATGCTTTGCATCTTACCATACGGATTAAAGTCATCACTAGCTAACCCTAAGCGAACATTGCGGGGATCTTTGGCAAAATCTAGATGATGATTGTCAAAACTTTTCCATGCTTCAGAATCTGCAGGATGTCATAAAACCCCATCTTTATTACGCTCTTCATCATGCCACCTCATGAATTTGGAAGTTTTTGAAGACATGAATAATCTTTGCAACCTTGATTTCAAAGGAAAATACCTTAAGACCTTGGCAGGAATTTTTGCGCCTTCTTTGCGTTCCTGCTCCTTCTTCCTTTCCTCTTTCAGGTATATTCCTCTTCCATTCCTCCACTGTTTCCTTTCCATCTTTGCTTTATTAGTCATGTCTATCTCTAGGGAAAATTCTGGGTTTTCTGGTAGGGGTTTTGAAGGTATGGATGAGCCTGTTGTTGAGGAACCTGTGAATGTGGTAAGTTCTTCTGATAGTACTGAGACTGATTTCTTTAGTGACGATTTAGAGGGTGAGGTTGATGTTGTTGGTTCTTCTCGTTGTGTTCCTGTTGGTGCGGTTGGGGATAGAGTTCCGGGCGGCGAGAGAGAGTGTTCTGGTGTGGTTTCTGGGTGGAGAAAAAGGGTAAAAAAGATTCAGAAATACCATGGAGAGGGTGAGTTGGAGGGTTACATTTTAAAAGTTGATGAGGAAGGGAAAGAAGAGTCTGACTATGATTTTGAAAGTTATCCATGGGTGGAGGAAGAAGTTTGGGATACTCCAAAAATTCCTTAACCGAATAGATTTCACCCGACCTAGTACTAAAGAGTTTATAAATTGTAGTTGGTGTGCTCCCCATGATAGGATTTGTCATAGGTGCGTAGACAACTGGGTGCACGATGTAGTCTATGTGTTTAATAAATTGTTTAGTCAATTTAATGTCTGGGTACCCTTTACTGAGTTTGAATGTTCTCTTCTCCGGGTTCTTAATGTTGCTCCTTATAACACCCCAGTCCTCTCCTGGCACCCCCTCTCAGGGCCACTGAACATGTTACCGGTAACACCCCAGCCCTCTCCTGGCACCCCCTCTCAGGGCCCAGGAAATAACATTGCTCAGTGATATAGTCTTGGGTTCGAAACCCACGGAGGTTCCTTGAGAGGGGAAATAAGGCACTTCAGGGGTGCCAAAGCTAAGTGTGGTAACATGCTAAGTGAAGTCCTGGGCCTTGAGATGGGTGCCAGGAGAGGGCTGGGGTGTTACCGGTAACATGCTCAGTGAAGTCCTGTTCCCTAAACTTTTTTTTAAAAGAACAGTATTTGTTATCTGTAATCATATCACCCGCGTTTTTTAATAAAATAGAATTGCATAATGTTAAATATATTGATATGTTATAATTTCTCAATTTAACAATTTAGATTTATTTAATTTACTTATACTTATAATTTTTTTATAAAATGTCATTGATGTCATGAATTATAATTTTTATTGGGTTGAAAATTTTGTATGTAAATATATTATAACTTTAGTTTGAAAAGAAATTTTTTCAATTATAATCACATAATTTTAAATTTAGTTTTAAATAAAATTAATTTTGTATATAGTTTACCTTAAAATTACATTACAAACATGGATATGATCAACATTATTCTCATTAATTTACTCATTAATTTATATTGGCTTGGATCAAAATTTATAACGTGATTTTGTACCGGGTCGGCCCAACATATATGTAGACTTAAAGCATATTTTAAGATGGAGGCCTATATTTAAAAGATAAAATATCAGAAATGTCATATTCTTTTTTATAAAAAAAAAAATATGAGTCTATTTTTAAGAAAAGAAACTTATATTAATTGAAATTCTTATTTTTTATAAGAAAAACTTATTTTCAATTATTATCTATTAACTAATAATCAATAATATTTTTATATTTGATATAAAGATTTTATTAAATTTTGGGTGAAATATGTTTTTAATCCATATAAATTTAAGCATATTTGTGTTCGGTTCTCTTTTTTTAAAATCACCTCAAATTAGTTCTTATCACCCCTCTTGCTATGGACTAAAAATACACCTGATAAAAAATACTTAAGACTAAAAACATACCTAATAAAAACTAATTTGGGATGATTTAAAAGAGAGACTCGACACATTAATTTTAAGTTATGAGAACCAAAATCAAATTTATTTAATTTCACATAAATTACAAATATATTTTACCTTTAATTTTAATATATTAAATATACATAAAAAAATTTGAGGCCTTATAATAGGGTAGGCCTAAAGCGGTTGCTTTACTCGCCTCCCCTTGAGCCTGTCGTGATTTTGGAGTAAATTAAACTCTTTATAAATCTACAAAATTAAAATGTTTCCGATTTAAATTTACGCACGCTTATTTAAACACAAACATTATGATCCTGCGTTCTATATCCGGTTTTAACTTTTAAGAAACGATGGACAGAAGGTATATACCCCCACCCACCACTACCATCCAGCATTCCAGCTTACAGATTGAGAAAAGAAACGCGTGGAGGCTTGCCCGCGGAAATAAGGTAAAACCGTAAAACAAGCGAAACCGCATGCGTCAGGCAATACGAGCTCGATTAATGAATGAATGATTATTAGTGCGTCACGGCTCACGTAACTAGTCAATAACCCCTCGTCTCATTTTAAATAATGAATCTCTCACGCTAGCTACAAACCCAACCACAAAATGATTCTTGTTATGTTATAGGACTATTGTTCTACATGCGATACAGGGTATTATTATTTAAATAGATTATTTATATTGAATACTATAATATATTTAATTTAATTAATATAAATATATAAATTTTAAAAAATAATAATGATTAGTGATTTTTTTATATTAAAATTTATATTGTTTATATGAAAAGAATTAAAAAAATTAAAATATAGAAAATTATTTGAAACAACAAATTTCAAACATTAATAATTATAAATGTAAAATATACCATATCATATTATTTATATTTTTTTAAATATCCTTTTATATACTATATTTTTTTGTCAAATTATAACGTTTAAAAATATAATCACATATAAGAATCCCAAGGCTTCGTTTGACTCAACTTTTTTTTACTTATAAGTTGCTTTAAAGTTAAAGTTAAACATAAGAGCTTTCAAAAATAAAGTAAAAGTTGTTTGGTGATTTAACTTAAAACTATTTTTTAAACTAAAATTTGTTTCATAAAATATGTTTATAAAAGTATTTTATTTTATTTAAAATTAATATAAAAATGTCAAATTACAAAACTATATATTTTTATAGTTAACAAATAGTATATAAAATCTACCAATAAAAAATTAATATTTGATTGACCATCATTGATGAAAAAAATTAGGAAATATGACATTTGTTTCTTTTTGGCATTTCATCAAATAGGTCATTTACAATAGCTCATATATTTAGAATCCACGTACGTGTTTCAATCATCTTGCTATAGCTATTATATCTATTCCTTTCATGAAATTTGGACCTTAAAGATTATCACGTCTAAATTATTTTCTAATTTTACATTGAGCTTAACAATTATATGGTGATAGTTATTGATTATCACGTCTCCTAACCACATTTTCAATCATAATTTATATAATTTATTCCAAAAGTACGAACCAAAGAGAGTGAGGAAAGAGCGACAGAGAAACTCATTTACAGCTTGGGGTAAGGGACAAAGAGAGCATGCGAGATAGGAAGGATAGTGAATGGCGATTTACAGCTTGGGTTATATATGAAGAAGGATGAGAGGAGGTTGGGCATTTCTTTTGAAGGGAGTGAGAGAAAAAAAAAACTGAAAATCATTTTTTTTATCAAACCTGGGAGTTGAAAAGGGACCTTGTTTCAAAAGCCCCATGAAAGCCAAATTAAAGCTCAATTCTATAGCTTTTTTCTAAAGCTCGTTTTCTTTAATAAAAATAAGCAGCTTATTTTTCAAAAGAACTTTTAAAAAATACTGTTTGGTATAGCTTATACTTTAAAGTGACTTATATGTTGAAAAAAAGCTATGTCAAACGTACACTAAGTCTTTGTCGAGACTTCACCCTAGATATAGCAACATATAATTGACCATGAGAAAACGGTTTTTTTGGTAAATAAACACCAACATGTTACAATATCTAGCTTTGACTCTTATTAATGGTCACAACAAAACAAAGAAAAATGAAAATTATCTTCGTTAAAACTTTAATGAAGTGAGATGATCAAATAAAATTAAATTCAATCGAGGTGTCCCCAAATGTGTTCCGCATTTCTTATTTTTTTTGGAAAAAATGAAAACCTAGTTTATATACATTTAAATGTAAACAAATATAATATACTCTCTCCGTTTCTTTTTATAAGGCACACTATATTGAATCACAAAGACCAATAAAATTAATTATAACTAGTTAATTATTTTATTTGAGTTTTAAAAAATAGTTTAACTTTCTAGTTTTGCCCTTATTCCTATTATTTTTGTATATTTTCGATTGCAACATGTAATGTATTTATGTATTTAATAGTTTAATTTTAAAATATATAAGATTTTTTTATGCCTATTTTTTTCTTTTTATCTCTCTTTCTTTTCTAACACATCAATTGTCATTTATTTCACACCCTCTCTTAATTTGTTTCTTTTTTCTACTTTCAACACCCAAAAGTTAACTATCAAAGTTTTAATACTTTAAAAAAAAAAAATATTTTTTTACATTTTTTTTTGTTTTACACTTCCTTTAACACCTTAATTTTCTTTTCATTTTTCTCTTAATTTCATCTCACATTTTTCACATTCTTTCTCTTTATTATTTTTTCTTTCTATTTTTCTCCTCCCTAAACTTTCTATATTTATCTACCTACTATCTATGTATCTTATAGTTTAGGCTAGATTTAAAACTCTTAACTTTACTACTTATAGAAATTAAAAATATTAACCCGCAATGAATAGTGACAAAAAATCTAGCCAATTGTAATAGTATAGATAGATGTGACATATGTACTGAGCGAAAAAAAATTTAATATAGAGTAGATAGAATAAATAAGAGAGATAATATGTGAAAACATTAATGAATAAAATAGACAGATAATTAATTTAATAGACAGATAATTAACGATACCCGTGATTTATAAAAAAAATTACATTTGTAATGAAAAAGATTAATGGGATCAAATAATGAGAGAAAATATATTAATATAATAACAAAAAATAGAAAATTAAAAGTGAGATAAATTGGAATTTTAATATAGATTAAATAGATAAATAGAATATATGAGTAAGATAATAAATGAAAACATTAATGAATAAAATAAAAAGATAAATGATATAGTATAGATAATTAAAACAAATGGGCCCAAAATGAAAAACCAATGGCCCACATCTAGACCAAAAAAATTAAGAGGTGAATTAACAGTGTTCAAAAATATTCCCCAATGTAATAGTATAGATTACACTAACTGTATTGTAATATAATCTAGAGTAAACCCTCAATTTAGTCCCCGAAAGATGGGCCATCGGTCAACTTAGTCCCTGAAAGATAGGAAATTGTAAAAACGTCCCTGAATCATGTAACTGTCGGTCATTTCAGTCCCTCCGTTAACCCAACTCTGTTAAAGTTAACAGATCTGCTTATGTGGCATGAAAGAGTTGAAGTATTCAATATAGTCCCTGCCCAGTCAGCCAAAAGATGTATAAAATTTGAAAGAGATATTATTGAATGCACAAAAATATAAAAAGGTAATGCTCTTGAATTGTAGGTTTCATATTCTGCAAATTAACAAGCCACACTACTATGTTGGTCCCTGTCCTCTCTCTGGTTCTTAAAGGAAGAGAGACGTTGGGGAAAAGAAATCCCATAAACTCCATCTTCAACCTTCGACCACCTTCAACCCTGCCACAACAATTTGCAGAAAGCCTAGGGTTCTGTATCGCGTTCGTTGAAGGAGGATGGGTGGTGATTCCAAAAACCCTCAGCCTAGACTGGAGAAGAGAAGCTTCAATGGTGGTTCAAGTATGTCCTCTGCATCAATGGCTAACGGTGTTAGGGTGTGTCATTGCGGAAGGAAGGCTGCTATCAGGACCTCAAAAACACAACGAAATCCAGGGAGGACATTTTATACATGTCCTCTGCCAAAGGTAATGAAACCTTGTATTTTTTGTAATAACCTTTACATATTAGGGATTTTGACAGTAGATGTTTCATCAATTTTGCTTACAGGATGATTATTTAAACTGCAACTACTTTTCCTGGATTGAAGACATGGATTTTGCATATTTTGAATCAGACATGGATGCTTGGATGAAGAATCAATTAAATTTCAAGTTTAGGGTGTTAGGGACTGATCTTAGAAATATTAGGAACATTGTAATTGCAATAGGGTGTTTGATGGTTGTAATGATTCTGTTTCAGTTAATTCTTTTGTTTCACTAAGTTGTTTTGATTAGGGTCACTGATATAGAATGAAGTTGTAGTCCATTATGCATTTGGACTTTCTTTGTTTATGTAATATGAATCTGTTTTGAAATGAATGATGATGATATTCCTTTTTATTCTATACTTTGTATTTTTATTCTATATTTTGTAAAGTGTATAAAATTTGAAAGAGATATTATTGAATGCACAAAAATATAAAAAGGTAATGCTCTTGAATTGTAGGTTTCATATTCTGCAAATTAACAAGCCACACTACTATGCTGTGGCAACTGATTGTCTAGGCAACAAAAAAACATTGTTTTAAGCAACAAGCAGAAATAAAGCACTCTGGCAGTGCAGTAACAAAACATTGTCTAAACAAAAGAAAATTCCTAACAAAAGGCACACTATGTGCTAATGATCCAAAAGACTTTAAAGGGCATGAACTTTCTGGCACTGCATCCAAAATCCTCATTTTGGTTTCCTTGCTGGTGGTCCTCTTGTTGCTGAATGTGTTGGTGGTGGTGGTCCTCTTGGTCTTGGCCCTGGTGGTGTAGGAATGAATTGCATAAACCTTGCTCTGGTGCCTTGACTTGCTGCCAGGATAGTCTCATGTGATGGTTGCAGCTGGGATTGTTGTGGTGCTGAATTGTGGTGTGTAGCCTCTAGTGGAGCTGAGTGTGTAACATTGGGAGGTCTCACAGTGTTCAATTTTTGCCTTAAACCTCCCGGGACTGTACTGGTGGTTTGTATGGTGGGTTCTGTTGGCTTTAATTGTCAGCGTCACCCTTAGGATTCGATGGGCTTAACATCCCAACCCATGGCGCCTCTAACGGGCGCAACCCCTTAAGCTAAATGCGGCTCTATCCCTTAAGGAAATAAAGTTGCGCCCTTGCTAATAGCTATAGCTTTTGGCCTGATGGTAAGCGCTTGATCGGCAAAGATATTGTGAAGTCTATTAATCAGTTTGAGCATTCAAACTTGACTCAAAGACTTAACATTCTGTAGTTTTAATGATTAACAAATAAGATTATATAAACAGATTCTACTGAGAAAGGTATTGGTTTGTTGATTGTGTTTCAGGAAGAAATAATAATCAGAAGATTAGGATCAGAAGAACAAATGCAGGATCAAAGAAAAGAAGTTGTCTGAAGACGTGAAGACCATATGAAGACAACATAAAGCAGTCTGAAGAAAAGAAGCTGTCTGAAGCAAGGAAGCCTTCTGAAGAAAAGAAGCTGTCTGACGCAAGGAAGCCTTCTGAAGAAAAGAAGTTGTCTGAAGCAAAGAAGCCTTCTGAAGAAACGAAGTTGTCTGAAGAAGCAGGACTCGTCTGAAGAGTTGGAGCTGTCTGAAGTAGTTCAACCCGTCTGAAGTATCAGTGTTGTCTGAAGTCTCACTTATGACGTGGTACTCTCTGCTGAAGCTTGTGAAGACTTTTCTGAACCTCTGCTGCACGTACCTTTTCAAACACGATTATGGCAAGAAATACAGAGACCTTTCCTGGTGATTTTGAATTTCATACACCACTGAGGAAATCTCTGCAACGCAGAAATTGCAGTAACAACGATGGCAGCTTTATAGCAGCACCAACGTTGTACTCTGTCAGAATTATGAAGACACCCAGAAGCGTGTCTCACGATGGATTGAATAGCATTCAATGCTTTCTCTAAAGGGTGGTATCACAACGGAAATATCTTCATCACCAATTCAAAAGAAAGCACAAGAAAAGCTCAGGAGACTAAGCAGAAGGAACAAAGAGAAATGTTTGAATAACATATTTTAATTCAAACATACTTTATCATCTGCGAGAAACAGCCATTGAAAAAGACACCTCACTCAAAGAAGAAAGGAGAAATGGTGTCAGGAAGCAAGCAGAAAAGGAGCTTATACAAAATAAGCAAGAGGACAAATCCAACGGATACCTCCTCATATACACTCCTAAGAAAAGCTGAGAAAATCAGAAGTCAGCTGAAGAAAAGTAAGAGGATATCAAGAGAGAGAACATGCAAAACAATATCAAGAAAATCTCTCTAAAAGAGCCCATCTACAGAAGTGTCAGAACAAGACTGTCTGAACACATATCTGCTAAAGAAGAAGCAACCGTTTGAGACACTATTACATAACGGCTATATGAGCCACATCATCAACATCTCAACGGTATTATGAATCATCTTCAAACGGCTATATTCCAACAGAACATATAAATAGCCTCAAGGAAGAATTTGAAGATGTTGAACTCATTCACATGGTTCAATCAGTTAATCTGTTGAACTCATTCACATGGTTCAATCAGTTAATCTGTTGAACTCATTCACATAGTTCAATCAGTTGATCAAGATGCATCAGAAAATCCTATCAGTGTTGACCACACTTACTTGAATCAACTATGCTAGTCAAAATTGTAGTTGTTCAGTTGAACAACCTACCAGGCTGTGCTTAAATCTCATATGAACCAAGAATGGTTTGAAGCTGCAAGTATGCCTTGGTTTTTCCAATGATACGGGTGAGAATGTAGCCCATGGAAACCAATGGCTGGAGAACAAGGCTGGAGCTTAAAGTCAGCATCTACCTAGCCAATTCTCAGAGGATGTTATTCCTCTTATCAGAGACAGGGATTATACTCAAACTTATACACTTCTATCACTGTCTTACCCTTGTACTTAGATTTATCCATTGTATCCTGAGTAGTACTCAGTTAACCTCTAGTACAGGAAAAGATTGAGTTTATGTTTCGTGGAAACTTAAACTTAGTTTAATTTGTATACACTTGTATAAGTGTTTGAGAGCCTGGAGAGGCTTGGTGGAAGAAAGAATACTCGTGGTAGAGCCTGGAGAGGCTTGATAGAAAAGAATACTTGTTGTGTCTAGAGAGACTGTACTCGTGGTGTCTGGAGAGACTGTACTCGTGGTGTCTGGAGAGACTGTACTCGTTGTGTCTGGAGAGACTGTACTCGTTGTGTCTGGAGAGATTGTACTCGTTGGGCCTGAAGAGGCTGTGAATAATACTTGTATCTGTGGATTCAGATAGTGAAAATCCAGTGGTGGTTTGCCTCTGGGACTGGATGTAGCTCACGGGTTTGTGGGTGAACCAGGATAAATTCATTGCCTAAGTTCTCTTACCCTTATCTCTTATTAATTCTTTTTATACAAATCAAGAGGTCAGATTAGTTAATCTGATATTTTAAAAAGGGGCACAAAACATCTTTTAAAATTAGTTTTTACCAGTCGTCTGAAAAACTTCAGACAGCCTCTTTAAAAGCCTGTCTGAAATCTCTATGCCTAAGTTTTTCTTCAACCTCTTTACTTTCAGTTTTCATATTTAAGTTGGAAATTGAAAAGTATTTTCTATAATAAACTTAACACAAATATTTCAATAAAATGATCTTTCATATGTATAAAACATGAGATGGTTCTTATATCTTTTGGAGCTTTACAAAGAATGTTCCTTGAAGAATTTCTGAAATAAATTCTCTGAAGCAAGTCTGAAAGAGATCAGTTCAGAAATCAGGAACAGACTTCAGACAACCTCTAGTCGTCTGAAGTATTTCAGAAACAGTTCTGAAAATACTCTTTGTAATAATCTTCAGAAGATACTTTGAGAAGCCTCTGTTTAAAACAATCTTAAGCTTCAGAAGAAACTCTGTTTTTCTTATCTTCTGTACGTTTTAACTACCTCTGATCTTAAGACTTGTTTTGAACGTTGCTCATCTTCATAATTTAAATTAAAGATTTCCAAAAACTATTAAAAAGCTCAAAACACTATTCAACCCCCCCTTCTAGTGTTTCTTGTGGTCCTAACAGGTTCCTCAAATTTCTGCCTCTGCTTGGTGGTCTGCTAGTTGCTTGCCCACTTGTGATGTTTGATGTTGGTGACAGCTACAAAGAAAAGATAATATGTGAATTCCTACTCTTCAAATTAAAAATTTTACATAAATGAATAGACAAAGAAAAAAGAGTACAAGGAAACTTACCATTGATGGCTGAACAGAAGTGGCACCTGTTATAGCAATTGTTGGTTGAGCAGTAGTAGGAGCTAGTTCAGGTGAGTTGCTGTCCACATTGGTTGGCTGACTCTGCAAACATTAATCAGTAAAGTGACAATGTTAGAAAGTTTACTTATTTGTTGTCACAGAATGCATGAAAAACATAAACTAAATTACATTATTGGGCTGTGAATCTGGTAGATTAGCACTAGGAAGCCTTTGCTGAGATCCAATACATCTGGGCCACCTTGTGGGTTATTGTTGGTTGCCTGTGGCTCTGCAGGGGCTGGATCTACCCAATTTCTGGGTTTTTGAGGCACTCCTATGTTTTGTACATTTCCTGATGTTATGGTTGTTGTGTCCACACCTTGAACCAATGACATCAGCATAAGATCTCTTAAGCCTTGTGGCATTGGTTGGCTCTTCATTGACATCTCTTCTTCTTTGTTTTTTAGGCCTGCCAACTGATCTTTTAATTGGAGGAGGGACCGGGGCTACATATTCTGTCTTCTCCCAAAATTGTTGGCTCTGTGTAGGCTTGACAAACTGCTCATATGTGGCTTGGTATGCTCCCATAGTGAGCCAACCATGACAATACTCCTCAGGTCTTTTGTTCTTACTGGCTATTGCTGAAATTGCATGCATACATGGCATACCGGTCAACTGCCAAAACCTGCATGTACATGTATGCATGCCCAAGTCAACATCTACCCTGCCATGCCACGATTGGAACTCATATCTTGCCCCTTCTTTGTCTCCTGACCACACAGGTCTCCATTGGTTGCTATCTTTTTTCTCCATGTCAAGTCTGCTCTGCTGCATTGGAGGTAGTCTTCCAGTGTGACCAGCCAACTTCAACTTATACTTTGCCATAGTCCTCATGATATAGCATCTGACTTCCTCTTCCATGGTTAAGATTGGCTTGCCTCTATACTTCAATATCTTGGCATTAAACACTTCACAGTTGTTGTTAGTAATGTTGTCAGCCTTGCAGGTCTCACTAAAGAATGCTTTTGTCCAGGATTGGGGAGGGAACTTGTTGAGTTATGCCCAAGCCCTCTCATTTTTGCCCTTAAGCATCTCCATGTTTGCTTTGAACTGTGCAGCAGTTGTTGACTTGGCATATTGCCAAAATGCACCTCTCATGTCCAAGTCTTTCCACTGCTTAATGAAGTTCTTCCACAAATGCATGGCACAGAACCTGTGTGGAACACCAGGCATGACTTCTTGCATTCCTGGAATTAGACCCTGATAAATAATATAATAATTCAAGTTAGTCCATAAAAGACATATATGTATTTCATAATGTTCCTTGAAAGATCTATAAGTACTTCAAAATGGTCCCTAAATGATTAAAAACAATTCAAAATAGTCCTTAATTTTAAAAAACTGAGGCAAATAAAAAAGAGTTACCTTTTGCATGTCACTAATGAAATTCCATCCATGTCTCTGATAGTCCCTTATATCTTGATGAAGGGGGTCAGAAACCACATCCAATTGTCTTTATTCTCCATATCTACTATAGCATAAGCTAAGTGTTAGAACCACGGGAAACATTAGAAGGGGGGTTGAATAGTGTTTAAGAACTTTAAGCCAATCTTGAAAACCTTTTGTTAAATATTAGATGAATCATGACAAGTTGTATTGAAAAACTTGATTTATAAATACTCAGAGTTATTTGTGTTGTGCGGAAGCTTAGAAAATAAGTTTTTCAAGGTATTAGTAAGTATGCTGAAGTTGTTAAGCTTTCTAAAATACTTCAGAAATATTTTTATTAATCTTTCAATTAACTTAGTTTCTTATTTAGAAATTGAGTTATTTGAAAAACATCTCAAGGTACCTTTTGAAGATTATTTCAGAAGATCTTTTCAGAACTGTCTCTGAACTACTTCAGATGATAAATGATCGTTTGAAGTCTGTTTCTAACTTCTGAACTGAGTTCTTTTCAGACTCATTTCAGAGAGTTATTTCAGAGGTTCTTCAAAGTACATTTTCTGCAATACTTCAAATGATATGAGATAAATTAAAAGTTAGTTTATCTTCTGAAGACTGTTTTATTGAAACTATTGAATTAGAGTTTGATATGAAAATTACTTTTCAATCCCCTTAGGAAATATATAAAGCTGAAAATAAATGAGTTTAAGGAAAAGAAAACTTAGCCAAGAATTTATCCCGGTTCACCCACCAACCCAATGAGCTACATCCAGTCCCAGGGCAAACCACCACTGGATTTTCCACTATTTGAACTCAGATACAAGTATTCTTTTGCCATAGCCTCTTCAGGCGTAAACACAAGTATTCCTTTGTTTTCAACTGCCTCTCCAGGAAACTCATGCAGTATTCTTTTACAGACAAGCCTCTCCAGGCTCACCGAGTACACAAGGCCTCTCCAGGCACACCGAGTACACAAGGCCTCTCCAGACACACGAGTATTCTTTCTTCCACCAAGCCTCTCCAGGCTCTCAGACACGTAAAGTGTTTACAACATAAACTAAGTTTAAGTTTCTGAGAAACATAAACTTAATTTCATCCTATACTTACAGTTTAACTGAGTACAACTCAGGATACATGAGATGGATTCTAAGTACAGGGATACAACAGAGATAGAAGTGTTTGATTTGAATAGGCTTAAACTGATCTCTATTTGAGGGATAACTTCCTCAGTGAATTGGCTTCATAGGATGTTGAATTTGATATTCATCCGGTTCACTCTTGGCATAATCTCTGCCTTGGGATTTTCTTAATGTCGCCACCTTCAAAGTCTTTCTTGAGCCTATCTATATTCTGATAAAATATAGTCGTTGAAGGTTGTTGATAATACCGTTGAGAAGAAGTGATTTGGCTCATATAGCCGTTGTGAAATAGCTTCTTAAACGGTTGCTTCTTCTTGAGCAGAATAGGTGTGCAGATAGTTTAGCTCTGACACACTTTAGATAAGCTCTTTTGTGAGAGATTTTCCTTTAGTAGATTGATATCTTCTTCCTCTTTTTGCTTCCTCATTTCTTTCTTCTTTCTTCTTTGTGAGTGTGAGGAGATATTGTATAAGGATCCGTTAAACTTGTCATTTTCCCCGTTTTATACAAACTTCTTTTTGCTTAGCTTCTGCTATTTTCTCATTTCTCTTTCTTGAGCAGAGTTTCTTAAATATTTGAGCAAATCTTCCAGTTGTTGATCACGTGGTCTCTGCTTTTGTGAAGACTTCTCATCGTTTAAGATTTGTCCATGTAGTCAGAGAGTTGAGAGTCTTCATATCTTCAGATGGTCTGATATATCTCATCATCTTGATCAGAGAGTATGTGTGTTCAAAAGATTGAATTCATACTTTCATATGATTCATGATCTTTCAGACGATTGCTTTGACTCAGCTTGATATTAGCAGATTCAACAAATACTTCTTTCAGATGATTGCTTCAAGTCTGTTTTAGTTCTTCAGATTGAGAACACTTTCAGCAAGTTTCTTTCTCTTAGCAAAACTTCTTCTTCTTCTTTTCTTCAGATGATTGCAGTTGTTGTTCTTCTTTGTCTCTTTCTTTTCTTCTGTGATCCAGATAGATAAACGATGTTGAATTGAATGGACTTAGTTCAAATAGCTTTTTGTTTATTTTGTTTGTTCAGTCTGATTCGTTCTGATCAGCAGTAGATGCAGTAGGTCTGCGCACGCAATTGCTTTTTGTTGCAAGTGCAGCAGCAGTTGCAGAGTTTCCTTATTTGTGCAAATTATTTGAACGAGGTAGAAAAGTGATTTTGATTCTTGAGCTGGAAAAGGTTAGTCCATTTGAAGTACCACTCTTCATCCTTAGCAACGTCTTCAAAAGGTCAAATCTCGAATCTGATACTTTCCGCCTTCAGATGCACAGAGTGCTGCAGATGATCTTCGAATCTTCAGATGATAGTCACTCTTCAGACGAAATCAAGTTCTTCTATTGTCTTCAAGTCTTCAGACGATGAATATGATTTAGATGGTCTAGTCTTCTTTTCTTCTCCTCTGTTATACTTCTGATGCAAGCTTGTCTTCAGATGATCAAGGTTTCTTCAGGTCTTCAAATTGTCTTCAAATCTTCTGATTGTCTTCAGATCTTCTGTGCTTCTTCAAGTCTTCAAATTGTCTTCAGATCTTCAGACTGTCTTCAGATCTTCAGTGCTTCTTCAAGTCTTCAAATTGTCTTCAGATCTTCAGTTCGTCATCAAGTCTTCAGATTGTTTTCAGATCTTCAGTTCGTCTTCAAGTCTTCAGATTGTCTTCAGATGATCAAGATTTTATTTTTCTTCAGATTTAGTGCTTCGCTTCATCTTCTGATTCGCATTTGTTCTTCTACACTTCAGACGAGTACTTCAACCTGAGACACAGTCTACAAAATAATACCTTTCTTAGTAGCACCTGTTTTCTTTTAATCTAGTCTAATTTGTTAATCATTAAAACCTAAGGATACTGAGTCTTAAGTTAAGTTTTAATGCTCTGACTAATTCTTAGACTCAACAATCTCCCCCTTTTTAATGATGACAAATTAGATATGACTAACAAATATCATAAAAGATTCAAGTCACAGAATGATTATGTTATGTTTCAGATGAGTCTTTGTTAATTGTGAAAACTCCCCCTAAACTGGATATCTTTTATCATCTTATATTTCTGAAAACATTTTTACTTTCATGAATTTTGTTTAGTTATATTTCTCCCCCTTTTGTCATTATTAAAAAGAAACAGATTAAGAAAAGGCACAGTCAAGTTCAACAAGAGTAAGCAAAGAGATTATATTCTAAGAGTTGTCAATTCCCCAATTTTTATATTACTCTCCCTGAGAAAAACATTAATTCTTTAGATGCCAAATGTTAGCTTCTTAGATACCAGTTGTTAATCTTTTAGATACCAGTTGTTAATTGTTTGTTAATCATTAAGATCTAGGGATTCCACATGTTATGACAGTATTTTGATATAGCTTGTTATCTTCTGAGTTTCTTTCTTACTTAAAGCATTTTGTTAGTTATATATTTTTCACCTTTTGTCATCAATTAAGAATCATTATTTCTCCCTTATTATTATTTCTCAGATTCTGGATACCAAGATTAAAGCATTGACAAAAGAAAGATCTTTATATTAATTAAAATTTTAAGAACATTATGAGAGAAAGAAAATTTTGAATAATTTTGACAAGAATTAATTAGAAGACTGACTTCCACTGGCTTCATCTTTTTCTTCAATCCCTATTTCTTCTCTCAACTTCAGTAGACGCCTCTGAGTCTTCTCTAGCTTCTGGCGTAGCAAGGTGTTCTCCATCTTTAGCCTCTTGACTTCAGGATCTTCCACAGCTGGTCTTCTTTCCAGTGCATCATGTGCAACTGTAGTTTGACTATTTACCCTGAAGATGTTGGGACGCCTGTGGTCACAGAGGTGTTCGATGTGAACCCCGTGAAATTGGAGAAGTTTCATGATAATGGTGTTGAAGGGAAGGATATCAGCATTCTCCGGTTCTCTTCTAATCATTCCATACAAAATGATCCAAGGTAGGTTTATCTTCCTTCTTTGCAAAAGGTTGATGACACAGAACCTCTCTACATTAGAGAGATGGTTATCTCCTCCTCTTGGAAACACGCAGTATTTTATGATTTTGAACAGGACATTGGAAGTGTCTTCCA
This sequence comes from Sesbania bispinosa, assembly GCA_026901365.1. Lineage (NCBI taxonomy): Eukaryota > Viridiplantae > Streptophyta > Magnoliopsida > Fabales > Fabaceae > Sesbania > Sesbania bispinosa. The sequence continues at coordinate 1,996,462 of QLOH01000007.1, read as the reverse complement.
TCCCATGGATCAGCAAGTTTAGCCATCCTGCACCGCCATTATGAGCTTCTCAGATCGAAAAGAAATTTTCTCATTCGCTCTTAATTCCAAGAGTCTTTCCAATGATGTCAGTGTTTACCAAAATCTCACGACCCATCACTTGGGTCTTTGCAGAGATTCTTCTATTTTCATCTATTACTTTCATGGCACTCCAGAAATTTCTAATACTTTCTTCATGCCATTTTGATAAGTGAAAATTATATGATAAATTAGAGCACTTTTTAGTTCACTTATCAATGATAAAATGGTACTTTTGCCCCAGTTTAATCCCTTTTTATTAAATATTAGATAAATTATATTTATTAATCTTAGATTTGAATTTGATGTTATTTTGATAGAAATATTGCTGATTTTTGCAGAATATTGCAAGGATTTGATTTGAGGGAAATATAACATTAAATAAGGGAGATATCTGCAAGATTTGAAGTTTAATTGAAGGCATTTAATGAAGATTTGAAGATTATTTGAGAGCAATTAATGAAGATATCACTGCCAATTAAACAAGGATTCTGCAGACAACCTTCCCAATTAAATCCAAGATGCTCAATAAATGCAAAGATTTCATCAAGAAAAGGGAAACAAGGAAAGACAAATCAACCAAAACCAGTCTTGGGGAGAGATCAAGATAAAAAGAGAAAAGTTTGAAGTTGCAGGACACATTCTGCGCTTCAACCTGCGTTGTAGCCCAGGGTGAAGCGCAGCCCTCTGGAACATGCGCTGCATCCTGCGCTGTAGCGCAGGGTGAAGCGCATATCACGCTGATTCTTGCCTTGTTGCCATTTTTAGATAGATTTCTCCCCAATTTTCTTTGTCTTTCCTTAGCCTATAAATAGGAACCTCTTGCACCAGATCAAGTGTGCACGATTATTGTAATTCAGTCATATTTCAGTGATAATGCACCAGAGCTAATTTTAGAGTAGGAGAGGAGGAGTGCTTCACAAGGATTGAAGATGGTGACAGCATCTTCGGTTGTTTGTATGGCTACCTTGTGTAGTTAACTCTCCATTAGGATTGGATGTAATTGATTCTATCCCCAAGTGTACGTAAACTCTATTATTATTTCCTGAGCTCTCTGTCTATAATATTAGTAATCTTATTCTGTGCTTAATTCCTAACTTCCGCGCTTGCGCCGGAGTTATAGGCTAGTTTCGACTAGGATTGAGGATGGGGGAGTGGATTCTGAAGAAACCCATTCTCTAAGTGAATAAGAGGACTCGGTAGCCAGTGAACCGAAACATGGGCGTTGCTACTGATTGATGGGTAGTGTGAGTACTCTAATGAAGGGCGTCTATAGGATAGGCATGGTTATTAAATTGCCGATAGCAAAGGATTAGTTGATTGTCAATCCAGGAAGCGAAACGTGGATGTATTCTAATGAGTGATGAGTAGTGACACTACTCTAGCGAAGGTGCGTCCAAAGTAGTAGGCCTTGTTTATCAATTAGTTCTTTTACAAACGGAATAAAAGAAAGCAAAATAAGCCGAGGGTAAGTCTGTCGCCTGGGAGAGCCCGCATGGATTACCTTTGAGTGTGTGAGGCCGCTGGTAACTCAGGGTCTTAGCAATATAGTTTGTCTACAGTATTATAGAGTAAACCTAAAATAATAGATAGTTTTTACATGCACGAAGGGTGTGATGAGATGAAGTTCAATCCTAATCCAAGTATAATGTCTCTAACTCTTCCTTTCTATTTTTATTACTTATTAATTTGTAATTTATAATTTCCACGCATAATATCCTCACAAATTTGTTATTTGTCTCTTGATAAATAGACCACGAATATACGTGAGTTGACCGTTCCCTGTGGATACGATAACTCTTCTTACTATTATACTACTGGATTTTTGGTTCGCTTGCCAGAAACCCATCACATTTGCAGTCCACAGCTTTAAAGAAGGGTAACCACCCAACGCTTTCAAAAGTATCAGCAAGAGAATACCCTTCTTCGGCAAGGCTTTTGAAGTCTAACACTTGAGTTTGGAAGATGAGAGTAGAGGATGCCATAAGGGAGGTAAGAGAGATAAATCCTTTTTGGAGATTTTGAAACAAGTCAGGAGCTTGAAGGAGATAGAAGAGAAGTTGCAGAGGAAATGAGATGAGTGATGAGGTTTAAACAACTTCTCTTGCCTTGTATAAATAGGCTCAGATAGGCCTTAAAGATAGCAGTTGAAGCACCGACTTGGGAGAACGTGCGTCATGTAGCAGACAGGTGAAAGGTCGTCTTCTTTAAATATCCATGCAAACAGTGTTTATGGTTCTTTTTTTAAATAAAAACTTTTTATAATTGTGTCTTTTCAAAGCACCGGTTATTATAATAATTGTCCATTTTAAAGATGAATTATTTGCAAACATGAGGGTATAAAAAAATTCGATGCTAAGAAATTCATTCATACAAAATATTAAACCGAGGCAGTTATTTTTACGAAATCATGAGCCTAAAAAAACTTAAGTTGAATAACTTATCTGCTAAGACTCAATCTTGTTCTTCAAAGACAGTTTTGTCCTTTCCATCTTCTGAGATAGCTTGCTGTTGATCTTTGATCTTCTTGCTTTAAGCGTTTCTTCTTCATAAGCAGCAATCATCATTATTTGATCCTCAAGAATTGAGATAGACTTTAATGGCTTGAGTATCAATCACCTCAGCATTCCTGACCCACAATTTTAGTAAGTTCATTGAAAACTTTCTAAACAGGTTCAGAGAATAGGGATGATACTCAGTCAGAGTTGTCTTCTCATGAGTTGAGGTAGGCTTAGTACATAGAGTATCAATCACCTTAACATTTCTGACCCACAATTTCAGTAAGTTCATTGAGAATTTTCTGAACAGGTTCAGAGAATGGGGATGATATTATACTAGCCATCCTTTCAGACAATGTTGCCTTGATTCACCCTTTCAGACGGTGTTGCCTTCTGATGTTCCATCTTCATCTTATGATTATCTTTAATATCTGTTTTGCTGAAACATACACAAACTAGAAATACCTTTCAGCAGCATCTGAATTTACTTAATCATATTTGTTAATCGTCAAGGATATATCTTAGAACATTAATTTTATTTTATCAAGTTAATAGTTTTTATCCATAGGAAATGTTAACATTTTAAGAAAGTGTATAATGTGAAAGACACAAATAAACATACACATAAATATAGACAATGCAATAACACAATTACGAAAGAAAAACTAAATTGGTGCAAAACTAAAGTTTGAGTTTTATAGAAAAATTATAACAAGCTGATGACAAGGCACTTTAAAAATAATCAATGGTTATCAGCAAATGGGTTCTTATTGACATTTGCATTCTCCTTTTCTGCTTTCAGATCTTGTAACTTCTTCTCAGACACCTTCATCCTCTTTGTAAGCCGATTCACCCTCTTGTGCACCCTTTTCAGATGATATGCAGCCAACACCATCCTTGTCCTTCCATAAGCACTCAGATGAACAAAAACTCTTTTCTCTTTGGCATGGGATGCAAAGAGAGAAGGGATAGCCACCTAGTTCTCTGAAGCTTCTTCTCATTCAGATAGAGTCCGGTCTAACTCAGCAAACATAACCAGAGTAAAGAAGGAAGGAGGCGATTGGTCAAAGAGATTTTCCACAGGAAAACCCTTGTGCATTAAAATTTTCATAATCAGGGTGTTGTGGGGAAAGAGGTTCTCATTGTCCATTTCCTTTCGGAATGACATCTGAAACAGCAGAACCCAAGGGAGACTGATTATCCTCTTCATCAACAGATGACCCAGCACAAACCTTTCTAGCTGTCTTATAACCAAGTTGTTGCTTCCTTTTGGAAGGATGCAGTAGTTCAATACAACAAGAAGAGTTATGGGAGTATCCAGGAGTTGAGATTGCCAATAAGGAGCAAGACGTCATCCACCAAAGAGTAATTCATCATAGATAATGGTTCCACCATTTACTGATTCCCATCGTTGAAAGAACTGGTCACCTCTTGCAGGAACACTGATCACTTCAGCCAGCAATTTGCAGTCAACAAATAGAGTTCTTCCTAGCACCATCGTCTTAAGTCCAGTGCGACCAGGTTCAGACACAACCTTAGAGTTGTTCCAAAATTCCAGAACACTTTCCTCATGCCATGAAGAGGAAATGTTGTTGAAAAATGGAGTCCAGCCGACTGCGTCAAAGTACTCAGAAATTCTATAACCAGCCTCGTCGAAGTCAGAGAGATTAACCATCTTTGAAGGAATGATTCTCTCATTGATCAATGAAGAATTTGAGTTACCTGATGCAGACATGTTAGCTAATTGAGCAAGGTTGAACTGAGAGATTGACGGATTTGGAGACAATAGACTCTATCTCTTGAGGATTGATGAAGTGTAGTTCTCATGATGATCTTCCAATTCTTATAAATAGGCAAAAGGACGTGCTTGATGCATTGATGATGATGGTTACATGCACTGAGCAGACATGGAGAGTTGTGCATCGTGCCAATTATGAGAAACCGATTGATGATCCATTGATTCACGTAGCATCGTATCATAATTTTTTGAGAAAATGATTTAAAAACTAAAGACTCTTCAACTACTTAACACACGATACAATAAATGTTTTTCACACAAATTAAGACAATCATGCATTAACAATTTCAATTACAATTCATAATTTTCAAAGCAGTTTAATAACTACATCTAAACTGAGATAGGAAGGATGTTACCAGTATGTAACTTGGGATGAGTGTACTTCCTTTTCTCATCATGCTCTTCTGAGAGATGCTTTTGTAGCTTGAATAATGAGCTTTAAGAGAACATACTCATTTCTTTGTTCTTCAAAGTTGCTTCAGCTTGGTGAGGTTTCCATCTTCTGAGGATCTACTCCTTCTGCATTTGTTAGATGCTCAACCCGAAGGTGAACTCTAATACCAATTGTTAGAACCACAGGAAACACTAGAAGGGGGGTTGAATAGTGTTTAAGAACTTTAAACCAATCTTGAAAACCTTTTGTTAAATATTAGATGAATCATGACAAGTTGTATTGAAAAACTTGATTTATAAATACTCAGAGTTATTTGTGTTGTGCAGAAGCTTAGAAAATAAGTTTTTCAAGGTTTTAGTAAGTATGCTGAAGTTGTTAAGCTTACTAAAATACTTCAGAAATATTTGAATTAATCTTTCAATTAACTTAGTTTCTTATTTAGAAATTAAGTTATTTGAAAAACATCTCAAGGTACCTTCTGAAGATTATTTCAGAAGATCTTTTCAGAACTGTCTCTGAACTACTTCACATGATTAATGATCGTCTGAAGTCTGTTTCTAACTTCTGAACTGAGTTCTTTTCAGACTCATTTTAGAGAGTTATTTCAGAGGTTCTTCAAAGTACATTTTCTGCAATACTTCAAATGATATGAGATAAATTAAAAGTTAGTCTATCTTCTGAAGACTGTTTTATTGAAATTGTTGAATTAGAGTTTGATATGAAAATTACTTTTCAATCCCCTTGGGAAATATATAAAGCTGAAAATAAATGAGTTTAAGGAAAAGAAAACTTAGCCAAGAATTTATCCTGGTTCACCCACCAACCCAGTGAGCTACATCCAGTCCCAGGGCAAACCACCACTGGATTTTCCACTATCTGAACTCAGATACAAGTATTCTTTTGCCACAGCCTCTTTAGGCGTAAACACAAGTATTCCTTTGTTTTCAACTGCCTCTCCAGGCAACTCATGCAGTATTATTTTACAGACAAGCCTCTCCAGGCTCACCGAGTACACAAGGCCTCTCCAGGCACACGAGTATTCTTTCTTCCACCAAGCCTCTCCAGGCTCTCAGACACGTAAAGTGTTTACAACATAAACTAAGTTTAAGTTTCTGAGAAACATAAACTTAATTTCATCCTATACTTACAGTTTAACTGAGTACAACTCAGGATACATGAGATGGATTCTAAGTACATGGATACAACAGAGATAGAAGTGTTTGATTTGAATAGGCTTAAACTGATCTCTGTTTGAGGGATAACTTCCTCAGTGAATTGGCTTGATAGGATGTTGAATTTGATATTCAGCCGGTTCACTCTTGGCATAATCTCTGCCTTGGGATTTTTTTTAATGTCGCCACCTTCAAAGTCTTTCTTGAGGCTATTTATATTCTGATAAAATATAGCCGTTGAAAGTTGTTGATAATACCGTTGAGAAGAAGTGATTTGGCTCATATAGCCGTTGTGAAATAGCTTCTTAAACGGTTGCTTCTTCTTGAGCAGAATAGGTGTGCAGATAGTTTAGCTCTGACACACTTTAGATAAGCTCTTTTGTGAGAGATTTTCCTTTAGTAGGTTGATATCTTCTTTCTCTTTCTGCTTCCTCATTTCTTTCTTCTTTCTTCTCTGTGAGTGTGAGGAGATATTGTATAAGGATCCGTTAAACTTGTCCTTTTCCCCGTTTTATGCAAACTTCTTTTTGCTTAGCTTCTGCTATTTTCTCCTTTCTCTTTCTTGAGCAGAGTTCCTTAAATATTTGAGCAAATCTTCCAGTTGTTGATCACGTGGTCTCTGCTTTTGTTAAGACTTCTCGTCGTTTAAGATTTGTCCATGTAGTCAGAGAGTTGAGAGTCTTCATATCTTCAGATGGTCTGATATATCTCATCATCTTGATCAGAGAGTATGTGTGTTCAGAAGATTGAATTCATACTTTCAGATGATTCATGAGCTTTCAGATGATTGCTTTGACTCAGCTTGATATTAGCAGATTCAACAAATACTTCTTTCAGATTATTGCTTCAAGTTTGTTTTAGTTCTTCAGATTGAGAACACTTTCAGCAAGTTTCTTTCTCTTAGCAAAATTTCTTCTTCTTCTTTTCTTCAGATGATTGCAGCTGTTGTTCTTCTTTGTTCTTTCTTTTCTTCTGTGATCCAGATAGATAAACGATGTTGAATTGAATAGACTTAGTTCAAATAGTTTTTTGTTTATTTTGTTTGTTCAGTCTGATTCGTTCTGATCAGCAGTAGATGCAGTAGGTCTGCGCACGCAATTGCTTTTTGTTGCAGGTTCAGCAGCAGTTGCAGAGTTTCCTTATTTGTGCAAATTATTTGAACGAGGTAGAAAAGTGATTTTGATTCTTGAGCTGGAAAAGGTTAGTCCATTTGAAGGACCACTCTTCATCCTTAGCAACGTCTTCAAAAGGTCAAATCTCGAATCTGATACTTTCCGCCTTCAGATGCACAGAGTGCTGCAGATGATCTTCGAATCTTCAGATGATAGTCACTCTTCAGACGAAATCAAGTTCTTCTATTGTCTTCAAGTCTTCAGACGATGAATATGATTTAGATGGTCTAGTCTTCTTTTCTTTTCCCCTGTTATCCTTCTGATGCAAGTTTGTCTTCAGATGATCAAGGCTTCTTCAGGTCTTTAAATTGTCTTCAAATCTTCAGATTGTCTTCAGATCTTCAGTGCTTCTTCAAGTCTTCATATTGTCTTCAGATCTTTAGTGCTTCTTCAAGTCTTCAAATTGTCTTCAGATCTTCAGTTCGTCATCAAGTCTTCAGATTGTCTTCAGATCTTCAATTCATCTTCAAGTCTTCAGATTGTCTTCAAATGATCAAGCTTTTACTTTTCTTCAGATTCAGTGCTTCGCTTCATCTTCTGATTCGCATTTGTTCTTCTACACTTCTGATGAGTACTTCAATCTGAGACACAATCTACAAAACATTACCTTTCTTAGTAGCACCTGTTTTCTTTTAATCTAGTCTAATTTGTTAATCATTAAAACCTAAGGATACTGACTCTTAAGTTAAGTTTGAATGCTCAGACTAATTCTTAGACTCAACACTAAAGGGAAGATCTGGTTATTGGCATCTTGTGCCACAGCAGCTAGAATTTGCCCACCAAAATATCCTTTCAAAAAGGCTCTATCTAGACCAATGAAAGGCCTACACCCAGCCAAGAAGTCATTCTTGCAACCCTCAAGACAGACATAAAATCTCTGAAACTGTGGGGGAGCTTTTGGTGTGGAGATAACATCCATCTTCACATTTGATCCAGGATTGCTTCTTAGCAACTCATGAGCATAATCCCACAGCCTTGCATATTGTGCAGCTTCATCCCCCTCAACTAGCTTCCTTGCTTCACTCATACTTATGAAATTTTTTGAATCATTTAGATACACCCCATATTCAGACTTCATATGATCAAATGCTTCCATGTGAGTGAGCATGGGCTGTGTCCTCAGCTTCTCCTCAAGCTTTCTCATCACCCACTTTGTGTTTGAAGCATTGTTTTTGAATCCTCTGGCACATGTATGTTCTTGATTGAAGGTTTTAACCTGGTAGCTTTTGGTCACAGGACTGAAAGTACAAAAAATCTGCCAAGGGCAACCATCAACCTTGCACTTTCCTCTGGACCTAACTTTGTCATTTTTAACCCATTTTATCTCCCTGCCCAAGTGAATGGTATAGTCTCTAACAACTTTCTTGAACTTTTCCAGTGTAGGAAACTCCATTCCTATCTCCAAGTTAACATTTCCAAAAGTAGCACCTTCATTAAACTGAGGAAAGACATTCCTCACTCCCTTAGGCAGCTCATCCTCAGATGACACAGGTGTGTTCAACTGCTCAGTGTGATAGTTATGTGAGTCATCATCAGTAGACAACTCATCAAGTTGGGGTTGCCCATGATTTTCAGTAGGCATTCCATAGGTGTAAGTCTGCCTGTGCCCAATACCTCCACCAAGAAATACCTCATGTTCTTCAGGCTGCTCATCTTCTTCATGTATCTCATCTTCTTCAGAATATGCAGGAATTTCATCTCTTGCAAAGGTGCCCCCACTATCACCAATATTTTTACCTTTCTTCCTACTAAAAGAAACAGATACTCCCTTCCCCTTTTCAGCACTTGATGCTACCCTTTTCCTACTAAGTGGGACTTGATCATTGCTTTCATCAACATCACTAACATGCGGGGATGGTCTATAAACACTGTCCTCAGCACTTTCATAATCATCACTAAATTCTGAATGAACATGTGAAGGAATGGGAGAAGGCAAAGGTGAAGGAATAGGTGAAGGAATAGTTGAAGGAATGGGTGAAGGCATAGGAGAAGCAACAGGTAAAGGCACAGGAGTGGGAACAGGTGATGCAATGGGTGTAGGCAAAGGTGATTCTATGGGTGCAGCCACATGTGGGTTCTCACTGGAAGGCATTGGTTGAGGCACAGGTGGTGACACCTCTGATTCAGGTGAGGCCATGGTTGTGTGGTCAGTAACATCAGCTGGTTTTTGTGCCTGTACTCCACTACCTGAGTTCTCATAAACTATTATAAAAGGGAGGTCTACAGGATGCAGGAAAAAAATCTCAACCTCCCCATTGTTCTCCATCCCTGCATTACACATCTCCATAACATGAGCATCTTTCACCAACTCTCTCAAGCCAAGGTCTAAATCCCTCCCAGGTTTCAGCCAAAAAATCTTCTCAAACCTACGGTAGTAATGCTCCTTACACAATGTCTCCGCAATGAATAAATTCACTGTGTCCACATCCAAGCCTTCCCACACACAAAATTCTCCCCCAACATATTTAAGCTCTCCCATTTCCCTCACAAAGGATCCTCTATGGTGAAGAATCAAAGTGATCCTGTATGGTTCCATCTGTTACAAACAAATATTGTTTTCTTAGCCAAACAGAGTGTTGCATGTGTGTGGGACATTGTAATGCAGGGAAATTTTACAAATCATACAATACATTTATTTATTTTTCTTTTGAAACATCTCTGTCACCATGGGACCACAAAAATGGGCAAACATTCTTCAACTATTACGGTGAGTGAAAGGAATGATTCTCCATTTATACACAAATCAAGCACACATTTATAGAAACCTTTAAACTACACCCACAATGTAAAATTTTTTGCTAAAAATTAAACCCTACATGTCAACCGAAAAACACTACCAAAAAACAAACATCATAAGTTCATCAACACCTAACATTCACCATTGCATCAAAACTAGAAGTAAAAAACTGTAATAGAAAACAGAGTAAACCTAGTGACCGTACCTCCAATGGCAACTTTTTTCCTTGCGCAAACTTCACCGAATCTTCCCACAGCAAGCTTTGGATTTCTTCTTCTCTAACGCAAACCCTAGATTTCACTAACGTTAACTGTTTTATTGTTCAAGAAATCTTCCCTAACTCACTCACGTACGGTTACTTCACTTGCAAGGTGAAAGGAGAAGGAGGGAATTTGTTTGTGACGTTTCAGTTTCACAGGGACCAAATTGACGAATTTTAACATCTTTTGGCTGACTGGGCAGGGACTATATTGAATACTTCAACTCTTTCATGCCACATAAGTAGGTTTGTTAACTTTAACAGAGTTGGGTTAACGGAGGGACTGAAATGACCGACAGTTACATGATTCAGGGACGTTTTTACAATTTCCTATCTTTCAGGGACTAAGTTGATCGATGGCCCATCTTTCAAGGACTAAATTGAGAGTTTACTCTATAATCTTTTACTAATATATGAAAGGAGTTCGCCCTGGACACGCGTCTCCTCCTCTTTTTTTTTTCAGTTTCGTCTCCTACACCAGCTGGTTTTTTTTTTTAAAAAAAAATCTCTAATACATTGGCTTTGTTTTGTTTACTCTTTCTTTTTCTTTTATTTTTTTTCATTTTTTATCATTTAAGATGTTAATTTTTTTTAATATTCTAATATATCATTTATCTCATTATTTTATTCCTTAATGATTTCCCTTATTATCTTTCTCATCTATTTAAATTATATTAAAATTGTTTCCCTAATACATGTGTCATATTTTTTTACTTATTTTTTTTAGTTTTTTTATCTTCACCTCAATAAAGTGATTTTTTATGAGTTACATGTATCCTCCACGGGATACCTGTAAGTGATTTTTTTTCACTTATTTTTTAGTTTTTTTTTATTTTCACTTCAATAAATAGATTTTTTATGGATTACAGGTATCCTCCATGGGATACGGTCCTCCTTTTTTCTTTTCTTTTATTTTTTATCACACATTTTTATTTATCTTATCTATTCACTTATTCTCTCATTATTCATTCCTATTAGTATGTTTCGTTACAAAAGTGCATTTTTTATGAACCACGGGTATCATCCACGGGAGGTAGTCCCCGGCCTACCGTTTCCTTTTTTTCTTTTTCATTCACAGTTTAATTTTTTTATTACTATATTAAAACAATCTCTCTCATCATCCATTTTTATTATTTGTTTCATACTTTTATTACATAATTAAAAACACACAATAAGAAATACAATAAATAAGTAATTTACATTAAATTTAATTAATATGAATTTTCCAATATAGAATTTGTTTCTCTATTTTATTTATTATTGTCTTCACTTATTGTCTATCTTATCTATTCTATTAATCTATTTACTCTATATTATAATTGTTGCCCAGTACCAGTGTTATATTCTCATTTCAGTAAAGTGATGATTTTTTGAACCATAGGTATCTTCCATGGGAGATAATCATGTTCCCGTCATTCTATTTTGTCCTGCACTTACCATTTTATTTTCCCCCATTTTTATCACACTTTAATTTTCCTTTTTTATTATTATTATTTTATTAAAACAGTTTCTCTCCTCATCCATTCATGATTATCTGTTTTATTACATAAAAAACAGAATAAGGAATACAATAAATGTATTGATTTACATTAAATTTAATGTGATTTTTTTAATATATCATTTATCTATTTTTTTATTATCTTTCTTATATATTATATTCTCAATCAATTTCTTTTCCTCTCAATAACATCATATCATCCCTCTTACTTTTTTTTATTTTTTATCAAAATTATATCTTCATTTATTTAGCTTTTATTGTAGTGTTTTTTTTATGAATCACAGATATCCTCCACGGGAGGCAGTCTTAATCTTGTCGTTTTCTTTTTCCTTTTATTTTTTATGATATTAAAATATTTTTTTCATTATTCATTTTTATTAATATATTTCATTATAAATGAAATTGTTTTAGGACTATGGGTATTCTCCACGGAAGATAGTTCTGTTCCTACCATTTTATTTTTTCTCACACATTAATTTTTATTATTATTATATTACATTTAATTTATATCAACATATTTATTACATTTATTATCCTTTTAACTTTCTTTTTTTATTTTTTTATCAAAATTATATCTCCATTTATTTAGTTTCTACTTTAGTGCTTTTTTATAAATCACGAGTATCCTCCATGGGAGACAATCTTATTATTATTATTATTATTATTATTATTATTATTATTATTATTATTATTATTATTATATTACATTTAATGTACATCAACACATTTATTATATTTCCTAATGTGTGTTTTTATGTAATAAAAAATCAGAAATGGACGATGACAAAACTGTATCATCCTTTTTACTTTCTTTTCATTTTTTTTATCAAAATCACATCTTCATTTATTTTGCTTCTATTGTAGTGTTTTTTCTCCTTTTTGTTTGTTTTTAATTAATTATTCACTTATAATATCATTCTTCTTCATTCTCACGTTAGTAAAGTGATGTTTTTTTTAATCACATGTATCATCTACGGGAGACAGTCTTAATCCTGTCGTTTTCATTTTTCTTTTATTTTTTTATCATACTTTTTCTTTTTTTATTATGGTATTAAAATATTTTCTCTCATTATTTGTTTTTATTAATATATTTTATTATGAAAGAATCTTTTTATGAACTGTGAGTATTCTGCATGGGAGACAGTTTCCTACCATTTTATCTATTCTATTTACTCTATATTAAAATTGTTCCCATATTACATGTGTCGTGTTTTCAAACTTCCGTTTTTTTTTTTCTTTTTTTTGGCTTTTTTATTCTCAATTTAGTAATGATTTTTTATGCAATGAATAACAAGTATCCCCACGGGAGAGTCTTGCTTTTGTCGTTTTCACTAATTATTCGTTCCTATAATTTGTTTTATTATAAGAGTAAATTTTCTAATGAACCACGGAGGCAGTCTTGCTCTTACCATTTTTTTTTCTTTTTTCTCATACATTAATTTTTTTATTATTATATTAAAACACATTTTCTTAATATATAAGTATTTATGATAAGTAATATTTTATCCGTGCGAAACACGAGCAACATACATCATACCATCAATCTACCCGTGCGGGTCACCTACTAGTGAATTTACTAAAGCACCTAATGCGTGCACGACGTAACCATTTAAATTAAAATAAAATATGCTTACTGTTTAATACACGTTTGTTTTTGTTTAGAGTTCTAAATAGATACATATATAATGACATGTTATAATTAAATAATAAAAATTATATAAAAGTTTTACGTAATCTAACATATTGTACGTATTTACACGTGAGTGAAGATATTTTATGTCGATAAATTTGTTTTGATACGTATATTTTTATAAGTATATTCCACGGTTAACAAAAGCCAATGTAACATTTGTCCGACATGTTATGGCGTGCTGTTTTTATTCGGTCCCATTTTCACGAGACATATTCTGAGGAGTGTGTCATCCGACCATGCAATGGAGTATATTGATTGGATTTATTTACCATTTGGCTCGTGTACAAGAACTCTATAATTTACATGACTAGAACTCAAACAATTAAAGAGACTAAATGATTAAAATTAAATAACAATTATTTTATAATTTTCTTTGACAATTCTTAAAAACTAAAATTAAGATTAAAATATATATTTTTTATTAATTAATTATAAATACAAATATACCAACTAAAAATGGAAAATAAAAACATTTTCATTAGGTCTTTGTAATGTTATAAATGTATGGATCCCACGCCGACTTCAATCCTAGCCCTTTTCCCCCCTTTTTTATGAACTTTCAAATAGGTTTCAGAATGGGTCTCACCTAGGTGGCCCACCAGGGAACGCCTATAAATAATAGGGGCACACCCTTGACCTATGTATCTAACATATTCTCACTCTGAGGACTAGGTTCAACGCCGCCTAGGTACTTAATCTGTTCTCAAAAAGCCTCCAGGGATCGAGCACAAGTACCTAGGCGGCGTTGAACCTAGTCCCCAGAGTGAGAATATGTCAGATACATAGGTCAAGGGTGTGCCCCTATTATTTATAGGCGTTCCCTGGTGGGCCACCTAGGTGAGACTCATTCTGAAACCTATTTGAAAGTTCGTAAAAAGGGGGGAAAAGGGCTAGGATTGAGGTCGGCGTGGGACCCATAAATTTATAACAGTACACAACCCTCCGAGCTCAAGTCCAAGCTTGCTTAGGTGAAGAGCTCGAAGTAAGACCTCCCTGCTAAGATCGTCACCTAGGTAGATTCAATCTACATAGGATTGAGGTCGGCATGGGGCTCATACACCTATAACGGAACACAGCCCCTCGAGCTCGAGTCCTGGCTTGCTTAAGTGAAGAGCTCGAAGTGCTCCTTCCTTGTTGTGATCATTCCTGAGGTGGACTTAATTTAATCTCTCACTATTTTTGCTTCTTCATAAACGTCGGGAACCGTCCAATCATGACATGACCCATTTACAGTTCCCAGACCTGTTTACATAACTCCCGAGGCAATATCATGATTATTCATGATTAGGTTTTTCAATTAACAACACACCTTGAAATCCCTATGCAACATAATTTATTATGCGCTTTACTTCGTGCTTTTAGTCTACTACTTTTAACTTACTCAAAACAAATGTATGTTATTTAAGTGAACTCTACTCTTTTTAAGCAACTTGTACTCTTCTCTTTGTCACCTTTTTAATTACAATAAGTTGAAAACATGCCTTAGGCTAAGCCGAAAAAATACCTTAGGTTAAGTTGAAGAAATATCTTGCTAAAGTTGAAGAGATACCTCAAGTTAAGTTGAAGAAATACCTTGCTGAATGCCAAATTAGGTGGATTCAATGATGTTCATGTGTTTTGTGATTGTGTAATCGGCCGAGTTCATCTCGGTCCACACCAATTTATTGGCGGCTTCAACATAATCGGCCGAGTTAATCTCGGTCCCCACCAATTCATTGGCGGCTTCAACATAATCGGCCAAGTTCATCTCGGTCCCCACCAATTCATTGGCGGCTTCAATATAATCGGCCGAGTTCATCTCGGTGCCCACCAATTCAATGGCGGCTTCAACATAATCGGCCGAGTTGATCTCGGTCCCCACCAATTCATTGGCGACTTCAATATAATCGGCCGAGTTGATCTCGGTCCCCACCAATTCATTGGCGGCTTCAATATAATCGGCCGAGTTGATCTCGGTCCCCACCAATTCATTGGCGGCTTTAACATAATCGGCCGAGTTGATCTCGGTCCCCACCAATTCATCGGCGGCTTCAATATAATCGGCCGAGTTCATCTCGGTACCCACCAATTCATTAGCGACTTCAATATAATCGGCCGAGTTGATCTCAATCCCCACCAATTCATTGGCGGCTTCAACATAATCGGCCGAGTTGATCTCGGTCCCTACCAATTCATTGGTGGCTTCACTTTCATTTTTCTATAGAAACTTGACGAAAGAAATGACTTCATAGTTGGTTTGTCCTCCACCATGTCAACATATTGGTTGTGAGAGCGTAATTTACAAGCAAAAAGAATCTATATTAGTAATTAAGATAACAATTATAATTAATGCTATCATATTAACGTTCATGCTTCTTAATATGGTAATTAAAGAAATCGTATAAAATAACATTATTTGACCAATAAATGATCACTTATGATAATAAAATTAGGAAACTTTTTTGATTTGATTGAAATTTATTGTGTATTAAATTTAGTGGAAATATTAAATCTGATAATACTAAAATAGAATATTTTTTGCATATATAGTATATAAATTATTTAATTATACAAGATTGATAAATTGAATTTATAGATATGATTTATTTAAATTGATTATAATGACTGATATAATTAAGGCTAAATAAGTGTGTTAAATACATTTTATTTAAAACAATTAATTTTTATAATTGACTACAGTTTCAGGATTCACAGGAGTAAAATTTGAATTTCATAGGTTACACACCTGAATAAAATAAATAGTTAAATTGATGCTATTATCATACAATAAAGAATTATTTAAAGTAAACAAGGTATAATCATGCTATATCAAGTAACAACAATAATAAAAATAATAATTGAAAACATATCATGGCACGGGATGGAATAAACAATATAAAGTTCGGTTATGATCAGGTAATTACTAGATGTGATTTAATTATCTTTTATATACACACTATTACCGATGCAAAACCAAGCCAAACACCAAATCCCAAAATGCAAAATCGATCAAATACATCATTTTTTTTATATTATAGGCAGCTTTCATGCTTTCAATTTAGATGTCAATGAAATTGTTCCTTTATAAGTCATATATCTTTCTCCTCTTTCTAATAATTAACTACATATGTATACTTATCAGACAGAATCATTCTTTATTTTGATAATTAATGTTGTTATATTAATATTTGTGTACCCTAATTGACAAATGAATAATCAATAATATAAATAGGAAATTTATTTAATTTGGTTAAAATTTATTATGTATTAAATGGAAATATTGAATTTGATAGTACTAAAATAGAATATTTCTTACATATATTTGCGAGATTGATAAGTTAAATTTATACATATAACTTATTTAAGGGTCAGTCTAGCTAAGGTGAAATATCTTATGGGTGTGTCACCGGTGACACACAATTTTCTCACCCTTAGATTAATCAACTTTTAAATGGGGGGTTGAGATTTTTTTACAGGATAGCTGATAAATCAAATATTTAAAAATAGCAACTATGTCTCTCCATGTTTTGTTAAGATGAATGAGTTGAATATTTAAATTTGCCACGGAACCCTTCTTCTTTCTCCCAGGACAATGTTGTTGGACGCTGCTTCAACTTTCTCCCAGGCCAAAGGAAAAATTTGATTTTCTCATGAACTTTTAATTTTCAAATCGTTTGCCAAACCAAATTACTTTGCTCCATAGAATCATTCAAAACCACGCAATTACTTTGAAACGTAAATTTTTTATTTTCTGATTATTGTGAAGTTATTTGATTTGAAAAAATATTTTTTTTAATTTGTTTATTAAATAGTGGACGTATCTTATTTGAAAAGTATTTTTATATTTTATGATTATAGTTAATTTATTATTTCTGGAAAGCTTTTTTTATGTTGTGATTATAGTTAACTTATTTTATATCAAAAGTTTAGGTTTTTAGTTGTAATTTTAGATAAGTTATGTTATTTTAGTGGTAATATTTTTTATTATATAAATATAGTTAAGTTATTTTATGTGAAGTTTTTTTTTTCTTTTAATTTTATGATTATAGTTATGCTATTTCAAAAGTTTTTTTTTATAGTTAAAATATTTTATATCAATAGTTACTTTTTTGAATTTTATGATTATAGTTAATCTATTATATTTGAAAAGTATTTTTATTTTTTTATATAGTTACGTAACTTGCATTTTGATAGGGGAAAAGTAATTTTATTTGTTATTATAGTTAACTTATTAAATTAAATAATAATCTCATTATCAATTTTATTATTATAGATTTATAGTTAAGTTAATTTTTGTCAAAATACTGTATGTGTATGTATGTTATGTTGTTCTGTCAGTGTTCTGTGTCCTATGCTTCATGCTTGATTCATGGGACTTATGGATTTTTGGCATTCATAAACTTTGTTTGAAGAGGACTATTCCAGCAAATAATTTTTTTATGGGTATAATTGAAAATTTTATTTTCTTATTTTAACAGGTTATTTACCAATAATAACAGGTCAAAACACTTTAAAAAAAAGTGTTTCACTGGTGACATACCTATGAATTATTTCACCCTAGAAGGACCCCTTATTTAAATTAATTGTAATGATTGAGATAATTAAGATTAAACAAGTGTGTAATGAGAATTAAAATCGTTTTATTTAAACCAAAGTCACTGTCAAAATTCATGGGAGGAAATTTGACTTTTATGTTCTAAACACACATTAAATAATAATACTGTTATCATACAATAAATAAGAAATGAATTAAAGCAATCAACGTGTAGCCATATTATATTTAGGATTCGAAATAAATTATTAAATATATAATTAAATGAAAATTAATTTAGAAAGATAGTGAAATTATTTCATCTCGAATAACTGATTACTCAAATTAATTAGAATTGATACACACGAGTAGATCGCGATCAATTCCATATGTTTTATTATATTATATACATACTATATAACTTATAATTACTATTAAATAGCCTAATTAATGCTATTCATATATTACTGTTTCCTAATTTTTTGTTTCCAATTAAATGTTATGCCTGGACTATATATATAGACTTAATTATAAGTAATAAATTTTGTACTTTTGGTTTCTTTCGTGCAATGAT
Source organism: Sesbania bispinosa (assembly GCA_026901365.1). Taxonomy (NCBI): domain Eukaryota; kingdom Viridiplantae; phylum Streptophyta; class Magnoliopsida; order Fabales; family Fabaceae; genus Sesbania; species Sesbania bispinosa. The sequence continues at coordinate 1,978,100 of QLOH01000007.1, read as the reverse complement.
CCGAATTGAGTTGAGACAATGGCAGAGAAGAATAAGTAGGGGAAACTATGAAGTGTGAATGAAAATTGAAAGGGCATGTTCGGTAAAAAAAAGGTTGACTTACTTGTTCCGCTTTGCTACCGGCTTTCCCATCTAACTACGTTCTTTTATTTAATTCGTTTGGTGGCATCGCGCTTAAGGAATATTTATTATTATTATTATTATTATTATTATTATTATTATTATTATTATTATTATTATTATTATTATTATTATTATTATTTTGAGAATTCACCTAAATCATTTTTTTTTTCAAAAAGATTTTATACTATGCCAACTAGAAGAACTAGACAATTGACGTCCTTGTGCGCGAGTACTGTTCGTAGCAATTGATTTATGAGATAAATTGCACAAGAAAGTGAGAGATATACCTGAAAAGCAACAAGAGATTGGTTATAGGCTCATCTCGAATAACCATCAGCTTTTGGTGCATGTCGGAGACTTTGAAGCTTTGCTCTTCCTTTTTGTGATCGGGAAACGTTTTACCGTAGCCCCACGGTGGGCACCAATCTGTTTTCAAAAAGCCTCCCGGGACCGAGCTCAAGTACCTATGCGGCGTTAAACTTAATCCTCAGAGTGAGAATATGTCAGATACATAGGTCAAGGGTGTGTCCCTATTATTTATAGGCATTTCCTGGTGGGCCACCTAGGTGAGACCCATTCTAAAACCTATTTGAAAGTTCATAAAGGGGGGAAGAGCTAGGATTGAGGTCGGCGTGGGACCCTTACATTTATGTACACAGCCCTCCGAGCTCAAGTCCAAGTTTGCTTAGGCGAAGAGCTCGAAGTAAGACCTCCCTGCTAAGATCGTTACCTAGGTAGATTCAATCTACATAGGATTGAGGTCGGCATAGGGCCCATACATCTATAACGGAACAGTCTTAATTTATTTTTTGAGACCCTACTTTAAGGATATTGAACTCTTTCTTACTCAAACAAATTAAAGAGACTAAAAGATGTAAATTAAATAACAAAAATCTCATTTTCATAATTTTCTTCTCTGTCCTGGACCGAGTTTATAGTCGGTTTTGCCGTAACGTAAACCCATCACCAACATGCATAATTATAGCACAATGCCAAATTATGCCGACATATATCTTATGCTCCAAGATCATTTACATTATTATTCGACTTCATTTAATAACCAGACAAGTCTCAGACTTTTGCTACGAAATAGTTTATTCAAGAATTCAGTCTCCAAGTGTCCTAACTTGCAACAACTACGACCTCAGCTCACGGAATTCTATTAGTACTCAGCGCGTGAGAACCACCTCAGATGGGTCCGTGGACATGTTATGCAGATTCTGTTATAACAAACTAACAGAATTTCCCGCCAAATTCTATAATTAACACCTCTAGCAGAGATAGATTCAGGTACGCTTTCACTTCCCATTCTAAAAGTCTGTCCGATTTCTTACTGACTTGAGCGTCAGAGTCTCTGCAGGTACACCACCATCGTGCTCCTCTATCAGTCAATGCTGAAGCTTGCCAGAATCCTCCACTGCAGAATTCAACTCAGACATTTTTTAAATTAGATTTCTTAAAAACAAGGTCAAAATATGTAATATTTTTATAATTATGAATAAAAATATAACAACAATAAATTTGGAAAAGAAATAAAAAATACATTCATAATTTAATGAGGGAGTTATTTTATATATGTTTTGAGCTCAAATAGTCGTAATCATTGTGTTAACTTGCAAGAGACAAAGAATCTATCTTAATTTATGTGTGTATGACAAGATCAATTGACACCAGATGTCAAATTTGTGTTACAATGCTTAATATTTTTTGTAAAATGCGAATTTGATCAATTTAACCGTTAAATTGAAAGTTTTTATAAAGTGGATCAAGTTTATAAAATTTCATAAAAATAAAAACCAATTAATATTTTATCAAACTAATTTATTTTAACGTATATGTTTTTAAGATATAAGTAAAAGTTCACTGTTAGATAACATACCTATAAATGTCCAAATTCTTTGAAGTTTGATATACATGCATGACCATGAAGGTTGTAATATGATTCAACAGTTATAAGTTTGCCACATGATGTCAATTGATCCTCTCCCTATATATAAAAACACAAACATCAAATTCGGTAAGAGAAAAATACAGAATTTATTGGTGAATTATTATTTTTTAACTCATTTAGAGAATATGAATATTAATCAATCCCTTCATTTAAAAAATTTTGGGGAGTCATTTCCCTGTGTTTGGCAAAACTAGCTGACAGTGGATAAGCTACTAGCTTATAAGTTTAGAGCTGATAAGCTAGCTTATTAAATTAAAAGTGTTTGGTAGAGTTAGCTGATAAATTATTTGGTAAATGTAAAATAAAAGACATAATTACATAAGTTTTATTATATAAATTCTATTTGTGTTTCAAGACAAAAATATATTATTATATAATTATAATTTTAGATTTTTAAAAAATAATTAAATTCTTATTAAACTTTTTAATGATAAAATATTTAATTAAAATTAAAATAAATAGTGAAATTAATAAAATAAATAGTATGATATAAAAATAATTTTATAAAATAGTAAAAAGAAAATAACAATTTCATATAAAAACAGTTTCTCCCTTTTGTTAGTCCTTGGTGCTCCTATATATTGAGAAAAAATAGGTATTGAGAAAATCATTCTATTTATCTTATTAATAATATTAAGAAGAAGAAGATAATAGCATTACCTCTCACACAAAAAGAAATTAATCCGCGGCGAAGTGAAAATAAGAGAGTGTTGAGAGGGTGAGCACAGGAGGAAGAAGAAAGGTTTTCATATAGTAAAATTGAAAATAGGTAATAATAATAGGTAAAAAGAAATTAAGGATAATAAGAGAAATGTATTAAAATATAAGGAATAGTGATGGGAGAAAATTAAATGAGCTAGAAGCTAGAAACTAGCTGAAGTAGTTTATAAACTAGAAGCTCCTAAAATAAACTACTTTGAGACCAAACACTTTTGTATTGGTCAAACTGATCAAACTAGTTTATAAGCTATTCAAATAAGCTTATAGTTATTGGCCTTGCCAAACACACTTTAAGTTCTGCCACTGGCGATGACTTATGAAATATATAGAAGTGTGAGATTTAGACAAGGTCGGCCCAACCCCAAGTTGATAAAGCCCTAACTTTAGGCCCCAAAAAACCCACTTTAGGCCCCAACTTTTATTTATTTATTATTAGTATATTTAAAAATAAAAAATAATTAATGGTTATTTAATAAATAATATTAAATTAATAAGAGTATAATTAAGAATTTTTTCTATCTCATTTTTTTTGTTACAAAGGAAAATAAAGAACAAAACATAAACAAAACTAAAAGGAGGAGTCTGTTAACAGCTCCACTAAATCCATAGGAGGTTGCTCAAACACCTGCAAACCCAGCAATGCTTCTACCACCAAGTTTAGCTAAGAAGTCCGCAACAACATTAGCCTCACGGAGGGAATAGAGAACACCTTAATATCCCATTCACAATAAAGAAACTCAAAAATCTCTAGGAGAATATCACCAAATTATGTGTCCTTGTTGAGGGAGAGCCTCTGTTAATTAGATGAAAAGCTTCCAGGGAGTTCATTTCTACCAGAAGCTTACGACCACCCTTGTCCCAAGCCAGCGACAAATCAATGTGCAAGCCAATTTTCTACCTCATTTTATCATGACATTCTCTCTTCTCATAAATATTAATTATATAGTAAATAAATAATAATTATTAGAGATTGATTCTACTTTTTAATATTGATTTGTCCCACCATCTACATGTTATTTCTCTCTTTGTAACTTTTCATTTACTGTTACATGTTATTCCTAATCATATTCTCTTTTGAATCTCACCCTTTGCTTTGATATTGATGGATTAACTTTATTTTCATAATTAAAATTTTTTTAAAAATATATACATGTAGAAAATGACACACCAATTGATAATGTGATTATTTTCTAAATATATATATATATATATATATTGTTTATATATAAAATCATGTTAATAATTCCAGTAGCTGTTGTTTGCAAAAAAAAGTTTTACAAAATTAAAATTAAAAAAAAATCATCTAAAATTAACAATGTCTCAAAAAAAAGTAAATGGATTGATTTTATTATTAATAAAAAAGAAATTTTAAATAAAGTTGATTATATTAAATAATTAATTATTTTACATCTTAAAAGCCTCCAAAAATAAATTTAAAAAATTTTAATATTTTAATATTTTTTTATTAATTTAAAAAGTCCTTATCATAACCTCATTTAGACAACCCTCTAAGTGTACATATACAAGAAATCTGAAACAATTTCAAACAAATAGGATTAGAAGAGAAACTAGAAAAATAAGGGAAAAAACCACAAAAATTAAAGAGTTAATTTGACGTGAAGTCAATGATTTTTTTTTATTTGACCTGAACCTTCGGGCAGGGTATAGTAGTTAGGTAAAGCTCTTTTAAAAATGATAACTACAGAATTTGAACCTCTAACTTACAGGTAAAGTCTATCTAGATCAGAATCCACTTCAACTATATTTGAAGTCGATGACTATGAACAAGGTGATTCTTGTGCATTTGAATTCCCGTTTCTTGATTTTTTGTTTTCTTATGCTTGTATTGAACATGTATCTCATGACTTGATGTATTTTGTTTAATTGATATAGACATATTTTGTGGGCTTGATTACATATCTTTATTTTTTTGTTTTCTTATGCTTAAGTTGAACATTATCTCATGACTTGATGCATATATTATATTTTAAATTGAACTAAGATCTTATCTAGGAATTATGTCTACATCTGAGAGAGAGACATGGACTCAAGAAATGGATGATGCTCTTGTTGATGCCTTTTTGCATCAACTAAATGAAGGAAATAAAGTGAATGGGACATTTTCCTCAAAAGCATATGTGAGCATAATTAAGGAGCTACAACAAAAATTCCAGAGACCGCTTCACAAGGACAAGGTACAAAATCGTTGGAAGGCACTAAAAAAACGTTTTAACAAATGTTACGATGTATTCAAAAACTTGAGTGGATTTGCATGGGATGCAAGTACACATCGTTGGTTTGCTGAACCTGAAGTTTGGCAAAAATTAATTGAGGTATGTTATCCAATTTCTTGATTTTATCTCTATACATATTTGTTCTTTAACTATTTTTTTTGAATTATCTTTAATAACATAAACATTAATAGGCTAAACCTGAAGCTGAAGAGTGGATGAGAAAGCCCATTCGCAACTATGACAAGATGGTGACTCTTTGTTCCGAAGATAGAGCAACGGGAGAACTTTCTGAGGATGCAGGTGATGTCAGAAGCAAGAAGCCAATTAATGTTGAATCAGAATCTCTGGATACCAATGGGGTGACTTTAGAGAGTTTGGAAGAGACAAATAATGAGCAAGATGTGACATCTCCTCAAGTGCAAATTATTGAAGAAGAGCCTAAAGCTAAAAGATCTAGGAAGTCAAAGCTTGAAAATGAAGCTGAAGGATTAAAGGAGGCACTCATACATATTGCTGAAGCTTTCACAGACAGTACTACAACTCTTAGAGAAAGTACTGCAGCTTATGAGAGAGTTAATAAAAAACTTCCAATTTCTGAAGCTAAACTTTGGAAGTTGTTAGAGGAATTGAGGATAGAAAGTCATTCACAATATCGTGCATATCTATATCTTGTTAATAATCCTGACATGATTAGAGCATTACTTGGGTGCCCAAAGGATAAGCAAAGGGAATTACTACTTGAAATGGTGTTTGGGTCAGTTGGTTCATCTAGGTAATCTTTTTTTATCTGCTCTTTCATTTGTTTGCATGTTGTTTTATTATTTTTTCAATGTTATTTACTTCTCATTTCTTTTGTAGGGGGCACTTTTAACTCACTTCCAATATATTTCAACAAAGAAGGAAAGGTATTGTTCCTATTGTTTATCTCAACTGTCTGCCTCATTTTTGTTGTGGTATAAGTTTTCATTTGTTCCTACTGTTTGTGGTATTGTTCCTATTGTTCTGGTAGTTGTGGATTTTGAAGAAATAGCTTCCTTGGGAATTCCAAATTGAGGTGCTCACCACCACTACTGTTGTACTGGTGTTGGTGAAAATCAGTATAGATATTATTATTATTATTATTAAAATGGTGATGGTAGGGAGGCATAATAGAGGTGATCTGTTGAAAAGACACCATTTCCATGTGTTGAGAAGGAATATTCATAGATCTGTTGAAAAGGAATACTAATTAATTTGCTAGATTTGCTATAAAAACAACCAACAAAAAAATCTTGACCAATTCAACATGTGCTTAATTTAACTATCCGCAGCTTTTCTTCCCTACTTACAATAAAATCTTATATTCATTGTGTTAATTGCTTGTTGATGACTAGAAGTACGTATAGTAATGTTATTCTAGTTGCATATTATCCCATATACATGAGTTTTATACTGTATTTATTTTTCTATTGAGTTACCATTAATACTCACTTATTTTATTTGTTTTTATGTTGCAGGTATTAAAGAAAGATTACATGATTTCTTCACAATTCAAATGTTATTTTTGAACATGTTACAATGATAATATTTGTAGAAAAAACATGTCTTGAATTTTTTTGTAGCTTGTTTCTATCTAAAAGATCTTGACAATATAAGGAATGCACTTATGTTAAAATGGTCTTTAATTCATGGAGTTTATTTTTGCAATTGGATAATAGTATCTTGTATTTGAACATTTTAAATATATAAGAGTTGTTAATTTGAGTTTTTATCTATGATGTTTATCAATTGATTCCGCACCACGACGAGGAGCTTGTTCGCTCCTACACACGGCCGTGTTCAGACCAAACACCACCGTAGTCGCGCCACCTGTGCTCTTCATGAAGCCCTCCAATTAGCCACATCTACCCTCCGCCAAGGGTATGTTTGTTCTCAATTTAATTTCACATAATCCACTCGTTATTTGGTTTAAATTGAGAGATGAGGCTTCTTTTGGTTACATATTTGTAGTTGTCTTAGTTTATCTATTTATATTATTTTTAGTTAGAATTATATTGTTTTAAGTTTAGAATGTGATTTTTCATTATAACTCAAGTTTATAACATTTGAAAATTGCAAGTTGTCTCTGATTTTATTGTTTTTTAGTTTTATTATGGTTATTGTGTTTATGCGGCAAAGTAATGTAATGATTGTTTCTTGTCCTGAATTTTGGTCATTGACTCCTTATAACGTGAAATTAATGGCCTGCTTGTCCTAACTTTACATTAGCTTAGTCCATATGACGCCATGACAACATCTAGGGCGGTCTTCTTGCATTTTACCTGTACAATTTTTGTCTGTCAAATATACATTACCTTCTTGTTTCTACTTCAAATTTGAAGTTCTGAAGGAGACTATTAACTTATATATGTCATCACTCTCTATTTTGGGGACTTTCTTCATATTGTTTCCATAATGTACCTCTCATTCTTTATTTAATGCTGGAAAACAGGGTGACAGTTGGTGACTCAAGATCAAAGTTTAGGACACTCCCACACTGCCTATAGTTCCCCACTAATTCTGGTAGTTCCTGAGCTCAGTCATTGAAGAATAATATTGTTGCAGGTCTTCAAAGGAAGACAGAGGAAGCAACAATGTCTATGAAATGCAAATCTTCTCATGACAACTCAGGTAGAACATGACTTGGAATTATTAAAGTAGAAGTTCTCAGCTCGGAAGAAAGAAAGAATAGAACTTGAGTTATTTTTAGGCAAATATAATATCTTGTCAATATGCATTATGCACGATTTTAATTTAATCTGGTTTAGATTTTAGTTGTTGGACAATAAGTTGTTAGACAAGTTATTCTTCCCCCCTAAGAGAAACTTCAGGTTTAGATTTTAATTTAATCCGAGCTTTATGTCTAGTGTTATTTCTTAATTTCTTTTTCTCCAATTCTTGTTCAGAATCTTGTCTGGCATGCTCTCAAACAGAAAGTTGAAGCAAGGATGATAGAATGGAACATGACTTCCAATACATATTATGGTATTTACAGATTTATCTTTATAACCAGCAAACAGTCCCATGTTTCATTTTATATTTTTATTATAGGTCTTTCGACTTTCTGTGGTATGTTGAGAAATATCAAATTCACTTAATAAATGTTTTGTGATTACTAGATCATCAATTTATTTTGTTTTCTCATCTACTGATAGGTAGAGTATTAGTTTTTTTCGAAACAAAAGTTGCAGCTGAATCTGCAATAGACAAGAGATGCCTTGTTCTTGGAGAAGGGAGGTATTCATTTGTTGGTAGTATAGCTAAGCAAGCATGAAAAGTGCTACATATGCTTACTGTTGGTACTTGAATGCTTATTAAAAAAAATGATGGTAAAGATATAAACCAATGTTGAGCTGTCATTCTAGAGCCTTAAGCTGGGAGATTGAGTGACTAATATTCTTTAGTCCCTTTATATCATTATTATTAGATGGCTCTAATTTTCTAATGCATTTCAAACTTTACATGATGTTCTACAATCTTAATATTTACTGTTTGGAAGTTTCATGCAGGGTTGTCAGTGCCATGAAGAGATGGTAGCCTAACTCACCTAACAGCTGATTGATTTATTTTACCATTTTTCCCCACATATTAGAAAATATTATTAACATTATGTGTTCTTTACATATCATGGAGAAATGCAGTATCAACGTCACATTGTTCCGAGCCTAATACAATTGATTTATAAGGTAAATATTAAATAAATATGAAAGCTTTTATGCACGAAGCCTTAAGTATTAAATTGTAAAATGAGCATGAATCATGGAATTAAATCACCACGAATTCTAAATTTTCTTATATATATATATATATATATATATAAAAGAATCAGTTCTTTTGTTCATGAAAGAAACTCCTCGTTGGTATTTTGAACTATATAATATTATTTTATTTGAAAGATACTTATGTCACTTTATTCTTGATTAACAGGACATGCAGGGGTGGATCCAATACCTTATAGGTGATTAATTATGCCACTTTATTTGTCAACAAGGTAATTAACTTCTTCAATTTTCATGTTTTGCTTATCATGTCATAATGACATTGCATGTGTTAAAATCTATTTTGCCTCTACCTTTTAGTTTTATATGGCAGGTTTGTTATGACATTCAGGAATGCTTTATGTAAATTTATATTTGTTGTTAACAAAATAAGCATGTTGTAAAAACCAATTTTCTGTAAAAAAATGTTAGTTGTTAATTTCTATTTTCTATGTTGGCTTTCAATTTATGTTTGTTATCAAAATTATTTGCTGTCAAAGTAGTTGCTGTCCAAAATTTATGTTTGTTGTAAGAACTATTTTCTGTCCAGAATTTATGTTTACTATTAAAACTATTTAATTTTCTAATGGGTTTCTGCTAGTTGGTCCTTTTCTTTCCCATATTCTGCAGGAGAAACACTTTTAAAGAAGGGACTTGCAGTGGAAACTGAAAAGCAAGGAAATTAAATATTTAAATCTTAAATTAGTAGCCTCACCCAAAACAAAAATTGAGCTTGTTAAAGTAAGTAAATATTGCAAACTTGCTATTATTAATAAACCAGAGAAGTACAAGAATCCCAGGATTACCAAAAAAACAGGAACCACTAATAATTGAACTTAATCATGAGATATGAGCAACTGAAGGATGGATAGTATATTCCTCACTCCTCAGTGAATCCACATTAAATAAACAAAAGAAATGAATCACAGGTAGGAGTAGGACCCTAACCCCAAGTGAAAATAGATATATAGGTGTGATATCTCTCTATTGGAAGGTAAAAACCAGAAATTACCTAAAGAAAACAGCAAGGCAAGAAGAACTCACCAATAGATATGACTTTGGGTTGGTTTGCGGTGATGTATTATTTCTGGTGGTGTTGTTCTGAATCAGCAATGAGCAATGAGCAATGAGCATAAGAATTTAAAGACAGGGGAACAACCTGGTTCACCGGTGAAGTGTTTATAAAGAGGGATCTGATCTAGTAGATCAGGACAAGGTGCAACTCACAACTGTTGGTCAAAGGATATGAAAAGTGCAGTCCATGCTGTTAAGGGACTTAATGATTTTAATGTCCATCTGTTAAAGGGACTTTAAAGCATTGAAGTTTTGAAACTCTGCCAATTTTAATATGGATGGGAACTTAATAAGGGGAGAAAAGTACCTAGGTGTATGCACAGTCCATGGATCCAACCGGGTTTCTTACCTGTATTATTTTCTCCAGTCTATGTTATTTCTGGTTTATTAAGGGTTTAGTGGCTTTAACAGGATTGAGTTTATTCTTGTTTTAATATATGAGATAATGACAAATAACTTAACACCTTAAAATTTTTAGATAATTTACTCTGTGTTATGTTCTGTTTGCTATGTTTTCTACTCATTCTAACTAGTTGTTGATGGCAGAAAAAGCAATGGCAGAGACAAGTCTAGAAGCAGACATGCTCCGACCAGATATGGAGTTCATAGCCACATTGTATTTGGTAAGCCAAGAATTGAACAAATCTATCTCAACAAGCCAAGAATGATAGATGGATGATTTGATTTCACAGGCTTGTGGGATTCCTTGAGCTGTAGAAAAAATTTCTTATTTATCAATATTGTAATTATATGTAGCCTCTGAATCCTGAAATACCGGCTGAGATTGGTGAAGCTTCCAAAAAGCCTCAAGACTTGGTACTGGAAGCAATCCATTCCACTGTTTTTTCTGGTGCCTTGGCAAAATTCTAATTTAGCTTCAAAATCAACATTAAATAGACTAAATGGTACAATTCTGGAGGAAATTGTTTTGCTATACGTCTTCAAAATTGATGTTTGTGTATAATATATTTTTATTTGTCTGCAGAAAATTTAAAGACTCCTTGTGTTCTTTACCTTTCTTATGAGACTTAAAATTTCATGAAAAATCAGGAAAACTATACTGCTTGGATAGTACTTGCAGCTTCTGGTGTTGACCATGAGGAATTGTTATCAATTGCAGAACCTTAATTTGTGAAATCTACCCAGTGTCATATCCAGAAGGGTGAAAAATTAATGTGAGAATTTAATGTATAAATTATTCTTAAATTCTTTAACATATTATTCATTTTATTAATTAAAAATTAATATATAATTTTTTGTGTTCCTGAAGCTTGTTTATGTTGATGCAGCTTTATATAACTATTTTGGTGTGTGTAGCCACCAAGTAAATATCAGATTTCAATTAACCAAACAACTCTAGACGTGAAGGTTATGGGTAAAGGTAAGTATATTATATAACTTAGTTTTAAAAATGATTTTTGTGTTATCTTTATATATAACTTTTGTGTAAAATTAATTTAATTTTTGTGAAATAACTTTTGTTTTAAAAATTATTTGATTAAATTAATTTAATTTAATCAAATTGTACTGCTGAAGATTGAAGAAGCATATAAATGGAGCCACGTGTGTTAAGTTAGATCTTCTTGCATGATTGGATCATAATTGCTAACACTGTTGTATATACTTCCTATTCTTTGATGACTTTCTGTTGAGGTTGTAGAATGATTTTAATGCGTTGAAAATGGAGGGTTGTTTCTGGCATTAGATTTCATCTCAATTTTTTCTTGAGGCCATTTTCACTTGCTGATAAAAAGCAGATGTAGAGAAGGTGAATTACTCTTCCTTTCCTCACTGGCTAGCATTGGAACAACTTGAAAAATACTTTATTTAAGTAAACATTATATAGAAAATGTTACCTCGTCTCAAATAAGTCTCAAATAAATCCAAGACAACAGAGCTTCGTGTCTGGTAATTAACATCCATTGCTTCCACTATAAATAATTTTCCCGTCACAGTCTCAATCTTATGTCTTCCTCGCTTACTTCAATTCCTAGTCCCAATAACCCCAAAATGTTGGTCAGGAAGACAATGCATCATATACAAGTTGAAGTATCAGAAACAAAATAACTAGAAAACAGCTAGGGAATATCTACCAAACAGCTAGGAAATGGCCTAGCTATTCCGTAGTTGTTTCGCAGCTGTTCAGAATCGAAATAGCTACCGAATAGATAGGGAACTTCTACGAAATAGCTAGGGTATTCCCTAGCAGTTCCCTAGTTCTTCCGTAGCTATTTCAGTTCTGAAGCACTGCTACGGAACAGCAACCTTACTCCAATTTTTGTTAGTTTTGTATAGCTATTTCTTAATTACTTTGTAATATTGCAAAATTTCTGTCATCTAAAGGAATGTATTACATGCTTGGTAGCAGTAGACAATTACTAACATAGAAATCACATCCAAATGCTACTAAGTTTGGGAACTGCATCCAATCCAATAAAAATAAATAAATAGATTACCTCACTTATATATACCTCATGCAAAAATGTAACAAAAACTGAAGGTAACACCTGGACCTATAGAAAGTACACAACGGAAGGCCTAGGTTAGTATCTGTATCTGATTGGAGTTTCCTAATATGCAGATATTGGCGGAGCTTTTTGCATTCTTGACTCTCTAATTTTCCTTGTCTTTCTTTTCTTTTACTGCTTCGGAGGCTATATATTTTTCTTTTATAAGAAAATAAGTTCATTAACAAAGATAAAGATGTACAGAAGTAGAGGATAAGATATCCTCTTCTATAAGAAAGAGGGGGAGGGGGAGGGGGGGGGGGGATACACATCAATAGAGCAAAGCACATCCATCTCAATTTCCAATAAAGAAACCCCTTTAAAATAGTAGCTAGCTCTACATGAGAAACAGAGGATAAGAAGAAATATGTGCTAAAAGCAGAAAGAACATGATACCTCATATTGCTTCTAGGCTTTTGAGCACTAGATCAGGGAATAGCCAAGACAGCTGTGTTCACTGACAAGGGCTGCAACAGTCGCCATAGCAAAGGCTGGAGAGTTTCCTTCACCAAATAGCTGATCCCATGGTCCACTTCCCAAGGACACCACCATCAATTTCAAACATGAAAAATATATAAACTCAGTAGCTAAAAAAATGAAAATCCTATGCACAACTAAGATCCTTTCTTATAAAGTTTTCATTTACAGAAGATAAGTCACCATTAGCTAGAACTAATGATTCATAAATGTTATTATTTGCTATCTAGGTATACTATCTCTATTTAAATCTGTTAGTCAGTTGGAAGAGCTGTGATATTCAGGAGTACAAAAGTAAAATCAAATTTTCATCAAATTTGCATGAGTGTACAAAATATAGCCCATGCCACTTTGGCTAACAGATTGAATTTATTGAGGTCATTATTTTAAATACTTTCTTCAGCAGCATGAATTATTTTCACATATATCCAAAGTGGTAAAATTCATGGTCAAACTGAATGAGCCAAAACAAAGGGGAGGCTGAACCAATGACACTTACTATTATGTAAGCCAAGCTATTGTGCATTTAATAGCTCTTTTAGGTGAGAGTCAGTAGTGTTTGATAGATATATTAAACCAAAATAGAGAACAATTACTCTTCCAAGCTTGGAAGTAGATCCTGTTAAGAACACCTCTTCCACATCTTTAGGAATTTCATCCAGGATGACAGCAGCGGCTAATGTGTTCCCATGAACAACTCAAACTCTAAGGTTTGAGTGTTTGTGCACAAAAAATTTTCCACCCCCATTTAGTGCTTCACTCTGTCCACAGACCACAGTGAATATGAAGAATTGCAAACAATCAATTGATAAACCAATTCTGAAATTGGTAACATTAAATTGACCAATTATGGAATAAAGTAAACTAATGTTAATTGCACATTCCTTATGAAGCACTAGAAAACACCATGAAGCTTGCTATAATTCTTTTAGAATTAACAAAATTCTGTATAAAAAAAACCTGTGCAAGTGCAGCCTTTGTACGGTGCTTCACGTGATTGAGCATCCTTGACCTAAATTTTACAAAATAAAGTTGCAAAATTTCAGAAACTTTCTTTACAAATGTTTGATTTCCATATATCTCAAGTCAGTGGACTTATCGGCAATGTAATCCCAAAATATCCAGAGAAACATTATCATCCTGATAGAAACAGGTTCAGAATATAAATATTAGGGTTTCTAATTGAAGAAGATTGAATAAGAAAGAAGAAGGAAGAACACAAAAAGAATACTTATTAAAAAGAACCCTAGAGAGAGTAAGTAGTATTCACCTATATGAAAAAAGAAAAAGAAAGAAAGAAAGAAAGAAAAGCATGAAATGAGAAGGAGTGGAAGGGTGTCGTCTCTAAATAAACCTGATGCAGCAAGCCCAGACGAGGAAGAGGGGACGACGCTTCTTTGGCCGAAAACAGAGATAGCGCTATGAGCAGAGACTGGGAGCAAGGAGAGCAGGAAGAACAAGAGTCACTGGTATGGCGGAGAAGGGGGACGACGCTGCCGCTGCCGCGGTGGCGATTGCGAACGACGAACGGGGGAAGGGAGATGGCCAGCGTAATGCGAACGGAGAGGGGAAAAAATGGAGAGTCAATAAAATTGAAGCAAGCAAAATCCCTAACACTTTATTTTTAGTATTCTTAAACTACTCTAAATCGGGTGAGAACACATCCAATGTAATAAGTTTAGTTTAATGAAATTAAATTTATATATTTTAATCCGAGTTTCTAAATCGGCTCCTCAAACAATAACTTCTTTGTTTTTTAATTAAAGAATACATAAAGGCTAAAGTTAGATTGGAATAAGTGGTATGTTTCCTGCTAAATCATTTTGAAAATATAAAATGAATTTTAAATGAGATACATGTGTATTGCAAATAAGAATATCAACAGTTGGACGGGACGTATACTACTCACATCCATACCCGCTAAAATTAACAAATACTTATGCGAGTAGCGGGTATTCACGAATAACCATTCATATTTAAAAATTTAAAATTTATAATAAAAAAAAAAAAATCATATAATATATCATAATATTATATAATATATATTTTTTTCATAAATTAAATTAATTGAACAGATCACACGGGTGCTCAAAACCAATACCATTAGAGAGTTTAAATACAAGACCAAAACTTAAAATTATAAAAAAAAACCAAGACCAAAAGCTTGAGTAACCACAGCTAACCAAACTCAGGGACATTGAGACACTAGAGAAACAATTCAATTTAAAACCACCAAGATTAAGAGGGATCAACGAGCAACTAAGCATTTGCAATCCATATCCTATAGAAGCAAACCTCACGTGATGCTGTAGAAGGAGATTGGATAGTCCATCAAATTAGATTAGTTGTAAAAGTATAGGGATTGCACGCAAAACCACCATATGGCAATAGGCAAACCAGAATGAATAGATAAGACACCAAGATCGAATTTGGAAAAAGAGGATTCCTCTTCTAGCGAACAACACCCAGAATAGTAACTCCAATTAACACACCGAGCATACAAAAGACTCGCATATATAAAATCCAAGCGACAGCAAGAATAGTAACAAATACTCATCCACAAACGCACAAACTTCAAGATCCTAATCTAGAGGTAATACAAACAGAAAGTTCTGCTGACCATGAAAAAAAAAATATAATGAAAATGGAAATCTTTAGCTTTAATCTATTTCCAAGAACGTAATTAAATAAGTAATAACAGATTCGAAGGGGATAAAAACTTATTTTAAAAAATCGCCTCATTCCTGGTCAGCCATAAACTCCAAAGAACAATTAGCCAAATGACAAACCACCTATACAGCACTTTGGAACTACAATTGGGTAAACCCAGAAACTGTTCAAAGTGCAATTATAAATGTGTTATGAAGAACAAAATTAAACTCACACAATTCCAAACAAAGCATCCACACCCTATACGCCGAGAGGTTTCCACCCCTTGATCACACCACATACACCCAGCACCAGAGATTTGGATAATATGCCTCTTTACTAAATTATCCCTTGTTGGAATTCTATCCAATAGAACCCTCCAAGCAAAACAAGAGACCTTTGAAGGTACTAGTGTACACCAGAGAAACTTAAGCAGCAGTATCTTTGCAAAAATATTAGAGTTAACAATGAGTTGATAAGCTGATTTAACTGAATAAGAGCCTTCTAGATTCGCTTTCCACAGTCAAGAATCTTCATTCCTCTCATGAACATGAACCTCAGATAGGTCTACCAAGAGCAAAGATAGTAGTGCCAACTCCAATTGTAATAGTTGTCTTCTCCAACCCCAATTCCACACAACATCAGTCTCACTTCTATCAAAGATATTAGCAACCAAAATCTCCTTGTTCAAAGTAATAGAAAATAACCTCCTATATCGCTCATAGAAAGGGCTAGGAGTACACCAGGGGTCTCTCCAAAAGGAGGTACACCTCCCATTCCCCCACTACTTTAACACATGAATTGGAGAACCACACAGCAAAGATATTATCACCCATATCAATACTCCACAAATCTGACCACCACCTAGAACCACCAGCCCTCCCACCCTCCTTTATCACAACAGGCTCGCCATAGATAGAAGTTAGAACCTTATTCCAAAAACTACCCCTCTCTACTAATAAACGTCATCTCCACTTTCCTAATAGAGCTAAATTAAAAGCACTTAAATCCTTTCATCCCAACTCCTCATTTTGTTTAGGTTTACAGATATCCTCCCAGGCAACCCACACTAATTTCTTATGTTCATCATCCCCACCCCAAAGCAAATTTCTAAATAAAGTTTCAAGATGAGAAATGATACCTTTAGGAGCCTTGAAAAAAGAAAGATAGTAGATCGGGATGGCATTCAAAACAGACTTCAAGAGAACAAGTCTTCCGCCAAAGGACAACAATTTACCCTTCCACCTAGAAAGCCTTTTTCTCCACCTTCTGAACAACAGGCAACCACGTCTTCAGCCTATGAGGATTCGCACCAATAGGTAACCCCAAGTACGAACAACGGAAAGACCCAACTTTACAATTCAAAAACTCGGCCATGTATTCCAACCATACCAAATCGGCATAGACTCCCATGAGCTTACTTTTATGAAAATTAACCTTTAAGCCTGAAACCAACTCAAACACCTGTAAAACCACTTTGATAGCCCACACATTATGCAAAGAAGCCTCACCCACAAAGAAAGTATCATCAACATATTGTAAATGTGAAACTAATACACCATCTTGGCCAGCACTATACCAAGTATATATCCTCTCCTGCACTGCTTTCACCATCAGAGAATTCAACCCTTCTGCTACAATTAGGAATAGAAAAGGAGCCAGAGGATCTCATTGCCTCAACCCTCGGCCAACCCCAAAATCAAAGGAAGGACTGCCATTTACCAGAACTGAAACTCTAGCGGTATTCAAGCACTCTGCTACCCAATGCCTCCATATCACCGGGAATCCCATTCTCTCCATCACAAAATATAGGAATTTCCAGTTAACAGAATCGTACGCCTTTTCAAAATCAACCTTAAAAATTAGACAAGGTTGTTTCCTTCGCTTTGACTCCTCCATAATTTTATTAGCAACCACCACACTATCAAATATTTGTCTACCCCTCAGAATTGCAGTTTGACAATCAGAGATTACCTTACCAATGACTTGTCGCAATCTATTGGCCAAAAGCTTAGCCAACACCTTGTACATACACCCAATTAAAGAAATAGGGTGATACTCCTCCACTTTGATAGGATTATCAACCTTAGGCACAAGTACAATAAAAGAATTATTAGAGTCTTTGACAAGTTTACCATTAGAATGGAATTCATGAACGAAAGCCAGAAAATCATATTTCACTAAATCCCAGAAATCTTTGATAAAAGTAAAATTAAATCCATCAGGCCCAGGGCTTTTAGAGTCGTCACAATCCCACACGACACACTTAACCTCCTCCTCAGAGAAAGATAGAATTAAACTTGCAGCTTCCTCCTGATTTAAAGATTTAAACTCTGAACCCACAAGACAAGGCCTAACATTAGAGCTATCATGAAAGTGCCCCTCAAAGAAGTCTTTGACGCCCTCCGTAAGAGCGTTTGGAGAAATATATGTTACATTAGCCACCTTCAAGCTGAGTATGAAAAAACTTGGTATTTGCATCCCCTGCTTTTAACCATGACAAATGAGCTTTCTGAAACAACAAGTTATCTTTCAAGGATATGAAGTGACACATTTTTGCTTCCACTCAATCCTCTGTTGAACTTCTTCCACCTGAAGCGGGAACTCTTCACTCTTAAGATCTAGCTCACTTACCTTGTCACTAGCCTCTTTAATTTTGCCATCCAGCTCACCAAAAGACTCCTTATTCCACCTCCGTAAGCTATTTTTTAATTGTTTAAGCTTTTTCTTCAGAACAAACGCAGCCCTCCCATGCACAATAATTTGTCTCCACTGTGTTGTAACAAACTCAGTAAATCTAGCATCCCCCTCCAACAATCCAATACTCTGAAAGGTTTCAGACCCCAATTAACAACTTCATTTTTCAGCAAGATAGGACAATGATCTGAGACACCTCTGTTTAGACCTCACTGTGAAGTATGTGGCCATTTAGACATCCAAGAATTTGACAATAGAAATCTGTCCAATCTACTCGGTAGCTGTAGTAGATTGTGACATGTAGCTGTAGTCTGTAGATCAATATTGTGTTAGAATTAGCAAGTGTAAATTAATGTTTAACTATTTTTATGATCATTGCTGTAAATTAACTAGTGGTTATGTTTTAAGTTAGTTATTGATTCACTCTTTGACTGATTAATTGTAATTATACTATAAATAAGAGATCAGTGTGCAGCCCAGAAACACACAGTTTCTATCAAACACTTTGTTTCAACAGTTAGTATCTGTCTTCTAAATGCATTTTGCCTTTGATTATATATGTGCATGGTGCTACATCTGTTTCAGGTTTCATTACTTTGTTGCTTAACTAAAATTTCCTCTGCAATTTTTTTTTAAAATAAAAAAGCTTCTCTGTATATACTCTTACTTAATTGGTAGCAGTAGACAATTGCTAACAAATAGAATAAGAGGGTTTCATATGAAAATCCTAGTAAGTACTTCAATATAAAACATATAAGTCCAGAAGTCTTCAGATTGCTATATCTTACGCCGCGGGAAAATTGAATGCTATTTGAAAGAACTGTTTTTGAAGAATTAAACACCCTTTAATAGAATTAATGTAACTTCCAATAGAACAATTAAATATGAATTCATGGCCCAGGGTCAATTTTTCTGCATGGATCTTTGAAAAAAAATAAAAATCCAAAGAAGTGAATATTCAATTGAATAAACTCAAATTATGGAGCGGACCAATATAATGTATATGGGTTTGGTTGCCCAATGTTTTCAAATATTTGCTTCTTCAATGTGCTGCTACAAAGATTAGTTGCAAAGACAATTTTTTTTGTGCATATATAGTTTGTATAATAATTTATTATATTATGTAGGTTTAAATAATAAAGTTTTGGCGACAAAACCTTTCTCTCCATTGTGGAAGCTTTATAACACCAGTTTTGATAACAAAGATATGTATATGCAATTGGAAAGAAAGTGAAGACTAATTATATAAGAATCCTAAATCAGAAATTTTCACTGTGGCGAAATACAATATTAATTTATGGACCTACTAACCTGATATTGACAGCTTAATATTATGGTTACTTGCTAAGGTAATTATGTGCACTTGCATAAACAACTTTGAATTGTTAGGCATCTTAAGTAATGTAGTGATTATCCTTTCCTGTCAGGACATAGATGATAAAGATAGATATTATGATTGTAGCCCTGTTCATGCATATCAAGGCCTGCACTCAAGATTTTATTTATTTTGGGGTTATATGTAGATTTTCTTTATACTTGGAGAATTGGTATTATCTTCTAATAAATAATTTCTGCAGTTTAAATGGTTGTACTTGTATCATGAATATCTACAGTGGAGTTATATAGTTCTCATAGTTAAGTTTTCTCTCTTTTGGACTTGAAATCCCATGAACATTTGTGTCCCATTTGTTGAGGTGATGTGTGCTATTCTAAAGCTCAAAGCTGAATGTTTGCGGTTTTCCTGTGCAACCTTTACCTATGTGCATGGTTGGCATTGCTTACTGCTATTAGCTTCCTGAAACGCACCGTTTTACTAATTTTTTTTATTTTTAAAAAAAGAGAGAGCAAGCTTTTCAAATACGATGAACCTTATTAATTTCCCAAAACCCATTTCTTCTTCTCCGTGCGTTCCTCGTCTCCGTTCTTCTTCTCCTCCTTCTCCTTGACATGATGTTTCATTTTCCCCCCATTCCCTTACACTCATTGAAAGGTATTGAAACCCATAATTTCTACTCATTTCCTTTTTCTTTCTGAAACTAAGTTTGGTAATTTTTTTGGGGTTAGGAATAGTGCTCTGAGGAAGGAGGAGAGTACCTACACAGTAAAGGTTGTTCGTTTCGGCTCTCTAAGGTAAACCCACAACTCGTAAATAGGCTATTGGTATATGTTAACTTTAGGTAGAATTATTTTTAGAGCTTTGGGTACTAGTTTTAGGGATTTTATGGTTACCCATAAATAGGTAGAGCTTCGAATAAATTTCTAAATGTTGGAACTATTTGTTGGTGCTCAGATCTGTTGATTTCTACCTCGCACAATATTCCTGAAGTTGTTGGGAAACAGTTTGGTTGACTCTCCGTAGTTGTGAGTGGTTTAACGGTCATCGTGGCCTATTTTAATATTTTTTATAATTACTATTTTAATTTATCTTGTTCTATTTTAATGTTCTTTACTTAATAAATTTGGGAAACATACTCTTTTATTGATTTTATTCTCTATGAAATTTATTTCAAAGGTTGAAAGCTTTATAAATAAAATTGATTATGTTTGATGAAATTGGAGATTGAATTTTGGAAGAGACTTTGAGAAAATAGAATAAATTTGATATTTATATTATTGGGATCCATGTTAGAACCCCGTATGTCGTTAGCGGATGATAACGGCCTAGGTGCACCTAGTTGTATGATTCCGGGAGGAGAGGGCTATCCGTTAGATGGAGCCACCACTCTATGGAGAGGGCTATCAACGAGATGGAGCTGCCCCCGGTGATATGATATGATAGAATATGGTATGCTATGATATGACATTAAGACATGATATGATTCCGGGAGGAGAGGGCTATCCGTTAGATGGAGCCGCCACTCTGTGGTGAGGGCTATCAACGAGATGAAGCTGCTCCCAATGACATGATATGATTCCGGGAGGAGAGGGCTATCCGTTAGATGGAGCCGCCCCAAGAGAGAGGCCACTCTTGGAGGAGAGGGCTATCAGCGAGATGTAGCTTCCCCCGATGATATTGAGATATGGACATGGTTCTGGAGAGGAGAGGGCTATCCGCTAGATGGAGCCGCCCCATGGGAAAGGCCACCCTTCGGAGGAGAGGGCTATCAGCGAGATGGAGCCGCCTCTCGGTTCTATCATGAGTGATCCCTGTTGTATTTACATTTCATATGATTTGTGTTTTACTCAATTAATTTCATTTCAGATTTACTTATTAAATTTATACATGATAAATTTATATTGCTTCGGAAATGAAAAACTTATCTCTTGGATATTGGAAACAAGTTATTTTAGATTGTGGGATTTATCAAACTCATGTGTTTAGCAAGTTTTATGTTGAGAAATAAACTTTATACTGTCAATTGTTTCTATCGAACAACTCGTGGGTTGGTATGTTTCCCTTCTAGTTCATGGTGGTTGTTAGGCCCTCACTAAGTCTTTGTGACTTACCCCTTTTTATTGTTTTTCATCCAGATTCCCAGGCAGCTGAGTAGCAGGCTGCTGGCATACTCATTTGTTCAAGTTCTTCTGTTATTTCATTTTGGTAGGCCTCCTTTGTGTTGGTGACAATTTGATGTTATTTTGGGACTTTATGTATATTCTGGAGCTATAGGGAGTTTAGTCATTGTTTTATATTGGAATGTATATTTTGATGTTGATTGGATAAATGTTGTGGTATTGGAAACTCTGGCTGGTGGTAATTGTGATAACAGGGTTTTCTGTAAATTTTGGGATGTCCAAAATATAGGGGAGACTCTGTCAAAATTTCTGTAAAATCCTTAAAATATGTTTATATTGGAAAATCATTTGTCAAGTATTGTACTATTGTTTTAGGCTTGTCAGGCTAAGGATATTAGCCTGTGCGCCGATCACGGCCTTGGATTTGGGTCGTGACACTTCCAGCCTTTGTTTATAAAATACGATAATGGTTTATCATCTTTGTTGGTCTATTTTGCAGGTTTCCTTTGGTATTTGTTGGAGATAGTTTGGATTCAACATTGTACTTATAGAAAGAAACTATTCTTTGCATGCATAGATGTTCCTAGAAAGTAAGAGTTTGCAAGTTCCTTACAGGTTGGGAAGATGGAGTTGCAGGAATTGCTTTTTACTCACTTTCTGCCTTTGCTCACTCACATTCCCTTCCCTTTACTATGGTTAGATATTTATAGCAGCTAGTAAGATTAAATTTATATGGAAAGCAGTGTGTGATATGTTGTTTTCTTTCCTATTTTCCTTGTTCTATAATTTATCCTTTTGTAACTATTAGTTGAATTAGTATTTCTTCATGAGATTTCCTTGTACTAGATTGTTGAAACTATTAGTTGCAACTCATTTTACATTTTTAAATACAAAAGAAAAAAAAGACATATCTAAAAAAATTTGAAGGAAGAGTTACATAGTTTTATCTTTACACGTTCATAACTCATGCAAAAGTATTGTTTTGATTATTTCAATATTTAGTACTTGTTCAATATTACTGAATTGATTAATAATGTAAAACAAAAATAAAAATGGTTAATTGAAAGATTTGATAGTTCGTAACTGTTGAGAACTGAGAATGTAACAAACAAACAAGTGAATAATGTTATGCTCCCACTAGAAAGAAAGCAATGGGGCCAGCATTTTCCCCTCTAATCCAAACTATTTTTATTTGTTTGACCAAATCATATATACATATCAACAGAATTAATTAATTATTATCTTTTCTCTTTGTTCTTTGTTAAAACATAAACAAAATCATACAGCCATCGACAATGAGTTTAATATCTTTTCTCTTTGTTCTTTTGTCAAAATCATATAGCCTTTTATTTTTTATTTTTTTTCTAATCATGAGACTTGAAAAGACCGAGACGTTTTTTCTTTCAATTATAGATAAATTATCCAAAGGCTGATCTTAGTGGGTTGATTAAGACTTTTATATGAACAATGCAATTGATCGCGAATAAAAAATGACACGAATCACATGAATATACACGTGTCTTTTGGTTATTTTTCTTTTATTAAAAGACATATATACTAATTAAAATATAAAAAAATGGTTAAGTTGTCTTTAGCTCAAAACAAGCCATCTCATTCTTATATTAGTTCCATTGTTATTTATATGTTCACTTGAGAGAATAAAATTTATTCCTATTTATGTGTCCACCTATAAGTTTAAGGTAATATTAAATTTATTTTTTCAATGATACCCTTTACACTAATTCTCAATTATTCCGTCAAAAAAAATCCCAATTAAAAATAAATGCTCCACTATTAAGAATGGATAATGTAAAAGAATTAAATGGTATAATAAGAGATTTAAAAATTATTTTTATGAATACAAAAATATTAATTGTATTTATTAATCTATATTTTTTAAAATGGATAATTAAATAAAAATGAATGTAATGTAATTTTAAGACAAGAAATTTCGTGTAAAAAAACACTTTTTACTTTTATTTATTTATTTTAAAGTTATGTTGGTTAGTGGACATGATATTTAGAAGTGACATTTATGGTTTATATTTAGTTTTTAAAAGTATTGGTATGTATAAACTATTTCATATGACAATCATTTTACACTTTATCCTTTCATAACGGTTATTAATTAGTGTAATGAAATTATTGATGTGATATGTTAACTATATAAGTGTTAGAGTAAATACTACATACATTTGAGTAAATAGATAATTTGATTTCTAAAAGAGAATTTTATGCATCTTTAGTCCTTGAAAGTACTAGTGTGTACAAAGTAATCTCTAAATATATTCACTTCTCATGTTTCCATTCTTCCATTATTGATGGTTAATCAAGTGTAACAAAATCATCGATGTGACATCAGTTAAATGTCACACACATTGCTCTACTTTATACATAGGTAGGAGTTTAGTCGTGATTAGGGCCGGCAAAGTAATCCATATATATGTCCATTAACCATTCAGTCCATCCATGAAAAATTTAATCCAATCCATCCAATTTTTTTTTTTTAAATATAATCTGGATAGGATTGAATGGACAGGTTGAATTAAATGAATGGATCACAATCCATCCCTTTTAAAAAAAATATCCAATGGATCACTTTAATGAAATCTAATTGACCCGGTGCAAGTTAATCCTTTGCTCTCCAGCTTTCTTAATTTCTTCTTCACTCTCACCTTTTCAACTTTCCGACGTAAGAGTCCTGTTCGTAGTCTAATTTGTGTTTAGTAGGATTAGCAATACAATGGATCACTTTAAAAAAAATATAAAAAGGGATTTGGTTATTGAAACGTTGATAACATGAATGAACTCATCAATTACAAGTACATATAGAAATTATGCTTGTAAAAAAATTTAAAGTGAATATTTATTAAATAAATAATTAAGAAATGTATTTACCTTAAAAGTTTTAAAATTAAAATCATGATTAAGTTTAAATAAATATATTTTGATTTATTAATTTGAAAAAATTTTCATCTGTTAATTATATTTTAGAAATATTTATTATTTTTAAATTTCAGTGATTTTATAAAATTAAAAAAAAAGGTTAAAACGTGTTTTTTTTAAATTTTTTTATGGGAACTAAGAAAAAGACCAATAGTAATCAAGAACAATTGACAAAAGACACGCTGAACTTTTCAAAGCAGGTTTATAAAGTTAAAAATTAAACCCATCTGTAAGTCTTTTTGTTAATTTTGTTTTACTTTAGTTTACTCATGATATTAAAGTACGACTCAGTTTACTCATGACTTTAGTTTATTATCTTATTTTTTTCTTACATGAATTCAGTAGTAAAAAAATCATATATAAAGAATTTATTCTCAAAATTAATTTGACTTTTACGCCAAGCTTTTAATTTTAATTGAGAAGAGAGACAAATAGAAGGGAGAGAGGAGAGGGAGAGGGAGAGGAGAGAGAAAATGAGAAAAAAAATCTTAATAAAAAAGTTATTGAGGGAAATTATTTTTTAGAGAGGAGAAATATTTTAGAAGAGTAATAAAAAATAATTTTATGGATGGATTGGATATCCATCCATAAAATATATGTTAACGGATGGATTGGATGAATTTTTATTTAATGGGTTACAGATGGATTGAATTTTTATAATATATTTTTAACGGATTATAAATGAATTAATGGATCATTTCAATCCATCCATTATAAATCCTTATCCAAATCCATCCAATCCATTCATTTGCCACCCATAATCATGATACTACTTTAATTAAGTTAGAGACTCATCATCAATTACTCTATTGACAAGTGAACCTAAAGTATTCTAGGATCTTGAAAATAACAAATAGAAAGTTATAATAGAAAATACAAGAAAGTGTAATAAAAAAGTTGAATAAATAATTAAAGGATTATGGGAAATTTGATATCTAAAATATAATTTCTACTAATATTAATGAAGTCATTACAAAAATTAAATTTACATAAGATTACTTTTAAAACTCACATCAGCAACAAATTTATTATGCTTCAAATTGATATACCAATAGGTGATAGTGATCTTTAGTTTTTAATGGAAACAAACAAATCATAAGTGGTTAGCATAGAATTACTTTAATGTATATTCCATGATATGATCTTCCATTTTAATTTAGAATTAATTAGATTTTATAAGTATCAGCCAATTTACTTAAAATAACTATAAAATGGTGGGAAATTACTCTTCCTTTCCTCACTAGCATTGGAACAACTTGAAGAATACTTTATTTAAGTACACATTACATAGAAAATGTTACCCCCTCTCAAACATTTTATTGGGTTCTTTTTGAACAGAAGGGGGATTTGCAATCTGATAATAAACTTGTAACCCTTGAGCCGATTGATAAACTTGACTCTACAGCTGTTGGGCTGATGCTCAGTTTATATCTGACAAATGACAACTTCAGCAAGATAAATATATTACTAAAACTATTGTTGGGTTATGCTGGGGGATCAAAGATTGTCAGTCAGTTCATTATCAGTTTGACTAAAATTGGTATATCTCTTCTGTAAAATTGATCATACCTCTTTCTGTGATATCTTTTATGGAAGTTCCATTTTCACCTTAAGTTTATCTTTTTTTTTTTCCAGGAGAAATCAGTAAAGCAGAATCATTCAACCATCAATTTATTAAGCTTGGTTGCAGGATGGAAGAAGCCACTATTGCTTCTTTAATCAGCCATTACGGCAAACAACATATGATGAAACAAGCTGAAGATATCTTTGCAGAATATATAAATTCTTCTACATCTAAGAAACTGCTGTATAACTCTATGATTGATGCATATGCCAAATGTGGCAAACAAGAGAAAGCATATTTGCTATACAAGCAAGCGACGGAGGAAGGATGTGATTTAGGTGTTGTTGGAATTAGCATCGTTGTAAATGCTTTGACCAGTGGAGGTATGGCTTTTGTAGAGTAGAGTCTGATTCATATATCAATCTACCACATGCAGCGCCCTGTCCTCTCATATAATTCTACCAATAAGATGGAATATGTTAGAACAACTTCTGACTTATTGTCTTTCACAAACTATAACTTATTTGGTATGGAAAGAACTGCACGATACTGTGGAGTGTGGATGTTTTACATAGGATTGGGTTCGGATAAGAACATTGATCCCAAGTTTGTTAAATCTAAATGTTTTATCTTTAGGTGCTTAACTGATTATGTCGTGCTTCTTATATGCCTTTCATAGCTATAGCTGAAGTTTGTGCAGTTTCCTGGATTCCACGACATACTCTGTAGATTCCTGAGCTTATCATTCAAGTCCTTGGAAATATATCTACCAAGGTTATACTAACTTTAAGTCTTTGCTCTCCTAGAAGGTAGATAATGGTTCTCATGTAAACTTTTGGGAGGTTCATGGGTCTGGATATTGCTCTCTTAATTTGGCTTTCCCACGTCTTTTTCTTTGCTCTTCCTTATACAATTGTCCCATCCACAATTTCTATAGTGTATAATTCCTTGGAATTTTCATTTTCTGTAATAGAGTGTCCTACGAGTTCTCCTTTGGGTCTTTTTTTTTCCTTTTTATTTCAAGTCCAGATAAAAGGATTTGGTCTCTTAATCCTTTTGGGTGTTTTGGTGCAAATTTTTCTTTCAATTGCTAACTCATGGAAGTCCAAAGCTCCATCTATGGTGAAGTCCTTTATTTAGACAGCTATGCATAATAGAATTAGTACCAGTGACATGTTGCAAGTTCCTGCTTGATATGTGTCATTTGTGCTGCTAGCTCAGTTTGTTTTTAGAGAAAAAACAATAGGACCATGAAAAGTAATTAAATAGGACCATGAAAAAACAATAAATGTTTTTAGATTAGTGCACTTTGTCTTATAAATAGGACCATGAAAATTTTCAAATTTTATCTTATAAATATGATCCTATCATTAAAATTTTATCTTATATTAAAAAAAGTAATTAAATAGGAGGGAGTAAGTTGCAGAGTACCTAAATTTGATGCTATCATTACCTGACAACACAGGCTGAGATTGTGGGAAGAGCTCCCGGGTTCGATCCCCAATAAAAACACACTCTTAGGGAGGGGTGGGGTCTGGAACCTTCCGAACATCTGATCTATGGATTCAGATTCATACATCTTGAACATCTCATATTGATGCACCAACATGTTGATTTTAGACTGTTTCACATTATCGGTTCCGTCATGAGCTGTAGCCAGAGTGTTCCAGATATCCTTAGCAGAGGAGCAACCATGCACCTTCTCATATTCAGATTTGCTCAAAGAACAAATCAAGTAGAGCCTTTGCATTGAGTTGTACACGCGCCTTTTGATCACCCATCCATTTTGACTTCTGAATGGGCACACCATTGTTGGTAGGAGTATAATCACCATCGGTAACTACATCCCAAAGATCTATGTTGCTGCTTTCAATGAAGAGCTTCATACGATCTCTCCAGTAATGATAATCAGAATCGTTAAAGGCAGGGGGCCTGGAAATGGAGGCACCTTCCGCGATGTAATGAGAGTTTCTTGTACAGGTTTCCATTTGGATCTTTACCCTCAGCACTTGTAAGATGCTCAACCCGAGGTTGAGCTCTGATACCAACTGTTAGAACCACAGGAAGCACTAGAAGTGGGGGTTGAATAGTGTTTTAAAATTCTTTGCAAATTTTTCTGAAAACCTTTTAACAAGAAAACTGATTTGTAAATGTTTAAGCAACCTTCCGAAACTGGGAGTTCAGCAACTTGCTGATGCAACTCAGAAGGTTGAATAAAAGCCTTTTGAAATGTTTTCGCGTGAAGAAAAGATTGTTTTCTGCTTGGATTAATAAAACAACATTTCTAAAACCCTCATTGGTTAGTTAAAACAGAATATAAAGAGTTAAGGGTTGAGAGAACTTGACCACATAAATTTATCCTGGTTCACCCACTGACTCAGTGAGCTACGTCCAGTCCCAGGGCAACACTCCACTGGATTTTCCACTATCTAATCAGATACAAGTATTCTTTGGACCTAACCTCTTCAGGCTAAAAACTACCCAAGTATTCTTTGAACACACAGTCTCTCCAGGCTAAAAACCCAAGTATTCTTTGAACACAACCTCTTCAGGCTAACAACCCAAGTATTCTTTGAACACGGCCTCTTCAGGCTAACAACCCAAGTATTCTTTGAACACAACCTCTTCAGGCTAACCCAGTAAAAACTGTTTTGAAAGAAAATAATCAAACTCTCAAACTACACAAGTTTAGAGCTCGAACTGAGAAACTTGTACAAATAACTGAGTATTCTTTGAACCCAGCCTCTTCAGGCTAAAAACTACCCAAGTATTCTTTGAACACACAGCCTCTCCAGGCTAAAAACCCAAGTATTCTTTGAACACAGCCTCTTCAGGCTAACAACCCAAGTATTCTTTGAACACAACCTCTTCAGGCTAACCCAGTAAAAACTGTTTTGAAAGAAAATGCTCAAACTCTCAAACTACACAAGTTTAGAGCTCGAACTGAGAAACTTGTACAAATAACTGAGTAAGACTCATGATATAGAAATGTTGTACAATGAAGAAATAATGAAACAGGTGAAAATGAAATTTTTGCAGCGTTTCAGCAAGTCGATTTCTCTGTGTTTCTTGCATGAAGTCTGGTATTTATAGAGAGAAAAGCTTCCGTCCATTGATCTTCAATCGATGTCCCGTTGAGAGATAACATTTAATGCAAATGCTACCGTTGTCACACATAGCCTGAACCCTCAGCAGTAGCAGGTAATAGAGTCAGCTGCCCAGGCTTCACTTTTTCTGAGCAGCGTGTACTTTACTACAGGTTTTGCCTTTTTAGTTGACTTGAGTCTTCAAAGAGAATAGCAGAGAATATTATATTGAAGACAAACAGGCGTTAGTACGTCATCTCACAACTTCAGAAGGTTCCCCACCTTCAGCAGGTTGTGTTCTCTCAGCAGGTTTCTTTACTTCGGAAGGTTTCACTTATTTCAGAGGATAGGATTTCTTCAATTGACACCTCCTGAAATACTGAACAAATGCCTTCAGCAGAAACTGTTCTTTCCGATAGCCAAATTTGTTATCCATTAAAACTTGAGTTTATGAGACTTAAAACATTATTAGCCTTTTAATAACATTTTGAGACTCAACATTTTTTTTCTTTTTTATTTCAAGTCCAGATAAAAGGATTTGGTCTCTTGATCCTTTTGGGTGTTTTGGTGCAATTTTTTCTTTCAATTGCTAACTCATGGAAGTCCAAAGCTCCACCTATGGTGAAGTCCTTTATTTAGACAGATATGCATAATAGAATTAGTACCAGTGACATGTTGCAAGTTCTTGCTTGATATGTGTCATTTGTGCTGCTAGCTCAGTCTGTTCTGCATCTTTTTTTATGCACTGTTCTGTAACTGTTTCTTTATGGAATTCATTGTCTCGCATCTTCGGAGAGTGCTGGGTGTGTCCTAGGACCTTGAAGTCTTGAACCAGTAGAGAATGTTTGGGTGTACCCTAGGTCCATGGGCCAATTTGATGGTCAGTTTTGCTGGTTTTGGTAGAAGTAAAAAAGCCAAAATTTTGTGGCATGCTGTCTATGTTACTCTTTGGTGCATATGGTTGGAGCAAATTTTTGTATCTTCAAGGCGAGGTCAATGAGTGAGAAACATTTTTAGGATAGGATTAGGTGTTTGGCTTCTACTTGGTGTAAGGCTTATGGTTTTTTAGAGGGGTTTCCTTACAGATATATATGTTTAGGGACTGGGTAGCTTTGCCCCATCGATGGTTTTCAAATCTCTTTTGGTGGAACTTTCCTTTTTTTAGGTGGATCTCTTATCCTCCAATCTCTCTATAATCTTATTCTTTTATCAAAGAATCAAGAATGTCTTCTTTTATCCCAACAAAAAAATTGTTGTTGCCCCCTCCCCCTTCAATTTAAGTCGTGTTTGCATATTTAAATGGCTTCTTTTCAACTATTCCTGCAGTAATCTAATTGTTTCAAAAGATTAAGTGGAATGCTACCCTGCTATCATATCTGGTACATTAGAATTAAATTTTATTGTGAAGTGTCTGTTTTATTAGCAAAGAATTGTTTTAAAAACCCAAAATGCTCTATGAGTTACAGAAAATGGGGAAGTTCCAAGAACATCATTTGTTCCTTGTTGCTTGTCTTTTCAGCATGCAGTTAATTTAGCATTCTCTTGATAGTTTTAAGCCTAAGTCTTTTTCAGGAAGACCTCATGAGGTTGAGAATATTATCTGCAGGAGTCTTGAAGAAAACTTGGAACTTGATACTGTGGCTTACAATACCTTTATCAAATCCATGCTTGAAGCAAGTTGATATCAAACATCCTTCATGCATAGTAAAGATAAAATGAAGCAGCAAGCTTGCTAATACAGTTTGTTCTGTGTTGTTTGTAGGCAAATTTAATTTTGCATCTAGTATTTTTGAGCGCATGTGTTCCTCTAGTGTTGCTCCGTCAATTCAAGCATATAACATGATGATAAGGTGATGATTTTGATAAGCTGTCTTTCACTAATAGAAGTTTTCATATCTATTCTTTTTGTTATTATTTTTCAAACCAATCGTTAAACCGCTGATGCAGTGTCTATGGACAAGATAAAAAGTTGGACAGAGCTGTTGAGATGTTCAACAAAGCTCGCTCATTGGATGTCCCTTTGGATGAGAAAGCATACATGAATTTGATTGGTTATTATGGGAAAGCTGGTACTTACCTTAACTGAGATGGAATTTTGATAATTATGGATGCAATCTTGTATTTGAGAGTTCCATCGTACCTGGATTTCATGAAGCAGAAAAACTTTTCCTGGACATGCAGAGACAAGATTGTTTGCCTGACTCTTTCATGTATCTTTCTCTTGTCCAAGCATATACAGAGAGCCTAAATTACTCTAAAGCTGAGGAAACCATACATGCTATGCAGAGCAAAGGCATTCCACTATCATGCGCCCATTTTAACGTAATACTCTCTGCACTTACAAAAGCTGGGCTGATTGATGAGGCCAATAGGGTTTATGAGGAACTATCAACTTTTGGTTTAATTCCTGATCTCATATGTCACCGAACAATGATGAGAGGTTACCTGAAATATGGATGTGTGGAGGAAGGAATCAACTTTTCGAAAGCATATCCAAGTCAATAAAAGGAGACAGGTTCATCATGAGTGCAGCTGTGCACTTCTACAAATCTGCAGGGAAGGAAAGCTAAGCTAAAGAAATATTAAGTTCAATGAAAAACATGAGGATCCCATTTCTTACTAAACTTGAAGTTGGATCAGCAAAGAGAGTGAAAGCTTCTTGAGATATAAACTGCTTCAGAGAAGCAGGTGTGCTTGAGAAGTAATATGATGATGGGAAAGGGTTGATTAAGACTATGAAGTATGCACATGATCTAATCAACCTGATAATGATGATGGTTGCATATATGTTTGCTGGCAGTGGTGGTTGCAATCATGGTTCAGAATGTACTTCTGTTAATGACGAGGATCCCATCCATGTTGCTGCATTGTATCTGAGACAAATAAATCTGTATGTGCCAAAAAAGGTCCCTATACCCAATACCACCTTATTAAAGGAAGCCGAACAAAGGATAAACATGCACTACTATAAAAAAAATCTGCAATACAGGTAGGTGATTGTAGTGTTAGTGAGGGCACTTGTGAACACTTAGTTGTTTGGCCCCAGCTTTGTCTCCCACAATTTTGCTAGGCTGAACCATAACAGATACAAGATTTTCCCCCATATTTGAGTATTCACTATGCTTCAAATAATGTAAATAACATGTGCCGCCTCCAACAAGAATACACAAATTATTTCGATAGTGATGTGCTTTTATTTTTCCACTTCACCTCATTCCGTTGCATTGCCCTAAATTATGGGATTACAGATGCAGTAATAACTACAAAGTTGCTAGGGAATATCTACCGAACAGCTGGGAAATACCCTAGCTATTCCGTAGTTGTTTCGTAGCTGTTCAGAATCGCAATAGCTACAGAACAGCTAGAGAATTTCTACGGATCAGCTAGGGAGTTTCCTAGCAATTCCCTAGCTGTTCCGTAGCTATTTCAGTTCTGAACAACTGCAGAGCAGCAAGGGAATATCTACGGAACAACCACCTTTGCCCAATTTTTGTTAGTTTTGTCTAGCTATTTCTTAATTATTTTGTAAAATTGCAAAATTTCTGTCATCAAAAGGAATACAGGATAACACCACATTACATGCTTGGTAGTAGTAGACAATTACTAACATAGAAATCACATCCAAATGCTACTAAGTTTAGGAACTGCAAAAATGTAACAAAAATTGAAGATAACTCCTAGACCTATAGAAAGTGCACAAAGAAAGGCCTAGGTTAGTATCTGTATCTGATTGGAGTATCCTAATATGCAGATATTGGTGGAGCCTTGTTTGCATTCTTGACTCTATAATTTTCCTTGTCTTTCTTTTCTTTCACTGTTTTGGAGGCTATATCTTTCTTTTATAAGAAAATAAGTTCATTAACAAAGATAAAGATGTACAGAAGTAGAGGATAAGATATCCTCTTCTATAAGAAAGAGATACACATCAATAGAGCAAAGCACATCCATCTCAATTTCCAGTAACATGAAAATAGTAGCTAGCTCTACATGAAACAAAGTATAAGAAATATGTGCTAAAAGCTGATCCCATGGTCCACTTCCCAAGGACACCACTATATATTTCAAACATGAAAAATATATAAACTCAGTAGCTTAAAAAAATGAAAATCCTATGCACAACTAAGATCCTTTCTTATAAAGTTTTCATTTACAGAAGATAAGTCACCATTAGCTAGAACTAATGATTCATAAATGTGTTATCTAGGTATATTATCTAGGTATACTATCTCTAGTTAAATCTATTAGTCAGTTGGAAGAGCTGTGATATTCAGGAGTACAAAAGTAAAATCAAATTTTCATCAAATTTGCATTAGTGTACAAAATATAGCCCTTGCCACTTTGGCTAACAGATTGAATTTATTGAGTTCATTATTTTAAATACTTTCTTCAGCAGCATGAATTATTTTCACATATATCCAAAGTGGTAAAATTCATGGTCATACTGAATGAGCCAAAACAAAGGGGAGACTGAACCAATGACACTTACTATTATGTAAGCCAAGGTATTGTGCATTTAATAGCTCTTTTAGGTGAGAAACAGTAGTGTTTGATAGATATATTAAACCAAAAGAATATCATAACCTTCATAAGTGAAAATGCCTGCTAGACACAGTGAAGGGAATAACATGCATGAATTTATACTCCAAAATCACCCTTCTTTGCTTAGTTTGTGGCAGTTGTAAATAATGAATTCTACTTTGAACTTGATGCTATTTTAATGAAGAAATTATTGATTTTTACAGATGAGGAGTTAAAGTACAAGTTGAAGCATCAAGATAACAATGAGTAGGGACAGGAGCAGTGTAGAGTAAGTTTCAAAGGATAACCAATCAGAGGAATTAGTTATTTTCTCCTGCGCTAGGCGCAGGTTTGCCTATTTGCTACTGTTTCCTGCGCTGAGCGCAGGCTGAGCGCAGGACTCGTAAACCTAGCATTTTAATGAGCCTTCAGACAGTTTTTCATACACACGGAGTTTTTGGGGAAGAACAGAGACCATTCTGGAGCGAGGGAAAGAAGACAACAGAGCTGGAAGGCTTCGCTGTATTTTTTCATCTTAATTCTTTGGGTTGTAAGTGCTACCATGAGTAGCTAAATTCTCATTTAGGATTGAACATAGTTGATTCAAACCCCAATTGTATTTTGGAGCTTTGATATTTAGGAATCATTGTCTTACCAATATTGGTGTTTTTATTCTTTACTTAATGCTTAATTCTATTTATCCAATGGAATTATGATGTTGATTTCTTGAATTAGCTGGGAAGCACTTCTTTAAATCCGAATTGGGTAAAAACACTCAATAGGTTGAATCACTAGGGATAGGGTTCAATTTATTGATAGCTTTTAACAATTGTTCTTAATGCTAGGAAATTCGTTAAATATCCGAGGGATCGATGTTTAAGAGATTGTTCTAAGAATTTCATACTTGGGGGATCAATGTGAATGAAATTTATTTGTGCTTCAATATTGATAATTACAAATTCCTATATATTATTAGTTTTCTAAAATACAAGAAGGCTGCGATAGACGAAGTTCAATCCCAGTTCTTCCAACTGCATTCTTTTAAACAATTTACTCTTTGCCATAAATTCTTTTGATGCATTATTTCCTTTTATTTATCACATAATAATTCAACATTATTCAATTCTACTCACTTAGTAAGATTGACCTCTAAGAAATTATTTTGAACCGTTCCTCGTGGGTACGGAAACCCCTACTCTTAAACTATTATACTATAGCGATATTGGTACGCTTGCCAAGATCTCAACAAGTATTTTTGGCGCCATTGCCGGGGAACGGTGTTTCAATTTAAATTCTTAGTTCATCTTATTGAGTTGTAACTATTTTTGTTTTTTTTTTGTTTTTTTTTCAATTAATTTTTTCATATTCCTCTCTTCTTTGCTAATTCT
Source organism: Sesbania bispinosa (assembly GCA_026901365.1). Lineage (NCBI taxonomy): Eukaryota > Viridiplantae > Streptophyta > Magnoliopsida > Fabales > Fabaceae > Sesbania > Sesbania bispinosa. The sequence goes on along the minus strand of QLOH01000007.1, from coordinate 1,942,934 downwards.
TACCATAGTTTCTGTGATTTATGCTCTTACGAGGTCAGGTGCCAGAAGACCAACTGGAGTTTGATCCTGAGATTAAAAAGACATCCAGAAGGAACCAAAGCAAAAACAAGAAAAAGCAAGGACAACCTACAGGAGACAATTCCAACACTCTCAAATCACCCATCCAAAGTTAGATTAAAGCTGAAGATATGGCTGAGGAGCGACAAAATCCCCCTCCGCCAAGAAGGACATTAGGAGATTATGCTATGCAACAAGGCCCAAGACACTTCTCAAGCATAGTTATACCAGCCACTACAAAGTCTTTAGAGATGAAGCCAATATTCCTTAGTCTAATCAGTGCTCATCAATTCACGAGAATGGATCATGAGGATCCATATATTCATCTTTCAACTTTCTATGAATTGATTGGTACTATGAGTTTTGAAGAAGGTGATTTAGAAGTTGTATACTTACGTTTGTTTCCTTTCTCTTTGATAGGTAAAGCTAATGAATGATTGAAGTCACACCCAAATCAGAGTCTGACCAGTTGGGATAATGCTGAAGAAAAGTTTTTGAATAGATTTTCCCACCATCTCGCTACATCAAGGCCAAGTCAGACATTTCTACATTTAGGCAGGGACCAGAAGAGCCATTTTGTGAAGCTTGGGAAAGATTCAATTCCCTGCTGAGGAGGTGTCCTAACCACGGATTTGAAGACATTGCTCAACTCAACATCTTTTGCAACAATCTCAGGCCTGATACCAAGATGATACTGGATGCAGCAGCGAGTGGCACAATGATGTTTGTGGATGCAGAGCAAGCTACTAGGATTATTGAAGCATTAGCATCAACTGATCAGCAAGCTCAACATGGAAGACAACCAGTGTAGAGGAAGGGAGTGATAGAACTGAATACTTTAGACACAATCTTGGCTCAGAACAAGATTCTCACCCAACAAATAGAGGCACTCACGAAGCATATGTCTAAGCTTCCTCAGCAGTTGCATGCAGTTCAGTCAAATCCTGGTCAGACACAACAATTGACTTGTGATTTTTGCGGAGGTGACCATCCAAATGGTCACTGCTCTTATCAAGGCATTCAGGAAGAGCAGGTTAATTACATGGCAACTCAAGGAAGACCAAGCAATTTCTCCAACAACAAAAATTTCTCATAAGGTTGGAGGAATAATTAGAACCAGAATTTTGGGTGGAAGCAAGACACAAGGTGTAACATCCCAAGATTAGAACCTAAAAGAGTATAGTGAAAGTCTTAAGTTATGGATTCGATCAGGAGAAGAAGAAGAAGAAGAAGAAAGTTGGGAGGGAGCGCACTTCAGCACCCTCTAAGTGCGCTTCAACACACTTTGGGGGCTGCAGCACACTCTGAGGGCTTCGGCACACTTGAGTGCGCTTCAGCGCACGCCATGTTGAGGGAATTGGGGTCTCGGTTAGCAGTGCGCTTTAGCACACTCTGGGGGCTGCAGCACACTCAGAGGGCGTTTCAGCGCACACCTTCACTTTAAGTGGGGTGGTCTCTGTCTTAGGCGCGCCTCAGCGCACCCTGTTCCTGTCCCAGCGCGCGTCCTATTTGAAGGGATGGAGCCCCTGACTTAGGGCGCTACAGCGCGCCATCCCTTTGTCCCAGCGCATTTGCGCTCCAGCCTCCTGGAGCCTGTGCGCTCCAGCGCCCCAGCACACACTTAAGTGCGTGGCTTTTAAGCCTTGCGCGATTCTCTCCCCTCATTTTCCTTCTTCTTCTTCTTCGTGGAGTTAGAGAGAGGTCAGAGAGTTTAGAGAGAGAAAGAGGTTAGGGTTAAGAAAGGAAGAAAGATTTGAAGTCATCTCCACCATTCTTAAGCTTGGGATCACCTCCACCTTCCTCCTCTACCTCCATTTTCTCCTCCTCCTCCTCCATTGTTCTCCATTTGAGGTGAGTGTGGTTTCACTCACTTTCTCTTGGTTTTTCTCTTATGCAAGCTCCCCCTTCTTTCTTCCTTTTCTATTATTGATGATTATGTTTAGATTATGCAAAATCTAGGGTTGATTGTTATGTTTATATGAATATATGATTTTGGCTCAAACCCTAGGTTAGGGGATTTGGGGATTTTTGGTGAAATTGACCATTGTGATGTTGTACCCTTGAAATGTGTTCATTTATGCATACTCTCATGTTCATGGAATTATTATCATGATGTATGTTCCAACGGACACTTATTCTTGAATTGAGAAATTAGGACGTTACATTTTGGTATCAGAGCAGTTCCGTCCAATTGGACTGTGGTTAGGTTAGTTGCCCGTAACTTACTATAATTCCACCGTGCCTCATGCTCAGTTTAGGGACTGATCACCCCTCTGTTGGGTGTGTTGTACACGGAATTATGGTTAGTAACGTAAATAGGGTGCCTTGTTGAGGGAAATGGGGACACTTTCCTGACAAGGTTAGAGCCACCTACGTGAAGGTTGAAGGGAGAGTGACATAGGTCCATTCCCAAGAGTAGGACTTTCGCCTTAGAAACCCTATAGATGTCAATTTAGTTCCTAGAGGTGTTAAGGTACCCTTAGAAAGGAAGGTAGAGAAGAGGTTTTGAGGAAGGGTGAGTAGTTGGTTCTGGAAGGTTTAGAAGTAGGAGGTAGAGGTAAGAGGAAATGCTAGAGAGAATGATGGGTGGGCTTCCTAGTAGGTTAGGGGAGTGTAAGCTACGTGTGAGTAAACTCGAGCGATGTAATGTGATTGAACAATAATAATGCATACCTGTACTTGAATGATTGTTTGACATGCATGTTGGTTGTGTCCCCTGAATGACTGCATGTTCCATGCCCTTGGTGAGGAATCATGACATGGTTATGAGTAGGATGTTTGCATGACTTGTTGATTGTTTGACTTGCTTGGAAGGTCTTGTAGGTAAGGGGAAGTGGTAACATTTTACAGAAAGGGTTGAAGAGTTTTAAAATTTGAGAATTTTGAATTTGGATTTCATGCTTAGTGGACTAGGGGTTATGGTAGGTAGAAGTTAGAATGAAAGTGTGGGACTCATGGGAGTATGGGAAGTTGATGTCATTAGTGATAGAGGGTAATCCTAGCTTTTGGTTAAGTTATTCTATGGGTTAGGTGTGATCCTAAAGGAAAATAGAGGGAAGAAATTAAGATCTCTAAACCCCCGTCAGTGTATGTTCATGTTGATAGTTGTTGTTATCTCAACCTTAACCTCCTTAGTGATCGTTTTTGTCCTTCTATAGGTCCGGTTAAATGCTACACCAAGTGATACATGCTTTTAACCCAATGTTGGTGAGATTGTATAAGTCTTTCATTTGGTTTTAGTGTGCAAGTGGTAAGCCAATCCTTTATTCCCTAAGTTACTAGGCTAATGCTCCTAAACCCCCAATGGGATATTGGAGGTAACCCCGACCCTTGTAAACACATGTTAAGCATCTAATCATTTAGTGCGTGATTGTTACGTGGCTTATTGGAGGAATTTCCTAATTTAGGAACTAAGTGAGAATTTGATATACCTTATCAACCCATGGCCCTATAGCTATCATATCCCACTTTAGAGCCCTATGACTGTTAAGCCTCTGAGTCTACCACCATGCGGTTCACGTTTGGGTTCTGTTTAGGCATTGTCATCTAGCTAGAACCTCTTGACCAGTTCCGTTTGAGCTAAAGGATAAACACCAAAATTTGAGGGGAGTAAGTAGCAGTGGAGACTTGGATGGTTGAGGGCATCTTGTAGGTTACAATCACGGTTGGTTCTTTCTAGTTTAGGCCTATTTGGGTTGTGGATATCTAAGGAATAAGGTTCTTGAAGTTAACCAAGTGTTCTAGGGTTATGTGTTAGTGCTCGGGTAATGATCCTTTCTAAGTCATTCGTGGCGAAGTTAAGTCTAAGGATTAGGCTCATTAGTCTCCCTCTTGTTGTGTCCTTAGGGTAGGAACCTTGATCTCTATGATCCATGGAAGAAGAAAATCTTGCGAAATCTGGAATTGTTACTCAGTGTATATCTCCTAGGAGGATTGATGGTTCATGTTTAGTTAATGTTTTGGTTAAGGAATAGTGCTAAGCTTAGTGTACTGAGTTCAATGCGAAGTGTCGAACCTTCTCATTCCTTGTCCCGTACCTTGAGGGCTTCTGTTATCCACCTAGGTTTGGGTGTGGGCCCAGGCCACCAAGGCAATTGAATATCCCTTCAATTTCTGCGGTTGTCAGCTCTAGACAGTAGAGGTTGATGTCATGGTATAGAGTTTGAGTCTGAACTCAGCCCCTAGTTGGAGTGTGAGAAGATCATGTTTGTTATACTTGTGCACATGATGGAGTGATAGGTACAAGCAGACCTACACACTGTCATGTTATGGTGTTTGAGGTTGTTTTCCTGGATGGACTACCAGAGGTTGTCCATTCCAAATCAGATGTGTGTCAGAGGAGTACCATGTGGGTGCAACTCTGTATTCTGTTGTTGAGGTCTGTATGATTCTGTTTTTGAAACCCTGGAGTGAAATAAAGTCGATTAGAGGATCATGTTTCAGGCCAACTTGCTTTCAAGGGTTACTTGTAGTTTCATGTGATAGACTTGAACCTCGAGGGAGTTAAGGAAGGGCCAAGTCCTTAAGGGGGTAGCCTGACAGAAGGAGACTTGGGGATCCGCAGCTTGTTTGACCAAATAGTTGAGTTACCCTAGAATGGGGAGATCAGAGGTAGGCAGAGTATCGGTTGTAGGTAGGGTGTGGGGGTTAGGCCTAACCCGACCCTTTGAACCAGAGTGCGCAGAAGAAGCTTGCACCCATTCATCTTTTGATATTAGGATACCTCGGGCTAGATAAAAGGCCAGGAAGGAGTGAATTTATTAAGGGGTGACCCGTAGTTGTCTGGAATCTGTGCTAAGGTAGTCATGGGGTGGATTAGAATTCTTTTGGAACCCTACGGGTAGAGGTCAGATTGTACAATGACACAACTTGCAGGTGTAGTAACTTAGGGTGGAGGGACCATAATGGTTTACTTTTAGGTGACAAGAACGTTGTGGGGAAATTAAGGGTCAGGTTAGGAACTTGAATGCAGAGTTGAAAAGCGAAGAGAGAGGTTAGGATAGGGATGTAGCGAGTCAAACTTGGAACGGGACTAAGGGGAGCAATGGGAGCCGGAATTGAAATAGAAGACAGAAGAGGCAAGATTAGGAGATCAACCAACCCTTAGAGCCTTCGAGCCACCTTGAGGAATAGAGGTATTAGTGATCGAATGAAAAGTTTGGGAAAATTCCAAGTACACAAACATAGATAAGAATGGGAGTGTGACCCTGCGTTAGGATAATCAGAGCAAATTTTGAGGACAAAATTTATTTAAGGGGGGTAGAATTTTAACATCCCAAGATTAGAACCTAAAAGGGTATAGTGAAAGTCTTCAGTTATGGATTCGATCAGGAGAAGAAGAAGAAAGTTGGGAGGGAGTGCGCTTCAGCACCCCCTGGGGGCTGCAGTACACTCTGAGGGCTTCAACACACTTGAGTGCGCTTCAGCGCACGCCATGTTGAAGGAATTGGAGTCTTGGTTAGCAGTGCGCTTCAACACACTTTAGGAGTTGTAGCACACTTTGGGGGCTGTAGCACACTCAAAGGGCGCTTCAGCGCACACCTCCACTTTAAGTGGGGTGGCCTCTGTCCTGGGCGCACCTCGGCGCACCCTATTCCTGTCCCAGCGCACGTCCTATTTGAAGGGATGGAGCCCCTAACTTAGGGTGCTACAGCGCGCCATCCCTTTGTCCCAGCGCATTTCCGTTGCAGCCTCCTGGAGCCTGTGCGCTCCAACGCCCTTTTGGTGCGCCCCAGGGCACACTTAAGTGTGTGGCTTTTAAGCCTTGCGCGATTCTCTCCCCCTCATTTTCCTTCTTCTTATTCTTCTTCGTGGAGTTAGAGAGAGGTCAGAGAGTTTAGAGAGAGAAAAGGGTTAGGGTTAAGAAAGGAAGAAAGATTTGAAGTCATCTCCACCATTCTCAAGCTTGGGATCACCTCCACCTTCCTCCTCTACCTCCATTTTCTCCTCCTCCTCCTCCATTGTTCTCCATTTGAGGTGAGTGTGGTCTCACTCACTTTCTCTTGGTTTTTCTCTTATGCATGCTCCCCCTTCTTTCTTCCCTTTCTATTATTGATGATTATGTTTAGATTATGCAAAATCTAGGGTTGATTGTTAGGTTTATATGAATATATGATTTTGGCTCAAACCCTAGGTTAGGGGATTTGGGGATTTTTTGTGAAATTGACGATTGTGATGTTGTACCCTTGAAATGTGTTCATTTATGCATACTCTCATGTTCATGGAATTATTATCATGTTGTATGTTCCCAATTACACTTATTTTGAAAGGAAGGAATTGGGTCTTATGACCTCATGTTTTGAAATAATGAAATTTGGGTCTTGGGACCTCATATTTTGAAAGAAGAGGACTTGGGTCTTTGGACCTTATGTAAAAAGAGGGGTCTTCGGACCAATGAGGGGTCTTCGGACCAAAGAGGTACAAGAGAGGTAATCACATTTACTCCTAGGCCAAGGGGTAAATGGGATTCCTCCATTAAAAATTAATTTCATGCATTGCATCCTTGTTTGACTAATTAAAACTTAATGAGGGTGGCCTTGGACGATGGTCCTGGGTCACATGGCCGAGCGCTCAAAAGAGGTAACAGTGAAAAGACACATGGGTGTAGGTTACACACTCGATTGCTCCTTGAGGGAGATTTTGATTGAATTACGTGGCATGACTTATATGACTGAATATCTGTTGCATGATCATCATTGCACTTATAATTGCCATCACGAATGTTTTCCTGAGTTGATTTAGCCTTGCTCATCAATGTGCCTGCTGTATTGCCTCCCCACACCACACACACTATTATCACCCTCACTGGGACGCAGTCTCACCCCTCGCTGTGGGGAATTATCTTCAGCTGTGCAGGAAAGCATTTCTTAGCATTGGAGGACGATTCGGAGTCTCGAGGCGGATCCTCCCGCCTCCCCAATTGCCAATTGCCTTAGGACGCTTAGATTTAATAAAATTATGTAATGCTTAAGAATTGTGTATATATGTATATGCTTATAGTTTATTGGACTGTATTATTTTAAAAGAATGATGTGACTGTGTTGTTTGGCCACGGAGGCCTCTTATTACTGAATGGATTAGTGCTTCTGTTATCATGAACTGTATTGGTGTTTTGCTGGTTTTCAGGTGGATCTGGAAATTGGGAAACGTCCAGTTTTCAGGGGAGACACTACCGGATTTCCGGCAGGAGTTTTATGAACCTTTAACACGCCAAGTGTGGGTTCCTCCCTGTCTTTCTTAAGGGAATGTTTTAGAATTGTGTTATTGAATGTTGAGGTAGCCTAAGCATACGTTGGACTGTTTAGGCAAATTGTGCTTGTGTGCCGATACACGAAATGGCGTGAAATAATTTAAAAAATTCGGAGTAGTGTTTCCAACGGACACTTATTCTTGAATTGAGAAATTAGGACGTTACACAGGGTCCTCTAATAGGCAACCTCCTTATCAGCAACAACAACAACATTATCCTCCGGTACATGACAAAATATCAAAACTAAAGGATACACTAGAGAAGTTCATGCAATCTTCTATTTCCAATCACAAAAATACTGAAGCCTGCCAGGAGCCGGGTGTGGGCATAGTTCATCCATGTGTCCTTTTCTTGCTTAGAAGCCTGCGAGGAGCCGTTCCTTGTTCGTTCCTCTTTGCACCGACGATCACTCCCCGCCCTCATCAGCCTCCCCGGCTCTCACAGAGGATACACTGGAGAAGTTCATGCAATCTTCTATTTCCAATCACAAAAATACTGAAGCTGCAATCAAGAACTTGGAGACTCAAGTGGGGCAATTGGCCAAGCAACTTTCTGAATAGCAAGCAGGCCAATTTTCAGCCAACACTCAGACTAATCCCAAGGAGCATTGCAACTCAATCACTATCAGAAGTGGTAAAATTGTAGGAAGAGGGATTGGTGATAACCTTGATGTAGAAGAGGAAGTTCTAGAGGAGAAAGAAAAGGAGAGTAATGAAGAGAAAAATAAGAGTGAGGGAGAAGAGGAACAAAAAAAAATAGTGAGTCTGTAAATATATAGAAAAACAAAGAAAAAGATAAAGAAGGTGAAAATAGAAGGAGTGAGAAAAGGAGGGTGAGGGGTGAGTCACAGATACCTCAGCTGAAGAATCTGAATACCTTAAGAATCCCTCAAAGAAAGACAAGGAAAGGCAGTTTGCGAGATTCAGGGATATCTTCAAGCAGTTGCAGATTAATATTCCTTTTATGGAAGCTATGGAGAAGATGCCAGTTTATGCAAAATTTATGAAAGAGCTCCTAACCAAGAAAAGAAGGTTTACTGATGAGACAGTGGAGCTGGAGGCAGGATGTAGTGCGATAATTCAGAAATCACTGCCTCAGAAATCTAAAGATCCTGGAAGCTTCACTATCCCAGTCACAATTGGGACACTACCGGTGGATAAGGCACTACTTGATTTAGGTGCCAACATTAATTTGATGCCTTTGTTCATGCTAAAGAGGATTGGAGATCTAAAAGTAAAGCCTACAAGGATGACACTACAGCTAACTGACAGATCTATGAAGTATCCATATGGGGTAGCAGAGGATGTTCTGGTTAAGGTGGACAAGTTCATGTTCCCGGTTGATTTTGTAGTGATGGATATAGAGGAAGATGTTGAAGTTCCTCTTATACTGGGAAGACCTTTCGTGAAGACTGCTAAGGTCAGCATTGATGTTGAGGATGGGCAACTAAAGGCCAGAGCACAAGATGATGAGGTCACCTTCAACATTTTCGAAACCAATCCACATCAAAAAGGTCAACAAGAGTGCTTTAAGGTAGATTCTACTGAAGGAGTCTGCCACATTGACAGTAGGCCACAACTGCATGAAGTGGAAAGATGGAGAGAAGATCATCAATCCTCTCCCAATCTCAAAAGAAGAGAACTCATGCAATTTGCAATAAGAAACCAAAGAAGAGAAAATTCAAACCTAAAAAGGCAGTGGTGTGGTCAAAGTTCAAGATGAGGACAAGATGGTCAGAGTTAAACCTTGTCAAAGATGTAAAGGAAGCAATAGGATCTTGGAGTTTGCTGTTCAGAGGAATTAAGAGCGTAGCACCAAGGCTCACCATGAAACTTCAATTTCGACCTCCATATGGAAATAGACGTCAAGCTATATGACGTTAAACGAACGCTTCCTGGGAGGCAACCCAGTGTTTTAGTTGTTATTTTTGCAGTTTACATTTTCATTTTGTTTGTGGTTGTATATATTCTGTGTTAGTTAGGTTTGTATGTGGTTTAGTTGAAGAATTAAGGTAAATTGGGTTGAGTGAGTGAGTGTGAGCAAGAACATGGTAAAAATCGGAGACAGCAGAAAATTGACTAAGTGTTGGAGACAATAGGTCTCTGTTCCCTGCGCTTCACTTGTGCTAAGGGCAGGAAAAGTGCAGGAAATACAATTTGTCTCTGTTCCCTGCACTTCACCTGCGCTAAGCGCAGGAAATACAATTTGTTTTTTTCTGTTGTGCTTCACCTTCGCTGAGCACAGGAAAAGCGCAGAAATGCTCAAAAACTCTCTGTTTGCTGCGCTAAGTGTAGGCTAAGCGCAGCTACACACTAAATTGCAAAAAAGGTACCTGCGCTCCACCTGCGCTAAGCGCAGGTGCGCGTTTCAATTTAAATTCAAATTTTGGACAAGGGAAGGGTCACTTTACCCATTCCCCTGTTTTTCCAGAGTTTTTGGAGCGTGATTTCTCTGCAAGTGATACCCTTCTTTTTCCCTTTTCGCCATTAAAACCTCTTCTTTTCCTAGTTAGGTTGTTGTATAAGATATGTTTTTGTGTTTTTCTTTCAATTTCACCGTTTAAATTCCTCTATTTTCGTGTTTTGCATGATTGAACCTTAGGATAGCCAACTTAGGTGTAATGTTGCAGAGCTTTAGGATTATTCATTGATATGACACTTGGTGGTAATGTGGCTGAGTTTTTTTTTATGTTGTTGGTATGATGTCTGATATGGTTCAGTGTAGGATACTCTATTTATGCTCTAATGATTGAGTTACCCACTCCTAAATTGTTTCGAGCTATTGTTTGAATGATTGCATGCAAAATTATGTTTGACTGAGAATGAAACTACCTGCTGATTGGATAATATGTTTTTGTACATTGTTGGTTTGATTGAAATTGCATTGCAAAATTTTCATACTTACTACTATTGTTGATTGGAATGTGGCAATTCAGTTTAACTTCATTGAACTGATTCTGTGTTACTGTTGAATTTTGCAGATGGTTCGTACCAAAATGACAACAGGTTCTAATCCTTCTAGTTCCAGTATTAATAAAGGGAAGAGGGCAAGGTCTGACAGTTCTAGGCCCGACCCTCCGTTTGATGCATTAAGATTCAAGGATGCACAGCCTCAGGATAAATATAGTTGTATCAAAAACTGTAACTTCATTGTGGAAAGGAGAGTAGAACTCAAGGCTGAGGAGTTCGAAGAGTTTAACCTGGAGATTTCCAGGAGGAGAACGGAGGATAGTAGCTGAATTAGATCGATTTTATGATCCAAAGCTTGTTTGGGAGTTTTACTCCAATGCTGCGGGCGAGGCGGGTGGCATAGCTGATAAGAGGTCCTATGTGAGGGGAAGATGGGTAGCCTACGATCGTGATACGATCAACGACTTTTTGGGCAGCCCATTTCCCGATGATGAGGACGACCTGCCATGCCAGTACCATCAGTTGATGAGAGAGATTGGGAGCTATAGGAATGAAGAGCTGGATACGAGGACTGCTCAGTACCTCTGTTTGCCTGGGTGTATGTATGAAGTTAATCAGTATGGGGAGGCGGCCAAAATTTTGAGGAAGGACTTGCGAAGCATCTCTTAGATGTGGACAGTCCTGTTGTTGGCCAATTTCAGGCCTAACAACCATGTTTCTGATGTCACCATTGAGACGACGCACCTCGTCTATTGCATTCTCTCTGTTGCGGATGTTGACATAGCAACAGTAATGTCTCAGAAACTTCATTAATTCTTCAGGACAGCAGTGGAGCGACGCTGCGATCGCTCCAAATTTTGTTTGGGGTTCCCAGCTCTCATTACAGCACTATGCAGGTACCAGGGGGTTGAGGTGAACCCTACAACTCCTATCAAGGCACCTATCAACAAGAGGTATATTGAGATTTATTGTCTCCCACCTGAGGAGCTGGGGCAACCTCAAGAACCCCAAGACGACCACCTTTCTCCACCACCAGCTGACATGCCACACCACATCTTCATGGCGCACTTGTGTCAACAGAACATAGCTATTCATAGAGGAATGCTTCACCTCCAGGACTTTTTATACCATAATGTGAGAGGACCACACCCAGGCATGCCACCGAAGCAGTTTCAAACATATCTGCAGTGGCCCGGGGACAATCCTATCTTTCCGGGGGGTGGAGCAGCAGTAGCAGCTGGAGCTGGATCAGCACATGATGAGGAGACACATGATGAGGAGGATGATTAATTTGTTTTAACGGTGTTTTTCTTTCTTTTTTTTCTTTTATTTGATAATTCTGTACTTTGTTTAACACGTCAGTGATATCAGTAATATGCATTATGGATCTTAGGATTATATTCTTTATTTCAGTTAAGTTAGGACTTAGGAATTAGAAAATAAGGAATTGAGTGAAAGGAATTCAAATCAATGTCTCAAGTTTTGTACAACTAAGCGGACTGAATTAAGAGGAGAAAAAGGAATTAAGTGGTTGAATTCATAATCAATTAGGATTAGGATTTTGTGAGGAAAATTAATTAAGGTAGTTAATTGTGCATTAGGTGATTTACTCAAGGAAAACAGCCATAAAGCCAGTGAGTTTGTGAGTCCATAAACACTTTGAGAGTTTTTTACTGTGATTGCCAGTTGATATTGCCTGAGTTTTTGGTTTTATTACTGCACATGAAAAGCATGGAGATGATTAAGGAAACTTATTAAAAATTGAAATTACTCAATGCCAAATAGCCAATATGTATATGATTATACCTGCTTTGATAACCCTTTTGAGCTTAAATTTTTTCTTGAATTTTGCACCTTAACCTTATTGTTAATCATGATCCTTTCCCTTTACACACTTAGGGATAGAGAGCATAGGTGCATTTCATTCAATAAGATTAGGTATTGGTTGGTTGAATGTTTGTGAAAAAGGAAACATTGAGTAATGTAATTCACTTCTTAAAAAAAACTGCATATGTATAAAGGAGTGAATTACCAAGAAAAAAGGGGCAAAAGTCTGTATTGAGGTATTAGAAACCAAGAATGAAGTGGTGAATTGGAAGTGAGTTGAGAAAATTGTTTATAATGTAGTTATGCTCTCTTTTTCTGAAAGTTGTGTTTCTTGTTATATCCTGAAAAACCATGATTCTTAGAAACCAGGCCTCATTACAACCTAGGAAAAACCTTAAGATCCATGCTAATTGTGTGCTTGTATATTAATTGAAAATGATTGGCAATTTCGATTATTCAATTTCAGTGGAAAAGTTGAGGGAAACACTCACCTGTGAGGATTGAGAGAATTTTCCTTGATTTTAACCATTTGTTGTCACAATTGCTTTTCTTGAAAGATTGAATGTACTTTGATCCTGTTTTATTTGATGTTGGAAACACCAGTTAGTTCTGATTTTAAATCTGAAGTTTGGAAAGTGAATGTTGTTTGGCAAGAGACATTGAGAATGAATTCCAGTCAATCAATTTCATAGTTAGGAATTATGAATAACTGTTTGTACTTAATTACCTTGCTTGAGGGCAAACAAGAAGCTAAGTTGGGGGGAGTTGATAAGTGCTAAGATTTAGTAGATTTCTGTATAAATAAAGCACTTGTGAGTAATAATTGCGTGAATTTATACTCCAAACTTACCCTTCTTTGCTTAGTTTGTGGCAGTTGTAAATAATGAATTCTAATTTGAACTTGATGCTATTTTAATGAAGAAATTGTTGATTTTTACAGATGAGGAGTTAAAGTACAAGTTGAAGCATCAAGAGAACAGTGAGCAGAGACAGGAGAAGTGTAGAGCAAGTTTCAAAGGATAACCAATCAAAGGAAAGAAGACAACAGAGCCGTCAGACAGTTTTTCATACACACGAAGTTTTTGGGGAAGAATAGAGACCATTCTGGAGCGAGGGAAAGAAGACAACAGAGCTGGAAGGCTTCGCTGTATTTTTTCATCTTAATTTTGTGGGTTGTAAGTGCTACCATGAGTAGCTAAATTCTCATTTAGGATTGAATGTAGTCGATTTAAACCACAATTGTATTTTGGAGCTTTGATATTTAGGAATCATTGTCTTACCAATATTGGTGTTTTTATTCTTTACTTAATACTTAATTCTATTTATCCAATGGAATTATGATGTTGATTTCTTGAATTAGCTGGGAAGCACTTCTTTAAATCCGATTTGGGTAAAAACACTCAATAGGTTGAATCACTAGGGATAGGGTTCAATTTATTGATAGCTTTTAACAACTGTTCTTAATGCTAGGCAATTTGTTAAATATCCGAGGGATCGGTGTTTAAGAGATTGTTCTAAGAATTTCATAATTGAGGGATCAATGTGAATGAAATTTATTTGTGCTTCAATATTGATAATTACAAATTCCTAGATATTATTGGTTATCTAAAATACAAGAAGGGTGCGATAGACGAAGTTCAATCCTAGTTCTTCCAACTGCATTCTTTTCAACAATTTACTCTTTGCCATAAATTCTTTTGCTGCATTATTTCCTTTTATTTATCACATAATAATTCAACATTATTCAATTCTACTCACTTAGTAAGACTGACCTCTAAGAAGTTATTTTGAACCGTTACTCGTGGGTACGACAACCCCTACTCTTAAACTATTATACTATTGCGATATTGGTACACTTGCCAAGATCTCAACACATGCTAAACCATGTTTCTCACTTTCCTCCAAACATGTGTTTTAATTTATCGATCAACCCACATTTTATACTTGCTCAAACCAAGTTTTTACCAAATCAAAGCAGTTTAATTTGGTGTTTACGAACTAGAGTTTGAGTCAATATGGTTTTTTTTAACGTAATTTTACGGTAATTTGAATTTACATAAAATATGATTTTATGTTTGTATATTATTTGTTGCAAATGAGATTTTAGGAAATTGAATGTTATTTAATTTGGATGATTTGAATTGAAATAAAGTTTAGAGTTGTAATTACTAAAAAGTATTTGATATTTATTGTTGTCTAAACAATAAAATATGCATTGTAAATTTCAAATCTTTATATGATGTTCATTGTAAATTTCTAAATTTTACTTTTATGGTAATTTATTTAATAAAAATTAAAATATATGCATTATATTTTTACCATAGAAATAAAATGTATAGCTCTATACAAAGCTTAGAAATAAGATGAAATAGGAAACAAAAGTATTATGTAAAAAATATAAGTTATAATGAACACAAAGAAGTGAAAGACATGTTGTATTAGTTTCAATTTCATGGTGGAAACATGAAATATTGATCTGTATAGCTATGGGGTGGTATTATGACATACTTGTCAGTATAGTTATGACATGTAGCACCCACACAAAATGGGTAAACTTAGAATTTAAAAACTGGGAAAGCTTACTTGGATGTGAGTTTACTTGGATTCATATTGTTAACTGGATCCACGTTGAAAGCATGGAACTCTAATAAGTGTGTATTTGGTTTCCATCAAAATCACGTTTTAAATATGGATAAAAACCAATGCTACTGAGAGTAGTGTTAGCCCAGATTCACGTTTGAAATGTGGATTCAGTGTAAACCAAACACACTATAACTCGGATGAAACCAAACATGAGAGGAATTGCGATGAACATGAGTTCAAGCTCTTACAATGTAGTGAGCATGAGTTTAGTTTGTATACAAACATAGTTATGTCTAGTCCAATCCAAGATCCAAAATATAAAAACTTGCGGAAGATCATGAAAGCGTTGATAATGGGAATTGCTTTTGGCACCCTTTTTTATTTCACACCCGTCCTTTTTTTACATTTCATTTTCCAAAATACCTCATCTCTTCAACCCAAATCTCTTCCACTCCTCTCCACCACCTACTAGTCTTTCCCACTGTCAACCATCACTTGAACTCCTTCCTTCATTGCCCTTATTTTTTTTCTCTATATTTGTTGCTGCCAAAAAAAGTTTCAAAACCATCTTTTAGATTGATTTCCAAAAAATGGCTTCCGAAAACTTGTTTTCATAAGCTGAATTAAAAAAATGGCTTCTGGTTCTGGAAGCCAACCTTTTAATTTGGCTTCTGTGACCATAACCAATGTAGAGGAAAGAAAAGGGGGCGGTAAAGGAAGGGGTTGAGGTGGTGGTTGACCGTAGGGGGTGGTTGATAATGGAGAAGCGTGGGAGAGATTTGGTTGGAGGGAGGAGAGTATTTTGGGAAATGAAAGAAAAGGGGGAGGGAGTGTGAAAAGCAAAACAGGTGCTAAAAGCAATTCTCGTTGATACTTTGGCATTTGAGCTTGGAAGAGTGTGGGCCTGACTTAAAGTGTATACTCAACTACTTATAGTGGAACCATATGACCCAGAAAATAACCATCAAGTTTTGGCTCATCGATCCAAGCTTACGAAACATTATTCTTATTTTAATGCTTCCAATGCATTTGTCCAAAAAAAGAATTCTTTCAATACCTTGTCTCCCTTCAAAAATAAAAAAAGATGAATCTTCCAACTTTCACACTTCATAACGCATTCACGTGACAAGCATAATGACAACCATGGTCGTTGCAGTCAATGGAATGTTTATCTTTTACCACAAGTTTGGTTAAGTAAAAATTTGAGTGGAGAGAAGAGAAATAGATATTGTGTTTAGTAGAATAGAAATTTGGAAAGAGAGCATTATTCAGGATGTGGGACCCAATTGTTTGTATTTCTCCGCAAAACAGCGGAGAAATACAACAAGAAAGAGATAAATATGTCAGTGGAGGCTTTTTTAGCTCAATACCGGTGTGCAGAGGCCATAAAGTCATATAATCTAATTTTTATATATTATAATTTAATTTTTTTCTTTTTTTATTTTTCTTCTACCAAACAAAAATACTATTTCTCTCCATCCTATTTCATATTTATTTCTTTCATACCAAACAACCTAATTTTTCTCTATTTCCCTTCATCCCATTTCTCTCTTCTTTATTTCTCTCTACCCTATTTCTTTCCACACTACCAAACAAAAACATTAATCCACAAGAAAGTGGGCGATATATATGGATAAGCTTTAATTAGAATGATAAAAATTAATGTTTTGAAAACTTGACCAATAATTGAACTAGTGAATTTACTGATTTACAGTTCAGTGATCCAACCGTGATTGATTTGGGGTCAAACAAGTTATAATTAAATATATATTTTTAATATTATATATAATATTTTAAGTAATAAAATAACACGGAATCATAAAAAATAAGATATATAAAGTTATAAATTAACATAAATTATTGGTAAAATAATAAATATCTATGTGTAATTTATATATATGTGTCTTTATTGATCTTAAAAATATTTTAAATTTAATAAAAATTAAAAAAAAAAAAGCAAAAGAAAAAGATTTTTTTTGAAAATGACCGATTCAAACCGGTTTTCAACACTAGTTCTTTACTGGTTTTCATCATTGGTTCTTTACCGGTTTTCAACAGTTTTTGACCGGTTCTGAGCTCGGCCGATTTTTAAGGTTCAACGGACAGGTTCCTAATAGGACCGGTATATGTGAAAACTATGAATTCTAAGATCCTATTTGATATGTTATTCAACTATCATACATGTTTACATAAGTTCCTTGCCTTCAAGATTAAAGATTCATTATAGATATCATCAGTTTTCCTAACATGTGCAATGTTGCACAGGTTAATAAATCAAAAGTGAAAAGATTTTATTGAAAATTACAATTATCATAACATTCAATACATTGGTAATATGTAATGTTACATTTTCCAATAAAATCTTTTCACCTTTAATTATTATCATGTGCAACATTCCACAGGTTAGAAGTATATCATATATAAGTTTTAAATATTTACAACACTTAATGCTTTTTATAATTGATTAATCCAACTATTAAATTATGTAATATTATATTAATAATCATGTATACTAAATTTCAAATAATTTAGATATCTATAAATATATAATTTAATTATAGATATTTATTTATATATTAAGTACCAGTTATATTTTAAATTCAAATGGGTGATAAAGTACTAATTATTATATATATATATATATAGTTTTGCGTATAATTAAGTTTGATTTATTTTAAAGTAAAATTTAATTTAACTATTATATTGATAAATTTCATTATATATTTATTACATGTAATTTGAATTTAATAAGTATGTATCGTTACTTGTTAGTCTCAAAAACTTTTACATACTAACATCCAATAATACATTATCACCTTTGTTTAATGAATGTCACATTTCATATATTATTAAATTTAATAAATAATTTAAGAACACATTATAGAATGTATTAAACTCATGTAAATTACTAACTCAAACATATATATAAACACAATTTTTCATATTATATGCTCACATCATATATGATATTTATCTTGTTTTTAGTCTCGGTTTCCTAGAATTTAAATGGTTTGGAGTTATAGTACATAATAAAATAAAATGGTAAAAATAAATTCAACTTATTGAAGGACAATCAGATCAGATTGAAACGAAGATAAAAAAAACGCGAACAACTGAACATGAAAATATTACAATAGCGGATTCAAAAAGGAATAATAATTAGAAAGGAAAGGAGAAATCTTGATGTGAAGATTGAAAATTAACATGTCTCACGGTTCGGATTAAGAGAAACAAATTGAAGGAGCTCCACATCACGTTCAAACCTAGCCATATCTTCCTCTTCCATACTCACAACCGCTTCAATCTCATTCCCATCTCTTGTATCCATCAAAACTATCCCACCTACTAGTTGTCACCCATATCGGTTTTCCCCACCCAAAATCCGCTTCATACATTGGGAACCTGCACCAACTCGCATAAATAAACAAACTTTGCTTCTCATCCTTACAAGGTTCCGGAGCTGAATGACAAGTCCTTATTATTCCCTCCAAATTTCTTCACAAAACTCCACTAACCCTTCTTTCAATTTGCCTACTAAGTCATGTAGTTCGGTTTCCCTCGGGTTCAACATGAAAAAGAACCAAACCATGTTCCCTCCACAAGTGTCAGACAACGGAGGAACTGTGACATCCTTCTACCCCAAACTCTTATATGATCAACGAAGCGGAAGACTTAGGAAAATAACGAATCACATTGGGTAAAAAGGTTCACATTTCAACTCAATTAAAACCTCAATTCTTTCAAAGTCAACTTATTCAAAATAGAAGTTGGAGTCCAAAGATTTTCAAAGTAAATAAAATATTACTACCTCAAAAGTTAACAGTAAAACATCATTCTTAGCCTTATAAGGCACTTAAAACCGTTTACACAAATCTCTCCAAAATAGAAATATAAAATAAACTCCTAATACTAAGCTTTGATGTCACATGTATCAAAACGACACCCATCAACTCAATACTCGGCACCTGATGTGCCATCGTCATCACCTGTAAATAATAACCACATATAGAAACGGTGAGGAAAAGAATACCACTTATACATACACATAGGAGACTACCCTATCCTCATCCTCATGTAAACAACATCATCATATAACTTATTCTATTATCAAATGTAAAACATAATCATCATCATCATGCACACCAACAACATCATCAATATCACCACAATCATCATATTTCCCATTATCATCAAAATCATCATTATCATCATACTCATCATTATCATCAATATCATCATACTCATCACAATCATCAATATCATCATATTCATCATAATCATCATATCATCATACTCATCATTATCATTAATATCACCATACTTATCACAATCATTAATATCATCATTTTCATCATAATCATCATATCATCATCACCATCATGCACCTCCCTGAGTTGTACTTCACCCACTCTAGGCTTGTACACCTCAGGTACCATATCCAATTTCATCATAATCAGTGTTCACCTCCCTGAGTTATACTCAGGTACCATAATCACCAACATAATCAATACTCACCTCCCTGAGTTACACTCAGGTACCATAATCACCAACATAATCAATACTCACCTCCCTGAGTTATACTCAGGTACCATAATCACCTCCCCGAATTAGACTCAGGTACAACATTCACCTCCCTGAGCTACACTTCACCCCTCACTGAGCTTGTGTATCCCAAGTACAATCACCTCCCTGAGTTACACCCCACCCCTCACTGGGCTTGTGTATCTCAGGTACAACATCATATATACTCAAGCATCGTTTACAACATAAGGTTAATTAAATCATCATCACCATTATCACCTCCCCAAGTTATACTCAGGTACACTATTCACCTCCCCGAGTTATACTCAGGTACAACACCAACATCATCATCATTCATCATTATAATTAGCACCATTCATCATAATCATGCATCATCATACATATTCACCAATCATCATTAATCACATTGCATATTATGCACACCAAAACATCATCAATCACATGGCATATTCACCAATCAATATGCACTCCCAATCATCATCAATCACATTGCATATTCACCGATCATTATGCAACCAAATTATCATCAACATCATTAATCATCAACACCAATATCATAATAAAGCATTATCAAACAACATCAATCATCATTAAGCACTTAGGATCTCAAAATCCACTCTGGTAATCGATTACCAACCTCCAGTAATTGATTACCTGCAAACAAGGTCTTTGGTAATCGATTACAACCACCTTGTAATCGATTACTTGCAACCAACACTCTGGTAATCGATTACAGCATCCTTGTAATCGATTACCTGCAAACAATCTCTCTGGTAATCGATTACCACAATCCTGTAATCGATTACCAGCGAACAAACAACACTTCTGGGCTACCCAGAACACACTGGTAATCAATTACACACCCTGGTAATCGATTACCCGCGACGCAGATCGCAGTTCTCATGATTTTTATCATCTCTAAACCTCTCTTTTCAATCCCTAATCAATCATCTTTGTTAAATAATCATTCTTATGCGTTTATAACATCAAAACTCAGTAAAACAACGATCTTTTCACATATTATACAACCAATCCATCAAAATCCCAAATCCTCAAATCCCTAATTTCCCCCTTTTCATTATTCTCAATATCCTCTTTAATTTCACCCAATAATTCATCAATATTCATCCAATCAATCATAAATCAACAGTTTTAATCATTCATTCTCAGTTATAACATATACCAATACGAATTTCTAGTCTTAAATTACTACTCAAGCACCCCCTACATGCATATACACGCAGCACCCTCTTCCCTATCGTACCTTATTGAAGATCGATCAATCAGCAGGGAAGGTTCTTTCTTGGTTCCTGATGATCACCCTTTAGCAATCTCTCCTTGAGACGTTGTTTCTCCCCTCCTTAGCGTTTCGCTCTCTGACGATTATACGAATAAAGATTAGGGTGAATTGAGAACCTCTCCTTAAATAACTACTTAATTGGGCTAGGCCCACTCTCAATCCACTTATTCTATTTATTATTCTTATTATTTATTAAATAATCTTATGGATAAAACTACTTATAATATTAATCCTATTATTTATTTATTTATTTCTTCTACTTTATTAATTTAATTTTATTTTATTTCACTTAATAAAATTAAGGAGGTTACGGTAACCATTCTCTTGCTGAGGTTAACAGCAATCCGAAGCGACGTCATTTTTATGAAATATTAAGGGGCTATTTTATTGTAAATTCACCAGTTACTTCAATTAGTTTATGAGCCAGAGAGATCATCTGTTAGAGTTGGATTGGTGCATCGATTCATTAAATGGATCTTTGATTTCTTCGTTGTATTGATGCCTCGAACGAATGCTATGTTGTGTGATTATGAATTTATGATACTTACCCTTTCAGCTTCAGTGGTGATTTCTGTGGACGGTCCTTACCCTTAAGCATTACAGGTTTTCTGTTATAAATTAACTCTTTTGGTTAGTTGATTCTTTTGTTAACTAGATTGAGTGACTTCTTCTTGGTGAAAAGAACTAGGAAAACCTTATTGGCTTCAGGGACTTCAAGTACTTTGCCACAGAGCCATCAGATTTTTTGCTGTGCATTTAATGCTAATGGAACTGTCTTTGTCACAGGTTATAGTAGATAGTGTGCTTACTTGTAGTTAGCAGACATGCATTAATACATTCTGTAGTCTTTACTGTTGAAGGTAAATGTAGGTTCCATTTGCTTTTGTAGAAAAATAACCATTTTTGCTTTGTAGTTCTTTCCCCGCTTTTGACCTTCTGGTGTGTGCATGTTTTGTGAATTGAGATTTGAGACGAAAAAAGTAACCTCTCAAGAGGCAGAAGATGGATTCCTCTTCTCTAAAAGTAGAAGTCTCTTTTATTTTTTATCCCTGTTCAAGCCTTGTTTTGAAAATCAATGTCCATGTCACTACCACCATCTGTTGATTAATACTGGTTGATCCCTGGTCATACTTCATTAATTAATTGTTATCTCTTGTTAGTTAGTGACAACCTTCTAGGCTTTAACAATTTTTTGATCATCTAGACATGATCACTGGCCATTTTTGTTAGGCTGTCAAATGCTTACAATACATCCCATTGGCTATTAGATACTTTATGGACCCTAAACTTACTCTGAAAATAGTTGCAGAGGTATTTGATCTTTTAATATATAAGAATATCCAGCTGTAATCAGACATATTGCTAATATATT
Organism: Sesbania bispinosa; assembly: GCA_026901365.1. Lineage (NCBI taxonomy): Eukaryota > Viridiplantae > Streptophyta > Magnoliopsida > Fabales > Fabaceae > Sesbania > Sesbania bispinosa. Next base: position 1,921,095 of record QLOH01000007.1, on the reverse strand, counting down.
ATATATAAATGCATCTTTGGCTAAGCTTATTAAAAGCATTTAGGAAAAAACTTATAATCAAAACGTTAAGTGAAGAGATTTTGGTTTTGAGGGTAAAATAAGGAAAAAGTGGTCGCTGGAGGCTGGACTCGAGCCTATCATAGCAGATTGGATAATATATGTTTTTGGTGTAAATTTAGACAATATATGTTTTATCATGTTTACATTACAGATTGGATATAATGGAAGCAATAACTAGCTTGAAGAAGGAGCATGGTGGTTCTAAAAAACAACTATTTGCAGCTTTTATAGAGGTATAATTCTGATTTTTAAGTCTTACTTTTGTTTGTTCTGCTTTAAATCCCAAATAGTGAAAAAATGATCAGGAGCACTGATGTACTTGGGATTTGATTTTTGGTAAAAGTTGGATATGGTGAATACCATAAACCGTTCAATGTTAGGACATTGTCTCATAACTGTTGTACTCAAGAATCTTTCTGGGTTTTGTGGCTTAGGAAGAACCATGAAATTGATGGACATGTATTAATAAACTGAAATATTAGCCAATTGTCTCAGAACAGTTTTGACTACTGGTTTCTAGCCTAGTTATAAATCTTCCAACATAAGTGGTAATCTGGATCTTCTTGATATAACAATTTAGAATTTGGTGTTCAGTGTAATTGATACTATTTAGTCTAGATCATGTAGATTTCGGTCAATAGTTAATCTTTCATATCTGCTTTGCAGGCCCAACTTCTATCTTACTAATCATGTTTTCCTACGCAGTGAAAGTTCTGCTTTTACTCTTAATCTGTTACACTTCGTTTGTGATTGCTTTAGAAATATAGTGAAAGTAGTCGTGAAGCATGTAGCAACAAGTTGCAACTAATGAGTGTACATGTATAATACATTTCCTGCTTTCTTTCTTATCTTTTCGGGTTTTAGTCTTAAAACTTTTAGCACACATTGTTTGATGCAGATTGCTAGTTATATACTTTAAAACCCATTTGTTTATTATCCTTAAAACTTTCACCTCTGAAGCATTGGCTTAAGTCTTATTAACTAGCTTTTTGCCATTTGTTCATTTTTTTACATTTATGAATGTAATAAGATGAGAGCTATAGTGTATCTAACTGTGAAAAATTAATGTGTTTCCCCCCTTCTTTTTGGGTTACAGAGATTGGTTACATTATATACTTTTAACAGGCAACAGGAATAATGTGGAGGTTGAAATTGATGCTCTATCAATATGGTAATCCTTCTGCATTGTCACATTTCTTTAATTAAATTTGTATGTTCTTTTTATATTTCATGTTGTTGTATGTGTTGGCTTGATATATAATATCAATGAATGATAAATTAGGATTGCATTTGGTTGGTGAAAGTTATGCTGATTGTGAGCATAGATATAAATTGATAACCTATATTATAGATATTTATCTACAGACAGCAAACGTGGGTACAAGTCACTAACTTATACCGACAGCCATTGTAATCGTAGGTGGAAGCAATGCTGACGGTCAGATTTCCATCCGTATTCGACACGTAAAGTGGGCGGAAGTTTTGTCCGTCGGTCAATGTCAAGTTGACATTTGCCTATGGATTTTTTATCTATAGTGACAGTTTTTGTCTGTCAACTAAAGTTAAATTTCTTGTACCTTGTTTGGTTTGAAGAGAGAGTTAGGGAAGAGAGAAATAGGAAAGAGAGATAAGGAAGAGAGAAATAGTAGAAAAATAAAGTAGAAATTGAGGTTGTTTGGTATGAAAGAAATAGAAGAGAGATAAGAGAGAAATTAATTATGGTAGTTGTTTGGTTGTGGAGAAATGAGGGAGACAGAGATGTGTAAGAAGGTAAAAGTACAAAATTACCCTTGAAATAAAAAAACATTTATTCATTCAATTTTGTGAATAATAATCGATTTTAATAGATTTGTAATCGATTTTAATAGATTTTAATCGAATTTAAACAATTTACAAGGGTTTTAATTGTAATTGTGATTGAGAGGGGTATAAACGACTTTTGATCAGACACGGCCAATTCTCACCTCAATTTCTCTCTTGCACATATTTTGTGGGCCCCACCCATATTCAATGTTCAATCTCTCTCCCCCTATCATAACAAACGCGGTGCTAGCTCTCAATCTCTCGCATCTCTCTCTCGGATCTCTCTCTCGCAACTCTCTAATAACAAACACAGCAGTAGAGTGTATTGATATTTTTAAAAATAACATATATAAATTTTATTTTTTACATTTTAATGAAATTAAAATATATTATTTTTACCATAATATCCTGTTTGATTAAATTATAATAAGGTAAGATACACAAAACGTTACACCATATTTAAATGAAATTTTAACAAATAATTATATTTTACAAATTAATTATCATTGAATTGAAAGTTACTATTATATAAATTATATTTATAAAATTTTATTGATCTAAAATTATTTAATACATCTTTGGGATACATTTATACTAATGTTATATAATACTTTAAAAATGTATGAAAATAAAAAAACCATGGTGTGATGTAATATAATACATTTGTTGTCAATTTACTAATTAGTGTTAAAATTTTATAAAATGTACAATAAATAATTATAATTTAATAGTTGAATTAATAAAAATATACCTTATTTAAAATTATTAATGGTGTGATGTAACTTATACCTTTGTACTATATAGATAATACTCGTGGATTGCACGAATTTATTTAATTTTTTTAATTATATTGTTGAACCATAAATTTGAAAAATATATAAAATTAATTTAAATTAAATGTGTTAGATTTATAAAAACAAATCTAATATAATCATATTAAGGGAGTTAGTTAAAACTTCATTTGCACATTAAATTTTGCTTTATGTTACTTCTCATAATTATTTTTTATTATACTATCCAATCTCCAAGATATGTATATTAAGGAATCTTGTTCCATTACTCTTTTTTAATGTAGGATTGGTGTTATTCAATAGCACATCTAACATTTCTTCTTTGGAATGCCAATAATGTTTTGAAAATATAGTAACATTAAACAATTTGAAAATTCTACTAGATATGAGCTTTTGTACCGAAATGTTATAAGTTATGAATTATATATGCTCTCAAGGATAGCTTAGTAAGAAATGTATAATTTCCATCTTCGATGCACATCTTTCTCATGAAATAAATTAAAATATGAGAAATATATAAATAAATAAGTTTAATATAAAAATAGTTATTCAATTATAAAAATTTACTTGTTAAGAAAGCAGTTGACAATAAACATGATTTATGCACCTTGAAAGGTCATGCCTAAGATATGAAGATAAATAATCATTTAAAGTGTAAAAAATTGAGGATTAGGGTCATTTTATATATGTGTAAACATGTTTCTTGTCAATTAATAAATTGGAAAGATAAAAAATATATATAATTATTACATATGAACTTATGTCATTGATATATGATTCTAATTAAGAGTTGATAAATTAGGAAGATCGGCTAAATAAAATTAAGAGGCAACAAAACATGTTATCGTTGGTTTTATCTCCTGCATGAGCCAGGAAAGAAACAGAATAAGCATGGGGCAGAACAAAAGAAGAATAAGTAACGTATATTAATTGAAAAATTATAGTAGAAAATGTAACGTAACATTTCTTGGTTATCCCACTATTGATATTGTAAAGTAAAATAATAGCAGCAATTTCGTTGTAGGCTTTTAAATTTTCATTCATCAGTCTATTTTACCTAACACATACTATAACATTTTCTAAAGCATAATTTATTATTTTTTAATGATTATATTTTAATACTTAATTTCATGCACTTTTCTTATTATATATTTTACTAAAAACAAAAAAATAATACCAATTAACATTGTTAAATTAAATCATTAACAATTAATAAAATTATGACACCGAATAATTAAAGTGAAATGTTATATTTATAGAAATTGTGAACCTACCACGTAATGTAATTCTTTAAGTATAATTTATTATCTTTTAGTGATTATATTTAAATATTTAGTTGTGTGCACTTTTTGTATAAAAATTTTATTAAAAGAGAAGAAAATTTAATAACAATTAACGCAATTGTGAAATTAAATATTTATAATATTAAATTTATACTACTTGAAATTGTGTGACTGAAGAATTAATAAATACTTGACACCCTTTAACGCAATTGGGTGCATTTTATGCCTCCCTTCAATAAAATAAATAAATAAGAAGGTATCAAAACTCTATCTCAAGAAGGGTATCAGATTGCGACCCTTAAGTTAAGATTAAATTTTCATTAATAAATATAATATAATTAATTAATTGGGATAATTTGTGTAATGATGAAGATAGAAATGCAATATTAAATAGTATAAAAACAGAAAACAATGAAGAAGATGTAGTCGCTACGCTAATATATTCAATAATTCAAAACTTTGTAGGAGATCCAAATATATTTAAAGAAAGGGCTGCTAGCCAATTAGCTAATTTATATTGTCCAACAATATCAGATTATAGGTGGTATAAAGATACATTTTTATCTAAAATAACTATGAGAGAAGATGAATTTGCAGGATTTTGGAAAGAAAGATTTATAGCTGGACTCCCTAAATTATTTTCAGAGAAGGTAAAATTAAATTTAGAAAAACATTTTGGTAAGCCTGTTATGTATAATATGCTAACATATGGTCAAATTCATAATATTATAGTAGAAACCGGAATACAAGTTTGTACAGATTTTAAATTACAAAATAAAATGAGAAAAGAGAATATGACTAATAAAAGAGAATTATGAACTTTTTGCCAACAATATGGTGTAGAAGTTATTAAAGCCCCTAGTGCTCATCTAAAAAGAAAAAATAAAAGTTATAATCAAACCTCTCATAAAAGAAAGAATTATAGGCAAAATTATAAAAAATCTAACAAATAAGACTATTATAAAAATCAAAAGAATCATAAAGCTAAAAAACAAGCAAGTAACAAAAAGACTTATAAGAAAAATAATACTTGTTGGAAATGTGGAAGAATAGGACATTACACAAATAAATGTAGAGTTGAACAAAAAATTAATGAATTAAAAATAGATGAAGAGTTAAAACAAGGTCTCATGAATATTTTACTTAACTCAGAATCAGAAAATTCCTCAGAAGTAGAAGAAGGGTCTGATAGTGAAAAATCAATATATCATTTAGAAATTACTTCAGAATCTTCCTCAGAAATAGAAGAAAGTTCAGATAACAATGAAAATTGCTTAGGACCTGAATTATGTACTTGTAGTAATTGTAAAACTATTAATATGTTAACAAAAGACCAAACTTCAACATTAATATCAATAATAGATAAATTAGACGATTCTCTATTAAAAGATGAATTCCTACAACAATTAAATAATTTAATAATTAAGGAAGAAAGATCAAGAGAAGTAAAAGCTGTAAATATGAAAGAAATATATGATAGATTTAAAAATGATAACAATCAAATAACTATAAAAGATATGCAAGAAGAAATAAAAATATTAAAACAAGAAATATAAGGACTAAAACAAAATGATATTTCCTTAGAATATAGATTACTAGAATTAGAAGGAAGAAATATATTACAACAACAAACTAAGAAAGAAATCACTAAAGAAGAAAAAACTGATGAAGAAGGACCAAGTAATAGCTATCTAAATTTATTGTCTATAATAACTACTCATAAATGGAATTGTAATGTAACATTAATTATAAAAGGAGAGATATTTAAGATGACAGCTCTAATAGATTCGGGTGCTGACGTAAATTGTATACAAGAAGGATTAATACCAACTAAATATTATGAAAAGACTAAAGAAGGAGTTACTAGCGCTAATGGCACTAGTATGCAAATTCAATATAAACTTTCTAATGCTAAAATATGTAAAGAAAAAATTTGTTATAATACTTCATTTGTATTAGTTAAAAATATGAACTCCCCCTTAATATTAGGGACCCCATTCTTAACATTAATATACCCATTCTCGGTAACTGAAAAAGGAATTGAGACAACGGCCTTAGGAAAAACCATATGCTTTGAATTTATTAGACCTCCAAGGTCCAGAGAATTAAATCTATTAAAGGAATCCTCGGTTAGCCAAATAAATTTAATAAAAAGAAAAACTAAAGAGATAAATTTATTAAATAAAGAAATTCAATACAAAAGAATAGAAGAACAAATTAATAGTCATAATATTCAAAAAATTATAAAAAAATTTCAAGAAAAAATAGAAAAAGAAATTTGTGAAACAAATCCCATAGCTTTTTGGCATAGAAAGAAATATGAAGTAGCGTTACCTTATATAGAAGAATTTAATGAAAAGGATATTCCAACAAAAGCAAGACCTATTCAAATGAATGCAACCTACTTAGAATATTGTAAAAAGGAGATACAAGAATATCTAGATAAAGGATTAATTAGAAAGTCAAAGTCTCCCTGGAGTTGTTCAGGATTCTATGTAATGAATGCATCTGAGCAAGAGAGAGGAGCACCAAGATTAGTAATTAATTATAAACCTCTTAATAAAGTATTAAAGTGGATAAGATATCCTCTGCCTAATAAAAATGATCTTATTAAAAGATTAAAAGATGCAAAGGTATTTTCAAAATTTGATATGAAGTCTGGTTATTATCAAATATCTGTTAAAGAAGAAGATAAATACAAAACTGCTTTTGTAGTTCCTTTTGGGCATTACGAATGGAATGTTATGCCACAAGGACTTAAAAATGCTCCCAGTGAATTTCAAAATATAATGAATGATATATTTTATCCCCACATGAATTTTTCAATAGTCTATCTAGATGATTTATTAATTTTTTCAAAAAATATAAATCAACATATAGAACACTTAAACAAATTTATACAACTTATAAAAGATAATGGATTAGTAGTATCTGCTAAAAAGATTAAGATATTTCAAACAAAAGTAAGATTTTTAGGTTTTGAAATATTTCAAGAAACTATAACCCCAATCCAAAGGTCATTAGAATTTGCAGAAAAATTTCCAAATGAAATTAAAGATAAAACCCAATTACAAAGATTTTTAGGATGTGTCAATTATGTTGCAGATTTTATTCCTAATATAAGAGTTATTTGTGCCCCTTTATATAATAGATTAAAGAAGATCCCTCCAAATTGGGATGAGAATCTAACGCAAACTATAATAAAAATAAAATCTATAGTTAAAAAACTCCCATGTCTAGGTATACCTGATCCCAATGCATATTAAATAGTTGAAACTGATGCATCAGATATAGGTTATGGTGGAATCTTAAAACAAAAGAGTCTAGGAAAAGAACAGATAGTAAGATATCATTCTGGAGTCTGGAATTCTTCACAGCAAAAGTATTCTACAATTAAACAAGAGATTCTTTCAATAGTTTTATGTGTTCAAAAATTTCAAGATGATCTATTTAGCAAAAAGTTTTTAATACGGACTGATTGTAAAGCGACTCCTAGTGTTATACAAAAAGATGTTAAAAATTTAGTTTCAAAACATATTTTTGCTCGATGCCAATCTTTACTATCTTGTTTTGATTTTGATATTGAACATATCAAAGGGAAAAACAACTTTTTACCTGATATTTTAACAAGAGAATTTCTACAGGGAACAAAATGAGCAAACCCACAGAAAAGATCAATACGGTCCCCCACTGGGATCCCCTAAAGTCTCCTCTCCTATTACAAATAAGGCAACGCCTTCAACACCAGTTAAAGGTAAAAATGTATTATTTCCATCACCAATTACTCCTACTATGACTCCAAGATTTAGAAAAGACTCCATACGTCCAACCATGTCCTCAATAATCAATACTCCTTTACCTCCTAGTGTGTTCAATAGTCCATTAGTTAACCTCTCCAATAAATTTACTCCTCTGTCTTACCACAATACTCTTATCGGACCAAAAGACTTTATCCCTCAACAAAAAGAAGATGACCATTACATTGAAAAAGATGATGTTATAGAAATAATACCCCTAGAAAAAGCCTGGAATAATCACTCTCCAAAGCAATTAGCCTCCTCATTATTCCCTCCAAATTTCCATTACCTCCCTCATCACCCTTCTAAAACCAGAACCTTTTATGAGTTTATCCTTGTCGACACAAACTCCATAGAGATTACTCATAATAAAGATGATAAAGGAAATATTCAGTTTTCAAAGATTAAGATTTTACAGATTTTGTCTCCATCAGACTGGAACCAACCTCTGTATAAGTATAAGTCTTTCTCAAGAATCTTCAATCCTTAGCAATATAATTATTATGATTATATGGAAGCCTGGAGAAATGTTCTCTATTTAAGTCCAGATGGCCATTCTTGGTTTATTTGGTTTAAAAGAGGAATATCATTAAAGTTTCCAAAATGGTTTATGAGTTGGTTTATAGATTATGGACCATCACCATCTTTTTTTCCTCCACAAGCAGAAGAAGTTTATCAATATTTTAAAGAGAATTCAACATTTGTACAAGGTTATAGATTCATCTCTTTCATAGCCACTCAAGGTATTGCGTGGATCTTGAGTTGGGATTATGTTTATGCTTTGAAATATGATAATACTGACTTAAAGGTGCTAGCAAGACAAATTAAAATAAAATTGTGGAAGAAGTTCAACCTGGAGCTGTTAAATAAACAAAAAATCAATGAGTGGTTAAAGTTCCACAAAGAAGCAAAATTACCAGAAGTAAAGGAAGCTGCAAAAGAAGCAATATTTTTAGCAGAAAAGCAAAAAATTATGGCAGAACTTGCATCCGCTACTTCACAAGAAGAGTTTGAAGAAAGATTAAAGTTGGTGAGAGCAATACAAGATCCTTCGGTTCAAGAAGAATCAGATGAGAGCACGTCTCAGTCAAATCCATATCTCCGCAATGGAGATATGTTTGATTAAAAGAACCAATCAGAAGTGTCGGCGGCAGACAAAATGTCGGCAAGAATAAAAACACGTGTGAGCACCAGCAAAAGAATCAAAATAATTTGTAACTTTAAATTATTGTATTACTTTTGGGCTTTCCTGTTTTGCCCTTCCATTATTTTACTTTTCTAGGACAACAATGTAATTTGTAGAAGGCTCTCTTGCCTATATAAGGAAGGATCCTTTTCTCCTGAAGGCAGAGCGAATTGAGCGCAACAAAATCCCTATATTTTCAAACTTTCTTTTAAGCAATGTATCTTCAGTATTTCGTTTTCAATTTTCTGAGTTCTATAGTTCCAGCTCTCCGACTTTCCCAATTCTGAAGCTTAATCTTGTAAGTTATTTCAAGTATATTTCTTCCGCTTTCATGAGAGCACGTCTCAGTCAAATCCATATCTCTGCAATGGAGATATGTTTGATTAAAAGAACCAATCAGAAGTGTCGGCGGCAGACAAAATGTCGGCAAGAATAAAAAGCACGTGTGAGCACTAGCAAAAGAATCAGAATAATTTGTAACTTTAAATTATTGTATTACTTTTGGGCTTTCCTGTTTTGCCCTTCCATTATTTTACTTTTCTAGGACAACAATGTAATTTGTAGAAGGCTCTCTTGCCTATATAAGGAAGGATCCTTTTCTCCTGAAGGCAGAGCGAATTGAGCGCAACAAAATCCCTGTATTTTCAAACTTTCTTTTAAGCAATGTATCTTCAGTATTTCGTTTTCAATTTTCTGAGTTCTATAGTTCCAGCTCTCCGACTTTAATCATGTCCAGTGACAAAAAAGAAAAAAGATCAGGTCCAACATAGTGGAGGGAGTTGCTTTTGGGACCCCCTTTTTGCTATTCGCACCCCCATAATATACCCCCTTCCCAAACTACCCCTACCCCTACCCCCACCGCCAGCCACCCCCAACCCACTCCCCCTCCCCTTCCCCTCCCCCTCCCCCTTCCCCACTCTCTGTTCTGGTCCCTTCCCCTCTCCCCTTTATTTTTTTTTCAATGTTTTATGTTTAGAGACGGAAAAATTCCGTCTCTAAACACAAAACAGTGAAAAAAATAAAGGTTCTTTTACGGAACCTTCCGGAAATTAAGTTCCGAATGTCAACTTTGTTAATGAAATTTCCGGAACCTTAATGTCTGGAACAATTGTGCAGCAGCAGGGTGAAAAAATTTCGAACCTTCCGGACATTAATGTCTGGAAGGTTCCGGAAATTAATGTCCGGAAGATTCCAGAATTTCTGTTAACAAAGTTGATATCCGGAAATTAATTTCCGGAATTTTTTTTACAGCAAAACGAGTTTCCGTCTCTAAACACAAAACATTGAAAAAAAAATAAAGGGGAGGGGGGAAGGGACCGGAACAGGAAGAGGAATGAGGGAGTAGGGGAGGGGGAGTGGGTTGGGGGTGGGGGTGGGGGTGGGTGGTAGGGGTAGGGGTAGTTTGGTTGGGGGTGGGGGTGGGGGTGGGTGGTAGGGGTGGGGGTGGGATATATTATGGGGGTGCAAATAGCAAAAAGGGGGGTTCCAAAAGCAACTCCCCATAGTGAAAAACAGAAATTACAGCCCAGTATAGTTATTGTAGAAGTCCAGTATAGTTATTGTAGAAGTCCAGCAGTGACCCAATATGTGTTCAACCCCCAAAAAGTTTATAAAAAAAAAGATTTGAAAATATTATTTTGTAAATTAAAAATATTTAAAACATTTTACAGTAATGAGAAAGTTTTGTTTAAAAATAGAGTAAAACATTATTTCAATCCTCTAAAAACATATGGGTTATCAATTTAGTCCTTCATAAATAAATTTTATCAATTAAATCCTTGAAATTTTAAATGCCCAATTTTTTAATCCCTCTCTCCATTTATATTTAACAGTGTTAAGAAAACGTTAACTTTTTATACTAACTCGTAACATAATAAAGCCACTAAGCAAAATATGCCAACGTGGATTTTTTTTTGTTATAATACCATGTTTTTTTGGTTACAATATGCCAACATGAATTTACTGCACCATCTCAACTCAATCTTTTGACATTGCCATTAATCCTAATTTCGAGTAAACACCGAAGACACTTAATTAGCAAACAATCGCTCAGCAATGAGAAAGAGAGCCTCGCCTCACAATCGCTCAAATAATGGTGGAAGGTTAGGGGCAGGTCTGTCTACACTCATCTGAATAGTTGAGTTTGGGTTTTTATTCAGCAACTCATTATAGAAATCCCAGAGTTGTTCATATTGTTTTTTCTCTGAACCCTCGACAACATTTTAAAAATTCCATAATGGAACAAGCATCAGTTCAGCAAGATGAATGAGAAAAATATATACTTATTCATACCTGTATAAAGTTCAAACTTATAAGACGTTATGGCTTGGTGAACAGAACACAACGACAATAAAAATGCCATTATATAATGCTCATCTCTTTTTGGGGCGAGGAGAGTGCAAAGTAAGGGACCCGGATCCTCTCTACAGTTAAGTTAAAATTGGAGGGCATTTCGGCCGTCCATTTTTTTCAAAATATTAAATTAAAAAAAATAAAAATGGGTACATTAATTTAGGAACATTAAATCCAGATTGTAAACTTTGCAGTACTGTAGAGTATTTCGGCCCGCAAAGTAAGACATAGACACTGACATGTGTGGGTTTTATTGAAAAATTTCAGTACTGAAGATGATATTTTGCATAAAATATGAGGAAAAAAATAAAAAAATAATGGATAAAGAAAACTTGGAATTCTCAGCCCATTGTTTACGACTCTTGGCTAACTGTGTAGTGAGGAAAATACAAATGCAATCCAGCTATAACGCAGTATATATTTAATATAACGTAATAATTAAATGGAGACAATCGAAAATAAAAATGAAAACCTTTGATTAGTAAAAATGAGAGGGATATTGATTTGACATCAAACAACTTGAGTGTGTATAAGCTTTTACTTAATTAAAAAATAAATTTGAAATTATGTGATGACTATAATTCTAGATACATTTCTCTTAAAAGTAAATTTTGCATTAATGTTCAATATAAAATTTTTAATTCCATGTAAAAGTTATAATTACATTAGTTTAAATAAGAGTTTATATATAAAATCAATTTTCATTTAGAACACTCTAAATATATTGACACAATAAAGCACTTTTTTATATTTGTAAAGGTAATTATGGGTGTTTCAAATACTCATTCAAAGATTGTATTAATCATTTGAACATTTCAAAAGTTAAGTACCTGATACTTCATTTTAAAAATTTAAGATATATGTTTTTAGTTTCTTGAAGTATATACGACTAGAATTTAATTTTAGTCTGTAAAATTTTAAATTATCAATATAAATCATTGGTTTAAAACTATATATTATATATGTAAATCACATGGCTCCTGGACCTAAAAAGTCTTAGTCCAGCGCATTCAGCTTCCTTCAAATTCATTCAATCAGATAGTTGAAATCTTTACCTTCAAGTTATAGACGTGCCTACCACAATATTGGATGGTCATATATCATATCCCCTAATTAAAATGAAAATAAACGAAAATTGTGTTGATATCTAGCTCTTATGTCATGGTGGAGCTATTTGCACTTTTATTATTTGCTTACTCTTTTTTAATTGCTTAAATTATATTGGTTACTTAAGAGTAAAATGACATTTATTAATCTCTTTTTATTATTTTTTAATTATATATGATTGAGATTCTCATTTGATTTCTAATATTTTTATTAATTAATTTTTATCAATATAAATAAACCAAACTCTGATTCATATAATCATGTTTTCTCTTAATTTTTTTTATTCAGTTTATTTAAGTTTTTTTCTTTTTTTTTTTGTTTTTCCCAAACAACAGCTATCTCAAATATCTTTGATTATACATTTAATGCTAGTGCTATATATCGATGTTAATCTAGGTTCATAACCAGTACCACAAGGACCATCATACAATTTACAAAGGATCCAGAGATTCATTATTAATAAAGAATAAACACCTTTTTTTCATGTTGAATTTCAGAAAAAAGATGAATTCAAATCTTTCATGAACTTCTCAAACACAACCTGAGGGTTAGTTTGGATAAAATTTTTCAAAATGATTTATGAAAAGAAAAATATATAATGAATAAAAAGATAAAACTAAAATTATTTATTTTTGAAGAAATTAATAGAAAAATTTCTAAAAAGTTAAACTGTAAAGTCTAATTTCAACTTATAATAGAAGAAATTTGAATCCAATTACCTTCTTAATTCATTTTATTTTTATTATAAATACTTTTAAAAAATTTATCCAAACTCACTAGACCCAAACTTATATATACAGCATTAAAAGATTTTGCTTTTTTTTTAACAGATCTAGATGTAAGCTGGGGAAAGACATTACGTACATTCACCAAACAAACAAAAGATTCTGAGCTTCGTTTTCAAAAAAAAAAAAAAAAAAAAAATTATATCATCTCAGTGGACCGTTCTAGCAATAATAATAGTACGTATCACTGATTTTTGCTTCACATTATCCCTAGATATAGAGGAGATTGAGTAGGTATAAAGAAAAAAGGTAATACCTGATTGATCCAATACTTGATATCATTCCAATGCCAATCACTACAAAACAGTGCATCGGCTCTTGGTTTAATCCACACATCTCATTACATAAAATGTCTTTTTTTTTTTTTTTTTAAAAAGCACCTTGACATGTTCATCCACACTATATAAATATATTTTAATTTATAAAGCACTATGAGTATGTGTTTTTGTGTATATATTCTTCCAAAATGGCATAGCACGATTTAAAAAATAGACAACCGAAATTTTAAGTGAAAAAAAGGAATTGCATGTCCAATATAAGACGTGTGCACCACCAATTAAGAACTCTTGCAGCATTCCAACGAGATATTGTTGGGTGTTTCCTGAAAATCTTTTTGCACAATAAAAATCTCTGTTCTTGTTCAATAAAGATAATGATGCTAGAAAGTTGGTTTGACCGGTGTGCCCTTTCAAGGTAGTGGAAAGGCCAACCAAACGTAGTTTTATAACATTTGGAGTTAATTAGTTTTTTTTTTTTTAAACCACATATGCATGTATATATCCTCTGTTACAGGGACAATTTTATTCGGAGTTTAGTCACAGTTAAGGTTCCTTCTTCTTTAAGAGTGTGTTTAGTGGGGATCGAACATGAGAGCTTTTTCCACAATCTTAGTCTGCCTTGTCAACTGAGCCACGACTCTTTGGTAATTCCATTGGTATTTGTGTTAATTAGTTTGAGGGAAAGGTTACAATTATTGCAAAGGAATATTATCCAATTTGTGAAAAATTATCACAAAAAATAACTATTTGTGCGTGTGTTGCTGAGAAAAAAGGAAAACAATAGAAGAAAACTGCATGCATGGTGAAAGTGAGTGTGATCATAATAAAAGATAAATGAGGTGTCTGATTTGTTTTTTATTATACCATGGGCTTGAATCTTAATGAAAAAATCATCAATGTCACAAGAATTAATCAAAGTCATTTTCATGAAGGTCGAAGGTGTGCTTCACTTTGTTTTCTTCCTTAAATTAAATTCTTGCTTGGATTCATCACTTTCCTTCATCTCATATCACATTAGGTCATTTAGGTGCGTTAGGTTGACAGTTGGAACTGATCACTTCCGTTTCATTTTATTAATCACCAAAATCAACCAACTTCTTTCATGTATATTCATTATGATGAATTTTGGAATATATATTCGGAAACAAAAACCATTTTAACTCTTTTAATTTGGTTAATTATCGTGTACAAAAATTATATAAGAAATAATTTTAAATCCCCAAATCAATACTACATTGAACTTTTTTAATTAAAAGTACTGTTAACTCTTGATTATAGTGTACAAAGAAAATATAAAAGGAGAAATTAAATCCCAAATCAACACCCATGAATATTAAACAATGAAATATTTCATTTTTTTTTATAGTTTTTAAATATTAAATACATTTACATTTTAATCTAATAACTTTTTATCATTAAGTATTAGGAACAATATTTTTTTAAAAAAATAGTATTACTATATAATAAAAATCAAAACTTTATATTATGTGTGTGTTTGGTTTGACGTTAAAAATTGGTAAACTCAAGTTTGGATTCCCAACATAGCTATTTCTAGCGTTACAAAATTGAGTTTATCAAATTTAACGCTAAACCAAATATGCTCTAAATTTAAGTTGCAACTACAAGCACACAACGTACGTTACATCTCTGGATGGATAATGCATATTCACATATACATTATACAACGCATATATATCTTTTGGTACAGGGTGGAGCTAGTCATTGCTGTAAAAGAAGGAAAAGCAATGAAGTGGTCCTTCAACAATCATCAAGTTTGAATCTACGACCACTGAAGGCCCCACGTGTCCACCTTGTTCAAACATCCCTTACCACAGTGTGTGTTTTGTTTTGTGCAGTTCACTTTTATTCTTTTGTTCTGTGTCTGTAACTGCTTCTTCTTCTGCTTTCTTTCTTAGATTCTCATTCGCTTTTTGATCCCTTCTCATTACTAGTGCACTTCAGTTTTTCTAGTTGTTGTCATAAAGTATGCTTTTCTCTGTTCCTTGTATTAACTGGTAAGTTTCTAGTCCAACGTGTGACATGCTTTTCCAGAACATGTTTTGGCTTGTCTTTTTTGCTGTCAGTGTTTCTACCTGTCTGGCTATGTTCCAGTCAAAATTAAAACGTGTTTTGTGATTGTATCCTTTGTACGCGGTTGCTGAATTATTGTTTGTGTTATTGGGTTTGTTTGTTCTCTCTTTTTCTCTCTGTCTATTTTTCTTGTATGGCCTTATTTGGTTGCTATGATTTTTTCATTTTAAAGAAAAAGGGAGGGGAATGTGTTTTCTGTATTTGATTCAATGCCTGTGTTAGCCTTAGTTCGGATTTATGAACTTGTTTTAATTTCTTAAGCCCTGTAAGATTTGTACATTTCATTCAGGTAAAGTATTGAATTGAATTGCATTTGTGTTAGTTTTGGCATATCCTGCTTCTTCCATTTTGGGGTCTTTGGTGCAGAGAAATGCTCTCTTTGTTCTATATAATTGAGTATTGACTAATTGTGATTTTGATGAATTCAATTATTCATTTGTTCTTATACAATTTGCTTTAGTTTACTAAATAGTAATTGTGATTTTGAATGATGTATGCTCTTGAGCATGTTTTCAAAATTTCAAGCAACTTCTGTGAATGGATTTGGAATATGGAGAAATAGCATATACAATTGACCACTCAATGATCACTATAAGGAACCAATCATTTAGCATACTAATGTTGATGTACCTTTTGGCAGGGCTGTGAATGGATTGAATGATGAATAGGGAATAGCAGAGCAGAAAAGAGGAGATGAGAGAGGAGTCAATAGGACTGATTATTGGGGTTTCCATAGGTGTTGTTATTGGCATTGTTTTAGCAATTTTTGCATTCTTCTGTCATAGGTGCCATCGAAAGCGTTCACAGATAGGCAATAGCAGTTCCAGGAGGGCTGCTACCATACCCATCCGCACAAATGGTGTTGATTCTTGTACTATTCTGTCAGACTCAACCATAGGTCCAGAGTCCCCTGTAAAATCAGGACGCAATGGCATGTCCTTTTGGCTTGATGGGTTTAAGAAGAGTAACAACATGGTTTCAGCATCTGGACTACCTGAATATGCATACAAGTATGAGTTTCTTATGTGAAGTTGCCCTCATGTGCCTCTCTTCTTGTTTTGTGAATTGGGATGAGCTTACTTTAAATATTGTACATTTACACTCATGAGACTAAAAGTAATTATTTTCTATCTATTTTTCTTATTTGGATTGTGATTAGTCCATGCTTCATGAATCATGATGTCTATAATTGGAAGAGAAATAGGATGTAGTTATCATGTTCAAACATTTGAATATCAGACACTGAAACAAAAGAAAGGATGGTTTACCATGATGAAGATTGAAGCATTATCTTGTTAAAATAAATGCTTCATTGCTTGTAGGAATGTGCCTTTTTGACATATGTTTGATATGCCTCTGCTTCTTAAATCCATGCAATTTTAAGCTTGACCCATCATATCAAGTCTTTCCAGCCAAAACATAAATATTTTAGTTGGGAATGTGTAAATTTTATTGCTACCAAGAGAGTCAAATTCAAAATGTTTGAACTCTATGGAATGGACCGAATACTTTTTTTCTTTTCAATTTTCATTCTTTCTCTAAAATGTTTCATCCATGTTTCAGGGATTTGCAGAAGGCAACATATAATTTTACTACAGTCATAGGACAAGGTGCTTTTGGTCCTGTTTATAAAGCTCAGATGCCTACTGGTGAGACTCTTGCAGTTAAAGTTCTCGCAACTAATTCTAAGCAAGGGGAGAAAGAATTTCACACAGAGGTTGATTATCAATGTCATTTACCACTACTTTGTCCACCCCACTGATAGAATTATTATGTGTTTCATGGTATAAATTTTAAAGTGAAGTGTATGTTAAATGTGGTAACATCTTAAGATACATGGAGGAAGTCAGACTGCTAAGGTATGAGTGGTGGGAATGAGCATTGATGTTTAAATATCAATTTGGAAAGTTAGAATAAATAAAAACATAATTATTGACATATCCTGAATTGAAAACTTTTTTCTAAATGTTTACTTTTTGTCTGTGGGCCTGTGCTACACTTCAGATAAATAGTTATCAACTTGACATGTTTCCATTTAGCTAAATTTTTTAACTCCTGGAGCAATTGATGATATAGTTGTTTCAGTTTTTACTAATCATATACATTATTTTTATGTACGGTATTTCTTTTTCACTCCAGAGTCCAGAGTTATTTGTCAATTTTAACCTTTTTTGTTCTTTTAATTTTTCTCAGGTTATGTTATTGGGAAGGTTACACCATAGAAATCTGGTGAATTTGATAGGATATTGTGCAGAAAAGGGGCAACATATGCTTGTATATGTCTACATGAGCAAGGGTAGCTTGGCTTCGCACCTGTATTGTAAGTTATCTATCTATATTTTTGCTTGACAAACTTCAAGTACGTTCATTGATAGATTGTTGTTCTATACAAACTTTTGTGGCTGAATATGTTCATGGTAATATGTATCTGCAACCAAATTTCTTCACATTCTTTTGCTCTACATCCTGATACTTTTCCCTTTTTTATAGACCAAAAGTTCAGTAAATTTTAAAAGTTCTGCAAGTGAAACAAAATGGATAATATCATCTCAGTCATTCATGTAAGTTTGGCATCCCCAGTCCCCAGACTATAAATCCACTTTTTGAAAAGAGTTAATCATGACCATTTAATCTTACATGGATAGCCAAGATCAGTTTTATATAAAATCAATCTTGACTATTCATGTATATGTATGGTTAAGAATAAGATTACCTCTCATCTCCTTCCATGCTCTCACTTGATATATCCAAAGCATATATTGACATGAAAATTCCATAAGTGGCCATGAATATATTTCATTCATACTCCCCACATTTCTCAGCTGGATTTCCACCATTTGTGGTGGAAGGCAATTCTTTACCAAATCATGCAATCAAATATGTAAAATATAGTTTAATATTGAGTACCTTTCAATTGGGTTTTCCTTTTTTTCTTTTTCATTCACTTAAAATGAATTTGTTGCATTGCAGATAAAATAATAAATTAAACACTATACTTTTCATGTCTCAAAATCCAGGTGATGTGAATGAAGCACTGTGCTGGGATTTGAGGGTTCACATAGCTTTAGATGTAGCAAGAGGCTTGGAGTATCTCCATGATGGGGTAAGTTTCCATGTGATCTGCACCAATCTAATTCTACATTATATATTATTATAATTGTATGGTTTTGTCACTCCAGGCAATTCCTCCTGTAATCCATCGAGATATCAAATCTTCCAATATTCTGTTGGACCAATCCATGAGAGCCAGGGTAAGTCCTTGTTACTACTAATCATCTTTATCACAAAAGGTAGCTTGTAATACATATACAGAGACATATACACACTGAGTAACTAACTATGCACTTTTGTTGTTAGGATGCTTCTTAATCTGAAATTGTTAATGCTGAATCAAACAGGTTGCTGATTTTGGACTTTCAAGAGAAGAGATGGTAGATAAACATGCAGCTATTCGGGGTACATTTGGTTACCTTGACCCCGAGTACATATCTTCAGGAACATTCACAAAGAAAAGTGATGTGTACAGTTTTGGGGTGTTGCTCTTTGAAATTATAGCTGGCAGAAACCCACAGCAGGGTCTAATGGAATATGTTGAGCTTGTAAGACCTCTTTTTCTCCCTTCAAGCTACACTGTCATTAAGGAAAATGCATCTGGTTCCTTTGGGAGATATATAATGCATAATATTAACATATAGTCATATACCAAAACATGTTAATTTTAAGAAGAAATCTATTGTTAGCTATTTGATGAAACTCTTATCACTGTCATGTTGGTTTTATTCTCTTAGCACATAATGCATAATTCATTATCTAGGCTAATGAATGCTATTGATGAATTGATTAGGCAGCAATGAATACTGAGGGAAAAGTTGGTTGGGAGGAGATTGTGGATTCTCACCTTGAAGGAAACTTTGATGTGCAAGAACTAAATGAAGTGGCAGCACTTGCCTATAAATGCATCAACCGTGCCCCAAGTATGCGCCCTTCTATGAGGGACATAGTACAAGTGTTAACAAGGATCCTTAAATCAAGGCACCATAGAAATCATCACAAGAACGCCTTGTCAGCCACAGCAGATGAAGTTTACATTGATCCTGATCAGCTAGAAACCAAGATTTCTGTTACAGATCACCACCAGAGAGAAGAATCTATGGAGAGTGCAGTAGACACATATGAAGTGTAGAATATATGGTTCTATCTTCATCTCATTTTCATTTTTGGATTTTGCCTAGATTATGCTTATATACTGTTGTGTAACATGTTCCTCCCATTCTTTCTCTTACCTCAGTTGTCTTGCAGAAATGATACCCTAAAATTTGTATATTTGTAGTTTCATGAATGAAATTGAAGTGATAGAAGTGAAAGGTAAACTTCCATTCACATCAGATGGCTACATTTATTTTCACACACCTCTACCAATCTGAACATTATAATTTACACCAAATTTAACAGGTAAGAAATCAATTCATCATAGTACCATCTTCCCATCCTGTGATTCCAATCAACAGGTAATAAAATGTGGTGAATGTACATTCATTCATTGATACGACATAAATACAAGCATGGGATAACCATTTTAAATGTGGTAAGTCCACTCCGATTCCAGGCTATAATTTTCCCTTGTCTTTTGGGGGTGAATGTGCATTATTAATAGGACTCCCTTGGTAGCAAATGGAGGAATCACACATTATTTGAATGCTTGTGCTGCATGAAAATCCCTCAAAGACCCCATGATAATGTTGGAGATATTCACACGCTCACACAGAGAGAGGAATGATAGAATGAAAACAGAAGAGATATATGTATTACTGAATCACAATATCAACTATTTATACACGACTGTAATATTAACCAACTAACACACTCAATTAACCACTATAACAGACACCGGTAACCATTAACTATCAGAACAACTGTAACAGTATAATAGACTTTGAATTACACGATAACAGATAAATTTGCAGAGCGGGCACACATGTGCATTTTTTTTGGATATCCAACTAATAAGAGGGGTTGGCGAGTGTACAATATTGATACAAGCATGGGATAACCATCCCAGAACAACTCTCAACAATATAAAAACTATCCTGTTACGGAGGTCCGACCCATAATTTAATTATTTTTTAAAAAATTTAAAATTATAATTACATAATAATATATTTTTATCTAAAAAACACAAATAAAATTTATATAATTAATAAAACTTGTAATTATCACTTTCTATGTCATTTTACATTTACCAATTAGTTTATCATGTAGTTCTATCAAACACTTCTAATTCAATAAGTTGGCTTATCAGTTCGAAACTTATTAGCTATGAGCTTATCAGCTAGCAGCTATTTTAATTATCAGCTAGAAACTAGCTTATCAACTACGAGCTAACTTATCAGCTAGTTTTACTAAACACACCCTTAATTACAACTAAGACCCCTTATCCCTCTAAACAAATGTGTTTATTGAGAATATTTGAATCCCTTAATTACAACTAAGACCCCTTATCCCTCTAAACAAATGTGTTTATTGAGAATATTTGAATCCCGCAATCTCTTCACAAAATCCTAGTATATCATGTATGTATCCCTCCTCCCAAGTTCCAACAATCAGAACCAAATAGTTACATTCATTATTAGTGGATGTCAAGTTAGGTAAACTGACTTCTGTCATCATTATTAATTTATTACGATATAATATTGCCATATCATTAGTCTTGAGAATGTAATATTAATATAGATTCCACCCAAATTATTAGTACTTATTTCTCTTAAAAATGTAGGTTACGTTTATCTTGACTGTCTGCTATTTTTAATTTATATTCCTACTAATCTTCCAATCCAACAACTATTTTTTGTTTCCCAGTCAACCAACATATGTTCACCACAACCTACTAACATTGAAATCTAAAAAAAAATACAACTTGTACGGGTGAGATAGGAAAGATAAAGACAAAGACAAAGGGGACAATTTTTTTGGACAATGTATATACACATATATATGTATGACATATCTAATGAAAATGACTTTATTATGTAAAAATGAGAAGAATCATTTTTAACCATTAGATCAAAATAAAGGATGGGATTAGAATGATCTATTAAAACTCACGTGTCTGATATCCCTAGGCTCCTCTATAATTAGAACCAAACCCTTCATAATTCTCTTTTTTATCGAAGAGGTATACGTCACATTCCTGATATGTAAAAAAGTGAATTTCTCTAAGCTTGGTAAACGAGGTGATCCAATATGAACAACACAATATATACATCCCAGTGAATAAAACTCTTGTAATCGCTTATTAATTCAGAGCACCATAATCATAATTCCTGTTACCTTTGCAAATACTTCACAGTATATATGATGATTCCCTCATATATATTTGTTTAATTTCTAGGTGTGCTAAAATCGTAATCGTCATCATTATTATCGCTATAAATATTATACACACGCACAAAACCTGGGTGATGGTAGTGTTGACTTTGTACAATTGACTTTCCTCTAAGACTTATTCTTGTCTCCACCTTTCTAAACGAAAAATGGACATAAATTATGTGCACCTTCAAAGATACTAACATCTCATTAATTTTTTTTGGGAAATTCCATTATGGTATTCTACTTTGTTTACGTGACTCTGCTCAATTCAATCACATACATACATGTACATGTATATATAAAATTTTTAATCTGTATAATATTACCATGTTAATAAATTTCAAAGTGTAAATATTTTATTAAAAAATATAACTATTATGATATTTAATACATTGGTAATATTAAATATTAGATTTTTTAATAAAAAATTTTCTACTTTTAATTTAAACTTCGCGGGAATAAAATGGAAAGGAAATGCGTACCATTTAATTTAAGTTTTTTTTTTCAGAAGTACTTACATATTGTAAATGAACATTCAATAAATTAAAATCTATTTTTTTTTCCATCTCACCTTGGACCCTTATTTCTAATGGAAAAATTATATATATACTCAAACCAATTAAGTAAGAAACATCAATTTTGGTCGGTTCTTGGGTTTTTTTTTTTTTTTTTTGGCAACAAGACACGAACTAATTCAGTTACATTTAGGTTATAAGTTTGGGTCTTTGGGTCAAGTTTTCCAAAATATATAAAAAAAATCTAAAGCAAATATAAAACTGAAAAATTTTAAAAAGAAAATAAATTTAAATCGAGTGTATGCATAATTCAATTTTCTTGATCTAGACTCAACCCAACTTAGATTGAGTTTATTTTCTTTTTATCTTATTTGAACCAACTACCCAAATCAATTTTTAACTTTGAATTAGATTTGATCAAATTGATTAAATTCACTTTATGTTTGGAATTGAACTATATTTAATTTAAGTGAGCACGTCCAATCCAATGTTACATTTTTGTAATTTATGATGGAAAACAACACAATAACAATACAGAGCATACTTAAATAGTTAATGAAGTAGAAATAAATCTCCATAATTTGCAAGAATCTATGAGGAGCAACAACAAATGAACACCAAAATCACACACAAAGATACCAAGATTTTAACGTGGAAAACCCCTCAAAGTAGGGTAAAAACCACGGGTCGTCCAGACCAAAGAAATAGTTCCACTATGATCAACAAATGGTACAAAAGAGTCTCAATCAAGTGCACAAAACACTACTAACACCCAGCCAAACAACAAAATAGTAAAGCTTACAAATAGAGAGCAGGGAAGATAAAAAAACCCCCAAATACACAGCTACTGTGAGAACTGAATATCTACCTACTTAGACCTCGTATCAATGATCCAACCGTTCAAAATGAAGAACCAGAAGTTCTGAACCTGCTGTCAAATTTTCAGTCTGATCCAACGGGGAACAAATCTGCAGTAGCGGTTTTACAGTTGCAGCTCTGTGTAAAAACGAGAATAACTTTCTCTGTTCCCTTCTCTCAAAGTGTTGGTGTTCAAAGTGACTTCAGACCTTTCCTCTTACTCTCTTGCTGACTTCAGACCCCTCTCTACTTAGGCCCCGTTTGGAAATACAGCTTATGTAAGTGCTTATAACATAAGCTCTTATTTAATAAACACTTAATGAATAAGCTCTTAAAAAAATAGATGAAAATTGAAGAGGGTGCAGTGCACTTAAATTCTCCATAAACTATTATATAAGCTATTTTCAGGAGCTTATTGAAATAAGCTGAAAACAGCTTATGAGCATGTCATAAGCTCTTTTCATGAGTTTATCCATACAGTTACTTAAGTGCTCATGTCATAAGATAAGCTCAAATAAGCTCTTCCAAACAGCACCTTAGTTAAAGTGAGACATCAAATGGACTTTTCAATTTGGGCATTTTCTCCACGTAGGAAGAGAATTCAATATCCAACAATTTATGCGTCCAACCCTCCCCAACATAGTTTTGGAATGCAATTCCAAATAGGTTCAATGATTCATTCAAGTTCAATTACATTACTTCTCCTAAATTAGGGATGTAAAAAACAACCTATACCATGGATATACCCGCAATGGGTACCCGCATATTTATATAATGGGTGGAGACAAATATTATACTACCCGCCCCGCGGGTACCGCATACTCATTATATAAAACATATTTTTCTACTAAATTTATTTGAATATTATATGATTTTTATTATTTTATGATGAGATATAATTTATTTTATATTATTTTATGATGATATTTTTAATATATTAACACGTAATGGTATTATATAATGATACATTTCCTCTCTTTCTTTTTATAAAGTTTAAATTCTTAAACATTAATGGATACCCGTGAATATCCGCGGATACCTATTAACCGCATGTGTATTCGTTAATTTTAACGGGTATGTATATGAGTAGGCACTACCGCTCCTGCTCTGTTTACATCCCTATCCTAACTAAACGCCCCTAGTTTACAGAACCCATCACACAACATTGGTGGGATGCAGACTATTGAATGAGAGAGGTAACTAAATCCACCGTCCTTTTTTGTAGCTGCAAATGTTTTGTGTTTATGAACCAAAAAATATTCTTTCACGGATGCAATATTGCTCAAGTCGGATGCATTCACATCCTGACGCTAGTTCTACTGGTAAGAATTTTTCCACCACAAGCAAAATCTTAATTAAAATGAATCAATTAAAAAAACTTAAGTATATACCACTTAAACCAACCATAAATTATAATTATAAATTTTTTATTAACAATCTTAATTATTAACTCAATTAATTTATTTTTCATAAAATGTGATAAATAGTTGACCTGGCTAGCTATATCCAAGCTAATGAAATAATTATGTTAGAACATTACTTTGAATTATGAAAATGATAGTTCCTCCCTCATCGTGGCTTAATTAGATTCACGTTTACATCAATAATGGTTTTGGTCATTTTCTATTCCTGTTTTCATATGAAAGATAGATAAGGATGAACCGCTAATTAATGAGTGTAATTAATATTTCTATTTGCCATGAACAGATCAACACTATCAAAAAAATCCTGCGCATGCTTCAGCAAGCTATAGATAAGGCCTACCCTATTATCTTAATCCAAACCTTTTCCATACAATTCATTTTCTGTATTTTTTTTTTCAAACCCAAGTTGAAAGCTGCAATATATATGAATATATACTAACATGTTATAATTAGTCTCCAATCTATTTGTCACCTTAGAATAAAGAAATTCAGTTTGATTGTTTCAGTTCCACCAAACAAGCAAACATCATCAGCTAGATACAGACAGGCTTGACCTGCCAATGTTCACATGATTATCATCTGAAATTGACATTTCAGATACCGAATCTCATTTTTCCTTTCGTCCAAACTCGACCTCTTGTCGTATTTGCATTGTCAATAATTTATAGAAAGTAAAAAGTAATTTATAATTTGTAAATATGTGATATATATATATATATAAATTAATAACTTACAATCCATTAGTATATTTTGAAATTTATTCATCCAATAACGAGTTATTTAAAGGTGTAAAAGTCTTATACAGGTGAAAATTATCCCTCCTCTTAAAATATTTAAGGAAAAACATAAAAAAAATGCTAAACAATAATAAAGACATGTTTTTTTTAAGAAAAGTACAATATAATATTTTTCTCACTATTTAAATTGAGACACTTTTTATTATATAAAAATATGGAATTTTACAGTTTTTCAGTTTTTCTCATTTCTTCTAAAGAATATTGTCATACTTTTATTTCAAAAGAGTCAAAAGCAATGTTATATAGAAAATTTTCTGTGTATATATATCACTTTCTTCAAATTAAATAACTGTCCCGTTAAATAGTTTCTTGAATTCTCTCTTTTTTTTTCCGCTTGAATATTTTTAAACAGACTATTTAGATGTGCAAATTTATATAAGGAACTTCAATCCCAAATCTGTTTTTGCAGATAATTGTGGTCTTTCTAAAATAAGAAATAAATTTTCTTATTTTGTATACCTACATTAACCCGAGTAAAGGTATGCAAACAATGACATCAAAATTGCTAATTAAAATCTGATCTCTACAAATTTTAGGATTTCAGAAAGCTAAAACTATTCATCAAATGTAACAGAATAATAAAAAGATATATATTTTCTTACTCTAAAATTAAGCCATTACACATAGTCACATATAATATATAAGTTCACAACATTTGGCAACCATGCATGGGAACACAACAACGGTACAATTTGTTCTCTACTTCATTATATACCATACCAGTCCCCCAGTAATCATTAAAAAAAAAAAAAAAGTACTTAAGTTAAGTGTGTAGCTCATTCTGCTCTGTATTTTAATTTATTTATAGCACATGCCTACGTGCGTGCTTGATGCTTGCCTACAATAATAAATATTAAAGAATAAAGAGAGAATCAATGGTCTAAAAACACTTGGCCAAGGCTAGTCTCTTTATATATTAGGCAGTTTTAGTTTGCTGGATTAATTTGATTTGATAATAGCTAGGCAGAGAAGGAAATGGAGGAAGCAATGAAGATGATGAAAAAGAGTGGACAAGTTGCTCCTACTGGCAAATACTGCGTGACAGGGGCCACAGGGTATATTGGTTCATGGCTGGTAGAGGCTCTTCTTCAAAGAGGTTGCACGGTTCATGCCACTGTTAGAGATCCTGGTTAGCATATATCAATACATATACCCTTTTCCTAGCTTTTTAATTACCTTTTTGTTATATTCAAATTAACTAGTACAGGGGAAAGAAATTATCAATTGAAACGAAAGTTAACGTGAAATTATCACTTTCACTTCAAAAGTACTTATCGTTGAAATTAATTAACAGGGTGACATGTTACTTAATTTTTGCAGCCATATATCCATATATATAATAAGTTGCCAGAAACGAGATTTTGACATGCACTGTGATACTTGAGCCTGTAGAAGCCGTTATTTTTAGACTCATAAATTCCTTCTTGATGCAAAATTTTTTGTTTTTGTTTTATTTTTTATTTTTTATTTAGTTCATATTTTGATTATTGACATTGTTTAACCCACAATTGAATATATAATTTATGTTGCTTTCAACTAATATTGATGTTACCAATGGGTTGATTCAAGTGGTACATGCTTGATTCCCCTTAACAAAGGTGGGTTCGAGTCTTGTAATGGAAAAAATTCCCACTGACAGAGTTAGCTCCACCATGACGTAACTCGAACCGGATTGCCTCCCGCAGATGATACCTATAGTTAAAAAAAAAAAAAAACTAATATTGATGTTTCATTTTAATCAAAGATCTGTATCCTAATTGTCTCGGGATATTTTATTTAATGATCTTTCCTTTGAATACAAAACAAATTCACTTTTTACATGAAAACACAAAATGGACAAAAATTAACACAATCAAAATCACATGTATCTGGCAAACACGATTATTTGCCACAATTTTATAGAATTGAAGAGAGGTTTCAATATGATTAACAGTGATAACAGGAACTGAATTAATCATTCACGATCCAACAATTTTTGTAGCATCACTCAAAATCAGTGTCTTCCTTATTGCAGTGAATATGGTATATGCTCGATTATGTGTCCATTTGGTTTACAGTTGAGTAGAATTGATTCTAGAAATGAATGGCTGAGATGGATGATGCACGCTTTACGAAGTACGTTGGACGGAAGTGATTTAAAATCAATTCTACAGAATTGATTCTGACTGTTCCAAAATCTAAAACAAACGGGCACTATGTCTAATGCAAATATGCACTAACAATGATAAATGTTTCATTTTGTTTTAATGTAACAGCAAAGTCATTGCACCTCTTGTCATTGTGGAAGGGTGGTGACCAATTGAGATTTTTTCAAGCTGATTTGGAAGAAGAAGGAAGCTTCGATGAGGCTGTTAAAGGATGTGACGGTGTGTTCCATGTTGCAGCTTCAATGCAATTCAATGTTAGTGAGAAAGAGAACACTGGTAATGCCATGAATTGATGTTATCCATTAACCTGATACACACAAGGATTTTAAGTGCAATGTTAACTGAGACATATTCCCTGTATTGAATTTGCAGAAGCATTTGTTCAAACAAATATAATTGACCCTGCAATCAATGGAACCATAAACCTACTCAAATCCTGCTTGAAATCCAATTCTGTGAAAAGGGTTGTTTTTACATCTTCCATAAGTACCATAACTGCCAAGGACAGCAATGGGAAGTGGAAACCTATTGTTGATGAATCTTGCCAAATCCAAACTGATAATGTGTGGAATACACAAGCAAGTGGATGGGTAAGTAATGTTGTTCCTAGCCCATTTGGATTGTACACAAAATTGGTTATTCCTTGAGGATTTTTCTTTTATTTTCTCATTGTGGCAGGTTTATGCACTTTCAAAGCTTCTCACAGAGGAAGCAGCATTTAAATTTGCAAAAGAGAAAGGCATTGATCTTGTGTCAGTCATAACAGGCACTGTTGCA
The DNA here is from genome assembly GCA_026901365.1 of Sesbania bispinosa. Taxonomy (NCBI): domain Eukaryota; kingdom Viridiplantae; phylum Streptophyta; class Magnoliopsida; order Fabales; family Fabaceae; genus Sesbania; species Sesbania bispinosa. The sequence goes on along the minus strand of QLOH01000007.1, from coordinate 1,892,678 downwards.
GGCCCTTTCTTCACTGCTAATGTACCATCAAGTGTTAAGGTTCTTTTGTCACCATTAACAGGTGATTTTATGAGGAAACCACCATATTAGCTTACTTGTCCCAAGAGAAGGGAACATGTGGTACATTAGTACCAGAACTCAGTTGACCTTTTATTAATGTCATCAAATGTTTGAAATTAAAGCTATATTACTAAATAGATAAGTATTAAATATTTAATTGAATTGAATTCTATTTGATTCCTGAATTTTGGTCTAATGAATGGCCTTCCACCCCTGTAAACTTTTGTTTTTTTATGCTGCAAATTGCATGTATGAACTATCTTTTATGCCAAATTCCCCCAAAATTTTGAACCTCTGTGTTTCAATGTGCACCATAAAGTATAAAATATACAACATTTAACTTGAGTTAATAATACATTTGAGTTATTATTGTTTGACCATATTGATCATATGTGTAGGTGAAAGTGAGTACTTCAAGATATTATCTGCTGTAAATGCACGAATGGGGTCAATTGCTTTAGTTCACATTGAAGATATATGCAGTGCCCACATATTCCTAATGGAGCATGCTAAATCAGAAGGACAGTACATATGCAGTAGCCAAAGTTGTAATTTGTCCAATTTGGCAACTCTTCTTTCCAAAACATATTCTAGTTCAACTATGCAGAGGTAAATATTCTTACCTTCTATAAAATGATTTTTTTATTTATTTTTTTGTGCATAATGCTTACATTATTGGTACAAATATCTGCAGGAAGACAGAGAAAAATTATGACAAAGTTCCTTCTGAGGTTTCCTCAAAGAAGCTAAAAGATTTGGGTTTTAATTACAAGCATGGCCTTGAAGATATAATTCATCAAACAATTATGTGTTGCCTAGATTATGGTTATTTACCTCCTGTTTAGCAAATGGTCTTTCCATATCACTGTACATGATTCTAAGTAGTTGAGCTTTTTAATTTGCTTACACAAATAAATGCAGTCAACTTTCAAAGGACCTTGAATTTTGGTACATATCATTTTCTCTTACCTGGTTACAAGAATTCATAGCCAGCATTAACTATCATCTATAGAAATAGAACCCTTATGCCAAAAATTTCAGGCGTGATATATGGCACTAACACAGAGATGTTGATGATGAATTCAAAAACAGTAAAACACCAAGAACTTATAGTTTTGGCTAATCTGAATCAACAAACTTCAATGGTGATCGGTCCTTATTTTGAGTTTGTGTAGAGTAAATGAAGGCTAACCAAGAGGCTATTAGAGGTAAACCTGCTTAATAAATGTGACCTAATTGTACTTTAATTCCACATTAGATATTTTGAGTCTAGCATGGGGACCAAAGTCAAGTACAAGTGACCAAACTATCACTTCAAAATATATCTAAGCTAATTTTGACAAATTATAGCTGATGGCTTGTTTGTTTTAACTTTTGAAAATACAAAACCATGGTTTTACATAATTGATTTTAAATCATTTCCGTCCAACGTGTTTCGTAAAATGTGTATCACTCATCTCAACCATTAATGTCCAGAATCAATTCTACTGTAAACGAAACGGATACTTCCGTTTGTTTTGGTGTTTGAACAGTTCAAAACCATGGTTTTGTAAAATTGATTTTAAATCACTTTCGCTCAACGTGTATCACTCATCTCAACCATTGATTTCTAGAATCAATTCTACTCAACTGTAAATCAAACGGACACTAAAACTCCTTGCATAACTTTTATAATGAAGTTATATTCTAAGAGTTTGTTTGTTTTATAGTTGGCTCTCTTCGGAATTATGTTTAAGTAAAAATAACAACTAACTTCCGTGGCCAAATGTACATTTTGAACTCTTCAACGGTAAAACAAACGGAAGTTGCTGTAAATCATTTTCACCATTCCTAGATAGCTGGTTTTGTTTTTTGAATTCTTCATTTGGTGCACAAACAAGTTCATTACAGTTTTTCCTTTCTTTCTTTTTCTTTTTCCCCCCTAAAGTCAATTATGGTTTGCTAAACCATTTTGAGCATGCACTTGGAGGATATAATTCAGTATTATGGATTTATGGTATGAAATGCATTTTAAGTCATGATTGCAGACTTCTTAGTTGGTCAAAATTTTGCTCAGATGACTGAGAAGTTAGCAATCATTACAGATCCTAAAGATAGAGCTAAGAAAATTTCGTTAAGAACTAGCTATAGGCAAGGGTATACACAAGGAGAAAGGTTAAGTTCACTAGTCTTAGTTATATAGCCACTTTGATGGAGGTTTAGCTATTTGGTATCTTTGATGTCTTAACCTTTCACTGTCTTTTCCTTTGTCTTTATTGCATAGCTATCACCAACTGGTGAAGTCTGCATCAAGCATTAAAGACAAAAGTCCCCAAATGGTTCATAAACCTATCAGAACTATGAAGATTACCCTAAAAAGCTTCTCATGACTATGTAGTTTTTTGCAGCCTAATTTATAAGTCAACCCTACCAAGCTCCTTATACAAGTTCAATTTTACTAAACTACTTGACATTCAAAATTTGAAATATCCAATGGAGTTTCATTCAATGACCTCCATCCCCAAACCAGGGAAGTGTAATGAGGGTTAGTACACATTTATGAGGTGCATGTGCCTTGAGAAATTTGAAAGCTGTACAGATGTTACAGTAATGAAGTGACATTACCAACCCCAAAGCCAGGTACACACTCTTAGGAGTTATGGCCCTCAAAAGTGACCAATAAAATTACCATATTCACACTCATTTCTGCATGACAATAAATAAATATAAACAGAGAAGGGAGAGAGAGAAAGAGATATGGGTCCTCCTAGAGTCCTGACCTTATCTTAAACAGTTACTGTTCACATCAGGATGATACAATAAACTCCAAGAAGGATAACTGAAAATTAAATAATAAATATTAACAAAACATTTACAGCACAAAGGGAAGAAGAGACAAGGCATGTATATGCCTCAACTGTGAATATCTCACTTCTAAATTCCAATCCTTCCTTCCATATGTTTGTCCTCAAGTTTGGAATCCCCTCTGTCAACTTGAACCATAACCACCTAAGAAGGGTCACATGACATATATTTGAGTAGCTACATTAAATACAAAATGTGACATCTTGCTACATATGTACTAGGTAGGAGCTGTCACAGCTTGTGGAACGGTGCATGTCCAATTAAGGTTGAGGGGGTCAACCATATCGCCTCATTTCACACTAATATTGTGTATATACCGTCCAAGAAGTAACTGATTATATATTATAACCCACAGATTATCACTACTGGACCACTTGCATTGTGCCAATTTAGACTTTAGGCATTTAATGAGCACTTATGGAATCTAATCTTCGATTGCATTAAATTAAAGTAAATAATTTTAGCACTTTATCCCAGGCTGTACCACTGAATTAAATGAACTTACAACAAAGATTCTTCCATCTTTTTATTTGACAAGGAAAAATTTAACCAGGTTAGTAGGTTATTACCCATTTCAATGACTATTTTTTATACCTTCAATTAATATAACACTGACACAAATTTAGAACCTGCATTCTAGTGGACAAGATGGGGGGGGGGGGGGGGGGTTATAATTATTAAATCTGATTTAATTTGATGCCATTATCTTACATATTTATTTCTGGTTGTGGCACTTCATAATGCCTTGCCTGGTGCAGAAGTAAAAGTTCAGTGCCATTAAAAAAATTACAAATGTATGAATAGGAGGTTCATACAATAAACATGAAGAGGCACAAGTGACTTGGGGAAAAGAATCAAAATTCTTTAGAAGATGTAGGGGAAAGAACCTCCATAGAAAGGCCAAAATAGGGGGATCCATGAAATTAAAACTACACAATTTGTAAGGCATTTTGACTTTGATCCTTTTGGTTCAAGGTTTGCAAATTACCACAAAGCAAGGAAGAAGAGCTCTAGGATTGAGTAAATATAGCTCTTCAATATTTGAATAAAGACCTACTTTCCCAGCCAATGAGTCAAACCCTGTCTGAGATGCCATTTCCTGAATGTTCTCCAGTGGTCTATGAACCCTGCCAGCAATTACTCTGCAAACAATAAGTGCTTTTCTTAGTGATTGTTCATTACCAGAAATCTCTATAGTTTCAAAAGCTCTTCCACTTGTGGATGTTGTGAAAACACCTATGCCACCCTTGAGTTCCTTCTTGGCAGAAAATGTGATTTAATTTGATGCCATTATCTTACATATTTATTTCTGGTTGTGGCACTTCATAATGCCTTGCCTGGTGCAGAAGTAAAAGTTCAGTGCCATTAAAAAAATTACAAATGTATGAATAGGAGGTTCATACAATAAACATGAAGAGGCACAAGTGACTTGGGGAAAAGAATCAAAATTCTTTAGAAGATGTAGGGGAAAGAACCTCCATAGAAAGGCCAAAATAGGGGGATCCATGAAATTAAAACTACACAATTTGTAAGGCATTTTGACTTTGATCCTTTTGGTTCAAGGTTTGCAAATTACCACAAAGCAAGGAAGAAGAGCTCTAGGATTGAGTAAATATAGCTCTTCAATATTTGAATAAAGACCTACTTTCCCAGCCAATGAGTCAAACCCTGTCTGAGATGCCATTTCCTGAATGTTCTCCAGTGGTCTATGAACCCTGCCAGCAATTACTCTGCAAACAATAAGTGCTTTTCTTAGTGATTGTTCATTACCAGAAATCTCTATAGTTTCAAAAGCTCTTCCACTTGTGGATGTTGTGAAAACACCTATGCCACCCTTGAGTTCCTTCTTGGCAGAAAAACCATTCCTGATTATTCTACAAACACAACATTTTTCTGATAGGCAGAGACTAGAAGAGCCATTGAGACCAAGAGAGCATGCAACAGTGGTGCCATAGAACCTCAAAAGCTCATTCCCATCAGCCAGGCACCTAGGATGCTTCTTTTGGAGTTTGCTGGCTTTGATTTTCACCATTTCCCTGTACTCTTCAAATCTAGCCAGAGTCTTTTGCATGTTGTGGACCTTCAAAACTCTCTCAATTCTACCACATTGGTTCTCAGACTTCAACCAACTTGTCCTGCAAATGATCTCCACTATTTTCCTTGATGAATCTCCTTCCACAAGTTCAGTAACTGTCAAGGGAAAACTTGCTCTTAAATTTAAAATATATCAAACTTACAATATGTTACAAGAAATACAAAAATTGCAAAAAAAACAACTTTAAGTCACTAAACTCTTCAATCAATTTTGAACTTTGATTGCTTTCAACTATTCAGGAAAACAGGGAGGGAGAGAGAGATACTATTTCTCCTAGATATTTTGAAACATAAAGCTATGGAGAATCCTAAGCATAGTTCTAAATTAAAAAGGTAATGGAAAAAGGAAAATCAACTTGGTTGTCCCAAACTGAAAAAGTATGTTAATTTTTATAAGGTTCCTCATTTCAACATAAAAATCTATGGATATCTGATATAGATGTGGCCAGAAAGTTTGTGGTCAGAAGAATGTTTGGATAACCTACTATGAGGGTCACATAACAAATGGAAGAAAACAAACAGCCAAAGCTATAGTGAAGGTTACAAGCATTATAGTAGGAGGCTATGATGTGGAACTTCTCCACTTGAATATAGAAGCCAGCCAGGAAGCAAGATAAGCTTAAAATAGATATCTGAGTAAAAAATGAAAAAAAAATTAATTACCAGCATGTTTGGACAGATGATGAGTTTCAGCAGCTTCCCATTTGTTAAATTGCTCTCCACATTTGTGGCAAGTCATTGTTGAAGACCCATTGGAATCTGTTTCAAGGGACAACCTATTGCTTGAATGAAGTCCAACTCCAACACCATGAGGACCAGACCCTTCTTTGTCTGATAAAAGGAAAGGAGATTTCCTTGGAGGAGTGGATGAAGTCCTAAAAGAGGGGTTAAAGTAATGCATTGTGGGGTGCCCTCCAGGGCCAGGAGTCCCAGGCCTCAAAGTACCCACAAAAGTAGAACCACCACTACCACCACCATTGTTACCACCTCCACCACCACTGCCAACCCCTTCTTGGAATCCTCCATATCCAGTGATTTTCAGCTCACACCTTGAGTTACTCAAAATCACTTCATGGGTTATGGGGTTGAGGAACTCACTACTCCCTATGGATCTTGGACTGCAACTTGGTGGCTTATCAAGATGCCTCTTGCTTCCATGGATAACATCTTTGAGATTTGCTATGGACCTAGAACACCCTGACCTTCCTGCTCTTTTGGTCAAGATTGTGCTCAAGTGCTTCCTTGATTTTGGGTCATGAACATCAGATGGCTCTGATTTGCAGTGTAGAGACTTCTTGAGAGAGAACCACACTGTTGGCATATTATCCTTAATGTTTCTTTTTCTCCTTTTTGCCTTTTCCTCCTTGCTACCTTACACATTAACTAGATACCTAAGCTTCTAAGATCTTCATTTAATTTACCTCTCTTACAATGCTCATTCTCAAAAGGCTTCATGTTTACCTTTGCAATCTTCCCTTTCCTTTTCCTACATGAAAGCTGAGAAAATGTAAAAAGATAACAACTTCAGTTCCTTTCTGCTTTAAACTAGCAACCCCTTTTTGTTTCCTGAAATTTCCTTTCACTTTCCAGGAAACAACTCAACCATGCCTCAAAGGGCTACCTAGCTAACAAAAAAACATGTTATAGAAGAGAGACTAACCAAAATTGCTATCAACAAAATTCAAAACACCCCACCAAACTGAAAATTCTCAAGCACAGGTATCACCATAAAGAGCATTCTGAAGGCCACACAGAATGAGTTTGGCAATTTCCACAGGATGGTGTCCGTGACCCCATCAGAAAGCAAGTGAGACAAAAGGGACTCAACTCAAATCCATAGATTGATAAAAAAAAAAAATATGGAAGACCATTTGTTAAACACGGGTGTTTGAAAATAAAACAAGAATCTTTGCCTCTTGGATATTGGATTTCAGAACATGACAACTACTTGGACAAACCGTGTACTGTGGCCTTGTTAAATATAAATATGATTTACTCAAAGCTGTACTATTTTTTCTTTATTAAATTTTTACATTGTGTTACAGAATAAATATACTTGCACTAGTTCTACTTGTACAAGATATATCATATGTGTAAAATTTAGAGCGTGTTTCAGCTAAACTTACTGAAAACTTACTTGAAAGTTAAAAAGTTACTGAATATGTTTGATAAAATTTACAGAAAATGATAAAAATAACATATAAATATATTATTAATTATTAAATAATAATAAGTGAGGGTGATTGAGGGATAAATTTATAATTAAATTTCAGCTAGTGGCTGAAAATTGGAGCTTTTTAAAAATGTTACCTCAAGTACCTTTTCAAGAAAAGCTAGTAGCTACAAAAAAAAAAAGTATTTTACCAAACACAGCTGGTTTCAGCGACTAATTTCAACAAATTTAAACACAAAAAATGAGATGACATTTAAAAACAAATACTTTTAGTGTGAAATCAGAAACACAAAATATGTGCAATGGACTAAAATATTAAGTGGTTTTAATTTTGAAACAAATCAAGTGATGCTTTAATATTTTGCTATGCTGTCACCACATGAAAGTTTGCTTTTTATTTTATGATGAAGGTCTAACTCAAAAGATACCACATGCAATTAAGTTTTGGAGGGAGGACCACACAAGTGTACATTCTTCTACTTTGCATAACTTTGAGCAATCTCTAAAGTAAACAGTGGAATTAACTGGGATGCCCAATAAATAATCAATTGGTGGAGAATATAAATTTTGTCCCCTACTGTGATTTTTTTTTCACCTTGAAACACAGTACAATATTCTACATGGCCATGTACAATTGAAGCCGGACACAACAACCTTCTTTTTCATTTAAATAGTAGTATTGTATATTAGCGTGAAACAAATTATTATCAACTTAAATATTTCTCAGCAGTGATAATTAATGTCTCAATTAAGATTTCGAACATAATGCCTGACAACCAGACACTGTGGTTAATATGAACCATGACATGTGTCAGTGAAACTTATCTACAATTGATAACATGCCTGAAATTTACCTCTTCCACATGTCTGCAGCTTTTACAAGCAAAGTGCTTTTCATCTCAAGCACTTTTTTTCACCTATATATGAAGGAGCAATCCTTATGCATCAGACAGCAATTTCATGCTCAATTTAAGCAAATTGTTTTAAGCTAAGAGCTGAACGGCATATGCCTAATGCTTTTCAATCCCGTTTTCGAAAATAGTAAAGGCCTCTCAATTCATAAATGCTGACGTGTTTGGTTTCATTATAAGGATTTTGGTTGGTGTAAATGTCTGGTGTGTAATGTTTGCTGGGATTATCCTTTGGCCATAGAGAATGATTTGATTTGTAATGCGATCGAGTGAAAGTGAAACACGAAACAGATTATTAATTTTGGTAATTGCATTGATATATTTAAGAGGCAAATTATTTGTTTTTATATATTTTTTAATAAAAATATAATGTTCTAACAAAAAGAAGTATCTTTTGAAATTAATATTTTTCTCTTAATTATTAATCTTTTCACCAAAATATTATACTTTTATCAAAAAAGAAAAGGAAACGAAACAAGAAATAGACAATATATTTAATGAAGGTTTAAACATATGATTTTATATAAAGTATATAAACCCACTATCACTTGGCCAATTCCAATGGCACTTTATGAAGGGAAATTATCGGAAAACTACAATGACAATTAGTTTAAGTGAATCCATTTACTAAATTACTATGTTATCCTTCATGTTAAGTAAAACAAGATTGAAAAAAAATTGTGTTAAAAAAATTCTCTCATTTATTTTAAATTTAAATAGGTGTTTGTCCCTATTTTTTAGTTATCTCTTAATATTTACATACTGAATTCAAAGCCAAATGAATTATCTCTTCATATTTACTTATTGAATTTAAAATAAATCCTCTATAACTATCTCTATCAATTTATTACCAAAATTACAAATTAAATCACCAAACTTAATTTTCTCTGTATAAGTTCTTTTTTAAAAAAAAGAAAATGTTAATTGAAATTTAAGTTTATAAAACTTTTATTTGGCTTAAATAGGTTTTGGATCCTTGTTTATATTTTTAGTTCATCTATATTTTTTTGTCCACATCAGGGGCGAAGCCAGGAAAAGGGCAAGGGGGCAATATTACAGTTTTTCTTAATCAATTAATTCATTTTTCAAAATGTAATTTTGTTATTATATATAAATTAAAAATAAAAATAAGAATTAAGATAAATACTCATAATTCATATATAATGCAAGTAATTTAAAATTTTTATGAATTATTTTAATTATTATTCTCTTTTATTATTTACTTTATTTAACTATTTAAATAATTATTTTGATTTTTAATAAAATATTTTATAATTTAAAAATTATTAAGACTTTAAAATTTTAAATTTATAAAAAAATTAAACTTATAATTACCTATCATTATATTTTTATCTACAAAATAAAAATATAATTTATATGATATAACTTGTGTAAATATGTTTTTTATTGTATAAATGTAGTCTATATCTCCTTCTATATGGGTTTCCACTATATAAATCTGTCCAGAACTATTTTGTTATATTTATCTGTCTCATCACATGAAAACACACAGATTAAAAAATGTAATAATATGTTGATTTACATTAAATTTATTGTATTTTTTCCTGATATATCATGTCATCTCTCTATTTTAATTATTAATTTTCTCCACTTAATAATTATCTCTCTTATTAAGACTGAAAGTGAAAAAATTGTAATTAATACTCTTAAATTTCTAAATATGACAGATAAATAAAAGTAAAAAAATCTTTAAATGAAACTGATAAATAAATTGGGGGGGGGATGGCCCCCTTTGTCTCAATGTAGCTACGTCCCTGGTCCACACAATTAGTCTCTAATGTTAGTTTAACTCAATAAAATGATGATGTGACCAACTAAATGTCACATTAATAATCAAACTATTTCATGTGGCCAAATAATTCCAAGTCATTATTTATTTATTTTTACATTGAGGTGGATTAGCCAGTAACTACTAGATTAGGGTTTGATAAAATGGTTTTTTACCACCATTACTAATGGTGGTAAAAAACCATTTTATCAAACCCCAATTTAGTAGTTATTATGCCTAATAGACCTTAGCAAGTTAATGTAAAAAAATTGTTGAATTGGAATTATTTGGTCATATGACATGGTGTGTTGTGGCAATTAGCAGGCTACATCATCATTTAATTGAGTTAATTAATACCAGGGACTAATTATGTTGATAGAAAATTAATAAGGGACTAAAAGCATTAAAAAAGTGTAGATACACTAAAAGCAAAAACAAATGAAATTATAGGGACCTTAAACTTATTTAAGCCTTTATATTTTATAGGTCTTGCTCTAAGGGCACTATCAAATATATGTTGAGTCTCAAGACCTTCAAAGTTTGAAATTTCAAAGTTTTGATAAAAACACTTTTAAGAAATTTTAATATGAAATCTATGACAAATTTACTCGATTTGAAGTTTTGTATTGCAGTTATAAGAACTTTTTGCAGTTTCATCTGAAACACACAATAAAAGGACAAGTTTAAGCACCAGTCTGGAGTCACAAACTCAATAGCATCTGAAAAATGCTCATCCTAAATTACACAAAGGCTATGTATCTTATGTATAAATCTGAAGGTTGAAGACTCATAACAAAATTCAAATTTTAAAGAGGACAACCTTGGATGAAGTCACTGCATCAAGCCACAATGGGACTGTTACTTCAAACAAAAGACAAAATGAAACTTTCTGAAGAAGCAAAAGCATTATTTGCTCAAAGAAGAAAAGGCAAAAATAGCAAGGATAACTGCTCTACAAAAAAATCACTAAAAACCACTATTATAAAGTAACTGCAGGTACCGAATATTAGACCAACGAATTCATCCATTTAATTCTATAAGACAACATTCAAAGCTTGTTTCACAACGTTAGCATCTATTGGAGCTCTACAAATAGAAGATAGAAGAATCAGAATGATGAGAGATAGAACATTGAAGCTTAAAGTTTGCATAATTATCATCTATTTATTCTTTCATTCTTCTATTATTTGCACAGTTTTCTTTTAAATTAGTTGTTTGAATTAAAACTTGTAGTTACTCTCTGTATTGAAAAGTTTTATATCCACACCAAGTGTGTAAATACTAGAGCGTAACCTAAAACTTACATTTTCTCACATGTGAGTTGTTGAGCATGAGGAGGTTTGTTGTGTTGAAGAATACCTGAGTGTTAGAGCTTAAAAAGACTTGTAGAAAGAATATCTGGTTGTAAAGGCCTAAAGAGGCTGTTGAAGAATATTTGTACTGTATAATGAAAAATCTGAATAATGTTAGGGACTGGACGTAGCACTGTTTATAAGTGTTAACCAAAATAAATTTATGGTGTGATCTTCTTTATTTCAGTTATTTTAGTCTTTATATTTTCCCATCTAACTAGGTTTAATAGTGTTTGCTTAATTAAAGCCTTTGTAAAAAACTTTGTGAAAACTATTTAAGAAGTTGTGTTTGAAGTTTCAAACGTAAGTATAAACTGAAGCTACAATTTTTAACGTGTGGTAAAAAAGAAAAGCTTTTAAATAAACACAATTTTCAACCCCATTGTGTGTTTTCTCTATGTTTCAGTGTGTGTTTATTGAAAATCGTAACATTAATTACATTGGTACGTAACATTAAATACTATACAATTCAATAAAAAAAATCTATTTTTCATTCATTAACTCATGCCTTAAGGTTAGAGCTAGCAAAATGTGTTGGCCTGCAAAAGTTCATAAAAACGTAGGGTTCTGACCCTTATTATAAAAGTCTGAATAACTCTTGGACTTTTAATTAGGCCTTATAAAGTTCGTTACTCGTAAAATCTCGTAAAAACACATAAAAACCGGCAAAAGATGTAAAAAAAAAACTAGGTCAACCTACAAAATGACAACAAAAATGTAGGGTTCAGGTCTTATTTTATAAGCTTGAATAACTCAGGTCCAGCCCGCAAAAGCATATTACTTGTATTGGGGGTAGCCCAAACCGGTCCGTGAAGGAGTGGGCCAATGCGGATCGAGCCTAAACGGGTCGGGCTAGCCCATCTACCTAGCTCTAGTTCTACTTAAGGTACTCACTCTCATTTCTCATATATATATATATATATATATATAGACACACTTACACATATATTAAAATACTCCTTCGCCATTTCATTTTAATTGGTATGGAATTGATAGTTTTCATAAACATTGCTAACCAATAAATTTTTTTATACCCTTATCTCTTATATTATGACAACTCCATTGTCAATTACTTAACTCCCCTTTTCCATTAAGCACCGCATACAACATAAAGTTTGTCATTGAAGTAAGGTGTTTGTATACGCACCCAAAATTTGAGTGCTTGTGCCAATTTATAGGATCTCCCAATTTTTGTTTGGTTATATATAAGGATATGGGGTTAAGTAAAAGAATATATATTATTATGTAAAATGACATAAAAAAATATAACTAAATAAATTTTATTATATAAATTCTATTTGTGTTTTCTAGACAAAAATATATTGTTATGTAATCATAATTTTAGATTTTTTAAAAAATTTAATTAAATTCTTATTAAATTTTTTAGTGATAAAATATTTAATTAAAAATTAAAATAAATAGTGAAATTGATAAAATAAATAGTATAATATAAAAATAATTTCATAAAATAGTAAAAAGAAAATAATAATTTTAATTAATTCATGATTTTTTAAATTACTTATTATATATATCTAAACTATGAATGTTTATGTTAATTTGTTATTTTAATAAATTAAAATTAATTTAAACATGATATATAATTAAGTGATAATGTTATTAATTATTTTATGTCAAAAGGATAGTTGTTAATATATTTTCCTTTACATGATGTGTAATATGTTTTTATTTATTTTTAATAGGTGTATTTTTTGGTAAACGATATGGAATTAAACAAAACAAAAAGAAAAGAAAAAATACAAGAATTCAGCACATTCTATTCATAGGAAAAAACTCACCCTAGCATCAGCTCACACATAATCAGCAAATCATTCCCAGAATCTAAGGTTACTATAATGGGAGGCCCAGAGAGAGCACTCCTCCTAGAAATAGCATCAGCACACTGATTATCCTCCCTATGAATGTGCTCAATATCTAAAGACCAATCCCTATGAAGCATAAGCTGAATATCATGAATGATTCCTGCATACTCATGATACTTAGGAAAATCCCTTTTGACTAAGGAAATGGCCAGAGATGAATCAGACCAACAGTGAACCTATCGATATCCTTCATTCCAAGCCAGCTGAATACCTTCCATAATAGCTCTTAATTCAGCCTGGATGATAATTGATGTATCAATAGATCCAAAGAAGCCTTTCAGCCAATTACCATTGCAATCCCAGATTAATTAGACCACCAAATCCAGCAAGACCATCATTTTCAAAGTAACTACCATCAACATTTAAGGCAATAGCACCAGGGGGAGGAGCTATCCACCTAACCCATCTCACAGCAGTCCTAATAGAAGCTTGATTGTTGTTGAAAACTGATTGAAATGTTTATGTTAGACTATATATCTACTTTCCATCCAAGTAGGTCAATTGAAGTAGATTGACCATTGAAAACCTTTAAATTCCTAGCCAACCACAATTCCCAAATAGCAGCCAAGAATGATGATCCAAATTTCTTACAGGACCAGAAGAGCCAATCAAAAGGATTAGTAACTGATAGAAACATATCGTGATTAGAAAAACCAAGTTTATTCCATAAACTACTTGCAACTGGACATGTTCTGAAATAATGAAGGAAATCTTCATTTTCTTGATGGCAATTCAAGCAGAGGGGAGAGGCTGTGATGTTTCTGTGATGTAAAAGATCCTTAGTAGGAATTTTTTCATTCGCAGCAAGCCAAACTAAGATCTGATTGATTCACTGCAATGTTGTTTCCATATCCAAGACTAGGATTTATCCTCAGTATGCTGAGATTGTTGAATCCAAAGCCAATTGTACCCTTCTCTTGCTGTATAAAGACCACTGCTAGAGCTACCCCAAGATACCATCACATCAGGAATCCCTGGAGACAGAATTGGCTTAATGGTACTGATTTTCTGGCAAATATGACTAGGAAGAGTTGTCCATGGAAGTTGAAGGTTCCAGTCAAGTCCATTCCAAATATCACAGATTCCCAATGATATATCATGTATATTAACAAGATTAACATCCCCAGATATTGGTCCAATAGGAAGCCAATGATCAAAAAGTAAATTAGAATTTCCATATCCAAATCTAGCAGTATATCCCTCCTTCAGAGTAAGGGCTGATTTTTTGGATTGATCTCCAAACATAGGAAACACCTATAGAAGTATTGAAAATTAGATGCACACCCCCATATTTAGCGCATAAAATATGAACTCAGAGTTTTGAGTCATTCTTCTGTAGCACATTCCAAGCAAGCTTCTAGCTATTCTAATACCTAAGCCACCTGATTTCTTATGTTTAGAGATTGTTTTCCAATTAACAAGATTCACACATGAAGAACTATTACCTTTCCACAAAAAATCTATGGCTGATCTATCCAAAGCATTACATATGCTTTCGGGAAACTAATGAATTTGCATAGAGTATGTTGGGATGGAATTAAGAACTGAGTTGACAAGAGTTTGCCTCCCAGCTTCATTTAACAATTTTCCTTTCCAAGAAGCAAGCTTGAGATTTACCTTATCCAGAATATCCTGAAAGTCAGCCTTGGTAGGTCTGGACATGAAGATTTTAAATCCCAGATACTTTTCCAAAGATCCAGTGAGTCTAATTCCTATTATGTGAGACAACTTCTGTTGTTTTCTCATAGGAGTTGCAGGGGAGCAGAAAGCTCTTTATTTTTCATTGTTCACTTTGAAACCAGAAAAGTTGCAAAACCTTTGCTCAATCTGAGACATTAACTTGACCTGTGAAGGTTTAACTTTTGTAAACAGTAGCACATCATCAACAAAAAGTAAGTGAGAAATTCCAGGAGCTTGTAAAGAAACCTTTAGGGGGATTAGAGATATGTCAATAACAACATTCGAAATCATTTGCCCAATTGTTTTTCCATACACAAGACAAAAAGGTAGGGGGAAAGTCGATTACCCTGCCTCAAACCCATTTTTAGAGAAAAAAAAGTTGGACATTATTTCCTTCCATTCCAAAGAATAGATATTGAAGTAGCAGAGATACCACTCAACATTAAAGAAATAATGTTGTGAGGAAAATCAAATTCATGCAAAACCTTTTCCAAAAAGCCCCAATCAACTCTATCATAGGCTTTTTCCAAATCTAATTTAAAGATCATGACACATTTTTTCCTTTTAGACTTTTTCATTTGATGCACCATTTCTTGAAGGATGATTGCATTGTCTGAAGTGCTTCTCCCAGGTATGAAGCTAGCTTAAAGAGGACTAACAGTATCATGCAAAATAGGTCCAACTCTATTGACCAAAACTTTAGATGTTAGTTTATAAAGACAATTGCATAGGTCGATAGGTCTAAGCTCCTTAAAGGAGTTAGGTCTATCAGTTTTTGGAATCAAATCAATTAATGTTTCAGCATCTATTGTAGGAATCAAACCAGAATATAAAGCTTCCCTAACAATCTGCCAAACATCATCACCTATCCTATCCCAATAGAACTTAAAAAATATAGCTTGAAACCCATCAGGACATGGGGCCTTATAGGATTTCATTGAAGAAAGAGCTTTATACACTTCATCTTTAGTCACAGGTGACATGAGACAAGCCTTATTTGTTGGGGAAAGTTTAGCTAGGTTAGGTGATGAAAGGAATTCCCCATTGGCAGAAGTATTACAAAAAAAGATCTCTAAAAAAGGATACAACTTCCCTTTGAAGAATCTCAACATCAGTGCACCATTCTCCACTAGGTAAAAATACACCATTTATTCTAATTTTTAATCACAGTTTGAGCATAAAAGAAAGAAGTGTTTCTATTTCCAAACTTAACCCAATTTTCTCTTGATTTTTGAAACCAAAATACTTCTTCTTGAAATAAAACAGAATTATATTCCTGTAAAAGGTTTCGTTGCAATTGTAACAAATTAATAGAATTTCCCTCTTCAAGAGCCCTTTCAATTCCCTTCAGTATTTTTTCAAGAGCTTTCTTCCTTGTAAAGACAGAGCCAAAAATCTCTTATTAAACTTGTTTGAAGCATCTCTCACATCATCCAAGCATTGAAGAGCATTATGTTTTGATATACTCCAAGTGGAATTCACTAAGGAAGAGTATTGAGGATGTGTACACCATGCAACTTGGAACCTAAAAGGTCATTCACCTTGAATTGATGGTCTACTACCACATATTAAATGGATTGGGTGATGATTAGAATGAAGTCTGCATAAATTTTCAATGGATCCATTAGGGAAAGCTAGTCTCTAAGACTGATCAGCTAGTCCCCTATCCAATCTCCTATGAACCTATTGCCCTTCTCTACAAAGTCTACTCCAGGTGAATTTAGAACCAAACCTGCCCACATCAATAAGGTTGCAGGTATCCAGATGATTAGCAAAGGTGGAGGCCCTTAAGATTGAGAAATTCCCACCTCTTTGTTCATTTGATAGGGGAGTATCATTAAAATCCCCCAAAAGAAGCAAAGGTTTAGTAATTGAAATTCTTAAGGCCTCTAGGTGACTCCACATAAGATTTTTGTTGATAGGGACTGGACTTGCATAAACACCAGAAAAGATCCAATTGGAATTACCAGCTGAGATTTCAAGACTAATAACTTGAGGATGTGAATCAATAACAGAAAATCTGTAAGAAGTTCCTATTTGTTTCATGATCCAAATTCCCCCCATGTGGCTATGAGCCTCTTCAATAGCAACATAAGCATAGCCAATTCCATTCCAGAAGGAGTGAGTGTCCTGGTACAGTGTATGAGTTTCAAGAATGATTACCACATCAGGTTTGAATTTCTTTATAGTATCTCTAATATACCTATGGCTTCTTTTGTTAGCTGCTCCTCTAATATTCCAAGAGAGAACTACAAAATCCTTAAAGCAATGCATTAGAAAGACAAATAAAAGCAAAAGAAAAAGGATAGACAAAAGTTGTCTTAGCATTTAGCATTATGGATGTGATTCTCTTGCTCTAGAGATCCAACCCCTGGTTCCATGTCTGCATCAGATTCAATATCCCTGCCTTGCTCTTTACTTTCCTCATTTTGCTTTGCATTTTTAGGATTAGTTGGATCATCTTCATCTCTAAACCTCATTCTATTTCCAGCTAGGATGTCCACATTCATAACTGTTTTGATTCCATAAGGGATAATGCTAGAAATCAAGTTCTTCTTGTGAAAATCCTTTCCCTCATCATGTAAGCTCTTACTAGAAATAGATATTCCCAACTTAGGTTTGATTTCTGAATTAGAAGTAGACTTATAAGAGGGATCTACTATATGTCTCTTCTTTCTAGCATTATTATTTGATGATGAAGGCAGTGCAAAAACAACTGAATCCCTTTCAATAGAGCTATCTGCATTCTATTTAACAACTATTGAGGGCTGGGAAGAAACTTTTGTAGGAACCTTACCAAGATCTCCCAAAGAAACATATAATATTGGCCCTTTACCATGAGATTTCCCTTTACCATTATGTTGAGAAGGCCTCTTGGATCTAGAAGCTACCATCCAGTCCCCATGCAAAGGTTCTTGGGGTTGATATATATTTCAAAGATTAGCTAAATCAGAACAAAGACTTATGGTTTCTAATTCTACAGCTAAAGTTTTTGTCTGACCAGAAGTTCCTTCTTGTACCTTGACACTAACAAGTGGCTTAGGACATGATCCAGTCACATGACTATAGAGGCCACAATTACCACAAATTAAATGTAAACTTTGATATTCTACACGATACCAGTGACCTTGAAGCCAGACCTTTCCAATAACAGGTTCATGGAGACCAATTTCGACATAAACCCTTGCATATCTTCCTCTAGCAATGTTGAGGGTGGTCTTATCAACTTTAATGGGTCTTTCTACTGCAGATGCCATGGCCAACAGAACACTTTCATCATAATATTCTAATCCAAGATTTGGAAATCTGATCCAAACCATTGTGCTATCAATGGAAACATTAGATGAAACGAAATCCGGAGTCCATGCCCTGACAGAAAGATAGTGATCAAATAACATCCATGGCCCCTCATTGATCACTCTGCTTCTGTCTTCCTCAAGATCAAATTTCGATAAATAATAGCCATTTCCAACATCCAGTAATTCAAAATCGCCCATGAGATTCCACAGTTTCTTCAGTCTTGAATTCATAGTAATGTAGCCTATATCTTTGCCAAGCAATTTGACAATGATGGCATCACACCATGATCTTCTCAGGTTATCAAGAACTGAGTCCGCCACATAACAACGAGGTTTAAGCCTATTTCCATTTTCATGCTCAATGCGGAACAAATTGTTGCTAATTAGATCAACTCTCTTTCACGTTGAAATCTTGCATTTTGGTTGCCAAGTAGAGTATCACGAAATGATACCTTCTCCTTCTGTGGAGGCTCCCCATCATATGGAGGTTTTGGATATTTGGAACATCAATGGATGCTACAATGACACACAGGAAGCACGATGAATCTTGAAGAAAAGTTGTAAATATGCTCTTTTGATTTGGACAAGATATTTTATTTAAACTATCAAATGAGTATTAATCAAATATAATTTTTATTTATTTTTAGAATTTTAAATTTCCAGATTTCCCAGTTTAAATTACTGTTAGATTGATTTTATGAAATTTAATTTTTATTTATTTTTAGAATTTTTAATTTTTCGATTTCTCATTTTAAACTAATGTTACATTGAGTTTTTTTTACAATTTTCATTTTATCGATTCCTTGATGGTTCTGGATAAAAAAATAGGTATTGAGAAAATCCTTTTATTTATCTAATAATAATACTAACAATAATTACAATAAGAAGATAGAATTGCCTCACACACAGAGAGCAATTGATTGACCACGAAGTGAAAATAAGAGATGGTGAAGAGGTGCTGGGTGAACACTGAACACGGGAGGGAGTTTAAAAGTTTTCGTCTCAGTAAAATTAAAAATAGGTAAAAAGAAATTAAGGGGATATATAATATTAAAATATAAATGGTAGTAATTGAAGAAAAATAAATAAGATACAATCTAGAAACTAGCTGAAGTAGAATTATAAGTTAAAAACTCCTAAAATAAGCTACTTTGAGGTACTTTACCAAATTTTTTTGTGTTAGTTAAACTAGCTTATTATATAGTCAAATAAGTCAATAGCTAACTTATTGGCCTTACCAAACACTCTCTTAATATTTTTTTTTCCATTTCAACCATTCATAATTGATGAACTTATGTATTTTTCATGATTTGGTTAATAGGAGGAACTAAATAGAGTTTGATTTTAAATAGGAGTAAATTTAACAATTAGAGGGGACTTTTAAACAATACAAAATATGGTGTTTGAGTCAAAAGGGTCTTATAAATAAGATCAGAGATAATATTCAATAATTAGAATTATTTTTGTAAAAGGACTAATTAATGTAGTAGAAAATTTAAAAAAAAATCTTAAAACAATATATCAATATAAATTTCTCAAAAGAGTAAACTAGCAAATTCGTCCCTGACTTTTTTAGAGTCATGTTATTTAGTCCCCAAGAAATAGAAAACCCCAATATAGTCCCTAACTTCTTGCTTATAGTCCAACTATGTGTTTCTCGTTAATTTTTTTTTCTGATATGTCATGTTTAGTGATACTGTGTCACACTATTTGCCATCGGGGGACAAAAATAACGTCATTGAGGTTGAGACCTTAATTCCAATAAAGAAGGGGAAGAAGAGAGAAAAATGGAGGATAGGGAAGCACACGACTGTTGGAGTTAAAGTCTTTCAAGCTATAAATTTGACAAAACACATCATTTTTTTGCCACAATGGACACTATAGTGACAAACAAACGTGACACACTGTAAAAAAATTAACGAGAAACACATAGTTAAACTATAGCAACAAAAAAAAATAAGAAATCGAAAACTATATTGGAATTTTCTATTTCTTAGAGACTAAACTGCACGACCCTAAAAAATTTAGGGATGAATTTGCTAGTTTACTTTTTCTCACAGCAATGCTAATAAAAAAGATCAGATAGTATCACTTAAGAACTTTGAGCAGAAAGAATTTTCTCTTCTTGGCTGCATGCATGTCCGACACCTTATATATGTGCAAAGTGTAAGGATGGAGCCAATATTGGAAGCGCATGAAATGTCATATGCATTCAGATCATATTGTTCACAAATCACCACTACATATTGTTGATAAAGTGAATATCTGTAAACCATGAATGATTAGGATCTAGCCCCACTCTTTTTAATTTTCTTCCTTTTTGGTCTCTTGGAGACATGACACCCATGTGACTTTTACTATCACCCTTAATTTGGGGATTAGTGGGGGATCATTATGAACCCAAACTTCAAAAGAGCAAAGTAGGCACTTCAAAAATAATAAGTGATCTCTTAAAAAATGAGATCACTCATTATTAGCTTTGACCATTATCGAGATGTGAAAATCGAAAAGGTGGTGAAATAGATGCAAGATAAGAGAGATTTCAAAGGGGCCGGGAAATTCAATCAAGGTAACTTTGAAGGTTGTGCTCTCTCTCTCTTCCCTAGTAGTCTTCATTTCTTGTCGTCATGCTGCCCTTAATGCATTCGACAAAATACTATGTCAAAGTGGCTTCTGGCTGCAAGAAGACTAGAGAAGATTAAGACAAAGCTCAAATTTAGGAGATTAAGACCATAATTAAGTGTCTAATAATTCAAATCACAGTTATGGAGGACAAAAGTTGAGCCAGAGAGTGAAACATGGGGAAGTGTCATACAGAGTGTCCTTGATGATGGTTTGGACATGTGGTGCTCCAATCCATTATTAAATTCATTGATTAAATGCAAGCACATGCTAGCCTAGCCTCCCAATTTTGCCTCTGGACCATTTTTGGTTCAATTTTAAACATAATATAAATATAGAAGAGGTCACCTTTTCTAATAAAAAAAAAACTTAGAGGTACCAATATTTCAAAACTTCAAAGATGGAAAAAGTTATTTAAACATTCCATCTATTATTTTAATTTGTTCTCACTGCGTTACTCCCTCTTCAATCTAAGATGAAGATCCTCTCTCTGTCAATTTATGAGGCGGACGTTCGTTTAAAAGGATTAATAGTGTGTTTGATTTACCCGAAAATCACATTTCAATAAGGATCTCGACCAATGTATTTTCAATATGGTTGATCCGGATTCACATTTAAAACGTGATTCTAAAATAAACCAAACACACCTTAATCCAAATTGGTAAAACGTCCGAAAATCTTTGTCCCCATGTATGGTCTGTGTATCATGATCGTCCTTCAATTCATCCATGCCCTTCATGCTCAAGAATAATGTTAAAGAACATGGGCTTGTTAAATGTGAATATGTGATGTCAGTTGTGAAATTCAGATTTTTAAGGCCTCTTCTGGTCTAAAATCATTGTCCTTTTTTTCTTGGCGAATTAAAATAATTATCTTTGTTTATCTCTTGAAAGTGTGTTTGTTTACTTTCATAAGTACAACAATCGCAATTATTTCAGGTGTATTTTGATAAAACAAAATAGTCATACAGCCTAATTACTCTTGATTCTTTTTCTTTTTATACGTAGTATATCTAAAATTATAAAAATAGTCATGATATCTTTCCATAATTTTTGGTAGAAAAATAAAGCTAAAGCCCAAATCCGGCCCGTTGTACCCACGTATTTACTCTGTAGTTTTCCCTCCTTGCTATTTGGGCTTTAGATTTATTTTCCTACCAAAAATAAATTTATTTAAAGATATATTATTTGAAAAAAAATGTAATTTTAAATATTATGAATGTAATATTATAATGACTGCTTTTCCTCGGACTACAAGCATTGATGCTCTAGAAAAAATAGTATATAAAGAAAAAGGTTAAAACAAAATAAAATTTTAGAGTCTATTTTTTACTTTTAATTATTAAATGCCAACTATTTTTATTTTTTTTTTCATTTTTAATAGTCGAAATATTTTTTATTGTTTTATATATAAACATTTAAAAATGAAATATAAAATAAAATCAAGGTATAACATTTTATAATAAAAATAAAAAATAAAATATTTTTTAAAGTTAAAAAAAGCCCATATATTTATCGGTTTTGATACTATCGGATTGATGGTAAGAGTATTAACAATAAATTATTTTTTATTAAAAAATACTTATTATATCATAAATATAATAATATAATAAATACTTTTTTTATAAATAGAATTTATTTCTTATATTCATATTCTCGATGCTTAAATGCTGAAGGATGATGTTATTTTAAGCGTTTATTTATAGATCTATCCAATCCGAATGGTTGGGGTTTTTTGTATATTAGGAGCGCAAGACTTGATTGATGGGCGCAACAGCTACCTATTTGGATCTCTCAAGGGCCCAATCCAACTATGACTAATGAACTATCAACAATGGTTTAGAAGCCGTTTGAAGGTTGATTTGAACCCTCATCTTAAATTGAAGTAAATAAAAGCTTTTTGTAAGTGTTTTTTAAATCTGCATTTTTCTACTTTAAACTGGAATATCATCTTCTAACCTAATTTTTTTTCATCAAATAAATAAATAAATGAAGTGTCACCAAGAGATACATACCTTATCTATTTGGCTTCTACACTCCTTTCTTCATACTAAAAGTTATGAGATTCAATAAGATCATTCCCTTTGTTCAAAATGAATTATTATTATTATTATGGGAACATAAATATAAATTATATATAAATGAATGATAAACAAAAAATATGAGCAATAAAGCACAAAGAGTATTTTAGATTAACTTGAATTGTCCTTTGGAGAAGGACAAAAGTCGAAAAGAATGAGTTAAATTGCAGATAACATTTAAATCGCAAATAACATTTAAATCATAAATTTTGGAAAGGATCGCACGATTTCATTGATTCATTCTATGATTCTGATCATTAATCCGATTCAACATTTAATATGTATTATTTGTTTAATGACTCACATCAGATTGTATAATTCAAATTGTGAATTGTACTATTTTTCTATGACTACAGCGTGCTAAACATTATGCACCTATTCATAAAGCAACGTTGGAGATAAAATTCCCCCTATTTAGACGTAAAGCACAAGTAAAATTCAGATTTTTTCTTAATAGTCACATATTTAATTTTACAAATTACCAGCTTGATTTAAATTCCCTTAAAACCTCGTCAAAATCCATATTATTGTTATACAATTTTTAGAATTGTTCCTCAAGGAATTTAATACTACTTTTAAAGTTTTCCACAATAATCTTGGTATTTATGTTGTGTATTTTTTTGTAATTGGCTCTTTATAACATCCCTATCGACAAGAACTCTTCATATATTTGACCAACGTGTATCCTCTATATTTATGCCAACTATATCAATATTGTCAATAATTAATATTACATCAATGTCATTTATTATTGCTTCGATACTGCCAAGATATTATTTTTTTTTCAAGTTTTTTCATCGGGATTCTTAGACAAATTTCCTTTCAAAATGAAGATGATTTCAAAAACCACCCGTCAACAACATTAATACTATCAAAGACTTGAGTTTATATTATTATATGTATGTTTTTAAAATTCTAATATGGTTTTTTTTTATTTGACTTATCTTAAATGTCTATGTTTTTTTTTTATAGACTGTGAAAAATATCATTAACAAAACCATATTTACATCATAGTTTATGGAAAATTTTCAAAACATCATAGTTTATGGAATATACAATTTATCGATATCCTTTGTAATTCGATTTTCCATTTCTTGTAATCTAACCCGTGTTTCTAGCTAAATATGTGTAGCAACTAAATCAGCTATTGTATATTGCTGCCAATGAATTTTATTATTCCTTTCTCTCCAAATATGATAAGTTGCAGTACCTAGTACTGTATAAACTACTATTGCATGAACTGAATTCCTTTGTTTCCAGTAGAAGATACACTGCCACTGTTGATAAGAAGTCGGACAATGGTTTCTCTTTATCCACTTCCATATTTCCTCGAAGATGTGATTAGAGTAACTACACTTAGTCATTCCTAGTTTCCTCTTCCACATTGTATAATATACATTTGCTATCCAATTGCAATTGCCAGATTTTTCTCATTCTGTCTTTTGTGAGCAACATGTTCCATGGCCGTATCTAGGAATTTCGGGGCCTTAGACAAAAATTAATACAAGAGCCTATGTTAATATAGCCTAATAATTTTTATATTATTTTTCTGGTTTTTTGAGCTGCAAAATTATTTATTAAAGTTTTATAATCAAGTAATTCTAACATTCCACTCTCAATAGATAATATAACTAACCCATTCAATCTATCTTGTAGCATAGTTGATCTTAAATATGATTTAATCAATTTTAATTTTGAAAAACTTCTTTTAGCAGTCGCAACAGTTACAAGTAATAATGATATTCTATAAGTAATGTATGTATTTGGAAAAGAACATGATCTTTTTATATAGTTCAATATTTTTAATCGTATGTTAATTTCATTTGTTAGAATTTCTTTCAAATAACTTTAATTCTGAAAACAAATCAAGACCATCAATATCAGAATGGTTCTCAAAACTCAAAATCTTTTCAAGATTGATACAATATTTTTTCAATTCATCTTCCCCTAAAGTTTTAAATTTATTTGAATCAAATAAAAAACCAAACATGTTTTCATATTCTAAAAATTGTTCAAATCGACTCTCAATAGAATAAATAGATTGATCTAATATATACAAAAAATAATCAACACGAAAAGAATCTTCACCAGAATGAGCTATCTCATCACTATCAATGTCATCCAAAATCCAAACCGTAGTGACAATCACTTTGCTTGCACCTACAATGATAAACAATAAAAAAATGAGATCTAAAAATTGTAATTTATAAATAAAGTACTGCACTAAATTGTTTTTTTTCTTCGAAATAATTTGGATCGTCATTTGAAAATAATGAATGAACGCTTATGCCTTGACCTTCCTAACGAAAGGGAACAGGGAACTAAGAGATGCATCATGCATTAATTTACAATACAAATATACAATGTTTTAGAAGGGTTTGAATTTGATCCTGGCTTTTCAAAGACACGCAGGAAATCATGGAAAGAAGAAATCTTATCACGATGACAAACTTCAATTTCAATAAAGGAGAATATGTGGTACTGATCCCCGGGATGACCCATGACAATGCAATATCATGTAAGAAGTGCACTACAATTGTCAATGGTATAACTAAGAAAATGTGTTGATGTTATTGAACCAACACTCAGAATTAGACAAACTTAGCAGTTTTAAGGATCTTACATGGTAGGAATCAACCAAGAAAAAAGGCTGAGTATGACCGTATTGCTCCCAATCAATCTCTCAAATTAGAAGCGAAGAAGGAATTGAGAGTGAGAACAGAGAGAGAATGAGAAAGAGATAGATTAGAGAGGAAATAAAGAAGGTTGAAAATCTGTGATCAATAAAAGACAAAAGTAAGTAGTAGTGACGGTTGAGTGACTTTTTATTTATAAATTAAAACTAATAAATGAGTTGTGATCTTTTAAGTAATTTTAATAATAAGAAAATAAAGATATAAAAAATGTAAGATATGTGTCTTATAAAATATTGGGCCTTATCTCAAATATTATTAATTTTTTAAAAAATAATTTATATCAATAATACTACTATTAAAAAAAATTTGGGAGCCTTATAAATTTGGGGGCTCTAGGCAATGGACTTAATTACCTTACTGAATGTCCGACCCTTACCTGTTCTGCACCAAAAAGCTAAGAGATAAACCTATGCTTTGGAACTGTTCATCTATTCCAAACTAATTTTGTCTAGTTTTTTTTTTCTGCATATCCCGACACAATAACTTATACCTTGCAACTATGGTGTAGTTCTTGCATTGGCCAAAATTGTTGTCTTTCTACATTGCAACGGTTTTATTCTCATGAGTTCTTTTATGTGCCAAGAATCGGACTGTTTTGGTTCATAGTCCCATATGCTTTATGTAACGTTCTAATTTCTGAATTCAGGAACAATGTCCGTTGGAGGCGCTATTCCCAAATTTATGAAATTATTTCGCGTCATTATCGATATCAACATACAATCAACCACATGAAGTTGCTTAAGTAATCCAACGTTTACATAAGCAGAAATCATTCATACAGAACTCGAAGATTGTAAATTAAATACCATTTAGTGGCTTAAAATACAATACTACAATTCCACATCAAATTTCAACCTACAACTATACACATATACTAAAAATCTCCCTAAGGGGTAGCATAAGCCTCCAGGAGGTTCAATCCACCGTTGAGCCTCCCAGCCATTAGGCCTTACTTTCGGTAAGAACATCTTGCACATCTAGAATGAAGTCCAAAACGTGTGGTGAGACTTACGTCCCATTGAATGTGATCATGCACACAATGTGGGGAAAACAGGCAGATGGAAATGCAATATTTTTAAATAAATGATGAGTTTCTGGCAAGCGAACCAAAAATCCAGTAGTATAATAGTAAGAAGAGTTATCGTATCCACAGGGAACGGCCAACTCACGTATATTCGTGGTCTATTTATCAAGAGACAAATAATAGATTTGTGAGAATATTGTGCGTGGAAATTGTAAATAACAAATTAATAATCAATTGAATTAGAAAGGAAGAGTTAGAGACACTTTACTTGGATTAGGATTGAACTTCATATCATCACACCCTTCGTGCATGTAAAAACTATCTATTATTTTAGGTTTACTCTATAATACTGTAGACAAACTATATTGTTTATGACCCCGAGTTACCAGGCGCCACTCACACTCAAAGATAATCCATGCGGGCTCTCCCAAGCGGCAGACTTACCCTCGGCTTATTTTGTTTTCTTTATTCCGTTTGTAAAAGAACTAATTGATAAACGAGGTCTA
Source organism: Sesbania bispinosa (assembly GCA_026901365.1). Classification (NCBI taxonomy): domain Eukaryota; kingdom Viridiplantae; phylum Streptophyta; class Magnoliopsida; order Fabales; family Fabaceae; genus Sesbania; species Sesbania bispinosa. The sequence continues at coordinate 1,865,668 of QLOH01000007.1, read as the reverse complement.
ATCCTGTAGACGCAACTTCATTAGAGTACTCACACTAGCCATCACTCATTAGGATACATCCATGTGTCGGTCCTGGATTGACAATCAACTAATTCTTTGCTATCAATACTAAGGCCTAATCCTGGAAACGCCCTTCGCTAGAGTACTGTCACTACCCATCGCTCATTAGTAACACTCATGTGTCGGTCACAGAGTACCGAGTCCTCTTATTCAATCAGAGTTTGAGTTTCCTTTGTCTAGGCTCCCCCATCCTCAATCCTAGTCGAAACTAGCCTATAACTTCGGCGCAAGCGCGAAAGTCAGGGATTAAGCATAGAATAGATTACCAATATTATAGACAGAGAGCTCAGGAAATAATAATATAGAGTTTACATAAACTTGGGGATAGAATCAATTACATTCAATCCTAATGGAGAGTTAACTACACAGGGTAGCCATACAAACCACCGAAGATGCTGTCACCATCTTCAATCCTCGTGAAGCGCTCCTCCTCTCCTACTCTAAAATTAGCTTTGGTGCATTATCACTAAAATAAGACTGAATTACAATAATCGTGCACACATTGATCTGGTGCAATGAGGTCCTGTTTATAGGCTAAGGAAAAACAACGAAAATTGGGGAGAAATCTATCTAAAAGTGGCAATAGGGCAAGAATCAGCGTCACTTGCGCTTCACCCTGCGCTACAGCGCAGGTTGCAGCGCAGGATCCAGAGAGCCGCGCTTCGCCCTGCGGTACAGCGCAGGTTGAAGTGCAGAATGCGTCCTGCAGCTTCAAACTTTCTCTTTTTATCTTGATCTCTCCCCGAGATTGGTTTTGATTGATTTGTCTTTCCTTGTTTCCCCATTTCTTGATGAAATCTTGTATTTATTGAGCATCTTGGATTTATTTGGGAAGGTTGTTTGCAGAATCCTTGTTTAATTGGCAGTGATATCTTCATTAATTGCTCTCAAAATAACCTTCAAATCTTCATTTAATGCCTTCAATTAAACTCAAATCTTGCAGATATCTCCCTCATTTAATGTTATCTTTCCTTCAAATCAAATCTTTGCATTATCCTGCAAAAATCAGCAATATTTCTGTCAAAATAGCATCAAATTCAAATCCAAGATTAATAAATACAATTTATCTGATATTAAATAAAAAGGGATTAAACTGGGGAAAAATATCATTTTATCCTTGATAAGTGAACTAAAAAGTGCTCTAATTTATCATATACTTTTCACTTATCAATAAACACATGGTCTTATAATTAGGCATATCACAACAAGTGATACCATCAAATTCGCCCTCATGGCGCAATCAAATGTTTAACCCACACCAAGTGTGTCTTTCTACTGTTCCTCTTTAAGATTGAGCTCAGACTTGAATCCAAGGATCGTCGCCCTTGGAAACCCTCAAGTGTTTTATTATTATTGTTCAAGAATGCAATGCATGTTATTAATTTATTTGAGGATCCCCATATCCCTCTTGCCCTAGAGGTTAATGTGATTACCTCGTTGCTCTTTTCCTCTTTGGTCCAAAGACCCATAAAATTCCTCTTTTTCCTCTTGGTCCGAAGACCCATGAAAACATTGTACATGAGTAAGGTTTCAAAACGTGAGAGCATTATTTATGACATGTATACATGTTTACATATGCTAAGTGATGATTCTATGACATCCAAAACTTCATAATCCATAATCACATGAAAACCCTAACCTCCAAACCTAGGGTAAACCAATACATACACAAATCAAACAATACACATATAACCTTGGCCTAGCATCAAGCAATCAACCATAAACAAGTAAAATGATAAGGGGAAAGGAGAAGGGGGATCATGAGAGAACTTCATATAAGATGGAAAGTGAGTGAGTGAACCACACTCACCTCAAGAACGAAGATGGAGATGCTGGAGGGGTGGAGGATGGTGGTTCCAAGCTCCTCTCTAGATTGAGGACCTCAAGCTAGGCTTCTTCTTCTTCTTTCTCATCTTGTTCCTCTGCTAGGGCATGTGGGAGATGGGGGAAAATGTATTAGAAATGGGTCAAATGACCTAAGACTCCGATTTATAAAAACTGGATTCACGTCTTCTCGCTCATGCGAGAGTTTCTCGCTTGAGCGAGCCTCTAAAACCTTCTCTGATGGCATGTTCTCGCTTGAGCGAGACAAAGTCAGAGAGAAAACTCGAAAATTCCCCCAATTTCTCTCAAATGAGAGGTTTCTCACTTGACCGAAAAACCAGAAACGAAATCCCCTATTTTACTGATATTTTTGCTCAAGCGAGAGATTATTCACTTTAGCGAAAATGAGACAATAACATTATCGTGTACCATATCAAACTGAAGCCCTGAATCTTAGCTTTCTAATGAAAGTTGAATTGCCTCAATGGTCCACCTAAAACTCTATATATCATCAAATGAAAGCACAAAGGTCATTAGGCTTAAAATCCGAAATTAAGCAACAACTTTAATTGAATCCCAACGAGGTACATACCACATGAAAAATGATATAAATCATCAATTCATTCCAATTTCCTTAATCAAAGCCTATCCCTCTTCTTTCCTTCACCTCTATAGTTTACATTTTTTAATCTTAACTTGGTTTGTCTTAAGTTTCTTCAAAATAGGTATTCAGAGCTTAACTCTTGATTCCTCCCTTAAATTCCCTCTTAACACTCTAAACTCTGAACAAATTCCTGATCTTCTCTCTCATTTTGACCCCGAACTCCTAAATTCTCCTTCTACATCTAACTTCCTCCTCTTGGTGGTATTCACAACCTAAGGCTTCCACTATATTTTCTAGGTCCTAATTTTGGGGTGTTACACTTTAACCTTTCAAATAGTAACCATTCATCCATTTGACTCAAATTATCTTCTTTCTTTTCAATAGCCAAACTTAATTCAAGAGAGCTACCTCATTCCATCTCATATTGTTTTTTATACAAGTACCTCCATTTTTTTCACAACAAACATCACTCTAATTAATCAAAGAGGTTGGTCTAACACTATTTCCTTTATTCCATAGGAATTCTCTACATATACTATTGATCTTGTTTGTGATTTTTACAGAAAGTTTAAAGATTAATGCCCAGAATGTATGCATAGACAACAAAACAAAATTTATAAGTTATAACCTACTTGAATAGGATAGATTTCTACTTTCCCAACTTCTGATTATCATTGTAATTTTGTCAACTATTTTATGACAGTCTAGAGTTGACCATTTCTGGGGAGATAGGGGAACCCCTAATTATCTCATTGGGAATTTCCCATCCTGAAAGCCAATAGTCTCTAAAATCTGATTTTTTTTTTCACCATGAACTCCACCTAGGTAGTCATTTGATTTCAGTTGAACACTTTTCGCTTCACCTTTGTAGAATAACAGTAAGTCACCGGCAAAACACAGGTTAATGAGTTTTTGGTTTTTACATCTAGGATGAAATGCAAAATCCTCCATATTAGCCACCCTATTGAGAGTTCTGGTCAAATATTCCATTACTAAGACAAAAATAGTACAAGGGTATTAGATCACCTTGCCTAAGGCCTTTTTACCTATAAAATAACCTATAGATCCCTCATTCATGCCAATTGAGAAAATTGGATAGCATATGCATTGTGTAACCCAACCAATAAATTTTGGAGGGAAACTATAACCATTTAGAATCTCTACTATGAACTCCAATTTTACTAAATTGTAAGCTTTTCTTAAATCATTTTTCATCATACAATTAGGTGGAGATGCCTACTTGTTATATTTTCGGATAAGTTCATGAATAAGTAGTATATTATACCTTGTTATTAAGGATGACAATTGAGCCCAAGCCCTTGGGTACCCGCAAAAATTACCCACAATGGGCAGGGTAAAAACCTGCAAAGCGGGTACGAGTGCAGGTACAGGCAAAAGCCCGCATTTTTTCATGGGGACGAGCGCGGGTACGGGCACTTTGATGCCTAGCCTGCCCCATACCCGCAATTATTTAATAAAAAATACCATATATAATTAGATATAGAGATATATTAATTTTATTAAAATATCTAATATATTTATACATATTTTTAAAATTAATATATATAATACATTACAAATTAAAAATATATTTTTATAACTATCTATTTGTGTTTTTTTTACTTTATAATATATGACTAATTGGAGTTAATAATATTTTTTTTACAGATCTTGAAGAATTCTAACATATGATATCCAAGTTAATAAAATAGTGTGACGTGAAAGTATATTGTAATATTTAAAAAAAATTGAAATTTAGATCATTTGTTGTGTTTTAGAACATTAACATATTGTGTTTCAATATAATTAAATTGTTGTATCACTGATATTTAAAAATTATGTTTGGACGATCTTCGAGTAACTTTTTCAATTGAGATATAATTTTCTTAAATTAATATATTTTTAGTACGTTGTAACATCCCAAATCCGATCATTTTAATGAGTGTAAGCAATAATAGAATTAAATGTTTATTAAGGATTTAGGGAAATTGAGTATAAGGGAGAAAACCAGAAAAACTGCATTCTGGTGCTCTCGCTCAAGCGAGGAAGTCTCGATTGAGTGAGCACTCCTGTTAATTTGAGTTCAAGCTTTCTCGCTCAAGCGAGGAGGTCTCGTTTGAGTGAGCATATCAGTAAAAATCAGAATGATTGGTTACTGATATGGTCTCTTGGGTGAGATTCCATCGCCCAAGCGCAATTCATAACACAAAAATTGAGTTGCTCTCTGACTTGCGCTTGCCAAAGCGAGAAGGTTTCGCTTGAGCAAGGCAAAGTCAGAGAGGTTTTGGGGATTTTATTGTGCGAATTTCGCTCAAGCGAGGAAACTCTCTCCTGAGCGAGAATATCGTTTTTCTTTCCTCGCTCGAGCGAGCAAACTCTCGCTTGAGCGAGAACCCGCGAATCAGCTTTTAATGCTAATTTCATGTTAGGGCACCACATTTAATCCCCCCCACCTTTTTTAGAGAGAGAGAGAGAGAAGTAGAGAGAGAGGTAGAGAAATTCTAGTGAGAGGAAGTTCCATTGAAGCTCAAGGAAGGTCCTCAACCATCAAGATCAAGCTCTCCTCTGGTTCCCCTCAGACCCAACATTCCTCCTTCTTAATTCATCCATCTACAAGGTGAGTGTGACCACACACTAACTTTCATGCTAGGGAAATTTCCTTGAATGATCTCACTCCTTCTATTCCCTTTCTTTTGTTTGCTTATTGATGATTGTATGATGGATTGTGTGGATTTTGGATTATGGTCTGCTAGTTTAGCCATCACATGTGCCTTAGACAATGTTAGGGTTTTTGGGAGATGCCATGAATGACTTGCTCTTATGTTTACTTTCATTATATGCATGATTATTGATAATATTTCATATCCCTAACCCTAATCAAGATAAAGGAAAGGTTTGGGTCTTAGGACGTCATGAAAGTATTTTTGGGTCTAAGGGCCTCATGTAATCAGTTGGGTCTTCTAACCTCATGTTAATAATTCAAGATTTGGTCCATGGACCCATGTTAAAAATCAAGGATTATTTTGAATCTATCAGGTTAATTGGGTAAGGTCTCATGGCCTTCAAGAACGACGGTTCCTGTTAGTTTGAGCTCAGTCTAGCCTCGTGTAAAGTGAAAAGAACCCTTGGGTGTTGGGTAAAACACTTCAGGACTAACTTTGAGGAGTTATTATTGTGTTATTTCATGAGATGTTGAATGGTTTTATGTGTTGCGTACTCATAGCTGTTTTCCCGCTACATATGCACTTTTGTCACCTCACTAAGACGTTAGTCTCATCCCACTCTGTGGGAATTTACTTTCAGATGTGCAGGGTCCTTAATTAGGAAATGGAGGCCGGTAGAAGTCTTGTGGGCCTATTGATGGCCACCCCTTTTGATTAGTTATGATGCATTTGAACACTCTTTTGTATAGGCGTGATTCTGATGTATTTTGATAGGACATAGCAGTACATGTGTAGCCTATGGGTTGTATTTTCATATTCAAGACACATGTATGGCTATATCCTGTTGCCTATTGACTTTGATGTATGTGAGCCCTATTTGGCATATTTATATGTTATTATTAATGAGAGTATTCTTATACTTGTGTTTGAGCTTATGTAAATGTTGGGTTACTTAAGCGGTTTAATGTTATGTATGTCAATATCGAAAGTGCGCGAAATAATTTTAGGAATTTGGAAATAGTGCTCCCAACAGGAATTATTTCTGAATTTGGAAATTCAGACGTTACATTTTGGTATCAGAGTAGTTCAATTCAATTGGACTGTGGATATATGTTACTTCTTCTGCTAGTTATTGTCTTGTATGCATTATTATGAAATAGATAGACTGATCATCTAGATATTTCTAATGATGTGTATAGGACTATGGCCGGTGGTAGGAGAGGGCGTCCTCGTGCCAATCCATCTTCTCCTCCACGGGATCAACCTTAGGGTCCGGCGGCGGCGGCACTCCGAATACTCACTCATGTTATAGGAGAGCAAACGAACTCTAATGCCGCAGTTCTTCAGGCCTTACAGAGGCAGTCCACCGGTACTCCTCCACCGGTGGTGATGACGGACCCATTCCTCCAAGGACTTGCAGAATTTAGGAAGCACAATCCCCCTGCGTTTACCGGAGCTTATGACCCAGCTGCAGTAGACGCATGGCTTAACACCATGAACAAAATCTTTGAGGTGATGGCGTGCATGGATGACCTGAAGGTGATGTTTGCAACTTATATGCTGCAAGGGGAGGCAAAAAACCGGTGGAAAAGTGTGAAGGTTGGTTTGACTATCCCTGGAGCCCCCTTCTCTTGGGATGCGTTCCAGAACGTATTCCTGGAGAAGTACTTTCCCGAGCCAGCCAGAAAGCAGAAGGAGCTTGAGTTTCTTCAACTCAAACAAGGCAACATGATTGTGGGCCAGTACGTGGACAAGTTCAAGGAGCTCTCCAAATACCACACCTTACTCCAAGCCAATCCCAATGAGGGTTGGAAATGTTCCCACCTGGAGGCGGGCCTCAAGCCCGAGATCAGAAAAATTGTTGCGGCCTTTCATCTTAGAGAATTCTCAGCCTTGGTGACTAAGTGCCTGGTCATCGAGAAAAGTTTGGTAGATGAGGCGCCCAAGTCGGCAACAAAGACTTGGGTTGAGGGCAAGAGGAAAAGGGAGGACGCACCAGCAGGGAGGAACCCCCGGCCCCAGTTTCAGGGAGGAAAGGGCAAGCAAGTAGCCCTTCCCTCCACTCTAGCTTCTCCTACTTGCCCCAAGTGTGGCAAGGGCCACAGGGGTGAGTGCCTAGCGGGTTAGCAGAGATGTTTCTTCTGTTTTGAGGCAGGCCACATGTCTAGGGAGTGCCCAAAGAAGAAGAAAGACCAAGCAAAACCCCAAGCTACCGGGAGGGTCTTCACCCTCAGTGGTGAGATAGCGGCTAAGGCCGATAATCTGATGCGAGGTACGTGCACTTTAAACGAAACTCCCTTAATCGTACTGTATGATTCTGGGGCAACCCATTCCTTCAATGCTTATGATTGTGTGGAAAGGTTAAACTTGCATGCTACTCATTTACCCTTTTACCTAAATGTTCTCACCCTGGCCAAGGAGGCAATCCCTACTTCCCTTGTATGTCTTGAGTGTCCTATTGTAATTCAGGGGAAGGCCTTCGAGGTCGATTTGATCTATTTACCACTAAGCGGCATTGATGTTATTCTGGGCATGAACTGGTTATCCCGTAATCAGGTCATGCTAGATTGCTTCAATAAGGAAATTATTTTCCCAACTCTTCCTCTTCCTCCGAGGGAGAAGCCATCCTATCTATTTTCCAGCACCACACAAATTTCTGAATGTTTGGTTGATTGGAGTTATTGTTTTATACTACTACTTTCCTCAACTGTAGAGTGTAAACCCGACTTGGGTAGCATAGCCACAGTTAGGGAGTTCCAGGATGTTTTCCCTAGTGAGATAACCACCTTACCTCCGGACCGAGAAATTGAGTTTTCAATAGACCTTGTGCCAGGCACAGGGCCTATTTCTAAGGCTCCCTATAGGATGTCACCCCTGGAGATGAGTGAGCTCAAGAAACAACTAGAGGAATTAATAGAGAAGCAGTTCATTAGACCTAGTGTATCCCCTTGGGGAGCCCCAGTGCTCCTGGTCAAGAAAAAGAATGGTAGCATAAGATTGTGCGTTGATTATAGGCAATTGAGTAAGTAACAATTAAAAACAAATATCCCTTGCCTAGGATAGATGACCTTTTGGATCAACTTAGAGGGGCGACAGTGTTTTCTAAGATAGACTTGGGATCAGGGTGCCATCAGATAAAGATTAAGAGTGAGGACATTCCCAAGACCGCCTTCAGAACTAGATATGGGCATTATGAGTATTTGGTGATGCCTTTTGGCTTAACCAATGCTCCGGCCGTATTCATGGACTACATGAATCAGATTTTCAGGCCCTACCTGGATAAGTTTTTCTTTGTGTTCATCGACAACATCATTATCTATTCTCAAACCTTAGAAGATCATGAGCAGCACCTTAAGGTAGTTTTGGGAGTGTTGAGGGAGAAGAAACTTTTTGCCAACCCTGCAAAGTGCGAGTTTTGGATGGATAGAGCTCATTTCCTAAGGCATGTTGTATCTAGGGAGGGTGTGTCAATGGATCCTAGTAAGTTAGACGCTGTGATTGGCTGGGAGAGGCCCAAGTCAGTTACTGAGGTTAGAAGTTTCTTAGGTTTAGTCGGCTACTACCGGAGGTTCATTAAGGGGTTTTCCCAACTGGCTTTACCTCTCACCCGGCTGACCCATAAAGGTCATGCCTTTATATGGGATGAGAAGTGTGAGAAGAGTTTTATGGAACTCAAGGGGAGACTGACCACCACCCCCGTATTAGTATTGTCGGATTTGACCAAATCCTTTGAAGTATACAGTGATGCTTCAGGGAAGGGTTTAGACTGTGTTTTGATGCAGGATAAGAGGGTAGTGACTTATACTTCTAGGCAACTTAGACCTCATGAGGAAAACTACCCAACCCATGACCTAGAGTTAGCAGCAGTAGTGTTTGCCCTCAAGGTTTGGAGGCACTACCTTTATGGTGTGCAGTTTGAGGTCTTTAGTGATCATAAGAGTTTGAAATATCTCTTTGATCAGAAAGAACTCAACATGAGGCAAAGGAGATGGATGGAATTCTTGAAGGACTATGATTTTGAGCTTAGGTACCACCCGGGCAAGGCCAATGTTGTGACCCATGCCTTGAGTAGGAAATCCTTGCATACATCATCCATAATGATGCATGAGCTAAAACTGTTGGAAGAGTTTAGGAACCTGAGGATGGAGGTGAGTTTTGAGGGAGATAGTATGAAGCTCTCTAGGCTTGAGGTGACCAATGACTTGAGGGGTAGGATTATGGAGGCAAATGCCTTAGACTTAGAGCTCTAGTCCCGGAAGGGACAACCAGGGTTTTCCGAGTCAGGGGACGGGATGATTCTTTTCCAAGGGAGAGTTTGCATCCCTAAGGGGGGTAGTCTGAGGGAGGAGATTTTGGAGGAAGCTCATATGAGCAAGTTCACGGTACATCCTGGTATCACCAAGATGTACCAAGACTTGAAGAACATGTTTTGGTGGGACAAAATGAAGAGGGAGGTAGCTGAGTTTGTTTCTAGGTGCCTTATATGTCAGCAGGTTAAGATAGAACACCAGAAATCCTCAGGTACACTCCAACCTTTAGAGATCCCCGAGTGGAAATGGGAGGCCATAACTATGGATTTTGTGATGGGGATACCTAGGGTCCCAGCAAGATTTGATGCCATATGGGTTATAGTGGACCGGCTGACCAAGTTAGCCCATTTCCTACCAATCAGGGAGACCTATCCTTTGACCAAATTAGCAGACCTATACATCAAGGAGATTGTGAAGCTCTATGGTGTACCCTCCAACATAGTGTCAGATAGAGATCCTAGGTTTACCTCTAGGTTTTGGAATGCTTTACACCAGGTCTTCGGTACTAAACTGAAGTTTAGTACCGCTTACCACCCTCAGACTGATGGACAGTCAGAGAGGACCATTCAGACCCTAGAGGACATGCTTAGGTCTTGTGTTTTAGAGGAGAAGGGTAGTTAGGATAAGTACCTGCCACTCATAGAGTTTGCCTACAAAAACAGTTTTCATAGCAGTATAGGTATGACACCCTATGAGGCCTTGTATGGTAGGATGTGTAGGTCACCCCTGTGTTGGTGTGAGGTTGGTGAGAAAGGTCTGTTAGGTCTGGAGTTGGTGCAGGAAACCACAGATAAGATTAAGATGATTAGGGAGAAACTGGTAACTGCCCAAAGCCAGCAGAAGATTTATGCTGACATGAGGAGAAGAGACCTAGAGTTCGAGGAAGGTGATCATGTGTTCTTGAAAGTCACTCTCATCATCGGTATTGATAGGGCTATTAAGGCCAAAAGTTGAATCCCCGTTTTGTCGGTCCTTTCCAAAATCTTGCAAAGGATTGGTCCCCTTGCATACATAATAGCCCTTCCACCCCACTTGGCCAATATTCATAATGTATTCCATGTCTCAGCTCAGAAAATATGTCCATGAATCTTCCCACATCATAAGTTTAGAATTAGTACAATTAAGGGAAGATCTGACGATTCCCACAAGACCTGCACAAATTATTGACTGAAGTGTCAAAACCCTGAGGAATAAGGCCATTCCGTTAGCGAAGGTGCCTTGGGAGGGTCAGTCACCTGAGGAGGCAACCTGGGAAAAGGAGGAGGATCTCCGCTCTCAGTTTCCAGAGTTATTCAGTTGAGGTAAAAGGTTTTGAGTTGCTCTTTTCTTTAGGCAATTTTGGGGACAAAATTGTTTTAAGAGGGGTAGAATTGTAACATCCCAAATCCGATCATTTTAATGAGTGTAAGCAATAATAGAATTAAATGTTTATGAAGGAATTAGGGAAATTGAGTATAACGGAGAAAACCAGAAAAACTGCATTCTGGTGCTCTCGCTCAAGCGAGGAAGTCTCGCTCCTCGCTTGAGCGAGCACTCCTGTTAATTCTCGCTCAAGCGAGGAGGTCTCGCTTGAGCGAGCATATCAGTAAAAATTAGAATAATTGGTTACTGATATGGTCGCTTGGGCGAGATTCCATCGCCCAAGCGCAATTCATAACACAGAAAATGAGTTGCTTTCTGACTTGCGCTCGCCCAAGCGAGGAGGTTTCGCTTGAGCGAGGCAAAGTCAGAGAGGTTTTAGGGATTTTATTGTGTGAATTTCGTTCAAGCGAGAAAACTCTCGCCTGAGCGAGAACATCATTTTTCTTTCCTCACTCGAGCAAGCAGACTCTCGCTTGAGCGAGAACTCGCGAATCAGCTTTTAATGTTGATTTCATTTTAGGGCACCACATTTAATCTCCCCCCACCTTCTTTAGAGAGAGAGAAGTAGAGAGAGGAAGAGAAATTCTAGTGAGAGGAAGTTCCATTGAAGCTCAAGGAAGGTCCTCAACCATCAAGATCAAGCTCTCCTTTGGTTCCCCCATCCCCAACTTTCCTCCTTCTCAATCTTTTCATCCATCTACAAGGTGAATGTGACCACACACTCACTCTCATGCTAGGGAGATTTCCTTGAATGATCCCACTCCTTCTATTCCCTTTCTTTTGATTGCTTATTGATGATTGTATGATGGATTGTGTGAATGTTGGATTATGGTATGCTAGTTTAGCCATCCCATGTGCCTTAGACAATGTTAGGGTTTTTGGGAGATGACATGAATGACTTGCTCTCATGTTTACTTTCATTATATGCATGATTATTGATAATATTTCATATGCCTAACCCTAATCAAGATAAAGGAAAGGTTTGGGTCTTAGGACCTCATGAAAGTATTTTTGGGTCTAAGGGCCTCATGTAATCAGTTGGGTCTTCTGACCTCATGTTAATAATTCAAGATTTGGTCCATGGACTCATGTTTTAAGACTTTGTCTTGGTTAATGGACTCATGTTAAAAATCAAGTGATTATGTTTGAATCTATCAGGTTAATTGGGTAAGGTCTTATGGCCTTCAGGAACGACGGTTCCTGTTAGTCTGAGCTCAGTCTAGCCTCTGTAAAGTGAAAAGAACCCTTGGGTGTTGGGTAAAACACTTCAGGACTAACTTTAAGGAGTTATTATTGTGTTATTTCATGAGATGTTGAATGGTTTTGTGTTGCGTACTCATAGTTGTTTTCCCACTACATATGCACTTTTGTTACCTCACTGGGACGTAAATCTCATCCCACTCTGTGGGGCAATTTACTTTCAGATATGCAGGGTCCTCAATCAGGCAATGAAGGCCGGTAGAAGTCTTGTGGGCCTATTGATGCCCCCCCCCCTTTTGATTAGTTATGATGCATTTGAACACTCTTTTGTATAGGCATGATTCTGATGTATTTTAATATGATAGAGCAATACATGTGTAGCCTATGGGTAGTATTTTCATATTCAGGACACATGTATGGCTATATCCTATTGCCTATTGACTTTGATGTATGTGAGCCCTAGTTGGCATATGTATATGTTATTATTAATGAGAGTACTCTTATACTTGTGTTTGATCTTATGTAAATGTTGGGTTACTTAAGCGGTTTAATGTTATGTATGTCGATATCGAAAATGCGCGAAATAATTTCAGGAATTTGGAATAGTGCTCCCAACAAGAGCGGGTATGGGCGCAGGTATGAACGTTTTTTTAAAACGCGGGTACAGGGACGAGCACTGTAGTACCCTGCCCAGAGGGTACCCATTGCCATCCCTATTGTTATCCTGCCCTCTACAAAAGCACCCTGATTAATTTCAATAATTTCAGCCTACACACCATTCAATTTATTACATAAAATCTTAGAAATAAGCTTATATAGGACATTACAGCAAGCAATAAGCCTATATTCACCAGCATCTCTTTGAGAATCAACTTTGGGGACAAAAGCATAGTGTAGCATTGATTTGTTTGAATAACTTACCATTACTCATTCACTGCAGCAATGATGTCTTCACCCACAATCTCCCAGCTTGCTTTGAAAAAACCACTTCCAAAACTATCAAGCTCTGGGCTTTTATTTAGATCAATAATATTCAATGCATTCAAAACCTCCCTTCTATTTAAAGGTTTAATGAGATCTAGCTGCTTCTGAACTGAAACTCTTATACCTTATGCAACTTTTTCTCGTCTTGCTTTCTGTCTATTCAACAGTTTCTTCACTAATAAATTCTGAAAGAATTGAATAAAGTGGTCCTCAATCTGTTTTTGCTCTGTAATTACTTGACTATGTGCATCTAATTGAATAAAATGTCTATGTTGTAATAAAACATTTTAAATAAGTTTATCTTTTAATTACTCATGAGTAAAAATGTATTTATTGGTTGTTTCATATCAAACATGAAGTAGCAATGGAAAATGATGTTTGGATTAGTGGAAGGCTAAGCAATGTGTTCAATAGACTTTGTTTTATTAAGATTAGAATTTTATGGTTGCTAACTTAGTAGTAGTTAAATGGATAACAATAGATGATGGAAATTACATTGGAGGAGACTTTTTTTTTGTTAGACGAGTTATTGATTGCTAAATTAATTAATTACTCTATTAATCTATTAATGGTATATTAAATCTGAACCATGAGATGTAGCATCGACACCTCAACCATTTAAATAGTATCATTTGGCCACATCAATAAAATTTGTTTTGGTGTCGTCTCTCTTTTTCTAATAACTTTTTATATTCCTAAATTTAATATCTTTCATTGTGTATTAAACACATACCAATTTCAAATTCTTTTATTTGTTATATTATTAACCCTTGATTAATCTTATTATATCTTAATTGATCATCGTCTCTTAGTTTTCCTTTTTGACTCTTCTTTAAGTTATGTTTCTCCCATTTCCAGATTCTTTAAATTACGACTACCATCATATTTGTTAGAATTGAAATCGATGCCTTACAAATTAAAAATAAATTCAACTGTTAGTAATGGCTTAAAAAATCATTAATATTTAGGGTGTCTAACCAAAAGTTTTTCTTCATATTCACGTGGAGAACCATGAGACGATTTTCTAGGTTGTTTCTCAGTTTCTCTCTTCATTTTGTAGTTATCAAGGTTAATAATCATAAAAAGATCTAACATCTACAAAATTTTATCTTTCAAATTTATTTATATCTTTTGATATTATGTGATAATTGCTGCTTTAAAGAAAGTATAAACAAATAATTATCAAAGAAAGTATACAAAAATAAATTAAAGGGAAAAATATGTTTTTCGTTCATGTAGTTTCAGTTAATTTTGGTCTTCGTTCATGTACTTTAAATCCTTTGTTTCGGTTAACTTTCTAAACCCCCAAACTATGGTTCATTACCGTTAGTGAGATCTATTAACCTGATGACGTGGGTAACAAAAGTTGCATGTTAGCCTCAATAGTGGCCCCAAATAGCTGACTTATCTAATTAATTTTTTTATTAATTTTTTAATTATTAAAATAACCATAATTATGAAATTAGATTTTTTATCGGGTAAAATTGTTCAGGTGAAAACCCTAATTTAGCAATTAAGATTATTTTAATAATTAAAAATTAATAAAAAAAGTTAATTGGATGATCTTGGGACTCATTATTGAGGCTTACATGTAATTTTTGTTAGCGAGTTCATCGGGTTAACAAATCTCACTGACGAGCAGGGACCACGGTTTGGGGGTTTAGATAGTTTAGAGACAAAAAAAACACAAGATTTAAAGTACAGAGAGAAAGACTAAAGTTGACCGAAACTATAGGGATGAAAAACATATTTTTTTCCCTAAATTAAAACTAATAGAAAATACAAAATTATGGATTATAAAACATAGTAAAAATTTGTTTCTTAAAAAAAAAGTATATTGACAAAAGGCTTTTGACTTCTTCTTCATGGTTTTTTGTTCATTCTATTTATTGGATATTATTATGGTATTTCTTAACTACTTCAATTTATCATTATTGTTTTAAAGTTAGAAAATTGTCAATATATTTTTTCTATATGACATAAAAATGAGTTTCTCTTATAATCAATTTTAATGATTACTTTATTAATAATATATATAATGTATTGTATTTAAATAAATTTTTCTACAAAATTAATTATAAAGTACTTTATTTGGGGGCATGGGTTTGTCTCTAATATATTGAATTCTTGATATGATAACTTGAAAAAACGTCTCACCAATACGTTTCTGTCATTGGTGGTTCTTTATTGGTAACTTCAAAAATAGTTTGGAAAAAATTTATGATAAAGTAAATTTAATTAATTTATTAAACATGTTTATTAAGAAACATAACACATGTTACTAGGCATTTCAAATAATTAAGAGCCTATTTGGATTATAATTAGATTGTTGTAAATAAAAATTGTGTACTTTTCTAGACACCTTGAGTTATTTTTTTATTAAAAGAACACTAGTGTGCTTTAGTCAAAAGACCTCTTGACCCGTTTTCAAATGTAAAAAAAAAAAATAGTCAATAAGTGCAATTGAAAATTTAAGTGTTTGAATAACCAACTTAAAAAGAATATCGATCCTTATACACAATATATTCAACCAGCTCTTTATTTTTAAAATTGCATGCACAAGTAATTGTATCCATGGATAATTTCACAAATACATTTAAAATTGCATCATTGTATAGAATCCTAATTAAATAAAGGAATAAATTCTTTTAAGGGCTAATGTATATAATATTTATTAGTATAAAAAAAATAGGTTAAGCTACTAGAATTAGACTAATAGTGTGTTTGGCCATTTCAGCTACCTGAAAGTTGAAAATAGTAGCTAAAATTATTTCAGCAGTGTTTGGGAGGTAGACTTTTTTGTATTACAAGCTTTTCTTATAAAGCTATTTGGGGTAGCTTTTTTAAAAAAGCTCCAATTTTCATCTATTAGCTAAAAATTAATTACAAGTTTAGCCCTCAACCACCCCCACTTATTATTTAATAATTAATGTTGTCCTTAAATGTCATTTTACTATTTTCAACTAGTTTTACCAAACACATTCAATAGCTTTTCAGCTTTCAGCTAGTTTTAAGCTTTCAGCGAGCTTTTCAGCTTTCAACTAACTTTAAGTTTTCAGCTAGTTTTACCAAACACACTCTAATTATGAGAAACTTATGTCGTTTGCATGGAATTAGGCTAATTGTGAAAAGCACCATGAAGAAAGAAATTCAGAATTAAAAGATATAATAAAGTAATTTAAATAGAATAATTGGTGTTATATAAAATATATCCAACTTTTTTCTTATAATTATATTATAAGAAATCAAAGACAAATTCTACCCAAATGTACACTTGACTAAACAAACCCTTTCACACACTAATATCCATTTCTTTTGGTTATCATTCATTAATGTAACTAAAGTTAGTAAAAATATAAAATTCATATACGCCCTTTAATTGAAGAAACTTAATAAAAATTTTCATTATTATAAAGAACATTATTTTGATTAAATAAAAATTCTGATAAGAAAGTAAACAAATAAAGCATGTTAATGGGAATCGCATGAAAAAAACATGTTTATGATATTCCAAACAATAAAAGTGTGACTCATAAATAATCTTACATTGTGACTACATGACATATGAATGAAATATAAAGATAAATATAGCAAGATTGAGTCTTCCAACTTCTATGGATAATTGAATGTGTCTGATTGACAACCCTTAAAATTTTGGTTAGAAAATCAACTTATATAAAATCTATTTAAAATGAACAAATTTTGACACATATACAATTTTGAATCTATTTAGGATCAAGGAAGTTCAAAGATAAATTCATGTAAAGTAGATGAGTTAAAATGCACAGTCTCCTCAAATAATAAATTTTTGGCGCTACCTTCTTTGCTTCACATTTTAGCTTACACTTCACTAATAAAAAAAGATTGTTGATCCATCGGTGGGATGATGTTTCGGATCAGATTGCTACTAAAGTTTTGCAAATGAAATGTGGACTAATGATTACTCAGAATCACAGCTCAAGTAGGGAATAAATGGGAATCTGAGTCAATAGTTGAACATAAATTATATACTTGGTCACAAAGATCACATTATAGATTTGTTATCATTGAAGGAAAGAAGGAAAGTGTATATTTGATTGCAATTGTTGGAACGACTGTGATGAGGAAGAAACTCCTTTCACAGATTGTGTATAATGATCCCAAGAGTCATTTTAGTGTTCAAAACTTCTCCAGTGAGTTGGCATTAGATGTTGTATCATTAACAACGGTCTCCAAACTCAAAATAGAAACACTGCAACATAAAACACTTTTAGTTGCAATTATTTAGTGGTAATTAACTAATTGCCTATATTTCATTGTTAACTTATAATTTTAGTGGCCGTAAAGATTAGCCAACAAAATTAATTTATAATGACAATTCTTACACATTGCCGGCTAAGGTTCCTTGCAAATTTTATTGAAAAATGTAATTCACTTCCAAATTAATATAATATATTATGTATAATATAATATCATATACATTATATTATATGTATATATAATATATATTGCAATATTATAAAAATATAATAATATATATGAATGATTATATGTATATCAAGTTCTTTCATATACGTACATACACATAGGGGGTTGTTAATGTACTCCCACTAGATTTTTAGAAGGAGCACATTAGAATTCTACACCTTTCTTATTTGGACAAAAAAGTCAATTTCATAACCTTTAAAAAGCATTGTAGAATAATGAGTGTTTTAGTATAATTTAACATTACAATGTTTTTAAATATACTCTGCATTCACGTTTTCTCTTTACTGTTCTATTCCCTTTTCTTGTCTACTGCAATCGTGCCTCCTGGAGAAGTTGTTTGCCCATCGCTCGCTTGTTGGTCACTACTTCATCTTTTCACGACAACCTTGCTTCTAATCTCGCTATTCAATTTCTTGGCTCTCTTTTCACTTATCTAGCCATATTCCTACTATATAGTGCCAACTTTGAACATCAATTTTTGTAGGGATGGCAAAATGGGCTGGGCCCAATGGGCCAACTCGCCTAACCCGTCAAAAATAGCGAGGTGGATTAGGTCCCACCCAGCCCAACCCGTCGGGCTGGCCCACCAAATGTAACATGTTTTAAAGAATTTATTATTTTATATTTAGTATTTAATTATAATTATTTCATAAAATTTGAGGAAAAAATGTTATGTAAAGCTAAAAAAATATAAATAATTTTTTAAAATTTTATTACAATTCAAATTTATCAAGTATTATATTTATTTTATTTTTTTAATAATTTTTTGCGCGGATCAGGCGGGCTTACCTACCTTAAGACAAGGCGGGTTGTATATGTTGGGCCACTTTGTACGGTGGACCGGACTGCTTTGCCATCACTGAATTTTTGTCATTTATAATAAAAAAGATATTTGAATAATTTGTCAAGAAAGAAAAGATATTGAAACAATCATAAATTATTAGCACATAATCCTGATTAATAATACAAGATAGATATCATATATTTATGATATTATAAACAAAAGGAAATTGCTTTGTCCAAAAAAAACAAAAGGAAATTGTGGATTCTATGATAAAAAGAACTTACAAAGATGCAAAATCATTATTAATGATACAGAGTGGCACCAAATAAGGCATGTCCACGAAGGAGCGGGTAAGAGACCACTGACCATAGCTGCAAGGTCGAGGTCATCATGCACAAAATCGTGCGAGGCCGTGTGGATTGTCGCACTATGACACCCGAACTGGTACCTTCGAACGGGTTCCATGTTACGCATGAGGCTAGCAAGGCTAGTAAAATATCATAAACAGTCACAAGGCCCAAAAGATTGATCCGTAAACCCAAATCTTGGGTAGATTATGTTTCTCATTAATACATTGTTGGCGTGTCTAGAAAGAGTTGGTTATTGGTTAGTTTTGGTATGGGGTGACTCAGCATGTAATAGTGGAATGTTGTTAGTGCATGCAATAGTGGAATGCTGTTAGGATTTCATGAATATATATATATACTGTAAAGCTGTTAATGAAAAGGGGAGAAAAAACGCAATATTATTTCTTATCTTAATTCATCTTAGGAGGATACTCTGACCTCTAATTAGAGTGCTTGCTACTTCTCTTTCCTTAACATTGGTGCTTTCACTGAGAGTTTCCCTCCCAATGGCTGACACCCGATCCAAGGCCCAATCAGAGAAACTTAACGAGATTATGCAGAAGCTCGGCCAGTTCAAACTTTCTATGACTTCCAAGCTCAAAGACATGGCTAGATGCGTCTCAGCCTTGGAAACACGTTCCCCGGCAAGTTCTTCTACACCCCATCGTGCTGACTCGCAAGAGGACTCTACTCAGAGACATTTTTTGAAGACGGATGTTCCGCGATTTGATGGTACAAACCCTCTCGGCTGGATCTTTAAGATTTCTCAATTCTTCGATTATCATAATACACCGGAAGAGGAGCGCATTACAGTGGCGTCGTTCTACTTGGACGGAGCTGCTTTAGCATGGTTCCAGTGGATGTACCGAAACAGTCAAATTCACTCTTGGGGACAATTTTTACAGGCTCTAGAAACACGTTTTGCTCCTTCGGGCTTTGATGACCCCAGAGGTAAATTGTTTAAACTGACTCAAACTTCTTCAGTAACGATATATCTTAGTGAATTTGAAGCTTTAGCTAATCGAATAGTTGGTCTACCATCCGCATTCCTCCTGAGTTGTTTCATCTCGGGTCTTAAGCCGGAGATTAAACGAGAAGTGTTGGCCACGCAACCCACGTCCTTGTCACACGCAGCTGGGTCATAAGTGTTAAATTTACGTAAAATTCCTATATAATTACAACATTTATTGAGGGCAAAATGTTGAATTTATAACTCAATTTAACCCTTTTTGGCTTAAATTGCAATTCTTGTATTTAATTGAGTCAAATTTAAATTTGATGCTATTTTGATAAAGAATCTGTTGATTTTTGCAGAGAAAAAGTAAAGTTACAAACAAAGCATCAAGAGAGCAGCGAACAAGGACAAGAACAACATGAAACAAGCTTCAAAAGAGGACAATTCGGGAAAATCAATCGTTGTTTCCTGCGCTCCACCTGCGCTGAGCGCAGGCAGAGCGCAGGAAACATAACCTAATTTTTAATGGGCCTCAAGAAGAGTCTCAAAAGCCCGTCAGAACAGTATTTATAGGACTTTTAGCAGTCAGTTTTATTCATTCAAAGAGTTACAGATTTTTGGAGTAGATATGGAGTTAGGAGAAAAGTGTGACAGTCTCTAGAGTGTGATGGCTACCATGAGTAGCTAAATCTCTCTTTAGGATTGAATGTAGTCGATTCAATCCCCAACCCTGAAGTTTGACTCGAATTTGGTTTTAGTCCCTAAACTTTAAAACCGTTGGTTTGGGTCCCTTATGTTCTAAAATCACATAACTTTAGTTCTTCATGTTCTGAAATCACGTAACTTTAGTCCCTCCCCTTAACAACGTTAACTTTGATGCTGACGTGACAAACAAATTTCTGTGTCAGATTGTCCATTCAGTTATAATGAGCATGTTGTGGCAATTGAATTACACCTCAGCTTATCCAGTCAGATTTTGTTTAAGGTTTTATTAAATTTAACTTCACATTTTTCATGAACAGGGAAGACTACAAAACTGATAGGAAGAGTTGAATTCTTATTCAATTGCCACATCATGGTCATTAAAAGTGACTGGACAAACTGACACATAAATTCGTTTGTCACGTCAGCGTAAAAGATAATGGTGTTAAGGGGAGGGACTAAAGTTACGTGATTTCAAAACATGAGGGATCCAAACCAACAGTTTTAAAGTTTAGGGACTAAAACCAAATTCGGGTCAACCTCAGGGACTAAAAATATATTTAACCCTTTGTATAATATTGGAGTTTTTATTCTGTTCTTAATGCTTAGCTTCCGTCTTTGTACCAGAGTTATGATATGATTTTATGGGATGCGCTGGGAAGCGATTTTGTGAATCAGGTGCAAGTTCTTGAGTGCCTAGGAATATGACTCTTGAATTCTGATTTGGGTAAAAACACTCGATAGGTTGAATGCCTAGGAATAGGTTCAATTTATGGGTAGCTATTAACAACTGATCTTAAAGTTAGGACAATTTGTTAAGCAACCAAGGAATTGGTGTTTAGGGAATTGATTCTAAGAATTTCATAATTGAGGGATCTTTATGAATGAATTTTATTTGGGTTTCAATATTTATAATTATGAATTCCTAGATATCATTGATTTCCAAAATACAAGAGGGGTGCGATAGACGAAGTTCAATCCAAGTTTCTCTTTATTTGCTCAATCTTATCCTTGTTTCTCTTTGTTTCATATTTTATCTTATTTTATAAATCTATCCCAAATCTTTTATTTTATTTTCTTATCGTAATCTTTATTTAATTTTCATGTCAATCCTAGTTTCCATTTAAATCTTTCTTAAATATTTCTTTTTTATTTAATTTTTTACTGCATTATTTCCTTAATTATCATAATAATAAATTCCACAGTTTCTCTTTATATATTCAATTAGATTGGCTACTAAGATTTTATTTTGTACTGTTCCTCTCGTGGGTACTACAACCCTTTCTTACTATTATAATGTTGCGATATTGGTACTAAGATTTTATTTTGTACTGTTCCTCTCGTGGGTACTACAACCCTTTCTTACTATTATAATGTTGCGATATTGGTACGCTTGCCAAGATCTCAACTCTGTGTTAGCTTGTCGACTCTATAGACCTACGCCCCAGCATGCGGGACCTCCGCCCTTAGTCACCAGAACTTATTCACCCCCTCAGAGCACTCTGCCGCCCAAACCTCTACCTCCTTTGTTTCCAGCTCCATCACAACGGACGCGGTACAGGCAATTAACTGACGCAAAGATGGCGAAACGCCGAGAAAAGGGGTTGTGCTTCAATTGTGATAAAAAATACTCTTGAAATCATAGGTGCAAGGGAAGGTTTATGCTCCTAGTTGCTGAAGAGGAGGACGATGAACCGAGTGTCCCACAAGATGTTCAACTCTTGGACCAGAACCCAATAGAGGGCGATTCTATTCCTAACATTGAGGCCAATTTAGCCCAATTGAGCCTTAATGCCTTGTCTAGAGAGGGAGCAGCTGAAACAATCCGTGTAGTTGGTCAAGTAGGTGATTATCAGGTGCAAGTACTTGTGGATGGTGGTAGCACGCATAACTTCGTACAAGACCGAGTAGCTAAGTTTTTGGGCCTTTCACGAAGCCCAATGCCATTGATGAAAGTAATAGTGGGTAGTGGGGCGAAACTCACATGTAGCCAGGTATGTGATGTTGTGGACATAATAATCCAGGGACATTCCTTCAAGGTAGACCTCTATGTCTTAGTAGTGGATGGATATGATGTCATTTTAGGGGCTCAGTGGTTGAAGCAGTTGGGCCCAGTTATAATGGACTACGAACAGCTTACCATGAAGTTTGTGAGAGGCCAGCTCATGATCGAATTCAAGGGGGAGACAAGTCCACAACCAGAGTCCATATCAATTCAAGATGTCCGTAGTTTTGTTTCCAAGTGTGTCATATGTCAACAAACGAAATATAGCACCAACAGGCCAGGGGGTTTATTACAGCCTCTCCCTATTCCTACTAATGTTTAGGGGGACATTTCGATCGATTTTATTACTAGTCTCCCTCCTGCGAATGGTTATACTATGATTTTGGTCGTTGTTGACCGATTTTCTAAAGGGATCCATTTAGGGTTTTTCCATCTCAATTTACTACTTACAAGGTAGCTGACTTATTTGTTTCAATGGTATGTAAGCATCATGGGCTCCCTAAGAGCATAGTCTCTGATTGAGACCCTGTCTTTGTTAGTCATTTTTTGTCCGACTTGTTCAAATTTAGTGGTACTCTGTTGCGTATGAGTTCTTCCTACCATCCACAATCCGATGGCCAAACTGAGGTCATGAATCGCACCATAGAGCAGTACTTACGGGCCTTTGCTCATCATAGGCCCTCACTTTGGTTCAAATTCTTTCCTTGGGCAAAATTCCATTATAACACTTCAGTTCATTCCGGTTCTGGTCTTTCTCCATTTCAAGTGATTTATGGGAAGCCTCCTCCTTCTCTTCCTGATTATGTTGCCGGTTCTTCCTCTGTTGCTGCCTGTGATTCTACCTTGTTATCTCGTGATGAGATCCTTTCATTACTGCGTAAGAACCTCCTTAAGGCACGGGCTCGAATGAAGTTGAATGCAGACAAACACCGTAGAGAAGTTGAATTTGCTGTGGGATCATGGGTCTATGTTAAATCGCGTCCTTACTGACAGACATCTCTCACTGGTGCCAAGTATCACAAATTGTCTAAGCGGTTCTATGGTCCTTATCAGATTGTTGAGCAACTTGGCAAGGTTGCTTATAAGCTTGATTTACCCCCCTCCTCTAAGATCCACAATGTTTTTCATTGCTCTCTGCTTCAGGCCCATGACGGTCCCCTCCCTTCTCAAGTTGAGCAATTGCCCGCTGATTCTGTTGATAATAGTCCAGTTATCACTCCATTGGCTATCCTTGGTTTTAAAACTTCATTTGTGAATCAGACACCAACGCGTCTTGCTTTAGTTCAGTGGCTTGGGTTGTCTCCTGATGATACCTCTTGGGAGAATTGGGACGAGTTGCAGGCTATGTACAACTTTGAGGACAAGGTTGTTTCCGTTGGGGAAAGTATTGTTACGCATGAGGCTAGCGAGGCTAGTAAAATATCAAAAACTGTCACAAGGCCCAAAAGATTGACCTGTAAACCCAAAGCTTGGGTAGATTATGTTTTTCATTAATACATTGCTGGCATGTCTAGAAAGAGTTGGTTACGGGTTAGTTTTGGTATGGGGTGACTCAGCATGTAATAGTGGAATGTTGTTAGGATTTCATGAATATATATACTGTAAAGCTGTTAATGAAAAAGGGAGAAAAAACCCAATATCATTTCTTATCTTAATTCATCTTAGGAGGATACTCTGACCTCTAATCAGAGTGTTTGCTACTTCTCTTTCCTTAACATTCCACTGCCTTCATTTTATCTGAACAGAGATTATGCAATTTATGGCTCACTATTAAAGGCGCCTTTGACATTGTCATTGAAATCAAGTTGGAAATAAGTCATTGGGTTTCTGCACCATCATCGAAAGGGGGTGTGAATTGGTTGCTGACAAAGTCAAGGTTTGCAACTATGTCATGAAGATGTTCAGTCATTCAGGGATGAGCTAGTCATGGGTGAAGGAGTGAAATTAAGAGAGGGCGGGAGATTTTTCTTATACATGAAATCACATTAATGCCTAGAGCTATAAACTAATATTAAAAAGAGAATTGGCATTTTTGTCCAAATAAAAAACATACTCTTATTAGCAACCCCTTTTATATATATCACCTTTATAATTTTAATTATTTTATTTTGATGACAAAAGCTTAAGGTATTAACATTTTATCTATCATGTACAAGAAATTGTAACTTAGATAGGTAGCAACGAAGGAAAGTGACAACTACTGGATGTAAACAAAAAAAAAAAATGTAACATGACTAAATAGTAATCATGTGACTTATGAGCCATGTGGATAAAACTAAGTCATAGAGTATACTTGCTAAACTCACGTTAACATTTAAAGTTGATAATTGTTTGAATAGACATGTGAACAAAAAATAGTCCAATCAAGATCCAAATAAAAAAAATAGTCAAATTATAAGTAAAATAAATGGTCATTAATTAATATATCCAAATCTAATACTTAAGTCTATTTGACCGTTTTCAACCAATTGTGTATTTACTACCAAAGCATGTTGATTATGAACAGAGAAAGGAAAAACATTCTTTTTTGGGGTTAATTTTGGGGTCTATACAACATGACCAAATAAACATTCCAACGCATCACAATCTGCAAACTAAACCTAAATTAAGTATGAAGTTGAATTTACTTCATATTGTCATGTTAATTTGTGAATTGTTTGATAATTAAAATTGCTTATAGAAAATGGTAGTTGGATAGTTAAAATCAAGGATCCTTCTAAGTTATTTGTAAATCTACTGATTTTGGCATAGTTCAGTAGAAATTCATGCTTTTTTTAATATTAGTTCCATAAATTTCTAATCTCAAAGCACCCTCACCTGACTTGGCGAAAGAACTCCTTTCCATCCACCTTTATGCATGTTGAGACAGTGAAAAAGAAAAACTTGTGAGTAATCAAGCATCCCTTCATATGCATGAAAGATCCAGAATGAAGCTTTTTTTTTTTTTTTGAAAAAAAAAATGTGCCAGCAAAAATGCAACGAAAATTCGAAAGAGCTCACCAGTTTGTGAACATGTGCCAAAGTTTGACAGTACTGAAGAGTACCTATCATCATAATTTCCTTTGGAGGTTGAAAAGGAAATTGAATGGTACCTTGAAAAGGTCAGGGATACATGGGCATAATATAATTATAATTTTGAACACCCTTAATTTGCTTAATTGATTGGGCATTCTTTTGTAAGAAAATGATCACCAAAAATCATTGTGCTACTGTGTTTGCTCTTCTTAGCTGCTTCTGGATTTATCAATGGCTTTGCTAAGAAGGAGAATAACCATATTAGGTTATTTGACCTCAAGAAAGTAGGAGATGGGTTTCATCAATGAATTCTAGTTGTATGACTTCTGGATCTGAAACCAGTTACCTAAGATAATTAATACGCCAAAAATATTATGACATAAAATTGGCAGTGGGACAGTGATTGTAAAAATTTGGGACCAAAATAGTTTGCCTGAAGAAAGTACAAGACACGTGAGCTAGCCCAGATTTGCTATGAAAATGTGCTGCCTCCAGGGTATGTCACCGCATGGGTGATACACCGGTATGACATCTATTAAAAGCTGTTGGATCACTTTCATTTTTGAATAAACGATCCTGATTGGTTGATTATTTTATTTTCAATAATTGAGTAACCTATTATTACTACAAAAATGGATGACACACCCTACAAGCACCCGAAAATGTATCAATTTTAATATATTGAGCAAAAGGCAAGAAAGGTACTGAAACAGGGCAGTGTCCAATCTGATCGAGATACTCCATGCTCCCTCACGCCAATGTCTAAACTGAACCAAGATAAATGAGACTTGCTCTCATTTGCAGCTTGAGTAGCTAGTCTCTGAACACATAAAGTCCACTTAAAATAGAGATTTTCAAAACATTTAAAATTTTAGCTTTTAAAAATTAAAAAATAGTCACACTTTTTAAAACTATCTTTAAAAATTGTCTACTAAATGAGTTTTCTAGTTTTCAATGATTTTTAAAAACTGTAATCAAATAAGACTTGTCTACCATACATTATTTATAACATAGGTTATAAAAACATCTCTAGCAAACAAATTCGTAGGAAATTGCCTAAAACAATCGCTAGGAAATTCCACAAAAATAAATTAGCAGGTAAATCCATAGAATTTTTTTTTAGGAAAATCCCTAAAAATTATTTTAAAGAATATTTAAAGAAAATAAATATAATAGAAACTTCCCATAAAATATTACAAGAAAATAAGTGGTGATCGAGTAAGTTTGTAGGAAATAACTTCAAAAGAAAATCTAGGAAAAATTCTTAAGAAAATAGTTTATAGGAAAAATATGCAAGTAATTAAATTTATAGATTTAAATTTCTACATATTTTCATACCATTTTCTTTTACACATAATCTTCTTTAGAGATTTTCCTTAAAAAAAACTTCATTATTTGTTAAAAATATTTTTTTAATTTTAAAATAAATTGACAAATTTTCTGAAAAAATAATAAAAATAATAACAAAGATGTTTCTCTTCCAAATAAAAAAATAGTACCATCAGCAACATATAACGTGTCAGTAACATTAATAAAAAGAGTTAATATATACAATTTGATCATTGAAAGTGACATCGTGTCTATCTTTGATCCTTGAAAGTTTTGGTGTGTATAATTTGGTCTTCAAATACCACAAAAAATATGTGTAAAATGTGAACAAATTATAAGTAAAATTAACACATTTAGGGATTAAACTATATACATTGACATTTTAGGGACTAATTTGTCTTGAAAAGGTCTAAATTGTAAGCAAATTAATACATTTAAGATCAAATGTATACACCAATACTTTCAAGAATTAAAGATAAATAAGATATCTCTTTCGGGACCAAATTATATATTAAATCTAATAAAACTTTAGGAAGTTAGTGGAGTTAAAAGAAGAAAAAAGACTTGCATTTTGACTTTCAATTAAAGTATTTTAATAGAAAATAATAAAATATAATAAAGGAGGGATAAAAGAGTGTCAAAAATAATTTTATATATAATATTACAAATATTTTTAAAATTTGTGGGAGGTCACAGCCACAATGGGCCACCCCGGTGGCTCTACCTCTTAGTCCAATAAGAGACTATTTTAGACCTTTGTTTTGCTCCAAAAGCTTCTCTTAAAAGTGAAGTTAGAGCCTTTTCTCAAAACTTCTCACCTTAGCTTGTTATTGGTCTGATTGAATCGTCATGAGCCTATTTATGATTCGTTTTATTTACCGTTAGGTAGAATCAATGGGAGGAAATGAATTATGCATGATTTACAAAATATGTTTGATGGAAATTATTTAAAATCAATTCTACAAAACTGATTTTGACTATTCCCAACTGGAATCAAACAAGAATTTAGTGTTGATTATTAGTTAGAAACAATGAAAATCAATTCCAGCTTTTTCGTTGGAATTGATTTTAAATCACTTCCGTTTAATGTGATTCATAAATCGTGCATAATTTATTTCTTGTTATTGTTTCTATAAATCTATCAAAACCAAATCTACTTAATTGTAAAACAAACAGACACTAATTCGTTTGGAATGTAGTTGGAAATAATGGAAATCGTTTCCACACTATTAGTTTCAATAGATTTGAATTTTTATTTATTCTACACAATCGATTTATACTATTTCCAACGAATATGCAAATAGATATTTAACCGTTTCTAACCTATCCCCCTCCTTTTTACTAATATCGTTGCTATTATGTTTAATATTTTAGTTTAAAATATATTAATCTATATACTAGTATTAACTTTTCACTGTTCCTATCCAGTGTTAACTTTTTCTTTAACTTAATTCCGGCCTTCTCCCTCAATTTTGATTTGTATATATGCTAGTTTTTCCTTCATTTGTTGTGATTTCTTTTTAGCTTTCTTTCTTCTTCAAATTTTAGTTGCCATCATTCAGTGTATGGTTGGTATACATTTCGGTATAATTGATTGTAATAGTTTTATAAAATTAATAGTTTTATAAAATTAATGACAAAAAATGAATGATTCACAATTTATGAAATATATTGAACAAAAGTGATTTAAAATTTATTTCAACAACGTAATTGATTTTCACTATTTCTAACTACTAACTAAAAATGCTCTCAATATTTATGGATAATTAATTTTACTCTCTCTCTCTCTCACATATTCTTTAATATCTTATTTTTTTTATTACGGTTTTGATAAGGCGAGGATAAAAAATATAGTAAAAAGAAAATTTTTATTAAAATGAAAATTATTTAATGCAATTCTACTTTTATGATATAATAAATACTTTCTATTTTAATAATTTTTAATTTTTCATACTCCAATTAGGACTGGAGTTATCAAAACCATTTTTAATATCTATGTAGTATAAGAAAAACAATTTTTTTTATCAAAAGTATAAAAGATAATTATATTTTAAAAGTTTTTATACTATTTATTTGTAAAAAATTATGGTATTCTTGTTTCTATTAATTTGAAATGAAGAAAATGTTTGGATTTGGAGTCTTCATAATTTTTATCTGTATAAGAATATCTGTCACACCGAAATTTTATAGAAAAATTAATCAAATATTGTATATGAAAACATTATTGGATATTGGATGATAATATGAAACTTTTAATTGAAAACTTATATATGAATTGATAATGTGAAACTTTTTATTGAAAGCTTATATATGAATTTTTGACACTAGCTATAGGTACTACCTCCAGTGTAGATCATTTGATGACACCTCAGCTGATCAACTGAGACACACCTGGTTAATGTACCTAACTAACATTGTAACTACACTTGTTGTTTTTCCATTATTTTTATACAATATTAGATTCTTTAATTTTTAGTTTTTCTTGTGTACTTCCATATACTTTGCCATTTGTTTAAGAGATCTAAGACAAAAGTTAATGTTGGCATCGTATGCTATCAACAAACGCACACAATACCACACTTTTACTAACAAAGGTGAAACATTTTCCTGTGTCAAAAAATTCTAAATTCATAGGGAACAGAAATAGTGCTACATCCTTTCCCTTTTAAGAAATAATAGATACATTAACATGATTAAATTGAATAAAGAATTGTGAAAAAAAAAAAAAAGACCCTATCACCACTCAAGAAGTGACTGTCTCAAAACTATGAATCTAATCACAATATGGATTATGGGGCACAACAATGATGATAGTAACCATTCATTGCAGCTCCAGCCAGGTCTGTACATATGACATTTTAGTTTGAGGTGTTAATATCATGCCACTTCCACCATTCATGCAGAGGAAACATATGTAACCATCCCTCTGCAAATGTAAGCAAAAAAAATCATGAATTCAAATTCAAATATCAATGATCAATAACATAATCCCCTTCAAGATTGGGAAAGAAAAGCAAGTCTTTAACTTATGCTAGTCTATACAAGGATATGTTAGTAAGCAAAGTAGTTTCAATACCACTTCCAACTTGAATCTATGGACTCTCATCATCTGAACTAGAGTCACCCATCCTCCTTTCAGCAATCGCTGGAAAAAGCCGCTGACGAAAATCAGAAGGTGGTGGACGCGTTTCAGACGAAGATGATCCTCGAGAAGTTTCTTGTTTTAGAGTTTTTGCTGCTCTCTTCTGTGCTTCTCTCACTTCCTTGCATACCTTATCCAGCATTATTATGAAGTCTCTTACTACTACAAACAATCTTAAGCCTTCATCCTTCCCAGCATTCCCATGAAAGTAATCACCAGTGCTCTTCACCAGAGCCATGATTTTCTTCTCTTCTTCCATCAGTTTCATAACATCAACCTCAGCATTCTGCACAAAACTTTTTGTTGTCTCACAAAACCCTCTATCTTCCTCCACATTTTTCATGTTTTCATTTACCAAGTTTTTGGTTTTTATGAGACCATGAGCAAGTTTGGAAGCAGTTGCTGTTAAGCTGTCAGCATCTAGAACTGCTGCTTTTTTAACATTCTCAAGCTCACTGCTCAAGTGTGAAACCACCTGAAGACCAATTTCACGGTAGTGATCTTCTGTTTCATCTGTTTTAATACTAGATGAACTCTTGCTCTCTTTTGCAGCTCGAGCAGCTTTTATGCCCTCAGAGCGGATAATCTCCTGAACAACAAAGTGTAAGAGTGTGGTTTTGCCATCTGTTCCTTTTACATCAGATAATTTTAAAAGTGTATCAAGTTTAAATGCTTGTGCACCACCACGGTATGTTCCATCATTCATACGGTTGCCAGTTTTGAGAACAGCTTCAAGAAGCTTGAGGAACAGCCTGCTGTTTCTTAGTTCCTTACAAGCAACCTGACATATCAGATGAAGTTGCAAACAGAATCAGACTTTTTTCCCAGGTGAGAGAGGGGGAAGACCATATTTGAGGGCAGAGATTCAAATAAAAAAAACAAAGGAATTACAGTGGGAGGATGCCAATTACAGAACATTTCTGTGTTCCTGTCTGTGTATATAATGATTTCAAATCAATTGACACTCACCATAAAAACTGATTTACAATGTTCAATGGAATTTTAAAGGAATCACTTTCAAAACGAATGGATTACTAATTGCAATCAAACTCATTAAATTTCATATTGATCAGAAATTGAGTCAAACTACACGTATATTTCTTACTTTGAAGGTACAACCATACAAGTTTTGAAATACATGAAAGTATAAACTACTTAATTCCTAATTCTCTAAAATTTAGCATGCAAAAGAATGAAAAATAATGATATAGTGGTTATATGAAGTTAATAGATAGCGTAATATAAGGAAGTTTTCCATAGGTGTGAAATGATCATTAACTCTTCTTTTGTGTGTCTGTATACTATCGAGAGAAATAGACAGAGCATACTACATACGTGTGAAATTTCACAGTACATCAAAACTTTGCATAGTAATTACAGCATGAATTTGGCATACATATGCAACAAATGACTTACTTTACCCAGCTTTTGACAGTTTACTATGTTACCTTTGATATCCTAAGATTGGCAGCATGCTATATTGGATGATAAAACACGCTCAAGTCATAATATGATCTCATTTGGCATTAACTCAACTACAAATTTTTAATGCCATAATCATCATGTGATAGAAAAAGCATAAGCAATGCAACTGCAGGGTTGATGCAATTTAGATCATACCTCTAAAACTGCAAAAGACTCCATAGTAGTAGTGAGCTCCTCATTAAGTGTACTCATGAAAAGCAGTGCTTCCATTCGCTTAAAGGCAAACGGAATGTCAACCAAGGCTTTCAGGAATCGGTCTGCAGGCCCAAGTTGAGACAGTTCACCACTAAAAAGTCTAAGCTTAAGTTCTTCATCTGATGTTGGTGCCATCTTCAGCAAGGTTTGAAGGAATTCTGAGGGTAGCTCATTTCCTGATCAGCCAAAGACATGTTACAAAGCTTTCATACAAGTGGAACAAGGGATACCTAAACAATTTTGCTTTTAAATTTATGTATACTATTATCTGTGATAAATGAATTTCGTCATGAATCACCATGATTTATCAATAAAGCAAGGTTCAAGAAGGAATCAATTCACTTGTTTAGGAATCAGGAAATATTCGTCTAAACAGCATAGCCAGGTCTATCATAACTTATCCTCCCCAACACCCAGCATCATGAAAATCAAATATTTGTAGAATAATATCCAAGACTAACAACAACATTACCACCCACTATCCTCCTCAACTGCAAGGAAATGGTGCTAGTTTCAAAGAGTCCACATGATACTGCATGTCTGACAAAAAAGTGTGTACCAAATAACTTGTTTTTCCCCAGAAGAACCTAATATTACTATAACAGTTATCAGCAATTTTTTAGGAAAATTGATGGAACAAGAAATCACCTTCATAAAGTGCATCACAAACTTCTTCCATTGTCACGTTCAATGCTCGCAATAAAATTAATAAATTTTGCGATTTCTTTTTGTCAATGATCTGGATATATTGAGGTGAAGGGTCTTGGGAGGTAGACTCTTTCTGCCGTTGACCGTTGTTTTTATCCACAGCATTATAGCCAAAAAGTGTCTCTATCATCTCTTCATTAAACCTGTCAAATGTTTGCCATTTAAGAATATTTCCAGGCAGCTAATGATAAATTATTATCTATGGTCAACAAAAGAAGTTTGGGATTTATTTCTTACTGGAATGATCCTGATTTGATCTGATTCCAAACCATTGAATGATCTGAGTTAGCTTGAACCTTATCCCAGAAGAAAGGCTTTAGCTTGGCTTTAGGAGCACCAGCTTCACCTTCTGCCCCAGCCTCAACATTTGCTAAAGGCCGAGCTACCTTAGGGCCAATTGGAGGAGGAGGTCGAGGAGGACCTATACCACTCTTAGGAGGAGGTGGTGGACGAGGACCAAGTTTAGCACCAACTGGTGCTGGGGGTGGTGGTGGAGGAGGACCCGGTTTGGCACCAGCTGGAGCTGTGGGTGGTGGAGGAGGAGAACCAGGTTTGGCACCAGCTGGTGCTGGGGGTGGTGGTGGTGGTGGTGGTGGACGAGGACCAGGTTTGGCACCAGCTGGTGCTAGTGGTGGTGGTGGAGGAGGACCAGGTTTGGTACTAGTTGGTGCTGAGGTTGGTGGTGGAGGAGGACCAGGAGGTGGAGCGCTGCCAACACCTGGCTGTCGAGGAGGAGGTGCAGGAGCAGCAGCAGCAGCAGCAGGTACAGCAGCATTACCAGAAGGCCTAAATGAAGGTGGTTCAGGGGGAAGAGGATTCAGCCTTCCAGGAGGAGGTTTTAAAGGAGGCATTCCAGAAGGTATGGTTCCCACTCTCCCAGGAGGAGGTTTCAGTTCAAATGGTGATCCGGCAGCAGTAAGAGCTCCTATTGATTGACTTTCTTGCACTGAGGTCTTCTTGTTGTCTAGTAAATTATCATTTGATGACTGAAACCCAACTTTCTCCCCTTTTATTGAATTTCCAAAAGAATAATTGGAAGGACCTGTAGGATAAAAGTCAACTTTGTCAGGACTAGTACAATACATTAACAAAGTATGAATGAATAGTAATATGATATGTACCAACAGAAAAGTCGCTCATGCTCAAGCTGAGAAGGGGCCTCTCATCATTTTTCCTAACTCGGCCCGTCTTACAAAACCCACTACAGTATAAAAAGAACAATGCTGCAGCTATGAATGTCACCAATGCAGTTATAACTACAGCAATAACAACTGTTCTTCTGTTACTATGCTTATCTTCTTGTTTGTTAATGACAGGAGATGGAGGAGAGGAAATATCTGCAATTGCTGGTGGTGTCAGTTTTGGGAAAAATGGGGTTGGTGACAAAGGAGGATGCAGAGGTTTAGGACCTAGAGGCACTGGAGCAGGTGATGGTGCTAGACTGGGTTCTGGTGATGGTGCTAAATTGGGTTCAGGTGTAGGTGCTCCAATTGCAGGACCTGGACTAGGTGGTTCTGATATGTGCTGAAGCAAAACTCGACCCAAATTTCTTCGTGGAACACTGGATTTCGAAAAAAGTGATCCCATATAAGTGACATGCCATATCTTGAAATCATCCTCTTCTCCTGATACATGAAATGGAAGATTATTTTTTCTCCAACACTGAATAAAGTTTTCCTTGAACTGAGGATGGCAAGCAATCAATTTTTGGATGTCTGCTCGCACAAATGGTTGAGTCTCTGAACTAATTCTATTGGTGCTACCAGATGATTCCTGAGGGAGGCGTAAATCATGATCTTCAACCTCTTTCTTTAAACGAATTGAATCTTCCCAGCAAGTACTCCATAGTACCTTTGCCTGCAGTCATGAAACTTAACAACGTTCAGAATCTACAAATAAATTCTTTGCAACAATGGATCATATAATGTCAATCTTGCTGTGTACTCAAATATGACAAATGATAACAGAACAATCAAGACCCTGTAATTTAGTGTCAACTGTCAAGTGACCTTCGCAATAATTACATAAGAAAATTTAGAAACTTATCTCTACAAATAAACTGATTTTTCATGGCAATCATGTGAAAGGTACTAGAATTCACAGTGCAATCTGGTTGAAGTAGAAGCATAGATGCATTCATAAATTATGCCATCTTTCTTGATCAAGTTTGTGCATTTCCCATGTAAACACAGCACACGGGGTAAAAAAAGCAATTACTGGATGATCATCTAATAGAATGTATATACTTCATCTAATGGAATGTATATATTCACACAATCCAATAACATACTAAGACTAAAACTTAGCAAATATATGATCTCTGGCACAGTTCAGTATCAGAACCTGATGTCATGCTAGAAAATAGTGTAAAAAACAACAACTCTAGTCCTCCCTCATTAACCATTTTTCACATGCAAATAGTTATGCAGAAGATAAACATAGACCAGGATCATCTTCTTCTATCATGCCTTCTGACTGAAAGTGCAAACTAATAGAACTCTGTAGATAGGTAGGAAAAAAGAGAACTACTTGGATTTAATGTGTCATAACTGACAGTACTGAGCTTGTTTCTCCCTCGTAAAAGTTCGCAGATATTGCAACAATTTCTACTGCCTCTAGGTGTCATTCAAAAGATCATATTTTTTATTTTGCACTTCACTCAGGATTCATACATTTGGGCAACCCTTAGTTGCCTCTACGTGAGGCTGAAACCATGGCCAGAGACTACCATTGGCCGTCTACCTAAGATGAAGCAACAGAGCTACAGGGGCACTGCCACCAATGGATTATCTGGGCTTAACAGCTTACAGTATAATTGGGATTGTAAAATGAGGAATATGACAGACTAAGAAAATCAAGGCAAGAAAGAAAAACAGCATTCACACCAAACTTTAAAGATAGGGGAATACCCCAATCAAAGTATGAAACACCAAACCATTCCTTTCATTAAGAAATAAATTAAAACCTTTAAAATTTATGATTTCCCATGTTGTGTTCAGTTCACTTTATGGTTTTTGGGTATTTGAACTTCAGAACAGCCAAAATCTACATATATACATAAAAGCTACCAAAATCCAAATAACTAGTGAAAAGGGAGCCTTACCGTGTGCTCATCAAACAATCCAGATGGTGAATCAAGTAGTTCGCTAACAAACTCATCATGTGTTTCCTTCTTTTCTATAAAGCTTACTGCTGCTACAAGAAGAACAATCAAAAGAACACAAAAGCTAAACTTCACGGCAACCATATATTTCTGAATTCCCATTCCAAGTGCTTGATGTTTTTCTCATTTCAATCAAAGAACTATACCCCACTCAAAAAGCAATCATTTTTCATTATCCAACGCCAACCCACTTCAATTCCTCTGCTAAATAACGCTACCACTGCCTTGCAGACGTGAATTTGGCAAGACCCACCAAGGATTTCCGACGAAAATCAGAATTTCAGGATCAAACACAATTAACAAAAGCAAACCCCCAAAAAATTTTCCCTCTTCAAAGTTTCCAACTTGCACTGAATCAGATCAAGCTCAGTCAAAAAAATCCAGTAGAAATATCAATGAAAAAACCAGCTCCGAGAAAGAAAAGAGTAGGGAGGGTTGTTGAAGCATCAAAATCACAAGCTGCCCCCAGAAATAAACAACCCTTCAAATGCAAATACAAACCATAGCTCCAAATGAAAGATTCAAAAAATGGGTCTTTTCTTCTAAGAGGATCCAAGGTAAAGCAGCCCAAAAACGAGTTCTTTTGGTGTTGTTGACCGTGAACTGTGCAAATGTTGTTTTCCTGTGCAGAAAGTGTTATAATATAAACGGTAAGAAAGGAACTAAAGACTTTTAGTTAATGAAACGAAACTAATAAAGGGTGTCAGCAAATAAGGAAGTTTCTTGGTGCCACACAACACAGAACGGCAACGCTACGCGTAAAGGACCGTCCTAAGACTAAGAACAACGATTCTGGAGTCTGACATTGCCAAGCTGCCACTCTCTTAACGCTGAGTCTTCTCCTCCTACCTACCTTGATTAAGCTACTTCATCTCGTGCTAACCTTGATTAAGTTTAAATATTTTTAAGAAAAAAAAGTAAAGCCAAATGAAATATACATAAAATTGGAAAAATTATATATATTAACAAATTTTAAATTTTGAAAAACATGAGTAAGGCTAACGTGTTTGAAATGATATATAGGGACTCCGGGTCTAGGGAGTATAAGGGGTGTTGAAGATGTGGCTCGATTCATTGACCTATACTTTGTTCAAGCTATTTTATTTGGCCATAATACGTTTTTATAAAAAAAAAATAGAACTAAATCGGATCTCATTTAATAATTCAGTATTAGATTAATGATAGGTTTGGATCAAAAACAGGTATAGAGCTCATTCTACATACACATGCATACTATTTATTATTTATTATTTATTATTATTTAAAGACCTAATCTCATTTTATCCTTTAGTTAAAACTTTAGAATTTAAATCTTATTTATTTATTTATCTTTAAAAATATATTTTATACCTCAAGTTATATAATGATATGTTATCATTTTTTCCTTAGTAATGTCCCAAAATTTAAAAAGAATATAAAATATTATATGTATTAAGAGGAAGTACAATGCATGTGATATATTTACTAATTGTAAAAACTATTTTCCTTTTCATAATTTTATTTAGCTTATAGATCGGGTTAATCCGATTTTGTGCTACTTAGACCCGGTTTCAATTAGACTCATATATTATCGAGTCTCTTCGGGTCTATAAAATTAACCTAATCAAAACTTAAAGTCGGATAAGGGACAAGGAAAAGTTATCTTAACCCGTCCCATGAACACCCCTAGGAGTATCGATCATTAGAGGAGGGTGTGTGTAAAATTGAAATAAAGATATATGTTTGCAAACGAGACCGGTCCAATCACATCAATTTTCTATGGTCTTGCTAAGGAGTGTTTTATGGACACTTTTAAAAAATTTAATATATCAAAAATTTTTGTTAAAAATCACATTATTGATTGATTTGTAACATTGAAAGTGACTTGATTTAATAAAACTAGTATTTTTTTTCATTAACATTTGCCTTTAGGACACTCGTTAGCATTTTTCTTTATTTAAAATTAAAAGAAAACTTATGTAATATGATAATTAATATTTTTAAATAATAAATTTTGTATTTTATTTTATTTTGTGATCTTATTAATGATAATTTATTTTATTTTTCTTTTTCCATATTTTTATTGAAAAATATATTTATAATATAAATAAAAGTTTATATGAAAAAGAGAGCATAAGATATGAAAGACAATTTAAACCTAATTTTAAATTTATATACTTATAGAAATATTTAAATGATATTAAAGAAATTAGATAATAAAACCATAAAAAGTAAGTAAGTATCAGTAATTTCATAAATATATATTTATATATGAGTATAAATGGATAATTATTTCATAAATAAAATATACATATATAAATTTTATTTAATTTAAATTGAATTGATTTTTAAGATTTTATAAAAAAAATTAATCCAATTTATTAAATTTTTTCGATGTAATTCGAGCTTCCATTTTTTAGTTTTGATTTTATAGTTTATGAATTCTTTATAAACACCCCAATATAAAAATATATATATATATAATTTTAAGTTAAAATAAAAAAATAATTAAAAATAATACTTATTTTTGTTTCAAAAAAAAATATTGCATGTGAGCATGTCATTTTTTAATGAAAAATGTAATGTAGGTGCGTTATAATTTTGGTTTTTGTATTTTATTATTTTACCATTTAGTTTTATTCAGAGTTTGTTTTATATTTTTGTTATTTCTAAATAATAGTAGTTCTTTTTTTACTTTTTTTAAATCTTTTTTTTTCAAGATTTGTAATTTCGCTGTTCTAGAAACAGACGCACGCACGCATTAGTGATAAATTATTAAATTTTGTTGAGCTGACGTAAAAGTCAAGAGCTTCGCATTGTAAAATCAGAATTCAATTCATTCTTCGTCTATCATAACATACGCGTTAAGATTTTAATTAATCATTTGATAATTTCTTCATTAGAAAAATGATAACTTCTGAATAATGATTTTTCAAAAAGCATTCATTCAGTATTAGATTTCTGTTATATTTAATTAATAAACAAAGCAGTATTATACTTGAATACCAACCCGTTGGTTCAAAAAGTACATGATTTCCCTTAAATAATAGTATCTCAAATTGGAGCCTTACAGATGAAAAAAATCATTTATAAGTATAAAGTAATCTATACTATCTATACTAACAAACACATAATTAAAATAATAATTATCCACACAATACGATTATCAACACATTTTATAACAATATTTTATTTTTTTAATATTTTTAATACTCAATATAAAATGTGGACAGACACGATATCCACTATTATATAATATGCTTGAAAAATATATAATAATGAATTTACTTTCTTTTTTGTTCCTTTTGATTTTTCTTATGTTAGGTTCCGGTCTGAATTAGTCAATCAGCAGATCATGGGTTATATAGGATTATTCCTAATTATTAAGGTCCTTGGTTTTGAAAATTCGAGTATATATATTTATATTTGTCAAAAAGGAGTATATTTTTGGAAAAATTCCATTGTCAATATTCAACTTTATTTCCGAATATATATATATATATATATATCAAGTATTCATACAACAAAAATTATATAATAATTTATACAACACATTTTTTTCTTTCTATCTCTCTATCACATCACACATCACATCTCATATTTTTCTCTCTTTTATCTTTATATTTCTTTTTGTTGTATAAGAGTATGTTTGGTTTAGTATTGAAACGTGATAAACTCACATTTCCAACGCTAACTAGAAATAGTTGCGTTTTGAAATTTAAACTTAAGTTTAACTATTTTAAACACTAAACCAAACGCACCTAGAGCCGACATTGTGAAAGTAGACCCTATTACGAGCCTTATTGGCTCATATCATATTGATTAATCTGACTCTCACTTTGCAGGTTAAAGATTTACAGCAAAATAAATAAATAAAATTACCTTCACTGTTTGGACCTTGGACAAATCAGTGAAAACATTCCAAAAAAATCCTGCTATCAAGTAACTAAATACACAGGTTAAGGATTCATAAATAAAAGTTTTTATTGAAAATTATAGTATTAATTATATCTATAACATTAAATGTCACACATATTCTAATAAAAAAATCTTTATTTTTAATTCTTTAATAAGTACCCCTTGAAGTAAATCAGAGAGTCACAAGAAGGGGGGTTGAATTGTGACCCTTGAAAACTTTTGGCTCAACCTACAAGTACTTTGAAAAACTTACTGATCTTTGCTCAAGGAATACCTTGGCTATCAGAAGTTACTTCTAGAAGATAGTAGTTAATGTATAATGTCAATTGAGTTGATTGAAACTACCTTCTTAAAGGTAAGCAATATTATGGGGACTGATATCATCAAATTTTATTCTTTCATATAGTGTATTTAATGTAGATACAACTCAGAATAAGGTTCAAAAGAATAATATAATGTTTATGCATTTATGCAAAAGCAAAATAATGAATCTGACACTTTAAACCTTTCTTCTGGAGGGTCAAATGATTTTGTATTTTAATAAAACTTTATGGAATAGTTATTTAACCAATAACTAATAAGATTATGTGAGAAAAATTGTTCAGAAGAATAGTATAAAATTTCTGCAGTTATGCAGAAGCAAAACATTGAATCTGTCACTTTAAACCAATCTTCTGAATGGTCAAATGAACTTGAAACTTGATGAAACTTTCCATATCAGATATTTGAATAGTAAACAACCAGAATATAAAGTTAAATCTTATTAAAATCAAGTTTGTAAAGATATGGTAGTTTGAACCCCAAGTTCAATGTTGAACAATGGACAGATTTCAAGAAATGTGCTTCTGAAGCACCAAATTGTTTCATAATGTGATGAAACTTTCCAGATCAGCATTTTAACTGATATGGATGTGATTTATGTGAAATATCAGTTCAAAATATAGGTTTATCAAAATATGGTTTACAACTTGCTAAATATTCAAAATATGAACAATAACTAGCAAAGCAATAGATGTATGTGCAGAAAATTAAAGAGAGAAAGGGTAAGAGACATTGCACAGATGATTTTTATACTGGTTCACCTCTCAACCTTGAGGCTACGTCCAGTCCCTACTCCCAGTAGGATTTTCCACTATATCAACCTTGATACAATGACTTCTTGGGTGCTCCTCATCACTAGTATTCTTTTGCAGGCTCTTCAGGCTCAACCCAGTATTCTTATGCAGCCTTTGCAGGCTCTTATAATCGATTTCTGCAAATAGCAGGGCACACCTCACCATTGTAGACTCAAAAATACCTTGTAGATTTCCTTCTACAGGAGTTACACCTCTTTTTAGCTCACTGCACCAGTGCAGCAACTCACAGCAACAGTTATACACTTTCTCAAGAGACACTAACACTATCAAAGCACTCTTGAGAGTTTACAGAAGATGTTTTTGCTGAGAATATAAAAAACAGGCTCAAAACTACTACAAATTAAGCACAACAGCAAAAGGTTGAGCCATCTCTCTCTTTCCAAACTTTTTAGAGCAGAATATCAGAAAATGTGAAGAGAGAGAAAATCTCTAGAAGATGGATTTTGTAAATATAAGCTCGGATACTTCTTCTGGAGAGAGGTGTGTTGAATAATGAAGAGAACTCCGCTTTTCATAGGGGAGGAAGGTTACTAGCCGTTGGAGAGGT
This sequence comes from Sesbania bispinosa, assembly GCA_026901365.1. Classification (NCBI taxonomy): domain Eukaryota; kingdom Viridiplantae; phylum Streptophyta; class Magnoliopsida; order Fabales; family Fabaceae; genus Sesbania; species Sesbania bispinosa. The sequence goes on along the minus strand of QLOH01000007.1, from coordinate 1,824,784 downwards.
TGCTTGCACCTCCAGCTAACTCCTCATGTGCAGTCTCCATCATGCAACAACTGTCACATGCAGGTACAACTGTCCCTTTGACTAGTCACACCTTCTGGAGGACTATCTTCTGGAGAATGCAAACTTAGTGGTTTCTGTAGTTCTTTCTTCTGTATGCATACTGAGGGCATTAAATGGATTGATATAAATTATTTCAAGTGTATTTGATTCAGCTGCATCCTCAGAAATGAGAAAAATTGAGTTTACTGCATTCTGCTTCTTCTGGAGCATTCCTTACAACTTTATTTCTTCTGTAGACTTCCATTTTTCTTCTTCAGAGATTTGTCAATGACATGTGATCATTTTAGGGGACTTCAGAGTATGTTTTCTCTTGATTGCAACTTTTTGGAAGCTTAGGAAGTCATGATTTTCCAGCAAAGAGCTTCTTCTTCACTTTCACAAAAGTGAATCTTCCTTCTAATATGTCATAACTTGATTTGAGTCTGGAATTTTGGTTGTATAGGATAAATTGAATTTATTCCAATTATCTTTATGTCCAAACTTCCCTTTCTTGTACTTTGAGTTGCTTCTTGAATCTTCTGTCATAATTCATCCATAGAGAATGCATCTTCTGTATCTTCTGCAGAACTTGTATTTCTTGAATCTTATTGCTGAAGACTTTTCTTCTTTATTTTCTCAACAGCTTTCTTACTTTCATTTATCAAATGATCATTTCAAATATGTTGAAGACATCTTTTACAGCTTGATGCAGTGTGAGAATGTTGATTTGTTTCTTCTGGATTTTGGTTCTATCTTCTGCAGATTCCTTTCTGTATCTTTCAAGCATTCTCAAGTGCAAACATTAGTACCAAAGTATTCAGAACACTTAGAATCTTGTTGTGAAAGTTTGTTGTCATTAAAAAATTTGCTCAAGAGGGTCTTGGACCTTACACCCCTAAGACATTCGTTAATATTTCCCAAAAAAAACAGGGGAATATATTTTTTCCCAACAAGTAATGGACAATTTCATTGATACTATTATATCTAACTATATTATTTTAGGGCCCGTTTGGTGGACAAGATATGATATGATAAGATAGGATAGGTGAGTTTGGATTACAATAGGATAGGATAAGAGCATGATAAGCTCTTATCATATCCTATGTTTGATGCAAACTAGGATAAGAGGCGGATGACATTATTTTATCTTATCATACGTTTGAAATAGACAGATGGTGATATGATAAGATATAAAAAAATATAGATATGACAAAATTACCCTTATTATAAAATTAAATTAAATTAATTTTAATTTTTCAATAAGCATACATAAATAAAAAATTATTTATTTATAAAAAATTAAATTTAATAAAAAAAGAATACAATTATTAAAAATAATATCAAAATTATTATAAAAAAGGAGAGAGTGGGGGGAGAGAGAATGAGTGTAAAGAGGATAGGGAGAGGAGAGGAGAGGAGATGGGAGTGGAGTGGAGTGGAGTGGAGAGAGGAGAGAAGGGGAGGGGACAGAGAGGGGGAGTGGAGTGGAGAGGGGGGAGAGAGAGGAGATACGGGAATGGAGAGGGCGAGATAGGTGTTGGAAACACAGGAAACACTAGAAGGGGGGTTGAATAGTGTTTTAAAAACTTTACGCTAATTTTTGGAAACCCTTTTTTAAGATCATCTTATTAAACAATTAACCTATACAGGTTATTGTGAAAAACTCTTTTGCCAAGGTAGTGAATAATATCAGAGTTACGCGAGGGCTATTGAAAGAGAGTTTTTCAGAGACTTGATGAACTTGATAAGTATAAATGTGCTTTCTGAGATCACTTCAGATGATTTAATGAAAACATTTTAGAAACTTGTTTAATCTGATTCGTTAAAGAACTTGCTGAACTCATTTCAGAAGGTTCAGTAAGCACTCTTGTATAAAATGATTTTACCTTTTCAGATTCTTTCCTAATTAGAAATAATCAGATAATAGCGGAGTGTAAAGATTAAGGGTAGAGAAAAATAGCTTCTGAAAATATTCAGACGATGAGTTTCAGTCTGAAGTTTTGATTACCTTCTGAATTGGGTTCAGACTCAAAGTAGTTTGAAAACGAGTTTAATTCAGAAGTAAAGTTCTTACTTAAATACTTTTAAATCCCCTTAGTTAGATGAAAACTGAATTAAAATAGTTTAAGGGATAAAGAAGATTTAGACAATAATTTATCCTGGTTCACCCACTAATCCAGTGAGCTACATCCAGTCCCAGGGCAAACCACCACTGGATTTTCCACTATCTGAACACAGATACAAGTATTCTTTTATCATCAAGCCTCTTCAGGCTCTCAACCAAGTATTCTTTTTTAAATCAAGCCTCTCCAGGCTTAAACCGAGTATTCTTTCTTAACCAAGCCTCTCCAGGCTTAACCCAAGTATTCTTTCTTAACCAATATTCTTTCTTAACCAAGCCTCTCCAGGCTTAAACCGAGTATTCTTTCTTAACCAAGCCTCTCCAGGCTTAAACCAAGTATTCTTTCTTCCTCCAAGTCCCTCCAGGCTCTCAAGAGTATTCTTTCTTCCTCCAAGCCTCTCTAGGCTCTCAAGAGTATTCTTTCTTCCTCCAAGCCTCTTGATAAGTGCAAATTATATGATAAATTCTTGTATTTTTACTGCACTTATCAAGGTTAAAATAGTAATTTATACCCCAAAATAATCCCTTTTTAGTAATAATTGTGATTATTTGATTTGAATTTGAATTTGATTCTTTTTTAATAGAAAATCTGTTAAATTTGCAGATTTATGAGAAGATTTGAATGAGGAAAGAAGATAACATTATTTGAGGAGAGGATCTGCTAATTTGAAGTTTAAATCAGAGCAAATAAAGATAAGATCAGCTGCCATTTAAACAAGGATTTTGCAAATAACTTCCCAATTTAAATTCAAAGACAGAATAAACACAGAATCAGATCAAAAAGAGGTAAATAAGGAAAGCCAAGCAAACAAGGATAAGATCAGGAAGAGATCAAACTGTTAAAAGAGGAAACAGAGCAATCAGTTACGCGCTCCACGCTTCACTTGTGCTTAGCGCAAGTGAAGCGCAAGTATCAGAATTTGTTTCTCTTTCCTGTGCTGAGCGCAGATGAAGCGCAGCTACGCGAATTAGTTTTAGATTTGTTTTCAGATCTAATTTCAAAGCATATTTCTTCCAGATTTAAAATAGCCTTCCTTAGTCTATAAAGAGGACCTTTTGTACAGATCATGGAGGAGAGTCAGTGAGCTTAGAATAGAGTGTGAAGATAAAGGCACACGAATTGAAAAAGGTGACAGATTCTTCATTGGTTTGTAATGGCTACCATGAGTAGCTAAACTCTCCAGTTGGATTGGATGTAGTTGATTCAATCCCCAAGTGTATGTGAATTTTCGTATTTAATTATAAATCCCTGTTTTTATATATATCGGTACTTTTATGCTTTTCTTCATGCATAGCTTCCGCACGTGCGCCGGAGTTATAGGCTAGTGTCAGGATACAACGTCATAAAGATGTCTGTCTAGTATTAGAGTTTGGGAAAGCCTAGACATAGGACACCTAAAATTCTGATTGCTAAAAGCACTCATAGTGAAAGGGGAATCAAGCATGTGGTCAGGGTGCAGCGGAAATAAATGGATTTCCTCCCTTGTTATAATCGTTTTACGAAAACACGAATCAAGGCATAAAATGTATTAAAATGAAAGGTCGTACCTTATTAGGATTATGAACGAGGCAATAGCAGCCACGTCTCTAGTGGTGTCCACGCCAACATCCGAACTAGGAAACCCTCCTCAGCTCTGCTAGTAGCCTTAGAGAGTAAAAAACGATTGCTCATCTGTATAGGGTAGTGCATCTCATGCTCTATTTATAAAGTGGTGGCTAGGGTTTTACCCCCTCGCTCACTTAACCCTCACACTTATGGGTCTGGCCCATTATGTTATAATTCTAATTAAATTAAATTAGAATTATTATCCTTTCCTAGTGGCATGTTGTATGCGTGTGACCCAACAAGCCTTTAATATTTGGTTATGATATTAAATAAAAATCCTCTTATATTTAATATCATAAATAGTGAGCGGTATCTAGCAATACATCACTATCCAAATATTAAGATTATCAACAACTTTGATAAATCCTATTTTATGATAATAATTTATATGATCTGTCCCTTTGTCCAAAATATCTAATTGAACACAATGGCATGGATTGTGTCAACCTTGTATAGTTCAATTTATGTTTTCTTGATCCCCAAGTAGATTATACAAAAAATAAACATCTCATGTTTATCCTCCTGAGCATGGCCATGCATTTTGTAGTCTCACTTTATCAAGAGGCCTACAGATATAACTCCTGTTACATAGGAGGGACAAATCCCATCTAGGGCACTCACATTCCACCACATAATTTATTATATGTCCAAAAACCAACTTTATGATTACCCTGTTACAGGTAACGTTTGATGATAATTAAAACATATAATTCCTCCAAGAGTATTCTTTCTTCCTCCAAGACTCTCCAGGCTCTTAGACACTTAATAGTGTTTACAATGAAAAGTTTAAGTTTCCTAGAAACTTAAACTGAGGTTCATCTTGTACTGTAGGTTAACTGAGTACTACTCAGGATACATGGAGTAAATCTAAGTACAAGGTATAACAGAGATACAAGTGTTTAATTCTAAGATCTAATACATCTCTGTAGGATCAGAAGGTTGGCATTATACAATCTGTATTAAGCTTGGCCAATTTCTTCTATGGGGTTGATGAATTCCATAGTTCAAGTGTAGATGATTTAGAGTTCATGGCAGCCCATTATGGTCAGTTCCCAGTGGATGAATCTTTAGGAATTTGGCTGACTCATCTGCTATCTTTTTCTTTTTCTATATTTACTTCAGCATCTTCCTTGAGGCTATTTATATCTTTTGAAAATATAGTCGTTTGAAGATTGTTGATTTTACCGTTGAGAAGAAATGATTAAGCTCATAGAGTCGTTGTGAAAAAACTTCTCATTTGGTTGCTTCTTCTTAAGCAAATTAGGTGTGCAGATGACTTGGTTCTGACACACTGTAGATAAGCTCTTAATCATGAGATATTTTCTTCGTCTTCAGCAGGTTTATATTTCTTCTTTCTCACTTTTTTCTTCATTTGTCTTCTTCAGAGTGTAAGGAGATAGGATATAAAGATCTGTTAGTCTACTCCTTTTGACCGTTGTGAGTTCTACTTCTTTTTGCTTGGCTTACTTCTTTCTTTCTTTCTTCTTCTCATTTCTTTACAAAGGAAGTCTTTAGAAATGACAACGTTAGACTTCACTTTTGTCTTGTTGTGCTTTATGCTTTTCTTTTCACTCGAGGTACATGCATCTGATAGCATGTTGCAGAGAAGATACAGAAGTAGGTGTACAGCAGCGCTGACCTATCTCTGACATCTATTTGCTTTTCTATAGTAGGCTTCCTCTTTCATGTTAGGTTCTGAAGCTGAGCCCGAAGGCCTTTGTTTTTCTTTGCATCAATTTAGCTTCACCACTCATGTTTGATGAGATTCGAGTCTCTTAATAAGTTGTTCAGATTGACTCATAAATCTTCAGAGAGTTGTATAACGTGTCTGGCTTCTTCTTCTTCAGAGAGTATGAAATGCCACATCATCACATTAAAAAAGTATGTGTTTAGCAGGTTCAACTTTAGTATACACACACTTTCAGCAGGTTGCATTACTTCAGCTTGATTTAGCTTTTCTTCTTAGGGATGCTTTCAGCGAGTTCCTTCCTTCAACGAGTTTCTTCTTCGAATGATTGCTTCTTTCTTCTTCATTCTTTAGGAGCATGTAGTTTATCTTTATTTCAGCTTTCCCCAGATGTACTCTTTCTTTTCTTCTAGACTCTTTCTTTGGTTCAGTAGGTTGGTTGATTTTTAGCAAGTTCCTTTCTTCAGCATATTGCCTCTTTGTTCTTCCTTTAGTATGTCTTCCTTCTTTGGTCGGTTACTTCTCTTCAAGTCTATCTTTGATTCAGAAGGTTGAGGTTTTCTTCATGGTTTATTGTTTATTTGTTTGAAATGGATCATCTGAAGTATGCTTGCATCTTCTGAATGAATGATCTGAAGTATGTTTGCATCTTCTGAATGAATGATCTGAAGTATGTTTGTCTAAGACAAAGTGATGTTCTTTTGATTGACAGACTTCCATGGATTTTAAGCTTGTCTTTATTTCTGATTCCACAGATATACTTTTTCTTTCCACATTTTCTTCAGATAATTGGTCATGTTCAGGTAGTTGCTTCAATGCTCTTGTTGTTTTGTTCTTCTTTAGCAGATTTCTTCTTTCAGCGTTTCTTCTTGTTCAGATTTGCTTCATCTTTCTTTGGATTTCCTCTTCCTATCTTTTGCTTGCTTCTTTGGCTATCTTCATCTTCTTGTCTTCAGATGGATGCTTCATCTTTCTTTGGATTTCCTCTTCCTATCTTTTGCTCGCTTCTTTGGCTATCTTCATCTTTTTGTCTTCAGATGGATGCTTCATCTTGTACCCTGAAACACAATGCACAAAACAATACCTTTCTCAGTAGAACCTGTTCTTATATGATCTAATTTGTTAATCATTAAAACCTGAGGCTAATGAGTCTTAAATCTAATTTAAATTCTTAAATTTAATTCTGAGACTCAACAAGAGGAAGGAGAGAGAACGAGGAAGAGCGGGGAGGGGGGAGAAAGAGTGTAACACCCGCGTTTTACCGTTTTTTGCCGTTTTATTGGATTTTGAGTGATTAAAATTATTTTTAATCATCAAAATTTATATTTTTGGATTTAGAATTAAATTTCCTATTTTTAGGGAATTTCTGGGAATTTTTGGGGTTTTTCTGTGAAAATGACCTTTTTGCCCCTCCTGTCTCTTGAACCAGACCCGAATACTCTTGATCCGGGCCAAAAAAATTTGCACAACCCTTCCTTTCCTCCTTCTAGAAGTCGTGCATGTCTTGTGTGTGTGCATGAAGGACATTTGTCCACTTCACACTTTGTTTCTATACAAGTGTCAAGCTTAGGGAAAAGTAAGACATTAAAACACCAAAATTCATTACTCTTTCTTTTTCCACATGCAAAGCTTAGAAATTCTCTCATTTTCTCTCTTCCTTTTCTCTCTTGGCCGTGAACTCTCCATCAACTTCTCTCAAAATTTTTCATCTCCCCTTAAACACATCAAGCCAAGGTTCCATCTTTGAACCAAAGCTTCCATTTCTAAGCTTTCTAGCCTTGAAAAATCCTTGTTGGTGACTAAAGGAGGCATCTTTGGGGGCTGTTTTGGGACCAGAATTCTGCACTCATTTTCTTGGAAATTTGAGGTAAAGGGGGGGAGAACTTGAACTCTAGTAGGATTGGTAACTAGAGTCAAGGATTTGCCCTTAAAATCCTTGTTTTTACTCTTGTTCTCCTTGAAAAAAATCACTTTTTGAGCTTTTCTTTGAGCAAATGTTTTGGATTCTTGGAGCTGGGTTGTTTACATGTTTTTAAGTTTGTTTTGATGCTTGGAATGTGCTTGGATTGTGATTGTTGGTGCATGCAAGCCAAGAAACAATTTTGGAAAAATTTTCCCCTTTTTTCCTTTAATAGCTCTCGGCCTTGAGGGATTTTGGGGCTGCATGTGTTTCAAAATTTTTTTGGTGCTTGGAATGTGTTTGTATGATGAATCTATGAACATGCATGAAATTGGTTGAAGGTATACAATTGTTTTGGATGATTGATCTTTGAAAAATAGTGTTTATGAGCTTAAAAATGGAGTTATGAACTTTAATGTGTATGTTGATGATTTTGAGTGGATTAGTATGATATTTGGCATTTAGATTGTTTGTTGATGAATGTGTGAAGTTTTGGTGAAGATTGGATGTTGTGAAAAATTTGAAGTTTTGATGAACATTCAAGTTGTTCTTGATGTTCATGAGTTGTTCTTGATGAAACTCATCAAGAATACCTTTTTGATCTTAAAAAGGTCAAGGGTATGTTGAAAACATGTTTATAGGCTTTGGTGGTCCAAAAGGACTAAGAACAATTTTACAAGTAAAAGGACTAAAGTGCAATTAAGAATAAGTCTTTAAAAATAAATAAAACAAATTCGGATTTCCAATTCCAACCAAGTAAAAGTCAACTTAAAGGTCAATATTTTAGGTTGCCATGACTAAAAATAAGTTCCTAAGAGTTATAAAACCTTTAGGCTTTTAATTTAAGTTTAAAACCTTTAAGAAAAGGAGTTAAAGACTCATTAAAAGTCAATCAAGATTAGATTATGAAATTGAAAGTTAGATTGGAGTTGGACTTCAACTCTAATCCAAGTTATTAAGAAATTAAAACCTAGAAATTAATTAGTAGACTTAGCTAATCTAATTACCTAAGTTAAATTAACATAATCTACTTAAGTTAATTAAGTAACGGATGATTAATTAAGGTTAAAGTTAATTAACCTTAATAAAAGTATTAAGTAATTAATTAGTAATGATGATTAAGAATTAACTAACTATGATTAACCTTAATCAAATGTAATTAAAAGCTTAGTCCAAAACTAAGGAAAAGATTAAGACTTAATTAAGGAGGATTAAGATTAATTATAGCCCAGTTAATGAAGATTGATTAAAAGTTAAATCTAATCTTAATTATTTATACAAGAAGAATTAGGATAAGTAATACCATCCATAAGACACAATCATAAGTCTTAGTAAATTATAGGACTTAAGTGGACATGATTATTAAGAACATTAGTACAAACTACTATAAAAGATTATAACCAACACCCTCTTTCTTCATAAAACTTGAGAAGCTTAGTGAGAGAGTGCGGTTCCAACCCAAGGTAGGGTTCAGTTTTCCTTGAAGGAAAGACATTGAATTCGGGTCGTGCCACGGGGATGTGGTGACGTTGAATGGTTCAATGGGCTTTGCCTGTAAGGATGTGAATGTTGTGAGCATTGTTGTGTGACATGCATCATGAAGCATTGTTGATGTTCGAGGTTGAAAACCTTATGACCTATATAACAGTAGCACTTGGTACAGTGTGAAATCGGTTGGGAAGGGTGCAACTGGGTTTTGCAAAGAACGCCAGTGGGTCCTCAAAAGGGACGCCAGCCCTGAGGATAGCCTAGCTCCCGGAAGATCTCAGGTGACGTAGATTAGCTCCCTACTGTCGAGATTGGGGAACCCAGCTTAGCTATTCCTGTCGCTCTCATGATTTTCGGGTCAGTTGAGATTGTCTGGAAGAACGCTTAAATGATTTGGCCAAAATGTATGAGCAATGCTCTTTGTACCAATGCTAGTACAGACTCTAACTCCTGACGTACCGTGTATATATGGTCGGGCAGCTGCTATGTGCTCTGCCTATGGTGATGTTTCCCTGGGCCCGCATGCATTAGATATTGCATTATAATAGTAAAAGTTGCGTTCATATGAGTACACCATGATGAGATGTCGTGATTGCTTATTGATTCGACTGTGTGGATTTCCTCTGTGTGTGCGCTCTAGTTTGCTGTATCCTACATGCTGTGAGTTCATGCGATGTTCTCACCCTTCTTTTCTATCTCTTCTTTCTATGCTCTTCTCGTCACGTTGACAGTCGGTGTCGAGGACTTCCGTCATGACGTCGATGCAGGTGCGAATCAGATGGTTGCCGAGGGGCACCCGGAGGGTGACGGGTATCCCGCGCAGGTGTGAGTTCTATGGGGGGAGTTTGTGTCACCATCACGCACCCCAGACTTCCTCTTGTACCTGAAAAGGACTAGGTTGTGTTGAGTCTAGGTAGTACGCAACTCTGATTTAGGAATCTCTTCTTTTGTATTCTGTTAGAGGTCTCATTTATTTTACTACCGGAACTTATGTTTTAATGTAGTCATGTGGGTATTCGAGAGGTACATCGATGCTACTTAATATGTATGTATGTATTTATGTCATACTGTTTTATGTTCTCTCAAGGTCTTTAACCATGTGTATGTTGTGGATGCGCGTAAGGTGTTAATTCTTTCGACGCTTACGGAAAGATAAGTTTTTGAAAGTGAAGGAAAGGATATTTCATAAGTACTTAAAATAAAGCTAGAGAGGTAATAGGTCAATGACACCTAAACCCTTTTCAAAAAAAAAAAAAAACTTCCGCATTTTTTTACGTTCTACTTCGTTGGTCACGTGTAATGCATGTGGTACTTTTAGTGGTAACTAGGGGTATCACAAAGAGAGGGAGTGGAGAGAGGGGGGAGAGAGGAGAGAGTAAAAGAGGACAAATGAGGAAGAAATTTTTTTATCTTATCCTATCACTCCCTAACCCAGCTCCCCCTTAGGATAAGAATTACACTAGGAGGAAATAATAGAATAAGTCACATGATAAAATTATCATATCCTGTTGGTGCAACAAACACATGATAATGATAAGATAGGATAAAGTTATCATATCATGTCTCTTATCCTCTACCCCAAATGGGTAAGTATCTTATCTAACTATTAGCTTAAAGGCAGTTTTGAAAACAAGATAAAGGGGATTGGTATAAATTTTTTTAATAAAATGTTAATATTATGTATTATTTTATGTTATATTGGATGATATATAACATTGGATAAAACAAAATTATGATTTTAAAAAAATTCCTTTTATTTAAAAAATGATGTTGGAGGCACCGCAATGTGTAAGTAATGAAACAAAAAAATCATAAGAGTATAAAAAATCAATCAAACATAATTTTACATTCCAAAGCTCATTTACATTATTTATTTTTTAATGTAACGGGTTGGAGTACCCCCTTGTACTCCCTTTAATTTAATTTTGCTTATAAAAAACATTATTTATTTTTTAATATATACGATGAGTTTAATAAAATAAAACTATATATATAATTTGAGAAAAAAGATTGGGCATTGACGGTGTAACAAGTTTTACACTGACGGTTAATCACAACCCTTGATTTAGGATAAGTTTGTTGATTTTACTAATTAATATTTTAAAAGTAATATAAATGAAGAATCATGATTAAACGTCAGTGTAAAACTCTTTTACACTGTCAGTGCATACTAATTTAACTCATATAATTTTACATTAGATTAGCTAAGGTGAAGTTAAACCCTAAACCCCCTCCCCCAAAATCTCCATCAATAACCAACCTCGCCTCAATCTTCACTAAGTCAAGGAACCACACATCAATCTTCATTAAAGACTGACGAACTAAGAGAAGAGATGAACGATTAAGGTAGATAAATGAACAATATGAAAGTGAGTGAGAACAAAGAGATGAAAGACTAAAGGAGAAGATGAATAGAAAAGTGAACATGCGAACTGAATGAACAACATGACACTGTGATTGACGATGGCATGAGGATAAGTCCATTAAGGTTCCTAAATGGAGAGACAAAGAGAAAGGCTGAGGTAGTCGAACTTGAGAGATACTGAGAAAATCCTCACTTTAAGGTTTGTCATATTGTAATACACTAAAAAAAATTGAAGTATTAGTAGTATGAAATAAAATTTATATATTCATAATAACTTGGTAGGATTTGAGTTTTGGCGAAACAAATTTACCCAACCCAAACTCGCCTAAGTTTAACCACCTATAATGTGTTCTTAATATTCGCCCAGCACGAAACTCAACCTGTGATGACAAGTGGCTCAAGAGGAAACTTCATTCTTTAGGAGTCAAATTTGGGTTCAAAGGTCAAGGTCAACCAAAAGAAAAAATCAAGGGTCAACAAATAGGTTCAAGGGTCAACTTTGTGCCATATAGGCATGAACATCATGGACATATATGGCTTCAAACCCAAGGATTAATACTTCTTCAACTTCTCCAACTTGAGTTTTAATATAAATGTCTATGTATTGTTCCTCCTCTTATGAGAGTAGAGAAAAGTTTATGGTTTTTACTCAAACCATACTGAGACTTATCAGGCTCCAGGAGCTTGTGGTACATTTCCTCATCCAAGCTTATCAATCTAAGGGCAGGGGGTTGCCCTTGATTGTAGCACTTGTTTCCATTCCTTTCCTCTTCATATTTTATTTTTCTTCTTCCTTGTTCTTGTTTATGTGCATTTCTTTGATACTCTTGTGCTAATCTTGTTGTTTTATTGCTTCCGATTCCAGATCCTGCTTGAGTGTTATCAATTGGTATCATAGCCTTGTTGAATTTTGTGACACACATCTACCCCAAATAATAATACAATCATAAAATTGAATTATAAGGAAAATTATAGTCAACACCGAGGTAAAAAGGTTCACAAATCCTCTTTCAAATAAAAGCTTAATCCAATTCCAATATTATTTCCATAAAGGAGTAAAATCAATGTTTTCAAAAGCTAAATTATCAACAGAATAAAAACATAACTTGGCCAGGTAAGACCCTTAAAAATAATCTTTCTAAATCTCTACATAACAAAATGAAAGAAATAAAGTTCCTAGACACTAAGCCCGATGTCACACATATCAGAGCAAGACCCTGTCCCTTCAAAATTCAGCACATTGAGTGCCCTCTTCATCACCTAAGAAAACCACAGAAAGAATACGGTGAGGAATGGAATACAAACATATACATGAAATACAGAAGGCTACCCTTGTTCCCACCCATCACCATACACCACATCATTTATCTCAATTCATACACTATACATTTCGCACATTAAATTCATACAAATATAAATTTACACTTCTTAAACAATCACAATTAATGTGTATGCTCACCCCATACACATCTACGACATCTCTCCTAAGAGTCATGATTTGGAACTCCGCACAATGGCGCACCTCATCAATTCCCTTAGTTGTTACTAATGATGGCCCTACTGTTGAACACCCTCATGGCCGGTAGGTTGCACCCCCTCTATGGGCCCGTGCAAGGACACCCGCCCCCTCCCACTGTTACCCATGCACCTCTTATGGGCCGGTAGGTTGCACCCCATTTATGGGCCCGTGCTAAGAATGTCCCCCATCATGGTCACTGCACCCCCTCTATGGGCCCGTGCATCTCATGTATCACACCTCATATGCTCATGCTCAATGCATCAACGTCATTTTATACATTTCTCATACAACATCATCTACTCAATTCATTCCACATCACATCTTGAATAAAATGCACGTAGAACATCAATATAAGATCATCACATAACCAAACTTCATGCCACACTTAATGCACTATATACATCCAATTTAATCTCATCAATTCCATAAAACAATTCATATATTACACAAACATCCATCTCAATTTCACGTTTTAAGTAAAACTATCTGAAATTTGGAAGGAATCAATTGAAATTGTATTTAAAAGCTTGATCTGCGTTTCTGCGCTTTACTCTGAGGTCAGCGCAAACGAAGCGCAGGTTCCAGAGAGCTACGCTCCATCCTGCGCTCAGCGCAGGTGGAGCGTAAGTGTCGCAGAGCGCATCTGCACCTGCGTTTTTGCCCCTTTTAACCCCCTTCTTCAATCTCTACTCAATTCTTTAAGTTCATAACTTGTTTAAGCATGTTTTTACTGATTAATTTCACTGAAAACATCAATTATTCCTACGGATTATCATTAAATCAACAATCGATCAATTATGAAATCTCACCCCGAAATCCTAATTTGACCCCTTTTCGACAATCTCGCTTTCATCATTCAATCCATCAAGAGCATAACATCAAGACATACCAATAAATATCAAACAAAACAATTTCAAACATAAACATATAAATCATCCTTCAGATTCAAAGATTAAAGATCCTGGAGGGACTTATGGTTGCCCTCACTACCCAAGCACTCCAGTACACACATATAGTTGCACCCCTTCCCCCCGTACCTTAGAGATGACGATCAATGACGAACAGCAGAATTCCTCTCGATGATCTACACTTCGGCACCTCCCCCTCGTAGAGTCGCTTCTCTCCTCCCTAGAGTTGGTTATCTGACGTTTGAAGAAAAGATAGGGTGAAATAGATAACCCTTCCCCTATTTAAATATCTAATTGGGTTGGGCCTACTCTAATCCACCCATCCTCCTTTTTAATTAAATAATATGATTTCCGATTAATAATAATAATAAAGGTAATACTAATACTATTACTTCTTCATTTTATTTTATTTTATTTATTCTAGAAATATTAGGATGTTACAAATTTGATTTGCAATGTCTTGGGACTGTATATAGGCGCTACATTGTGGATGTTTTGGTGCAGTTTTTCATCCATTTTTTTTGTAATTTTCTCATTTAATTGGGTTGTAATTGGACTATGGACTTTCTATGATCCTTTGGTGCTCTTCTTCCTTGCTTTTCTTGCTTGAGTTGCGGATTTTCATGCTGAATTTTCTTTAAGTTTTTTATATATTTTTTCTATTTCCCTCCATGTTCATGTGCTAATTCATCTTTTTGCTTCCATATTTCTTCTTTACTTTAGTTCATTTCTTTTTGAAGAGTAAGTCTTTCCTATGGCTTGTTCTTCACAATTTTAATTTTGTTCTTCCCCTCTTTATATTTTTTGCTCATCCCCCTTTACATTCAGTCATTTAATTAAATTTCAGTTCATCCTAAATCCCTATAATTTTAGCTTATCCTTTTTCAATTCTACCATTTAAATTCCAGACTCTCCCAATCCTTTAATTTCCGCTCAATCCCTTTTACTTTCTGCCATTTAATTTCATTGTTAGGAAAGTCAATATCCTATGGTTTTTCCATCCATTTAGTTCACCTTTTTCATGTCTTATTTTCTATATTTTTTTTATTTCAACTTCATATCTACTCCATTCTGCTTATTTGTTGTTAATTCTAATTGCAAATTTAAATTATGTGATATAAAATCCTTTAGATTCACATGGTTGATCGTTGTAATTGGATGAAATTGAATACGAGTTGTTCTTGATGTTCATATGAAGTTCTTCATGTTCTTGATGAATTTCTATTAATAATTCAATTCGATCCAACACATTAGAGTTAGAACGTTGTATATTGTTTATCAACCACTTGATAAGGATTCAAAATAAAAAATGTTATCATGTTCATGATTGATACTTGATTCAACTTGCAAATTAATCAAAATTTTGAAAAATAAAAAAGGGTCCAGGGTGTTTTTCTAAATTGTTCTTGAGTTGTTTTTGTAAAAGAACACCTTTTAATTCAATTTTAATGAAAGATTATTTTAATTTTGCATTTGTTGCAAAATTGTAATATTTGTAAGTTGGGCCAAAATTGTAAAAAGTTTTAAAGAAAGTGGTGTAAAAACAAAAACATGAGAATTGCAAAAGCAATTTGCAATAGTTAAAATAAATTGTGTAAGAAAGAAACGAAAGAAAAAGAAATGCCCAAGTCAAGTATTTGAATTGTAATTTCAAGTTTTGTATTTCATTTTCAATTATAATCACAAGTTTCTACAAAAAGCTTGGTATCTCAAATTGCAACTCGGAATCACCTATCACATCCATCTCTTTGCAATATCTTTTCTAATGTTTATCTTTTTGGCACTCTTTCATCCTTTGTGGTAGCTTTTATTCTAGCTAGCTTGTATTGCTTGTCTCTTTTTTATATTCCTTAGTTTTGTCTTTGTAGTTTTCTTTCCTTGGAATTCTTTGATTTGGTTGTTTGAATTACGTTATCTAGCTTTTGATTGCTTGCTTGAGTACTAGTTGGTCTTTGCAAGCGCCAAATAAACTCAACCGAGTTTAAAAAGGCAAGAGAGAAACTCTAAAGAAAAATCCCAAAAAAAGTGATACACACAAGTGTTCATATTTTGAGTAAAACACTTAGTTAGTAGAGAGGTTGTATAAATCTTTTTCTGAAATCATGGCTAGTAGACATAGTACACCCCCTACGCCGAGGACTCTAAGGCATATGGCTGAAATGGAGGAATTTTCTAGGAACCTGACTAGGATGATGAGGGACAAAGTAAAGAGGAAAATTATGATTTATGAGGGAATTGAGTGAGAGTAGAAGGGAAGAGTGAAGACATTTTCTCAATATGAAGGGAGTGATGGGAGGTTCGGTAGAGTTAGGGAGGAAAAAAGGTATCACCAATAGAGTGAGGAGGAGGAAAGAAGTTCTAGTAATAAAATTAAGATTAATATGAGGGAAGAAGAAAGAAGCACTAGAAGGTATAAGGATGAGAGGGAACCTAGGAGGCGTGAGAAAGTGAGGGAAGAAAGGAGGAGGTATGAAGAAATGGAGCCTAGGAGGTTTGAAAGAAATGAATATTATGATGATGGATATGAGGGAGAATAGAAGAAAAAGGGAATGAGGCGTGAAGAGGAATATAAAAGGGAAGAAAGTAGTTTGAAGGGAGTTAAGTTTGAAGTCCCTACATTCCATGGAAGGAATTAGTCGGGACTTGGCACCAGGTCATTTAAAGGATGCTAGCCTTAGGAGTGCAATTGGCTTCCAAAGAATACCATGTGACATAGGCTTTCTACCTAGCATTAAATTTCGTGAGGCAAGTTCTACTACCTTGACGCTCTCGAGATTTCATGGTCAGTGGAGTTTGTTCTAGAAGGATATTATCTATGAAATTATCAATCGATTTGTTTTGGACCATGAGGCTTAGATATATCGGGTTCAAGTACAGACTCTAAATCCTCATTACTTCTCGGCTTTGTAGTTGCTAATGTTGCATTGCGTTGTTGAAATTTTGGGCCCACATGTGTATCATTAGTTGCAATGGATAAGAAGCTAAGTATTGAGACATGCATTGTGTACCCTGTATTATTGTATTATTTATGTGACTTGTGTGATGACTATATTACTATGATCGTCCTATTACATGTTGTTTATTGTACTATGGTTGTTGTATCCTATTGTAACTGGGATCGTGTAAAATATTCTCATTCCTTGTATGCTTTTTGTTGTTTGTCTTTTATTTCGTTTTTGCACTTAACTGCTAAAAAAATTGTGGAAGTATTTTATGGCAAAGGTAGAAGTGGTGTCCAAATTTAGATGGATCTTGATATGTAAGGTCGTCCAACCTATGTGTATATATATTTCCCTAGAGATGCACATTGTGATTAAAATGTAGCCTTAAAGGAAGTTCACCTTTCATATACTGCAATGTATTGAATTAAATTTTTTGTTTGAGTCTATGTCATCTAGGTTATAACTTAACTTAGAATGGATTAAGATTTTAAGTTCCTACACATTATTTTTCATTTTTTTTACTTTAACGGAAACGTGTGAAGTCAGAACAATGTATATGCAAAAAAACTTAAATTTTCCCTACCTTCTCAAAGTACAAGCACTAAACTTTATTTGATTTAGTTAAGTAATACATGTTTCAAATTAGGGAGTTACACTTTAAGCTCTAGAAAATATTAATTTCTTGATTTGGCTTTTATACCATAATTCTATTCCCACTACAAAACTACTTTATGACAATGGATTCCTACCCACAACAACCTGTGACAGGTGTAATGACCATGAGGAAAACACTTTTTATTGTATCAATGATTGTGAAAAATCAAGGGAAGTCTTGAATGTCATGAGTAGTAGTAATTGGAATGGATTTTTATCAAAATTATAAAACGAGCTCATGGATTATAAAGGGTGCCAAAGTTGGTGGTGCAACGTTCCTAGCCACGTTTTAGGAAGTTTGGCAATGAAGGAATAAATCCATTTTTATTCAGAGAAGCCTTACGTCCACCAAGTGTTCACGTCCATTAGAGCTCTTGCTTAGACAATATTGAAGGTGTTCACTGCCTTCACAACTAGTACCATTTCTCCAAAATGGGTAGGCTAGATCCCTTCCATTAAGGGGCAAGTTATGCTTATCACAGATATTAGTGTTGTGGACGATATTGCTGAGTATTGAAGGGTGCTGAGAAATGATGATGGATCTTGATTACATGGCTTCTATGGGAACCTAGGAAACTTCAAAATCATTGAAGCGAAATTGCGTGTGATACTTCAAGGACTAATGGTTTGTTATGATATGAAGATTCCAAATGTGATTTGCTAGTCTGATTCACTCACTACAGTCATCGATATGCAAAATGCATAGTATTGGAAGATTGTTGAACCTGGAGTGGGTTGCGTTAGTGTATCGTACCCTTCGTGAAGGCAATCAATGCACCGATTTTCTAGTAAAGTATGGGGTGCATTATGTTGCTCATCTCACTATTGTTCAAGACCCCACAATAAGATAATGCCTCTTCTGCATGCAAATGCTTGGGGGATTTTATTCCAGAAATTGTAATATTTTTTTCTTGTTTCTTACCAGGAAATCTATGAAGATTAAAATAATTCTAGTATATAAACATTCCAATAGTATCAACACACATTTGACACCCATATCTATCACTATCTTTCTCTTCCTGTTACATCACATCATCCATCACATCTATTATACTTCTCTCTCTTCAGATTATGAACGTGTTTGACATGTCATTTCAATAGCTAAAAGCTGAAATCGGTAGCTGAAAAACTTGTTAAACCATTTCAACCCCGCTTGGAAAATAGTGTTTTTTAGTAGCTACTAGGGTTTTTTTGAAACGCTACTCCAAGTAATGTTTCGAAATTTCAGCTTTTAGCTTAAATGATTTTTTTTTTACATTTTTATCCTTAAAATTTTTCATAATTACCAAATTTCAAATTCTAGTCCAATAATTAATGATGACCTTATCTATCAATTTACAATTATAAACTAGTTTCACCAAACACTTTAATTCAATAAGCTCGCTTATTAGCTTTCAACTTTCAACTAACTTTTCAGTTGAAAAACTAACTTATCTGCTATAGCTTTACCAAACACATTTTATATATGGATTTTTTCTTGGCCTAACATTATTATGAAAAAAATGATACCAACGAAAACTAATCAATATTTTAAAACTAAATATATAATTTGATCCCTAAAAGTGGCATTTTTTTTTATCCTTGGTCCTAAGCCCCTGTTTGGTGGCGTAGAAATAGGGTGGAAGAGAAATGAGATGGGTGGAAGTGGAGGGAAATAGAGCTATTTACCCTGTTTGGTGTCACAGTGGAAATGTGGAGAAATGCACTTTAATGGTGGGTCCCACTAGAGTTTTATTTCTCTTCAAAACTGCAGAGAAATGCAGAGAAATGGAGTGCTGTGTTGCAATAATCGATTATTGTGTATCAATAATCGATTATTTTGTGCCGTGTGATACAATAATCGATTATTTTGTATATATGATCGATTATTTTGGTCCTAGGAACATGCAAAAATCGATTTCTGGCTCTCAAAAATCGATTTTTTTGTTCTGCAATACAAAATAAAATTCACATTTCTCTTCTATTTCTCACCTATTTCAACCACACCAAACAACCTACTTTCACATTTCTCTTCTATTTCTCACTCATTTCACTCACACCAAACAACCCTTATTTCTCCTCTATTTCACCTCTATTTCTCTTTCCTCCCACTTCTCTTCTACCCATTCCTCTTCTCACCATTTCTACAATATCACCAAACAAAGCACAAAAGTAGAGTCATTCATGATTCAGTATGGATCGATTTTAAGGTAAACAACCATTTGATCTAATCATTATGGTTTTATGATTTTATCATCCGATTGATTTTAATTTTTTAAAATTCGATCCGATTCAATTTAAATTGGGTGAGATTGGATCAATTTTCGAAGAGGCAATAATATAGTATATAAAAGTGATAAAATTCTACAATAATAGTAAATATTTTTATTTAAACATATACTTATTAATATAAATAAAAAATTATATAAAAAGAAGAATATGAGACATGAAAACCAATTTAAAATTGGTTTAAAATTGGTTTAAAATTGATATATTTATGGAGATATTAAAATGATATTAGATAATAAAATCATTAAAAACAATATTATCGGTATAACTAATTTCATAAATATATATTTATACAAGTATAAATATATGATTCTTTTATAAATAAAATAATATTTATCTATATAAATTTGGTTTGGATTGGATTAGATCAGTTTTTAAGATAGGATCCGAAAACCAATTCAATCCAATAATTTTTTTTTTTGCTTTTATGATTTTCAGTTAGATTCGGTTTTTTGGATTGATTTTTGCGATTTACATTAGATTGAATTGGATCTGACCATCCATACTCAAAAGTGTTGGCGTATGCAACTTAGTTTTTGAATGTATAAACTTAATCATATTTTGGTCCTTTCATCACAAAAGCGTGAGTGAAACGTGAGCAAAATTAACATATGTAGAAATCAAATTGTATATATCAAACACTTTTAGGGCTAATTAGTCTGAAAAAAACTACTCCCTCTGGTCCTTTTTATAAGGCACTTCTTACAAGTTTTTGTAGTCCTTTTTATAAGGCACTTTATAATTTAAGGCAGCATTTGTTACCATTTTGCTTATTTACCCTTATTAATTTTAATGTTTTTCAACTATAAAATGGTAGTGAAGTTAATTAATGATATTAAATAAGGGTAAAACTAAAAAATTAAACTAATTTTTAAAACTCTAATAAAATTAACAAACTTTTACCACTTTTATTGGTACATGTAATTCATTTAAGTGTGTATTATAAAAGGATCGGAGGGAGTAAACTGTAAACAACTTAATTCATTCATGGACCGAATCATACACAAAGATACTTTCAAGTTTCAAGGATCGAAGATAAATGGGGTGTCACTATTAAAATTTATCTTGATACATTTATAGAATCACTACGGCAAAATCTATCTTTAACGACAATTATTTACTGCCCATAATATGATTGCTATTAATTTCTGTTTTAAATTAAAATTTTAGTGATTAATGAATAATAGTCGGTAATAATTTATTTTATACTCCCTCCGTCCCTATTTATAAGACCCATTCTGGAAGAATTGAGTGTCCCTTAATATAAGACCCTTTGAAGATTTTGAGATAAGTTAATTATTATTTCCATATTTGTCCTTCATTAATATTCAACTCTTTTAATTCCCAATACATTGATGAGTGTGAATAATTAATGAAATTTTACCCACATGCTCAACTACACCATTTGAAAGTGACTTTTGGAGTCTTCCACCATGTGACAATTAATGTCTCTAAAATATAGTGACTTTTAAATAGGGGTATATTTGGAATGCTATAATGTTTTTTAAAAGACCAACAATACATTGACTAACTTTTCTTAAAATTGTATAAAACGGTTGAAAGAGTCTTGTAATAAGGAACGAATGGAGTACTAACAATTGTTTCAAATTGCCAATAAAACCAGAATAAAGGCCTTTTTTATCTACTAATTTATTTTGTGTCAGGATTATTTTAAAAATACTTTTATCGAGTTGATTCTGGAAACCTTCCACAAACAATTTTGAGCCATGTTGTGCACCATTGCCATTCTAGAATTACTCTCTCTCTCTCTGAGATTTGTGCCATTGCGATTCCTCGTAAATGATCCTTGAATGTGTCTCTTTATCTCTGATTGGTTCAGTATTCAATTTGTTCGTTCTTTCATATTTCTATTCATTGCTCCGTGCAGATTTGTGATTTCTTTGTCACGATTTGAGGTATGTATTGATCTGTTACTGATTTTGGTATCTCTCTAATCTTGCTATAGAAATCTTGTTCCTTTTTCTATTCAAAGCTATTGACATCTCTCTAATCTCATTGTAACTGTGACCTAGTGTTTAAATTAGGTTTGCAATTAAAACTGTTTAGATTAGGGATTTTAGTTGAAATTCCAACTCAGATTATGGAATAATTTACCATGGTAGATTGGTATACCCTTTGGAAAATGAGCTTCATTGTTGCACGGAACAAATGAAATTCAATTCGATCCTTTGATGCTCAGAAGAAACTTATGAATTCGATCAAGAGCATGAATCCTATAACGACCTAATTCCGTAAACCTAGAAATAATGTTGTTGGAAGCATATCTCCACATTTAGAGAATTATTTTTCTCGACATTATCGATATCGTCATACAATTAACAAGTAGAGCACTTAAGTATACCAACAAAATACATAAGCTCCAATTCAATTACAATGCTATCAATACTGTTTAAGGCTTCAAGGGCACCAAAATACATGATAAATTATATAATTCCACGGTATGAATATACATCAGAGTGTGGTAATAAGCAAAAGAATGGAACGGGTGGAAATCCACTAATCAACTCCCAATTCCTCTGGTCAAGCATCTGGTTGAGAGCCCTACACATCTAAAATGACCCATAAACGTGTGGTGAGAGTAAAGTCCTAGTGAATGTGATCATACAAGCAGTGTAGGTGTACAGGCAAATGCAATGCACAACGAAACATGTACATCATTGCATAATTATCAATGTATGAAATGCAACAATCAACCTCTGGTGTTTTACCCAACACCCGTGAGTTCTTTTCACTTAACCTTTGGTCAGATCTGAGCTCAGAATCCGTACAAGGAATGTCTCCCTTGCGGTCAATCTAGACCTGCCATTTAACCTCCTGTCTTAATTTCAATCAACAATCTTTTACTCTTAGATTAATACCTCTTGGTCTCAAGACCCATAAATTTCTATCATACAAATGTATGCATTCAACTCATAATGTAAGAGTATTTGTAATTCATATTTGATTCCTCAAAGGTTATACTAAATTGATTCATGAATATAAGCATGAGTTCTTGCACAATATAGTTTTCCCAAAATCCTAACATTCACAAAACCCTAGAGTGCAATCAAGCCAACAATGAACATCAACCATCACCAATCATAAGTCAAGAATATACAAGCATAAGGGAATAGGAATGAAGGAGAGGGATCATATAGGATTGTGCACACAATGAGAGTGGGTTGGTGAATCACACTTACCTCCAAGAGTAGAAAAATGAGCCTTGAGGGGTGGGGAATCACTCTCTTGATCTCCTTCTTCCTTGGGGGAACAACCTTAAGCCCCATCCTATTCTTCTCTTCCCCCTTGCTATGCTAGGTATTGAGAAAGAAAGTGGAAATGTTTTTAAGTTGGGTCAAATGACTCTGGAAAGTGTTTTAAAAAACTGAATTCGTGCGTTCTCGCTCAAGCGATACATTCTCGTTTGAGCAAAAATCAGGCAATAACTCTATGTCATATTCTCGCTGAAGCAAGAATCCCCTTGCTTGAGCGAGAAGCTGATTTTCGCTCGAGAGAGATCCCTCTCGCTTGAGCAAAAATCAGGCAAAGAATCCCCTAACTCTCTGTCTCATTTTTGCTTGAGCGAGATTATCCTCGCTCAAGCAAAAAAACCAGAAGAAAATTACCCCCATTTTGTTTGATATTTTCGCTCAAGCGAAAATGCTCTCGCATGAGCGAAAATTTCACAGAATGGAAAACTCCCAATTTTCATTCCTCTCGCTCAAGCGAGACAGTTCTCACTTGAGCGAGAAAGCAATGGTTTAAGGTCCCTTTTCAATGTTTTTACTTTTTAACCCTCTTTCACCTAGTTCCTTTTATGAAAACCTTTATACTCCTAATTTATCTTACGAAAATGATTTCAAATTTGGGATGTTACAAATCCGATTCTCATCCCACTGAAAAACTTATGAGTTCCCTGCCGGATTAATATGATTTATTTGGTTGATGATTAGATCTCATGCTTTATTTGGCATAGAAGGGCTTCATGTGTTGACTTGACTTCTTTGTTATGAATAAGGTGCTTTGAATGAGAATCCAACACAGATTTGTCCAAGCTATTGAAGAGTTTTCACATTGGAAATATATTTTTTATTACTTTCTGAAACCAGGATATATATTTGGCTATTGAAGATTATTTGATCAACGTAGGAAGAGATGAAGCTACAGGACAAGGAGTCCTCTTTGCAACTGAGGCTTTGCTTAATGAGTATGGGAATAGTGTATCTAGACAACGATTTGTCATACATGTACTTCTTTTGCCTTGTGTATTACTCCCATTGCTCTCTATGCTAGTGAAAGCATAATGTATACACTTTGTTTGGTTGATGGTTAGATCTCATGCTTTATTTAGCATAGAAGGGCTTCATGTGTTGACTTGACTTCTTTGTTATGAATCAGGTGCTTTGAATGAGAATCCAACACAGATTTGTCCAAGCTATTGAAGAGTTTTCACATTGGAAATATATTTTTTATTACTTTCTGAAACCAGGATATATATTTGGCTATTGAAGATTATTTGATCAACGTAGGAAGAGATGAAGCTACAGGACAAGGAGTCCTCTTTGCAACTGAGGCTTTGCTTAATGAGTATGGGAATAGTGTATCTAGACAACGATTTGTCATACATGTACTTCTTTTGCCTTGTGTATTACTCCCATTGCTCTCTATGCTAGTGAAAGCATAATGTATACACTTTGTTTGGTTAATGGTTAGATCTCATGCTTTATTTAGCATAGAAGGGCTTCATGTGTTGACTTGACTTCTTTGTTATGAATCAGGTGCTTTGAATGAGAATCCAACACAGATTTGTCCATGCTATTGAAGATTTTTCACATTGGAAATATTTTTTTATTACTTTCTGAAACCTGGATATTTGACTATTGAAGATTATTTGATCAACGTAGGAAGAGATGCAGCTATAGGACAAGGAGTCCTCTTTGTAATTGAGGCTTTGCTTAATGAGTATGGGAAGAGTGTATTTGGACAACGATTTGTCATACATGTACTTCTTTTGCCTTGTGTATTACTCCCATTGCTCTCTATGCTAGTGAAAGCATAATGTATTCACTTCAAGATTGGATTACTTGTTTTGCAGTAAGTTTCTGGTATCATTGTAGTTTCCTTCTATTCTAGTAAGATATTTTCAAGTGTAGGCAATCAATTAGATTTTTTCCTAATAATAATTTTTCAATTTTGCTGTCATGTCATGTTCTTGTAAATCAGTTGTTAACAACCTCTTTGATTTAAACCTTTATATTTTATCCGACGATGCTGCTACATTTGGACTTGAAGCTATTCAAGTAAAAAACTAATTAAATATATTATAGAATAGATATTACCTTCATGCGAGTATTAAATAGCAAACTTCATTTTCATTAACTTTCTTAATTAAATATGCAGGTCATAACGATTGGGATCGATTAATGGATAGAAGTGGTTGAAGGGTGCTTCTGACAGTGAGTAATTAAGTCAAACTTGCTTCTCATTAATATATATACATCATGACCTATTATCTCTGACAAAGCGTTTGGATGGAGAATTTTAGAATTCTCAAAATTATAATAGACAATATTGAATGAATTGTTAAAATAAGAGAAATTCACAATGACAATCTAAAAAGTTTGAACATAAAAGAGAAATGTTGAAATTCCCTCTCAATATTTGTCATTTGAAATTCCCCTATTTGTCATAAAAAATCCTCCAATTTGTCATTTGGAATTCTTTCTTCTACTATTTTAACACATAAATTCTAGTAATTTCAAATTTCTCTATCCAAACACAAGGTGATAGTACATAATTAAGTGAAATTGATCCTCATATTTTAATTACTAAAGATTTAAATGCTATGCCATAAGTTATCACCGTTTCAAAATAAAGCATGGAGAACATCATTTCCTTTGCAATTGTGTTTATGGGACCATAAGTGGTCACCATGGTTGGGAAGTTCTTGGTAATTGTCTTTCTCCAAATACTTTCAACTTTCCACTAACCTAATCAAAATTGTTGACTACATATATTAATATGCTTAATTGATTATTGACAGTTGCGAACCTGCACAAAATAATAATTATAATTTTCTGATATGCAAACTACTTGTAGTAGAATGGTATAAACCGGGTCGAACCCTGAAGATCCACTCAAATTAATCCTTATTTGGGGGGGTTGATTGATTGGAATAAACTGGAGAAAATAAAAAATCAAGTTAAAAGCAAAGGTTGAATCAATTCAAGACAATATCAATCCAAGGAATTTAGAGGCTATTTAATGGTAAATCATTGGTTATTAATAACATGCATTTAAGAGATTAAATCTATCAACTTAGAATCATGTGGAACCCCTACAATGATCCCGGATTCACTACTGAAATAATTTCCAAAATTCAATTGATTAAGATTAACAAGATCAAATAACCATAAAATCTTATGTTAGATCCAAATCAATTTTATAAACGGAACCCAATTGAAGTAAATAATTAAATGAACACCTTCAATTTAATTACTTACTCTATGCTTTTTAATCGTTGTATGATGATTAATCAATCAAGAGTACAACATACATCAATAACAAATTTCATAACCAAAACATGTTAACCAATCAAGCTTTGATAGAAGAAATATGAAATTGAAGCAAGTGGAGTAGAAAAGCAAGGTAGATATAATTCAATGAGCATGTAAATGAAGATCAAACCTCAAAACCAAGATGAAAATAAGCTTGACTCCTTGAATTGAATAAAAACTTAGCCTTCCATGAAGACTTTACAAAAAGATGAACAAAAGTAAATGAAACTCTTAGTAATTTCTACTACAACTTGGATGCTCTTCTCCCTAGCAAGCCCTCCTATTTATAGGAGGGGAAAATATGTCATTCCATACATGATCACTCAGCCATGTCTAAGCATGTTTTGTCCACAAATGGACTTATTGATCAATTAACTAATGCATTTGTCCATTACTTTGAATTATTCACCTACTCTGGCTATCATTCACCTACTTGTCTTCCACTTGCACCGAGCATAGCATCCTCAATCTGGAAGAATCCAAGAGAGTTGTCTTCAGATGAAATCAAGCCCTGGATCTTAGCTTTCAAATACCATTAGGTTAAGCCCAAAAGGAGTTTTCTAGCCCAATTTATGGCCCAATCATTGAGTGCTAGTCAGGTTTTCATGTGATGCTGACTATTCCGTCTTTTAAGCCCATTTTGACACACTAGCCATCCGATTTAGCTCTTGGGTTCTTCATCAAAGTTGTAGGGCTTTATTTTATATTTCCTAAAATATAAAGAGCATATTTTTTGGATGTCTAGAACTCATGTTATTCTTGAAATACGAAAATAGTTTAATGCTGAAAAATGTAATCGAGCTCAATATGAACCTGAATTGGCATAATATGCTTATAACTTGTTATTTAAGCAAAAAAGATGTATTAAAAGGTTAAATTTGAGGGATGATTAAGGTGCATAATTTTTATTTATCAAATTCCCCCACATTTACCTTTTGCACGTCCCGGGAAAAATTGGAATACAAGGATAAATTATTGACTCAAAGAGGTGCTTTCCAATGAAATTAGTGAAATGTAAAGAAAACATGAGCTAGAGGTGATTACATGACATCATAATATTCATGAATTCTTATCTTTATGCATCTCAAATCTCTTAAAAAGGAAACTTCATTTGAAAAGAGTAGATTCAAATTGATAGAACCTCGCAGGAAGTACTCTCAATCTCTCAAATGTTTAAAAGGTATGTGTTTCTGTCAAATTCGACCCATGAAAATTGCACTATCATAAGCTTGCTTATCTTCTACTTATCCACTGCAAATTACACATACATCCACAAATCAAGAGGTCTTTATTAGGGTACTAATGTACTGACAATTATGGAGAGGTACAAACAAATATGACAAGTTAAACCAAACAGAGTAAAAGAGGTTTGGAGAATGAATCCAAGTAATAGATACATATGAAATCAAACATTGAAGTTTGAGTACATCATTCAATCATTTGGATTCTTCATTCTTTTGCATATCTTCTTCTTCTTCTTCTTTTTCTAGTTTTTTTTTACATAACAAAGAAACACTAAGTATGTAGCAACCCACATAATTAACATTCCCCCACACTTGTTCAAGAATCCATTTTTATGATAAATCCAATACTCTTCTATTCCGTAAGGTTAGGTAAAAGTTTAGTTTTATAAGTATGGAACGAGAGACAACAAATAAGACTTAAAAGGGTGGTTCAAAGGAAAATCATGTAAGGTTGGCTATTTAACTGGATAATTTATTCAAGTGAAAGAAAAATTTGCCTCAATCATTTTCGTTCATGCACGTGCAAGTGTAGTTTTAAAAAGAACCAAAGCAAGTTCTGAAGTAACAAATTCCATGGGTGAAAATCACACAAGAAAGAAAGTTCAATTTGTCAACAAGACTCAAGTCCTCACGGCTAATAACTATCAAAATTAATCTATTCAATTCAAATCTTTGTTGCCAAACCAATTAATTTCAAGATGTTATGAAATCAATTCAATCATGTTATAAAATCTTAAAATCACATTTTTTCTATGTTTTGTTTTACACTTGTTAACTTTATTGGAAAGTGATGAGATTCTAGCAAGCGTACAAAAATTTCAGCAGTATAATAGTAAGTAAAGAGTATCGTATCCACAAGGAATGGTTCAATTTGTAAAGTTTAGTGGTCACAACTATCAAGTAGAGAATATGGTTATTGATTGTGAGAATTGCGATAATAAAATAAAATTGAACTTAAAGTGAGATAGATAGAACAATTACTTGGACTAGGATTGAACTTCGTCTCATCGCACTCCTTTCATATGTGAACCCTAATAATATTTATGAATATGCAATTATAATATTGAAGCACAAATTAAAGTTATTTTACCCTGGTCTCCACAGTGATAAAATACTCAAAAATAATCTACCCTGGTCTCCACAGTGATAAATTACCTCGGATTAAAGATCTATTTGTTTAAGCTATTAATTCACCCTGGTCTCCACAGTCGCAAATTAAGTGTTTTTACCAATCAGAAATCAAGTTTCCTATGTCTAGGCTCCCCCAAACTCGCTATTGATTTTATAGAACCACCTCTCGAATGCACCCCACAAAACCAACCTATAACTTCGACACAAAGGCGGAAACTAAGCATTAAGAACAGATAAGAAACACCAATATTATAAAAACAGGGATTCATAAATAATAAAGAGAATTCACATACAATTAGGGATTGAGTCAACTGCATTTAATCCTATTGGAGATTTTAGCTACGTATGGTAGCCATTACAAACCAACGGAGAAACTGTCACTTTCTCCAGCCCTTGCTTCTGCTCTGTCGTCTCTCCCAAAAGCTGCCTATGATCTGTACAAAGGGTCCTATTTATAGATGAAGGAAAGTTATCTTAAATTTGGAAGGAATCTATTTTGAAACAGATCTAAAAATGAATCCGCGCAGTTGCGCTTCACCTGCGCTCAGCGCAACTGAAGCGCAGGATCCAGAGAGGAATCCTGATGGCTACGCTTCACCTGCGGTCAGTGTAGGTGGAGCATATTTCTCGTTCAAGCTTCTCTTTATTCTCTCTCTCTCTTTAACTTGATCTCTTCCTGATATCCTTGTTTGCTTGGCTTTCCCCGTTTCCCCCCTTTTTGATCTGATTCTGTGTTTATCTTGTCTTTGAATTTAAATTGGGAAGTTATCCGCAGAATCCTTGTTTAAATGGCTGTTGATCTTATCTTTATTTGCTCTCATTTAAACTTCAAATCTGCAGATCCTATCCTCAAATAATGCTATCTTCTTTTCTCATTCAAATCTATCTCATAAATCTGCAAAATTAACAGATTTTATATTAAATAGCATCAAATTCAAATTTAAATTAAATAAACACAATTATTACAATATTAATAAAAAGGGATTATTTTGGGGGCATAAATTACTATTTTACCCTTGATAAGTGCAGTAAAAATACAAGAATATATCATATAATTTGCACTTATTAGAAAGCTTAAAACAAAAACACAAATTCTTTTTTTTTTTAAACTAACGGGATGCGTATCAAGAGTTAAACATAACTCCTTACTCTGCCATCCTATTAATTTATTTTTTTTAAAAAAATGGACCATCTTTACCCTCCCCCCAACCTAATCAAGACATTGTCCCTAATGTCTTTATAGATTGGTGATTTTTTTTTTAAAATGATATTTAAATGAAAAACTATACAAGCACAACTTAAGAGGAAGGAAAGTTACAACCGGAGAGTGGTATCAGGCTCTTCCTTCTTTTCATCATCTTTGTTATTCTTGTCCACTTGTTTTTCTGATGCATAAGGTCCAAGTGAAAGGTTCTGCATTTGTTCAAGAAGTTCGTTAGCATTTGAAGAGGATTCCATGATTCGTTGCAGTGCTTGAGGTATGAATCCTTGATGCATAACCTGTTCCAGAAAACTAACAAACCATTAAAAAACTATTAACATTTAAGAACCCTAATGGCTTTTGGTGGAAGTTATAATTGGCCCAAGACACAACGGTGAAGATATCTTCTAAGGTTTTGAGACCACCAGGTAATGCAATAAATGCATCAGATTTGTACAGCATTTGTTCCATACGTTCCTGCATTGTTGAGACCCTCAATATGGTGCCTAGAGTAAGGTTTTTGGTCTTCTGGTTATTACCATCCATCAGAGCAACACCCAAAACATGACTACCTCTTGTGATTGCAGTTCCTGCAGTTTCTTTAAAGAGAGACATTTTGTTGTACCAATTACTTGTGAGAGTGAGAATTTATAAAGATGAAATAACTGGTACAAGATCAAATTGTCTGATTTTTTTATTAAGTGTTAGTCAGTGAAAAGACAAGTAAGGATAAACAAAGATACGTGTGAATTATAAAGTCAAAAGAAAGAACTGAAAAGAAAGCTTAAAACTAATTAAAGACATACGTGAATTATAAAGTCAAAAAGATACAACTGAAAAGAATTCAAAGATGCACATGCATATGAACAATAGTTGTGATTTTGGCTCACATCTTCCTCTGATTTTTCGTCCAGTAACGACTTGAGCGCCTTCTGAGTCAGAGAATTGCTTCCCATCCAATTTTCTTATAACTGGCAACGGGGTCTTTTAGAGTCAGATTCCCAATACTCTATTGTTCCTTCTCCTTTCAGAATAATTCAGCTAAATCAAGAAAAACCATTTGAACCTGTCCACTAGGATGCGTCTCAAGAGCCTGGCTAATGTTATCCAAAGACTCCATACTGAGTCCATCCTTAATGAATTTAACTTTATCTTCTCGATTTATAGAAGTCATTCCGACATTCTTACATATCGAGTTACAATTCTATCTTGCACACTTATAACAAACTTGCATTCTTTTTGCTCTTCTTTTTTTAGAAAAAGAACTCTTACCCATTCCTGATAAATGTCTAGCAAATGAATCTTGAAATTCACCTGCTAAGTGTACCTTGGCCTCGATGATCCAACATACATCCTCAGGAAGGCCTAAGCGCATCAGTACTCTTAGCCTTTCAAGTCTACATCTGTAAATTTTCTTGAGGTCGTCTTGAGGGAGAGTAGGGAACTGAACTCTGAGCTTGGCGAGGGTTTCCTCCATTCTTTGACTCTAGCAAAGCTGTTCAGTGCAAGGGTGGATTGTTCTGTATATATAATAGTTAAGGAAAACAAATCGAAGCATTGCACAACAAACACAATAATAATAAGATAAAATAATGAAAACTCTAGAAAACTCTCCCCACATAATCAACAAAATGAAAAATACACATCATTATCAACAATAACTCAACAAAAAAGAGAAAACAATTGGGAAGAGAAATTTCTACTTTAAGTCAAGCCAAGTAGGTGGCATTGTGCAGGTGCACCTCTTCCACCGTATGCTCTCGAAAACCCTCATAGAAGGGCTTAAGCCGATGTCCATTTACCTTGAAGACCTTTTTGGTTGTCTCATCTGTGATCTCTACTGCACCCATAAGGAAAAACATTAGTAACCACAAATGGACCTAACCATCTAGAACGTAACTTACCAAGCATGAGCTTAAGACTGAGAATTATATAAGAACACTTTTTGTCCAACAATGAACTCTTTTCTTGTTATCATTTTGTCATGGAATGCTTTGGTCTTTTCCTTGTAAATTCTGGAATTCTCATATGCTTCTAACCGAATTTTCTTCATGTTCTTGCAATTGAAGCTTTCTATGCATTCCAACTTCATCCAAGTTCAAATTACATTGCTTAACAACCTAATATGCTTTGTGCTCAATTTCTACCGGTAGATGACATGTTTTGCCAAAGACTATCCAGTAAGGGGACATCCCTATAGGAGTTTTGTAAGTTGTTCTGTAAGCCCATAAAGCATCATCAAGCCATTTGTATCAGTCCTTCCTATTCGGTTGGATTGTTTTCTCCAGAATTTGTTTGAGATCTCTGTTGGATACTTCAGCTTGACCATTTGTTTGAGGATGATATGGTGTAGACATCTTGTACATCACCCCATATTTCTTCAACAAGGATGCTATGTTCCTATTGCAGAAATGAGATCCTTGATCACTGATGATTGCTCTTGGAATTCCAAATCTGTTAAAAATGTTAGACCTGACAAAGTCAATCACAACATGAGAGTCATCAGTGCGGGTGACTTTTGCTTCTACCCATTTAGAAACATAATCCACAGCCAGTAAAATATAAGTGAAACCCAAAGAGTTAGGGAAAGGACCCATGAAGTCAATGCCCAGACATCAAACACCTCACAGAACAACAATGGTTGTTGAGGCATCTTATTTCTACGTGATATGTTTCCCATTCTTTGGTATTGTTCACAATTCTTACAAATACCTGTAAGCATCATGAAACAAGGTAGGTCTATACAAACCAGAGTCCAAACCTTTCTAGCAGTATGTTGAGGTCCAAAGTGTCCACCACATGCAAATGTATGCAAAAATCTAGAATGGAATTAAGCTCATGATCTGACACACAATGCCTAATGACTTGATCGCTGCAAAATTTCCACAGGTATGGATCTTCCCATACAAAATATTTAGAATTACTTTTAAGTTTATCTATTGTGCTCTAGATGCATGTGCAGGCAAAACAGATGCAACCAAGTAATTACTAAATCAACAAACCAAGGGGTGATGTCATGCAGCTCAAAAAGTTGTTAATCAAGAAAAGAATCATGAATAGGGAGGGAGTTAGGTGCTCTCTCAATTCTGCTTAAATGATCAACTACCATGTTTTCCGCACCGCTCTGTCCCTAATCTCTAAATCAAACTCTTGAAGTAGCAACATCCATCTAATTAACCTTGGTTTTGCATCTGGCTTCTTCAATAGGAAATTCAATGTTGCCTGGTCAGTAAAAACAACCACTTTATAATTAAGCAAATATGATCTAAATTTATCAAGTGCACAAACAATAGCTAATAATTCTTTCTCAGTGGTAGTATAGTTAGCTTGTGCAACATCTAAAGTTTCTAGAAGCATAATATATTGTTGGATCAAGCGCTTACCACTAGGCAAAAATCTATAGTTGTTAGCAAGGGCGCAACTTTATTTCCTTAAGGATTCCCAGAGCCGCAATCTAGCTTAAGGGTTGCGCCCCATTATAGGCGCTATGGGTTGGGATGTTAAGCCATCGAATCCTAAGTGTGACTCTGACAATTAAGCCAACAATCTCCCCCTAGTGTCAGCCGGGGGATTCGAACCCATGACCTTGCTCTGATACCACTTGTTGGTGTAAAATTTAGAGTTGTTGCTGATGTCATTGCTGCCATAACAAATGTAAAGAATGAAGGTGCAATGTTTGTTCCAGAATGGGAACAGAAGAACGGAGGAATCAAAAAGTTCACAAAGATGTTGTACGGGATGCAAGACCCTGGTGATCTGAGAAGCTCCTACGTGAACCCTAAGGCAAGGATTCTTCATTCTATCTTAGGTTGTTGCATTCTGCCTAATATGGTAGCAAAAACCATGTTTCTGAATTAGAGAGGTTTTGCATCATCAACCTTCTTAAGAAGAAGAAGGCTGAACCTGCCCAGAATCATACTCTACAACATGCTGAAAAGGGTGAATGATTCTGCTGCAAGCTTCAACTCACACTACCCTCATCACCAAGACTATGCTGAAGTTTAATGTCCCTATTGAAAGATTGTATGACCATGAAAGTCCTACTTTCTTCTCCTTAGGTAACATCAAGAAGATGGGCATTGCTGTGAAGAAGCCCTCACCTGAAAGAACTCCCATGGAGAAGGTTGTAAGAGATAAAGCTGCTACTTCTGGGAAGAGTGCTTTGGATATGTATGGGAGGATGAGCTGAAAGGAGATACTCACAAGG
Organism: Sesbania bispinosa; assembly: GCA_026901365.1. NCBI lineage: Eukaryota > Viridiplantae > Streptophyta > Magnoliopsida > Fabales > Fabaceae > Sesbania > Sesbania bispinosa. The sequence goes on along the minus strand of QLOH01000007.1, from coordinate 1,790,946 downwards.
AGAAGTTTTTTCTGCTCAAACTCCCACAAAAATTGTGAAGAAGAAAAGATAAAAAAATTCATCAAAGGTCTCAGTGTCTGAAAGGGATGTTGACCTCAGACCATCTGAACCTGCTCAGAACATGTCTACACATGAACCTGAGATTGTGGGTCAGGTGCCTGAAAATCTCAGTATTGCTACTCAGCCTACTCTCACTATGGGTAGGACAGGATATGGGACAACAATAATTTAGATACTGCACCAATATTCGTTGAGATCTGTTGATTCAGAAAAGACTATTGATGCAATCCCTTTAGCTCCAGTCTGCCTGAAGATGACATCAGACAAGTTTGTTCTAGAGATAGAACAAGAAGAATTAAGGAAGAAAGAAGAACAGGAAAAGTAAGACTATGCCTTAGCAGTTGCTTCTCAGCAAGCTATGTTAGAAGATGAAAGGCTTGAGCAAGCCTCAAGGCTGAAGACAAGAAGGGCCAGTGCTAAGGCCAGGAGGAAAAAAGAAGAAGATTGCTAAGTCCCACAACTGAAGCTCCTCAAATGGTGACTCAAAGTAAAAGCATTCAGCAGGAAGATGTTGTGGAATTTCAAAGACTATCTGAAGCTGAAAGAAAGAAGAAGCTGGAAGAGCTTAAGCAGAAGAAGGGCTATTGAACAACCAAAGGCTCCTATCAGGAGGCCTAAGGCTATCTTTGGGAATGTCTCTACTTCATAAATGAAGCTCCTCCACCACCTAAAGTCATCAGCACCACAGAGGATGTACCAAAACCATCATCATCTTCCTCATCTCTCTCAGGATATTCAGAACTTGAGTCAAATGATGAACCTGATTGCATATGGTTTGGTGGAAATCTTCCAGTGGCTATTTTGCTTAAGGAAAAGGCTAGAGATCTCACTAGGCAACCTACTTATGATCTGGCGCTTCCTGTTCGTAGTAATGAACACATGATGTGGGCTGGTGAAATACCCAACAAGTTCTACAATGTGGCTTTAGAGGAAAGATCCAAAGTTCCTCGTTTTCCAAATCTTTATGAAGAGCTTATGTTTTTCAAAACCTGCTGCACCATTGATCATCCATCCTCCTTCTAGGTTCAGCTGGAAACCTCTTCAAAGGCTCGTCACAGGAGACTGCATAGCTCATGGGGAGGTGCTCTTTCAGACTCTCTTGAGAAAATTAGACATGGAGTCATTACTCCTTGTCACAAGTGGAAAGCTTTGGATCCTTTCTCACAAGATCAACACAATTTGTCTCTTGATGATTGGATCGTTGTAAGAATGCACTGCCTTGAAGCTGAACTGATTGATCAAAGCTGCTCTAGATCCTTTGGTTGTAGAGATTTCATACCACCTCTACGTATTCATACAAAGCTATCAACTACTATCCTGGTGCAACCAGATCGAATAGTACCCAGGTATCCTTATGGTGAACTCTTTTCCAACAAGGAAAAAGGACCTGAGATTGTATCTGAAGGCGCAGGACCACCCAGATCTCTATCTGAGGAAGATTGGGATGGTTTGGCTGAGTATGTGTTTCTCAATCAAGGCATGGATCACTCTCTGTATCAAGCCATGAGGGATTATCATTGGGAGTTAGTTTAGAAAGAAGGAAGTTGTTCTGGAACTCAGTGGAATGATGAAGACTCTTTAGTGGTTGCAGGCCTTACCATTTTGGAACTGCTACATTCTTTAGAGGGAGATTCCCTATGTCTAACAGGGAACTTCATGATGAATGGATGTTGGCTTTTCCTTTTGAGAGACCTCAGTTTTCATCAAGGTAAGTAATCCGAAGTTTGTATCATCTACCATCAGGATTTCAGTACTTCCGTTTCACAGGCAAGTACATCTCATTGGTCTTCTATGAAGAAAATTTAGAAGCTGAAGTGATTGCGCTGTCCGAAGAAAATCAGGCTTTGAGAGCTAAGAATCAGGAACTGTTACAGAGAACAGATCAAATCCTAGTTACCCAAGAACAGATTAGGGTTGGTCAGAATGAAATCAAAAGAAGCTGTTGTGGCAGAACTTGAGAGGCAGAGGCTAGCCATGCAAGAAATGTTTGAGAGAGTTCTGGGAGGACTAAGACCTAGTTCATGATGTTGTTTATCTACTATTTTCATAATACATTGATTTCCTTTATGAAAATGTTGGTGCATTTATTGTCTATGATTTTGTATTTACTGTGCTTTAAATGCTCTTGGCTGCATGTTTACTATGCATTGAATGCTGATGATTGATGTTTATTATTCTCGTTCTTCACTGTATCTTTCTACGCTGCATGGTTGTTATACACGTACCCTTTGATTGATGACAAAAGGGGGAGTATTTAGGAGGACTAACAAAAATCTGAAGTTGACAGAAAATCTTTCAGAAGATCAAATCTTTCAGAATTAGGAAGAAGCTTCATAAGCACATAGCTCAGAAGAACGATCTGATTAAGGGGGAGAAAATTTCTTTTAATATGTAACCTTTTCAGATTTTAGTTTTACTTAATATGTTTGTCATCATTAAAAAGGGGGAGATTATTGAGTCTCAAAAATTGATTAAGAACTTAAACACAATTTGAGTCTCATTCTCTTAAGGTTTTAATGAATAACAAATATTAAGTAAAAAGAGTATTTACATGATATTGTGCTTTCATGGTATATTTTATGATTTCAAATCATACACTATCTCAAGACAACTCTGAAAGAAAAAGAAGTTCATCTGAAGACTTGAGTCCGTCTGAAGAGTTCACTCTGTCGAAGGAACAACATCATCTGAAGCATTGAGAGTCCATTTGAAGATTTCATTCCGTATGAAGACTGGAAGTATCAGAAGCTTTCTTTGATTTAAAGCTTTGCAGATAACGTTGTTCACTCATTCCAAAAGTCTAACCTCTTTCAGCATATGAGTCAGAACTTCTTTCCTTCTCCTCGTTCAAATGATTTTCACAAATAAGGAAAGTCTGCAAACGCTGTTGTGTAGCTATCCGAAAGTACCTGTGCGCATACTTGATATCAGAGGTTCATCAGAACATCTTTCAGGCTTAGTCTAAACGTCTCTTACACATTAAATGCTATTTGACAACGGACATCTTCTCACTGTGCTCTATATATACTCATGAACGTATGAAGAATTAAAGAGAAGACAGAAGCTCATAAGAACTACATTGAAACGCTGCAAAAATACTCTTTGATAATTTTCATCTCTGTACTATTATTTTCTGATCCTGAGTTGAATCTCAGTTACTTGTACTTTGTGGTAGTTCAAGCTCTGAATTGTTTTATTGCTTGAACACTTCTGTTTATCTTAAACAATTTGGGTTTACAAGACAGGAGAGGATTACTGTATAAAAGAATACTTGGGTTACACTTGGTTAAGTGTCTGAGAGCCTGAAGAGGCTTGGTGAAAGAAAGAATACTTGGTGTAGAGCCTGAAGAGGCTTGATAGAAAGGAATACTTGTAATCTTGCAAGATTAGTGGAAATCCAAGTGCTGGTTTTGCCCTGGGACTGGACGTAGCTCACGGTGGTTGTGAGTGAACCGGGATAAATTCTTGGCTAAGTCTTCTTTATCCCTCAAGCCATTTCAATTTCGTTTTAATCTAACAAAGGGGATTGAAAAATATTTAAGTGAAATCTGTACTTCTGAATCAAACTTGCTGTCAAACAAATCTTTTAATTTGAACTAAGTTCAGAGGTGATTAAAACTTCAGACTGATAACTATCATCTGAAGCTTTTCAGAAGCTTATTTAAGAAGTTCTGTTGAATCAGAAAAAGTTCCATTGAAACACTATTCAACCCCCCCTTCTAGTGTTTCCCTGTTTTTTTTTCCAACATATATGACATGAGGAAATTTGCCAACTCTTTGTGCAAGGACAACTCCCACAACATAATTGGATGCATCACAAATGATCTCAAAAGGGAGTGTCCAATATGGTGGCTTGATTATTGGAGTTGTGGTTAATGATTTCCTGAGCTGATCAAAAGCCTCCTTACACCTGTCATCAAAGTTAAAATCAACATCTTTTTGTAACAAGTTAGAAAGTGGAAGAGCTATCTTGCTGAAGTCTTTGATGAAACTTCTGTAGAAACCTACATGACCAAGAAATGATCGAATCTCGCGAATGCAAGATGGGTAAGATAAACTAGAAATTACATCAATCTTGGAAGGATCCACTTCTGTACCCTTCTTTGAAATTACATGTCCTAAAACTATACCCCGATCAACCATAAAGTGACATTTTTCAAAATTAAGAACAAGGTTAGTTTCAATACATCTATGTAAAACTTTATCTAAGTTATCTAAACAGGTTTCAAATGAAAAACCATACACAGTGAAATCGTCCATGAACACCTCCATGCACTTTTCAAGGAAGTCAGCAAAGATACTTATCATGCACCGCTGGAAGGTACCAGGGGCATTGCATAGGGCCGAAGGGCATCCTCTTATAGGCAAAGTTCCAAAGGGGCAGGTGAATGTGGTCTTTTCCTGGTCCTCTGGTGCAATGTGTATCTGGAAATAACCTGAAAAAACCATCAAGAAAATAGTAGTGAGATTTTTCCAGCTAAACGCTCAAACATTTGATCAATAAAAGGCAAAGGGAAATTATCCTTCTAGTTACTTGGTTAAGTCTCCTATAATCAATGCAAACTCTCCAACTGTTTTGCACTCTTGTAGGAATAACTCATTCTTATCATTCTTCACTACTGTGAGGCCAGTCTTCTTAGGGACCACTTGGATCGGACTTACCCAATTACTTGTTAGATATAGGATAAATGATGTCGCCTTGTAAAAGCTTGGTCACCTCCTTCTTCACGACATCCAAAATTAGAGGGTTTAGACGTTTTTGTGGCTACCTTATGGTTTAGCTCCATCTTCAATTAAGATCCTATGCATGCACATAGAAGGGCTAATACCAGGAATGTCAGCTAAGATCCATCCAATTGCCCTTTTATGCTTCCTTAAGCCTTGCAACAACCTTTGTTCTTGCTCAGCCTGAAGACTTGTTGAAATAATTACAGGAAACTTTTCATTCTCCTCTAAATATGCATACTTCAAGTGCTTTGGGAGTTGTTTGAGCTCCAATGTAGGTGGTTGCTCAATTGAGGGAAGTGTCCTGGTGGATGGAATTGCATCTGTAACCTGTAACTCAACAACATCCAATTCAATCAAATCATTACCTTCTAGCTCTATTGAATCAACAGGTACATCATCATCATGATGTATACTACCTGCATTATGAAATCCTCCTGCAAGTAAGTATCAATCTCAACACAAACAGGACATAATATAGAATCAACACAATTGTTACAAGTGTAAACATCATGTAAATCAGCAAAGAAGGGAACTCTTCATTAAACAACTTTGAATAGGTATCATCAACCAGATCATCTAGTAACTCAATATGAAAAACTGAGTGCTCCTCCATGGGATGCTTCATAGCATAAAAAATATTAAATCTTACAACATCATCTCCAAACTCCATGGAAAGAGTTCCTGGATGGACATCAATCTTTGTTCTAGCTGTCTTAAGGAATGGTCTTCCTAGAATAATCAGAGCCTTATTGGATTTAGACTCCCCCTCTATATCCAAAATGTAGAAATCTGCAGGGAAAATCAAATCATTAACTTAACAAGGACATCCTCAATGAGTCTAGCAGGGTATGCATTACACCTATTAGCTAGTTGGATGATAACACCTGTACTCTACAAAGGTCCAATGGCAAGAGAGTTAAAGATAGACATAGGCATAACATTAATTGAAGCACCTAATCTAACAAAGCATTTTCAAATTACAATTGCCTATTATGCAAGGGATAGTAAACGTCCCTGGATCTTTGCACTTTGTGGGCATTTATTGAATGATGGCTGAAACGTTTTGCCCCACGCTAATCTTTTCATCTCCCTTCAACCTTCTTTTGTGTGTGCACAAGTCTTTGAAAAACTTAGCATATCTTGGAATCTCCTTGATTGCCTCCAGAAGTGGAACATTGACTTCCACTTTCCTAAAGGTTTCCAAGATCTCCTTCTCCATCTCGTCTACCTTTCTGGATTTTGAAGCTCTTTGAGGAAATGGTAGTGGTACATTCTGTTGCATACTTTTCTCAGAATTTCGAAAAGATGCATCATCATCTGATGGTTTTGCTCCTTCTGCATGATCCAATGGTCGTACTTTGTATCATCTGATGCATTGTTTGAATGAAGTCTTGATTTTTTAGCAGCTTTTTGTATGTTTGACTCATCCATCACCCTTCCAGATCGAAGGGAAATTGCATTGACATTGGGGTTCACCCACTGGTTGAGCAGGAAACTTATCGGAACCTTGAGATTGCGTCTCATTTAGTGAAGAGGCAAGTTGTCCAATTTGAATCTCTAAGTTCTAAATAGTAGCCTCCGTCCTTTGCTGGAATTGCAGGTTTGTTGTAGCCATTTGCTTCATAAGATCTTCTAGTGAAGGTTCAGAGTTAGGTTGTGAAGGCTACTGAGCTGCATCATTTTGTTGATTTATTTGATGTCTCACAGGTTGCTGGTAAGATGGTCTACTAGTACTGAATTATGCTGAAACTGTTGTTGGGGTTGTGGTCTTGTATTGTTACCCCACCTCAAATTGGGATGATCTCTCCATCCAGGATTATATGTATTTGAGTAAGGATTATAACGTTGTTGTTGTTGTGATCTCCCATGGAAAGCTCCAGTTACAGCCAACAGATTCACTTGCTTGAATGGTAGAGGAAGCATCAGTTGGATGAGATGAGCAGTTGCAAGATACTGCATACCTTTTCCGGTGCTTGCAAAAGTAGTTGTTGTGTTTGAGAAGGTTGTTGCTGAGCTACTGCCACTTGTCTCACTAAGGATGTTAGCTCATCAAGTCTATTTTGCAGCCTTTGTTGTTCTGCCTGTGACACTTGAATTTCGTAAACTGCCCGAGTTGGCGTGATCCTGGTCCCAAATTGTTGGGTGTTGGAATCCATGGTAGAGATAATGCTTCTTGCTTCATGGATGCTTTTGTTCATTAATGCACCACCACTTGCTGCATCGATCATAGGTTCTTTCCATAGGCAATAATCCTTCATAAAAGTATTGGATTAAACGTTGATCGCTAATCTGGTGGTGGGACAGCCGACGAACAACTTTAAGAATCTCTCCCAGTATTCGTATAAGGTTTCTCCAGTCATTTGCCTAATTCCACAAATTTCCTTTCTGATAGCACAAGATCTTGAAGTAGGGAAGTATTTTCCAAGAATATCTTCTCATGTCATTCCAACATGTTACAGAACCTGCAGGAAGATAAACAACCAATCTTTAGCAACATCAGTAAGTGAGAAAGGAAAAGCTCTCAATTTGATGTGCTCCTCAGCAACTCCTTGAGGTTTCATTGAGGAGCAAACCACTTCAAACTCTTTTAGATGTTTGTGTGGATCTTCTCCTGCAAGACCATGAAATTTACGAAGTAAGTGAATTAAACTAGATTTAAGTTTAAAATCAACATCCAATGCAAGTTTGGATATTGAATGCACAAAGACTGGCATGTAGCATCAGGAGCAGCCAACACCCTCAAAGTTCTATCCTGCACATTATTAGCCATTTGTTCAAATTGATTGATATCAACAAGTTTTTTATCTTGAGTAAACAATTTTCTCTTAAATCTGTGTAAAGTTCTTTCAATTTCTGGATCAAATTCAATTAATTTTGAAGTTGAAGATCTAGTCATACATTAGCAGCACACAAGAAGAAAACAAAAGAACAAAAAAATAACAATAAAAAATTAAATAAAAGGATACTATCAAGTGGATCCCCGACAACGGCGTCAAAATTTTTACAGTTTTCGAACCTGCACAAAATTATAATTATAATTCTCCGATCTGCAAACTACTTGTAGTAGAATGGTATAAACCGGGTCGAACCCTGAAGATCCACTCAAATTAATCCTTCTTTGGGGGGTTGATTGATTGGAATAAACTGAAGAAAATAAAAAATCAAGTTAAAAGCAAAGGTTGAATCAATTCAAGACAATATCAATTCAAGGAATTCAGAGGCTATTTTCATGGTAAATCATTGGTTATTAATAACATGCATTCAAGAGATTAAATCTATCAACTTAGAATAATGTGGAACCCCTACAATGATCTCGGATTCACTACTGAAATAATTTCCAAAATTCAATTGATTAAGATTAACAAGATCAAATAACCATAAAATCTTATGTTAGATCCAAATCAATTTTATAAATTGAACTCAATTGAAGTAAATAATTAAATGAACACCTTCAATTTAATTGCTTACTCTATGTTTTTTAATCGTTGTATGATGATTAACCAATCAAGAGTACAACATACATCAATAACAAATTTCATAACCAAAACATGTTAACCAATCAAGCTTTTATAGAAGAAATATGAAATTGAAGCAAGTGGAGTAGAAAAGCAAGGTAGATGTAATTCAATGAGCATGTAAATGAAGATCAAACCTTAAAACCAAGATGAAAATAAGCTTGACTCCTTGAATTGAATAAAAACTTAGCCTTCCATGAAGACTTTACAAAAGATGAACAAAAGTAAATGAAACTCTTAGTAATTTCTACTACAACTTGGATGCTCTTCTCCCTAGAAAGCCCTCATATTTATAGGAGGGGAAAATATGTCATTCCAGAAATGATCAATTAGCCATGACTAAGCTTGTTTTTTTTTTCACAAATGGACTTATTGATCAATTACCTAATGCATTTGTCCATTACTTTGAATTATTCACCTACTCTAGCTATCGTTTTCCTATTTGTCTCCCACTTGCACTGAGCATATCATCCTCAATCTGGTAGAATCCAAGAGAGTTATCTTCAGATGAAATCAAGCCTTAGATCTTAGCTTTCAAATTTCGTTGGGTTGAGCCCAAAAGGAGTTTCCTAGCCCAAGTTATGGCCCAATCATTGAGTGCTGGTCAGGTTTTCATGTGATGTTGACTATTCCGTTTTCCAAGCCCATTTTGACTCACTAGCCATCCGATTTAGCTCTTGGGTTCTTCATCAAAGTTGTAGGGCTTTCTTTTATCTTTCCTAAATATAAAGAACATAATTTTTATATGTCTATAACTCATGTTATGCTTGAAATACGAAAATAGTTTAATGCTGAAAAAATGTAATTAAGCCCAATATGAACCTGAATTGGCATAATATGTTTATAACTTGTTTGTTAAGCATAAAAGATGTATTAAATGTTAAATTTGAGGGATGATTAATGTGTATAATTTTTATTTATCAATTATGTCCCTTTTGAGACTAGGGATCCTTGGCATCATTACAATTAATATGCTATATTAGACCAGACATCATTGTGAATAGTGTACCAAGTTTTTGTTTCTTTATCATGGCTTAAAAAGTTGTCTCAGGAAACCTCCATTTTCTTCTTAAGAAGCTTTTAGTCTTCCAATGAGATCATGACGGCTTTCCAAAAGCTAAATGCATTTTAAGGTATGTAGTATATGTAACGTGCTAATTCTGTAAACCTAGAAATAATGCCCATTGGAAGCATATTCCCAAATTACAGAATTATTTTCGTGACATTACTGATATCTTTCACAATCACATCCAAAACGCTTAAGTGATTCCAATGATTACATAAGCTTAAAGCATAAAAATATACTCGTGAATTACAATCCAAATGCCATCAAGTGGCTCAACAATATCTAACCAGTAAAATCCTAACAATCTCATCATATAACTAAACATATACTCTAAGAGAAAAAAAATACATAAGGGAAATAGATATAAATAGGGCAGCCCACTATTGGACTCCAAATCTCTCAAGTCAAGCATCCGGCTAGGTACCCTGCATATCTAAGATAAAACCACAAACGTGTGGTGAGACTTACGTCCCACTAAGTGTAACCATGCAAGCAGTGTAGGAAAAACAGGCAGATGCAATGCAATAACTAGTTTACATTATCATTCATAAGCTAGTTTCATAATATTTACATAAAATGTATAGATGCACATGACCTGCTTTAACTCGGTAAAAGGGGCCCTATCACTTTCTAGGACTAGACCTGAGCTCAGACTACAAGGAACGTATTCCTTGGGGGACTTATAACCCTCTGTTACTAGGGGCTGAAACCTGAGTTTTTATGCATGGTTACTGGGGCCGAGACATATATTCATTGTTTTGGATTACTGGGGGCCGAAACCTAAATTTCCTTTTCATAATTACTGGGGGACGAAGCCCAAAGGCATTCGTCATCCACATAATTAACATGTCTTGAATCTTAGGCACATATGGCATAAACATGGATATAGTCAAAGCCCTAATATACATAAACCCTAACACATGACCTTGAACATATACAAACCAAGCACATAGAAGTAGCTAGGGAAGACATGAATCAATCAATCAAAAACACAAGCCAAGAGAAGAAGGGATAGAAGAATAGGTGTCATTTTGACTTTACAAACAAGATGAGGGTGAGTGTGTGAGTTACACTCACCTCAAAACAACTCCAAAGAGGGCAAAGGAACGCTTGGGGAAGAGGTGGTGGGGCTTCCTCCTCCTCCTCCTCCTCCTCCTCCTCCTCCTCCTCCTTCTTCTTCTTCTTCTTTCTCTCTCTAAGAGGTTAGGGCTTGGGGGGAAATGAAAGGGAATGAGCCCTATGGCTCTCTGGATCTGTTTTTAAAAAAACTGGAATTGCAAATTTTCGCTAAAGCGAAACATTTTCGCTTGAGCGAAAATTAGACAGTAAGCTTCTACCTGATTCTCGCTTGAGCTAGAAATTCTCGCTTGAGCGAAAATCCTATTTTCGCTTGAGCTAGAATCCTGACAGAAAACTCTCCCTACTCTCTGTCTCTTTTTCACTTGAGCGAGAAGGCTCTCACTCAAGCGAAAAATATCAAAAGATAATTACCCCATTTTGTCTGATATTTTCGCTCAAGCAAAAATGCTCTTGCTTGAGCAAAAATCTCACAGAAAGGAACCTCCAAATTTCAATTTCTACTTGCTCAAGCGAGCCATTTCTCGCTCGAGTGAAAAAGGGACAAAGTTATGCCCTTTTCAACAGTTTTAAACCCTTATTAACCCAATTTCTTTTCTCAATACCTCTTCTTATCAAGTCCACTTGTGAAGGTGTATTTAGACTCTTCCCTTTATTTCCTTACTTCTATAGGCTTAAATTCTCATATCCTAACTTGATTTCTTCTAAGTTCAATTATAATTCATGGTTGAGGCCTAACCCTTGATCTCTCCCTTAACACTCCCTCTAACACCTTGAACTCTCATTCATTTCTCAACCTTCTTTCTTGACAAGACTCTTAACTTATGATTTTTATTATACTTCCTTAGGCCCTAATTTTTGGAATGTTACAATAATACCCCTTCGTTCATTTCTAGCTTTGGGGTTTGATATTCATTCAATACAATGCTCCCATTTTTTATTAGGAAGCTGCTAATTCATTTGGTTTGGTGAACCTAGCCAATAATTTATATTACTTTCTAGTTATTTGTCAATGATTTTTACTTAGCTAACCCATTTAGTTATTTGGTTTGGTTTGATTAGGATTTTTTTATTGATTATTAATTGTAATACATGTACAAGTACCACGTTTATGCAAAATTGAAAATATTGTCAAGTAGAAAATGAATAAGTTAAAATATGAAATTTACATGCTCTGCTAAGGGATATTTCTCCTATATAGCTGAAGTCAATTTATTGAAATTGCTTTATAAAGCATGCCTATAGTGCTTTTCCATTGACATGGCTAGGTACAAGCATTTTCCCCTTTGATTAAGATATATATCCGTTTCTTGCAAAATTGCTACTGAGAAGGGATTCTTGCTTTTTATAGTGCTTCTTTGTACATGGTGTAAGGATATAGATTGACAATGGAATAGGGAAAATTTAAATTTTAAATATGCATTAGCTAGGGATTAGCTACAAAATTCACCATAGCTAATCCACAAAATTTCATGCCAAGGACACCCATTTCAGTGCCTACAAAAATTGCTGGTAATAATTGCTCTATAAATTGCGACTTTTTCCTGACAATTAATTGGTTCCTTTACCAGCACTCACTATAATTGATGGGAATACTTTGAGCGTATTTGGTAAGGCTAATAAGCTAGCTACTAACTTATTTGACTAGCTTATAAGCTAGTTTGACCAACACAAAAGTATTTGGTAAGGTACCTCAAAATAACTTATTTTAGGAGCTTCTAGCTTATAAGCTACAAGCTAGCTGAAATAGCTTATAGCTTGTAGCTTATTTAATTTTCTTTCATCACTATCCCTTATATTTCAATACATTTCCCTTATTATCCTTAATTTCTTTTTACTTATTTTCAATTTTAATGACAAAAGCCTTTCAATTTCTTTTTACTTATTATTACCTATTTAATAAGCAATTTAAAAAATTACGAATTAATTAAATTGTTATTTTCTTTTTACTATTTTATGAAATTATTTTTAAATTATACTATTTATTTTAATTTTTAATTAAATATTTTATCACTAAAAAGTTTAATAAGAATTTAATTGTTTATAAAAAAATCTAAAATTATAATTACATAATAATATATTTTTGTCTAGAAAACACAAATAGAATTTATATAATAAAATTTATGTAGTTATGTCCTTGTATGCCATTTTACATTTACCAACTAGTTTATCAACTGGTTTTACCAAATACTTCTAATTCAATAAGCTAGTTTATCAACTTGGAGCTTATAAGCTAGGAGCTTATCAGCTAATAGCTAACTTATCAACTACCAGCTAGTTTTGTCAAACACACCCTTTTACCAACCCCAAATACCTCGACTAATAATATTATTGCCGCTAAAAGTGATTTTTATTGTAGTGATCAATGATAGAAAATGAATGATGCACAATTTATGAAGTATGTTAAATGAAAATTATTTAAAATCAATTCCACAAAATTGATTCTTTGCCCGTTTGTTTTAAATTCTAACAGAACAAAACCATGGTTTTGTAGAATTGATTTTAAATCACTTTCGTCCAATGTACTTCGTAAAGTGTGCATCTTTCATCTCAATCATTTATTTTTAGAATCAATTCTACTCAACTGTAAACTAAATGAAAGCTTTGATGTTGCTAACTGCATACCAAACCGGTTTGAAGTTATATATTAACTCGTTTTATTAAACCCTTTCTTATTGGCTATTTTCATTATTTGTGATCGATGTTTTGGTGTAAAATCTCGTGTCATATAGCACTGATGTTATAAATAGATTTTTTTTGGTACATGATGAATAGATTAATTAAACCATATGATTGCTTTGAGTAATTCCATCTATAAATTCATAATTACACGTTGGTATTTCAACGCACATAATTGTTTAAAACTTTTCTTTGTATTGTAACTCATGATTTGATGGTTTTGTTCTTACTTGTTCTTTACATCGTTTGCTCAGCTTTGCAATTTCAAGCAAATTGATTATTGTGACAAAACTTACAAGAATGAAACACCTTTATTCTCAAATTCTTTATTATTGTGTACAAGCAAATTGGCCCTATCGCTAATTTAAAGGTAACAATTGCAATTATTATCCGCATATGTCATGCCCCTGCTGGTAAATGTAATAACTGCAAATATTATATATCCAAACTGGGCGAAAAATACTAATTAGGTTTCCTACATTAAGCAGTATTAACTATTATTCTGTTTAAACTATACTGTTATATGTTGCGTGTGTGTCATTGGAATTGTATTGTATTAATTGGTTATTTTACATTTGTTAAATTATTAGACCAAAGTATTATCTTTAGTCTCTTTCCATTTTATATTATCCTAATTAAAATTTCAATAGCTAACAGACTGAAAGATTACCATTTGCCTTAAGCTTCTTTGTCAGTAATCGAAAGTTCAGAAAAATATTTTTTATACAAAAAAGTTCAGTGACATTGCGCAGCATGTGACAACAGAACAGACATCCATTCCTTCCAAGGCATGTTAAGATTCCTTTCTCACAGCTTTGCTTTGTGGGATATATAGCTATGAAGAATCAGGAATGTAAATATGTTTGGATCATATTAATTTAGAAGCCAATTACAGAATTATTGGAGAGGAAAGGTTTTGATCATTTCAAGAAACTTGAAAAATGACTTACTATTCAATAGCTTCATCACTAGGGAAGGGGAGATGTTCATCCCTTATTTAATACAGTGATTGGCTAAGATATGATATTAAGATATGATATGTAAGTAACACAAGATGAGGTTGAAGAAATTGACATACTGCAAAGTGTTATGAATTTTTTAGCCAGTTTGTTTTATCGTTGCTACAGTGTAAAACCATGGTTTTGCAAAATTGATTTTAAATTACTTCCGTCCAATGTACTTTATAAAACATGCATCACTCATCTCATCACGTCGTCTGAGTGATCCTCATCTGTAGTCACTGTTTAAAATTACAAGAGTTTTTTTTTTTGCTAGGCTTAAAATTACAAGAATTGCCAAGTATTATTGATTATAATACATATGTTGGTTATCAAAATAACATATAGAGGGCTGGAACAAGAGGAAACAAAAGGGGAATTGAATTTGTCGAAGGTTGTTTGTTTTATTGAGCTGCAAATCATATACTTATACAGAAAATAAGGAAGATAAAAGAGCAAGAAATCTGCTACTGATAAACATATCAGATGCCTAAAAAACAGGAAATCAAATATTCTGATCCTAACAAATTTTTGACTCTTTATTGCCTAAAAATCAGGAAAATTAAAAACTGATTTGGCAGCTTCACGGGTCATTCCAATCAACACTCCTCCTTGACACTGAAGCTGCATACTCCAAGTCTTTTCCTCAAGAACTCAAATCTGGTTTTAGGAAGTGCCTTTGTCAGAATGTCAGCACTTTGATGTTCAGTTCTACAATAGACAAGTTGCACTTCTCCATCCTTCTGAACTTCTCTTAAAAAGAAAAACTTGATCTTGAAATGTTTTGTTTTGCCATGGAACACTGGATCATTAGCAATTGAAATGGCAGCTTGGTTGTCCATAAATATCTATGTGCTTTCTGTTTGTTCCATATGCAAGTCTGTCATGAGCTTTCTGATCCAAAGAGCTTGGTTCACAGCAGCAACAACAACTACATATTCTGCTTCTGCTGTTGGTTGAGCTATAACTTCTTGTTTTTTAGAACACCATGAAAAAACTCCAGAACCCAGCATAAAACAATAACCTGAGGTGCTTCTCATGTCATCAACACATCCCGCCCAGTCACTATCAGAATAACCAAGGAGACTGAAACTTTTAACTTGACTGAATCTTATTCCATAATCAATTGTGCCTTTAACATATCTAAGAATTCTTTTTGCTGCTTGAAAGTGAATTTCACTAGCACAATGCATGTACCTTGATAGTAAGCCCACAACATACATAATATCTGGCCTGGTTGCTGTCAAATACATCAAACAGCCTATTAAGCTTCTGTACACTCTTTCATCAACCCTTGCAGCTTCATCTTCTTTGCAAAACTTCTCCTTTTGATTCATTGGAGTTGCAGTTGGTTTGCAATCCTCCATGTTGAATTTCCTGAGAACTTCTTTTGCTATTTTTCTTGGCACACAAATATCTCATTTTGCATTTGTTGCACTTGCATACCAAGGAAAAATGTCATCTTCCCAAGGTCTGTCATCTCAAAAGAATCTTCCATTTCTTCTTTGAATTTGTCAATCAGCACCTAACAAATAGATCATCAACATAAAGAGATACCACAAGTATTTCATTATCAACATTTTTGACATATAGGGTAAATTCACTTGGACTTTTTACAAAGCCTAAGTTTCCTAGGTGTGCATCAATTCTGCTATACCATGATCTTGGTGCTTGTTTTAGCCCACATAGGGCCTTATTCAGTCTATACACCTTCTCCTCCTGTCCTTGAACAACAAAACCCTCTGGTTGTTCGACAAAAATTTCCTCCTGCAAGTATCCATTCAAAAAGGCTTACTTAACATCCATTTGATGTATGACCCAACCATTTTGTGCAGCAAGTTCTAACAGCAACCTTATAATGTCTAACATAGCCACCAGAGCAAAAGTTTCAGAAAAATCTTCCCCAAAAATTTGGGCATATCCCTTAACAACAAGCCTTGCCTTATGCTTGTTTACAGAACCATCAGGATTAAGCTTGGTCCTATAAACCCACTTGACTCCAATAGATTTCTTATGATTGGGTATGTCCACCAAATCCCATGTCTGATTTTTTTCAATCATCTTTAGCTCCTCCATCATTGCATCTATCCACTTTGATCAGTTGCAGCCTCTTCATATCCAGCAGGTTCCATGATGGCAACATTGCACCTTTGATAGATGTCAGAAAGTGATCTTGTATCTCTGACTGGTTCTTCATCTACATCTTCATTCTCCCCCTGAAATTTAATCTTATTGTCTTCTTCCAAGCTCCAGTTATCTGACTCCAAGAATTTGACATCCCTGCTGACAATTATTTTGTTGTGGTGTGGTTGATAGATCCTGTAGGCCTTTGAAATTAAGCTATAGCCTACAAAAATTCCAGGTTCTGCTTTCTTGTCTAGTTTGTCTCTCTTAACCTTAGGAATGTAAGAGAAACACAAGCAACCAAATATCTTCAGATTGAGCAACTCAGGTTTGTAACCATACCATGCTTCAAATGGTGTCCTTTTTTGCAATGCTTTTTTCGGCAGCCTGTTCAGCAAAAAAACTGTTGTATTTACAGCTTCGGCCCAAAATTTCTTTGGCAATTCTTTATCATGAATCAAACACCTAGCCATATCCATAATTGTCCTGTTCTTTCTTTCTACAATGCCATTCTGCTGAGGTGAGTAAGGTGTTGTCAACTGGTGTTCTATGCCTGCATCTTCACAAAACTTATTAAATTTTTCAGAGATATATTCAGTTCCATTGTCGGACCTGATCACCTGCAATTTGCACTTGCTTTGAGTTTCCACCCAAGCTTTGAACTTCCAAAAAATCTCAGCAACTTCAGATTTAAACTTCATAAAATAAACCCAACACATTCTTGTGTTGTCATCAATGAAAACAATATAATACTTACTCCCATTCAATGATGGTGTGCTCATGGGTCCTCCAACATCTGTATGTATTAATTTCAGCTTTTGTGAAGCCCTCCAAGCATTATTTTGTGGAAAAGGGAGCCTTTTTTGCTTTCCATATTGGCAAGTAGCACGTGCAGGAGCTTATTCTTCTAATTCAGGGAAGCTTTTTGCAAGATTGTTCTTCTTCATAAAGATTAGAGCACTATGATGGAAATGGCCCAATCTCTTGTGCCAAAGTTCTGTACTACTAACCTCTTTGTGTACTGCAGCTTGCTCTTTGTTCATGAAATCCAAGACAAAGCTTTTGCCTTTCATTTGAACTTTGAACACCTCTCTGCCTTCTGAGTCTTTAATCATGCAATTTTTGTCTTCAAACAACACCTTATATCCTTTTTCCAGCAACTGAGGAACAATCAAAAGGTTTTGATTGATTTCAGGAACATATAAAACATCAGAAATCAGTTTCAAACCTGTGTGGCCTTCAATTGCCACAGTTCCTTTGCCTTTCACTTCAATGTATGCTCCATTTCCAATCTTGACTTTTGAGAGAACGGTTTTATCAAATTCTCTGAAGAGATCACGATCATAAGTCACGTGGTTTGTGTAAACGTCCTAAATTTTATTAAGTAAAATATTAATTAAATTAAATAAATAAGTAAAGGATATAATTAATTAAATAGATGAATAAATAATAAGATTAATATTATTATTAGTTTTATCTATAAAGCTACTTCATTTTAAAAAGAAGATAAGGGGGTTGAGAGTTGGCCCAAGCCCAATTAGGCATTCTAGTAAGGAGGGGTTATCAGTTCACCCTAATCCTTATTTGAATAATCGTCAGAGAGCGAAACGCTAAGGAGGGGAGAAACAACGTCTCAAGGAGAGATTGCTGAAGGGTGATCATCAGGAACCAAGAAAGAACCTTCCCTGCTGATATCGATCTTCGCTTAAGATACGGTGGGGGAGATGGTGCTGCTTATATATGCATGTGGGGGACGTTTGGGTAGTAACCTAAGATTTAAATTCGTATTAATAATTGATATATTGAGTATGGATGATGAAAATTGTAGATTGATGATTGATTGTATGATTCTTGATGGAATGAATGAAATAATATGAATAGAGAAAAAGGGGATTAATAAGGGTATGATGAATTGGGATTTTGATGGGAAAACCTTGTAAAACTGTTAAAGATGGATACTTTGGTGGGGTTTGATGAATATAAACGTATATAAATGATGTTTTGATGAAAAGGATTGATTAGAGATTGAATAGAGAGGTTTGGAATTGGTGGAGATTGCAAGAACTGCGATCTGCGTCACGGGTAATCGATTACCAGGAGTGGTAATCGATTACTAGAGGATTTTGGGCAACCAAGAGGGCTGTTTGCTCGCAGGTAATCGATTACAGAGATGTTGTAAACGATTACCAGAGAGTTGGTGTGTAGGTAATCGATTACAAAAGTTTGGTAATCGATTACCAGAGTGTTTTGTTGCAGGTAATCGATTACAAGGTGGTTGTAATCGATTACCAGAGACCTTGTTTGCAGGTAATCGGTTACTAGAGGTTGGTAATCAATTACCAGAGTGGATTTTGAGATCCTAAGTGTTTGATGATGATTGATGTTGTTTGATAAGGCTTTATTATGATATTGGTGTTGATGATTAATGATATTGATGATGATTCGGTGTGCATATTGATTGGT
Organism: Sesbania bispinosa; assembly: GCA_026901365.1. Taxonomy (NCBI): domain Eukaryota; kingdom Viridiplantae; phylum Streptophyta; class Magnoliopsida; order Fabales; family Fabaceae; genus Sesbania; species Sesbania bispinosa. The sequence goes on along the minus strand of QLOH01000007.1, from coordinate 1,772,236 downwards.
GAATATGCCATGTGATTGATGATGTTTTGGTGTGCATAATATGCAATGTGATTAATGATGATTGGTGAATATGTATGATGATACATGATGATGATGAATGGTGCTAATTATAATGATGGATGATGACGTTGTTGGTGTTGTACCTGAGTCTAACTCGGGGAGGTGAATAGTGTACCTGAGTATAACTCGGGGAGGTGATAATGGTGATGATGATTTAATTAACCTTATGTTGTCAATGATGCTTGAGTATATATATGATGTTGTACCTGAGATACACAAGCCCAGTGAGGGGTGGGGTGTAACTCAGGGAGGTGATTGTACTTGAGATACACAAGCCCAGTGAGGGGTGGGGTGTAACTCAGAGAGTTGATTGTACTTAGGATACACAAGCCCAGTGAGGGGTGAAGTGTAGCTCAGGGAGGTGAATGTGTACCTGAATGTAATTCAGGGATGTGAGTATTGATTATGTTGGTGATTATGGTACCTGAGTGTAACTCAGGGAGGTGAGTATTGATTGTGTTGGCGATTATGCTACTTGAGTGTAACTCAGGGAGGTGAGTATTGATTGTGTTGTTGATTATGGTACCTGAGTGTAACTCAGGGAGTTGAGTATTGATTATGTAATTGAATATGGTACCTGAGGTGTACAAGCCTAGAGTGGGTGAAGTACAGCTCAGGGAGGTGCATGATGGTGATGATGATATGATGATTATGATGAAATGATGATATTGATGATTGTGATGAGTATGATGATATTGATGATAATGATGAGTATGGTGATATGATGATTATGATGAATATGATGAAATGATGATATTGAGGATTGTGATGAGTATGATGATATTGATGAAGTATATGGTTGAATCACAAGAAGGGGGGTTGAATTGTGATTCTTTTAAAATTCTGCAATTTTATCTTCTAATAAAATTATGCTCAAGATAAGTTCTTGGCTGTTTATTAGAAGATGGATCTCCACAAGTAGAATTGTAAGTATTAATGCTTATTATGCTGAAAATAGGATTCCTTTGATTGAATCAATTTAGTTGCCACTTACTTAGGTATTATTAGTTTTTAAAGCTTTTTTTACACATGCAGAAATTAACAGAGTAAGGGAAAGAAGAAAACACAAAGGTTTTTATACTGGTTCACCTCTTTCAACCTGAGGCTACGTCTAGTCCCTACCTTCTGTAGGATTTTTCTCTCTAACAAATCAGTTACAACCTTTGGGTACACACTACCACCAGTATTCTTTTTCCACGGCCTCTTCAGGATTTCTACAGAAATACCAAACTCACAAAAATAGACTCTGACTTACTGCAGGTCTTTCTGCAGAAGCACAGGTCCAGAAATCTGCAGAATTTCCTTCTGCAGACTCCAAACAGTTACAGGCTCACACCAGAGCCTTTACAACCTCTCCAAATACTTCACCTAATATGTCACAAGAGATTTTACAACAAACCAATCTCTTTGACCTTACAGAATTACAGAAGCACAGAAACAACAAGGTAAAGTACAAACAACTCACTATTTTACAATCAGAGCAGCAGCAGAATTTCCTAGTGAGCAAAACTCCCCCTCAACAACTTGTATAAGCAGATTAGAAAGAATTTGAGGAGAGAGAAAAGGTTCCAGAAGTTGGCAGTGAAAGAGCAGAGATTATTTTATGCTTCTGGAGAGAGAGGTGTGTTCCATGGTGAAGAGAGCACCTCCTTTTATAGTTGAGGAGCCTTGTAGCCGTTGGAATGCAGTCAAAATGATCCAGTTGTGATGCTTTGACAAGTCCCTTTCAGGTACAACTGTCTGTTTGACTGGTTTCTTGCTTCTGCAGAACCAGCTTCTGCAGACAACAAAACTGGCTCATTTCTTCACCCTTCCTTCTGTGAATGATCTGAGGATGATTTCTGGATAAATCCAAGTGTATTTCAACTTGTGTTACTCAGCCAATTTAGTAAGGAATTTATTTAAGGATCATTGAGAGATTTGCTGCTTCTGCAGAACTCATTTTTACATATTCCTTCTGCAGGATTGTTTCTGGTCAACTGCAAATGATCCTTATGCTTCTGTGACATGTTCCATGTTCTGTATTTGATATCTTCTGAGAGTTTCTTTAAAAAAGTGAATCTCTCTTCTAAAACAATTTCATTAAGAGCTTTTAGATTGCTTCCTCATGCTTCTGGAGTCTGTGAAGTGTGTTTGCCAGCTTCTGAATGCTTGAATGAGTTACTTTCAATTTACTCATTTTTATTTTAAGTTTTCCTTCACAGATTTGTCATTCTTTCAACTTATTGCTTCTGTTATCCATTAAAATGAAGCTTCTCATAGGTGTCCTTCTGCAAGATGAAACCTGTTGCTTGTGGACACATTCTCAAATGAAATGGTTAGTTCTTTTGGAATCAGAATTATGCTAAGTTGCATTTGATTTGGTTGTCATAATTAAAACCACTTTGAAGGGATTCTTGGACCTTACAATCTCCCCCTTTTTTATGATGACAACCTAATCAAGGATCACTTAAATAATTCTGATTTTTAATACCAAACTCCCCCTGAATTTTAGCATTTATTTGGGGAATAATGATTGTTGCAGATTATATGATTTCAAGACTGATTTATAATTCATTTGCAGTAAATTGTATGATTCAATACTGATTCAATTTTTAAATTGATCATTTAGTAAATTTAGAAATATGCAGCAAACAATATGCAGCAAACATCATCATTTTTCATTCATCATTAATCAAAAGGATTATACCAAAAAGTCATAATCATAAACAGTCACAGTCAAAAGATATCAGCAAATATCAGCCCTAAACCCTAAAATATCAGCCTAAACTACCTAGTACTACTTCTCCCCCTTTGTCATCAATCAAAAAGGCCCAAAGGAATTGTATGGAAAGAAGCAGAATCATCATCTATCACTTGGATGGAGAGGAGTGGTCAGATGATGAGGAGGTAGAAGGCTGGAGCAAGTTCTGGGGTGGCTGAAATTGTGTGAAGGACATAGCTGGGGCTTGAGGTGCAATTACTGGAAGCACAAAATTGTTAAACCAAAACTGATGTTGTGTGAACCTCTCAATCATTTCATTTACTGTGTTTTAGAGAGTGTTCACATTGGAAAACAGTTTCTTCATGTCAGACTTGAGCTTTTGGATATTCTTCTCCATGGATTTGGAAGGAGAGGCGGTCTTTGGTGGTGCTTCAGAAGCAGCAGCATCAGGTTTTGGAGCAGGCTCCTCAGCTGATTTCTCATTGCTCAATTGCTGTATAAAAGTGTTCATTGAGGAAAGATGTGAGGATATAGCAGGTAAGGTATCCCTAATTGGTGCAGTAGCAGGGAACATAGAATCCATTATTGGAGAAGCAAGGAACTGATTGACCATATCAGTTCCAAATGTCCCTACAGAAGGAGCTGAAATAGTAGCCTCCTTCTGCACTGCTTCTTTCTCTTTCTTCTCTATTTTAGGAGCATCAGCAGTTGGAATTGATTGTGTAGGGAATGGAATTTGTACGGGAGAATCAATCTTAGGAGAATCAGGAAGAGCTTGAGCCAAATTGGCCAATGTATCAGCTGCCAGACCCTCTGCAGAAGCACTGATAGTTTTTTGAGATTCTGCATGCTGGGGTGCTTCTGTAGGTGGTGACTTGGGCTGAGAAACAACTTCTTCTCCAGAGGTGGAGTCAAGAGATAGTGATGTAGAGGATGTGGATTTAGCAGACACATCTGGTTCAAAAGAAGGAGAGGAAACCTTCAGATTCTTGGTTGAAGGTTCTCCAGAAGCACCAGCAGAATAACCTTTCCTCTTTCTGGAGAAGGTTTGGATCTTCTTTTTCTTTGTTCTCGGTGCTGTATTCTCCTCTTCTTCATTTTCACTTGGACTGGAGTAGTCATGAGATGGCTCAGGCTTTTTGTAACAGCATCCTCTGTACATTTATCTTCCCAAAGAAACTGCAAGTATCACTAGAAGCTTCATCTTCTAAGGAGATGTTATTGAGTCTAAAAATCCTTGTGAGTAGCATGCCATAAGGTAAACTAGCATATGCTCTTTGGGGGTTAGCTGAGGAAATCATGCTTCTCAGAATTAGGTAAGATAAGGAGAAAGGTTTTCCAAAAAGAAGATGATAGATTACCATAAGATCTTGATTAGTGACTCTTTCTAGAGTACCAGCTCTAGGTAAGAGTGAATAGCAGCAGAGTTTGTGGAACAACCTACAAATGGGAATCAGTTTGCTGGATTGAAGTTGTGAATTAGAATGGTAAAGGACTTTCTTTGTAACTTCTTGCTTTGTCACACCAGCTGAGGCATACCAGTCATCAAATAGCTTGTTTTGAACAGCGTTACATCCTAGGGCTTCATCAGTAGTCTCTGGAGTGACTACAATTGTTGAACCCTTAATTTCCACCATTAAGGAATTGCCATCACTTCTACACTAGCTTGCAGAAGCATAAAATGCCTTTACAAGCCTCTCATAGACTGGTTCCCTCATGAGGAGATAGTCTCCCCATTCTTGCTTCTGGACAAAATGTCCAATCTCCCATCCACATTCTTTGATTTATCTTAGGAGAAATATCTTACCAGGGATGACTATCTTCCACTCCCATTTTTCATAGAAGATTTTTAGTAATTCCTTGTCAGGAAAAAGGTCATAGTTGGAATCTTGTGATCCTTCTGAGGGATCACTTTCTTCTTCCCTTAGACTTGAGTTCTCCTCTTTCTTTTCAGCAGACTTGGTGTCCTCATGGCTATCAGCGTGTGAGGGAGAGGGAGAGTCTATACTTATTGGTTTTTTGGGATCACTTCCTATTGTTTTGAAGGTTGAACTTGCACGATGCCTCTGAGACCTTCTTACATATAATACAAAATCAGTTTGTTTCTTGGATGGATTTTCAGCTGATGGTTTTGGTGTGGTAGAGGGTTGAGAGGGTGTTTGATCAGGTTGAGGTTCAAAGGTTGTGGGTTCAGTAGGAGCAGAATCTTGCTCTGTTGAGTGGCTAGAAATAGAGGGCTGAGAGTCAAGAGGCTGAGCATGTAAAGGATCAATGTAAGGCACTATTTCATTGCCCATTATAATAAAATCATCAGATTCTGTGGAGGAGGAGTCTTTTTTCTCCAATGCGATTTGCTTAATTCTCATGATGAGAGAAGAATATGAAGCTAAGACAGAGAAGGATGAGATGATGAAACAGAGTGTGAAGAGTTTGAGTTTGGAGAGGGCAGTGTGATGTTTCTTCACATGTTTATGTGGAACTTTCTAGTTCTAGAAGCAGAAAGATTTCATTGATAATTCAAGAAATCAAGCATTTCAAGTTAATTTTATTTCTAAGAAACACAAATTTATCTTCAACAAGAGGTTTTGTAAAAATATCAGCAATTTGAAGTTTAGTTTCAATGAATTTCAGTTCAATGTCATGCTTCTGGACATGATCTCTAATGAAATGATGTTTAATATCAATATGCTTAGATCTAGAATGTTGGATTGGATTCTTGGACAAGTTAATTGCACTGGTATTATCACAGAAGATAGAAATATTAGTGTACCTCAAGCAGTAGTCCTCCATTTGATGTTTAATCCAAAGCATTTGAGAACAACAGCTTGCTGCTGAAATATATTCTGCTTCTATGGTGGACAAAGCTATTGTGGGCTGCTTCTTGCAAGACCAAGAGATTAATGATTCTCCAAGAAATTGGCAGCTTCCACTAGTACTTTTTCTGTCCAACTTATCTCCAGCATAGTCAGCATCACAATAACATGTGAGCTCAAAATTTGTGCCTTTCTTGTACCATAATCCAAGATTTGTAGTTCCAGCAAGATATCTAAAAATTCTTTTTACAGCAGCAACATGTGATTCTTTGGGAGAAGATTGAAATCTTTCACATAGACTTACAGATTGTAAAATGTCAGGTCTACTAGCAGTTAAGTATAATATGTAGATGTCTGGATTGCAGGTTTTGATGATGCCAAATGAGAAAGAAAGAAAAAGAGGAAGATTGACAATGACAAAAGGAAAGAACTTATTCAAGTCAAGAAGATCAAGAACGAAAGTCAAGTCAAGTCAAGAAACAAGGTCTATTAGGTTTAGCTTGATTTAGTTAGTTAAAAATGTCAAAAGAAATCTTAGTATTTGCAAGGAACTTGGCACTAAAAAGAAAATTAAACAAAATATTTTTATAAAGTAAAAATCAGTTCAAAGATTAAAATTTTTGAACTGGCAATCGATTACCAACATGGTGTAATCAATTACCAGAAGTTCAGAATTCAAATTTCAAAAATTTTTGAACTGGTAATCGATTACCAAATCCTGTAATCGATTACCAGAGTGCAGGAAATTCAAATTTTGAATTTCAGGCACAACTGTTCGCAAATTGAACTGTGTAATCGATTACCAAACCCTTGTAATCGATTACCAGGGTTCTGTTTTTGAAAATCTTGAAGAGACATGACTTCTGATCAAGGTTTACAATGTTTCATTAACATCCTCATATATATATGTCTCATTTTCGAAATCAGACAAGATTACTCATGTGACATTCAAAAGAGAAAATTTATTACATCAATCAAAATTGTGCCAAAACACTTGCAAATCTTAAGAATTCTTATAGGCTTTCAACTTGTGATATCTACTCTAAAGGAGAGTCTAATTGTATTCATCGATTCAATTTGTGATTGTATTGTAAAGAGAGGGTGCCTCTCTTGATGTGTGGATTGATTCTCAACACAAGGAAGGGTTCCAAGGTGTTGGAGGATTGATCATTTGTAAAAGACTTTACAAATAGTGGAAATCTCAAGTGGACACTTGGGGACTGGACGTAGGCAAGTGGTTTGCCGAACCAGTATAAATCGAGTTTGAAATTCCTCTTTCCTTAACTCTTATTTACTTATTGCAATTACAATTCCATTATAGTAAGAATAATCATTCATACTTCATCTTAGAAAAGGCATTTTAAGAATAATAAAGGCAATATAAATTAATAATTGAAAAGATTAGTTAAAATCAAATAACTTAATTCACCCCCCCTCTTAAGTTAGTGAGGCCACTTGTCTAACAAGTGGTATCAGAGCTTGCATCTTGTTTAAGGATTAGAAGCCTCAAGATCACATATGGCCTCATCAAATACCCTTTTCGCAGAAGGAAACTCTTTTAACAGGCCTCCCGTATTTAATGGAGAAGGTTTCCATTATTGGAAATCAAGAATGCAAATATTCATAGAGTCAGTAGATCTAAATATATAGGATGCTATAGAAAATGGACCTTTTGTTCTGTCAATGCAATTAGGGGATGAAGTTAAGATAACACCTAGGGATCAATGGAGTGAGGAGGATAAAAGGAAAGTTCAATACAACCTAAAGGCTAAAAACATAATTACATCTGCATTAGGTATAGACGAATATTTTAGAGTATCAAACTGTAAAAGTGCTAAAGAGATGTGGGACACATTGGAAGTAACTCATGAGGGAACAAGTGATGTCAAAAGATCTAGAATAAACACCCTTACACATGAATATGAACTATTTAGAATGAATAAAAAAGAAAGCATACAAGACATGCAAAAGAGATTCACTCATATAGTTAATCATCTTGCATCATTAGGAAAGGTTTTTCCAAATGAAGATTTAATTAACATAGTTTTGAGATGTTTAAGTAGGCAGTGGCAGCCAAAAGTAACAGCAATTGCAGAATCAAAAGACCTCACAACCATGACTCTTCACTCACTATTTGGAAAACTACAAGAACATGAGTTGGAGTTGATAAGACTAAATCAAAATGAAGAGAATGATAGAAGTAAGAAAAGTATTGCTCTCAAAGCTTCATCATCATCCATCCATGAAGAAGAAGAAATCATTGAAGATTAGGACTTGGATGATGACGAAGAGTTTAGTTTATTTGTCAAAAGATTCAAAAAATTTCTAAGAAACAGAGGAAATAGAAGAAGACCTACACCTAACACAAAGAAGAAAGGAGAAGATTCTTAATCAATCCAAAAATGCTTTGAATGCAACCAACCCGGGCATCTTAGACTAGATTGTCCTATTTACAAGAACAGAATGGAAAAATCAAACAAGAAGACATTCAAAGATAAGAAAGCAAAGAAAGCCTACATCACATGGGATGATAATGACATAAGCTCCAGTGACTCAGAGAATGAAACAGTCAACCTAGGACTTATGGCCAGAGACTACGAAAGTGAAAAAGAGGTAACATCTTCTAACAACAATGCATCCATCTCATTTGATGAATTGCAAGAAGCATTTAATGATTTACATAAAGAATCATTTAAGTTAGCAAAACTAGTTTCATCTTATAAGAAAACCACTACAAAACTTGAGAAAGAAATTTCTAAATTAAATGAAGAACTAGATAATCTTAGAAATGAACTTAAGTTAGTAAATTCTAAAAATGAAAATCTATGCTCTATCATTAATTTAGAAAATAGTAAAGAAACTCATCCATGCACATCATGCCTAAAACATAAAGAAGAAATTAAAAAGTTAAACACTACTCTTGCAAAATTTACCTTTGGTAAAAACAATTTAGATGTTATTTTAGGAAATCAAAGATGTGTGTTTGATAAGGCAGGATTAGGATATAATCCTCAAACTCAACAAAAGAATTATAATTTTTTTTTTGTAACTGCCCAATCCACCAGTTCTCCATTCTTAACATGCTTTTATTGTGGAAACAAGGGTCATAGTGCATCAAATTGTTATTTTAGAAAGAATCCTACAAATCTCAAAAATATGATGTGGATCCCAAAAGGATCTTTAATTAGCACTAACACTAAGGACCCAAAGAAAGTTTGGGTACCTAAATTAAACAATTCTGTGACTTGTAGGATTCCATGAAACATACTTGGTACATCGACAGTGGATGCTCCAAGCACATGACCGGGGATATCTCAAAGCTTATGGACATCACTCCAAAGAATAGTGGACATGTTACCTATGGAGATAACAACAAGGGTAAAATCTTGGGAATCGGAAAAATAGGTACAAATCACTCAACCTCCATAGAAAATGTCCTACTTGTTGATGGCCTTAGGCATAATTTACTTAGTGTTAGTCAATTATGTGATAAAGGATTCTTAGTATCATTTGACTCACAAAATTGTGTTATTGAATCCAAACATGACAAAAACATTAAGTATATAGGATATAGAATAAATAATGTATATAAGATAAAATTAGATAATACTACAAATCATAACCAGTGCCTTATTAGTAAAAATGATGAATCTTGGTTATGGCATAAAAGAATTGCTCATATTAATATGGATCATTTAAATAAATTAATATCAAAAGATTTAGTAATAGGTTTGCCTAAAATAAAATTTGAAAAAGACAAACTTTGTGATGCTTGCCAAAAGGGAAAACAAGTAAAAGTATCATTTAAATCAAAGAACATAGTAACAACCTCTAGGCCATTACAACTAATACACATGGATCTTTTTGGGCCTTCTAGAACTATGAGTTTTGGGGGGAGTTATTATGCTCTAGTCTTAGTGGATGATTTCTCTAGATATACATGGACATTATTTCTTGCAAATAAAAGTGATGCTTTTAATGCCTTTAAGAAATTTGAAAAAATGATTCAAAATAAGAAAAACATTAAAATAGCATCCATTAGGAGTGACCATGGAGGGGAATTTGAAAATAAAATCTTTGACTAGTTCTGTGATGAAAATGGAATAGAACATAATTTTTCTGCCCCTAGGACTCCTCAACAAAATGGAGTAGTTGAAAGGAAGAATAAGTCACTAGAAGAATTGGCAAGAACCATGCTAAATAATTCAAACATTCCTAAATATTTTTGGGCAGAAGCAGTTAGTACTTCTTGTTATACTATGAATAGGGCCCTAATTAGGCCAATTTTAAAGAAAACACCCTATGAACTATTCAATGGTAGAAAACCAAACATCTCTCATCTTCACATTTTTGGATGCAAATGCTTTGTATTAAATAATGGAAAGGATAACCTAGGGAAATTTGATGCTAAATCAGATGAGGGAATATTTCTTGGATATTCATTAAATAGTAAAACTTATAGAGTTTATAACAAAAGAACTTTGACAATAGAAGAATCAATTCATGTAGCCTTTGATGAGTCTAGTTCATTTTATAATAAAAAAGAAATAATTGATGATATTGTAGATACTCTAGAAAATACTCACATAGATGAAAAAGCTCTTAAAGAAAAAGAGAAGAAAAACATGGAAGATTCTACAATAAATGAGAATCAAACAAACTTAGATCTTCCAAGAGAGTGGAAAAACTTAAAAGATCATCCTCTTGATAATGTTATAGGAGATATTTCAAAAGGGGTAACAACGAGACACTCTATTAAAGACATATGCAATAATATGGCTTTTGTTTCTAAAATTGAAGTAAAAAATATAGATGAAGCCTTAAAAGATGAACATTGGATTATTGCTATGCAAGAAGAATTAAATCAATTTGAAAGAAATAATGTTTGGGATCTAGTTGATAGACCAAGTAATCATCCAATTATAGGCACAAAATGGGTATTTAGAAACAAGTTAGATGAACATGATATAGTTGTTAGAAACAAAGCTAGGTTAGTGGCCAAAGGATATAATCAAGAAGAAGGAATAGATTATGAAGAAACCTATGCACCTGTAGCAAGACTAGAAGCCATTAGGATGTTACTTGCATATGCTGCTATAATGGATTTCAAATTGTATCAAATGGATGTAAAAAGTGCATTTCTTAATGGATTTATTAAAGAAGAAGTGTATGTAGAACAACCTCCTGGATTTGAAAATCAAGAATTACCTAATCATGTTTTTAAATTGAAAAAGGCCCTATATGGATTAAAACAAGCACCTAGGGCTTGGTATGAAAGATTAAGCAAATTTCTGTTAGAAAGAGGATATACTAGAGGAAAGGTTGATACCACACTTTTTATTAAAAGAAAAATGCATGACATTCTATTAGTACAAATTTACGTTGATGATATTATTTTTGGTGCTACTAATGAAAATCTGTGCAAGGAATTTTCTAAAGACATGCAAAGTGAGTTTGAAATGTCTATGATGGGCGAATTGAACTTCTTCCTTGGACTACAAATCAAACAAACCAAAAATGGTATATTCATCAACCAAAGCAAGTACTGCAAGGAACTACTCAAGAGATTTGGAATGGAAAACGCTAAACATATGGCCACACCTATGAGTACTGTTTGCTACTTGGATAAGGATGAAGATGGGAAGTCCATAGATATAAAGCGATATCGAGGTATGATTGGATCCCTTCTTTATTTATCAGCAAGTAGACCAGATATTATGTTTAGTGTATGCTTGTGTGCTAGATATTAGTCAAACCCTAAAGAATCTCATTTAAGTGCTGTTAAAAGGATAATGAGATATCTTTTAGGAACTGTAAATTTAGGATTATGGTATCCTAAAAACATGCCTTTTAATCTAGTAGGATACTCGAACTCAGATTTTGCGGGATGCAAAACTGATAGAAAAAGTACCAGCGGTACTTGTCATTTTATTGGGTCTGCTTTAGTGTCTTGGCATAGTAAAAAGCAAAATAGTGTTGCGTTAACAACTGCTGAGGCAGAATACATTGCTGCTGGAAGTTGTTGTGCCCAAATACTTTGGATGAAACAACAACTCTCAGACTATGGCTTAAATATAGATCACATACCAATTCGTTGTGATAATACAAGTGCCATTAACTTGTCTAAGAACCCCGTGTTACATTCTAGAACCAAACATATTGAGATTAGACATCACTTCCTTAGAGATCATGTGCAAAAAGGAGACTGTGTTCTAGAATTCATTGAGACTAAACAACAACTTGCAGATATTTTTACCAAGCCATTACCTAAGGACAGTTTCTTTACAATAAGGAGAGAATTAGGTATTCTAGATGTTTCCAACTTAGATTCATAAAAAATTTTTTGGGATAAAAATGGTTTAGAACCCAAAATAAAAATTCTGGGAAGTGTGTAATCGATTACATAGTAGGTGTAATCGATTACCAGAGAGCTTGGAATCCTTCAAATGCTCATATGGGTTCCTGGTAATCGATTACCACTGTGCAGTAATCGATTACCTGAGAGCTATATTTGGTTTAATCGATTACCACTGTGCAGTAATCGATTACCTGAGACCATTCCATATTGTAATCGATTACTATGTGGCCGTAATCGATTACATGAGACATTTTTCTCACTTCTGGAAACGTGGTAATCGATTACCACAAGGCGTAATCGATTACCGTACTGAGAACTCTATAAAACCGTCTTTCTCTCTCTCTCTTACGAACGGTTTTCTTCTTCTCTCTCTGCTGTGCGCGCCCCTTCCTCCTTTCCTCTTCAAATTCTCATAACTCCTTCATTTCTTAACGGGATTACATTCCGTTTCTTGCAAATTAATCCTCTCCTCATTACCTACAAATCCCACCGAACAATTTCATGAATGGTCTCCTCAAATGGCAGAACCATCGAAATGTCAAAAATGCTCCGTTCCTCGTCAACCTCGTCAAGACACCTCCGGTGATACTCCAGCGGCCCCCAATCCATCTCGCTCTCTCGCTCTATTTTCGACCAATGCTCAACGGGAGAGGTATTATTCTCTATTTTCAACTAGAGATATCATCGAACCTAAGTATCTTAGCGTAGAGTTCTTTGAAAACCAAGGTTTTGACTGTTACGAAACTTTTCGTACTTGTGGGTTGTTGGATTTTATGCAACTGCGTTCGCAAATTTATCCTGAATTAGTTAGGATATTTTATAGCAATCTGAAAATCACGGATGGGGTAATTCGTAGTGAAGTTAAGAGAATCCCAATTGTTATTGATCAGTCCTTATTTTATACCCTGACCAAATTAAATAGTGATGGAGCATTTTTTGAGGGAACTGTGACTGAAGAATGGGAGTTAGACTATAATCCTGAAAATGCTCGTAGGATGATTTGTACTGAAAATGCTGAGTTGGATGGCCGTTTGCTTGTTGGGTCATTTACTTTTAACAGTCGTCTCATGCACCATATCATTGTCCGTATTTTGCTTCCTCGCTCTACTAATTTGGCCCAAGCTACTGAAGATGATGTTATTCTTATGTGGGCTTTACTGACTGGACGAAAAATCAACTGGGCTAATTTGGTTCGTTATCGGATGAACAGAGTTATGCGTGCCAACGCTCCTTTACCTTATGCTCATCTGATTTCTCTCTTTTTGGCTCACTTTAATGTCTCGCTTAACCATGAAAGTTGGCTCCCAGTCAAGCGCTCTGGTGCCATTGAAGCTACTGTGGTTGGTTCATTTGGGTATACCAAGGGTCCAGATGGTATTTGGATTGAAAGACGTCATTCCCAGGATATGGATGAGCGTACTCCATCACCCCCTCATCGGGATGCTTCTACTGATATTCTTACTGACATTCTGGATGAGATTAACAACTTCAAGTTGCATGTGGACGAGCGCTTTGACGCTTTGGAGACTCGCCTTACCCGGTTAGAGGATGTTTCCGGCATTGGTCCTCGACCTTCTGATGCTCCTTAGCTATTTCTGTCTCTTGCCTTGTATTTGGCATTATCTTTAGACTTGTTTTGGTATTGTTCTTCGCCACTTTGGTTTGGCTACTTTAGACCGCTTTATTTCCATTTAATGCTTTAGTTTGATACTATGTTGCATACTCTGTTTAGTATACTTTGTTGTGGTTATTTGGCATATTCTGTTCGTTGATATATTTTGCATGCCTAATATTGCTTTTGATGATGCCAAAGGGGGAGAGATTAGGGAAATATGAAAAATGGAATTTTGGAAATAGGGAAAATGGAATTTTGATGAAAACAAGTTTTTGAAATTTATTTTAGAAATCTTTTTGAAATCTATTTGGTCTTGTACAATTTTTTTTACAAAAAGATAAATCTTATTTCCCAAGTATCTCAACTATTCTAAAAGATAAACATAAAGGGGGAGACTAAGGGGAGTGATCGTTATTGACTTGAAATATCTGTATTTTTCATTCTTCCCTAAATTGATGGTTGTCATCATCAAAAAGGGGGAGATTGTAGATGCCTGGATTGCAGGTTTTGATGATGCCAAATGAGAAAGAAAGAAAAAGAGGAAGATTGACAATGACAAAAGGAAAGAACTTATTCAAGTCAAGAAGATCAAGAACGAAAGTCAAGTCAAGTCAAGCAACAAGGTCTATTAGGTTTAGCTTGATTTAGTTAGTTAAAAATGTCAAAAGAAATCTTAGTATTTGCAAGGAACTTGGCACTAAAAAGAAAATTAAACAAAATATTTTTATAAAGTAAAAATCAGTTCAAAGATTAAAATTTTTGAACTGGTAATCGATTACCAGAAGTTTAGAATTCAAATTTCAAAAATTTTTGACCAGGTAATCGATTACCAAATCCTGTAATCGATTACCAGAGTGCAGGAAATTCAAATTTTGAATTTCAGGCACAACTGTTCGCAAATTGAACTGTGTAATCGATTACCAAACCCTTGTAATCGATTACCAGGGTTCTGTTTTTGAAAATCTTGAAGAGACATGACTTCTGATCAAGGTTTACAATGTTTCATTAACATCCTTATATATATGTCTCATTTTCGAAATCAGACAAGATTACTCATGTGAAATTCAAAAGAGAAAATTTATTACATCAATCAAAATTGTGCCAAAACACTTGCAAATCTTAAGAATTCTTATAGGCTTTCAACTTGTGATATCTACTCTAAAGGAGAGTCTAATTGTATTCATCGATTCAATTTGTGATTGTATTGTAAAGAGAGGGTGCCTCTCTTGATGCGTGGATTGATTCTCAACACAAGGAAGGGTTCCAAGGTGTTGGAGGATTGATCATTTGTAAAAGACTTTACAAATAGTGGAAATCTCAAGTGGACACTTGGGGACTGGACGTAGGCAAGTGGTTGGCCGAACCAGTATAAATCGAGTTTGCAATTCCTCTTTCCTTAACTCTTATTTACTTATTGCAATTACAATTCCATTATAGTAAGAATAATCATTCATACTTCATCTTAGAAAAGGCATTTTAAGAATAATAAAGGCAATATAAATTAATAATAAAAAAGATTAGTTAAAATCGAATAACTTAATTCACCCCCCTCTTAAGTTAGTGAGGCCACTTGTCTAACATAATAGAGATCCTATCATTCCTCTATATTCCTTTTCAGAAACATGTTTACCATTTTCATCCAGATTTAAAACTGCAGAGGGATGCATAGGAGTCCCCATGGATTTTGAACCTTCCATTTTATATTTCTTTAAGAGATCTTTAGTGTATTTTTCTTTGTTTATAAAGGTTCCATGCTTCTCTTGTCTGATTTGAAGTCCTAGGAAGAACTTCAATTCACCCATGAGACTCATTTCAAATTCACCTTTCATAAGTTCAGAAAACTTTTCACACATTTTCAAATTAGTAGATCCAAATATTATATCATCAACATAAATTTGAACAATGAGAAGATCATTATTGGAAGTTTTTCTGAAAAGGGTAGTGTCAATTTTACCTCTTGAAAATTGATTTTGTAAGAGAAAGGTGCTGAGTCTTTCATACCAAGCTCTAGGAGCTTGTTTTAAACCATACAAAGCTTTTTGTTAATTTGAAAACATGATTAGGATGTTTTTTATTTTCAAAACCAGGAGGTTGGTGTACATAAACTTCTTCACTTATGAAACCATTTAGAAAAGCACTTTTCACATCCATTTGATAAAGATTAAAGTTTTTAAATGGAGCAAAAGCAAGAAGGATTCTAATAGCTTCTAATCTAGCTACTGGAGCAAAAGTTTCATCAAAATCAATACCTTATTGTTGGTAATATCCTTGAGCCACTAACCTTGCTTTGTTTCTGATAACTTTACCTTCTTCATTCATTTTGTTTCTGAATACCCATTTTGTGCCAATTATGGTGTGATTATTTGGTTGAGGTACAAGAGTCCAGACCTTGTTTTTCTCAAACTGGTCTAGTTCTTCTTTCATAGCTTCAACCCATGATTCTTCATCAAGTGCTTCTTGGACACTCTTTGGTTCAACTTGAGAAAGAAGAGTTGTGTCATTCCTTAGTTGTCTTCTTGTTTTTACACCTTCCTCAACATTTCCAATTACTTGGTCATGAGGATGGTAAGTCACAGATTTCCAGCTTCTGGGCAGATTCTGCTTTTGACAGTCAGAATCTTCTCCAGAAGCACCTACAACTTCAGCAGGTTCTGCAGCCTTTTCTGCAGAACTATGATTTTCAGAAGGCACTTTCTTTGACTGACTTTCATCATCAGAATTTTGCTTATCACATGCTTGAGAAGGAGAGTTAGCATCATTGAAAATAATATGCATGCTTTCTTCTATTGTTTGATTTTTAAGATTATAAATTCTATATGCTTTAGAGGTGATGGAGTAACCAAGAAATATTCCTTTTTCAGATTTAGCATCAAATTTCTCAAGGTTATCCTTATTGTTTAATATGAAGCATTCACTTCCAAATATGTGAAAATAGGCAATGTTGGGTTTTCTTCCTTTACACAGTTCATATGGATTTTATTAAGGATGCTTCTGATAGAAACTCCGTTAAGTATGTAACAAGCAGTGGAAACAGCCTCTCCCCAAAAATATTTTTGAATTCCACTGTCACTTAACATAGTTCTTGCAATTTCTTGAAGGGTTCTATTCTTCCTTTCTACAACTCCATTTTGTTGTGGAGTCCTAGGACAAGAGAAGTTGTGAGAAATTCCATTTTCATCAAAGTAGTTTTTGAAAAAATAGTTTTCAAATTCCCCTCCATGGTCACTTCTTACAGAAGCTACCTTTTGGTTTCTTTCATTTTCAACTTTCTTGAGAAAGATTCTGAAAGATTCAAAAGATTCATCCTTAGTAGCTAAGAACAAAACCCATGTGAATCTAGAGTAATCATCTACTATCACAAGCCCATACTTCTTTCCACCCAAACTAGGTGTTTTAGTTGGACCAAAAAGATCAATGTGAAGTAGCTCTAAAGTCCTTTTTGTAGTTATTACATTTTTAGGATGAAAACTTGACTTAGTGTGTTTTCCTTTTACACATGCTTCACAAATTTTATCTTTATCAAATTTCAGCTTTGGCATTTCTTTTACAAGTTCTAGTTCGGAAAATTTAGAAATAGTTTTCATGTTTACATGGCCAACTTTCTATGCCAAATCCATTTTTCATTTTCAAAAGAAGCAAGACAGGTTTGTTATGGAAGTTCTTCTAGATTTATGCTATATAGATTCTTGCTTCTGATACCTGAGAATAATACCTTTTTAGTAGATGATTCTCTAATTTCACAGAATGTAGGTTGAAACATAACTTCATAGCCACTATCACATAACTGACTAATGCTAAGAAGATTATGTTTTAACCCTTTCACATAATATACATTATTAATTTGGGTAGAACCTTGCATACCTATCTTTCCAATACCTTTGATTTGAGCCTTGTTGTTGTTTCCAAATGTTACTGTTCCAACTTCCATCATTTGTAGCTGAGTGAATTTGCTTCTGTTTCCAGTCATATGTCTGGAGCATCCACTGTCCAAGAACCATAGCTCTTCCTTCTTGGACCCTTTTGTTTGTTCCTACAACAGAAGATAACAAGGCTTTAGGTACCCAAATTTTCTTGGGTCATGTGAGGTTAGATACCTTCCTTCTGGTACTCCTTTTTCTTTTGTAACAGTTTTGGTCATGGTGTCCAAGCTTGTTACACAAAGAATAATGAGGAGGTTTCCTTTTGGCTAGAACAAAAACTGTTTTGTGTGATTCTGAAAACTTGTCTTGATTAAATCCTAAACCTCTTTTGTCTAAAGTTTCTCTACTGTTTCCTATTAATTTATTCAAGTTGTGAGTGTTGTTTACAAATTTACACAAATCATTTTGAAGTTCATCAATTTTCTTCTGCAGAAGCAGATTTTCCTTTTGCAGACTTGCAGTTTTTTCTGCTTTTGCAGAATTGTTTTTTTTTATACTTTTGACTTGTTCAGATAACTTAAAATGAGATTGTTGGAGACAGTGATTGGTTTTAGTTAACTTATTATTATCTTCTCTAAGTATGTCATTTTCTTCTTTAGATTTAACTAATTGTTCTTTAAGAAGAGCACATTTTTGTGCAAGTGTGTGTGAGTCAGATAATAAATTTTCAAAAGCATCTTCAAGTTCTTTATATGCAGAAGGAGTATAGGTAATTACCTCATCTTCTTCATCTTCTCCAGCCATGAAGCACAAATGTGCAGTTTCAGCTTCATATTCTCCTTCTGCAAAGCTATCAGAATCATCCCATGTAGCCATCATGGCCTTCTTCTTCTGGAATGTTCTTGATTCTTTCAGTTGTGGACACTCTGCCTTGATGTGTCCTGGTTTGTTGCATTCATAGCATATGATAGGACCTTTGTTGTTTTCACCTTTTGGTCCTTCCTTCTTGAAATTGAAAAATTTCTTTCCTTTGCCTTTTCTTCTGATTAGCCTTTGTATTCTTTTTTATATAAAGGCTAGCTCATCATCATTTTCAGAAGAGGATGATTCTCCTTCTGAAGCTTTATCTTCTGCAGAGGCACTTCTTCTGGATGTGCTTGCTTTCAGAGCTATTGACTTGTCCTTCCTTGTCAATTCATCCATGAGCTCTTGTTCATGGACTTTTAAGGATCCAAGAAGCTCATCCAGTTTGAGTACAACTAGATCCTTTGCTTCCTGAATTGTTGTAACTTTTGGTCTCCATATCCTTGGGAGACTTCTAAGTATTTTTCTTACTTGTTCTTGATTTGAATAGCTTTTACCAAGTGATTTTAAATCATTTATAATAATAGTAAACCTACTGAACATTTCATCTATAGTTTCATGTTCAACCATGTTAAACATTTCATATTGGTGAATTAAAATGTTGATTTTAGATTCTTTTACTTGGTCTGTACCTTCATGAGCAATTCTTAAGGTATCCCATATTTCTTTTGCTGTGTTGCAGCCAGCAACTTTATCATATTCACCTCTACTTAATGCACAAAGAAGAAAAAATTTAGCTTTAGAGTTTAGAAGATACCTTTGTTTGTCATCTTGTGTCCATTCTTCTCTAGGTTTAGGTTTTGGTGCTTCTTTAACAATTTCAGACTCACCTTCTGTGGAAGGAGCCAGAACTCTGATTCTTCTTGTAGTGGGAATGTAATTCCCATTTTCTATAATATCCCATCGATCAATATCTTGAGATTCCAGGAACAATTTCATTCTATCCTTCCAATAGTAATAGTCTTTTCCATTGAAAGCTGGTGGTCTGTTTGTGGATGATCCTTCTGGAATGAACATTGCAGCTCCATGGTTTGCCATCCCCTTGATCTTTTCCTCTCTCCCTGTTAAGTGAGTTCAACCCAAGAGGCAAGCTCTGGTACAAATTGAAGTATATGGTTGAATCACAAGAAGGGGGGTTGAATTGTGATTCTTTTAAAATTCTGCAATTTTATCTTCTAATAAAATTTTGCTCAAGATAAGTTCTTGGCTGTTTATTAGAAGATGGATCTCCACAAGTAGAATCGTAAGTATTAATGCTTATTATGATGAAAATAGGATTCCTTTGGTGGAATCAATTTAGTTGCCACTTACTTAGGTATTATTAGTTTTGAAAGCTTTTTGTGCAAATGCAGAAATTAACAAAGTAAGGGAAAGAAGAAAACACAAAGGTTTTTATACTGGTTCACCTCTTCCAACCTGAGGCTACGTCCAGTCCCTACCTTCTGTAGGATTTTTCTCACTAACAAATCAGTTACAACATTTGGGTACACACTACCACTAGTATTCTTTTTCCAAAGCCTCTTCAGGCTTTCTACAGAATTACCAAACTCACAAAATAGACCCTGACTTACTGTAGGTCTTTGTGCAGAAGCACAGGTCCAGAAATCTGCATAACTTCCTTCTGCAGACTCCAAACAGTTACAGGCTCACACCAGAGCCTTTACAACCTCTCCAAATACTTCACCTAATGTGTCACAAGAGATTTTACAACAAACCAATCTCTTTGACCTTACAGAAGCACAGAAACAGCAAGGTAAAGTACAAACAGCTCACTATTTTACAATCAGAGCAGCAGCAGAATTTCCTAGTGAGCAAAACTCCCCCTCAACAACTTGTATAAGCAGATTAGAAAGAATTTGAGGAGAGAGAAAAGGTTCCAGAAGCTGGCAGTGAAAGAGCAGAGATTATTTTATGCTTCTAGAGAGAGAGGTGTGTTCCATGGTGAAGAGAGCACCTCCTTTTATAGTTGAGGAGCCTTGTAGCCGTTGGAATGCAGTCAAAATGATCCAGTTGTGATGCTTTGACAAGTCCCTTTCAGGTACAACTGTCTGTTTGACTGGTTTCTTGCTTCTGCAGAACCAGCTTCTGCAGACAACAAAACTGGCTCATTTCTTCACCCTTCCTTCTGTGAATGATCTGAGGATGATTTCTGGATAAATCCAAGTGTATTTCAACTTGTGTTACTCAGCCAATTTAGTAAGGAATTTATTTAAGGATCATTGAGAGATTTGCTGCTTCTGCAGAACTCATTTTTACATATTCCTTCTGCAGGATTGTTTCTGGTCAACTGCAAATGATCCTTATGCTTCTGTGACATGTTCCATGTTCTGTATTTGATATCTTCTGAGAGTTTCTTTAAAAAAGTGAATCTCTCTTCTAAAACAATTTCATTAAGAGCTTTTAGATTGCTTCCTCATGCTTCTGGAGTCTGTGAAGTGTGTTTGTCAGCTTCTGAATGCTTAAATGAGTTACTTTCAATTTACTCATTTTTATTTTAAGTTTTCCTTCACAGATTTGTCATTCTTTCAACTTATTGCTTCTGTTATCAATTAAAATGAAGCTTCTCATAGTTGTCCTTCTGCAAGATGAAACCTGTTGCTTCTGGACACATTCTCAAATGAAATGGTTAGTTCTTTTGGAATCAGAATTATGCTAAGTTGCATTTGATTTGGTTTTCATAATTAAAACCACTTTGAAGGGATTTTTGGACCTAACAATTGATGATAATGATGAGTATGATGATATGATGAATATGATGAGTATGATGATATTGATGATAATGATGAGTATGATGATAATGATGATAATGATGATTGTGATGATTGTGATGATAATGGGGATTATGATGACTGTGGTGATAATGATGATGTTGTCGGTGTATATGATGATGTTGATTATGTTTTACATTTGATATTAGAATAAGTTATATGATGATGTTGTTTACATGAGGGTGAGGATAGGGTAGTCTCCTATGTGTATGTATGAGTGGTATTCTTTTCCTCACCGTTTCTATCTGTGGTTATTATTTACAGGTGATGACGATGGCACCTCAGGTGCCGAGTATTGAGTTGATGGGTGTCGTTCTGATACATGTGACATCAGGGCTTAGTAGTGGGAGTTTTATTTTATATTTCTATTTTGGAGAGATTTGTGTAAACGGTTTTAAGTGTCTTATAAGGCTAAGAATGATGTTTTACTGTTAACTTTTGAGGTAGTAATATTTTAATTACTTTGAAAACCTTTTGACTCCAACTTCTATTTTGAATAAGTTGACTTTGAAAGAATTGAGGTTTTAAGTGAGTTGAAATGTGAACCTTTTTACCCAATGTGATTCATTATTTTCCTAAGTCTTCCGCTTCGTTGATTATATAAGAGTTGGGGTAGAAGGGTGTCACATTAGTTGGTATCAGAGCAGGTCGGTTCACCGACCTTGAGTTATGAGTTTACTATGCTTCTATGGTGTTATTGTGATGATTGATTGATTGATTGAATTGTGCTGTTTGACTTGATTGAATTAATTGTGTGACTTGTTTACTTTTCTGTGAACAAAAAGAGTAATGGCCGGGGGGAGGAATGATAGAGCGATGGTCGATGCCTTAATGGCTATGGCGCAGGCTGTTGACAACCTAAACCAACATCATGAGACGGATTGGCTTGCACGGTTCCAGAGGAACCATCCACCTACTTTTCGTGGGGGTTATGATCCCGATGGAGCTGCCGATTGGATATACGAGATCGAGAAGATCTTCAGAGCAATGGATTACCCGATGCTACAAAAGGTGACGTTAGCGGCGTTCATGCTATCAGGGGATGCTGGATTCTGGTGGCAGAGCACCTGTCAGAGGATGATTGAGGAGGGCACCGCGTTGAGTTGGGATAACTTCAAGAGGATGTTCCTCGAGAAGTACTTCGCGCATGATGTTCGTAACAAGAAGCAAATAGAGTTCCTTGATTTAAAGCAAGGGGATGGCACTGTGGCAGACTACGCGTCCAAGTTTGAAGCGCTAGTACGATTTTTTCCTACGTATGAAGGAGCTGCTAATGAAGAGTCAAAGTGTGTAAAGTTTCTCAGCGGTCTTCGTCCGGAGATCAAGCAAGTGTTCAACTACCAAGGGATGACGCGCTTTCACGAGCTGGTGAACAAGTGCAGAATCTACGTTGAAGACAACCGGGCTAGAGCGGCGCATTACAAGAGTGGAGGACCTATCAAGAACCAGAACAAGTTTGAATCTTCTTGCAAGGGTGAACCATATTCTCGTGCAACGGGAGGCTCCAAGATTGGAGGTGTCAGTGAAGGCACAATGCAGAAGAAGAGTTACATTCCGGCGGCTAGTCAAGCGTCCAAAGGAGGAGGTGTTGGCTATACTACTCCCATCACTTGTTTCAAATGCGAAAAGGTAGGACATAAAGCAAATCAATGTGAAGATTCAGAGGTCACCTGCTACATCTGCAAAGGAAAGGGGCATATTTCCCGTGATTGTCCTCACAAGAAGAAGCAAGGAGCTATAGCAGCAAGTGGAGGTGCTAGTGGGAGCACCAGTAAACCTCAAACTACTGGGAGAGTCTTTGCCTTGAGTGGTACTGAAGTTGCTCGTCCCGAAGACTTGATCCAAGGTATAAGTTTCATTGTGTGTAATCCTCGACTGTGTTGTTTAATTCTGGTGCGATTCACTCCTTCATATCACCTGCTTGGATGTCTAAATTAAACTTGTTTGTCTCTTCCTTGCCTTTTTGTGTTGAGTGTTGAAACCCCAAGATAGTGGGTCAGTTTCTACTTCTGGCGTGTGCTTAAATTGTTGTATTCATGTTGAAGGTAAAGAACTCCTAGTTAATTTGATCTGTTAGCCTTTGAGTCAACTAGATATTATTCTTGGTATGGACTGGTTATCTTCCGACCATGTCCTATTGGATTGTTCTGGTGAAGCAGTTGTTTTTGATCGACTTGATGAGAGGAGTCCTTTCTAGCGTTGTTCATCTCGGAAAATTCGAGGACGAATTTTTCTTTTAGGAGGGGAGAGTTGTAACGTCCTAAATTTTATTAAGTAAAATATTAATTAAATTAAATAAATAAGTAAAGGATATAATTAATTAAATAGATGAATAAATAATAAGATTAATATTATTATTAGTTTTATCCATAAAGCTACTTCATTTTAAAAAGAAGATAAGGGGGTTGAGAGTGGGCCTAAGCCCAATTAGGCATTCTAGTAAGGAGGGGTTATCAGTTCACCCTAATCCTTATTCGAATAATTGTCAGAGAGCAAAACGCTAAGGAGGGGAGAAACAACGTCTCAAGGAGAGATTGCTGAAGGGTGATCATCAGGAACCAAGAAAGAACCTTCCCTGCTGATTGATCGATCTTCGCTTAAGGTACGGTGGGGGAGAGGGTGCTGCTTATATATGCATGTGGGGGAAGTTTGGGTAGTAACCTAAGATTTAAATTCGTATTAATAATTGATATATTGATTACGGATGATGAAAATTGTAGATTGATGATTGGCTGAATGATTCTTGATGAATCTTGATGGAATGAATGAAATAATATGAATAGAGAAAAATTGGATTAATAAGGGTTTGATGAATTGGGGTTTTGATGGGAAAACCTTGTAAAACTGTTAAAGATGGATACTTTGGTGGGGTTTGATGAATATAAACGTATATAAATGATGTTTTGATGAAAAGTATTGATTAGAGATTGAATAGAGAGGTTTGGAATTGGTGGAGATCGCAAGAACTGCGATCTGTGTCGTGGGTAATCGATTACCAGGAGTGGTAATCGATTACTAGAGGGTTCTGGGCAACCAGGAGGGCTGTTTGCTCGCAGGTAATCGATTACAGAGATGTTGTAATCGATTACCAAAGAGTTGGTGTGTAGGTAATCGATTACAGAAGTTTGGTAATCGATTACCAGAGTGTTTGGTTGCAGGTAATCGATTACAAGGTGGTTGTAATCGATTACCAGAGACCTTGTTTGCAGGTAATCGATTACTAGAGGTTGGTAATCGATTACCAGAGTGGATTTTGAGATCCTAAGTGCTTGATGATGATTGATGTTGTTTGATAATGCTTTATTATGATATTGGTGTTGATGATTAATGATATTGATGATGATTGGGTGTGCATATTGATTGGTGAATATGCCATGTGATTGATGATGTTTTGGTGTGCATAATATGCTATGTGATTAATGATGATTGGTGAATATGTATGATGATACATGATGATGATGAATGGTGCTAATTATAATGATGGATAATGATGATGTTGGTGTTGTACCTAAGTCTAACTCGGGGAGGTGAATAGTGTACCTGAGTATAACTCGGGGAGGTTATAATGGTGATGATGATTTAATTAACCTTATGTTGTCAATGATGCTTGAGTATATATATGATGTTGTACCTGAGATACACAAGCCCAGTGAGCGGTGGGGTGTAACTCAGGGAGGTGATTGTACTTGAGATACACAAGCCCAGTGAGGGGTGGGGTGTAACTCAAGGAGGTGATTGTACTTGAGATACACAAGCCCAGTGAGGGGTGGGGTGTAACTCAGGGAGGTAATTGTACTTGGGATACACAAGCTCAGTGAGGGGTGAAGTGTAGCTCAAGGAGGTGAATGTGTACCTGAATGTAATTCAGGGAGGTGAGTATTGATTATGTTGGTGATTATGGTACTTGAGTGTAACTCAGGGAGGAGAGTATTGACTGTGTTGGTGATTATGGTACCTGAGTGTAACTCAGGGAGGTGAGTATTGATTGTGTTGGTGATTATGGTACCTGAGTGTAACTCAGGGAGGTGAGTATTGATTGTGTAATTGAATATGGTACCTGAGGTGTACAAGCCTAGAGTGGGTGAAGTACAGCTCAGGGAGGTGCATGATGGTGATGATGATATGATGAATATGATGAAATGATGATATTGATGATTGTGATGAGTATGATGATATTGATAATAATGATGAGTATGATGATATGATGATTATGATGAATATGATGAAATGATAATATTGATGATTGTGATGAGTATGATGATATTGATGATAATGATGAGTATGATGATATGATGAGTATGATGATATTGATGATAATGATGAGTATGATGATAATGATGATTGTGATGATAATGGGGATTATGATGAATGTGGTGATATTGATGATGTTGTTGGTGTATATGATGATGATGATTATGTTTTACATTTGATATTAGAATAAGTTATATGATGATGTTGTTTACATGAGGGTGAGGATAGGGTAGTCTCCTGTGTGTATGTATGAGTGGTATTCTTTTCCTCACCGTTTCTATCTGTGGTTATTATTTACAGGTGATGACGATGGCACCTCAGGTGCCAAGTATTGAGTTGATGGGTGTCGTTCTGATACATGTGACATCAGGGCTTAGTAGTGGGAGTTTTATTTTATATTTCTATTTTGGAGAGATATGTGTAAACGGTTTTAAGTGTCTTATAAGGCTAAGAATGATGTTTTACTGTTAACTTTTGAGGTAGTAATATTTTAATTACTTTGAAAACCTTTTGACTCCAACTTCTATTTTGAATAAGTTGACTTTGAAAGAATTGAGGTTTTAAGTGAGTTGAAATGTGAACCTTTTTACCCAATGTGATTCGTTATTTTCCTAAGTCTTCCGCTTTGTTGATTATATAAGAGTTGGGGTAGAAGGGTGTCACAGTTTGTACAACCACTATCAATGAGCCAACTTTCTGGAGAGCTATTGGCAGAAAAGCATGACACGGCAAACAACTTCTCCTCCTGTGGTTGATCCTCAGCAACCTTGACTTCTTCTTCTTGCTGTCATTGAGACTTGCATATCCTTTCCATGCGCCCTAACTGGCCACACTTACGACATCTTGCATCTGGCCTCCACCAACACCTTTTTTGTGGATGATTAGTTTTTTTACAATGAGGACAAGGTGAATAAACCTGATTGTTGTTGCTTTGATTGTCGTTTTTGCTGTTTGCAAAACCTCCAGGCTTGTTGCTATTGTTGATTTGCAGCTTGGCTTGAAAGGCACCCTCCATAGATCCTTCTTGCCTCATAAGCCTTCTCTGCTCTTGTGCCTTCAATGCATGTAATACTTCTGCCAATGTGATTGTACACAAATCTTTTGTGTTCTCTAAGGTAGCTATATAAGCTTCATATCTTTCTGGTACTGTTACAAGAATTTTTTGTACAATTCTAGAATCAAGAAATTATGTGCCCAACAATCTGATCTTGTTGGCGATGTTAAGCAATCTGTCTGAGTACTCTTTGATTGTCTCGGACTCTTTCATTCTCTGTAACTCAAATTCCCTTAATAAATTTAGCACCTGCATACTCCGTATCCTTCTCCTGCATATTCTTCTTTTAGGTAATCCCAAATCGCTTTTGTTGTTTTGAGGGTCATGTTTTTGGTGAAGATGGTTTTTGAGACACAAGCAAATAGACATGCCTTTGCCTTTGCCTTCTTTGTTTTTTTCTCTTTCTGATTTTTAATCTGAGCCATGGTGGGATTGGCTGGCAGCAGAGGAATGTCATAATCTTCTTCCACGGCTTCCCAGAGATCTAAAGCCTCCATGTGGGATTCCATTCTCACAGCCCAAAGGTCATAGCTTTCTCCATCAAAGATAAGAGGAGCAATCTGTGAAAAATTTGCTTCAGCATCCATTTCATAGATCCCGTAAGAAGAAAGCTCTGATTACCAATTTGTTGGTTATCAAAATAACATATAGAGGGCTGGAACAAGAGGAAATAAAAGGGAAATTGAATTTGTTGAAGGATGTTTGTTTTATTGAGCTCCAAATCATATACTTATACAGAAAATAAGGAAGATAAAAGAGCAAGAAATCTGCTACTGATAAACATATCAGATGCCTAAAAAATAGGAAATCAAATATTCTGATCCTAACAAATATTTGACTCTTTATTGCCTAAAAATCAGGAAAATTAAAAACTGATTTGGCAGCTTCACGGGTCATTCCAATCAACAACATATAATTATGCCATGAGCATTCCAAAAAAAGGCTTCATTTTTCGGTTCTGCTAGAGCTGTTGTAACATCCCGTAAATCAAGACCTTTATAAATCCATAAGATTAAGATAGAGAATTGTATGTTAAAAATTGAGAAAGGGAAGTTTAGGAATTAGGAGATAAGATTTAGACTAAGACCAAGTTTCAGGGGTTTCGCTCAAGCGAAAACATATTCGCTTGAGCGAGTTATGCAGAGAAGTTTTGAAATGGAGTTTTCTGCAATTTTTGCTTAAGCGAAAGTGATTTCGCTCAAGCGAAAATAGGGGGTCTTGGGAAGGCTCTCTGGACAATTTTCGCTCAAGCAAAATTAATTTCGCTTGAGCGAGAATTGTCCAGAGAGGGTGTATTTTCTGGGTCATTCTCGCTTAAGCGAGATAGTCTCGCTTGAGCGAGAATGTGATGATTGGCCATGCAACCGACACGCTCACTCAAGCGAGCACTCAAGCGAGAAGACCTCGCTTGAGCGAGAATTCACTTAAAGAACCAGATTCCTCTTTCAGAATCATAATTTCACTTTTCCTTCTTTTTCTTCCTAGTCTAGAGAGAAGGACTCTGGGTTTTTAGAGAGAGAAAGCTTGGATTGGAGCTTGAAAGGGGAAATTGGAGCAAGGAATCATCACGTGATCCGTCCTTACCCACTATTCTTCCTTTGAGCTTCAAGATTAGGTGAGTATAACTCATACACTTACACTTTTGTGATTGCATGTCTTGAGTATGAACCCTAACCCCTAATTCCCCCTTCTTTATACTTGTAGATGTTAGTTATCATCAATTGTGTGAAAATCATGTGATTAAGTTAAGGAAATTAGTACTTTGTTTGCATGTTAGTTGTTATTGACATTGAGAACCCTAGCTTTCGAAACTTACGAATGTGACGTTATTTTCATTTGATGAATATCAGTTATTAGTTCATTGAAATTATGTGCATTTGAGTAATATAAGTCGGTTTCGACTGTGAGTTAATTCAAGTCGGCCTTTGCGCTGTGAGTTAAGAAAATTAATTAATTATGTGAAAACTTGACTTCGGTCCAGTAATGGGTGGGATTCGTCCCTGGGAAAGACGTTTCCCGTAGTCTGAGCTCAGTTCTAACTCCAGTTTAAGTGATAAGATCATGTCTGCTGGGCACAACGGTGAGTTGCATCATATTTGCATTTATATTGAGATGATTGTGATGCATGAGTTTAAGCCATAGCCGTTGTGTAATGGAATTGTACATGTATCTTTACTTTGAGCTAAAATGAGTTTTCATTATGAAAAGAATCAGTGTTAAGCTATGAACTATATGTTAGCATGTTTTAGGTGTTGCATCTTATATGATTGATTTCTCCTACACTGCATCTGCATAGTTGTGCTTGCTGAGACCGTAGTCTCACCCCACGTTTCAGGGATATACTCTAGTTGTGCAGGTGATCCCAGGTGATGATAAAGCAGGGAAAGAA
This sequence comes from Sesbania bispinosa, assembly GCA_026901365.1. Taxonomy (NCBI): domain Eukaryota; kingdom Viridiplantae; phylum Streptophyta; class Magnoliopsida; order Fabales; family Fabaceae; genus Sesbania; species Sesbania bispinosa. The sequence goes on along the minus strand of QLOH01000007.1, from coordinate 1,743,500 downwards.
ATGGTGAAGCGGAGTAGTATTTCCAGTAGAAGATTATTTTAGTTGAATTAGTTCACATGTAATGATAGGTAGTTAAATATTGATGTATATGTGTATGTATTAGTAACAGCTTAAGCAAATCGTTGGAAAGCCTAAGCTTTTGTTTGACGATATTGAAATTGAACGAAATAATTTCAGAAATTCAGGAATGGTGTTTCCAACGGACACTATTCTAGAGTTGAGAAATTAGGACGTTACAGCTGCAATCACTTTTTATAGGGACATAGGTTCTATTAATAATTTAATACCCCTTTTCATTTTGTCAAGATCCATTTCTCTTGAAAGCTTAACCTAACTGGTGAAGGTTCATATAAATGGTTTTATATACAACACTTTCCTTTATGAAAGAGTGTTTTGGACTTAAAACATGGACAATTCACAAACCCACTTTACATTGTAATAATGGAATCTATCTTTTTAGAAGAATGGGCAAAAAGAATTTTTGACTACTTGGATATAGAAGCTGAGATACAATGTCAATAACCAAATCTTTTAAAAGTTTAAGCTATTTAGTAAAAGTTCATTGATGATTTTATATTGAACACAAAGTTTAGTCACATGCATCTAAATTGCAATAGGCATCCTGCAGTCACATAACATTTAGCCTCACGTTACTTATGTGCTTGTAGTGGTTTCTCTTTCTCTTGGAGCAAGGTAGAAAATAAAATATTCCTTTTAGCTTTACAGCCTTCCAAGTGTTCCAGAGGAATTTGTTCTCTGCTTTATCAAATGGCTTCTCTACCACTATAAGAAAAAGACCAAAAAAAACTCACTCTACCATTCACTCCCAATTTTTCAGTCTATTTGAATAGCAATGACCAGTTCTAAGAAGCTTGAGGTTCAAAAAGATGATCAAACTCCACATAAATGGTGTACTTCTTTGGGAGAAGAGGTTTTTAAAAGATTCTTCAGCCAGGCAAATCCAACAGTACTTAAGATTTTTGGTGATGGTTCATTTTTCAGTCCAATGCTGTTTGGGAAGTTCTTTGATCCTTCTGATGCCTTCCCTCTCTGGGAGTTTGAGTCAGATATCTTGTTATCTCATCTAAGGAGCTCCAACCAAAAAACTGTGGATTGGTATCAGACAAATGAAGGTTACACATTAAAAGCAGAAATACCAGGTAACATAAATTTCTACAATTTCACCTATCAAAAACCTTCTAAAGTTCTCAAATTATTTTTAAACTGAATCTGTGTTAAACAAAGTATGAAATTTCCTCAATTTTGGTGCCTGCAAAAGTGTTTGTGTGTTTATATATATATAGATATATCAAAACTGGAGGAACTATTTTTCATAACTTGTAGGCACCATTATTTGAAACAAAGGGGAGCTTTCACCCTTGGATCATAATTTTTCTTTACCAGGTTATGGTCAAATATTTAGAAACATGTAACTAATTATACAGTGGATCCATTAATCAAATAATAAAACAAATGAAATGAGTCAGTAGGATTTGTGAATGAGGCCAAGCCTTCTCAGTTTCAAATATAAGAAACATGTTTAACTAGTAATAAGTTATGTGACACCAATGGTTTGTCAAAACAGGAACTGGGCTAAATAACATTCAAGTCCATGTTGATAATGGTAAGGTTGTGGAAATTAGTGGACAGTGGAAGCTGCAAAGAGACTCAAAGGCAAATGACTGGAGGTGTGGCCACTGGTGGGAATATGGATATGTTAGAAGGCTTGAGATGCCAGAGGATGCAGATTCAAAGAATATAGAAGCACATTTGTGTAATAGCATGTTTTTAGAAGTAAGAATACCAAGGAGCCCCCAGGTTTGTGACCCTCCTCAGGGAAAGGATGTGGCTGCAAGCAGTGTAAATATAAGAGAAAAGGATAATTAGATAGAGCTACTACTAGAGTTTGTTACAATCTACTAGCAACTTTCATGCAACTTGATACTTGACAATAGTTGACACTTAACAAGCTTAGAAGTTAGAAAAACCTGATATTAGTAAGCATGAGTAGGGCCTTCTGTTCTGATAACGTGTGTGTACACTATATGTAAACACATAACAAAGGAGGTGAAAGAAAAAGAATGGTGTATAAGACAGTCACTGAATTAAAGACAAAAAATATAATAGGGATAAATATGTAATTGAAGATAACATTGTTCTGTTTTGTTTTATAATTACATTCACAACATGCAAGGCATTATTGTCACATTACATTCTATTTTATTCTAATAAAGGAGGTGAAAGCAAAAAAATGTTGCATTAGACTGTCACTGCAATTTTTAAGACGAGAGATAATCAAAGTAATTTAGTGTGTGTTTGGTTTAGCATTGAAACTTACTAAACTCAAGTTTGGATTTTCCAACACAACTATTTCTAGCGTTGGAAACGTGATTTTACCACGGTTCAACACTAAACTAATCATGTGTTTAATCTCTGGGAGATAGTATCAAAAGTATCAACTTCTTTTAGTGACAGTCCTAATTTCCATCCTCTTCCATCACAGTGTAATTTCTATTGAGATGAAAGTTTTCATAGAAAATATATAGAGAAAGGTTGAGCAAGTCCTACTGATGCAGTGATGCATGCCAGGAAAACCAATTATACCATTTCAGTGGTAGATAAAAAAATTCACAAGAAAAATGAGCATTTTTTCCTTTCTATGGTGCAGCTTAAACTGATAATGCTAATAATAATTCAAGTTCAGGTAAATGTTGGAAACATGATTGATCAGAAAAAAAAGGAGGAAAATGTTGGAGACAGAATAATGGTACAGGTCCCATCAGTGGGAAAAAATTCTTTTGCTGAAATAGAAGTTATATAATAAGCAACTGTTTCATAAAAAAAAAAAAAAAAAAAAAAAGATGCAATGGACAAAGTGGGTATTTGTCATTCAAATGACATATTGGTCATGAAAACTAAAATGACACATGCAAATCTGAGTTAATGGGCCAGTTGTAACCATATTTTATTTGTTGGATCACTTGAATGTGAGCCTCATGACAACTGAATGAATTATGATCCTAAAACTTTACAAGGGTGAAAATAATCAAGATTATGCACCACAGGACACATCTATGTACTCTTCCTTTAATATCATATGGGCTTCAGTGAGAATGGAACATTCCCATCCATTCCAACTCAGCAACTCGTGCCTAGACAACCACATTCTTCTTATTAATTCATTGTCTTCAAGATCTACATCCACATGCCATTCCGTGCCACCAAACAAAGCAAGCATATTATTTTGTTTGTTTGTTTGTTCTAATAATTCATAACCTTATAAGACAGAGTATAAACTGTTCAACAAAATAATGACAAAATAATTTATAGACTGTCAATTTTAATTTTCTCACCGCCATCTCACTTCCAATGCCGTGAATGTTTCAAGATGATGATTAAATTAAGGCTAACTTATGGCTTTATGGCAACTAAGATTTTTTTCTCTGTTTTTTTTTTCAATTGCAATTACAAATAAAATCAGTTTTACCTTATTCAAGTATTTTATATGATAAAGATGACTACTTTGAAGATACTACTAATGTAGGAGCAATCAGGAGCATTTAACATGCCTGTTTCAAATGATTATTATATATAAATCATGTATAAACTTTTAATGTTATTGAAATGGCACTTCTTTAGATTATGTGAAATTATGTATATGAAGATTTTAATGAAATGGGGTTGGCACACCACAAATGAGAAACATGGTAAATTCATATTTTTAATGATGAAAATATTGCGTTGAAGAATCCAAACTCAACGATTAGTTTCAACGCTAAAACAAACACACATAAAAAGAATCGAACATTCATCTTCTTATGTAGAAAATTAAACCTTAAACTCCTCAAACCAATAGAAGGACAAGAAACAAAAAAGAGAGATGTAGCAAATGGAGGGAGAAAAAAGGGTCGAATATGAATACAACTCTTGTAGAGGCATTTTCCCAAATAAGTAGATTGCATTAAATAATAAATAGAGCCTACTAAAAATTTGGTATTGATTAAAAGGAAATGGAGATGCGGGGTATCGATCCCCGTACCTCTCGCATGCTAAGCGAGCGCTCTACCATCTGAGCTACATCCCCATTTGAAAAGATGTCTGCTATAGATATATTATCACTATACTATAACAGTGGAGAGTGAATAGCAATATTCCAAATACTGCAATGATAAAAACATGGCAAATACTAATAGGGAGGTGTTTGGTAGTAAAACTATTTTCTTTATAGAAATAACAAATCGTATATTTTTTGACGTTTATGTGCCAATTAATAACACCTTATGATATGATATGATGAGTTGATATACTAAATAAGTTTCAAATCATAACAGAGTGATAAGCAAATGCATTTATTTATTTGTATAGTTAGCAAGTATTTCATGTATTATACTTCTATCAAATATAAAAAATTAAATTAAAAATATTTAAGGAATCAATTCAATTAATAGAAGATTATTTTAAGAATAATAAAAAGACTAAGATATAAAAATACAAGAATTTGAAACTTTTAATTTTAGAAAACTTTAAAAATTAGTTTAATTGATAGAGAATTATTATAATGGTTATTTGTAAAAGTTCAATAATTAATTTAATCGGTTGAAAAACATTATCACAATACTAAAAATATTAAAATGCATCGTGTTATTTTCAATAAATTAGGGAAGAAACACTCAATTAAATCCAAGTAGAATAATCTCGAGATTAGTTAAGTGGAAAAAAACTTCTTTACATTTGACAAGTCGCAAATTCATATCCTTATTCATTATTTAAATTCTCTGTAAATAGTACTATTTAAGCTGAGATATTTTTACTGCATTTAATTAGAGCAGTATCCTTTACTGTAAAATGTTTTATACCAAATAAAATCCAAGTCGAATGTATAATAAAATAATAAAAATTAAAAGCTATAATGGGAGAGACTATCCTCCTGCCAAAGTGCCAATCAAGCAGGCCAAAGAACCAAAATGCTACCAAAACTGAACAGGTCAATCAAAACTGGTCCTTTTGATCCAACTTTGAAAAGTACTAAATTCTAGAATAAACTTCCACAATCCACATGCCTAGCTAGTCATTGAGCTCCAACCATGTCTTTTTTTTTTTTTTTTACTTTGAGCAGAATTAATTAATCTACTCATTTGTCTCATACCACTTAATTGAGAGTTGATAAAATATTAAAGAGAACCAGAGAAGTTTAAGTGGATAACAATTCTCAGTTGATCATGTGCAAGTCAACTAGCCACAAGAAAAAAAAAAGAACAAGCTGGTTCAATTCCAGCAATTATGGAACCAATAAAATAATGCTCTATCATCTATAAATTAACAATTTGAAAGGAACCCTTTGTTATATGACATATGGTAATTTCATAATTGTGGTCAATGTATTCTTCCCTCCCCCCACCCCAATATATATATATTGCAGCTATTGTTCATCACACCAATGACCAACCTAATATATAAATTCTGCATCTGAAGGGTTAGTGATTATCTTTGTAACATACTTAAGTAATAAGCACTGCATTGCTTGACAAATTAGCAATCCTAATAAAGGAAATTGCACATGCTGCCTCTCCTTATTATAATTTTTGGGTTAAAATAAAAGTTTTTGTACCCAATTTCACATATTATATGAGCAAGATAGACCGATAGAATAATAACGTGTTTGGTTGATACTGGATTCACTTTCGAGTCAACGCTACTCTTAATAGTGTTGGATTGAATTCACATTTAAAACATGATTTTGATGAAAATTAAACACACACTAAGTCTGCTAGACCCCGTTGTAGAAAGAAAAGACCAAATGGTATCTGATTGATCCCTTGGAACATTTTGCTGACACTGAAATGCTGCCTTTAAAGGACAAGATTTGAACATCAAGTGTGAGATTGTGACAGAAAGAGCTTTGAACTTTATTCTACTTAACATGGAAAAAGATGAGCACTGTGAGCACAATGCAACAGGATTAGTAACCAAAACTTTATTTGGTGCAGAGAGAAGAAGATAAGTCAATTCCATAAGCATAGCTAAAGAAGAAGCCTCAAAGGAAAAGGACACAGAATGGAGCTGAGTACCAAGAAGTGAATGGAAACACCAACTACTTGTATCATGTGCGGTGGTATGGGATGTGCTTTCACTGCATCTTCCATTCTGGTAATTTGTCAGAGAAAGTTGGGTAATGACTTTTCTTGGAAAATGAAAGGGAAAATTCTTAACTCCCATCTAACGCAAAAGAAAATAGTTCTTTAATTCTAAGCAGGTTGGCAAACTTTTGGATTTGGAGGAATTAAGTTATGTTGGATCCTGTTAAAGCAGAGGAAGAATAATGGTCATTAATTTATTCTTATTTTATTGGTAAAGATTAAAGAACATTAATTAAAGTGGACATTGCCTGTTTAATTTACTATTTAATTTACAGTTGAGTCAAATTGATTCTAAAATTAATAGTTGAAGATGAGTGATGCACGTTTTATAAAACATGTTGGATAAAAATGATTTAAAATCAATTCTATTAAATTAATTCTGCACAAACAGACATATTTGGTTCTCCAAAGTTTTTTTTGGTTGTTCCTTGGAGATTTAATTATAAATTATTTAGGGGATCTAACTAGTTTTATTTGAGACTTTTGTCCTCAAGAGATGGTTCTTCACACCTAATTATGTATATATGCTTAAAGATTGTTTTACTAAAAATTTATGCTTAAAGATAGGAAAGTTTGATTAAACTCAAACATTCAGCAAAAAACGTTTTCAACGTACTGTTGTCTTTTATGAGTGAAAATATGAGGAGTGCAAAGAAGTAATCATGTGTTACATTTGCTGTTAGACTCAATCAAAATTCACTCCTCTTTCAAGTGTGTTTTGCAACTTTGGTTCTTACCAAGTACAATTTCTCTTTTGGGTGAAATAACAAAGTACAAAATTAAAAGTAGTTGCTAATTACATGTGTGAAGCAAAATAATTAGTTTTCATTTTTACAATAAACTATTAGGGTGAAGGACATTGAGCTAGCCTGGGTTGCCTCTACAAATTAAATAGAAGCAAATCATGTGGTAACTAAAAAAAACTTTTGATTTTCAACTTTATACAACTTCTTCACTCTATATCATTGCTATCCATTTCAAATGATATTCAAATGAACATTGAAAGAAGATAAGGGCGTAAAGTAATTTAGCAAATTACAACTTAATCAAGTTTTGTTAGATTGATGCAATGATTTTCTCATCAAAGGAAGCACCTCAGTCTTCAATAATTCTTTTATATAAAAATAATACATTTCTTATTATTTAAGGTAACTATGATATGGTACTACTAAACTATCACACTTTTATACATCGCCCTGTTTGTTACATAGATAGTACTTTTGAATTTCTTGAAGTCTTAATCAATAGGTATATATATAGCTTTTCAATCTAACCATATTATAACACTAACAATAATAATAAACGATTGTTTTACATACTGTTTGAAAAATGCTTCATATACATTATTTAGAGTTATATATACTTTATATCTATGTAGCATAACCATCTTTAATTTATGTACAACTAATCCCACAATATTTTGGTTATATTAAGAAGTAGATACAACAACTCAAATTTATAATCTATATTTCAATTGCATCTCTCGCCTAATAGCTAACTAATATTCCATAAATACATATCTATCTTGTCACCAAATGATGAATATTAGGTTATAATTGAATACATGAACGCAAAGATATATTAGTAATTAAAGAGAGGAAAAGGATTAATTTTCTAGAAAGAATCTTTTTTCTTCAATATTATTCACTCAATAGTTTGTCCTATAAACTTTTTGTTATATCATTTTATCTCCCACATGATCTATGTCAACATAGAAATCAAATAATATATCATAATACTGTTGAATTTTTTTGACAAAACATGTATTACCGCCATTAACTTTTTGATCGTTACAATTTACTCTATAAACTATTGAATTCAATAATCAATTTTATGAGTACCATGGGATAAGAAAGAATAGGCAAACTATTCAGTTCAAAGCTTCGAGTATTTTTATAATGATTGTTACACATGTCAAGAAAAGGCAATAATGGGAAATGAGACCGTTTATGAGAATCTTTCTATAAACTTCTTAAATTTAATAAACCATGACACAATAAGAAACACCGAGAAGTATAGTATGCACATGAAAAAAAAAAAGTGATCTATTATAGTTTTTGTCATAATAAATATAAAAATTTAATAATATATCTATTACAAAATTTAATAGTAAATAGTAAAATATGAGAAATTTATGGATCTCAAAATGTCTATACTATAATTAACCTAAGAAACGCATTATAAAAGTTTTCTTTTTTTTCCCTTGCTGATTTTTACTTTCTTCTCCTTTACTATTCATCTCTCTTTCAGTGTTTGTGTTTATGGATCATGAATTCATCATCATTCACCAGTCACCACTCTTCCTGCCTGCTAAAGCAACAGTTTTGATACATTGTTAGCTTTCAATACAATCCATGGCCCCACACTAGTCACAGTGTCACACACACACACACTCTCTCTCTTCCTTGTGCCTCTGTAGTTGAATGCTTGTGCTTCAAAATGGTCACCAAAAACCAGAACCGGTCTCCATTATCACTCACACCCACATCTCCAACCCCTTCAAAGGTACACTCTTTTCTCATTTCCCAATATTTAATTTATATCTTCACCTCAGTTTAAATCATGGGTTGTTCATATTCTTCAGTTTCATTGCACTGTCATGCTTAAAAATGTGATTTTTATTATTTTGGTTGAGGTTTCAGAACTTTGTGGGTGATGAGCTCCTTCTAGTAGATAAAGGGCAACGAGTTGGAGCAGAAAAAATGGTGGGGACTCCGATTAATGGAAGAACAAGGCAAGCTTTTACAGTTGTAAATGGTGGCCACGATCTTGGCCCGAGTAGTGCTCCTCCAAGCAATGCTGGATCGGATTATGGTATAATAGAGTTCACAAGAGAGGATGTGGAAGCATTGCTAAATGAAAAAGCCAAAAGGAAGGACAGATTTAATTATAAGGTAAGTTAAAGTTTGAGACTTAAAGGTCATTGAGTATGTGTGTGTATTGGATATTTGAATTTGAGATAAAAAAGGAATATCAAGATCAATGTGCAATGTTGATGGCTATGTGTGTTGTTTGATTCACATGATACACAGCGTTACTTGAATTACTGTTTGATTACATCATATGTTAACAGCATGCTCTATGTTTTTAGGAAAGATGTGAAAATATGGTGGATTATATAAAAAGGCTTAAGGTTTGCATCAGATGGTTCCAAGACATTGAGATGAGTTACTCACTTGAGCAGGAAAAGTTAAAGAATTCACTGGAATTCACACAGCAAAAATGCATAGAAATTGGTAAGATTGATTTTCATTTTTCTCCCCTTTGGGGTATGATAAATCATTAAATTCTTGCTGATTTTGATTACTGACATGCTTAGTTATTTGATTTCAGAGTTGCTGCTTAAAATCAAGGAAGAAGAACTAAATTCAATTATTGCGGAAATGAGAAGAAATTGCACTTCTTTGCAAGAGAAATTGATTAAGGAAGAAACAGAAAAGACAGTAAGAAGGATTATGGAATCAGTTTGGCTTTTGATATTTGAAAAAAAAATGGAAGGAAATGTTAATCATAAATTTTAAACGTTTTTATTATCCTTGTAAATACAAGGCTGCAGTGGAATCTCTTGTTAAAGAGAGAGAGGCTAGGCTTGACATCGAAAGGTCACAGAGTACTCTGTCAGAGGACCTTGGAAGAGCTCAACGAGAGATTCAAAGTGCAAATCAGAAGGTAAAACAACATTATAGTTCCAATTCAATGAATTTCTTTCCACTCTTTAGCAGTTTTTTTTTTTTTCCAATTGTTACAGGAATTATACTAACAAATAACTGTCTTCATTGATGGATTTCTGCAGATATCATCACTCAATGAAATGTATAAGCGGTTACAAGATTACATTACAAGCTTACAACAGTACAATGGAAAACTTCATACAGAGCTTTCATCAGTTGAAGATGAACTTAAACGTGTAGAGAAAGAGAAGGCTACTGTAGTGGAGAATATCACCATGTTAAGGGGTCAACTTACTTTAGCCATTGTGAGTTTGCTTTCACATGTGAACTTTTTCAATTGGAATTAAAGTATGTGTAGAAAATAAATACTTGCAGTCTTAGTATATATATAAAAAGCCTTTTGATAAGCACAAAAATGTGGAAGCTGCAATTTTGTTGACAAGGATAGATAATTAGAAAGGATCATATGATTTACTCATTCTTTATCTTATTCTGTGGATGTTTAGATGAAGATGATACTTCTAGACTGCATTGAATTTGAATATGATATACTTTTGAAAATTCCCCTGTATTTTGTGAATGACTGGACTATGTTTTCATTTCATGAACACTTCATGTAGAGTAGATTGTATTGTTTACAGCCTCATACTTTTGATTTTGAGGATGGTTTACTTAAAACGAAGCTTGTAAAGGTCTTGATTTCTTAATTTAAGGAGGCTTAGATTTTTTTCTTGGTTTTGAATGAATGATATGTGATTGGAGTAATTTCTTAAGGAAAATAGTTTATTATTCAACAAATAGCAATGTTCATGTAATGATAAGCCTCCAATGACAAAATCGTTTAGGTATAAGTAGTTGTGTGTTTTGGATTTATTATTATTTTCTTTCATGAAATGTCTTGTGAACATATTTATTGAACTTGATTTCCTGTTCTGTTTGTTCTATCTTTAGTTTCTTACTTATCATGCAACTGGTATATTACCCAGTTTTCTTGGTTCTTTTAATAGTCTTCTCAAGAAGAGGCCATAAAACAGAAGGATGCTCTGGCTAGTGAAGTTGCTTCTCTTAGAGGAGAGTTGCATCAAGTAAGAGATGAACGAGATCGCCAATTATCCCAAGTGCAAACTTTAAATACTGAATTATTGAAATTTAAAGAAGCTACAGAAAACTCCTCTACTGAATTGGACAGCTTGACATTAAAAGCAAGTGAACTAGAGGTTGGTTTGTATACCAATTTCTTTTTATTGAATATCTCATCCTTTTGTTATTATAGAGTCATGAGAGGATGAGTTTCCTGCACAGGCAAAATGTTCTTTGAAAGATAATCAAATAAAGGCATTGCAAGAACAGCTAGCATCTGCAGAGAAGAAACTGCAGGTAATAAAGACAATCTTTTTTTTGAAAAAAAAGTGCATACTAGTAGATATAGAACCATGTAAAGAACCATTTGTGAACCTCTATACCTAATAGCTTGGGAGAGTTGGTCCTTAACAAATACATTGTAATGATTATCTATCTTATTCATTGCTTATGTTCCATGTTAGGCATCTGATATATCTGCATATGAGACAAGGACAGAATATGAAGGTCAACAAAAATTTGTGAATGAGTTACAAAGACGCTTAACAGATGCAGAATATAAACTTATTGAAGGGGAGAGGCTGCGGAAAAAATTACATAATACCATTTTGGTAATTCACTGAACCAAAAGACTTTTTTTGATAATTAAAAAATTTCACACCTTAGTAATCCCAATTTTAACAGGAGTTAAAAGGGAACATCCGAGTATTCCGTCGAGTGAGGCCTTTGTTGCCTGATGAAAGTTGTGGTACAGAAGGCAAGATTTTCAGTTATCCAACATCGATGGAAGCTTCTGGTCGAAGCATTGACCTAGCTCAAAATGGTATATCCCTTGTGATGATGTATTTGAAATTATTCTTTTTCTTATCTATGTATGCTTGTTTTAGTTTATCATGTAATTTGATTGCCAACTCGTGTTGCTCTTGTTTTGTTCTTAGGCCAAAAACATTCCTTTACATTTGATAAAGTTTTTACACCAGAGGCATCACAAGAAGAAGTTTTTGTAGAAATTTCACAACTTGTACAAAGCGCTCTTGATGGTTATAAGGTAATTTCAAAGTTCTCCTCCATTTGTCTCCTTCAATATATCATCATAACAATAATAACCAGAACATTTTCCCACTAGGTAGCATCGGCTACTAGGTGGGATTGACTATATAAACTAAATGACACAATAATGTCCTATCATTAAAAGACAGACACAGGCCCACCTACCTAGTACTGGAATTAATGAGGACAACAAGGATTGAACTCTAGATCACTTAATCATAGAGGCTCTGATACTTATATCATGTCACGAACCAATTATCCTAAAAGCTTAAACTATTAGGCGGAGGACACATTAATGACTAAATTTCTAATATCCAAAATCTAAGAATATGTGTCTACCATTGGCGTTTCTCTCAAAATATGATGGTGTTTTCTTTTTCAGGTTTGCATCTTTGCCTATGGTCAGACAGGGTCAGGGAAAACCTATACAATGATGGGCAGGCCTGGACATCCAGAGGAGAAGGGCTTGATACCTCGTTCATTAGAACAAATATTTCAGACGAAGCAATCTCAGCAACCTCAAGGCTGGAAATATGAAATGCAGGTAACATAGAGAGTATTTTCTTCCTTATGTCTCCCATCATTGTAATGTATATAAAATTAACAAACATGATGCTGAAAGGATTTTTTTTTCTTAAAATTCACAGGTGTCAATGTTGGAAATATACAATGAAACCATTCGTGATTTGATATCTACAGTATCACGCGTTGAAAATGGAACACCTGGAAAACAATATACAATTAAACATGATGCAAGTGGAAATACACAAGTTTCTGATCTTACAGTAGTGGATGTTCAAAGTGCTAAAGAGGTTGCATTTCTTTTAAATCAAGCTGCAAATAGCAGGTAACTAGTTTCTAGTGATTATTCTGTTCAGCTATGTCTTGTAACTATTATTATTACATCATTACTACAAATGAAATTGCCATTTTATAACTAACATTATATAACCACACACTTCTTGATGTATTTTGGAAATATCGTTTTATTGCTTTAAATGTTATTAAGAGAAATGGTTTGATAAAACATAATTTGACATAATTCCAGTGTAACAAAATAGTGGCTAATTTTCTCTTTAGAAGTCACTGTACTTCATTTTTCTATGTCAAATTTAACTGTATTGATTTTTCTGATTATCTCCTTTTAGATCTGTGGGGAAAACCCAGATGAATGAACAATCATCAAGAAGTCATTTTGTATTCACTCTTCGAATATATGGTGTAAATGAGGTACAGATGTTTTTCCTAAGATAATTATCAAAACCATTAGTGTGTTTGGTTTACCAGCGCTGGCTTGGATCCACGTTTGTAATCTGGTTTTGTGGTAAACCAAATACATTACATGTTTTATATCTATTCTCACTTCACTTTCCATCTCAATCTTCCATAGATACATTAACTTGAATCTTAATACAACCTGTTTTATTTTTCTGCCAGAGCACTGACCAACAAGTACAAGGTGTTCTGAATCTTATTGATCTTGCTGGTAGTGAGCGTCTTTCGAAGAGTGGATCAACAGGGGACCGGTTGAAAGAAACTCAAGTAAGTAAATCCAAGATGCTTTCTTTTCCACTTGTGCTTATTTGATTTCAAAATGGTTTAAATTCTCTTCCATTTGTAATCAGGCAATCAACAAAAGTTTATCATCATTGAGTGATGTCATATTTGCCTTAGCCAAGAAGGAGGATCATGTGCCATTCAGGAACTCAAAGCTTACATATCTACTTCAAGTAACTCCCATTCTCTCACATGACATTTCTTAAATTTTACACTACAACATTGATCATTTCTTTGTTGTTGGCTTTGAATGATTTGAGGTGATCTAATGTATTGAACATAATGATTGAACAGCCTTGTCTGGGTGGGGACTCCAAGACACTGATGTTTGTAAACATCTCACCAGATCCTTCTTCAGTTAATGAATCACTGTGCTCATTAAGGTTTGCATCCAGAGTCAATGCTTGTGAAATTGGAACACCTCGTCGTCAGACCAATGGACGATCTACAGACTCTAGATTGAACTATTTCTGATCTTCTGAAAGATGTATATTTATTTATTTATTTCTTTTTAACCATTTGTGGCAATCAAAGTGCCTGTGTGAGTACTACAATAAAATGAAAATGAGTTTGATTCTAACATCGGCATATAGCTTGTATAGTGAATGCATTTAGTTAAAAGCTTATTATTCTAATAGTTCAATTTGTTATTATGCTTAATGTTATGTATTTATAACATTTCTCTATATAAATCAAAAGGGAAATTGCTTCTGATAGTAACATAACTTGATTACAAATTTACATTCATATCATTTTATACAGTCCATTACCTCTTGTAGCATAACTGTAGTTGTTTCTTTTCTTTTTTATTTTTCCTGATAGTGATTTTGTTTGAGGCAGATTCTTTTTTCCTTCTAAAAATTATCAAACACTTTGTTAGCCATATCAATTAGTGACTGCTTATCATTCATTAGCGTTGCAGAGATAACTTTGTCAACATCATTGTATACAGGAAGGTTGACTTGAGTCTCAAAATCAAATAGACAAATACCTTCCCAGTTCCCATATAGTTCAGTGTGTCTTCTGTTATCAAATCCACCACTGCCAGAAGGTCAAAAGCATATATTCTTAATTTTTAAATGTTTTTATCACTTAAAATGTCATGATTTTTTCATTTGATCTCTCATTTGTAATTTTTTAAAAACTAGTTCTTTATAAATTATGTTTTCTTAGTCCTTCCATTATATTTTATTGGTAACTGCTCATATATCCAGTATATATGTTATTGTTCTCTTAAAAATATTATGTTGGGTATTAGAATACCTAGATTTGCACTATACAAATTTTTGCAGATAATTACTTGAATGTAGACTCGGATAAAAATTCTATCTACTATGGGAATCCACTTGGCCCGAGTCCAATTGATATCCCCAAAAAGTACCTCCCTAGTTGTGAGTCTAACCTCTTAGACTTGGGATTGATTCATAGTGTAAATGAAATATAGCAATAGATATTAAAGTAGATTTATTAGAGTTAGATCTACCACCAGAGTAGCACAACAATTAGATGAGACGGAAAGAATAGAAAATGTAACACCTAATATTTTAAGTGGAAAACCCTCCAATACCGAGGGAAAAACTACAAGACAAACTCTGAAAAATATTCCATTATATTTAAGAATAGTTATAATATCTTTTTCACACTCTCCTATGCAAGAGATACACATATAGTGTTTCCCAACGAGACTCACTCATATTCAAATACTAACTTGCAGTGCCAAGGAGTACTGGAGATGATACTAAAAATTATACCTAATGTATTTTTCTAACACATTCGCTTTTTTGGGATTTACTCTCACTCTATTATCTCTCTCTCTCTCTCTCCTTGCTTGTTCCTTTGCTTGGTTACTTGCCTTGGTTATTGTTTCTAGAGATTTTTATTTATAGAGGTCTCAAAATGCATTATGTGCATTACTCCTTTTACGAGTCTGTGTGCGTCAGGGGCGAAGCCAGGGATTGAGATCAGGGGGGCCGATATTATAATTTTTCCCAATTAATCATCATATCCCAAATATAATTTTGTTATTATATATATATATATATTATAATATAATAAATACAAAAAAATCAAATATAAAATATCGAATTAAGATAAATACTCATAATTATAATGTAAATAATTAATCAATTTGTGAATTATTTTAATTAGTAGTCCCTTTTACTATTTATTATAATTAATTTTCTATTTATTTTAATTTTTAATAAATTATTTATCATTAAAGTTTAATAAAAATTAAAGTTCATAAAAAATAAAAAATTATAGTTACCTAATATTATATCTTTGTTTAGAAAAGAAATTATATAATAAAACTTATGTAAATATAAATATATATCATTTTATATTAACAAATTATTTAAATCAAATTAACACTATTAATTCAATAAGAGCTAATTTATCAGTTAATTTTATCATATATAACTTGTATCCTCTTCTACCAACATGTATTGGTCCGAGTGAAAGGGGCTCGAGTCCCTTAAGCATGTGGTCCTGGGTTCGATCATTGGATTCATATGGATGGAAAAAATACTGTTGGGAGGGGTCCCCGCTTTGCGCCTGACAGTACCCGAGAGATTAGTTTCTTACCTACCAGGTGAGAGGATACTATGGGAAACAAAAAAAAAACTTGTATCATCTTCTGATCGTGCTTCTATTATACTACTCGATCTGGCCTTGAATATAAGCAAAAATTAACTAATTCGCGTTAAAAATATTAGTTTAGCTCATTAAATTTTCTCAAACTCACATAAAAATGAGCCGCATTTCCTAAACTACCATTCTTAATATTTATTGTAAAGTGGATTTTTGGAAAGAAAATTTTAAATTAATTAAGGATATTATGGGGCGAAGGTAGTTAGATTTTACTTATATTTGACACCAATAAAATTGAATTTTGAGTTGCTTATATTTAAGATAAAAATATATGTAATTTTATGTATAAAAAAATGAATTTTTCCAACACACAAACACACACATATAGGAATTTAAAAAAAAAAAATTGAGGGGGCATGCCCCTTTATCCCAAAGTGGCGGAGGTGTGCGTACTATATAATTTTCGAGTGTCTCACACTTGTCCTTTTGTATATGGTTGGACATTACATAACAAGGGTGATAATTATATAATACACTCATAATCTAGTTCAAACTCCTAACATTGCAAATAAATTTGCTTAAGATAACATAAGATTACTTTTTGTTGATTAGAATGATATATAAAAAGCTTTAACATGGCTAGGTTTTAACAATGTGAAACTTCGTTGAGAGGAAACTTGTAACAAAATAACTACCATGCACGTATATTATATATATGAAACAAATTTGCACAGATCACTAACATAATATAATACAAATTACTTCAACATATTGATAATTAATATTATTAAATATATAACAAATTCAATCATATAGCTTCAAGAAATGAAAAGAATAAAAAAAGAAGTATATATAAAATGGATGATACGATAAACTAAAAACATATATAATAATATTAAGAAAATAAAAAACTGGGGTCATAATGTCATGGTCCCCACCCCTGCTCGCCTGGTTATGAGTCAATGAAGAATACTGGGAAGTTGGAAGTTAAAGATATTTATAGCGAAATTATAATTATATAATAAATTCATAATATTTCTATAATATATTATAAGGGAATACTAACTTTTTAATTTTCACATTTATTAGACAATTTTATTTTTATATTAAATTTTAAATTTTTAATAATTACTTGACTATTTTTAAAAAATAACTACCCACAGTTATTTTTTTATTATTTTATTTTTATTTATAATATATCATGCCTCTCCCCACCTAATATATATAATTTATTAGGTTTAATAAGTATTATACTCATTAAATAATATTGTAATATATTATTGGATGATAACCGATAATATATACTATTTTTTAAAAAAAAATAATATATATTAATTAAACTCTTATATTTTATATAATTAAGAGAGGAACAGATATAGAAAGAAGATAAATATAGGATATAATATGATAAAAAAAAGGAAAAAAGTGCGATGTTATATAAATAACAAAACTTGTATTTATAATTTTGTTTTTATATGTTAATGAATATTTTAAGTTATTTTATGTATTGTTTTCATATTTAAAATAAATCCCGCCCATAGACATTGAAATTTTTTGTGAACAAAAAAAATGGATCAGAAATAAAAAAAATAAAGCATCGATTAATCATGAATTTTGGTCATGGCCTCAACCTCAAGCGTGTCAAAACTGGAGAACTCGTGTTCTTGTGCGTTGCCATGTCAGTGCAGATGATTGATTGGATAAGGTGACAAATTTAAGTGCTGAATTAAACAATTCAAATTGGGTATCCTACCTATCTATATACCAGTATATGATAAGAATAAGTTTTAATATTGAAAATAAAGGAGAAAGAGATAAAAAGGGAGGAGAAAAAAAAATAAAAAAATTGATACATATATAAAGAAATTAAATGAAAGAAAGAGATTTAAAAAAAGGAATAAATAAAATAAAATAAGAAAAAGTGGTGTAAGAATATAGGATTTCTTTAATATCATATTTAAACTGATATATATTCAAACCAATGGGATTGGTTTAAATACTACATGCTTATTTTCCCTTAAAAAAATTGATATATATTCCACGGACATCTTTAAAGGTTAAGGAGTTTAATTACCATTAAGTAAAGAGTTTAAGACCCTATTTATTTCCGTTGGTCAAGTTTAGAACTATATAATGAAAAATAGAATTAAAAGAGTTTAATCTTTTTTAATGTGTACAGCTAAAAACAAAAAACAAGGCAGCTATGAGCATTCTAGAATGCTGAGTTCGTAGTTATCTGAAGCTTTGAAAGTTGAAACTGGGGGCAGAAAAAAAAAAGAAAAAGAAACCTTTGATAGGATCAGAATAACATGAATATTGCTCAGTCCTGTTTCACTTGTTTCCTCTAATTAATTTTGATGAGTACCAAAGAAACTGATCTGGACCAAGACAGAGCATGTTACCCAAAACTTTGGTGCGTCTCTGTAATGACGTGCAAATTAAGTACTCTGAATACGTTAGCTGATAAGCTTAACCATCCTTACTAGTTTCAACAGTTTATATGGATAAGGTTGATTTATAATAATAATATGACAGAAACAAGGATGGCCTACACAAACACAAACCCAAGACTCATTGACATTTGTGCTCATATAAAATGTGCTACTTGGCATTCATTTCTCATTGGTAATCAAAAGATTTGGTTATGAAAATGACATTATAATCTCCATCTTACATTGAGAAACCTCAAGGTTCAAGATTTTTTTGTTGGCAGTTTTTAGCCTACCAAATGTGAAAGACTAGATTCCTTTGCTCATTTTGCTATTTTTCTTTTTATTTTGGGGGCTAATTTTAGATTGGAAAATGGAAAAAGTAAGAAATCCCAAAACTTTAAACTCAATGAAAATAAATTGGAAATTACATCATCATTAATGTTAATAATAACAAGACTTTTTTTTTTTGTTGTCAGTAATGGTTCTGTATGTGTGACCCACCAAAGGGCATGGTCCATTTTTCACAAGCACTAATAGAAAACCAGAAGTTGGCAATATTTAGTGTGGTTTTGCATGTCAACAGAACATGAGTCAGTGAGCAAAGTTGACAACTAGAAAACTGTGTTCTTTAATTTGGTAAATTTCTTATTTCTTTTTTTTTTTGTGGTTTTTATTATTAGTAGATAATAATAAAAGTGTATGTAATTTGTATAACTATAAGTTTTATTGATGCATGAACCTCATGAGCATGGCCAAAGATTTGGCTAAGAAAAAGGCCCCAGCAAGATTATATTGGTTATATCCTGTTCTATATCAATTGGTGTCTTATTTAAAAGAAAAATCAGCATTTCTTCTACAGTGTAGCTTAAATAGTCTCATATTTTCTTCCAGAGCATTTCACATATAAAACACCCTTTTGAAAGCAATAGAAGAAGAAAGAAATGGCAGGCCAACAACAGCTCAAAAAGTCCAAGGTTGTGAACATTGAGTCACAGAAATCATGGGAACACCACATCACTAATGCCACCACTAAAGGCTTCCCTGTGAGTTTCATACTCTCATATGTTTTCTGGGGATTCATTTAATTATAAATCAGTTTGCATTTATAATCATAACAATTGGTTGGTTAAGGAGTCACCTTCAGATAGCATTAAGGGTGATGTACAGAATAGTCATATATTGCTCCCTTATTTTTGCCTATAAAAAATTTGCAGGTTATGGTTCATTTCTCTGCTTATTGGTGCATGCCTTCTGTAGCTATGAATCCTTTCTTTGAAGAAATGGCCTCCACCTATAAAGATATTCTCTTTCTGAAGGTGGATGTGGACGAGGTTAAGGTAATTTATGTGTAGATATATAGAACCTGTGGGTGGGGAAGGTCTTGCCTTTTGATTTGTGTCAATAAATATAAAACTGTTTAATCCATATAACACCACATCTCTGTGATTTTGAATTCACCTATTTCTATTTCTTGGCCTCTAATTTGCAGAACATGCAATGTTACTCAAATATCCATTATTTCCAAGTTGTTTATTTTCTGATTCCAAACCCCACTTTGAGGTCACATGGGCTGTGTTTATATCAGCAAGCATAGTATTACTAAAGCTTATTTTTAATCTAATCTAAAGAAAAATTCATATAGGTTTCAAGCCTTTAACATATAATAATAGCATTATTAATCATAAAATATATTTAAGTATAACTTTGTGGATGATATCAATATACATGACCTGTAATAATATATTTTGTTATCATTTTGGGTGGTTTCAAGGGACAAATTCTATGCACAGTTGCTAAGTATCACTTGTATTCATAATTCATTTAACCATCTTTTTATTTTACTTTTATCTGCACTGTGTGATTCTATCTAAGTTGCTTCCATGTTGGAAATCAAAGCCATCCCTGCCTTCTTTTGTTATGAGTGGATAAAACTGTTCATTTTCAGATTCCAAAGTCCAAACCCCCCTTTGAGGTCATATGCAGTGTGTTTATATCAGCAATAGTATTATTATTAATACTTATTCCAAAACCAGACTCAATAAAAAATTCATGTAGATTTCAAGCCTTTAGATTATAATAATGGCATTATTGATGATCATATATATAATTAAGTGCAACTTTGCAGATGATATCAATATGTGACCTATAAAAGCATCTTTTTTAATCCTTTTTGGGTGGTTTCAAGGGACAAAGTCTATGCATAATTGCTGAGTGTCACTTTGTATTCATAATTTTCTTAACCAACTTTTATTGTACTGATGCTATGCATTGTGTGGTTCTATCTAGGAAGTTGCTTCCAAGATGGAAATCAAAGCCATGCCTACCTTTTTATTGATGAGTGGTGGAGCTCTGGTGGATAAAACTGTGGGTGCAAATCCTGATGAGATAAGGAAAAGGATTGATCATTTTATTCACCAAACTCATTCCTCAAAATCATTCTGATGCATCAACACATTGAACAGAGTTTGTCACAGCTGTAAATAACACCTATAAGTGTTTTTTTTATTATAATTTTAAATATGATTCATTTCATGTGTGTACAAATTCCAAGTGATAGTACCAGTGTTGATTTTTTATTATTTGTAAAATGTTTGTTTGGTATGGATATGAAATGGCAAGTTGATGTATTGCAAAAGGGTAATTTTTTTTATTTAGTGTACTATTGAATTTCATCAGAATGTTTTCTTTTTTCACTTATAATATTCCTTGCGGTCGTATCATTGCCAGCTTACCAGTGCAATCTGATTAGCAAAGTCACAGGTCAAGTTTCAAACCAATAAGTTC
This sequence comes from Sesbania bispinosa, assembly GCA_026901365.1. Taxonomy (NCBI): domain Eukaryota; kingdom Viridiplantae; phylum Streptophyta; class Magnoliopsida; order Fabales; family Fabaceae; genus Sesbania; species Sesbania bispinosa. The sequence goes on along the minus strand of QLOH01000007.1, from coordinate 1,722,200 downwards.
AAGTTCATGCACCCAAATCTCAAGTAACCACTTCAAAAAATTACACATAATTTGCTGGCTTATTTTTTTTGTGCCAATTTCCTTGTTGGGGAAGGACAAGTGGTTTTAAATTCTAATAGCACTAATGGGATGTTTTTAAAAACTCGATAAGACATTGAAAGGCAAGATTTCGGGTCATAGTTTGATTAACTACTAGAATAGAATTGTGATTGAACTATAGTTCAGCCGAATAATATTTGAGCTAGAAACATAATTGGCGGCTCGTAATTTGACTTGTTTCATTAACTGATTTGATGTCATTCTTAAATCATTATTCTTATCTTATGTATGACTTAACTTTTTGAATGCATTCCTTCAGAATAATCACAATAACTACATATAATGTGTGAAGGCAATACAGATATGCTATTTTATAGAATATTTGATTGGCTTATAAACTCAAATTTAAAGAGTTTGGTGAATGAGATTATATCATTTTTTTTCATATTTTATAGAATATTTGATTGGTGAATGAGTATGAGGTTATATCTTATAGCTTATTATTATTATTTTTAATAAAATCACATTTTATCTATCTTAATTTTTTTAAAAATTTCCCTAAACCCTTTTTAAACTAAATGTAATATATAAAAAAGTTAAACAATTATAATAAAATAGCCTTAGGCTATATATTAAGTGTTCATTTGGTTTACAGTTGAGTATAATTGATTCTAGAAATGAATGGTTGAACCAACGAGGATTGGTTCAAGTGGTATATGCTTGATTCCCCTTAAGTAATGTCTCAGGTTCAAGTCTTGTGGATGGAAAAAGTCTCCACTGGGAGAGCTAGCCCCACCATGATGTGAATATTCTCGATTCAAACATAATTGCCTCCCGTGGAGGATACCTGTGGTTAAACCAAAAAAAAGAAATGAATGGTTGAGATGAGTGATGTATGTTTTACGAAACACGTTGGACGGTAGTGATTTAAAATCAATTATGTGAAACCATGGTTTTACATTGTTGCAATGGTTAGGGGCTAATTTGAAAATAAAATAATTGAAACTAATAAAATATAGTGTAATTAAAATAGATAGTTCATTTTGAAAAAATAAAATTAAAATTACCAAAGAATATACTTTTTCTATTAAATAAAATTTGAATTTATATAAAAAAAATATCATATAAATATGTATTTTTTTTAATTTATTAGCTACTTCAATAACTAATTTTACCAAGCACTTTTAATTCAATAAATTAGCTTATCAGCTTTCAGCTTTTAGCTAAAAGTTAGGTTTTCAGTCTTATCAGCTATTTTTACCAAACATATATAATTATAAATAAATCCACACAATGCGCTCATTGTCAAATAAATTTGATTTAAATTTTGTTCAATTACAAAGCATGCCCTTTGATTTATGTATTTGTTTTTTGTTTAATATAACAATTCATATGTCTTCCACCCTACAATTAAGCTATCTTTTGGGCTTAAGTTAAGCCCAAGTCCAAAATCTAAGATGGTATCAAAACCCATCTTGGACGATCTGTTGTTAATCGTGGAGCTAATTGATCTTGAAAATCAGTCATTCGTTGCATTTATTTGTGGTGGCACATATTGCTCTCTTGTATTGCTCATATCTGATTCTTCAACTTCTAGCTCAACATTTTCATCAGCATATTGTGTAAACAAGGGATCATCCTGCATCTCCATTCTGATGAAATTATGAATAACACAACATGCAATAGGAATATATTTCTGTCTTTTCAGTCATATGGCAACATTGATTTGAGAAGTTGAAAACGAGCTTTTAAAACCCCAAAACATCTTTCAATCATATTTTGTAGTGAAGAATGCATGTAATTGAATAACTCATTTGAACATTGGGGTGCTTGTTGGCCTCTATAATTACGCAAGTGATATCGTTCTCCACGATATGGTGAGAGACAAACAGGCATATTGTTGTATCCAGAGTTCACAACATATATAATACTTTACTTACCTTCAGAAGGAACAGGAAAATGATTGTATGGGTTATTAATAGTTTCTAACAATATTCTTGAGTCATTTGTTGTACCCTCCCAACCACTTATAACAAATGTGAACTTCATATCGAAAGAGCAACAACACATTCCTTTCACAGTATGGAATTTGGTCATCTTTAGGAATACTTGTTGAAATATGGGTACCATCAATAAATCCTATATAATTCTATAATAAAATTTAAAAGAATTAATGACATAAAAAATAAAAAGATTAACTTATGAATAAAATAAATTTGATAAGTATATTGAAACAAAAATTAACATGATTACCTTGAAAAGGGGATAATATCTTGGATTGAATCGTATCGTATCTTTGGAGCAACATTATCAAAGCGAGGAGGAAAAATAAATTCCTAGGAAAGAGAGCATATGACTTTTAAGTCACGCTTGAAATGCATATGAATAGTATCCACTAAAGTGTTGAAAACGACCACCTGTAAATCTTGTTTGCACTATTTAGAAAACAATGGGTGAGAAAATAGCAACATGCACTTGAACAGGTAAAAAATATGGTCTCTTTCAAGTTCTTACTTTCTTTTAATAACACAAAATTTAATAAACTCGGACGATGTCATTTGGAATGTATCATAACAGTTCCTTGGATGACTGTTTAATACTTCAACCTCCCATTCATGTTTAGTCAATTTTGAGGTTCGTTGTGGTTGAGGTTTTGGTTTCAACAAACTAGTATATTCAAGGTTATTATAAAGACACATAATTTTCAACCTCATCATCTGCCAAACTCCTAATAATGACATCCATCACACCTATCTCGCAATTTGAAAATTTGTGCCATAATAAATATTAATAGGTATGAAATATAAAATGTCTAAACACTAAAGTCACCATAAACAAATAGGATTGATAATTATTAATTCCAACAATCAACACCATTACATTAACAAAAAAGAAATAGAAAAATATATGTCTTAATCCAAACATAAACATAAACATTCAAAGATCCACCACACCAATGTATGAATCCAAACATAAACATAAATAAAGAAAATACATTAAAACACAAGATAAATTAAGGAAGATTAAAAATAAAATCTTTCTTCTATTCAATTGATAATTCCATAAACACATCTCTCCAATAGGATCTTCCTTCAACATTCGTACTGTCTTTGTAAAAGAAGCACCATCAATTCCTTCAAGATCTTCAAGAACCTTTAAACAAGTCATAAGTGATTTTTTATCTTGCACAAAATTGCTTTACTCATTAACTTCCCCTGTAGTAGTAGATGACCCTACAACATGGTTTATGCTCACCCTCTCTAAATTATCAACATTTCTCTTAGAACTTTCTCCCATAATCGTCAAGGCATTAACAAATGTAATTTGAGCATTTTCTCTTGCTTTTCTTTTCTTGATGCTGGTACCAACATTTGCTTTCTTTTTTTATTGAGTTCCATTTTCCTCTTTATCAAAATCATTCTCCCCTTCATTATCATCATCATCATCATCATTGATTGAAGGGCTTTTGGTAGAAGCATGTTGATTTGCACCAGAGGCAGTTGTGTCCCCAAAAATGACACATAATTTATCATAATATGGATAACTTTTCTTCCTAAATTGCTTTGCAAACTTGTATTTCTACAAATATATATGTATATAGGGGATGTATCATGTGAGAAAGACATCCTTATATGAGAGTGAGAGGGATCAATATCATTCATTGGATGAATTTAAACGATTGAGATTAAAACCTTCACTTAAGTGACTCACGTGCATCATCTTCTCATATTTCCTACCTTCTCCCCCAAACCCCCTCATCTTAAAGTGCTTCCATGGCCGTCAGACCATGTTCCGCAAACCTGGCCACCATTGTTACAAGTCACCATCATCCCCCTTAGATTGTTTTGTGTCGTTGCTCCATCTTCACTAGACCACGAAAGTGTCAAACTGTCATCATCAAGCTGGAATAAGGGAACAAGCTAAAATGGAAGCCATGGAATGTATTCAATATACAAAGTACACTCCCTGTATTCAAATAAGAACGTGGCATGGAGGATCTCTGATTCAACAATTCATTTTTACTCTTTTATTTGTCTATTCTTGTTTGAAAGTGGAATAATATATAAGTTGGATAAAAGACTATAATTCATCTGTTCTTTATTTTACCTAATGATGTGAGGTGGCATATGCCTATACCACTGTTCTTGACTTCCCATATCTGGAGATGCATGTTTTTACTCGAGTACATTATGTGCTGTCAAAGAAAGCAAAGCGAAGGTCTTGGGGAGAATGTAGAAAATAGGAGAAGATGATGCATGTGAGTCACTTAAGTGAAGGTTTTAATCTCAACCGTTTAAATTCATCCAATGAATGATATTGATCCCTCTCACTCTCACATAAGGATGTCTTTCTCACATGATATATCCCTTATATATATATATATATATATTTGTGCGTTAATACTATATTGTAAAATAATATGCTAATAACATATCATAGTTGTGCAATATCAAATAGGAAGATACATCACAGTCTCTTCCATTGATCATTAGTGGCATTAACTTGTCCAGTTGATGAAGTGAACCCTAGTCCAATCTCCATTTTCAATAAATTAGAAAAATCCTTCCATCTTCCTCTTAGTTGATTGAATTTGTTCTTAAATAGTCAGACGTGTATTCCTTGCCATAATTATTTTTCAATTATTCCTTAATATGCCTCCATGTAGCCTTTGTAAGGGTAGTAGCTTTTCTATTACCTTTCTTAACTTCCTCTTCCATTAAACATATGAAATGTTATTCAGTATGTGCATGCTATATATTTTTCTTAGAAGCTACAATTTCAACCACGTCTTCACCAACAACTTCATTCTCATTTTCCATCTAACAAATGACCCATTGATTATTAGATTGGACATGTATATCCAAACAGGAAAAATGTTAAATATCTTTGATGCTTGTTTGATTAGAGTTTTCTAATTGAAATTAAGAATACAACAATTGTAAAAAAAGCATGAAGTAAATTGTAAAGGATGCTATCAAAAATTAATTTAATCCAATATACATTTCTGGTATAATTTTCATAAATTAAACACCATGAAGTGAATGCAAAGAAATGACAAACCAGTAGAGAAAAAAAAGTAAGTAAAACAAAGAATATGTGTCATGTGAGAATGCAAAAAATTATGATTTCCTTCCTTGCCAAAACCAGTACAAGCACTTATTAATTATTAAACTTAACCAATTTTCTTTGTAAAACTAGTACAAGAACTTCCTAATTATTAAACTTAACCAATTGGAATGTTTCATGATTTAGCCTAAGCATATAAAGCTATCAAGATGTTTCATGATTCAACCTAAGCTATCGGATTTAGATTTAAATTTAGATTTATATAAAAAACAATAGGCTTAAATAAAAATTCTTTGACAAGATAGGCTTCAATAAAAACGGTAGGCTATTAAATATTGTTTGCCATATCAAATTTAGTTCAAATATTTTATTTGACAAGATAGGCTTAAATAAAAAAATTCAATTTTCTATATATGCTTAAATAAAAAAATTCAATTATATACAAAAATATTTTCATAAAATGTGTTATTAATGTCAAGTTGCTAAAAATGTCATTCCTTGATTCCTTTCACTTTCGTGACTTTGAAAATAAAGTTCACAGAACTGATTATTTGCTTCCTTCATATTTCACCCAACAGTAAATCACAGGGAGAAAATATACATGTTTAACTCATAGTGACTAGGAGAATAAACATTTGTATAGACCTCCACAAGCAAGTAACTTGCTAGAGAAAAATAATTCTGAAAAATAGAACATAAGCACGTTCACATTGAAGGTTGAGGCTTTGAGGCCAATAAATACACTTCCAACTCACTACTGAGGATCATGGTTGAAAATAATCTATGTATACGCTCAACTATAAAATACTTCCTTGAGTTGAGAGGGAAAAATAAAACCTTAATAAAAACTCCAAACTTAGAAGCATAACAAAACCATAAACTCGGAATGGGTATCTTAACAAAACCATAAACTCTAAACTGTAAACATATATATCCTTGTTAAAGACAATGGGTACAATAACAGGACCATAAACTAAGAATCCACAAGCTTTAAGGAGGACTTACCTCAACCAAAAAATGAAACACAGAGTGAACACAATGTCCAAGCAAAAGAACAAGAATCTGAGACACATAAACCATGCAAACATAATGGTTAGAAACCAAACCAAACCAGAGAAGGAAGAAACCAAACACAATCTTCCTATTCATAAATGAGGCTTACTATAAGTGCCACCGTTGCCGCCCCTTGGGTTAAAACCACAAAGACACAGAAGAAGGCGTAGTTGACCAAGAAGGATTAGAAACCGAGCACAAAGTAGGTGCAGAAATCGAGCATATAGCAGATGCAAAAAAAGGTGCAGTAAAATAAAAAACTGAGACGCATAATTGATGGAGGATAGCTAGGTCTCTCATAAGTGCTCATTTTTAGTGAATTTCCATATTGAATTTAAGCACTTATGGTTTGAATTGTATCTATTTATAAGTTAAACTCCCTTCATTTAGAATTATTGAATCTAACTATCTTTTTGAGTCATGGTTGAAATTGAATTTAAATTGATCCCAAGTTGTTTGTTTTACAGATTAATTGAAGAAAGGAGAAAGAAGAAAGTTGAAGAAAACAAGAAGAAAAGAGCAAAATGGGAGAAAATTGGACTTATTCAATTTTTCGCTCAAGCGAGCAGGAAAAGCTCGCTTGAGCGAAATTGAGCTAAATTAGAGTTTGGCTTCTGACTTGTTCTCGCTCAAGCGAGAATACGTTTCTTCAAAGTGAATAATTCTCTTCGCTTAAGTGAGAATATGATCTCTCAAGCGAAAATTCACTTGTTCAGAACAAAAGTAGAGTCAAAACAGAACAGAAAGGGATCGAAAACATTACGAAAGAATCAAAATCTCTCGGGATGAAGAACAAAGGTGACAAAAAGCTCTGGAAGCTGTTTTTCATTATTTCTTCTCTGATTTCTTTGGTTGTAATGGCTGCCATGAGCGGCTAACTTCTCTGTTGGGATTGAATGTAGTCGAGTCGAACTCAGATGTATTTCGGTGATTTATATATATAGTATTTTGTTTCTATTCGATATTAGTAATTTCATTCTGTTCTTACTGGCTAATACTATCTGATCAATAGTTTCTAGATATTGATTTTAAGTTCTGGCTGGAAAGTATTTCTTAAAATTTGCTCTGAATAAATTACTCGGTGTATTGTGATGCTAGGAATAGATTTCAATGTGTCAATTATGTTATAACACATGTTCGGAATGCTGGATAATATGTTAAATATTTGAGGACTCGATATTTAGCCATTTAGGAGATTTTTCTTACGAATTTTATACTTGAGAAATCATTATAAATGATATTAGTGTGTTGCATTAATATCAATAGTTTTGATTACTATATATCTCTGAATCACTAGAATACAGAAGAGGGAGATCGATGAAATTCAATCTCAGTTCTCTCAACTTAATTTCTATTAACTTTCATTGCACTTTTTATGCGTTCGTTAATTCCAATTCAATTTTCAATCACCAAAATCATGAACAAATTCTATTTTTGTGTAAATATACTTAGTGAGTGTACAAATTTAGAAATTTAACAGAAATTCAAGTTCCTCGTAGGTAGGATAACCCTCTCTTACTATAGTTGACTTTGGTACACTTGCCAAAGAATCAACAGTCTCCATAATCAAGAAGCTTCACGGAAAAGTGGGTTAGTTCTCGAGCAAAACATGAAACGATATTCAGAAACCTATATTTATTGTTTTTAAAGTTGGGGCAAAAACGTTTTGAAACTAAGTGAAAAACCTACTCAACCCCCTTTTAGGCGAACACGTTGCATTTCAATTTTGCTTTTAAAAAACCAAAACCAAAAACTTACAACCACCTCGAACATCCCCATAGTTATTTAAAAGTAAAAATATTTTATTTTGGATTGATCTATAAACCATTTGAGTTAACTAAAAAATTAATTTTTTTTACAAGAAAAATAGTTCCATGTGAATCAAAACTAACATGTATAATGTGTATGACTAAACAAGTATGCTAAATATAAACCTTTTAAATATGGGTCTATACGGATAGGTTACCTTAACCCATTGGCCTACATAAACCAGTGTAAACAAAGTCAAGCCAGTCCACCTATCCAACTTTTATTGACAAATAAGTAATATACGAAACAATAAATTGATGCACAATATGTAATATTGAGATTCAAATTTGCATGTATCCAATTTATAAAGCAAATAAGCAAATAAATAACTCTTAAACTTTGAACCGAGCCTAACTCAACCCCAAAAGCTAGCTTGTAGGTGAGGACTGCCCAAGGCTTATATACTTTTATTTGGCCTTATCTTTGGGTAATGTGGGACTCTAATACACCCCTTCACGCCCAGGGTTGGACATCTGGAGCGTGGACATCTATACGGGTGGCAACCCGATAACAACAGATCATCTAGGACAGGATCTGATACCATATTAGACTTTGGACCGGGCCTAACTCAACCCCAAAAGCTAGCTTGTAGGGTGAGGATTGCCCAAAACTTATATATTATAATTTGGCCTTATCTCTAGGCAATGTGGTACTCTAACACACCCCCTCACGCCCAGGGCTGGACATCTAGAGCGTGAACATCTATACGGGTGGCGGCCCAATAACAACAAATCATCTAGGATAGGCTCTAATACCATATTAGATTTTGGATCGGGCCTAACTTAACCCCAAAAGCTAGCTTGTAGAGTAAGAACTGCCCAAGGTTTATATATTTTTACTTGGCCTTATCTCTAGGCAATGTAGGACCTTAACAATAACAATTAGGTGATTAACTTTATAGTGGCTTAGAGTTCAATCATCTTTTTGAAAGAAAAAAGGGTGAGTGGGTACATTCATTAATTAACTCAGATACTAATTCATGGAACATTCATAAAAAATCATTTGTATTCTCAGCCTTGCAACAAGGATGCATAATTCAAATCCCTGTTAAAACATTTCGAGTAGAGATAAGTTGTAATGGCCCTTTGGTATGGATGGAGTTTACTCTATTTCATTCTCGCTACAACTTGTGTAAAAAGATTCTAAAGCTTCCTCATCATCATGTATATAAGTTGATCACCTATAGAAGAAAATTTGGGGTGTTAAGGCTCTTCCTAATTGTAAAGAATTTGTTTGGCGAGCTTGTAATAATGTTCTCCTTCTAAGGAAAAATCTCTGCATAAGGCACATCCCTACTAAACCAACTTGCTCATTTTGTGGTATGGAAGAGATGACATCGCATGCACTACTTGTCCAAACTAAAATTGATTTTGTTTGTGTCCCCATTATATATCAGTGGGTTCTTAAGGATGAACCTCTTTCTCTCTCATCTTTGAATTCATTCGTGTTATAATCTCTAGATGCTAAGGATAAATGAAACATTTATGCCTTTATATATGCTATATGTAGGCAAAACAAATGGATTTTTTACCGTTATGAGATGGGTATCTTTCATGTTCTTTTCAAGGCATCTTAGGTGACAGGTGATGTTCCTCCATTTCAACTGAAGCTGGAAGAATGCGCCAGGCGAATAAGGCTTAGGTTGTTTTAGCCCGACCCAATAAATGACTTTAAAGGACTTGAGTAACTTGAATTAATGCTTGAAAGGACTTTAAAGGCATGAACTACATATCATAAGCTCAATTCACTCTCAAGAAGTTGAAGTTATACTCCAGAAGCATGAACAATTATTGAGATTCATCATATTCAACTCCAAAAGCATGATGTAAACTTGTAGAATTGGACTTCAAGCTTCAAACAAGACAAAATCAATGCAAGGAACCTACTGCGTGTATGACCTAATTGGTCCTACTTTCAAAAGCAATAAATAGAAGTCAAAACAATTCTATCAAGTCTTCAAAAGCACAAATTCAAGTCCAATTGAAGGATTCAAATATTAAAATACTATAGGAAATAACTTGAAGACTTCTCTTATAAGTATTAGCTTATGCAAACAAAGGAAGAGAAATAAGTTTAAAAGATTAGAAGCATATGATTAAAGTTTCAAAAGCAGAAACAAAAAATTATACTCACTTCCAAAAGCATCAGTCTGCTCTAGAAGCAAGAGAATACAACAAATTCTTCCCAGGAACATATTCTTGATAAAATTCAAGTTACTGGATATTCACAACATGTTTCAGAAGAAGGAATTGGTGAAAGAACATAAGCACTTCATCAAATGCAAGGTTCAGTCAAAGGAGAATTTATTATGAGAGAGGAAAATGTTGTCCTAAAAGTGACACCTCATTAAAAAAGTGAGTAACCCATTTTGACTGATCACAAACGGCAAGAAAACGACTAGTTTAAGCACACAACCATTATAAAAATCTTATTATCATGTGAAGGAACACAAGGAAGAAGTCTAACAAGCACAAGTTGCAAAATTCATGCTTTTATACTCATTTTTCACCTTCTAAAGAGTTCTTCCTTCTACTAACAACTTTAGAATTATTCTTATTCTATTCTTATTGCATCATAAGTGTTTCCTGAGCTCTATAATGAATAGTTTTTTTAACTCTAAAAGAAAGCCAACTACCAAAATCCAAGCTTGTTGAAGAAAGGTTATTCCTTTCCAATCTAACTAGGAGAGTTAGTGTTGGTTTAGAAGCCTAAAGAGGCTTGTAGATAGAATACTTATTATGAAAAGCCTAAAGAGACTTTTAAGAAAGAATACTTGTTGTGAGGTGTCTAAAGAGGCTTGGGAAAGAATATCAATATTAAACTTGAGGAGGTTGTGGGAAAAAATACCTTGTAATCAAGCTTGATTGTTAGTGAAAAATCCTATTAAGGTAGATACTGGATATAGCCTAAGCAATTGGTGGATGAACTAATATAAAAATCATTGTGCAGTATCTCTAACTTTTACTCTCTTTAATTTTCTGCACTTTACTTACATTGATTGTTCATACTTATATTACTAAAAATATGCATCTGAACAAAAACCAAAATTGACAAAACTAGCATTTAATCTATTTTCTCTTCATAATCAACATCATTATTACTTAAAAAAGGTATCTTCAAAGTTTCAGGAAATTCTGCACTAATTTGAGTTTTTAGAAGCTTATGTCATTGATTTTGTAGTTAACCTTCTTTTCATAATTTAAGTGTTTTTCATTAAATCTTCACAAAAGGACTTCTAAGTTAGTTTTATCATCCCCTTTTTTTATTAATTTTAATCAAATAAGTGATCTGTAAAGTTTGGTTTAATTATGAGTTAGGCAATTTGTGCTTTTTTTTGTCAGGGCAATTTGTGCTTCATTCATTATGCTTAGTTGGCCTTTACTTTTTCCACCGTGCACTACGCCAATTTTAGGATATTAGAGCACTATCTTTAGGGCGCTCCCGTGTTATCTAGCGTCTGAAATGATCGTTTTAAAATCAGGGCGCTCCAAAATTTGGGCGGGAGCGCCCTTATAGGTAAAATACAAGGCGCTTCATTTGTGCGCCCTCGTTCCCATGGTATTTTTTATTTCCCTACAATAGAGGGCGCTCTCTGGAGCGCCCTCCTTTATTTTTTATTTATTTTTACAGGGCGCTCCCTGAGAGCACCCTCGTTTCTGGTGGAATTTTTTTATTTTATTTATTTTTTCCTGCAATAGAGGGCGCTCACTGGAGTGCCTTCCTTTATTTTTCTGATAAATTTTACAGAGCGCCCTCGTTCCCAGCATGGATTTTTTTTTAATTCTCTGTAATAGAGGGCGCTCCCAGGAGCGCCCTCCTTTATTTTTTTTAATCTTTTCAGGGCGCTCCATTGGAGCGCCCTCCTTGATGCTTAAAAATGCACTGCACGATATTATTTTCACTTTCGTTCATCCCGCGTCCCTTCTCCCGCGTCGTCTTCGTTCTCCTCCGTCCCTTCTCCTCCGTGCCCAAGCTTCTTCCTCCTTCCCTTCTCCTTCGTCCCTTCTCTTCCGTGCCCAAGCTTGTTCCTCCTTCCCTTCTCCTCCGTCCCTTCTTCGTGAGCGAGCTTCTTCATCCGTGCCTTCTCCTCCGTCTTCGTCGTCTTCGTCCGTGAGGGAGCTTGGGAGAGCTTCTCCTTCCCTTCTTCCTCCGCGGCGCAACTGTGAGCAAGGTTCTCCTTCCCCTCTCCTCTCTCCCTCGTCGTGGTGCGGCGCGACGCGACGCTCTCCTTCCCCTTTTCTCTCTTAGTTCGCGGCGGCTACTAGGGTAAGGAACTCCAACATTGACATTTTTTGCTATTCTGCACCACTTTTTGTTGATGTTGCACATTTTTTTTGCTACCTGCACCCCTTGTTTTGCTATCTGAACTATTTATGTGTTGTTAAGGTTAGATAACATTGAACATTAGTATTATAGTTTATAATGATTTGATGTTAGGGATATAGTTTATAATGATTTAGGTGTTAAGTATATAGGTTGTCATATATTACATTAGATTTTGAAATGTTATTTAAATATATATTACTCATATTGATCTCTTTTGGACTGGTAGCTGGTGGTTTAGAGTTAAAATTGTTTTTTCATAAATTTGGGAATGTTAAAGAAATAGATGAAATGCTGCTCAAATTTTTAGTACTACTAATTTTTATTGATTACTAGTAAATTTTATGACTTGACTTTTTTTTTTCAGGTATTGTTTCCTAACTGCTTATAATTCAACACTGCTTATTGGTGTTTGACTTTAATCAGGTATATCCTTTATCATATTATCCTTTATCTTTCAACTATAATTATTAGGTTATTTGTATGTACATGCATTAACCTTAGTTTCTTGTTTAAGAAGAAATTGTATATTATGGCTGACATAATATACAATTTATTCTTAAATTGTCCATGTTTGGACAGTCTAGATTTGTAAATTCGTATTAAAGATATTACTTTATGATTTGTATGTTTTTGGTCTATGATTCATTTCAGTACGTTTTTCCTCTTGTTCTCCGAGTTCATGCATATATAATCTATGTGAAATAAAACTCATAGGTTGTGTTGTGTGTGCTTGGAGAACCAAGGGGAAATGCTGCTGAAATTTTCATAGACTAGGAACAATAGTCATAAAATAATATGATACGAATTTGACAAATCTAGATAGGATAGGAACCTCAACCTTTGTTAGTTAGTATGTTATAGGTGTTAATTAGGCATGTAGTTAGTCATTATATCTAAAGAATGTCATATATACTTTTCGAGTTAATTATTAATGATTTCATGTTATGTTGATAGAATATGGATCGTTCTTGGATGTTTGCAAACCGTCTGACACATGAGTATGAGGAAGGAGTGGAAATGTTTATAAAATTTTCCATGGACCATGCAACAAACCCTAGTAGAATTCTATGCCCTTGTACGAAGTGTTTTTGTTCTAAGCGAGTTAGTGAAACAGAGTTGAGGGACCATCTTTTCTGTTTTGGAATTGATCAGAGTTACACATGTTGGACATTTCATGGTGAGATTAGGAGTGAACAAAGTGGTATGGGAGAGAATAATGTCAATGTAGAACCAAGTGATGATGACTTTGGGACCGGGTGGGAGGATTGCGACCGAATTGATGAGATTCGAAAGGTGGTTGAAGATGACCTCAGAGATTGTCCCCAAATGTTTGATACCCTAGCCAGTGATGCTGACAAGCCATTGTACAACGGGTGCACCAAGTACACAAGGTTGTCAGCTGTGTTGAAGTTGTATAATTTAAAAGCAACAAATGGTTGGTCTGACAAGAGTTTCACAGAGTTACTCACCTTGTTGAAGGAGATGTTACCGGAGGACAATGTGCTACCTAACAGAACATATGAGGCAAAGAAGATGTTAAGTTCTATTGGGATGAGCTATGAGAAGATACATGCTTGTCCCAATGATTGCATTTTGTTCAGAAATGAGCATGCGTCATTAAGTGTGTGTCCTAAATGCAATTTGCCTCGTTATAAGAAAGAGACTACACCAGCAAAGGTGGTTTGGTATTTTCCCATAATACCAAGGTTTCGAAGGATGTATCGTAGTGTCATTGATGCAAGGAACTTAACTTGGCATGCAAATGAACGAATCAAGGATGGCATGTTGAGACATCCCGCTGATTCTCCGCAGTGGAGGAGGATTGATGATGAGTACCCCTCTTTTGGCGAGGAACCAAGAAATCTTCGCCTTGCTTTATCAACAGATGGAATGAATCCGCATGGTATCCAATCTAGTAGTCATAGCACATGGCCGGTGGTATTGATAATATATAATCTACCTCCATGGCTGTGTATGAAGCGGAAATACATGATGTTATCTATGTTGATATCAGGACCCAGACAACCGGGTAATGATATAGATGTGTACTTGGCACCATTGATTGAAGACTTGAGGCTATTGTGGGATACTGGAGTAGAGGTCTATGATGGCTACAAAGAAGAATCTTTTCAGTTGAGGGCGATGTTGTTTGGAACGATAAATGATTTCCCTGCATATGGTAATTTGTCTGGCTATAGTGTAAAGGGTCAGTGTGCCTGTCCTGTTTGTGAAGAAAATACTACTTGGATGCGCTTGACTCATTGTAAGAAGAATGTATTCATGGGTCATCGTAAGTTTTTACCTTTATCCCATCGTTATAGGGGATGGAAGAAATCATTCAATGGCAACACCGAAGAGGGTAGGGCTCCTTCTCCATTGACTGGTGAGCAGTTGTGGGAAAAGGTGGGTAACTTGACCAACAACTTCGGCAAACCTTTTGCCGCACAACTCGTTACCGGAGGTTGGAAAAAGAAGTCCATTTTTTTTTAGTTGCCATATTGGAAGACATTGTTTGTTAGACATTTCCTTGATGTGATGCATATAGAGAAAAATGTGTGCGAGAGTGTTATTGGCACGTTACTGAATGTCAAAGGCAAAACCAAGGATGGGGTAAATGCGAGATGGGACTTGTTGGCAATGGGTATAAGGAAAGAATTGGTTCCAGACAAAAGGGGATCACGTACATATCTACCCCCGGCGGCTTATACTCTAAGCAAAAAAGAAAAAGTAACTTTTTGCAAGTTTCTGCAGGGTGTCAAAGTTCCAGAGGGTTTTTCCTCTAACATTAGAAATCTAGTATCACTAAAAGAGCAAAGATTGATAGGTGTCAAGTCTCATGATGATCATGTTCTGATGGGTCATTTGCTTCCGGTTGCAATACGCTCCATTCTTCCAAATAAAGTGCGTATTACAATTACTAAACTGTGTCATTTCTTCAGAGCTATTTGTAGTAAGGTCATTGACCCTAGGAAGATGCCCATTTTGCAAAGACAAATAGTGGTGACACTGTGTGAGCTTGAAATGTATTTTCCTCCATCTTTTTTTGACATAATGATTCATCTCACAGTTCACCTGGTTCGGGAGACTGAATTGTGTGGACCAGCTTATATGAGATGGATGTACCCGGTTGAGCGATACATGAAGATATTAAAAGGGTATGTTAAGAATCGCAGTCGTCCTGAGGGTTGTATGGTTGAAAGGTACATAGTTGAAGAAGCTGTTGAGTTTTGTACAGAATACCTTAGTGGTGTCAACTCCATAGGGCTTACGGTCTCTAGACACAACAAAAGCTTACAATTAGGAGGGATTGGGGCAAGCGAAGTCATAAGCATTAAAAGAGAGGAATGGGTTCAAGCACACCTTTATGTCTTGCATAATGATGATGAGGTAGAGTCGTATGTTGAAATTCACAAGGAAATACTTCGGCACTCTAATCCTAATAGAGGAGACAATTGGATCACAAGAGAACACAATCGAAGCTTCATCACATGGTTTAAGTCTAGGATTTTTCATGACATGAACTACAATAATTCTTCAGTCTCTACTAGGCTTAAATTTTTAGCATATGGTCCTGAGTTTTAATGTGATATCTTACAAGGCTTACATGATTAATGGCTACACTTTCTACACAAAGGACCATGATGATAGAACAACGGTTCAAAATAGTGGTGTCACTTTAATTGCCCAAGCATTGCATATGTCAAGTGCAAAAGATAGAAATCCAGTTTATGCAAATATGTCCTATTTTGGGGTCATTCATCGCATATGGGAATTGGATTATACTAACTTCCGTATGCCTGTCTTCGGTTGTAAGTGGGTCGACAATAATAGTGGTGTTCAGGTTGACAATCTTGGCTTCATGAAAGTTAATTTTAGCAAGGAGGGTTACAAAGATGAACCATTTATCCTAGCTTCCCAGGCTCAGCAAATTTTTTATGTTAGTGATCCCGCAGACAAAAATTGCTCCATAGTGATGTTAAGTAACAAATTCAAAGACTCCCCAAATGTGGATGATGACCAACTGGAGGATGTTGAAGATGATCCTTTTGTTACGACAACACATATATACAAGGTGACTCCACAACAGATGATGTTTGTTACACTAGACCGGACCACGATGAGGGTATTTGGATCAACCCATCAATTCGTCTTAGAAATCGACCCACAAGTTTCATACCAACCAGAAAAAGAAAGAGAATGAGTTAGTTAATGTATGCATGTTTATACTTATAAAAATTGCTTTTTTATTTATACTTTTAAAAGATTTTAGTAATTAATCTCTTATATTTTTTTATGCAGTTGTCATGTCAGGCGCGGACGATGATGATCCTCAAAACATGGATAGAGAGCACCGACGTGGGATTACAACAATGGCTCATGTAAGGAAAGAAAGAAACAAAGGAAATATAATCAAGGTAAGCACTTAATTGGCACCATTGCTATAATTTATGCTTATTTAGATGAATTATGTAATTATAAACTTAGTCCCGTTACTTAGGTGTCTTGGAATATAAAGGGCCAACCTATTGGACCCGGTGGCACGACACTATCTAGTTACATTGGTGCCATTGTTCGTGAAAGGGTACCAATTACAATAAGGCAATGGAGGGACGATGATTGCAAAGGATACAAGGAAATGATTTGGGAGGACATTAAGGTATGTACTATTTCCCCTTTAGTTAATTAATAAGAATTGGAGGACATAAAGGCACGTGATTAACTCATTATCTTATTATGTTTTGTTTTATATGTAGTCCGCATTTGATGTTGAAGAACATCGTAAAAGATATATTCTTATGTTGGCTGGTAAAAGACATAGATCTTTTAGGTCCACATTAACCACTCATTTTATGCATGATGAAGATGGCAATGTCATCCCACATCCTCCTAAGAGGTATGGGGACCTAATATCACAGGAGCAATGGGATTATTTTGTTGCCCTACGGTCACAAGAACATTTCAAGGTACTATATTCATTCATACATTGATTTTTTTAAACATTGTCAAGTTAACCAACAATTTTTCACGTTAAATAACGGCTTCAATATATTTTCCATGTGTTATTCCAGGAAATAAGTGAAAAAAATAAGGTCAGGGCTTCAAATCCTCAATACCCATATAGAGGTTCACGTAAGGGTTATGCCAGACTTGAGCAAGAAATGGTAATTATTGTCGTTAACATTTTATCCCAATGTAGTACTTTTTAGTATTGATTGTGTCTCAATAATACTTTGCAGTTACAACAAGCGGGGGAAGGAACCTCCGAAGTTTCACGACATATGTTATGGAGAACCGCTAGGATTAACAAGAAAAAAGATGCGAACAATGAAGGAGTCGAAGAGGTCTTCACACAATGTGTAAGTATATAGTTACTATCATTGTGTGTTAAAGTTCATGTATTTCTTGATCGTGGAGTTTATATTTTTGCCCTTATCTTATTAGGAGGAAATATTGTCTCAACCTGGTGAGAGTGGTACCTCTGATGATAGACAAGTTCTTGACCTAGTTCTGAACAAGGATGTCTATAGGGACGTGTTCGGGGTGTGGGCTTTGGTGTATATCCCGGACAATATTATAATGCTCCTAAACCCCAACCAAATGTAGTCTCTGAAAATTATCAAGACATCCTTGCGGAATTGAGGGAAATGAAAGCCGGGTACATGAACATGCAACAACAACTTGATGAAACAAGAAGAGAGCTTCACGAAGTTAGGTCAGAACGAAGATGCAGAGATTCTAACTCTTTTACTAGACCTGGCTTGCCTGAGGTATTTTTTACTTCTTAACAGTTACGTTTTTTTTTTGCACTAATTATCCATAAACTTGATTACTTGTGTTAATTGTATAGGGTGTATTTCAATGTATACTGTACTTGGGAGACTCGGTGTTACGAGTAGTGGGTAAGGGACAAGGATGGAATCTCCCAGGGCAGGAGTTACACAATTCCCCACTTCCATCCAACTCAATTAAGGTGATGGTTCAACTTGCTATTGAACCCCATGCGCCACTTCCATGCCCTGACGCTTACGGGGAACTGAGCACTGTTGCTGATGCATTAGGATGTTTCATCGCATGGCCATCTTCACATGTTGGATTGGATGCATTGGTATGTCTGTATTTTATTTGTGTCATTAAGTGTGCATTTTCATTCTTTCAGGTACAAATATTAATTATTCAAATTGTGGAATTTGTAGACTCCACAAACTTCCGCGGCGGGACCGCATGCGGAGACTCGTTATTCACCCCACTCAACTACGCGGAAGTCTCCCGTTGTAGAATGCCCTCGAGAGGTGGTGACTTCAAACCCTGCTGCATCTACCAGAACCTCATTGCAAACATTAGATATGTACTACTCTGAAAAGATGCAAGTAAGTGGTTCTATGATTAGTGTCACGATAGGTGCAGGCATTGTTATGCCTGAAGAAATGAATACATTGATCGATCCCAACTGTCTGCATTCGGTTTTGTACCGTGAGTGGTTGGATGCCACCGTGATCGATATCTATTGCAGGTAATTTCAACTCAAAGCATCTCATAGTTTGTTTTATCTCGTTTTTTTCCAGGCTTTGACATTATGTACATTTTTTTGTATAGTCATTTATATCATTCAGCCTTAGCACCATCTTCCCGCACGGATCGATATGTTTTCATCTCTCCACAATGCACCACAACATTCAATGTGAACACCGATCAAAGTAAGTTGGTGGGAGAGGTGTTGTACAATAGACGCGGCCAAGACAAATTGTTCCTGCTTCCATACAATCATGACGGGTATGTGTAGTATATGTTTATGTCTCAATATTCTTGTTTTTTAAAAACCATTTAGTTGACATAAATTAAATTGTGGTTGTAGGCGACATTGGGTTCTTGTTGCATTGAGTCTTAGTGATTTTGGCAAGGTTTACTTTTTGGACTCTTTGCATAATCCGCCTGAACATTATAATCCCATGAAGAATATGATTATTAAGTAAGTATCCTTTGATTTACTATCACACTTACATAATTAAGAGCTCTTATACAATTTACTTGTTATATTGCTTTAGATCTTTTAAAGAATATAGAAAGTTGGGTGGATTCCCAGAAGCACGCAATAGGATTATACTTGATCCCATATGGTACCGCATTAAGGTAATATTGATCTCTTCTGGACATTTTGTTTGTTCATTACTGCGCGCGTAAGCATCACTTACTTTTAAATTAATTATACCTGTAGTGTCCTACCCAAACAAACAATGACGATTGTGGGCTCTTCGTAATGCATTATATGAAGGAGATCATTGATCAAAACAGACTCACAATACCTAGAGAGGTAATTATGACTTGTGATAGCAATTTACTTTTTTGAACCCCATTCACTAGTTCATATAATCAAATCAATTTTTGGCTTTTACAGTACTTTGCTCAGTTCTGAAGCTCAACCTACACAACAGGAGCAGCTTGATGAGGTTCGGGAAGAATGGGCAAACCATGTAATTACCAGTTATTTGTAATTGATTTGTACATTATATGTGGGTAAGTAAACATATACATATTGTTAAAATGTTGAACAAAGTTGTATATTAATGACTTAACTGACGGGTTCAGCAGAGTAGATATGATCACTATTCTTTTTGCAACTTGGAGAAGAGGCCTGTTTGTAGTTTGTGCACCTTTTCATTATAAATTCCTGACTGGTTATCACTATTTGACTTATGAATTCTAGGCTGCTGGTATGGTTTTGTACAGTTGTTTGATAAATTGGGGAATGTTGAACAAACAGAGCAAACTATGCCAAAAAATTTTTAGTTTAGAAGACTTATAGTTGTTAAGCATATATATGAGATGCATGTTTATTTACCAACTGAGTTGATTCTTGTGAGATGTCATGTGTTTTGGTTATTTCTATATAGTTGTATAGGTACTTCATACTTTCACCACTTATATCTTGCATAGGAAACTATTCATATTATGACAAGTTTGAATTCTTATTTCAAGTAGATATGTGTGTTGTTTACTAAGTGTTGTTCATAGTATGACTAAGTGTTTGAATTTTAAGGAATTAATATGCATGATTTTGGATTAAGCCATTGGGATCAGACTGAAATAAATATGCAGGTTAAAGTAGATTAAAAAAACAAAAATTGAAAAAAAAAAGAAAGGAGGGCGCTCCTTGGAGCGCCCTTGCTGTAAAACAAAAATTGAAAAAAAAATTAAAAAACGAAAGGAGGGCGCTCCGTGGAGCGCCCTTGTTTTAAAGAACCAGGGCGCTTCCTTGGAGCGCCCTCCATAAGTACGTCTTGTGCTTATGGAGGGCGCTCCAGTGTGCGCCCTTTAAGGCTGCACGGGAGCGCCCTCTTTTTGCTTCTGTCAGGGCGCTCCGATGAGCGTCCTCGTTTTATTGACCAAATAAGAGCAGATTCTATTAGTGCGCACGAGAGCGCCCTTTAAGGCTGCACGGGAGCGCCCTCTAAGGCCTTTTTTGGCATAGTGGTGATTTTTGCTATTCCCACCCCCTATTTTTTCTTCCCTCGCCTACCCTCCCCCTACCCCTTCCCGTCGCCCCCATCCCTTTTGCCCATTTTCCCTTCAACCAGCCCCCACCCCATCCCCATTCCCCATTCCCCCATCCATTTTCCCTTTACCCTATCCCTTTTTCCTTTTCCCCTTCCCCCACTCCCTTTCCTTTTCCCATTTCCCCCTTACGGACACACCTGTCCGTAAGTCATCTTTTAAAAAAAAAACTTACGGACACAACTGCCTGGGAACCATTCCCGGACAACTGTGTCCATAAACCAATTTTTTACGAATTGTTTGGGAATTGTTCCGGACACTTGTGTTCGTAAGCCCATTTTTTTTGTAAAAAAATGCTTACGGACACTGTTTTCCAAGATTAGTTCACAGACAACGTTGTCCGTAAATCAATTAATTGAAGTGCAGTTTAGGATTTTACAATTTTCCAAAAAATAAAGGGGGTGGGAATAGTAAAAATCACGATGGAAAAAGTAAAGGCCTGATTAGTTTTAGTTTTCTTTTTGTGACAAAAAAGCCTAAGCCCAAGTTGTAGCCCAAGCCTGGAACTGTTTTCTTTGAAGTTGACGACGAATTGCATCACCCACTTGCCAGTCGCCACCAATTCTTCTCTTCTCTCCTCTTCTCTCTCACACACAGATTCCCCTTTTCCCAGAAAACAAAATTATTATTATTAATTATTAATTAATATTTAATAATAAAGAAAACCCCTTTTTTCTCCCTTTCGTCTCGTCTCTTCTCTGAACTCCCCAATCGTGCAAGCAAACCCTTACTCCCTGTTTGTTTCTCAGGAAAATAAAAGCGTGTCTTCCCCGCCGGAGAATCTCGAATTTTCCGGGAACCTAGGCCGCAGAATGGTTTCCCGGGAAAACACCAATTGGCTTTTCGATTACGCCTTGATCGATGATATTTCCGTAACCGATGCCACCTTTACTGTCCCTTCCTCCGGATTCACCTGGACCTCGCAGCCCTTGAATGCTTCTTCGAATGTCGGGTACTCACAGATCGTTTCACCAATTGCGTTCTCTCGTTTTCGATTTTGTTGATTTAAAGTGCACTCTGATTTTGCCCCCTTTTTCGCTCGTTGATGATTAGGGTTTTTATATTCTCGTCCTCGTTAGAATTTCGGTGTCTTTATCATGCCTGATTGCTTTGCTTTTGTAAATTTTCGTTTTTTTAGGATTTGATGTCCCATTTCTCAGTTCATGGAAGAAATGTGATATTGTTCTTCTTTTTTTTCCTGAAATTGCATTAGTCTCAGGTAGTTGTAAACTTGTAATGTTTTTTCCTTGTAATTATCATGTGCAAGATTTTGTTCAGTTTGGTCAATTTAAGTCTATAAATGTCTAGTAGAACTTGTGGTTAGAATTAAGTTAGATGCCTCAGGATATTCTTAGTCGTACTAGGTTGATTCCTTTGCATACATGCTTCTGCATTTGATTGTCTGTGCAGTCCGTGTTTCAAGAACCGATGATTGCCCTGTAATTCACGCTTTCTAGTTGATGTTTGTGTTGTTTCTTGACACAATCATTCTGTACCAAGAGTTGCCCAGTTTAGTTATTTACAAAGTTATGGGGTCGTCTCACACAGTACTCAAGCTAGGTGGATGAAATGGAGAAATGCTTTAGTAATATTTTGTAACCATAAAGTGCCTATCTAACTCTAAAGAAAATTCTCCTCAGCAGTTATAATGCATTAGTCTATCAATGCTCTTGGAAGAGAATGTTAGGGGTAGTGAAAGTGCCAACAAGTGCAAGAATTAAATGTAGCAAAGAATCAAAGATGAGATCGGTGAGGTGGTTGAGTGGATAAATGTTATATCTTTAAGAAAAATATTTTGGAGGAAGTTGGACCGCAGGAGCAGCAACTATTGAGGAGAACCTAAGAAATATTTATGAAAAACCATTAAGAAAAGAATTTGCTAAATGGTTTTATTTAAAATTTGGTTTCTGCCAGAGCCCAATGGATCAAATAATCCATGAAGCCAACTCCACCTAATGAGATAGGTATAGATTATAGTTTTAACTTCCAAGAGGGAAATTTTACTTGGATTCTAGGTTTTGATGTGAGAATGGGAAATAATTATATACCTGAGTCTTGCATATTGCATTTGCTCGACAATTAATTTTGGCGAGTGTGAGAACCTAAGTGACTGAATGGCTGATTACATATAAATTTTGGAATGGTTATTCCTTAGACGTCTATTGAATATGGATCGCTACTTATATTACCCTTTTCTATAATACATTCTTTATCTTTTGTGATGAATGCATTTCAATTCCCTTTTACTGTTGGATGATTACTTTTTCCTTTCAAAAACATATATTTGTGACATGAGGCCCTATGCATTTTGTTTGTGCAACTTAGCTACTGACATTATTCAAAATAAACTTTTCTTTTGTATTTGATTCATCTCTCTGAATTTCTCATCCAGTAAAATGTACATTCTTCAGTTGAATTGGAATTAGGATGTTCAGGAACAGTAACTGAGACTGAGACTGCTATCTGACTTTTGTATTTGGATTTTTGGACCTCAAAATGTTTTTGAAGATGGTTTTACTTTAACCTATAATGGAAGATTTATGATGATAGAAAGAATTGTTGGTCCCAGTGATGGACCCAGAGATTTTCAGTAGTGGTTTGAAAAAGATAAAGTATAGACAAATTATAGAATAGAGACAAATTACTCAATAAACCTTATGAGTAGAGGCAAATTATACACAACTTCAAAAGAAAAATTAGTAAACTAATAGTATGGTAACAGAAAAAAAAACTCAAAAGTCAGTGGGGCTGTAGGGGCACATTCCCCCACTCATGACACGGGCCCATCCTTGGTTGGTACTAAGTTGCACTATGTTCTATGTGTGTGTGTATTTGTGTATAAAACCACTTTTCCTGATTGTATTTATAGATTTTGTTCCTCTCCATGATTCTAACTTCCTCCCAATCCTGCCTGCCAAAATAAAATACAAAAACAATTATTTTCTCACTTGATTTTCTTTTTTACAATACTATCTGATCGTAGTGTTGAAGCCGATGGCTCATTGGGGGATTCTGATGGTGTCAAAGAGTCTGGTTCAAAGAAGAGGTACACAATTTTTTATGCTCCTTTTCTTTTCATTGTAGAAAATAATTTTATATTAATGAAAGGAAAGATTAAAGAATCTATATGTGTTAGTGATCTTAATCTGTATCCTGCTCTTTTGAAGTCATTTATCACTTTATTTCCCAATCTCTGTTGTTTTGCTTATGTGGCTTGCTACTTACTATTTCAATCTTTAGATGATTTACTGCTTTTTTCCTTTTTATACTATACTATAATAATGATTGAAGATTGAAATCAAATGGCAGAGTTATTTGTTTGAATAATTGAAACAAACTTGCTGGCCATAAGGGATCTTCAACAAACTGACAGATGTCTAGTCATGTAGTTGAGTCAAATGGCAATACAATTTAGTTTCTATGCTGAGGCTAATTAGTGCAATTGATGTTAATAAAAATCCTACACGACAAATCCTATTCCATTGGAGTAGCATAGATGTTATATTGCTCAAGTATTACATTATTTTTTAACATCATCTTTCCCTGTCTTATAGCATTGACTGCTCTTTTTTATGTCAACATTTAAACCCAAAAATTAGTGGATCCAATCCAGATAGCTTATCCTCGGGGGATGTAATCCTCATTCTCATGTTCATTTTCTGTTACAGGGTTAGATCTGAGTCGGGTGCTGCTTCTAGCTCCAAGGCATGTCGTGAGAAGTTGCGTAGAGATAAACTTAATGACAAGTAAAGCTTTATTGTTCGACTATCTTCCCTCTGTATTTCTATTTTTCCTTGTGGATTTTGTGTAAATGTGTGGCTGGGGCACCTAATATGATGGACATGGTTAGGTTTGTTGAATTGGGCTCCATTTTGGAGCCTGGAAGGCCTACCAAAACAGACAAGGCTGCTATACTGATTGATGCTGTCCGAATGGTGACACAGTTACGTGGTGAAGCCCAGAAGTTGAAAGACAATAATTTGGGTCTTCAAGAAAAGATTAAAGAGTTAAAGGTGAAGTCTCAATTTATATTATTTGATGATATTTTTTCGGAGGTGGAATGACTTATTGGGAGTTCTGTATTCTAGATAACTTGAGTTTCCTGCCTTAAAAGTAGTACATTTTCCTACTGGTGCCTGAGAAACCCATATAATAGTAACTATTAAAATTTAAATTCCTATATGTTGTGTAGGCTGAGAAGAATGAACTTCGTGATGAGAAACAGAGGCTCAAGGCAGAGAAAGAGAGGTTGGAGCAGCAGCTGAATTCTATGAATGCACAACCTAGTTTCTTGCCTCCCCCCGCTGCACTCCCTGCTGCATTTGCTGCACAAGGCCAAGCCCATGGCAACAAGTTGGTACCTTTTATCAGTTATCCAGGAGTTGCAATGTGGCAATTCATGCCACCTGCTGCAGTTGATACCTCACAGGATCATGTACTTCGTCCACCAGTTGCCTAAGCTGGCAATGTACAATTCTTTGGGCTTCAATTTTGGCTCAAGATTGTATCCAATTACCCATACCTTCTTGGCTGTTAGTTCTCTGTTAAGTATTCTAACTGGACCCAGTGTTGGCTTCCGTCTGTACTTGGCATTTGGTATCATTATGAATTAATCCTGGTATTTTCGTGTAAATGTTAATAAGCTTATTCCATTATCTTCGTATCAGTTCAATGTTTGCTACTTTGTTCTGAAATAATCCAATGTAGGTAAGCGTTAGCATTATTTTGTTTTAGGCTTGCAAAAATAAGGAAAAATGGATTCTTGCAACTAAATGTTTTAACAATCAAGGAAGCAATAGACCAATAGTGTGCGGCTGTAATTTCTTTTGTAAGCTAAGGAACTATATTCAAATTAATGGAAGTGTCTCAACTATAATGATCGATATATGGCGAGATGCATGGTGTTGAAGTGCATATGGTGTCTTGGTGTGGTGAAAGGTTTATAACTACTAGCATATTTAGATTAAAACCAATGTTATATACGTGGATCCAGTTCAATTTTCAATCACATGTTTATAACGTGGTGCTGGATGGTCCCGGGATGAAAATATCTGTATAGAGGAAGGCTTTAGACAACTCAATGATATTATTAGATTACCAATGAATTTGTTTCATTTGGGAAAATCGAACATTATTAACTAAAGAAAAGAAAAACTGAGTTCAATTGTTATTTTGTCCTCTTATAAGTCATTGCCTGGTGGTGGCCTGTTATAGCCTTAGAGACCATCTTTCCCTAAAACTTCAATAATCATTATCCTTATTAAAAGCACACGTAGCATCACTCTATCATTATCTTCATGCATCTTTTCTCTAATACAATAATCAGGAGCGTTTTGATAAAATTAGGAGATAAATTAATTGAAAGTTGAAAGCTATCTTAATAATTTAGAGGTTTGATTAATTTAGTTAAAAGTTGCAAGCCATTTTAATAATGTAGAGGTTTTGATAAAACTAGTTGTTGAACTAGATTAATGATAACAATAAAATGATAGATAAGGATTTTATTAATTATTGAAATAAAAAAAAGATCAATTAGGGATTATGAAAATATTTTAAAGATAAAAAAATGTAAAAAGTAATTTTAGTTAAGAACTAAAATTTTGGAACACTGCCTAGAGTGCGCTTGGCATGTTAGTTCAGCTAGTTGAAAGATTATTAAACCATTTTAAAAAAAAATTCTCAGAATGAAGAGGTTTCCCAACAGAAACCCTAGGTAGCAGCATGAAACCAACCTTCCAGCAACGCCTCCTCCCCCTCCCCCATAGGGGATGGGGGTTCCTCCTCCTCCTCCCGATGGGGCTCTCTCTTCTATCTTGGATGGATTTTCTCCCATTTTAGATGGGTTTCATCTCTTCTATGGCAGTAAGAGTTTTTCGTTCCCTCCTCCTTTCATCTCTACTAGCACCTCTCCTCCTCCGCCTTCTTCCACTTTCAAGCCTTGCCTTTTATCATCTCTTCCTCTCTCTACCACCTCTCTTTGATCTGGATTTTTTTGCTTTTTTTGGTACATTTTACTATTTCGTTTATGACCATATTTGTGTTTCTCCATTATTTGGAGGCTTAGTGGTATGCATATGACACATTGATTGGTTTCTATGTTAGCTATGGCAGAGCCATTTGAACTGCACAGAGAAAAAAAACAAAAAAAAAAGAAGTCAGCAAGCAACTCTAATGATATGGAGGAGCACCTTAGGAACATTGTTATTTTTCTTTATTTAGTTGTCTTGGTGTTTTGGTTAAACTGATTTATGAGCGAGCATGCTTTATATTGTAGAGTTTATTTGTCTAACATTGTAATATCGCTCTTTTCATTTGTGGTTGTAGATGTTGTATTGCTACTCTCAGTGCTTAATGGATGATAATCTTTGGATTTCAAAAAATAACCATGTTTGGTGAGGTAATATTTTCTAATAGCTAATATCATTTTTTGAAATTTTAAAGATTTTAGCTATTAGATGAAAATATTTTTTATAATTTTATCTTTGAAATTTTTCATAATTACTAAATTTAAAGTTTATGTTCGATAATTAATCATGACCTTATCTATGATATTACAGTTACCGGCTAGTTTTATCAAATAATTTTAACTTAATCAATTAGATTTTCAGTTTTCAACTAGTTTATTCATAATTTTACAAAAAAAAACTAATAATTACTAAAATAAGGTACTTTACTAAATAGAGCTCAAATGCTTTAACACGTTATCAACTATTAAAAAGTTAGTTGAAATGACATTCCAAATCCATTTCCAAGCCATCAAACCATCCAATTTAGGGTAACCCGACTTGATGCAGGTAGCACATTTTTGCGAGTTGGGTTAAAAAATCATCCGATTATTTTTACAGGATTTTCGTGGGTAGCCCGCTTTTTTGTGAGTTTTAGCGGGTAGCAGGCTTTATCGAATTGAGCTAAAAAAACCCAACAATTATTCAAGCTTTTAAAATAAATGCTCAAATCCTATATTTTTTGTGGGCTTTTGTGGGTTGAGTTTGCTTGCACGTCTTGCCGGCTCTACCTCTACCAAAGTTGTTGCATCCCCCAAGTCCAATTGTATCCCTCATGAAATTGGATTTATCGCAGTCACAATTTTGATCCACTCACGCAATAGTAAATCCAAGTCATCTAATGAAGATTTGACGATTCAAATATCGGGATAATTTTTAAATTCAATTTTATTATCCCAATATCTTAACCGTCCGATCTTCATCAGACGACCTGGATCTGTTGACGGCGTGAATGCACCAAAATGGTGATAGTAGCAAATCAGGTTCGTCCATCAGCTACATTCACGCCCATTCGATTCTCCCCCGTTTTTTTGGGAAAAATATGTTTTTCGTCCCTATAATTCCGGACAACTTTGGTCTTCGTCCATGTACTTCAGTGAGATCGGTTAACCTAAAGAGCTGGCTAACAAAAGTTATATGTCAACATCAATCGTGAGTCCCAAATAGCCTACTCATTTAATTAATCTTTTTTATTAATTTTTTTAATTATTAAAATAACCATAATTACTAGATTTGGTTTTTTTATTGGGTAAAATTGTTGAGGTAAAAACCCTAATTAGTAATTAGGATTATTTTAATAATTAAAAATTAATAAAAAAAGTTATAAATTAGATGAGTGAGTTATTTGGGACTCACTATTGAGACTTACATATAACTTCTATTGATCAACTCATCACAGATCTCATTAACAGCAGAAAGCACACTTTAGAAGTTTAGAAAGTTTAGCAAAAAAAACACAAAATTTAAAGTACAACCACAAAAACTTATCCAAGCTATAGGACGAAAAACATATTTTTTTTATATATTTATTTATTTTTGGCCCCAACCTACCAGTACCCACATCAAAGAAGGCCACACTGCAGGCTTGAACACCTCTTTCAACAATCCCAAACTAATAAGCAAAATCAAGAAACTAAAGCAACCCAGATACAGGAATGAAATTCCATTGATAGATGCCTTACCAGACTCACTATCTATCTGATGTTTTTGAGGACGTAGCAAGAGTCAGCTGCGGCATTTAGGTTTCCTATCATAGTTGTTCTAGAAGATCTTATTCTCCGATCTTCAATAACCGCTATCAACATAGGAATATCGCGGTTATTCGGGCCATCAAAAGAAAAAGTTCAACTTGAACACAGACATTCCTTCAGTTGCTGAAACTGACCCCAGAGTCCTGAATTCTGCAGATGTGGCAATCTTTTGGTGCAAGACACTTGTCAGTGGGCCCTGATGAAAACAGGATGTGATGCCTCTTTTCCAAAGCCAGTGGTTATATTCAACCCAAAATTGGCATTTTGGGTGATGGCATGCATGGCCTTGTGGAATCGTTTGATGTGGTGATGTACACTTTCATGGGTTTTGAAGTAAAGAGGGTCTTGAGCCAAAGAAAAGGAGTTACTTTTCAAGAGTGTGAGAGATGGAGCCTTCTTTTAGAAGAAAGAGAAAAAGAATTGAAGGTATTGTGACCCAGGAAAAGACAAGGTCTTTGATTAACACAAACTGCTTTGTGAATATGTCTAAATGAATGTAGGGTGTGTAATGAATGTAAGCCTTTGGAAGATGATCTAAAGCTTTTGATTTTTTGCATAAAGTATATAGTTACACATTTGTTATTTATTTTTATTTTTTTTTGAAAAATTTGATGTTATAAAATTGCAGGATACTACTAGTACCAGAATATCATATAGATGGCAAAAGCTTTGCTGTTGAAGTGATATATTATATAAATAGCAACGAAATAGGATTTTGAATGGTCCTTTTGTCTCACCATCAAAATCTTTTATTTCTTCAGTTTACAAAATGCTTACTCTTAGGCCACTAGTAAGCGTTTTTGTTTCACAAAAGAACTGCATTTTCTTTATACATACATATACAATCTACAAATATGCATACTTACAACATGGACTGAAGAGAAAAAGAATTGGAGAATTTCAACTGAAGAGTTAAAAATATTAAAACAAAAGGGAGCATCATGCCATATCATTGTTGTATCTTCTTTGTTGTGGATGGGCTTATGCTTAGCAGTGGTCTCAGTTTGTCTTCCCTTCTATGCAAATACCTTTTCCTCATCTCATCAAGAAGGTCAGAATTGCTCAAGATCCAAGCTATGATGCTCTAATGTGACAGCTCTTAATAAAGTGATCTGAAAAGTCAATATACTTGGTCCACAGTGGCTTTAGTTGTGGAAAAGCTATATCTAGCCATGGCTTTGCCCTGCCATTGAAATGAATGACCCCGGCACTCTCAGCATCAGCAAAACTTGTATTTTCCTGATATCCCAATCCCAGCATGTGCCAAAAAGGATCAATAGAGTGAACATGACCATGGAATGCTATTAATCCAGGAGGTAATGTCCCTAGCTGCCACAAACTGAGGTCTGATTTTATATTCTGCATAAAACATGACACAAATAGTGTATTATTATTTATTGTACTATCTTTCTGCAATATGGAAACTCAAATTTTAATTTTGAACATCAATAGTAGAATGGAAGATTCATATACCTGATCAACCCAGTAATGGTATGTAGAGCTTATATTGGTCTTCCTCCAAGCCTCCAGGTCAAAAATGTTCATGCCATAAGCCCAAGCACATTCATTGGGATCGAAATTTTTGGATATTAGAGGGTGAGAGAAGTTCAAATAGCTTTTCAACCTCTTTGACATCACAAACTTGTCTTCTCCAGTGCATGTTTCTACTGCTCCATTGACTTTTCCATTCATGTCAATGTCCCACAGAGGAGAAAGATCAGTTTGCACCACAATGTCATCATCGAGGAAGACCACCTTGTTAAGACTTGAGAACATCTGTTGCAAAAAATGTATTATGGCAATGAGCATCACATGAAAAAGGCTAATTCATGGCTTATAAGCTGTCAAACTCAGTGTGTGTTTGGTTTAGCGTTGAGAAGGGCCAAACTCAAGTTTGGACCTCTCAACACAACTATTTGTAGCGTTACAAACGTGATTTTATCACGTTCTAACGCTAAACCAAACACACACTGAAGTATATTTAGTTCCTATTGCTATTACTTTTACCTCTGGAAGATGTATCCTAATGTGATTCATCACTGAATTATACTTGGGACTAAGTGCTTGCAGCTTTGCTGCAATAACATTTGGCTTCTCAGTAGTATTGGCAACAATAGCTGATGAACCCCCTCTGAACTGTGATCTCACATGTTGATCTTTTTCCATTGCCTCCAGCACTGGAACTTTTCCCTTTGTAAACCAATCAAAATGGTGCAATGCCTTGACCTCAATTATTGCAGGTGATAAAGGGTGCAATGAAAACCAAGCCTGCATGGGATAACAAGTCTTTCTATCTGTAATTATGTGCAGCACAACTTTCTGAGGTCGCAAACTGTTTTGAACAAGTGATTTTGCAACCACAGAGGCGGCCAGCACATTGTCTGAGGCAAGAACAAAGTGGAAGTAGGAGTTGTCAACCAAGGCAGGGACAAGTTCTGCAGAGGGTAGCTGAAACCGTGCTGCTGCATTGTTAGCATGCTCATTGGCCAGCTTCAAGTCAAGGCAGTGAAGCTGTTTTGGTATGCTGCTTGATGCTACATGACGATATAAATATTCTTGGATTTTTTGCTGTCCTTGTCCTTTGTTCCATAAGGGTTACCTAAGAAAATGTTAAGCATTGAAATGATGAAGACTTGAACTTGGAATTCTGTTATTTTGACATTAGATTAATCTTCTTCTAACTTTCTATAATTTAAAAGAGTGGGAGAATGGTACCATTTCTCGTAGTTTAATTGCAAATGTCTTGGCATCATATTCATCTTTCTTTATGTCAGTCATGAACTCCTCTAAAGTCTGAGGAATATCAGATCTTCCCTCTAGTTCATCTTTGCCAAGGGGTTGATCTAATATACTGTACATCACTTCTGGAACCTATTAGAATCCGAAGCCATTTTTAGCCACCGTTAGAAAATTCAGGTCAATTTATTACATCATATGGATTGACATGCTGATATATATAATAAGAAGAGTTAAGGAGATTACAGTTGATTCAAGACTTCTTCCCAAAAACTTTGGACTCAGTTTTATTCCCAGGCAACCTGCAAATATTATTTTCAGTAAATCAAAAGGTCACATATATACATAAACAATCACATTTACTGAAAATATAATTCTAGACATAAGATGTCATGCAGTTGCTTCAAAAGTCAGATAATTTATCATTACCCTAACTTTGTGAGTTTGGAACTTGAAATTTGCAAATTGTGGAATTCATCCTTTGTTATTGTACTTTTAAGAGCATAAAGTCTACATTATCTAATGTACATATAAATCTGTAACACAGTATACCTTATATACCTTTAAAAAAAAAATCTAAGTGGATGATAAAGTTTACCCAAGAGACGAATCCTACTACACTGAAACAGTTCAAGTTACATATTACAAAAATCCCAGTTCTGACAAAGCGAACTTGTAGTAGATATTCACAATCTTGTCTAATGGATCTCATAAATGAATATACATGAGTAGCCAAAAATGAAAAAAAAAAAGAAACAAACAATGCATTGTTTCCATTGATTTTTCAAGTTTCCTTTAATTTATCAAACTAGCCCCATTAAACAGTAATCATAAAACGTTTAAATCAAAGGTCAGTACCCATTTGCTCAGGGAGAATGCAGCCAAATAGCTATTTACAAATCATGAAAAGTTCAAAGCTCTGTACAATATATTAATGCTTTGATAATCTGAAAAGTGAAGCCTTATCCATCCTGTGATTCATTTTTTATGTGTTTCTGTCTATGCATGCATGTGTTTCATGTATGTGTATCAGAGTGTGTGCATGTCAGAGAGAAGGAGAGGAAAAACTGATAATGTACCTATGGTAGAGCACTTGTTTTCACTATCAATGCTATCCACTGCTGTCATGACAAACACAAACCGGAGAAGAAAAGTGAAGAACAAGAGTGAATAGAAGAGCATCCGATAAGAAAGCCTCCTTGATGCAATCCTCACTTTGATAAATTCCTTCAACCCTTTTCCCGGAAGTACAGTGACATGCCTCAAACTTGGTGATATCTGCAGCTGCATTTTGTCCAAACACAACAAGGCAAGGCAACACCAAAAGCAGAAGCAGCAGTGCTTTGAGTTCCTCCTCTTTAATGGGTAGTAGTAGTTGTTGTCTACATTTGGCAATTCATCACCTGATCAAAAACAAAGGAGAACTGCAAGAACCCACGTCAGGTTTTGCTGTAAAAGGAAGATTTGATAGTGCTTAAGGTTGCTATCTTTCACCTAACCTTGCTTAGCATTTAGGACAGGCATGTCAATGGGGTTTGAAGGCTTTAATGTTGTTGTGGAAAACTATGGAGAAGGGGGGTTGTTAAAGAGAAAGAGACATGGGACTAAGAAGGAAGATGTTGTTTGTTTCAACTTTCAAGTTTTGGCTATTGACTTGGTTTTGAAGGAGGCAAGTTGAGAAAGAACTAAGGGTAGAAAATTAAATACTAATTCAAAGGGTTTGTTTGGCGTATACTTGGCTTTGCCTCCACATGAAGTTCTTTTTCTTAGCATATAGAGTTTGGAGTTTGGACTATGACAGAACAGGACTTGTACATCTACATGGAAAATGACTGTCTCTCTTTCTCTCTCAAAGGGTGGGGTTCAGGATGTTGTTGTTGGAGTGAAAATTCAGGAAACATTATTTTTATCTCTTGGAAATAAACTGAAATTTTAAAGGAGAACAGACCCTGATTGGTGTGAGAACTATCAATTTGCAATACTAAACTTGTTTAGTTCTGCAGTCATTTCATTTTTATTTCCCTTTAAAAATTATTTACTGTTACAAAATGATACTAACTAGGATTTGAACTGAAGTTTTATGTGAATATACAATGCACATTCATCTTCCGTTATGATAAAAGGAAAATGTTACAAATTGTACCGAAAAAATAAAAGCTACATAACTTTTACGTTATCAGAAATTGGTTGGTAATGAAAGCTCTGGAAGTTTGGGTAATTTGTTAAAGTTTAATTAAAACTGCTATAACATAAAATTTTCAGAATTCTCATGAGAATGAGTTAGCACTATTATTAACTCTTGGATGGATAATTTAATTCATCCAGTAATCACCCTTGAATGTATATTTGACTAAATTCTGTCAAATTGTTTTAACTTCTAAGTACCATTATTCATATGATTTTATAAAATATAAATCCTATATGTGAAATATTTAGACTAGACTCTTAAGTGAATTTTTTTTTTTTCTAAAGCTAGGTATATCCATTCTTAATTCAATTTAAAGTGCATCATGATTTTAACTAACAAAAATCAAAGATAAATACATCCTTATTTGCTTATTTTAAACACAATTTATTATAAAGTCTTTTCTTAAATTTTTTGGCAATTCTGATTTTTTTTTTGGTGAGCTATTGAATTACCTGCACTTGATGTTACAAATTTTATGGAGGAGAGAATGGGAAGGACAAAATCAGCATATGTTTCACTCAGTCTCTTACCTATACTCTGTGGGGTATCAGCTAGTGTTGAACAAATTGAAAAACGATTGACATCTCTTGTTTGCATACATGAACAAGATTTTCAAGGTAGACAGACAGAAATAGATAGTCAGTCAAAGATTGGTACCTATACCATATAGAGTTATAGACACCACACCTTCTTAGAAATGAAATTTAAAAGGGTAAAAAGGGGAAAATCCATGTATGATAGGACTAAAGTGCAAAAACCCTGTCCTTCCTTGCTGTAACCATTTTTGTAAGATACCGGTTCAAGATATGATGCAATTTTTATGTTGTTACACAGCACAAAGTGCAGTTTATAAAAGATATCACTTCACAAGCATAAGAAAGAAGAAGGACTATAGGATCCCTCACCTACTGATAAATATTGTGGATTCCATTGGCCATGGCATGCTTTTGAGGGAAGACAGAGTTTACAGAGTCAAACTTCATAAGTCATGAGCATCATTTAGCTTGGCATAAATCAGAATTCTGATATATCAGTGTGGCATTGCGTTTTAAAGCCACTTGCAATGAAACTAGCTTACAAAAATTGGAATATGTATTAATATTATAACAGGAAACATTCATGGTCGTTGGAACTTAGAAATTTTCACCATATAATATTATAGTTTGATTTGTCCTCACATTTGGTGTTTCTTTATTGAAGTAGTAAGTCAGAACATTTATATCATTGCTCTTTCATTTACCAAAGAGATTTAGGATTCATTTAATAAGGTTCTATGTAACCTTATAACTCTTGTTACTCATCTTTTCAATTCATATTATATATGCATACAAGTCTTAACCCCCCAAACAAAAAAAAAAAAAAAAAAAAAAACTCTCTCTCTATACAGGATGCTTAGGAAAAAGGAAATTTGTCATATTTGAAATTTAAGTGAGAATATGTTTAAAGTCTTAATAAAAGCTTATGATAATACACCATGTTGATCTAAGTGGAAAAGAACTTAATTTTTCAAATAAGGTTTTTAGTTTAAGACGTATGAATGAAAAAAAAAAAAATAGGTATTGAAAGAGTTTTGTCTCATTAAGTGAATTCATCTGACTTGACTTAAATTAGTTGGGGTTCAATATGAGTATGTGATTAAAGTGTAAAACCAAAACAATTTACAATAATATTGTTAGTCAATAGCCTAATAAAAATATAATAAGAAAAATAGGCTTTACAATATTCTGAGTTCAACAATGTATACACACACACACACATAAATTTAATAAATTATACTACAAAATTTATAGATAAGAACCCATTTAAATAAGTAGTTACACATAAGGACAACACAATGACTCAACAGAACTATTTAATTTACAAATTAAATTGAGTAATTATACTGAGTAATCAGTTAATTCTCCTTATATGTAAAAATCTTGACAAAGTAATCAATCCTTACCAGTAACTCTCAATTTTTATTCATAATAAACATGCAATATACACAGATGACTTAAATTCAGAGTGAAATAAATCAAAGTGAAGTTGAAAGAGTAAGCACAGACAAAATACACTGTTCAGGAGAAAGGTACAAAGGGTATTTATATATGGAGGATATATAATAAATATTCTATATATATAGAACGGATTTTAGTAACTTTTCTATATTGATAGATGATGTGAATAAAGACGTACGAGGATATATGAGACATTATTAAAAACAAATGTTGCTTGACCATTTCAACTGTTATGTTGATGTGCTAACTGAACTGACAAGCATGGATTGCTACTTCTAATACAAAATTACATGGACAAAATGAAATTATGAAAGATGAAAATTCTAGTTTACGAGATTTAGCTTCATTTTTCTTACTTTCACTACTAGGGTCCTCACTTTTATTTACCAACAGTATACGTAAATTTATATATCCACACATCCTTCAATCACATCAAACAAAATAAGACTGCATTTATAGGCTAGGCTTTGTACCATATAATATAATATAATATAATATACTATAATATAATATGAATAGAATCATTTTTTATTAAAAAAGAAAAATCATGGCTTGAATTCTAACATTGAGGAGCTAACCTTTCAAGTCTTTAAAGACACTCCTAATATTTGCAGCAGCCAAGACTGTCAATTTAGGCTAAAGAAGGTAAAATGTCCAAAACAGAGAAGCTCTTATTAGACCAGTTTGACCTTGTAAAGCACATATTCGAGAAACATGCATTATTATGATTTCAGATGCTTTATTTGCAAGTCTATCCATAAAAGAAAGAAAGAAAAAAAAAAAAAAACAGATTTGCGGGTAGTAGAACACAAGTCAGTTTCTTGGAAGCATTTATAAAAAGAAAAATACATAGCAAAGGCTAATTTTCTTTTTTCTTTTTATTTGTTTAGGGTACTTGGTCTCTAGTTTATTGTGCTTGATACCTACACAGGTAATATGATTTCAACGGACATGACTACATATAAGTGATCACAGACCTAAAAACCTTGATTGAGGGAAATTATAGGCATGAAATTAATAATTCTAAGCTCAATAGAGGATCTGCTAGCTGTTTGCCTTAATTACCAGAAAACTATATAAGACAATTGAAGCTAGCATTGCAGAGAGATATGAGTTTGACATTTGTTGAACATGATAACAATTAACAAGCTAGAAATTGTCTCAACTAAGAAAGAGTGAAGAACTGAACCCAGGAAAGTGAAAAATGGCAGAAGAATTGCATTGGAATTCGTTTTAACATAGTTTTTTTTTTTTTTGGAAGGAGGTGATCTCTAAGTGATCAACTGATCATTTTTTCTTGTAAAATTTTGGCTTATAAATGAATTTGAACAATGGTTTGATTAAGTTTTAGTTCCCACTAAAATATTTCGATTTTCAATTTTGTTCCTCGTTTTTAATTTTTTTAAAGTGATCCTCTAAAAATGTTTTTTTTAATGGTCCCCCATATTTATTTAAATATTTATTTAGTTTATAATATAACTTGAAAAAAGATAAAATAATTAATAATAATTTAAAAAAAAATTAAAAAATCTTGAATGATAACCAAAAACATATTCTAGACATACCCTGATATAATATACTTTAAAATAATGTTATCGGGAATTCTCAGGAATGAATTTATATAACTTGAAATGAGTTTAATTAGTATGCACTGTTACATTGTCATTCAATTATGTGTTGTCACGTCATTTAATGAGTTTAATTACACATAAGATGTATCCTCATTAAATGATGTGGCAACACATTTGAATGACAATGTAAAATTTTTTAAACTATAAATGTATATATATTTAATCCATATATATTTACATAATTTGAAACAAACACCTTCTAAGTATATACTACTACCCATGTATCTTTTTCTGAGTATATATACCCATTTTATAGGACATTTATAAATCACTAGTAAAATAACTTTTATCAATTAAATTCATGTTTAAAATTTTCAATTGCTTGTTTTTGTATTTTAATTTAACTCAATTATGTGTGTTAACGTTTTTATTCAACTAATTAACTAAATAAATGTTCTCTTAAATATTTTTAAGGGTTAAATATATTTTTGGTTACTGAAAATATAGTGAAATTTGATTTTGGTCCATCATTTATTTTTTTCATTGGTTTTGGTCCTCCATTTTTTAAAATCACATGTTTTGGTCATCTTTATTAATTGTGCTCTGTTAAGTGACTTTCACAGCTTCATTACAACTTTTGCAGGGGTAAAATTCATAGGATTTTTTTGTGATTTTTTTTCTAGAATTCCAAAAAATCTATAAATATTTTACATAAAAATGCTGCCTATAAAATTTCTTTACTTTAATATAAAAAAATCTATGATGAATTTCATGTAAATTTT
Source organism: Sesbania bispinosa (assembly GCA_026901365.1). NCBI lineage: Eukaryota > Viridiplantae > Streptophyta > Magnoliopsida > Fabales > Fabaceae > Sesbania > Sesbania bispinosa. The sequence goes on along the minus strand of QLOH01000007.1, from coordinate 1,684,047 downwards.
AGAATCTGATAAAATTTCTTTTGAATTTTGAAATCTGTTGGAAAATTCAAAGAAAAATCCATTGAAAAATCTACAAAAAATATTGCTACGTTATCCACTTAGCGGAATATAACTAATGGTGAAAACTAAAATTATGTGGTTTTAAAAATAGAGGACCAAAACCAAATTTCGCTATATTTGAGGGACTAAAACATATTTTAACCCTGTTTTTAATTTATATTTTCATAGTTTAATGGTATTATGAAAATTTGCTCCTTTTTTTCTCAAATATATGTTCTCATTTTATACTAATATCAACTCTGAATGACTGAATTCACGTCAAATCTTTTAAAAACTTACTTAGAAGATCTATCTCTTATGTCAAAACATGACTTTAATTGTTTTGTCAGTGACTCCATGATAAACTACTTTATTATCGAACATTAGAATTTATTGTTAATAATTAGTAAAAAATTCCTAAACTATACTTTACTTTTTGTTTAGGGTTTTTCTTTTTGTTTAACTCTACTCTGATTCGTCTTTATACTATATATTATATATATATAGATATATATATAGTATATATATATATATATATATATACCAAATATGTTTAGTGTGTGTTTGGTTTAACGTTGAAACATGGTAAACTCACGTTTCCAACGCTAAAAAGACTTACATTAAGAAATCCAAATTTGAGTTTGACCAGTTTCAACGCCAAACCAAACACACTTAATACCTAAAGCCATTATCATGAAAATTAGATAAAAAGATGTTTACACGCCACTTTTCACACAGCCTCTTCGCAGATACTTCATCTGTATTTAACTGAACTCTGCATCCAATTTAAACTGCTTGCACAATAAGAGTACAACAACAAGGTAATTCCCTAAACTGTTTCATTTTATCCTGGTATTCATAATAGAACTAGGATAAATAAGTAACAATTCAAAGGAAAAACTAAACGCAAGATGAGAGATACATCAATTTAATTAAATAGAATAAAAGGCCAAAATGATACAAAGTGGTTCTATTATTTACACTATACATTACAACTAATTATTCGTAGCATATGTCTGATATTTACAAGTTCAACTGAAGAATCCACATTTTGGTAATCGCAAGTCCCTACACCTCCAGCTTCTCTACCTCTCCAACCATAATACTCCCTCCGTTTTATATTGATAGTCGTTTTAGAAAAATAAATTTTTTTCATAATATGAGTCGTTCTCTAGTTTCTATGTGAGTATTAATGTTAGTTTTCAATTTTTACCCTCCCACTTTTATGGGAAAAGAAACTTAAAAAACTATGCACCACACTATCATTACTATATTTAGGTAAAATGAAAAAAGTGTATAGTAAATTAATAAGGGTAATTTAGTAAGATCACTATGTCTTTTAAGTCATTTATTATTGTTCTTAATTGTGTGTAAAAACCTTAAACGACTGTCAAAATGGAATGAAGAGAGTATTATAACAGTTAATAAAACCTCCTGTGTGAAATGAAAGAATAATTTCATACCTATATAAAAGAGAGAAAAATAAATGCAATTGTTTAAGACCATGGCTTAATTTTACAAATGTATAAACAACCAGAATATTATTCAGAAATATAACAGGCAGTTACACATACCCTGATTGATTAAGCAAAACAGTTCAATAATTATCTCAAGAAACTTACCATTTGAGATTTGACAATATAGGGGACATATCTAGTGAGAGGGCTTGCTTTATGTGAGGATGAGAAGTTTAAGTTAATGAGTTATATGATCACTTAAAAAAATATGATGTGAATTTCAATCTTAACCATTTATGATAAGATCTAATGGTCATGATTTAACTCTCTCACTCTCACATAAACAAAGCCCTCTTACTTGATATGTCTCCTGACAATATATATGTCAGAGATTAAAATATTACCTTTAATGAAATTCATCTCCTTTTCCTCCTAAGTGATTCTCTATTTTCAGGCCCTCTCTATTACTATCTACATACATGCCTTGAGCCTCCATGTTTAAGAGCTCTCTTCTATTATTACAATCTCATTCCTAGTATTTGGTTTAAGGGTGTCACTGTTATTTACAAAACCCTTTGTTTCTGCTAGAATCAGATGATCATCCCACTCATTTCCTTCAATCCCAGTTTTAAATTCAGCAACTGGACCATCAGAATTAGTCATACGCTCAGGAGATCCTAAAATACTCCTGGGTGAAATTCTGCACTTTTCAGACAACTTGGAGCATTGATGCAACAGTTGTTCATTTATCTTGTTATCCATAGCAGGAGTCCTGCAAGAGAACCATAATTTTTCATTGACATAGATAAACTTTCTCCTTGCCACATAAAGGGTAAATGCAAGGATAGAAAGGCAGGCCAAAAACCATATAAATTTCGTCAACAAACGAGATGAAATCAATGATTATGGTATTCTCCAACCTAATTACATCCAATAATAACAACCACAAAATCTAATGCCTAAATCTTTTAACCTATCAAATAACTAACTAATAAATTAATTAGTCACCAAACCTCATTTGTTGAAATTTCGGGGTCTGAATATAGTCAAATATTGGAACCAAGTCTTTTGATGTAGCTTCTATCATGTGAGTTGGAATCTTTTCAATCTCAATTTCCCCTCTAGAAGCAACTTCTTCGTCCATCATCATAGTAGCCTCTTTACCCATTGAATGAAAATATATCTGGTTGGCAACATAATAATGTATTTAAATTCCAAAACATCATGCATTTAAATGCCATACCAAAGAGAATGACAATAAACATTAAAAAACATTTCTAGTTTTAATATAATATACCTCGGTCTTTGCCCACAATGGAGTCTTAGCTTGATGCATTTGCAGTTCTGCTTCTGAAATATACAGATGATGCTCTTTCCCAGGGCCGGAATTTGATTTCATGGCTACATTCTTGATTTTAGGGCTAATGATACTATCCTTCTTCAATTCCCCTGGATATACTTTAGTGCTGTCTGAAATTCCATTCTCTCCATATATGTCAATATTATCTTCTCGCTCTCTCGACTACGTCTCCAACTTATATTCCATTTCTGGATAGCCTCAACTACTACCCTTGCATCAGTCTGGGGAGTGGATTCATAAGCATGCATTAATCCAGAAACAACAGTTGAATCTTGACTGTTTAATGTCTGCAGAGCATATTGTATCATAGAACCAGTGGGTGAAAAGACCAATAGATTGTACTTTTCCTGGGAATAGTTCCCGTCAACACACAAGCCACTGCTGCCTTTGAAGTTACAGAAAGCTGAAGCAATAGCCCCAGAAAGGGAACTCATCCTACCTGTGGCAGCTGCAGCAGCACCAGTTACAGTTCCTCTCCAGCCATTAGATCCATTCCTAATTCTGCTTACAACAGAAAGTATGATTGGGGGGCCAGCAGCACAGAGGTTGTGCTGTTTAGAAATTTCTAAGGCAGAACTCTGAGGCCAGTGAACAGCTTGATTAGTCATAACAACTAATCCACCATTTTTCCCAGTAAAACTATTATCATATGACTGAATATTTACAGATCCTCCTTGAGGATTTATAGAAAATAGATGACTAGTGCCTCTTGAGGAACTAATCACAATCCACTTGCTATCAAAACTAAAACTGATATCTTGTATAACCTGAAAGTCAAATAGATATTTAAAAGAAAGAGTGCCAATTGCTTGTAGATGCATTTCGAAAAAGAAAATGGCTATATATCAATCCAAAGGAAGAATGGGCGGGAAGATGAACTCACCGCATTTGTAAAGCCACGTTTGCAGCTTGTAGAGATGAACATAAGAAGGGCCAGCATCAGATGCTGACAAACTCTCATATCCAGGCAATATCTTAAAAACATTAATGTTATGCCCCTGAACAGAAGCAGTCACTAATAGGGTGCCATTAGGATCAAAGCATAAAGCTGAAATAGGACTCTCGTGGGCCCGGAATTGGGCAATAACATTTTTACTGACTATATCTCTCACAATGACCTAAAAGATAACAATAAGAAGTTATTATAGGTAAAATCAAATAAAAAATGCAATAACATCAGTTGTCATATTACACAAGAGTAACCAACACCAAAATATACATGCAAGATGAACCCAACCTGATATGAAACAAAATGTAAATAACCAAATGCAAATTGTAATAGATTACTATTTCCTGAAAGACATAACTATGTTTGAAACTAGATTTCAGCCAATAATGAGGGAAGACAAAGAACACAAAATCAGGAACAACATAATATAAATTACTACCTCAGACCAGATGAGTACAGCCTAAGATATGGAGGATGCTATCATATTTATTTGAGCCCAGAAGACAATTGAGAACAACACATGCAGTTCCAATTACAAGTGGAGTCTGTTTAGTTTGAGAAAACATTTTCTATTTTTATTTCCTGTTTTCACTTTTAATTACAAAATGTCATCATGTTTTCACTTTAATTTTTGTTTTCAAAGATTTTATAGTAAAAAAAAACAACTTTCCTATATAAATCTTTGAGAAGAGAAAACAAAGTGAAAACAAGGTGGAACTTTTGTAATTAAAAGTGAAAAACAGGAATGAAATAGAAAAAGTTTTTGCAAACGAGACAAACCCTTAGGAAGAACAGTTTTTTACCATTCCAACATGATCCACATCTGTTGAATGGCCATTAACAATTCCATTTCCCTTCGAGCAAGAATTTACAGACTGTAAAGAACCAATGCCATCAGGGAGAAGCTCTGAGCAGTATCTGGAAAGTTTCCTATACCCCATATCTCCAAGGGTCACAATTCCAGCAGCAAGATGCATACTAGACTCTTTGGCATAGTGTACAACCAAGCTCCCATTGAAGAAAAACCAGGAAAGCTTGCAGAAGGTGTCAAATGCTGTGGATTGACACGCCCAGAAGTGGCAACTGCAACTGGGCTTCCACTATAAGCAAGCCATCTAGGACCCACCGCAAGTGGTCCATAGCCAATGGCCCCAGAACCAGGAAAATTCATTACTATAGGATTGGTAAGTAAAGTATATTCTCTTTCCAAAGTTGTGACATCAAAACAGTGTATTCTGTAAAACAATGGCTCCATTAAACATTAAAAAAGATACTAAAAGAGCTTGACATAAATATTAGAAAGTATACCTGAGTGGTTAGAGAAACAGCAACTATCCTAGAACTGCACCTTACAGAAAAAACAGTTGATCTAAACTTTAATACATGAATGTATGATTGGGAGCTCATAGAATAAAACTGAACAGTAGTTGGCAGACAGTTTCCATTCACTTGGTCATGGCAGTTTAGAGTGCCCCCATTACACGGGGCGGTCAACCCATCTTGAACATTGCTTCTACCAGCAAAGAAACCATTCGTACAAACTGCCAACAGTGGACGCCTGTCTGCAAACTTGTCTTCTGGTCTCTTTGATATGATTGGACTCGGTACCATTTGCATAAAAGAAACAGGATCGTCATGTCTGTAAACTAGGTTACAGACATTATTTGAGTCATCAACATCCCAAACCTGGAAGCCAGACCGATAGCCTAGAAGAAGGACTTGTCGGAAAACTTCTCCCTCACCCTCTAACTTGTCAAACCCAGCCCAAATAACCTATACAAATGTAGAAGTAATTGAAATGTTAAAAACCTAACAACAATTTGAAAAATGTTATAAAAGAATAAAGTATCAATTATTCATTGTTAAGAAGTAAGAAAGCAGTAAAAAATCAGGTCCAGAAGCATGAATGGGCAGAGAAAAATTCATAAAAAATATATATCCTAAACCAAGTCCATTAACATACGAAAGCAAAAGATCTGAAGTAATGAAAACAAGCAGCAGCATTCATTCAAGAGTAAAAAGCCAAATACTTACAAAAGGATAGGGATATTTGTTTAAATAATCAATAAGATAGGAACGTTATAATCATCCCATGTAAATACTACCAAAAGCTCCAGATTTGTTCTGATTTTAGAAACGGTTACATCACAAACTTATATCAATTTAAGTAATGAAAACAATTCTATTGATACCTTTGCTGGCTGGTAGGCCAAATAAGACTCAGTTCCCTGATAGATCACTATGTCCTTGAAATGTTGGAGAGGTAAGCCTTTAAGGTAAAAGTTGGGTGTGCCCTAGGTCATTGAAACAATTTTTTGTGACTAGTTTCCATGGGTTTAGTAGAATCAAAGATGCTAAATTTTTTATAGCAATGATATGCTTCTATTTGGTGATTTTGGTTGGAGCACAACACAACACTCGTATATATAATGAGGTTTCTTTGGCACAACAGCTAATTTGGAATATGATAAACCATTTGACTTCTATTTAGTGTATAGCTCATGGTCTTTTCAAGGGGTTTATGCCGACAGACTGGATAACTTTGCTCCATTGAAGTTTTCTTTCCCTTCTTGTTTGTTTGTTCCTTTCTTCCTTAAGGAGGATTCCTTATCCCCCAATTTCATTGTAATTTTCTTTTCTTCATCTTACTGAACTTCTTTTATCAAAAACAAAAACAAAACAATTAAATAGATATCCATGTGATGCCTCTTTTCAATAAATAACCAACTCCTTGATAGGCAAATTCACAAAACCCGATTAACTCCAATAGATCAATAGCAGTGTATAGTATATTGTCTAAACCAAATCTGTAAGTTATACTGTATAAGTAATCCATAAAAGAAGAGATTTATATCACTTTGTCAGATATGGATATCCATTAATTCCATTACCATTAGAAAGAAACAGAAAAGCAGTCCACAAACCTACAAATGGTAGAGAAAAAAGACATTTGAATTTGCATCAATCCATACATCAATATATCACGTACTCCATGAAATTAAGACACCAAACCTTATATTCTGCGGAGAAGAGAAAAGGAAATGTAGATTTAGAGAGGAAATGAAAATGACTAATATCCGCAAGCTACAGCTTAATTTATCAAGAAACATGAGTAACCTTACAAGTTACAACCATCATGGTTCAAGTGACATTCAACTTTAAACTTCATACCATCAAAATCACAGGTGAAAAGTTCCTTATCCATCATTGAGCATATGAATTCTTAATAAAAGCATCGAATACAAGCTCTAGAACTACAAACACTCAACCTGCGAGATATTAGCCACTAAACAGAGGAGGGAAAATCCCTTTCCAAAACATACTACCATATTTCTTTGTCTACTTAACAAACATGATTAATACAACTTCCACAAAAAGGATAGAGCTCAGTATAGAAAGATAAATTAATGAAAATTAATAGGGATGTTTATTACCAGGTGCTGTAAATTGGGTTAGCTATATTTGATATTTAAATTTTCTTCAAATCTATTTAATAGTAACCATGCTGAAACCGACAATGGGTTAGCTGTCCTACCAGCAGAGAGATACCTTACGTCAATAGACAAAATAAAATGTCTAGACCAATATTTGACCCATAACATTAGGCCAGCCACTCGTATTCGACAAAATCCTTATTCCTTAACACATGGATGCTAAATCCAAATAAGTACAAATATTGTGAAAAAATGGAATAACATCTCAACTAATAGAAATAGTTATAAACTCCCACAACAAACCATTAAAGACAATTGGCAAAGAGATTATTAGGTCATTATTAGAAACCACAAACGAACAACCATCAAATTGTCGGATACACAAGTTCTTAAGACATGTGTACATATCCAATTTTGCAAAAATACACATTATGCTTTTTATCTTAAAGACACCCTATGTCTATATTTTAGGTTTTTTAAAATATTCTGTTTGACAAAGGACCATTGTGAGATGCACAATGCATGCATGCTCAATAACTTCATAAAATGGCAGCTGCAAACCCCAGCAAATGCACTCTGATGGCTACTTGGTTAAATGATGCCATCCTCAAATTGCACATATACATTACCATATCAATTTATAAACAAATGTGCACCACACTTCCATATGTGAAAACTTGCATGCACCAAATTCAAGCATGTAATTACTAAGAGAACTGAAAACAAATAATAGTCATCATACTCAAATAGAGATATGGGTTATCTAAAGTGGCAGAGCTGAAAAATCAAGAAAGTGGAATTCTCACAAATCAATTCTTACTTATCCGGGTACTTGTATTTCAAAATTCTAAACCACCAATTTTCTCATATCAACTCCACACTCCACCCTTCAAAGTACACCTTGCACATGACATAAGGATCCTGATCCACCAAAGTATGAACTAACAGGGTAACAGCAACTACACCTGAACCTGACTTGTATACACTATTCTCTCTAGCTAGGAGAAACCTAACAGAGAATCAGACTTTCACCTTAGCAATAAAAGCAAATAGTTAATCTAATCCACATGAAATCAACAATTTATAAACTACCACAACTTTATCATTATGAGCAAGTAAGCTACAATTCATAAACTTGATCATCATGATGAGCAAGCAAACTACTATTTTCCACCCATTTAGAACTCACACTCATGCATACCTGATCACAGTCAGCATTATCATCCCTGTCCACTATTGACGAGGCAACAGAAGCTGCCGCAGACCGAGCAACAGTGGAAGCACCAGAGGAAACACTCCTCAGGTAGCTGGAGAGAACACGGAAGGAGCTGGGAATAAAGCCATTGTTGTTGCTGTTGGTTCTGCCACCACTGCCACCACTGCCACTACCATAACCAGCAGCAGCAGCATCACCTCCCTGAAGAAGGTGCTGTTGTTTCTTGCCATCATTCCTACTCATCCCAAAAAACAAAGAGATGAAAATAGCACCACCACAACAACAACAACAACAAAAGGGTCACCACCGATTTCTTCAAATTCACCTTATATTCAATCATCACCCTCGTCTTCCACCATATCAAGAAACAAAAACAAAATTATAAAACAAAAACAAGTGTCTCCATGTCCTTAACTTCGCCGATACCATCCAAATTCATGACCACCCCAAAACAAAACTCGCCTCCAAAAATTTTCTCCTTTTACGCGTTTTTCCCTCAAAACAAAACACCGAAAAAAAAACACGACGACAGCGAAGAAAACGGTTTTGGCAAGAGAAAGAAAGAAATTTTAAAATGAAAAAAAAAAAAAAAGTTTCAAATTTCCCCTTTTTCTTTCTAGTTTGATTTCAACCAAAGAAAAAATAAAAAAAAATTACAGGTTAAGTTTTAAGTTAACAACAATAATTTATATTCCTAATGATCACAAATGAAACAATAATGATAATGGTGATAATCCAAAAAGTGTTGGAAAAATAATAGTGGAATTTATTTGTATGAATTTATTTATAACAAAATACGTATGAATGAATATTTATGTGTTGACAGTATTGATGATTTAAGAATTGAATCGTGGCAGAAATTGAGGAATGAGAGTTTGGGGTTTTTTTTGAACGGGAAACCGCCGGAAAAAAAATGGGAGCAATCTGAGGAGAGAGAAAAACAAAAAGCTAGAGAGAGAAAGAACTGATAACGGAGGATGCAAATTCGGAAAAATAAAAAGAACCTCCGTTTACGTGTGTCGCTCGCCTCTCTCTCTAAAATGTTTAAGCTTTTTTCGTAAAAAAAAAAAAAATACTTATACTTTTTATTTAAGTTAGCGTTTGGTTGGTTTGCCTAGTTTTTTTATTTTATAAAAAAGATTTCAGGTTTTAAACACTATTTTAATTTTTATATTTTTATTATATATTAATTATTATAACACAACATTAATATTTTCGTCAAAAAAATTTATAAAAGTAATTGCATAAATTTAATGTGATAAAAATAACGATAAGAAATAGATTTTGCGAAAGAAAAAAGCTTTCTAGACTATATATAAACATAAACAGTTTGATATAAATATAAAAATGTGATGAGAATATTCTAAACCTTGTGATAAGAAATAACACTTTTATTTTTTTTTTATTTTATAATCAACGGGCAACCCCCCAAATTAACACTTTTATTTGAATGAAATTATCCTTTTTTTTTTCTTCTCATTAGAATACTATACTAATCAACATTTCTATCCCATGACTCTATGATAATGAAAAAGTGATTAGTTGATATATGAGTAAATAGATTAGCACACTTTAAAAATAATTACACTATAAATTTAAAAAATTAATTGTTTCTTATAATATAAGCATTTTCAAATAAGTATTTCTTTGGTTTAAATTAAGGATATTTTTTATGGGAGTCAATCCTCAAATTAAAACTCATGTCTGAAAGTTTATTTAAAGAGAATCAAGTATTTGACAATTGAACCATCATTCATTAGTTTCAGATAAGTATTTCATATAAAGTTATTAACACTAGACTTCCATTTACAATGCTTTTAGTTTTTTTAAGACCAGAAATATCAATCCTATTTGAGCTGGGTAGTATTTCTATAAGCGATAAAGCTCTCCCATAGAGTATTTAAAAATACTTTTAGTTTTAGAGTATTAATTAAAAGATTAATTAAGCAATAAAGTTTATTTATTGAAAAGTATAATATCCAATACATTAGCGATTTAAAAGTTAAACTTCTAAAAAAAACATATTTTACATTTTTTATTGCTTATCCAACACATACAATTAGAATATCACCTAGTATTGGAGGAATGTTACAAAATTTTCATTAAATAGAGATAAATCAGATCATTTAATAAAACTCACATCAAATTTAATTATTTAATAATTAAAGAAACATAAACACTAAATAAGAATATTTTGTTACTAGCTTTATCAGTTTAATACCTTCAATATTTACACATTAAGTAAATCAATAGTATATTGCTAATAATATAACTAATTAACGAGAATACTAAGGAAATATGATTTACTGAATGTATATGCTGAATAATGTTATATAAAAATTGGTCCCATTTTTTTGTCCAAGAATTAATTAATCCTCACAACTAGAGCTGTAGAGCTATGGATCATTACTTAGGTTTAAGTGGTTTTCAAAAAAAAGTAAAACTTATTGAGAACAACTCCAAATTTGAACACCTAATTAATTTTAAGTAAAGTTTATTGGGATCATAGTATATTTCTATATTGCGTACGTCTATTATTGGATAAAAATTTGTCCTATTGAGATTAAGTTGGGGTGAAATAATAATATTTTTTTTCTTTTTAATCACATTATCATATAGTTTCAAACTTGTTATTAAACTTAAATTGTCGAATCAATATTGAGATAAGTATATAGTTTTATTTATGGAACTATGTATGTTCACGCAAATATGTGTCACATGTCAGAGAGGGAGAGGGAGAGATAGAGATATTAGAGATAGAGGCATAATATAATTAGAGCTTACCTGGGTTCCATTCTTACTGATGATGTACTTTGCAAATTTGGTATAAGTGTAGTACGATATCTTAGATTATTCCCAATTTGTATTTTATGGATTAACATTAATTAATTATTTAGAATTATATTTATTGAATTATTAATATCAATTATAGATTAATTATTTAATTATAACACATAATGTAAAGATGGATTATATATATTGGGCTTTTATTGTGAATAGCCCGTGATGGGTTAGGCTGTTTAGTTCAGTAGCCCGTTGAGAGGTCCCTGGTCTCTACTGGTAAGATATAGAACTGGTAACCCATTAGTCAGTTTATATATGACAGATTCTTCCCTGTACTCGTGTTCTGTCTTTTGGCATCCTACCAGGAAGAGAGCAGCATTCTCTCACTCTGTTCAAGACAAACACCATGGATCCTTCTCTGATTTCGGGTACGCAATAACTTCTAATTATTTTATGAACATGTTATATCTTGTATCTATCTGAATTGATCTAGGCAATTTTCGTTTAAATTCAACAATTGGTATCAAAGCCTTATAGATACAAATTATGGTTGTTCTTGGTTGTAGAATTAGTATCCTATGAACCCTAAATTTATATTGATAAAATTATTCGCTAATTGTGCATAAAATTTAGGGATTTTTGTTGTTGTTGGATATCTGTCGTATTGTGTTAAACTATGAAGGATATTTCGAATTACAGAATCGTTTTTCTTCACTGTTTCGCCAAACGCCTGAAATTTTGATTCTCGTTTCTAGCTTTCGAAACATAAAATTGATTTAGGGGTTTTGTTACCCATACAATTTTGAATCATAAGTCAAATTTTGGTTCGATTTCGTTGTATATTTTGTGAGAATTTGTCAGTTTTCTTCTCGGGTTAGAACCTTTAAACCCGTTTTTTGATCTCACAATTGAGCCAATCTTTTCCGAAATTACTTTGGGGGTTTTGTTTGTCTCTAGATTTAATACAAATCTGCACATTTTGAGAACGAACCGTTGGAAAACTATGGAGAATTTTCGTTCTTTTCTTCGCGGGTTCGAACACCTAAAAACGTTTTTTTTTATATGTGATTTCTCTCAATGGAACCGATGATTCCCGCAATTGATTGAGGGCTTCACACCGTCGTTTCTCCGCGCCTCTGTGGTCGGAAAATCGTGGCCTTCCGCCGCCTGAATCTCCGGATATTGCTTCGGGTAGAAACCGGGTCGAGTTCGACCCGTTTACAACAAACGGGGGTGAAGGTGGTGATGAACAGTGCTCCCTATTTTCGCCCGAAAAATTTTATTTTTTATACCAAAAATTAATTTATTAATTTTCTGAATTTTTGGTATATTATTTGTAATTTTTGGATGCCTGGAGGTATTTATTTTAATTATTTTGAGAGTAATTTATAATTTTGAAAATGCTACTCTCAGAATTTTGGCCTGAAATTTTTTGTGTATATTTCATATATTATTAGAGATTTTTTGGTATATCTCACTCTCTCTAATATTGAATCAATATTATGAAATAATTTTTGGGTCATTTTGAAATCATATATTATGTATTTATAATACATATAGTTTGTTAATCATGCAATTTATTTATTTAATTAAATTATGTTTGGCATGATTTTTATATTTTGTATAATTGTGAGCTCGCCTATCGTGGGTACAATTATGCAAAATTTTATGGAAATTAATTATTTGAATTATATTTATATTACATTAATAATAATTATACCCTATCGGTGTATTGTTATTAATGTGATTTGTTTTTATGCAATATATATATATATTGGTGTTTAACTCATGTCAAATTTTTTATTTTAATACCCTATCGGTATTAGAATTTTGTTTTGGGACATGAAAATTATATATTGTATCATTTTTTATTTCTTATTTATTATGATTCGGGACTCTTAGGCAGGATCATTGTAAATAAGAAATTTTGGTTAATGGGGCATCTTATTATTTTGGCTAGACACACAGGTTCATTTAATTTTGTGTTAGCATAAAATATTATGCATATTAAATGTTTCTTTGTTATATTTTGGTGTTAGCCTCTATGCCCATTTCTGTTAATATTTTGAATAGGACTTAATTTTAGAAAATTCTTTTATTGAAATAATTTGAATTGAATTGTGTAAGGTGATGGACATACCCTATCGGTATGACATTGCTTGACATGATCATTGTGTGATAGAGAAAATAATTTTAAATATTTTTATATGTTTTTCATATTATTTATTTAATTACTTTTCTCTATCAAGTGGGAGAAATTTATATATTAAGTTATGATTTTGTCAAGCAAAATTGTAGTATTTCTTCTCTAGTATTTCTTCTCTCTTTAAAAAATTACATGTTACCCTTTATTGTCAAGACTTTATATTGAGGATATTGTTTGTTAAGTCTCTTTGAGAACATTATAGTTAAACTCCATGTTATTGTCTTATATTATGGGTACCAGACAATATGTTGATGTCCCAAATTAACTTGTTATTGTTTGAAGAGATTAATTTCTCTATTGCATACCATTAATCTTTCTTATAATTGATGGTATGTCAAACTATAGACTTGTTAAAGCTATTTTGAAATAACAAGTATCATTCTTAAAATTTTGGGATATATGGATGAATTTTGTATATAATACAATATTGTTATCTTGTAATTTTGTAATTATAAGAACAGTGGGAGTTAGAGATTTCTTAAATCTTATTGTATCCTCAATAATAGTCAAGGGTTTTATGCACTTTCGTTTCCGCTTCCGCTAAAGAGTGCTTTGCTATTATTGTTTAAATTGTAACACTTGAGTCATGGGAGTGAGTTGTTGAATTTTTCTATGATCTCATTTTTGAAATATGTTAGAGATTATAATCTCACTCATGTTGGCAATTTTTTTTTTTTCAAATAGCCATCATATTTTATAAAATTGCGTGTTACAATAATTTTTTAAGGAGATTTTCTATTTTGTAATGTCAAGTGGACATTTATAATTTCCTTCATTTTGTAAGCAAAGTATATGGTTAACTATGAAACTCCTTTGCAAAACCATTATTATGGTTTTATGTTGAGTTTCATATTATGTAATGTAACCATTTCTGTTGACTTTGCTTCAATATGTTTCTCTCTAATATCAAATTTTGAAGAGAGAAAAATTGTGAGTTTTAGACTCATAATGAGTACCTTAGCAAAAATTATAATCCCACTATTAGTTATTATAACATTAGAGTATTTTAATATTATTTGACTCTAATGAAAATCCTAGTAATATTATATTATTATGGATTAGTGGGAGTACACACAATTGGTTGTCATGAGATAATAGCATTGCTATATATCTTTGTGTGCACTTTTGTATTAAAATAATATTGTTGAGCTTTTTTGGTTGTCATATGTACGTTATTATGCGTGTTTAATCATATGACATGCTCTTAGAGATTTTGGGAAGAAATCTCATTTCGTATTACTGAGATGTATTCTTGTGCACAAATTGTTGGTATATATATTTTTTATGTGCAATTTTATTGAATCTCAGTAAGGCACACTAAGTGTACGCTAAGGTTATTTTGTTGGTATTGCACATTTGACTTGCAATTTTATTGTGCTTCTCTCTTGACCAACGTTCCACATTTTATAAGGTCACATATTTGCGAGTATCTTATATGAAATTAATACTCCTATCGAGTATGATTTCTTGGATCAATAAGGTGCTTGTAAATCTTATTATTTGGACCAGTAAAGTGCTTACTCATTGATGCCATTTTGTATGCCCATTTTGTAATTACTTTGGTTATTGGGTTATGCCCATATGTAATTACTTTAGTTATTTGTTATTGGGCTATTATAGGCACTTGAGTTTATGTGGACTATGTTATTATTATTATTTTGGCCATTGTGTTACGAAGGACACTTTGATTATTTTAGTATGCAACTTTGTTGTAATTTTCTTAAACCGATATTCCACGTTTTTCATAAGGTTAAGATGTATGAGTATCTTGCATGCATGATATCAATACTCCTATCGAGTATGATTTTCTGCATTGTTGAGGTACTTGTATTCTTTTGTTTGAACCAATTACTATAAGTGCTTGCTCATTGTTGACATTTTTTGTCTATATTAATCTTGAGTTTTATTTTGTTTAATTAGTGTCTATGTTGTTCAAGTGGGAGATTTGTTTAAATTTATTTATTCTATTTGAACATGCATAGTCACTTATATAGTAAAACTCGGATTAATTAAATGTCAACTGTTCTCGAGCATTCTTGATTTAGCCCAAGTGTAATTACTTTTGTTATTGGGTTTTTCCCCTATGTAATTACTCTTGATACTGGGCTATTGTGTGCACTTATACTCATGTGGATAGTGTCGGGTTTGTGGCCTATTGTGATGGTGAAAGGAGCTGTTTTGGATTAGTGTTGAAAAGACATTAACAGCAACTATCACGTGTGTTGAGCATTTTAGTAAATCCACTAACCAAAGACTTGATTATTGGAGTTTTTTTTCATAACTCATGTGTATTTGTATAAGTCTTTTGGTATTTTGGGTTAGTGGAAGTTTGTTTTGTATTTGCTCAATATTATGAGATATGTGTTAATTTACTTTTATTATCATATCTCTTATAGCATCTAAGATGCTAGGACCATTTTTGGATAGCATATTGTTTCATTGAATTATGCTTTCCATTATCCATCATTTTATGAAATATAAGCATATGGTATGTATCCCTATCGGATGCTATCTTCTATATTGTTAATGCTCTTATTTCTTGAAATTATTAAAGTTATGTGCATTAGCTATAATTGATACTTTGATTTTAATAATTCCTAGTAGTTCTGATAATTGACTAATGTTATCCAAGTGGGAGAATGTTAGATTATTCCCAATTTGTATTTTATGGATTAACATTAATCAATTATTTAGAATTATATTTATTGAATTATTAATATCAATTATAGATTAATTATTTAATTATAGCACATAATGTAAAGATGAATTATATATATTGGGCTTTTATTGTGAATAGCCCGTGATGGGTTAGGCTGTTCAGTTCAGTAGCCCGTTGAGAGGTCCCTGGTCTCTACTGGTAAGATATAGAACTGGTAACCCATTAGTCAGTTTATATATGACAGACTCTTCCATGTACTCTATACTCGTATTCTGTCTTTTGGCATCCTACCAGGAAGAGAGCAGCATTCTCTCACTCTGTTCAAGACAAACACAATGGATCCTTCTCTGATTTCGGGTACGCAATAACTTCTAATTATTTTATGAACATGCTATATCTTGTATCTATCTGAATTGATCTAGACAATTTTCGTTTAAATTCAACACGATATTCAACAGTTCTTGAGCTTGGTCGATATAATATATTGCTTGGATCAATTCACCAATAGAATTAGCTGGTTCGATATACTAGCTAACATGGGTTCAACACCTGGTCAGAATATTCTTTTACTATTTTTACATGATTTTATCATGCAAAAGTTTGATGTTTATCTTTTCTTTCATAGAAAGGATCTATTTTCTTTTATAACGCGCGCGTCTTCCCAACACTAATTTGTGCATAATATTAAACGATTCTTTATATGAAGATGAATTAATGTATTAATGTTATCGCGCATGCGCGCACGGCGCATGCATGTGTATAATTTAATAATTAAATTAGGGGATTTGATGGTGTACACGTTAATAATTCGCATAATAAAAAAAAATGTAATGTTGTAATATACATGAGAGAATCCCTCCCTCTATAATACACTCAGTCAGAAATATATATCCTATATTAAAAAAAAATATATCCTATATATTATGTTAAAATTTAATATTGTCATGTGAAATTTTTATATCTATTAATTATTTCTCTGTATATTTTAATTATAAAAACACTTATGAAGAAAGTGCTAAACAAAATTACACTTCCCTCACCCGTGATTAACACCAAAAGGATGTGTTATAATTAAGTTAATTTTAATGTAAACAAGCTCATTTATGGTCATTTATTTTTTGATTTGTGATTGTCAACATACATGTTTTTAAACCTTTACCATCAATTATAAGATATTAAAAAGTAAAATAAAGATTTTTTGTGAAATTTTAAAATTCATAAAATTGGAATTAAAATTTTCCTTTTCTTCTACAGTCCTAAAATGAATAATAAATATTTAAAATTATTTATCGGTTACATAAAAAATTATAAAGAAAAGAAAATTTTCATTAAGAAACTCATTCACAGTTATTCACCGTCACTAAAAGGTCTATTTACATTAAAATGGATTAAAAGGTAATACATATTGATATCTTAGGGAATGTGTGTGTAATAATTTTATAATAAGAAGAGAGGGTGGTGTAATTTAAGCTTCTTTCATGGGAGTGTAATTTAATAAAAAAAATTATAAGTTATAAAGATTTAAAAATAAAAATGGTTAGATGAAAAAAGTAAAAATATATATAACTTAAATATATGTATAATAATTTAAAATAATTAATTCTAAAAAATAATTTTGTAAAACAATTTTCAAAAACTAAAAAATTAAACTAAATTAAACACATCCTAAATCATTTCATTTATAAAAATAATTTTAAAAACAATTTTGTAAAACAATTTTCAAAAACTAAAAAACAAAACTAAGTCAAACACAACCATAAATATGCCTATTTAAGAGCATGTTTGATCTAGTTTTGTTTTTTAATTTTTTAAAGTAGTTTTGTACATTCATTTTGATAGTTGTTTTTGAGAAGAATATATATATATATATATATATCATGGGCGGAGCAATATTCTCAAATTCTTTTAAAATTTGTATACTATATATACATATATTAATATTAGGGCAAAGGGAGGCCATGCTGTGATTGTCAAGCTACTAGGAAAGAATGTGGGGTTTATTGTTATGAAGGATAGACTGCACAAACTATGGAAGACGGCTGGGGAGTTCGAAATCATGGATGTTAGTCATGGATTCTATGTAGTCAAATTTTGACCGGAGAGAAGATCGGGACAAAGTAGTACAAGGGGGGCCATGGATGATTTTTTATCACTACCTAACAGTACGTGAATGGACACCAGACTTCGTTTCTTCTGAAAAGAAGATTGATAAAACGATGGCATGGATTAGATTTCCAAGTCTGGGGTTAGAGTATTATGATGAAAGCATTCTGCTTGCATTGACTGCTGCAGTTGGCAAGCCCGTGAAGGTTGACATGACTACTCTAAATGTGGAGCGCGGTCGTTTTGCACGGGTGTGTATAGAGATTTCACTGGATGAACCGGTTGTTGGTAAAGTATGGCTTCGTGATAATTGGTACCGAGTGGAGTATGAGGGTCTCCATCTTCTATGCGCATCATGTGGAAGATATGGGCATGTTGCTCGTGTTTGTGTTTTGAAAAAAGCAACCTCTAATCCAGTGGCTACCCCAGGACAGGTCGCGGTGGAGACAACTGCACAGGGCGGCAACGATCAGGTCGAGTCCACTACCAATCATGGCCCCGTGTTTTCAGCAACGGAAGATCTTTATGGGGATTGGATTACGATTACAAAAAAGAAGAGGGAGCATAAATTAAGGGGAAAAAAAATCAAAAGTAATGGCCCCGATTCTGTTGGGGATAGAGCCAATCATGGAGCTGCGGTTTCTAAGCACCAAGTTTCCACTTTAAAGACCCAAGACTCGGGTGCGGCACAACCCTTTTCATTTGGTAAGCAAGACCAAGACAGCGTTGGCCCAATTAGTAATGGGCCGGGACCACAGAAAATCTTGACTAGGAACAAAAGACCTCACAAGGAGCCGGTTTTTGTGCAGCCCAAAATTTTTGGTGATGAAAAGTATAAACCATTTTTGAAAGGAATGATTCAGGGATTGGACCCAAAGGCACCTCAGGAGAGAAGGTTAGCTATTCACAAGACTACTGGCCCTGAGTCACCCAAAGAGCTCCCATCTACAAGCACCACCAAAGCACCCTCATGGAAGTGGAGTATGTTGGGCCAAATAGACTCCGCTTTGTGGACGAGCCTAAAGCCCCGGACCCTTTATGTCGTCAGCCCAATATCCTCTCTTGCCCGGCTCGTGTAGACGTTGGAGTTCCAGGGAGTGTGGGGCAGCAAAGAGATGAGATGACTTCACAGGAGTCTAGGGAAGAGGGGCAACATGAGGGAAGCGGAGAAGATCAGGAGATGGTTGCAGACACCTATGCTAGCAAGGGCGTCCCTTAACATGGGTTCTCTATTCTTTTCTCTCCTTTTTAGTTTTTTAAATGAATCAGTTCAAGAATTTTACTAGTCTTGCTTGGAATGTTCATGGGGCAGCAAACAGGAAAGGTCAAAGGCACCTTAAGGAATTAATTTCCCGTCTTTCACCTTCTATTATTTTCTTGTTTGAAACTCACATTGCTTTTGACAGAACAAGGTCCTTTTGGCAGCGCATGGGGTATGATAAGGTGGTGGTTGAAGAAGCTCACGACCACTCTGGGGCTATTTGGGCTTTGGCCATGATAGGAAGCCCATTCTCCTTTCAAGTATTGGATGTTTTCCATCAAGCAGTTTCCATTAAGATCTCCTACGGCTCAACTAGTTGGATTTGTACTGGGTCTATGCGAGCCCAATTCCAAACACGCGTGCACAACTTCGGGCTCATCTTTGCCATTTACGGAACTCTTTCACGTTGCCTTGGCTCACCTTAGGTGACTTTAATGAGATTCAATTCTCCCATGAACAAAGAGGAGGCGTGTTCAGTTTCAACAGAGCCGCGGCATTTAGCCAAATGATGGATTCATGCAATTTCTTGGACTTGGGCTTTTTTGGTGGAAAATTCACCTCGCAGAGGCCAGGACCGGGAGGGAGGATGTTCTATAGAAGATTGGACAGGGCTCTTATGGATAATAATTGGGCTTTATCTTTTCCGGAGGCATCTTTGGAAGTTCTTAGTAGAACTCACTCTGACCACAACCCCTCTTTTCCTTCGTTGTGGGCTGACTCATAAGAGAAGAGGGTCCCGACCCTTTCGTTTCGAGGCTATTTGGGCCACCCATTCCGGTTACGAGCCCATAGTTGCTAGAGCTTGGACAGAGGCGCAGGGGAATGTGATGGGAGCTCTTAGAAGTGTCCAAGAAGAATCCCGTAAGTTCAATGCTGACACCTTTGGGAACATCTTTGCAACTAAAAGGAAAATTGAAAATAGATTAAGAGGTATTCAGAAGTGTTTGGAATCTGTGGACTCAGCTTTCCTGCTCAATACTCAGAGGCACCTGCAACAAGAATATGACTCTATTCTCTTTCAAGAGGAGGTATTTTGGTATCAAAAATCTAGGGACCATTGGGTGAAGTTTGGGAACCAGAATACTTCTTTTTTCCATGCCCAAACAGTTAATAGAAGACGCAAAATAGAATTCATGGCTTGTTTATCATATGGTGTGATAAAGATGAAGATCTTCAGAAGGAAGCAGTGGCTTTTTATAAAAAGCTTTTTGTGTAACAGAGGCTAATCATTCAGTCATAAGTACTCCTACTTTGCCCAAATTATCATATGCCTGTTTTCAGGAGTTACTAAAGCCCGTGACAAAGGATGAAGTTTTTCAAGCCCTGATAAGTATGAAGTCCTACAAGGCTCCCAGACCAGATGGTTTTTAACCAATTTTCTTCAAACTATACTGGCACATTGTGGGAGATGAGGTTTGGAACCTAGTCAGAACTGCTTTCCTGAATGGGAGAATTGAGCCAAATGTAGCTGAAACTCTCATTGTTCTTATCCCTAAAATTGATGAGCCTCTTAATTTTAGGGACTTTAGACCAATTAGCCTGTGTAATGTGGTTTACAAACTTATTACTAAGGTTCTGATGGCTCGACTTAGACCGTTCTTGAATGATATCATAAGTCCTTTCCAGAGTAGCTTCATTCCTGGGAGAGGCACAGTGGATAATGTTATTATCTTGCAGGAAGTGCTTCACCACATGCATACATCCAAGAAGAAATGAGGAGATTTGGTGTTTAAACTTGACCTGGAGAAAGCTTATGATTGAATTGATTGGTTTTTCCTCAGAGAAGTCCTCTTGGAGTTTGGATTTCCCACAATTATTACCAATCTAATTATGAGTTGTGTGTCATCCTCTTCTCTTTGTTTATTATGGAATGGCCAGAGATCTTCTTTCTTTTCCCCTGCTAGAGGCCTCCGTCAGGGTGATCCTCTCTCACCCTACTTGTTTGTTCTCTGTACAGAGAAGCTTAGCTACATGATTTCAGAAGCGGTTGAGCAGAAATTGTGGCATCCTTTATCGGTGACAAAACAGGGACCCCATCTCTCTCACTTGTTCTTTGCTGATGATTGCTTGTTATTTTTTAAAGCATCAAATTCTCAGGTTAGAATGATGAACAATATCCTGCAGAAATTTTGTGAGGCGTCAGGCTTGAAAATAAATCTCACAAAGTCTAGAGCCTTAGCATCAAAAAGTGTTTCTAGTGGCAAGAAGGAGAAACTTGTAACATCCCAAAAATTTAGAAATCTAGAATTATAATAAAAAAAAAATAATAATAAAATAAAAATATTTATAACTGTATTTCGATAATATTGGTTATAAAAAGAGAGTTATTTATAATTATAACAGTAACTATTAATAAAATAATATTATAATATTAATGATATAATAATGATACGATAATATGGATACTAAGAGGGAGATATAATATAAGATTGGATTTTAGAAGATATAATAATTGTTATTAATATAACAAAATAATAATAAAATTATTAGAAGATAAATAACATTATTAAGGTTTCAATTAACCTTAATTGTTATAAATATAGTAATTTTATATTATTAATATAATAATATCAGAATCGATAGGGATAACCTTAGGAAAGAGATATGTTCTAGCATTTTAATTTAAGATCATATTTCAAAATAGAAATGATGACATCACAAGAGAAGTAGAGATAAGAAAGTAATATCAGTTTTACGATAATGTTTAACTATAAGATTTGAATTTAAATTTGAATGTAGATGGATAAGGAAAAGCTTAAGAGGCAAAAATAAGGATTTGAGATTCTGGATATCTCGATTGAGCAAGAAGGATCTCACTCAAGCGAGAATCTTCCAGAGAAGGGTGTATTTTCGTGAGCATTCTCGCTCAAACCAAAAATTCTCGCTTGAGCCAAAATGTCAATCTCGCTTAAGCCAAAATCTTCCAGAGATGGTGTATTTTCGTGAGCATTCTCGCTCAAGCTAAAATTTTCGCTTGAGCCAAAATGTCAATCTCGCTTAAGCCAAAAATTCTCGCTTGAGCCAGAATGACAGTTTCAGCATTTTTAAAACACGACTGCAGACAGTTTTCACTCAGTTTCTCTTCCTTTTCTTCGTCTTTTCAGAGAGAGAAAGAGAGGTTCTAGTGTGAGAATGTTCCAGTGAAAGTCAAGAACAGTTTCTACACTCCAAGATCAAGTCTTTCATCAATCTTTCCTCCCTCAACGCCAATTACTCTTCATTCGTTCTTCATTTTCTCGACGCTCAGGTGGGTGTGACTCTCACTTGTTTGTCTTGATTGATGCCATAGCATGACCCCTATTCTTATTTCCCTTTCTTTCATGGAATAATGATGTATGTATGAGATGAACTTAGGAAATACGAATGTATTGATGATTGGGTGTATTGATTTGCAAAACCATAGGGTAGACGACTTGAATGATTATGTATTATGAACCTTGAGTATGTTATTATGAAATCATGGGCCTTTGGCCATCACAGTCATGAATTATGAGTTAAGATATCACAGGGCTTATAGTCATCACAGAGCCTCCGGGCTATCACAGGGTCATTGACCGTCACAGGCCTTCGGGCAATTTATTTAAGAAAGACGGGGTAACCACATCGAACTCATGGCCAAGAGGGAGATGGGGTCCCCAATCACAAAATGAATTATGATTTAAATATTATTTAAGACTTAATCATAGGTAGCCCTGGACGACGGTCCTTGGTTACATGGTTACATGGTCGAGCGCTCATCACAGTCACGTTACAGAGAAAAGACTCCGGGTGTCGGGTAACAACACTTCACAGTCATGCATTGCATAATAAACATTGTTTCAATGATGATATATTACGTGTAATTCATTTATTCATGATGCTCTAGATAGATATGTGTAATTGTGATGATTCTTGATTGTTTCCCTACACCGCACACACTTGTTACACTCACTGGGACGTTGGTCTCACCTCATTCCATGGGAACAATATTTCAGTGGTGCAGGATACTCTTCAGGATTATGACGAGCAGTAGAGGACTCGTGGAGGATAGTAGTATAATGTTTAGTTACATTGATGTACTTAACGTTGCTTAGGACCACTATTGTTATTTGTTAGGATGTTCTTAGGAATTATCATGTTATTTTAATACATTGGATTGGAGCCTTGATGGAAACCTTGTATTGGCTTTTCTTTGATTTATGTGTGTAATGTTGGAGCTTTAGTAATTGTTGGGTTACTCAAGCGACTATATTTTATTTTGATACGCAAAATTGACGAATTAATTTCACGAGTTTGGAAATAGTACGTGTTTCCAACAGACATTATTTCTGAATTTAGAAATTAGACGTTACAAAACTCACTCAAATCTTTTCAATAAGATTTACTTCTAACTTGGGACGCTACCTAGGCTTCCAAGTTTTTCAAGGTAGACCATCCAGGGAGCATTTTCAACATGTTATTGATAAAATTTCAGCTAAGTTAGCTTCTTGGAAGCAAAAGCTTTTGAATAGAGCAGGGAAATTGAACCTGATCAATTCGGTAATGGCTGCTGTGCCTATCTATATCATGCAGGCCTATTGGTTTCCGGAACATATCTGTCATAAATTAGACCTGATTTCTCGGAATTTCCTTTGGAAGAATCAGCAGGGCAAGGGCTTGAATTTGGTCAGCTGGTCAAAAATCACCAGACCTAGGAACTGTGGAGGATTAGGAGTTAAAGTTGCAAGGCTCCAAAATATATCTTTGCTGGGCAAGCTCATCTAGAGCACCATGTTCAACAAGATTTGGACTAATATTTTTGAAAATAAATATTTGCAGGGCAAGCATATTCTGGATGTTAGGAAGAAGCGAGGTTCTTATATTTGGAACTCGATTATGAAGGCAAGGGATGAGCTGTTTCATGGTTTCAGTTTCAAATTGGGTGATGGTGCATCGAGTTTCTGGTTTGACAATTGGTCCACAGGGGGGGCACTTTGTGAAAAAGTTCCATTTGTGAATACTCATGATCTGCACATTCAAGTGAAGGACGTGTGGAATGGGAACAATTGGCTTCTGAATAGTCTTTGGACTCAAATTCCTGAAGTAGTCCTAGAGACCCTTCAATCCAAATCTCCTCAACTTTGTGAGGGTGTCCCGGATACTTTTGTCTGGACAACTAATCTCTCCGGCGAATACTCAGCTCGGGCAGGATACTCTTGGCTCTTACAGCAGTCTCAGGATTTAAATATGGGATCTTGGGGCTGGATTTGGCGGGTACCTGCCCCAGAGAACATTCGTTTTATCATATGGTTAATTTGTCACAACTCTCTCCCAACTAATTTAACTCTTAGCAATCGTGGTCTTCCCATTGATGCTACTTGTCCCTTTTGGGGAACTGAGCCAGAGAGTTTATCTCATTGCTTGCAAGACTGCTCAAGAGCTCATCACATTTGGACCCAGTTTGGTTTAAACAACCTCATCCAAGGTAGTCAAACCACTAACCTTGGTGAGTGGATTTCGGGTGGCGTCAAGCAGGGGGTGCCATGTTTCTTTCAATCCTCTGGTGCATTTGGAAGAGCAGGAATCGTTTTATTTTTTAGGATCATGCTTATAATGGAGGTGAAGTGTATCAAGAGATCCTTTCTATGTCTGATATTATTCACCGAATGTGGTTTACTGGCTAGGGGGCGCGGCACAATGATAGAGTTCCTCGTCTCGTTAGGTGGCAGCCACCGGACTTAAATCAAGCAGCTCTAAACACTTTTGGGAGTGTCACTGAGTCTACAGCTGGGGTGGGAGGCATTATTCGAAATCATGATGGCAGATGGATCATGGGATACTGTGGGTCTTCTATGAGCAGGGAAATGTTGGAAGTGGAATTGCAATCCATCTTGGAGGGGTTACGAATATGCTGGAAGTTGAATTTGAGGAGTGTTAGGTGCATGCCCGATTCCTCCTTAGCTATGCAGTATGTTACTCGTGGAGTTGCTCAATTTCATCGATATGCAGTTCTTGTGAAAGAAATTCAGAATATTATGGCCAGGGATTGGAATGTAACCATTGAACATATCTTGAGAGAGGGAAATCAATGTGCAAACTACCTTGCAAAAATAGGAGCTGAGAGTTCATCATCTCTGTGCTGCATTCAAGAGCCTCCAGATGGGATCCTTCACTTGCTTCAGGCATATGAAAGGGGAACTGCGTTTCCCCGTCTGTAATTTTTCATTGTTTTCTTTTTTCTTCTTTTAGTTTCTGTTTTTTTTTTGGTCGTTTTGCCCTATTAATCAAAAAAATATTAATATTATTACTTTTGTTTTTATTTATAAGTCTCATTTGAAGAGTTTTTTATTTCTATTTATCTATCTTTTTAATTTACAAAATTAAAAGAGTATTAATTATCTCTTTCTCACATTTAGCCTTAATAAGAGAGATAATAAGTGGAGAAAAATAATGACTAAGATAGAGAGATAAAATGATATATTGGGAAAAAATAATAAACTTAATACAAATTAACACATTTATTTCATTTCTCAATCCATGTGTTTTCATGTATTGGGATAAATAAATATAAATAAGGTAATATTGGGTAAATTTATACTATATTGGAAGCCCGTATAAAAGGAGATATAGATTATATTTGTATAGTAAAATACATTTTTACATAAGTTATATCATATAAATTCTATTTTTGTTTTCTAGACAAAAATATAATATTGTTAGGTAGTTATAATTTAATATTTTTTTAATTATAAATTCTTATTTTTTAAGTGATAAAATATTTTATTAAAAATCAAATAAATATTTAAATAATTAAATTAAATAATATAAAACAAATAGTAAAAAAAGATTAATAATTAAAATAATTCATAAAAAAATTTAAATTACTTACATCATATATATAAATTATGAATGTTTATTTTAATTTATTATTTTATATTTAATTTAGGAAAATATTTCTTTTACACTAAATATTTTAAGTGTAGAAAATATGAGAAGAGAGAAATATAAAGAAAAAAGTAAATAAAGAGAGAAAGTGAAAGATGTAATAATTGATATGATAAGAAAGGAAGAGAGAGATAAAGAGAAAAAATGAGTCTATAAAATTGAGTGTGAAAAAATTATGATTAATTTATATATAATAACAAAATTACATTTGGGATGAACTAATTGAGTAGGAAAAATTATAATATTGGCCCCCTTACCCTGAGTTTCTGGCTTCACCCCTGATATATATCCATTTGGTAGTTCTGTTTTGAAAACTGTTTTTAAAATGAGAAAATATATAAAAAAAATTGTTTGATAAAATTTTTTAATTTTGAAAAATTAAAAAAAAATCGTTTGAAACTGTTTTTTTTTAATTTTTAATTTCTAAAAAGATTAATTAAAAAGGTTTTTATGCATTTTTTAATTTATTGAAGAACTTAATCATATTTTTTTTTAGTTTTTTACGCGATTTTATTGGCTAAAGTTATTGATTGAAGAACTTTTTATGCATTTTTTATTTATTAAAAACTTATATTTTTTTACTTTAAACGTATTTTGTTACTTTAAACGTATTTTTAATGCCTATATTTTTCATTTTAAACGTATTTTTAGTACTTACATTTAAAAAAATGATTTTAGAGCTCATTATGGATTAAAACCACATGCTTTTAGGGATTAAAATTATATTATATTTATTAAATGTATTAACTAAGAATAAAACTACAATGTTTTTAAAAATATGAGTAATAAGATTAAAATGAATCATAACATAATCATAAATTTTATAACATAACTTTAGTATCTAAAATAACATAATGAAATTGATTCAATTGGTTGTTATGGTTTGCCCACATCTTATTGGTAATATGATCCCTATGAATTGTCATCTCAGCTGCACTTTCATCAGATAACCTTAATAAGTTGTTAGTATTAGAGCTTGTTCCCACTATGCTAGGACCTTCATTCAAACTCTCAAGTTCCACAGGATCCATTTCTTCCCATAAATTAAACAAATCATCGTGCAAATTCCATTATGTATGAAATTATGAGTAGCTCAAAATGTTAATACTATAAGATGTTGCCTAGCAGGTTTATATGGTGACATCAACTTCAAAACAAGAAATATGTTTTTCAAGACTCCAAAGCAACGCTTAATAGTCATTCTTAAAGATGAATGCCTATAGTTAAATAACTTTTCACAACTCCTAGGTTGTCTTCCTTGACCTCTATATTCCTGTGCATGAGATCTTTCACCCCTGTATGGGGGAAGAAAATCTTCAGTACATGGGTATCCAGAATCAACAAGATAGAATGAACCTACATAAAGTAAAATATAAGTAAACTTTAAATGTTTATTTCATCAATAGAAAATAATTTCATTATAACAATAGTACTCACCTCTAGATGGTCAAGGAAATCTTGCATCATGATTAGTCCGTGCATCCAATAAAACTTTTGAATCATTTGCACTTCCATCCCACCCCGAATATACATATGTAAACAACATATTAAAATCACAAACACATAATATTCTATGTTATTGTGGTCTTTCTACCTCTACACACGAAATTTATTTTTCACTAGGAACCCATGCACTTATATGTGTACCGTTTATTGCACTTAAAGTTACGTGATTTCAGAACATGAGGAACCCAAACCAATGATTTTAAAGTTTATATAGGGACTAAAATCAAATTCGGGTCAAACTTCAATGACTAAAAACATATTTAACACATAAATAAAATATGAAAAAAAATTAAATTATTAAATATGTATTGCATATCTTAAACCAAGGATAATATTTTGGGTTGTTTCTAATTTTGTCCGACAACTCCGTGGACTTTTGTTTTATCAACTCTTTTCCGTGGACTTTTGTTTATGTGGAATGCTGAAACCGCCCGCAATAACTCTATCGTGAACATTGTGACCAATAATGAATAAAAACATCGTAACTTTTTCTTCAAAAAGAATATCTCTTGAGTCAATTAAGTAGTTCTTCCCCCTCAATTCATTACAAAACATGCCTTAGGCATTCGAAATAACTCAAAACAAGTTGTTCCATGTCCATTTAACACTTCAGTAACAAAATTTTGACCAGTCAATACAAATGTTCGAACCTTTGTTTTATTAAAAAACTTCTGGTCATAATCATAAAGCATATGAACTATGAGAAACTCTGTCAAGTCATCATTTGAATCAGAAGAAGAATCATCCCTTCTTTCAATATCCATTCTGATCAAAATCTGTCAAACAATTCCATAATAAAAACCTCGATAAATAGTTTAACAAATATTCAATAACACAATGATAAGTTCAAACATTGAGAGTTACATAAGGAAATTTCAATAACACGATGATAAAGTTCAACAAAGATTAAAAAAACACAAACAGATGTTAAACATAAAGTTGAGAACATGACCATAAAGACAAAACACAAATTACATCATGCAACCTAAACTATTTCTAAAGCTTAAATAGTCATGCCCGTCTCCTGTCACTAGACATGGCAAGAAACATTTCCCTCCAATCAGGCTCCCTAAACTTTTCTATGGCCATCATATAGATGTCATCTGGAATGTCTCCAATCTCTTCAAGATTAGTGACACACTTAGTAATGGAATGATATGATATTACAACTGAAGAAGTGGCCTCCATGCTTTTACCCCTATACCTCTCAGCCTTTGCCATAAACGCTTCAGCCCATACTGCAAATGCTTATCCCATTTCATTTGATCGACAAGTTTTCTTATATTTGTGCTCTTTCATTTGAATTGTGCGCTTTCCACTATCTAGTGTGTTCCACTACTTGTATGTCATCATCATCATCTAAGTTATCATTATCAACATCTACATGGCTCCCAACGTTAAGGTATTGACTTTCAAGCTCGTTTTCTTCATTTGTATTTGGTGTGTCTTGGTTAGATTAATAATGAAGTACCTCTGTTGCAGTGCTTCTATTAAATAGGACGCTCAATAACTTACAATGGTCCAATCCTTTCTTTTGAAATTGTGCAGCTTTATCATGTGTCAGAAAAATAAAAGTAAATAAACACTAAATGTAGGTACAAGTTTAAATTGAACTAACATATTTTTAGTTCGATTAATTTTAAATTAAATGGAAAAAGAAAAACACAAAAACAATCACCTACTAGAGCTAGTACTCCTCTTTTCACTCTTTCACTCAAGAAAGCTATTTTGGGATCTGTTAGATTGCAACCTTACAATGGATGAGATATAACCACTCAGGAGCAATATGATATTCCTGCACTTCAAAGGCTGCATCCACTACTTGCTTAAGGTATTTGCAATGTATTTTCACATTTTAAGATGAACTTAACTAAGTAAACCTTCCCTTTGGCAGAAACTAACTAAAAATTTAGGATAAGTTGTATTTAGACATATAGCATATGGCAGAAACTACCAATAAGTTATATTTTATGCTTATGGAGATTGTTACATAGTCAAACTACCAAAATACTATATACAATGCCTATAATGAATCACTACCAACAAGTTAGTTACAATTGTCATCACTCAGAGCTCGTTGCTTCAATTGATTACAACTATCATCACCTTGTTTCTCTCTCTATTTTTTTTGGATTTAATTCAAATTCAAAATTTGAGTCATTTAAACCGAATAGTAAAAGTTAATTCTAAAGTTGTATAATAACTTCTGGCTTTGTTTATTAAAAAGTTGTTCACTTGCCTTCAATCATTGCATAAGGGTGTTGTCCCCATATCCATTTGTCATGAGCCATTGCTTTGCGATCTGACCGATTCTTCTACAAGAATAGTATGGGACTTCCTCCCCCCTCCTTTTACCCCAAGACTTCATTCTTTTCAAGGAAGATAAAGTATGCTATAATAAAAAATATATACTTTTCCCTTAACAAAAGAAGAAGCACAATATAATTTTCCTAATTATCTCTAAAACTCCAAGAGTATCTGTACACAAAAAAAATTCCTATAGTTCTACTCTCTTCTGTAAGTATTTCTTTTATGATCATAGTCTCTTAATTTTGTCAATGCTTTGCACTATGACTAAAAAGAAGCTGAATTAAATCACAACTCACAAGCAAATCTGCTGAATACAAATACTGCAGAGGCGGGGGGGAATGGCTTTACTAACATATCCAATATATAGTTATAACCATTAAATAGATGCAGACTTTTGTACTTACCCTTTTGTCCTTTGCCTTCTTTCTCACATTATTGTGCTCCCATGGTACAAATAATTAGAGAAAATGCAAAAGTACAACTTTACATCAGATTTCTCTTTGCCATGAAATATGAAAAACAGAAAAAAAAAATATAGTGGTGAAGAAAAAGAAAAAGAAATATTTTGCCAATTCTAGCATAATATTGTAGGACATGTGCAACATATAAAAGGTTAAGAAATTTATTGTTTTTCGTGGTTCTTCAGCAAAATGTGGTATTTGCTGCCATCAAATGTTGGTTCATATATCAACCCAGTGAAGATATCTTTTAATTAGCTATAGAATAGAGTCATATATATAGATAACCATGAACCTCATTTTGTTTCTAACCAATAATTAGTACAACTCACCAAAGGGGAAATTCCAAGATGAGATAATGAGGACGAGACTCAACGGCTCAGGAACAATTTATGCACTTGTAAGCAATGTTATATGTTACAATTTAGCCTATCAAAATAAATTTGATTGTCACAAACTTCAAATACATGTTCGTATAGTCTTAGTCATGAGTTATATGTAACAATCTAACATTTCATATTCTCCTTGCCACAACTCAGATTTCAGAAGATTCTCTTTGCTTCAGCAGGTTTTGATCTCTCAGAGAGTCTAACCCTTTCAGAAGGTTGACATGCTTCAGAGAGTTTAAACTTCTTCAGTAGGTTCAGCTTTGTTAGCATGCTTTCTTTATAGACTTGCTGAAACACAGAAAAGTATACTTATAATCAGAATCTGTCTAATTAGTACAAATTTGTTGCTCATTAAAACTCAGGTTGTAGAGACTTAAAACATTATTAATCTCTTAATAATATTTTGAGACTCAACAATTTCTTCTTTTCAGATCTTTTAACAGCTTGTTCATCTTCCCATTCATTTGGATTTACCAACATAGATTTATACAGTTGAAGCTTATTATACTGAATATCAAACCTATAAAATTCTTCTATTGTTAGTCTAATCCCACCAACAGTTATTCCACCTATGTCTTTAAAGATTGAATCATCTATGCAAATCTTGGTCTTCTTAACTTCAGAACTCAAATTTCCATTTTTATCATAGAAAATCTTTGCATAAAAGATCTTAACCATATCAGGATAGTAATGCCCTTTTAATTGAACAAGTTTTCCAAGACTCTGTGATTCTAAATCTTGTTGAAAAGTGAAACCATTTCTATTAAGCCATGAAAAGGAAAGAACCTTAGGAGAGATAATTTCTTTTCCAGCAAAGAAGTTGAAATAGGCATTTGCTTGACCCTCTGTAGAGAACCATGGATGGTTGAAGTTGAGAGGTCTTGGTGGAGATTCTTCTACAGGTCTCTTTGAAGATCCGGGTTTTCGTACTGGAGTTAATTTGGGAGGACAAAATTCTACTCTGCTTGTTGTATGCTTCACGCGTTTCCCTTTGCCTTTGTTTGAATCGGCCATTGATGGATGAGGAAGGTGAGTAGAAGGTGTTTGATTTGAAGAAATTTTGAGAATGTGAAGAGTTTTTGGTGAAGGATTTCACGTAGGATTTGAGAAAATAGGATTAAAATGAAGTTGAAGGGGTTAAAGAATCATCATTAGCTTCTCTGAAACTGATTGGGACAGAGGTCAGTCGCAGGTAATCGATTACGAGAAGACGGTAATCGATTATCTCAGTGACTGAAATAACAGTTTTAATTGTCCCATCCAGATAATCGATTAACATAATGTGGTAATCGATTATCACAAAACGAATGCTTAAGGATTCATTGCTTCAGTAAGGTAATCGATTAACATATAGTGGTAATCGATTAAAGCAGTGAGTTTGTATTTCTGCTGAAATACATACTTCCTTATTTAATAGATTACTTATGCAGGTAATCGATTAACTTGTTCCTAATATGCTTGAAAAAAAGATTTTTAATGCACTTTGATGAAAACTTTCATAATGTTATGCAACTAATGAATGAAATGCACAAATATACATACAGTTTCACGCAATTTAACTTAGTAAACATAAAGAAATAGATTAGTTAAGATCATACTCACTAAGTATACCAAGTTCCCTTCTTAGCTTGTAGAACCTTTCTCTTGGTAGTGGTTTAGTGAATATATCTGCTAATTGTGATTCAGTATCAACGAATTGAACGTTACAATCTCCTTTTTCCACATGATCTCTTATGAAGTGATGGTGTATTTCTATGTGTTTTGTTCTTGAGTGCAAGATAGGATTCTTTGTTAGGTTGATTGCACTTGTGTTATCACACCTCAATGGTATCTTATCCAATTTCAGTCCAAAGTCACGTAATTGTTGTTTGAGCCATATTGATTGTGCACAACAACTCCCAGTTGCAATGTATTCAGCTTTTGCAGTTGAAAGTGCTACATATGCTTGTTTCTTACTGTGCCATGATACTAGACTATTTCCAAATAGATGACACGTACCATTTGTACTTTTCTTGTCTAATTTGCAACCTACAAAATCAGAGTTAGAATAACCAACAAGTATAGGATTTGTACCTTTAGGATACCAAAGACCCACGTTTGTAGTTCCCTTGAGATACTTCAAAATTCTTTTGACAGCATTCATGTGTGATTCATTAGGTGCTGTTTGTTTCTTGCGGCGGATATGACTGTTGCACATGTTTTCAAAGATTTGTAATTGCACTCGCTACCACAAGTTATATCCTTGACACTCGAAACTGTCGCAAATTTATTTTGTGTTCGTTAAAATCACTACCAGTATACTTAAAACCACCGCAAAATAACAATTTTGTAATAAACATTCCAAATTTACCCGTATTTCTAAACGTGTGTTTTGTTTTATAAATAAGATCATCAAAACATTTTTACATTTGTTTTATAAATAAGACTGGAGGGAGTGCTACCTCTTATCCTATATATAAGAAAGGAAAAGGCTAATGAATGCCCTAAGAGCACTGGTTAAAGAACCAAAATTTAAAAGTTTTGATTAGATTGTATAAAATTTAATTATAATATGTAAATGCAATTAATACCGTGATTACCAATAAAAATATTCTATATATGAGTTCCTTATTCAGTGCTTTTAGGACACTTGTTAGCAGAACCCTATAAGAAACATAAAATTAAAATTATCAAGACCAAGCAAAAGGCATTAGAATTTGTTAATGATACTTAATAACCTCATCAATTTAAGTTTATTCCAGAAATATCGTTAATATTATATGTTAGATGAGTAAGTATATAAGGTATTTAACATTTTTTTTTTGTTTTCACCATAGGTATTCCCTATTACTAGGGGTAATCCTATTCGGGGCTTAGTCACAATTAAGACTCATTGTAACGTCTTAATTTCGTGAGCCTAGAAATGATGTCCATTGGAGACACATTTCCAAACCGAAAATTATTTTGCTCCATTGTTGATATCGACATAAAATCAATCACATAAACATGCTTAAGTAATCTCACGCTTACTTGAGCGGAAACACATTCATACAGACTTAGGTATATAAGGAAAATGCCACTCGGTGGCTACAACTGAAACATGGATACAATCCGACTGATTCCCGTTCTAAACACTATACAATTACAATAACCTAACTAATTTGAACTGAGCAACTTCTAGGGGAGCATCTCTCCCATTAAACCTCAACTCTTCCTCGTCAAGATCCAGCCAGACATCCTGCAAATGCTAGAGTGTTTCCTCAAAACGTGTGGTGATACTTACGTCCTAGTGAATATGATCATGCATACAGTGTGGGGAAGTAGGCAGATATGAATGCCACATAAATACACATAGATATATATTGGACTACACACCACAATCTTCGAGAAGTCAGATAATGCACATTATAGTGAAAGCAATAATCATAAAACATATATTAAAGCAATCAATGCAGGGTTAGTCTAAAGTAATAGTCTCAAGTGTTTTACCCAACACCCAAGGGTTCTTTTCATTGTCATCTGATTGAGCGCTCGGCCATGTGAACAAGGACCGTCGTCCAAGGCCACCCTAATTAAGTTTTATTAACAATCATGCATGTAGTTCATTTTAGTTGAGGAACCCCATTTACTCCTTGGCCGTGGAGCAAATGAGATTACCTCTCTTGTACCTTATTGGTCCGAAGACCCCTGATTGCTCTCTTGGCTCCAGGCCCATGAAAACATGGTTACTTGATTAGGGTTTCAAAACATGAAAGCATGATTCATGACATGTAAACATGTTATATGTATACTAAATGAGAGCTCCATGACATTCAAATCTCATAATCAACCTTTATCATGAAAACCCTAACATTTCATATTTTGAAGGAACAGACGCTGATTGGTACCATTTTGCCTGACATCCACAATTCAATCATTTCAATGCGAGATTTGAACAGTGATCTGCATAGGTCAAAACCAAACATGATGTTGAAGATAAGCCAATTCAAAATGGTCAAATCTCAAATAATCAATTCAGAGTATCAAATCTCAAATTGAAGATCTCTCACAAGCATCACTAAGTTTTCATCCTCTTCCATTCATTGCTAACCCTTTCAACCTCATCCAAAACATCTCCAATTTTCTGACAGAGCCACACAAGGTCATATTTCCAAGGATTAAAAGAGGAGTGATCAAATTCAAGGAATAATTTGACTATAAAAAAAATTGATCAAAACCAAGAGCAGAAGAGTTACTGTAGAGTTGTCGGTTCTGCTTGGTGAAGACCTTAACGATTTTTGTTAGAGAGGCTGGTTGAGGTTTGGTGGTGACGGCAAAAACGTGATTGGTGGAGCAATGAAAGCTATCATCTCCACGTAGAAAATGAGCACGGTTAACATGCAAAACTCCACCAAGAGGCGAATGCGGCATGGTGGTTGTGATAAGGGCGACGCTAGAGAGGTATGGTTTAAGGGGCACCAGAGCAATGTGGTAGAATTGTGAGAGAGAGAGAGCCACAGAGGGAGAGCCATCAAAATATCAAATGACACATAGAAAAGAGTGGAAGATAATAATGTTATATTAATTACTTTCTATATTAGACGTTTTGTGGAGACTCGAGATTAGAAATCACTCGTAAAAATTTAAGATCTCCAAAAGAAAAAACCAACTTTGACAACCTAAAAAATGCTAGAAAAACAACTTTTATTGGCAGTTTTTACTCACCACCAATAAAAATACACCAGTAAAATCATGTTTTTTTGTAGTGTAGATAGGGTGTGCGGGTCATTTTTAAATTTCACCAAATTAAAGGTCATTTTTAAAAAAATACCAAAAATAAGAAAAATTTCAGATAAAATATTTCTATATTTTAATTCCATTTTTATGTTTAAAAAATATTTTTGTGTATTTTTTCGATTTTTACTTTAATTAATAATTTTTTTATTAGGTACGCATAGTCAGTGATATTTTGATAATTATACCAAAACAACCTCACAAAAATCTGAAAAATCCTAAAAATCAAAAAAATTATTGTAAGACTAATTAGAAAAGAATTTTACTCAATTCTATATCAAATAAATTTTTTAAATCTAGTTATCGTCTTTACGCTTTCCCGTTATGGAAAAAAACAAATGTTACGTTGCTTACATTTAATATCAATCAATTATGTTAATAATGCAGGAGATATATGATAAAAATTCAGTAAACGGTGAAAAGCTATTGATTTCATATACTCTAGGATCAAAGACACTAGCAAGAAAAATGGATGAGTTGGTATATACATTGCATTCATTCTATTTATGTTGAAAAAATTTAAAAAACAAATCAATTGAACAATTTTATGCATGATGCAAAATCTTAGGAATTGCAATGTAGACGATGTTATAGTAGATTAGATATGTATCCCATTGCTCATAAAAAGAAGGATGGATCCTTTGTAAATGAATAGGCTAAAGAAAAATATGTAAGTGCAGTATATGTTGGTCCCAGAGGGAATCTAAATAGATTCAGTGAAAACTTTTTACTTTGTTAATTTTCAAAGTTTGTTTTTCCCTTCAAAAATTTGCCTTTTAAAAATTCTTTCAAATATATTTTCAAATATCAATTTATCAGAGTTTGAAATCAAGAGATATATGCAACGGATAAAAGATATTGCAGTACGTAATTGATTACCAATTCAGTGCGTAATTGATTACCAATTTGGAAAATAGTAAGTAATTGATCATCAAGATTGATTCCACAAGATTAATGACTTGACTTTCAATATATAAATCAATATATCACAAATCAATCAATTTTTCTATTCAATTATCTGTTATTTTACTAATCAAGAACCATATTCATATAACTAAGAATCTCAATAGAAGATAGAGTAGGGATAGAGAAGATTGCACAATTATTTATACTGGTTCAACCACAAAAAGGGGCCTACATCCTGTTTTGATCTAGTACACTACTAAATCAGCTTTCACTATAGAATTGATTACAAATACCATGCACACTCAATCCTAAAGAAATACTTTCTAACAAACAAAAGGTTTGACTCTTGCACCCCACAAGAGCATGTTCATCTGTGACACCCCGTCACTCGAACAACAACCTTACTTATGACACCCCGTCACAAGATTTCACAAACAATCTCAATGAACACCCCATTCTTGAGATATCACACAAAATGTACTTCTCTATGGATCCCTATTCAAGAGACAATACAAATCAAAAACAATTATAGAAAACTAAGTTTAGAACGATAACACCTTGTTTGTGCAGATAAACTCCATGAGTGTATATCAATCTTCTTTCAAATTGTCTAAGTTTCTTGACTTGAGAGTTATTCAAATATTTGCATAATTTCTGGACATGATGAATTTTCTTGAAGAACCTTTTTCAAAAAGAGTTTTTGATTCTCTCACAAATCAGCTCTTTCTTTTCTTTTCTTTTTCTTCTCTTCTTCTTATTTTCGAAATTTACATTTATATATTGCTTTTAGAGATTCAAAAGTTAGTTAGAAAATAGTTCAAAAACAGTTAAAAATGTCCAGTGTTTCTGCAGAATCCGTGGTAATCGATTAGCTTATTGGGTAATCGATTAAACCAGAACATTTTGTTCTCAGAACTCATTACAGGAAACAGGGGTAATCGATTACTACATGTGGTAATCGATTAAACCAGTGAGAACCTATTTTTTATCTTTTATCAGGTGCAGTGGTAATCGATTATCTTTATCAGGTAATCGATTATTTTTGTTCCTGTACTTGAAATCATACTGTTTTCAGTTTCGATTCAACTTGGGGTCAGTTACCAACTAAAGTAATCGATTATACCAGTGGCAAATCAATACTTGGTTGAGTAATTTAGCTTCCAAGCTATCCAACTTTGAAAACAAAAACATGAGTTCAACTTACATGATTACAAACAAGGTAAAGACCAATTAACAAACACATATCAATTGCCTAAAGCTAAAAACAAACAATACAAATGCCACATCCATTGAAACTTGTTTGGCACTGCAAAATGAATTGATATATAAAATTTCTAGTTCCTAAAACAAAACCAAAACTCCTTAATATATGAGGGACGTGATGATCAACTTGTATCGTCCAATGTAGCTTAAGTCCAACAATCTCCCCCTTTTTGGTTTTGATGCGCCAAACACTTTCAATAACAATTATAGTGGGCATGTAGGCACTTGTTATTTCTTCATTCCTAAAAGAACTTTGAAAATATTTGCTTAGCAAATGTGTTTATCAGACAAATCACAGTAATCATGTTTTATAATCAATCATATATCATATCCAATCCAATCATATATCTATCATCAATATTTTTCTCCAATCCAGTCAATATTTTTCTCCCCTTTTTGACAAATTAAAACCAAAATCTCATGCAATTCTAACATGTGATATTCAAAAGTCAGCAAATAAGCAAAATATTGAGCATACAAATATCCAACAAACACAAACATAATTGTCATGAGCAGAATCATAAAAGTACCAAGGTAACCATTGTACATATTACAATCATCCAAAATGAAAAATGCAACCTAATATGAAGAACAATCAAAATAAGATCCTAAGAACTGAAGCTCTTCCTAAGCGTCCGAAAATGGAACTTGAAGTTCATCAAGCCTTTCAGAGATTGCCTCAATTCTTTCCGTCAAGTCTTGATAATCCCTTT
The DNA here is from genome assembly GCA_026901365.1 of Sesbania bispinosa. Classification (NCBI taxonomy): domain Eukaryota; kingdom Viridiplantae; phylum Streptophyta; class Magnoliopsida; order Fabales; family Fabaceae; genus Sesbania; species Sesbania bispinosa. Next base: position 1,645,379 of record QLOH01000007.1, on the reverse strand, counting down.
TCTGGGTTTCAGAAATTTCATTCAATTTGTTGAGGACCATTTGCTCAAAGGCTGTGAATGGGTTAGGCTCAGTCTCTTCAGAATCTTCATCTTCATTTGCATTTTCTTCATTGTTAATTTCATCCTTATTAAACCAACCTTCATCTATTTTCACCAATTTCATCATTTTCATTGCCTTGTCCTTAACATCATGTGTTTCTCTAGTAATTTCTCTTGACTCAGAACTTGTGTCAACACCATAATGATCAAGAACTTTAGATATGAGAACAACATAAGGACATTTATAGTCAATTAGCCTTTTAGTCTTCATCATATTATTGCTAATTACATCTATCCAATTTATCTTAATGTCATTCTTGATAGCGCAGATCATCATCATATCTTCTTCACTTAATTGAGCATGGTTGCTCCCCTAGCTATTACAATCTATGCCAAGGTGTAATGCAACAATCTATCATTCACTTTAATTCCTCCGATATTGAAGACAGATTTCTGTTAGGACCACAGGAAACACTAGAAGGGGGTTAAATAGTGTTTTATAATCTTTACAGATTTTTTGAAAACCTTTAGAAACAAGCAAAGATATTTTCAACGTTCAAACTACTTGCTGAAAAATAAGTTTTTTGGAGACTTGCTGAAACACTTCAGCAGGTCCAGTAAAATTGTCTTTTAAAATGATTTGCGTAATAAATAAAATTATTTTTGCTACACAAATTATAAACTCACTTTTCAGAACCCTCCTCGATTAGAAATAAACAGATAACAACGGAAAGTAAAGAGTTAAGGGTAGAGAGAACTCAGCCAGAAAATTTATCCTGGTTCACCCACTAACACAGTGAGCTACGTCCAGTCCCAGGGCAAACACACCACTGAATTTTCACTAATCCCGCAAGATTACAACGAGTATTATTTGCACACCTGGCCTCTCCAGGCCCAATGAGTATTCTTTTACAGACAAGCCTCTCCAGGCTCAGCGAGTATTCTTTGCACACCTGGCCTCTTCAGGTCCAACGAGTATTCTTTGTTTTCAACTGCCTTTCCAGGAAACTCATGCAGTATTCTTTTACAGACAAGCCTCTTCAGGCTCAACGAGTATTCTTTGCACACTTGGCCTCTCCAGGCCCAACGAGTATTCTTTATTTTCAACTGCCTTTCCAGGCAACTTAAGCAGTATTCTTTTTCAGACAAGCCTCTCCAGGCTCAGCGAGTATTCTTTGTTCCTCCAAGCCTCTCCAGGCTCTTTGACACATTATAGTGTTTACAATGAATGTTTGTTTAAGTTTCTGAGAAACTTAAACCTTAGGAAACTTGTACAAAGAGATAATTGAGTATGATACGCAAGATACAAAGATGAAGCTTCTAAGTACAAGGGAAAAACAGAGTGATACAAGTATATAACTTGGATGTAATTTCTTCTTTTCTCTTCTCTGTATTTTGGTCAGCAGCTTCAGAATAGGGATTATGAATTTTGCTGTCTGACTCTTGGGTTTATGCCAATCCTGGGCTTCATCGTCGCCAACCTTCATAATCTTCCATGATGGCATATATATATAGTCCAGAAATATGATCGTTGAAGATTGCTTTGTTACTGTTGAGAAAGAATAATTCATGTTCTTAGAGCCGTTGTGAAATAACTTCTTTTCCGTTGAGGGACAAAGCAGAGGTAGCTTGTAGCAGTAGGCACAGTAGAGATAGGTAGCAGCAACGCTGACTTTACTTTTCTGATAAAGTGTACTTTCTGCAGAGAAACTTTCCTTTATGGTGAATATGATTTGAAATGCGCCAGAAAGCCTCTGTTTCTCCTTGCCACAAGTTCAGCTAACCAGAAAGCTTTGTAGAGACTTGAGTCTTTAAATACATTTGCAGGTTGACTCACTAAGTCTTCGAAAAGCAACATGACAACTTAGACTTCAGAAGGTTCTCTTTGCTTCAGCAGGTTCTGATCTCTCAGAGAGTCTAACCCTTTCAGAAGGTTGACATGCTTCAGAGAGTTTAAACTTCTTCAGTAGGTTCAGCTTTGTTAGCATGCTTTCTTTATAGACTTGCTGAAACACAGAAAAGTATACTATAAGAAAAATCTGTCTAATTAGTACAAATTTGATGCTCATTAAAACTCAAGTTGTAGAGACTTAAAACATTATTAATCTCTTAATAATATTTTGAGACTCAACAATTTCTTCTTTTCAGATCGTTTAACAGCTTGTTCATATTTCCATTCATTTGGATTTACCAACATAGATTTATACAGTTGAAGCTTATTATACTGAATATCAAACCTATAAAATTCTTCTATTGTTAGTCTAATCCCACCAACAGTTATTCCACATATGTCTTTAAAGATTGAATCATCTATGCAAACCTTGGTCTTCTTAACTTCAGAACTCAAATTTCCATTTTTATCATTGAAAAGCTTTGCATAAAAGATCTTAACCATATCAGGATAGTAATGCCCTTTTAATTGAACAAATTTTCCAAGACTCTGTGATTCTAAATCTTGTTGAAAAGTGAAACCATTTTTATTAAGCCAGGAAAAGGAAAGAACCTTAGGAGAGATAATTTCTTTTCCAGCAAAGAAGTTGAAATAGGCATTTGCTCTACCCTCTGCAGAGAACCATGGATGGTTGAAGTTGAGAGGTATCGGTGGAGATTCTTCTGCAGGTCTCTTTGAAGATCCGGGTTTTCGTACTGGTGTTAATTTGGGAGGACAAAATTCTACTCTGCTTGTTGTATGCTTCACGCGTTTCCCTTTGCCTTTGCTTGAATCGACCATTGATGGATGAGGAAGGTGAGTAGAAGGTGTTTGATTTGAAGAAATTTTGAGAATGTGAAGAGTTTTTGGTGAAGGATTTCACGTAGGGTTTGAGAAAATAGTATTAAAATGAAGTTGAAGGGGTTAAAGTATCATCATTGGCTTCTCTGAAACTGATTGGGACGGAGGTGAGTCATAGGTAATTGATTACGAGAAGACGGTAATCGATTATCCCAGTGACTGAAATAACAGTTTTAATTGTCCCAGCCAGATAATCGATTAACATAATGTGGTAATCGATTATCACAGAACGAATGTTTAAGGATTCATTGCTTCAGTAAGGTAATCGATTAACATATAGTGGTAATCGATTAAAGCAGTGAGTTTGTATTTCTGCCGAAAAACATACTTCCTGATTTAATAGATTATTTATGCAGGTAATCGATTAACTTGTTCCTAATATGCTTGAAAAAATGATTTTTAATGCATTTTGATGAAAACTTTCATGATGTTATGCAACTAATGAATGAAATGCACAAATATACATACAATTTCACGCAATTTAACTTAGTAAACATAAAGAAATAGATTAGTTAAGATCATACTTACTAAGTATACCAAGTTCCCTTCTTAGCTTGTAGAACCTTTCTCTTGGTAGTGGTTTAGTGAATATATCTGCTAATTGTGATTCAGTATCAACGAATTGAACATTACAATCTCCTTTTTCCACATGATCTCTTATGAAGTGATGGTGTATTTCTATGTGTTTTGTTCTTGAGTGCAAGATAGGATTCTTTGTTAGGTTGATTGCACTTGTGTTATCACACCTCAATGGTATCTTATCCAATTTCAATCTAAAGTCACGTAATTGTTGTTTGAGCCATATTGATTGTGCACAACAACTCCCAGTTGCAATGTATTCAGCTTCTGCAGTTGAAAGTGCTACACATGCTTGTTTCTTATTGTGCCATGATACTAGTCTGTTTCCAAATAGATGACACGTACCACTTGTACTTTTCTTGTCTAATTTGCAACCTACAAAATCAGAGTTAGAATAACCAACAAGTATAGGATTTGTACCTTTAGGATACCAAAGACCCACGTTTGTAGTTCCCTTGAGATACTTCAAAATTCTCTTGACAACATTCATGTGTGATTCCTTAGGTGCTGCTTGTTTCTTGCAGCGAATATGACTGTTGCACATGTTTACAAAGATTTGCAATTGCACTCGCTACCACAAGTTATATCCTTGACATTCGAAACCGTCGCAAATTCATTTTGTGTTCGTTAAAATCACTACCGGTATACTTAAAACCACCGCAAAATAACAATTTTGTAATAAACATTCCAAATTTACCCGTATTTCTAAACGTGTGTTTTGTTTTATAAATAAGATCATCAAAACATTTTTACGTTTGTTTTATAAATAAGACTGGAGGGAGTGCTACCTCTTATCCTATATATAAGAAAGGAAAAGGCTAATGAATGCCCTAAGAGCACTGGTTAAAGATCCAAAATTTAAAAGTTTTGATTAGATTGTATAAAATTTAATTATAATATGTAAATGCAATTAATACCGCGATTACCAATAAAAACATTCTATATATGAGTTCCTTATTCAGTGCTCTTAGGACACTTGTTAGCAGCACCCTATAAGAAACATAAAATTAAAATTATCAAGACCAAGCAAAATGCATTAGAATTTATTAATGATACTTAATAACCTCATCAATTTAAGCTTATTCCAGAAATATCGTTAATATTATATGTTAGATGAGTGAGTATATAAGGTATTTAACATTTTTTTTTGTTTTCACCATAGGTATTCCCTATTACCAGGGGTAATCCTATTCGGGGCTTAGTCACAGTTAAGACTCATTGTAACGTCTTAATTTCGTGAGCCTAGAAATGATGTCCATTGGAGACACATTTCCAAACCGAAAATTATTTTGCTCTATTGTTGATATCGACATAAAATCAATCACATAAACATGCTTAAGTAATCCAACATTTACTTGAGCGGAAACACATTCATACAGACTTAGGTATATAAGGAAAATGCCACTCGGTGGCTACAACTGAAACATGGATACAATTCAACTGATTCCAGTTCTAGACACTATACAATTACAATAACCTAACTAATCTGAACTGAGCAACTTCTAGGGGAGCATCTCTCCCATTAAACCTCAACTCTTCCTTGTCAAGATCCAGCCAGACATCCTGCAAATGCTAGAGTGTTTCCTCAAAACGTGTGGTGAGACTTACGTCCTAGTGAATGTGATCATGCATACAGTGTGGGGAAGTAGGCAGATATGAATGCCACATAAATACACATAGATATATATTGGACTACACACCATAATCTTCGAGAAGTCAGATAATGCACATTATAGTGAAAGCAATAATCATAAAACATATATCAAAGCAATCAATGCAGGGTTAGTCTGAAGTAATAGTCTCAAGTGTTTTACCCAACACCCAAGGGTTCTTTTCACTGTCATCTGATTGAGCACTCGACCATGTGAACAAGGACCATCGTCCAAGGCCACCCTAATTAAGTTTTATTAACAATCATGCATGTAGTTCATTTTAGTTGAGGAACCCCATCTACTCCTTGGCCGTGGAGCAAATGAGATTACCTCTCTTGTACCTTATTGGTCCGAAGACCCCTGATTGCTCTCTTGGCTCCAGGCCCATGAAAACATGGTTACTTGATTAGGGTTTCAAAACATGAAAGCATGATTCATGACATGTAAACATGTTATATGTATACTAAATGAGAGCTCCATGACATTCAAATCTCATAATCAACCTTTATCATGAAAACCCTAACATTTCAAGCATATTAGGATCAAGTTAATAAACATATAAACCATAGATTAATCCTCAAACATTTCAAGCAATAAAGCCAATAAACATATAAACCCTAGATTAATCCTCAAACAAGCACAAGCAGTAAAATAGGAAGGGGAAAGGGAGAAGAGGGATCATTAAAGGACTTCACATATGATGGAACGTGAGTGGGTGAACCACACTCACCTTAAGAGATGGAGAAATAAGATGATTGAGTGGTGAAGAATGTTGATCCAAGGCTCCTATAGAGATTTGAGGCTTCAATTTGTGCTCCTCTCCTTTGATCTCCCTTTCTCTCTCTAGAAACAAAGAATAAGGAAAAGAATGAGGGAAAACCCTCACGGATCTATTTTTATAAACCAGATATGAGTATTCTCGCTCAAGCGAGCAAAACTAATCCTCCCTGGAACCACATTCTTGCCCGAGCGAGAGCCTTCTCGCTTGAGCGAGAATGCTCCAGAGAGCACCCCCTCTCTGGATGATTCTCGCTTAAGCGAGCCCCTTCTTGCTTAAGCGAAAATCGTCCGGAGAGCACACTTTCCTCCCCTAATTCTCGCTTGAGCGAGAATATTATTGCCCAAGCGAATTCTGCAGAAACCAAAAACCCAACTTTTGTTGCTAAACTCGCTCAAGCGAGTCCATTCTCGCTTGAGCGAGAATCATGAGACTTAAGTTCTTGATTTTAACTCCTCTTGATCCTAACTCAATTCTCTCCCGCTCTTTCCTAGTTCCTCTCACTATAACCTTCTCCTAACTCAATTCTTCTCATCTAAAACTCTCCTCACACTGATTTCGCCACATCAATTCCTTTGTTCCCAACACCTATTCCATTTCCATTTTTGCACACCTGATGACTAAGGCCTGGGGAGGACACGCTTCTCCCTAACTCATTCTGGTAACGTGCCTTTTCACTTAGTTCATCTTAACCCAACTTCTTCTCCTCATTCTAGTACCATTACAATTCTCTTTAACTCATAGCGTGATTTCTTCTAAATTTCGCCTACAGTTATCTTACTTAACGTTTGGTTATACTTTCGAACTCTCTTAAAACTCGACTCTCTTAGTTTATTTACCTAATCCTTGTTTAAGTTCACCTTCTAACCCCCAAGTTTCATGCCACTATAAATTTCCCTTTTCTTGGCTGGGTCCACAGTCTAAAATCCCCACTACAGTTTCTAGGTCCTAAATTTTGGGATGTTACACTCATCACCCCTCCCTAAGAGCGTGTTTAGTGAGGATCAAATCCAGGAGGAATTTACGGTAAAATGTTTTCATTTTATATTATTTTTTAACTTGTTATGACATTTTCAAATTACTTACCCTACAAGTTTTTTCTTTTACAGAGCAGAGTTACTTGGGCCCCTGAGGACGAGGCCCAGATTAAGAAGGTGTACGAGCAGATGATTGCTCGACGCCTTCAAGATATGATAAACAATGCCCGGACGAGTGGGACTAGGCCCACTTGGTGTGGTGAGGAGGTCTGGGAGGGTCTTTTGGCCTACTGGGCCTCTGATGAGTTCAAGGGGAAGTCGGTTCGTAACAAGAGCAATCGGGCTTCTCGTCGAGGCGGGACGGTACGCATCACATTGAGGTCGATCTGGTTATGGTATGTAAAAACCTACTCTTCTATATTATTTTTGTATTTATAATTAAAATAATTAATTAGTGCAAGTTTTCTGTGTAGAGATGAAAACTTAGGCAGAATGTAGATCCCGATGAGTTTATCGTGGCCACCCACACAAAAAGGGTGGTGGCTGGGTAGACGACAAAGCGCGATCCACATATGTAAGTCAATGTACCGGTTTTTTTTTATATAAATAGATATATTTGCAATAGAATAAATAACTAAGTATATGTTTATCTCTACTCAACAGACAAATTACTAGGACCACGTGAGGGAGGTAGAGTCACAGATGAGGGACAACTCTATCACTGATGGGTCCACCAAGCTACAAATCTGGAAGGATGTTGCTGGTGGTAAGACTCGAGGTCGCTGTTATGGCACCAGGGACTTGTCAACCAACATTCGTCCAAGTGTGACCAGCCTCACTCACGAGTCTCGGGCCAACACCAACGGGAGCGACGGGTCGCGACATTCATCTGACGAGGCGCTGCGCCAAGAAGTAATTGAACCAAAGCTGCAGGCTAGCCGAGCTGAAGAGGGGGTTGATCACTGTCAGGCCCAGTATGTGATAAGTGTTAAAATTACGTAAAATTCCTATATAATTACAACACTTATTGATGGCAAAATGCTGAATTTATAACCCAATTCACCCTTTTTAGCTTAAAATGCAATTCTTGTAATTATTTAAGTCAAATTTAAATTTGATGCTATTTTGATAGAAAATCTGCTGATTTTTGCAGGTAAAAAGCAAAGTTACAAATAAAGCATCAAGAGAGCAGCGAACAAGGACATGAACAACATAAAACAAGCTTCAAAAGAGGACAATTTAGGAAAATCAATTGCTGTTTCCTGCGCTCCACCTGCGCTAAGCGCAGGTAGAGTGTAGGAATGACTGTCTAGTTACTGTTTCCCACGCTTCACCTGCGCAGAGCGCAGGAAACGTAACCTAATTTTTAATGGGCTGTAATCAGAGTCTCAAAAGCCCATCAGAACAGTTTATAAAGGGACTTTTAGGGATTGAGACGACAGACATAGACGTAGGGAGCCGTTGAGCAGATTTGGAGCTGGAGAAAAGTGCGACAGTCTCTCTAGTTGGTTTGTAATGGCTACCATGAGTAGCTAAACTTTTCTTTAGGATTGAATGTAGTCAATTCAATCCCCAATTGTATTTTGGATCTTCTTTGTTATTTAGGAATCTCTATTTTTATAATATTGGTGTTTTTATTCTATTCTTAATGCTTAGTTTCCGTCTTTGTACAGGAGTTATGATGTGATTTCTTAAATACGCTGAGAAGCGGTTTTCTAAATCTGATTGGTAAAAACACTTAATTTGTGATTGTGGAGACCAACATGAATTGATAGCTTTAACATTTGATCTTCAAACCGGGGCACTTTGTGACTGTGGAGACCAACATAAATTGTTTCTGAGTATTTCATAGCTGTGGAGACCTTTATGAAATAATATTTATTTGTGCTTCAATATTTATAACTATAAATTCCTAAATATCATTGGGTTCCAAATACAAGAGGGGTGCGATCGGCGAAGTTCAATCCTAGTTTCCTTAATTTGCTCAATCTTATCCATATTCTCTCTATCTCATCTTTTATTTTATCTACTATTGCAATCTTCACAAACAACCATTCAAATTTCCTCTTACTCAATAAGTGTGAACACTAAGAACTTATTTTGTACCGTTCCTCATGTGAACGCTTGCCAAGATCTCAACAGTACGCACGGTTGGAGGAGGACTTCGCACGACTCTGACAACAGTTGCCAATTAATGCTGGATGCCCGCAGTGTAGGTGGTTCTACCAGCTACAGTCGGGCTTAGTCGCACCCGCACTACGATAGCGACCTGGATGACCAGCCCGTAGATGAGGATGAGGATGAGGATCGTGGCCCACGACCACAACAGCGTCGTTGCCGTCTGCCATGATTTTTTTATTGTATCATGTTTTTATACACTTTGTATATACTGTTTATATATATATATATATATATATATATATATGAGTGTTTTCATATAGTATTTATTGTTTTTCTTTATATTTTAGATCATTAACAAATATGATATAAATTTATAAAATAAATAAAAAATTGAATTTCTATAATAATTCAACCGTAAATCCATAAATTAAAATTAAATATAAAACCCTAAACTCAATTAAAAAAATTAATATAATCATTAGCGACAACCATGGCCGTCGCTAATATGTGACGACTTAGCGACGACCTTTGATCTTATCACTTTGCGACGACCTTCAGCATAGCGACGACTTTAGTGACGGGCAAACAGATGCTATGGAGCGACGACTGTTTTTGCTCGTCGCTACGATATTAACGACGAGCATTTTAACAACGTCCCTGTGGCCATCGCTAATTGCATTGTAGCGACGATACTGTTTTCCCTTGTTCGCTAATTTCCGAATTTCTTATAGTGACTGTTGGAATAATTTCAGTTATTAATTTCAACTTTTATTTCTTCTAAAATGACTTATCAAACACATTAATAATAGAAAAATAAGTAATAAATTTTCTTAAAAATTTGAATACCAATAATTTTTTTATTCATGGACATAACCTTAAATGTCAAAAGAGAAAAAAAGGAAGGATCACATTTTATTTTTTTAAAAGGCTATAAATTTAAAACTATTAGATTGGAGTAAAGAAGATGTTTAAAATTGAAAAGATGATATACGTAAAAAAAAAAGTAAGATTTAAAAAACAAGTTAAAATTATTTTCCAATGCACTTAAAAAGGTTAAAAATGAGAGTAATGGCATAGGATTTTCTTGAAGTCCATATAATTCAAACCCACTAGTTTAGAGAGATTCTAATATCATTTTGTTCCGGTACCCTTCGGAATTTTTGCATGCTTTGCTTATACTCTAATTCTATCAGTTTATCATGATGTAATCGATTTAAATCGATTAGTTGTAATTAATAATATCACAATTTTAATTTAAAATTTTTTAATATTAAATAATTAAAATAGTGATAAAATTATTTCTTATTAAAGTCAGGTAATTAATTAATATTCTAATAATTAATCATTAAAAATAATATAATACATTTATTATTATGAAAAATATATGAGTAGTAAATAATAAATTAAGGGTATGAAAAAAACTTGATAATTAATCAATATATTTAAAACCAAATAAAAATATTTTTTATATCTTCTAAATAGGAGAAGAGGTAATTAAAAATTGAGAAAAATAATTATGCACCGATAGTGTAATAAGTTTTACACCGACAGTTAATCACAACCCTTCATTTAGGGTAAGTTTATTGACTTTACTAATTAATATTTTAAAAGTCATATAAATAAAAAATAATTATTAAACATCAGTATAAAATTCTTTTACACTATCAGTGCATACTAATTTAACTAAAAAAACTGCCCTAAATAAACAAAATTTTCGGACTGACTGTTATGAAAGCATTTTTTCTCCCGCTAAAACTAACCCCCACCCCCCCCACTCGCACGTGCTACACGTGCCTCCTTTCCCCTTCCCATGCCATGCACACTCTTCCTGCACGTGGTCTTGCCGCGACAATCACACCACCCCCTTCCACTGTTTACCATTCCATTCCATTTTCACAAAAAAAGCTCTCACTGACCCGGATGCGCAACCCAAACCCGATTAAGCGACAATGCCTATTTCCTTTTGGCATTTTTTCATTACACACCATCATGATCTGATGAATATATTGTCGGTGATGGTTTTCTTGTGAGTCCTCGTTGTTTGTAGGAGACACAGTTTTCGAAGCTTCTCGTTCGGGATTCCTCGATCCGAACGAAGCTGAGGCATGGAGTCGATCCTTGCAAGAGCTCTGGAGTACACTCTCAAGTACTGGCTCAAATCTTTCTCCAGAGAACAGTTCAAGTTGCAGGGTCGCACCGTTCAGCTCTCCAATTTAGGTCAATTCTCCATTTCATTCCTTTTTCTTTTCATCTTTGAATTTTCAAAATCAGGGTTAGTTTTAATTGGGATTGGTTGATTTTATTTATCTATTTATTTTTAATTTTGCGTTCAGATATAAACGGGGATGCATTGCATTCCAGCATTGGATTACCGCCCGCACTCAATGTCACCACCGCCAAAGTTGGCAAATTGGAGATCATGGTTTGTCAATTGTCACTTTCACTATTTTGGTTCTTGTTGCTGTTTGGTTCCTCAGAATCGCATTGAAATTGGTGGAAATAATTTGCACCTTCTCGCTCCAATTAAATAACATAATAATGTTGTAATTTTTTGACTCATCAATTATGCATTTCTAATTTTCTATATCTAGGTATCTGCTAATTGTTTTTTTACAAGGAAAGTGTTCGTACTCTCACCCCTTCTCCTTCTATGTTTATACTTACAAGTATGCCGCCACCTTGTTTTCAGCATTTCTCATGAATTCTTAGAGAACTGGAAATAAAATAGAAATAAGGTGGCATGCTTGTAATAGTGAAAACATATTGACTAATTAGGCCACACTTCTGTAGAAAAACTTCTGGAATAAAAAATAAAATGAATCAAAGAGGTAAAATTAATTCAACTTCTTCCGTAAGGTGAAATTAGTTATTTATCGAAAAGTTAAATGAGAAAGCTTCTGGAAAAGTTGAGTTGCAAAGACTAATTTCAACTTCTAGAAGAAGTTGAATTCATTTTACCTGCTTGATTCATTGTATTTTCTTGTCCTAGAAGTTCTCCTAGAGAAGTTTATCCAAACTGACTCTAAATATGAAAAAAAAAGCTCCACCCTTATATTGTCTTGTTTGGCCTTTTTTATTTTTTAGTTTTTAAATGAGTTTTTATGGTTTTTGATTGAGTCCAATGCGTGTGACTTTGTAGCTTCCATCGGTGAGCAATGTACAGGTTGAACCAATCTTTGTGCAAGTTGATAGGCTTGATTTGGTTCTTGAAGAGAATACTGATTTTAAGCCATCTGAAAGTCCAACCAGGTAATGAAATTAGTCTCTTGCTGATTATTATCTGTAAGGGATCTTATTGTAGAGTGATGGTTTTGCTGTTAGCTAATTAGTTATTTTTCCTTGTTTCTTACACTGTTGTATGCAGTTCCACACCATCAAGTGCCTCTACCAAGGGTAGCGGGTATGGTTTTGCTGATAAGGTTGTTTGACTCTATCATTTCTAAGCCTAAATTGAATTGTATGAGTAAGTGAAGTGATATCCATACTCCACTAACCATGTACTATGGTTTTAGTAAAATTTCACAATTGAAAAAGGGGAACAGGAAAGCAAAAACTCTTTGTGCAGAGATTTGAATTATTCACTTCATGTCATCATGGAGCTTGGTAGAGATAATTTCCTGACTATAGGGAGGGGATCAGGGGATATTATTTACTGGACAACTTTAGAGAAAAATAGGATAAGGATTAGTAGTTCCTCGCAAATACCAGTCACTTTTACATAGATATAGATTTAATTTGAATATTAATCATTTCTACTGACTATGGGCAACCTTCAGATTGCAGATGGAATGACTATACAGATTCATGCAGTTAATCTATTACTTGAAACTCGTGGAAGTGTTCGTCGCCAAGGGGGAGAGACAGCAACATGGTAAGCTCTTCTTACCAGTCCTTGAATTGGGTATCTTCAGTTTATTTATGCTCTACAATCATTGTAAATTTTTATGGATCTCAATAAATTGAAAATTGATATTACTATATTAGTATGTTGTTCTCTGATGGGTTGGTGCAATATTTAAAATGCATTTTTTAAAGGAGTTCAGAAATAGTGGGTGGTTGGATGGGATAGGATAACCTTTAGCATAAACCTATTGAATTATACTTCGTTTGACTCAAAGACATTGTTGTAAGTTTCCATGAAATCTATTTATAAGCATCACTGTTCCCTGCCTCTGGTTGTAGGGCACCACCAATGGCATCTATAACCATACACAACCTTTTGCTGTATACCACAAATGAAAGCTGGCAGGTAATTATACTGATACTCATTCTTACAATAAATTTCTGGACACTCTTGAGTATAAAGTTTATTGATGGTTATTTCTTCCTTCCTTTTCAGGTTGTAAATCTTAAGGAGGCTAGGGAGTTCTCATGTAATAAGAAGTATATATATGTCTTCAAAGTACTATACCACCTTTCATTTTGTTTTCTTATTTTTGTATGTGACCTGCATTGTGATGATTTGCTTGTCTTTATGTTGCACTTCCATATTATTTCTTCCCCTTTCATCAGAAGATGAGCATTTATCTTTTCATCAGAATGTATTTCTTCTATATTTTCGATATTACCACATAATAGTTCTAACTTGTTTTTCTCTCTTCAGAAACTGGAATGGGAATCACTGTCTATTGATCTTTTGCCTCATCCTGACATGTTCACCGATGCTACTTTAGGGCGCTCTCAAGCAGGTGCAAACCTGAGAGATGATGATGGTGCAAAGCGAGTATTTTTTGGAGGCGAGCGTTTTATAGAAGGAATATCTGGAGAAGCCTATGTAATGAATAAAGTTACTCCAACTAGTTATACAAATGTTTTGTTTTTGTTTAGAATAGTGTCATGACTCATGGAATATGGCTTGAACTTTATATTTATCAGATCACAGTTCAGAGAACTGAGTTGAACAGTCCACTTGGGCTTGAGGTTCAGTTACATGTCACAGAAGTTGTTTGCCCTGCATTGAGTGAGCCAGGTAAGTAAAAGGGTCTTGTTAGGCCTCTTGTATCCATATTGAATTGATATAAAAAGCACAGATGTAACACAAGGTTGATATAGCTTATAGCATATATGAGCAGGACTGCGTGCACTTCTCCGCTTTATGACAGGATTATATGTATGTCTAAACAGGGGAGATGTAGATTTCAAGGCCCAGCAGGTTTCACACTGCCTTAACTTTTCTCTCCTTTGAGCAAACCATTTTTCAGAAGTTTATTACAGACAAAACTCTAGTATCATTCTAGCTTTCTGAGACTTCTCTATTTTTGAATCAATCATGACAGCGATCAACTGAAGCTGCTGGGCGTTCTCTTGTATCAATTGTTGTGGACCATATATTTCTCTGCATTAAAGATTCTGGTATATGTTAAGCCTTAATTTTCTTATGTTGATTTAAATGTCCTTAAATTTTTATTAAATATCATAAAACTAATATTTTATGTGCATATGTACCATGCAAAATGATACTGCAATTGACATTAACTTGCAGACTTCCAGCTTGAGCTTTTAATGCAATCCCTCTTTTTTTCTCGGGTAATTTTTCTTGATAAAATTCTTGTTTATTTCTTTCTTGCACTCATTCTTCTTTTTTTGAATGTGTCCACATTGTTTGTTGAAATTCAGGATTATACTTCTCATCCACATCTAAAACATTCTTTTCCTGAGAGTGTTTTGATCCCTCCCATTCTGCTCCTGGCAAGACCATTGTTGCTGGTGGTGGGTCTGTTACTTACAAGTCCAGCTGTTGAAGCACCTCCCATGTCTGGCCTCCTTGCACACCCTCGAGCTAGGTTCTATCATCATTATTCATTGTCCTTGAGGCTGGGTCACCCCTGTAAGAGTTCCCCCCCAAAGATAGATTCAATATTTGCTACTGCTTCATTTTTCTCGTCTATCATATGGGCCTTGCTCATCATTTCTGCTAGAGTGTGAGGCTCATAAAGCTTGACCTCTACTCTAATTTCTTCCCTTAACCCATTCAGGAAAATTCCTATTAGGTACTCTTGCTCAATCTCTCTCGAAGGCTCAATGTACCTTTCAAATTTCTCAATAAAAATAGTGATGGACTCTGTTTGCTTCAATCTTAAGAGCTCCTCCAATGGGTTCTGTGCCATTGAAGGTTGAAACCTCTGCACTACAGCCACCTTAAACCCTTCCCAAAACGGGTATGGATTACACGATTTGAACCAACTAAGGGCCCTTCCTTCCATTGTTACCATGATCGCTTCAGTTGCTCTCTTGATGTGGAAGTAAATCTCCAATCTGTTGGTCCAACCATAAGCATCGTCACTGGAAAATATTGGAATTTCAGGCTTCTTCTAGCGCTTGCCCATCCAGCACTTGGTTTTTCTCCATCTGATTTCAAGTGTTCTTTCATGTTCGCTGAATTTTGGCCCTTTTCTCCTCGAGCTGGAAATCCACTCATCATATGGATAAGGTTTTCTATCATCTCTTTCAACTTCTTGAGCCTTGCATCTTGCAACTCACAATGGGTCTCCTGCTCATCCCGCTCTCTCTCTGCATGATATTGTTCCACCTCCCACTCTTTGTTCCGTGCTTCAATCTTCCTCTCCATTGACTCCAATTGCACCTCCATCCTCATGCTAATCATTAATTTTTCTCATTTGCTACCCACAGCTTCTGGATGGAGATTTGGTACCAGTTGATAGAATTGGATTAGAAATATACCAAGAAAGAATTTTATTGATGAACCCTAATTCCCAATTCCTTCTCCAATGTAGAAGCGGAACCAGAATACGGTAGAAAGTACAGAATGAAAGAATTCCTTGGATGTTCAAGAGACCAGGACTCTCCTACACACTTCTGAGTTTTGATGCCCCTTCCCTCTCTCCTTTCTCTTCATTTTATTCTCATCTGCTATCTATCCTAACTTACTAGTAGTTTATTCTGTTTACAACATGTCAACTACTTCAGAGTCTAGGATCCTTTGTGCCCTCCTACTTTTTCTCACATAAACTTTCCTAATTGGAGGCCTCTGCCTATCATATTCCCTCCTAAATAGTGTTAGTCAGTGAAATTAAACTTGTAGAGGCATTTTTGGGCCAGCTTTAGCAGAAACTGGCTCCCTACCTATTAATTTGGCATGATAAGTTAAATTCGTTAGTTATCAGCTAAAGTATTTATGCAAAGATCAAGAGATGGAAAGCTCCTTCTGCTTATTTCCTTCGATGATTTATGCTATGGGTTTGTATATTCTGCATTTTCTCATTCAAAATGCCAAATGCCATTTACAAATATACATCTTTCCCTCTGTTCACTATCATGTTGCCATGTAGTCCCTTTTCTGTGCCATGATATCTGGCTACCAGTGGGGGAGAATTACTGTTTGATATATTATCCTTGCAGGCCAGTCTTTCTGAAGGAGATAATGACAGTAACTTGACCAGGATTACTATTTCAGTACTATTTTTGAGGTTGGTGTCTTTGTCCTAAGCCTGTATAACTACTATTGCGATGATTAAATGTCTTTTTGCTTTCATGTTTGTGAGTGCCAGTATGGGTGTCTGTCTACTGTATATCTGTGCTCATATGACTTGAGTGAAACTGGGAACCGACTAATCTGAAAATTTTGCCGATTGGTGGTGGCCTAATATCCTGGGTTAGATATCCTGGGTTGACTCTTAAGCAGTTAATGCAATCTAAAAGGGAAAACGAATAGAAAGAGCCTTTAATATTCATAAGGAGTAACAATTTTCCCTACATTATTTTGGCAGTTCCTGATAGTTGTAATGATGCAGTCATATTTCCAAGTTGACTGTAGTAACTGTTATAATGTAAATAAATTGTAGTATGTTGTGTTTCTTGAAATGCAGGGACACCTTTTCACGCCCTCCATGTACCTTAGCACAACCATCGATGCAATCTGTCACAAGAGATGCTTTCCAAGTGCCTGAGTTTGGTATTAAGTCATGAATTTAATTTTGATCCATTGAAAAGTGAAAAATTTTTTGCACTATAAAATTCTTTTAATGCTATGGCCCCACATGATTGTATATGACAATGTAAAAATGTTTTACCCCGACACTGGATCAAAAGTTGAACTTTATAGGTTTTTTCTCATGTTCTTGAAAAAATATATCACTTTAGCAATGAATGTTGTTTGTTTAATTAAATGTTTTCAATCCTTTCTTTTAACAGCTAGAAGCTTTTGCCCCCCAATATATCCTCTAGGAGAACAGCAGTGGCAATTGATTGTGGGAACTCCTCTACTATGCCTCCATTCCCTTCAGATCATGCCTTCTCCACTTCCACCAATTCTTGCTTCTCAAACAGTTATTGATTGTCAGCCTCTTATGGTATGTGGCTATGTGCAAGCTATTTACATAAATAGCCTGGTAGTGCATCTATTAACTTTTTGTTGCCAACTATGTTATTTGTGGATATTTCTTTATTTTCCAGATCCATCTCCAGGAAGAATCCTGCTTGAGGATATCATCTTTCTTAGCTGATGGTATTGTTGTCAATCCTGGTGACATTTTGCCAGATTTCTCAGTAAAATCTTTTATTTTCACTCTCAAGGGACTGGATGTTACAGTTCCTTTGGATAAGGCCCAATTGGATATTTCTCCAAGCAATGTGGACAATACTGTCAACTCCTCATTTGCTGGAGCAAGGCTTCATATTGAAAACCTTTTCTTTTTAGATTCACCCTCAGTGAAACTAGGAATCCTGAACCTGGAGAAGGATCCTGCTTGCTTCTGTCTTTGGGAGGATCAACCAATTGATGCTAGCCAGAAAAAGTGGGCTGCCAAAGCATCCCAGCTTACTTTATCTCTGGAAGCAAGTACTGGCACACTTGGGCGTCAGAATTCTCTTGGATGGACTGCTGGATTGTGGAGATGTGTTGATCTGAAAAATGCTTGCATTGAAGTAGCTATGGCAACTGCTGATGGTAGTCCATTGTTAAAGGTTCCTCCTCCTGGGGGTATTGTGAGGGTTGGTGTTGCTTGTGAACAGTATTTATCCAACACTTCAGTTGAACAGTTATTTTTTGTACTGGATCTCTATGCTTACTTTGGGAGAGTTAGTGAGAAGATAACAATTGCTGGAGAAAGGAAACAATTGAAGGATGATAGGAATCGATCTTTTAGTGGAAAGCTTATGGACAAGGTTCCTAGTGACACTGCTGCAAGTTTAGTAGTAAAAGATCTCCAACTTCGATTTCTTGAGTCTTCTTCAGTGAATGTCGAGGGAATGCCTCTAGTACAATTTGTTGGGGATGGTCTGTTCATTAGTGCCACTCATAGAACCCTTGGTGGCGCTATTGTTGTTTCATCCACTTTACATTGGGAGAGTGTTGAGATAGATTGCGTGGATTCTGAGGAGCACTTGGCATGTGAAAATGCCTCATCTTTTAGTTTTGGAGGAAATGTTCCCTCAATGAATGATAATGGATATCGTCAACTGAGAGCTGTTTTCTGGGTGCATAACAAGAATAATATACTGAATGGAAATACTCATTCAGTCCCATTTCTGGATGTAAATATAGTGCATGTCATACCATTTTGTGAAGTAGACATGGAGTCACATAGTTTGAATGTCTCAGCTTCTGTGTCTGGTGTTCGTCTTGGTGGAGGAATGAACTATGCTGAAGCCCTCCTGCATCGATTTGGAATACTTGGGCCTGATGGTGGTCCAGGGAAGGGTCTTTCTAAAGGGTTGGAAAACTTACAAACAGGACCATTGGCAAAACTTTTTAAGACAACACCTCTCATTGTTGATAGTTCAGAAGATGGTATGAAACAGTCTCATCTTGTTTTCTGTAGCTGGTGTATTTGTTTGATATATAGCAAATTTTTCTTTATTCATTTTCCTTATATTTTATTTATTACTTTTAATTATAGTTTTCTTATAACCATTTTTGCACCAGTTGAAAGTGTGAGAGAAGGCAAAGAAACCAGTTTTCTGCACTTGAAGAAGCCAGATAATGTGGATGTAACTATAGAATTGAGAGACTGGTTATTTGCTCTTGAAGGTGCACAAGAAACGCCTGAAAGATGGTGGTTCTCCGGCCAAGATGTTGGAAGAGAACATAGGTGTTGGCACACAACTTTTCATAGTTTACAAGTAAATGCAAAAGGTAGCCCAAAGAATGTTCCAGGTGGAAAATCACAATCACACAGAATACAACAATATCCTCTAGAACTGGTTACGGTAAAAAAATACTTCTTTCTTCTTTCTTCAAGATTCAACGCAATTTTTGTGCATAAGTTTTTGCACCACTGTACTGAGGAATTAAGGAGTTTCTTGCTGTTCTATAGACCAAATTTAGGTTTATTGGTTGACCATAGAAAATAATGAGAAATACGAGATCAATTTTTGTTTGTCGTTCCATCTGGTAGTATTATCCAGAGAAATTTCAGTCTGTCATCCATAATATGAGTGGCCCAGGGTATATCAGGAAACTAGCAAGCTGATTTGCAAATTACAACCTGTTGCCTATATCAGTCAAAAACTACTAAAATCAAACCAAAATGGATAGTGGGTCTTCATCTCTATTTTTATTCTTTTTGTTAATGAAATGGATCATTAGATCTGCAGACACATTTTTTCATTTTACTGACTAGTAACAACTGCTATGTTGAAACATGGATAACTCATTTTCAAAATTAACACATCTCTTTAAAGGCATGTCTCAGCTCTAGCTTTTTATTTAAAAGTCCTGCTGACGAGATCCATATTGTCATGAATCCTAAAACAGATCTTTCTAGGGTTGGAGATGCACAAAACAATAATCAACCTTAGATTTGGAACCAAGAACAAAACTCAAATAAAAGAATAAAAAGATGGAATAAAGAAAGAAGATGAAGAAAGACGCCACTGTCTCCAAGAGAATGATAAGCCTAGTGAAGATCGCCACAAAGAGTATGGAAGCCCTTGATAAGATCAAAGCCAATGGTTCACCCAAGAACCCTAAAGAGGCACAAAAGCTCTCTCAAAAAGGAAATCCCCAATTTTATTCAAAATCAAAACTAAAAACTTTTATGAGTAGGTCTCACATTATAAAAGCTCATTAAAAGACCTAATGGGCTCATAGCTAGTTTAGCCCAACACATACCTAATTAAGACAATTAAATAACACTAAAAGCCAATAAGGCCCAAAATATAAAGAAAACAAACCCTAAAATATAAAGAAAGCCTAAAAGACCTAAACAAACAAGCCCAAAGCTTAACTAATAGACTTTTAAGTATTATTTTCTTCAAGCTGAATCAAGTGGATCAACTTGGGCTCAATTTCTTCCATCTCTTGGCTATGGTCGAGTACCCTTAGGGCACTAATTAAAGAATTAATAAATAGAAGGTTTTTATTGGGCATTGATTGCTATGTAACATTAAATACTACATATTCCAATAAAATCTTTATATTTTTGGTTCTTTAACTAGTGTCTTAGGGGCTCTCGTTAGCATTTCCCTTTATTTAATATATATTAAATTTGTAAGTTTTTCATGCTTAAAGTTGATTTTTTTTCCCAATATATCCCTTGTTTATTTTTGTTCTTTTTTTAGTACTCCAATTTTTTATTCATTAATCTTTTTAGTTGATAAGAATTGTATGATGAATTTATTAGCTTTTGTGGCTTTCTTTTGGTAATTATATTTGATATGATATTCATAAGCATCAACTTCAAATGTATGATGAATTTATCCAATGTGAAAGAGCTGATTGGTCAAGTTTGTATTACATACTTCTGAGTGATTTTAAAAAAACAGGTTGCTTGCAAATTTATAAAACTCTTGGTTAATATTCCTGTTTAAATTGGGTCTTTAGTGAAGAGTCCAAAAGAGGTCTGAAGTAACTTCTCTTGCAGCTCAATTAGCATTCCAATTCTCAATTGAGTATCTTTTGCTACTAGAATGTGTGGATATTTGTTTAGTGTGTGTTGTCAAAGTCAGTAACGAAGATTTTTTATTTTACTTGGATTAAATAGACAAATATAATGAACTAAACACAACAAGAATATACATATTGACAATTGATACTGTCATGAACCAACTATCCCAAAAGCTTAAGTTGTTGGTGAAGACACATGAATGCTTGTATATTACATATCCATTTCCAACACCCCTCTCACACAAGAGCCCTTTGGGTTTGAAGCATGGACAATGCACAAACCTACCTATGTTGTGTTGAAATTAAACATTTTTTTATTAGGATAATGGGGCCAACAAGGATCGAACTCTAGACCACTTGGTCATAGAGGTTTTGATTCCATGTCATGAGCCAACTATCCCAAAATCTTAAGCTGTTGGGTGAAGACACATGAATAGTTTTATATTATATTTCTAACACTATTACATTGGAAGTTTTAAATATTTGCTAAAACTTATAGATACCTATTGATTGATTTATATGTATCTTCGTATTTCTGCATGTTATCTGTTATTAAGACATGTCCTGTTGTACCCCTTACATATTGAGCCGACATTTGCAGGTTGGAGTTCAAGGGCTGCAAATCTTGAAGCCCCATACCCAAAAAGACATTCCTTCATCAATGTTAGCTGCAAATGGAGTTAAAGAATTTACTGATGCAGGTGGGGGAATCAACTTTGAAGTCGGCTTGATGTTATGTGAAGATAATGTTGATGATGAAATGGCTAATTGGGAAGTGGAAAACCTAAAATTCTCTATAAAGCAACCGGTAATGGGAATCTCATTTGAAGTATGGTATCTGTCTCTCTTTATAGGAAGATTGTGTATAATGAAGATTTTACTATGCAGATTGAAGCTGTTGTAACCAAAGATGAGGTCCAACACCTCACATTTCTGTGCAAATCTGAAATTGATTCCATGGGCCGGATAACCGCTGGAATTCTACGACTGCTTAAGTTAGAAGGTTCTGTTGGCCAGTCTGTAATGGACCAGCTAGGCAACCTAGGTAAGCCATCTAATTTTCTTATTATCTAATGCTTTTCATTAGAGATAAATTCTCATTCTTTAAGGTTCTATTAGTGATCATTCATCTTACATAAAGTTATGAAGTGTGTTAGAATATTTCAAAAATATTTCACAATATCATTATTCTCTTAGGAGTTGTTTTCATATTTCATTATTTGTTTCCTTATTCAATTAGAATTAGGAGTCTACTATAAGTGACAAGGGTCAGTACTTTGTCTTTTGTATAACATCATATCATATCACATATCAATTTTAGATTAAATCTTTATATTCTCTTTTCCTTCCTTCCCTTACCTAATTTCAGCATGGTATCAAGAGGTATCCTCTTCCATGTCTTGCCACGTTACTGTTTCACTACTAAGTTCTGTAAAAGCTGGAGTTCTACTTTATTGTTATTAATATGTTGCCAAGTTCCTAAAATCAGGAGCTATATTTTATTTCCATGATTATTTTCTTTCTTTTGATTAGCCATCTTTGTTTGCACCCATCCAAAGAGTATTTGGTTGTGTTTTGGGTCTGATCAATGCCTAACCTACATGACCTCCCCGTTGCTGTGTTTTTGGGTCTGATCTAGCTTTCTCTTGTCCTTTATTAAATGTTTTCGTCTTTGTTTGTTCTCCCAACATCTTCAGATTCGAGTTAAATCTTCATCTTTACTCTCTTCCTTATTTGTTATGATTGTTGATTTTCTAATGCCAGCAGGGCATTAAATCTCGTCCATGATCATTTTGATGGTGACTTATATTGGATAAGACTCTCACCAACACTTCGTCCCAGCACCCTTGTCCTTGTCCCATATGTAGTCTGACCTCCTTTCCTGTCCCAGATGCAATCTACCCCCAATCTCCAGGCCCATACAATCTGGTGCTGTCTTTGTCCCAGATTTTATTTCCAAGTGTTCTTTTTTTGTTTCATACGTTTCTTTCCAAGTGTTTTTACAATCTGCTAGGAGAATTTTTAGTTCTTGCGGTCAATGATTTCATTTTTTGTTGATGATCCTTCTAGAGAAGTCTCTTTTTCCTCTAGTCATACAACATTCCAATCAGATCTTAAGGCTGATAATCATTCTAGCCATCTTGCTGGGTTACCTTTCTGGCGGTGCTCATCTCACCAACAACTTCAACATCCTTGAATTGCCTTTCCAGCCACGTTTTATAGAGCCCAGATTTTTTGTTTGTTATCTTCTTTTTAGAAGGTTCATTATAACAAGCTTAAAGCTTAGTAAGTTTTAGCTTGAGTGGAAATGTTAGAATATTTAGAACATAGCTCACAATATTATTGTTCTATCTTAATATATTTTAGAATATCTTTTTAAAATTGTTTTCATAGTTCATGATTTATTTCTGTAAATTAGAATTAGGAGTCTCGTATTACTATAATCAAGGGTTAGTAATTTGTCTTTTGTGTCACATCATATCATGTCTGTTGAGAATATTCTAAATTTCTGTGTATAATTAGTGTGCTGAGTTTCTGTTTATAACTAGTTTCTTAATTTTTGTAAATAAATAGTTTCTGATTCTGTTTGCTGATTATGTAATTAAGGTAATTAGGATTAGCAAAAGTTTCTCACAATCCCTACAATCAAGGGATTCTCTTGTACATAATTTCATTATAAATACAGTGCCTACTGAATGTTCAAAGGCATTCAGATTAAATCCAATTCCTTCTGTTTCAAGTTGGTATCAAAGCTCACATCCCGTGGGCTTGATAAAAAATATACCTGAAGTCCCTATCCGCTGCCCTAGCCGTCCCTGTTCTAGCAGTTCTGACATCCAGCCACCATCCGGCCTAATGCGTCAGCCCTAGACACAAAACCTTTCGATCAGCCATCCCCCAAGCGCCGTCGCTGTCCGGTCAGTCACACGCCCTCACGCGCCGTCACCATCATAGAGTAAGCAGGAGAGTAGCTCCCAAGCGTGGTGGACCTATAACCCACAGAATCAGCAACAGTTTCTACCATCACAAAGTAAGGAGGAGAGTAGCTCTCAAGCGTGGTGGACCCATAACCCACAGAATTAGCAGATGTTTCTACCATCACAGAGTAAGGAGGAAAGTAGCTCCCAAGCGTGGTGGACCCATAACCCACAGAATCAGCAACAATTCCCACTGTCACCATCCGTTGCTCCAGTCGGCGCTTGTAAGCCACGCGCCACCTTCCAGGTCGTCGTTTGATTCTCCGTCGGTCTCGTTCATCTCGTCGGCGCCTCCTCTGTCATTTTTTGGGGGTCAATTTCTAGGTTGGTCATCTCTGGTCTGGTCTCTATTTGTCCCATAGCCATGGCCAACTTGTCCAAGTTTTCTGGAGATGCTAGTCCCTCAGTCAAGGGTGCTGTCTCCTTCGCACACACCCTCTCAGACGTTTATCTCCAATTGAAGGCAGCAACAAAACAATCTTCAGCAACTGTAGCCCAATCTGGTAATTCCACAATTTGCTTCTCTCATTCATCGTCTGTTGGTTCCTGGATTTTGGATTCTGGTGCTTCCAATCACATAGCTGGTAATCCCTCTCTTTTCTCAAATTTAACACAACCTAAAACAGCACACCATATCACTCTTGTTGATGGTTCAAAAGTTAAGGCCACCGACATTGTTCAAACTACTTTTTTTCCTAACTTATCCTTAAACTCTGTTCTTCTTGTACCTGACTATCCTTTTAATTTAGTCTCAATGAGTCAACTGACTCGAACACAACTGTTCTGTAACATTTACTTTTGATTCTTTTTCAATACAGGACCGAAGTACAGGGCAAACGATTGGAGTAGGATCTGAATCACGTGGTCTCTATTATTTTCAGCCTCCTGCTATTGTCTGCACTGTTGCAGAATCACCATCCCTCTTGCATCGTCAGTTAGGTAATCCAAGCTTAAACAAGCTTCAGAAAATGATCCCTCATCTCTCTAATTTTCCAAATTTGGAGCGTGAGTCATGTCAATTAGGTAAACATGTTTGAGCCTCTTTCTCAAGTTCTGTCAATAGTCGAGCCAATTCTCCATTTGATCTTGTTCGTTCCCATGTTTGGGGTCCGAGTCGTGTTAATTCTATTCTGGGACATAGGTACTTTGTTGTTTTTATTGATTATTGATGACTACTTATATACAATTTTTTAGAATTTTTTCAATGAATTCAAACTCAATCTGGTCGCTCTATTCGTATCTTGCGTTATGATAATGCTAAAGAATATTTTTCTATATCTTTTAATCAATTTATGAATTCTCATGGCATGATTCATCAATCTACTTGTCCGCACACACCCCGACAAAATGGCATTGTAGAAAGAAAACATCGTCATATTATTGAAACTGCCAGAAATTTTTTATTGCATGTTAATGTACCTTTGAAATTTTGGGGTGATGCGATCTTAACTGCAACTTTTTTGATAAATCGAATGCCATCTTCTGTTTTGAATAACAAAGTACCTCATTCCCTTTTATTTCCCAATGATTCCCTTTTGAAGTCCCACCACGTGTCTTTGGGTCCACTTGCTTTGTGCATGATCTCACTCCAGGTCTTGATAAATTAGCTGCCCGTGCTGTCAAGTGGGTCTTTTTAGGTTACTCTCGGGTACAGAAAGGGTACAAACGCTGTTCCCCTTCCAATCATCGGTTCTTCATATCTGCTGATGTCACATTCTTTGAGGATACACCCTTCTTCACTTCATCAGTGTCTCCAGACTCTATTTCCCAGGTTCTGCCTTCTCAATAATCTATCCCACTTGTCACTCACTCTCCAGTCTTAGATGTCACATCAACTCAACATATCATCGGTTCTCCAGTCTTAGATGTCACAGAGACTCCCTCTCCTCGTCATCCTCTTATCACCTACCAGCGTTGACCTCGTCCTCCACCCTCCGAAGAAGTTGTTTCTACCGATTCAGACCATCCATCTTATGTTCCGGTTGATCTACCTACTCCGGCTCCTCAAGAGACACCTACCAATCTACCAATAGCTCTTCGTAAGGTACATGCTCAACCCGTAATCCTCATCCCATTTATAACTTCTTGAGCTACCACTGTTTATCCTCTTCCCATCATGCTTTTGTGTCTGTCATTTCCTCTATTACTATCCCTAAAACAATCCAGGAAGCTTTATCCCATCCAGGGTGGCAACAAGCAATGATTGATGAGATGCAGGCCTTAGAATCCAACCAGACTTGGACTCTAGTTCCTTCTCCTTCTGGGAAGTCTACTGTTGGTTGTTGTTGAGTGTTTACTATCAAAGTGGGTCCAACTGGACAGGTAGATCGATTAAAGGCCCGATTGGTTGCCAAAGGCTATACGCAAATCTTTGGGCTTGATTATGGTGACACTTTCTCTCCTGTTTCCAAGATGGACTCAGTTCGCCTCTTCTTATCCATGGCTGCCATGCGTAATTGGCCTCTTTTTCAGCTAGACATCAAAATTCCTTTCTTCATGGTGACTTAGAAGAAGTCTATTTGGAGCAACCACCTGGTTTTGTTGCTCAGGGGGAGTCACGAGGATTTGTTTGTCGGCTGTTATATGGTCTTAAACAAAGCCCTCGAGCATGGTTTGGCAAATTTAGCACAATTCTCGGACAATTTGGAATGACTCGAAGTGAGGCAGATCACATTGTGTTTTATAAACATTCTTCTACTAATCAAAGTATTTATCTGGTTGTCTATGTAGATGATATTGTTATCACAGGAGATGATCATGATGGTATCAACCGGCTCAAGCAACACTTGTTTCAACACTTTTAGACAAAGGACTTGGGTCGATTACGATACTTTCTTGGGATTGAGGTAGCACAATCAAAAGCAGGAGTTGCCATATTCCAGAGAAAGTATGCTCTCGATATTTTGGAGGAAACTGGAATGCTAGATTGTAAGCCTATTGATACTCCCATGGATCCAAATGTCAAGCTTATGCAGGATCAGGGGGAGATATATTCAGATCCAAGCAAATATCGAAGACTGGTTGAGAAGCTGAACTATCTTACTATAACCAGACCTGACATATCATTTGCAGTAGGTGTTGTGAGTCAATTTCTTAACTCCCCTCATGATTGTCATTGGGATGCAGTGGTTTGAATCTTAAGATATATCAAAGGTTCTCCTGGAAAAGGATTGGTCTATGAGAACAAAGGTCATACTGATATTGTTGCATACACAGATGCGGATTGGGCCGGTTGCCCTAATGATAAAAGGTCAACCTCAGGGTATTGTGTCCTTATTGGTGGTAATCTTGTTGCTTGGAAAAGTAAGAAGCAAAATGTTGTTGCTAGATCAAGTGTAGAAGCCGAATACCGAGCTATGGCCTTTACTACTTGTTAACTTATATGGCTGAAACAACTTATCCGAGAACTAAAATTCTGTGAGATACAATCTATGAAGCTTATTTGTGATAATGAGGCAGCCTTGTACATTGCTTCTAATCCTGTCTTCCATGAGCAGACCAAGCATATAGAGATTGACTGTCATTTCATCCGCGAGAAAGTTCTTTTCGATGAGGTCATTACAACATTTGTAAATTCTAGATACCAGTTAGCAAACATGCTTACTAAGTCACTCCAAGGACCAATGATAGCCTACATTTGTGACAAGCTAGATGCATATGACATTATAATCAGAAGAGGAAGAAATCATTCTTCATATTTTATTCAAATGATTGAGCCAGTACATAAATAGGTAAAAAAGGAAACAAATAATAGGCAATTCCTATAATTAACTAGGAATCCCTAGAAATCAGTAACAGCAACAAAATTAAATAGTTGACCACAATCCCTGAAATTTGGTGGGGACATAATATCCCATAAATTTCGGGATTCCTATCCAACACTCCCCCTCAAGCTGGTGAATAGATACTAGTCATTCCCAGCTTGCTAACATTAGACTCAAAATCTGACTTCAACAGAGCCTTTGTCAGCAGGTCTGCTTCTTGTAATTTGGTTGGGACATAATGTAGAGAAAATGTACCATTTTCCATTTCTGACTTGATGAAGTTTCTGTCAACTCTTACATGCTTCATCTTGTCATGTTGCACTGGGTTGTGCACTATGTTGATGGCTGACTTGCTATCACTGTAAAGCTTCACAGACTCTTGAAGGGGAATAAATAAATCATGCAACAACCTTTTTATCCAAATCAATTCACAAACTCCTTGAGCAATTGCTCTATATTCAGCCTCTGCACTGCTTCTTGCAACAACTGATTGTTTTTTACTTCTCCATGTCACTAAGTTTCCCCATACTTTTGTACAGTATCCTGTGGTGGACTTTGAATCTTCAACTGAACCTGCCTAATCAACATCTGCGAAACACTCTACACTTCTGTGTTCATTTTTTCTGAACAGTAATCCCTTTCCAGGAGTACCTTTGAGATAACGAAGAATCTGATTTACAGCATCCAGATGCCTCTTCCTTGGAGAGTGCATGAATTGACTGACCACACTAACACTGTAGGCAATATCTGGTCTAGTGAGAGATAGGTAGATTAGTTTTTCTACAAGGCGTTGATATCTCTCCCTCTCAACTAGAGGATCATCTTCAATAATCTTGTGCCTCCAATTTCTGTCTAGGGGAGTTGTTGCAGGTCTACACCCAAGTTTCCCTGTTTCTTGAAGCAAATCAAGAGTGTACTTCCTTTGTGAGATGAAAATACCTTGCTTCTATAGCTATTTCCATCCCAAGAAAATATTGAAGCTGTCCATGATCTTTCACCTTGAAATCTGCTTGCAAACAACTTTTGAGGTTGTCAATTTCTTGAATGTCATCACCTGTGATTACCATGTCATCTACATAGACAATAAGAATAGCCCTTTTTCCGTCTTTGGATCCTTTTACAAAAAGGGTGTGGTCTGCCTGGCTTTGAGCATAGCCAAGTTGTTTCATAGTGGTGCTGAATCTTGTGAACCAGGCCCTTGGGGACTGTTTCAGCCCATACAGGGACTTATTTAACCCGCACACAACATCATTCTTCTCTCCTTCAAATCCAGGGGGCAATTTCATATAAACTTCCTCCTCCAACTTCCCATTCAAGAAAGCATTCTTCACATCTAATTGGTGTAGTTTCCAATCCAGACTTGCTACAAGAGAAATGAGAATTCTAATAGAATTAAGTTTTGCAACCGGTGCAAATGTTTCTTCATAATCTATACCATGGGTTTGGGTATAGCCTTGGGC
Source organism: Sesbania bispinosa (assembly GCA_026901365.1). Taxonomy (NCBI): domain Eukaryota; kingdom Viridiplantae; phylum Streptophyta; class Magnoliopsida; order Fabales; family Fabaceae; genus Sesbania; species Sesbania bispinosa. The sequence goes on along the minus strand of QLOH01000007.1, from coordinate 1,616,395 downwards.
CACTAGCCTCGCCTTATATCTGTCTATCTTCCCATCTGCACCCATTTTTGTGGTAAATATTCATCTGCAGCCCACAACTTTCTTATCCTTGGGAAAAGTGACAATATCCCAGGTATTATTTTCTTCTAATGCAGTCATTTCCTCTAGAACAGCAGCTCTCCATTTTTCATCCTTTAGAGCATCAAAGGCAGTGTTTGTGATCTGAACTCTATCCAATTCTGTAACAAAAGCTCTATATCTCAGAGACAGGTTAGAATATGTGAGGAAATTTGATATAGAATGTTTTGTACAAGATCTAACTCCTTTCCTTAAGGCAATAGGCAAGTCAAGTTCATCAATAGTACCATTTTCAACATTAAGATTTTCAACTGTACAATTACCTTCGGTGTTACATTCTACTGCTTCCACATGATTTGGCTCCAGGTCTGAAGATTGACCTTGCAAAGGAACATAATGTCTCCTAGTGAAGAATTTTGGGAAAAAATTGAACTCACTTTGAGTCCTCTTTTCTAATTCTCCCCCTTGACTGGTTATTTGTGTAGATCCTGTTTTGGATTGGGTAGAGATTTCATGGGATTCTTTTTGTATAGGTTCAGGTAAAGGAAGAGAAATTGGAAGAGAGATGGAAGGATCCCAATGATGAGGTGGATTCTTTTTGTATAGGTTCAGGTAAAGGAAGAGAAATTGGAAGAGAGATGGAAGGATCCCAATGATGAGGTTCAATCATATTCTCCCCCTGAAACGAATCATTGTGAAAGAAAGGTTGATTTTCAAGAAAAGTGGTATCACATGATATGTAGAACCTTTTGGATCTTGGGAAGTAACATTTGTACCCTTTTTGTGTGGGAGAATAGCCAAGGAATATGAATTTATGAGATTTTGGATCCAGTTTTCCTCTTGTAGGACTTGAGTTATGAACAAAGACTGTACAACCAAATATTTTTGGTTGAAGAGACTCCAACATTCTAACTAAAGGAAAAGAACATTTAAGACAATTAAGAGGAGTTAAAAATTGGAGGGGTTTGGAGGGAAGACGATTTATAAGATGGGTAGCAGTTAACACAGCTTCTCCCCAAAAATGGTTGGGAACATTTGTGGTGAACATGAGAGAACGAGCAACCTCCAACATGTGCCGATTTTTTCTTTCAACAATACCGTTTTGTTGCGGGGTATGGTTGCAAGAACTTTGATGGAATATGCCATGTTCCTGTAGGTAACCATTAAGATCATTAGAGAAGTACTCCCGTTCATTATCAGTACGAAGGATGTGGATTGATGAGCCAAAAATATTGGTGACAAGTTTATGGAAGTGTTTAAAGATTGTGTTAGCTTCAGATTTTTCTTTCAAGAGGTACACCCAACAAACACGAGTATGGTCATCTATATAGGTGATAAACCATCGGGCTCCATTTATGTTAGGAATTCGAGAAGGCCCCCATATGTCACTATGAATGAGGTGGAAGGGTTGTGATGGTTGATAGGAATGAGGGGGATGATTAGTTCGAGATTGTTTAGCAAGAATGCAGTGTTCACAACTGAAAGAGGAAATATTTTTATTGATGAATAAATCTGGATACAATTATTTCAAATAATTGAAATTAGGATGACCAAGTCGGTTGTGCCATAGAAAAACATTTGAATCTGACACAGTTGACAGGGAGATGGTTTGAGCAGAATCCAGCTTTGAAGGTGAATTAGAAACAAAGTAAAGACCATTGTGTTCCTTAGCACTGCCAATCATCATCCCCGAAGACAAATCCTGAAAAATACAGTGAGAAGGGTAAAAAATGATTGCACAGTTTAGATCTTTAGTCAATTTACTGGCAGATATGAGACTATATTTTAATTTAGGAACATGAAGGACAGATTTTAGATCTAGTCTTGACAGGTTTAAGTCACCAGTACCAGCTACCAATGATGAATTACTGTCAGATACTGTAATAGTGACACCTCTATCAGCTTTCTTGTATGACGTAAAGTTAGCAAATGACCCTGTCATATGGTCAGTAGCACCGGAATCTAGGATCCATTCTCCTGTATTTTCCTGTCTAGACAAGAAAGAAAACTGACCATTACCTTTGTGAGTAATGTTTGCTGTAGAGTTTGAAGGTGAAGAAGCTTCAGGTTTGAGTTGAGAGAGTAGATTCTTTAGCATATCCATTTGCTCATCAGAAAAATAGCAGAACTTTGCTTCCTCGAATCAGCAGAAGATTCAACAACATTAACAGAGGCAGCAGCTTTGCGCTGACTTCTAGGTTTCCAATCTGCAGGTTTTCCATGAATTAGCCAGCATGTCTCCTTGGTGTGATAAGGTTTTTGGCAATGATCACACCAGGTCTTTGCCTCTTTAGGACGAATAGTCTTTGGGTCATTTTTTCGAGATACAAGAGCTGAGTTTAGGTGAGGATCCTCAATTGTAGAATTGTTTTGCAACATCACTTTCCTCCTACTTTCTTCTCTTCTAACCATGGCAAAGGCTTCCTTGAGTGATGGTAGTGGTTTGAGGCCAAGGATCCGTCCCCTAACCTCATCTAATTCTTTTGTAAGGCCCTGAAGAAAATCAAATACCCTCTCTTTTTCCAGCATTTGGTCATATAACAATTTATCCTCAGAACATTTCCATGAAACAATATAGAATAAGTCTATTTCTTGCCATAACTCGACCAACATATTAAAATACTCAGTTACAGATTTGTTACCTTGTCGAGTATTACGCAAAGCTGACCTTATTTCAAAGCATTGGGCAGAGTTTTGGAGGTCTGAGTACATCTCCTGAACAGTGGTCCATATTTCATGGGCAGTTTTGCAGAAAAGGTAAGTTCTACCAATTTTAGGTTCCATTGAGTTGATCAACCAAGCCATGACAATGGAGTTCTCTGCATCCCAGTTACTGTAGGAAGGTTCAGTTATTGGTGGAGCTGCAGAAGTCCCCGTAAGATAGCCCATTTTTCCTTTCCCTTTGATGACAAGAAGGACAGATTGGTACCATTCTATGAAGTTTAACCCATTTAATTTGTGCTGGGTTATTTGAATTGAGGGGTTTAGGTTGATAGGTTTAAGGGATGAAGCCATATGGGCTGGGTTGTTTAGGTTTCTGTTGGAAGGTGAAACATTTTCTGGTGTGGATGGCGCATCAGCCATGAGGCTGTATTGAGTTTTCATCTAAGATGAAGAAGAGTAGGCTCTTGATACCATATAATCAGAAGAGGAAGAAATCATTCTTCTTCATATTTTATTCAAATGATTGAGCCAGTACATAAATAGGTAAACCAGGGAGGTAAAAAAGGAAACAAATAATAGGGAATTCCTATAATTAACTAGGAATCCCTAGAAATCAGTAACAGCAACAAAAATAAATAGTTGACCACAATCCCTGAAATTTGGTTGGGACATAATATCCCATAAATTTCGGGATTCCTATCCAACAGACATATATGCACCAACTTGAGGGGGAGTGTTGAGAATATTCTAAATTTCTGTATATAATTAGTGTGCTGAGTTTCTGTTTATAACTAGTTTCTTAGTTTCTGTAAATAAATAGTTTCTGATTCTGTTTGCCGATTATGTAATTAAGGTAATTAGGATTAGCAAAAGTTTCTCATAATCCCTACAGTCAAGGGATTCTCTTGTACAGAATTTCATTATAAATACAGTGCCTACTGAATGTTCAAAGGCATTCAGATTAAACCTAATTTCTTCTGTTTCAAGTATGTCAAACAAATATCAAATTTAGATTGTACAATCTTTATGTTCTCTTTTCCTTCTTTTTCGACCTAAATCCCTTTAATTTAAACCGTGCTGTCATTATTATTTCTTTAGAAAAATGCATTTTGATGTAGGGTTGACGATGGATTTGAGATTTATAGTCTAGCATTCTTGATTGGAAAATAGTAGCCGGTGTCTCTAGATAATTGAAGAGAGGAAGTGCTTAAGATTAGTAGCCAAAAGGATTCTATTCGTGTTATTTTGTTCAGAAGATAAAAATATTAGGAAATTGCTAATGGACTTAATGACAAGGTGTCTAAATAGAATCCATGTCGTTGGTAAATTGATGTATACTCAGTTGGAAGTCATATATGATACTTATAATAGTTTGTATAAACCCTAAAATTCAGTTGGTTGTCACTCAAATAAACTTGTGAATATTGTGAAATTTAGACCACTAATTTTCTATTGATTGACAGCACAGGACAGTACTGATATATGTGGCTACTAATTGCCGGGAGTTTCTTGAAAATTTGAGACTTTATTATATTGAATGTAATTTTGAGCACATATATAACAAGGGGTATCTTTTTATGGTTCAGATCCATAACAAAAGAAAAAACTAGCAGCAGTATTGAAATTGCATGACTCAAGTGTTTTGATCATTTCCTCCTTTTTATTTATATATCTATCCCATTTTACACCTCCACCTCCTTTTCTCTATTGCAGATTGGTAGAGACCAACCTATACTATTAGCCTCATGGTTATCAAATCGAGATTCGAATCGTGAATCGGAAGACCTATTTTCCGAATCGTGAATCGAATCTTATTATGAATCATGAGATACATGATCAATAATAAAAACAACACACACACACACACATATATTCACATAAGATACATTGAAAACATAAGAATATTAGCATTTCTAAGTTAAGAAAGTGAGTAATTCATTGCATAATCAATGTTCAAGTGTTCAAGCACTCAAAAAAACCATCAATAAGATGCCAAAATGCATATCCTATTTCCTATTCCTAATTCCTATGCTTAGATCCCAGTACATAATCTTAAATCTTAATCGTAAAGTCATAATCCAAGAGTGTCATTCATCATCTCCAAGATCAATGTCACTTAGTTCTTCCTCCTCCTCCGTCAAATGTTCTTCTCCTCCTTCCTCTCCATTTGCAATTATCTCTACAACTTCACTCTCATCCCCTATGATAGATTTTCCACTATCATTCTTGGCATTTCAGTTTTTTGGACCTATATAAAAAAAACAAAAACTTAATCAGCACGACAACATAATATTAAATAAAGTGTAACTTCTAAGTTATAAGTTCTAATTTAGCCCTCCTTATGACCTGCAGCTTTTGATCGGTTGCGTGCATGCATTCATGCTTATTTTCCTGATTTCAATTGATTGGGATGATGCACTCATATATTGATTTGGCCTGCCATCATTTTTTAACATTGTTATCATGATTAGCAGGAAGTGAAGGCATTGGCAAGATTTTCTCTCCTGAGAGGATCAGCACAGATGGTAGTAGGGGACTCTCTCCATTATCAAATTTAATAAACCAAAGCCCACACAACTCTATGGAACCAACATTAACTTTGCTTGAGGAAGCAGTTGTGGATTCACAAGCTAAGGTTAATGCTTTGATCACTGATATTGGTGCTTCTGAGTCTACCTTTCAGCACCTTACCGCTGTCAAACAACTTAGTCAAAAGATTGAGTTGATGCAGGGTCTGTTGATGCAATTACGGAATCAACTTTAAAAACCTCGAGTCATTTATCTGTAATTAGATTTAAATATTTTCATCATATAGGTTACAATTCTTTTGTATATAGCATAACTCCATATGTTGAGTGTTATACATGTTAGGCAAAAATTAAGGCTCCCCATTTGTATAACAGAAAATTTTGACACTATAAACATCATGGAATGGAAGAAAAGAATGCAATCTAAGTGTTGAGTTCTTACATTTGTAGTTTAATCACGGAAGCTGAAAAAAAAATTCAGATTTCACCTCAACATATGTTACTTTCTGTTTTGTTTCTAATTTGCTCTTTTTATGATGTGCTGAGCTCACTTAACGATAGATATTACAGCCAATATACTTTCCTTGCACTGATGATGATGATATAAGTGCATACATGACCAATGGCTAAGGCTCTCAAGTCCCACATCGGTTACTCCAGCACTCACCTTCACACTTTACCCGTGTAACAGAATGATTCCTTCAGATTCATTCTTTCCCACTTTTTCATTCCTTTTCTGTTTTTCTGTTAGGCAATTCCCGCGCTTGTTTCTTTCCTTTCTTTGCCTGATAGCTTGGCTATAAATGCCTTGTATGCTGTATTGAATCATATAGTAAAATATACAAAACTTTCAGTTTATGAGAAGTTTCCTTTCTATGGTATTTTTAGTTTTATGGTATCAAGAGCCTTAGAGCTCTGTAGATTTCTTTTTCCATGGTGAAGGGTAGCAGTTCAGGGCATGGAGGAGCAGGAGGACACTAGCCTCCACCTCAGGACCCGGCTCTAAATCCAGTCAGCGAGTACTATATTCATCCAGGGGAGCATACCTCAACACCACTGGTTTCACCATTGTTAACAGTCAAGAACTATCACAGCTGGTCTAGGGCCATGAAGAGGTCCTTGGTTTCCAAAAACAAGTTCAAATTCGTGAACAGTTCCTTACCACCACCTCCTCCCTTTGATCCCAGCTATGATGCGTGGGAAAGATGCAATAACCTAATCTTATCTTGGATCCTGCACTCTGTAGATCCAGTTCTCTCTCAGAGCATTGAATATGTGGAGAATGCAGCCACTGCTTGGAAGCTGCTGAAGATAGATTCTCGCAGGGAGATAGGGTAAGAATTTTTGAGTTACAAGAAGAACTCATGATCATGAAGCAAGGTAACAACTCTGTCGCTCACTATTTCACAGAAATGACTGGTTTATGGGATGAATTAGAGAATTATAGACCTCTTCCAGATTGTGTTTGTCCTATGAAATGTACTTGTATTGCTAGCAAAAATGGAAGGTTGTTCTGGGAAGAAGACTGTATCATGAAATTCTTGAGTGGTTTGAATGAAGAATTTGATGTGGTAAGAACACAAATCTTGATGATGGAGCCATTTCCAGATGTGAACAAAGCTTTGTCTCTAGTTTTGCAACATGAGAGAAGAATTGGAGGAAGCACTGGCATTGAGAAGCAAGTTTTCATTAATGCTACGGATGGGAGAATGCCTTTTGGCAGAGGAAGAGGAAGTTCCAGGTATAATTCTGGAAACAAAAGTAATTTCAAATTATGTAGTTTTTGTGGTAAATCAGGACATACAGTAGAGACATGCTATAAAAAGCATGGGTATCCCAGCAATTTCAAAGGAAAATCATTCAACACTACCAATAGTGTGGTTTCTGGATCCATTGAGACAAGTGTAGATGATGCAGTTTCTACCAAGGATTCAATAATGACACAGCCTCCTCAGTTTTCACCTGAGCAGTATAAAGCTCTCATGGCACTCCTCCAGCCTTCTACTTCAGCTAGTTCCTCAGGGACAAATCAGGTTGCTGCACTATCTACTTCTCCAATTCAAAATCCAACTCAGGATTCAGGTAAAACAAAGTCCTTATTATGTACAGCTAAGTCCATAAAATCCTGCACCTGGATACTAGATTCAGGTGCAACTGACCACATCTACTCAACCAGGTCTTCTTTTACCTGTTTGGAACCAATAAATTCTCAGTCAATATCTGTTAAGCTCCCAAATGGTAACACAATATTAGCAACACATTCTAGTCAAGTTAAATTGAATTCTCAATTAATTCTTAGCCATGTATTGTACTTGCCAGATTTTTGCCTAAATATCATATATGTTTCTAAACTGATTGCTTCTTTGCACTATTCCCTTGTTTTCTTGTCTACTGGTTGCCTCATACAGGACTTGAAATCTTCGAGGATGATTGGTTTCGCTGATGAGATGGATGGATTGTATTACCTAACCAGCCCCAAAACAACCACCAACACCTCTCAGATCAATACCAGCTCAACATGCAATTCCTCTTACTCTCCAAAAGCATTGTGGCATTTTAGACTAGGACACCTTTCAAATTCTAGATTAAATATGTTATCAAATTTGTATCCATTCATCAATGATTGTAATCACAAACATGTGTGTGATGTTTGCCATTTTGCTAAACAAAGAAAAATTCCTTTTGGAACCAGTTTCTCCAGGGCTTCAAAACCTTTTGAGCTATTACATTTAGACATTTGGGGGCCCTATAGTACATAAACTGTAAATCACCAAAGATACTTCCTCACTATTGTAGATGATTTCAGCAGGTATACTTGGATAATTTTATTGAAACATGTCTCAAACAACACAGTCTTTGAAAATATTTTCAAAACTAATAGAAAGGCAATTCAACAGTAAAATCAAAATAATAAGAACAGACAATGGGACTGAATTCTTCTTGCAGTCTTTCTATCAAGAGGAAGGAATAATTCATCAAACCTCTTGTGTAGAAACTCCACAACAAAATGGTAGGGTGGAAAGGAGACACCAAACCATTTTGAATGTGGCTAGAGCTTTACTTTTCCAAGCAAATTTACCTAAGTTTTTGGGGGGTTTTGCAGTCACTCATGCAGTACACATAATAAATAGAGTTCCAACTCAAGTCTTAGATTTTAAGTCTCCTTATCAAGTTCTGCATGGTGAATTACCTGACCTCAAACACTTGAGGGTTTTTGGATGCTTATGTTACATTTCTAGTCTTTCCACAAACAGAAAAAAATTTGATTCTAGAGCTCACAAGTGCATTTTCATTGGTTTTAAACCAGGAACCAAAGGATACTTAGTCTTTGATTTGAATACAAAATTGGTACATGTCTCTAGAAATATTGAATTTGAAGAATTTGTTTCCCCCTATGTTTTGAATGCCACAAAGCCTGGAGATTTTTCTGTCGCCACAATTTATTTCATTTCCTCATTCCCATATACCTTCTTCAAATTCAGATTCAGAACAACCACAAGTTTGCAGGCCAGACACTACATCCATACATACTGAGGCACCACAACCACATATAGAGGGAGCTTCCACTGCCACATCTCCAGATTTGCCTTTCCCTGAATCCAATAATCCAGAACATCCAATTACACCTTCAAGGAGATCCCTTAGACACAGACAGAGGCCCCTATACCTGCAAGATTACCACTGCAATACATCCATCTCCTCTCAGCATCCACATCCAGGTAACCCTTACCCTCTAAAGTCCTATGTTTCTCTCAAATCCCTCTCACCTTCACATGCTGTCTATAGTGCTTCCTTAACAGATATTGCAGAACCTAAATCATTCTCTGAGGCTAGCAAAATAGACCACTGGAAAAGGGCCATGGAAGCTGAAATCTCAGCTCTTGAACTCAATGGAACTTGGAAGCTTGTTGACCTACCTCCTGGAGTAATTCCCATAGGCAATAAATGGGTTTACAAGGTGAAAAGGAGGTCTGATGGCACCATAGAAAGGTACAAGGCTCGCTTGGTAGCAAAGGGATACACTCAAATATAGGGGTTGGACTATTTAGACAACTTTTCCCCAGTTGCCAAAATCACAACAATAAGAATAATTCTTGCTCTAGCTGCTGTCAAGGAGTGGCATCTCCATCAACTTGATGTGAACAATGCCTTCCTACATGGAGACTTGAAAGAGGATATCTACATGACAATTCCACAGGGTATGACTGTTACAGGTTCCAATCAAGTATGCAAACTGACCAAGTCCTTGTATGGGCTCAAGCAGGCTAGCAGGCAGTGGTTTGAAAAATTGTCCACCTTTCTCTTGCATTTGGGTTACAACCACTCTTCTGCAGATCACTCTCTTTTCCTCAAGCACCCCTCTTCTTCATTCACTGGCATTTTAATATATGTTGATGATCTTTTATTATTTGGGGACAGCCTCACAGAGTTTACCTTTGTTAAGAACAACTTGCATACAACTTTTGGCATCAAGGACCTTGGCTTGCTCAAGTATTTTCTAGGTCTGGAGGTAGCTCATTCATCATCTGGCATCTCCCTGAGTCAAAGAAAATATTGTTTGGAGTTGCTTAATGACACATGCACTTTGGACAGCAAGCCTGCTTCCACACCTCTAGATCCCTCAACTCACTTGTACCAAGACAACATCCCTCTTCACTCAGATGCTCCCTCTTATCGCAGATTAGTGGGCAGATTGCTCTACTTGACAGCAACAAGGCCAGATATAACCTTTGCCACTCAACAAGTCAGCCAATTCATGAATTCACCAACACAAATGCACTACAAGGCAGCCACCAGAATACTCAGATACCTCAAAAGATCACCTGGGCTTGGTTTATTTTTTCCCAGAAAAACCCATCTCCAAATAAAAGGGTTCTCTGATGCTGATTGGGGAGGATGTTTAGATACCTGCAGGTCCATCACAGGATATTGCTTCTTTGTTGGAGATGCATTGGTCAGTTGGCAATCCAAGAAACAACCCACGGTTGCCAGGTCATCCGCTGAGGCAGAGTACAGGGCCCTTGGGGTTGCCACATGTGAACTCCAATGGCTCCATTTCTTGTTGCAAGACCTTCGAATTTCAATGTCCAATTCTCATTTGCTATTTTGTGATAACCAAAGCGCTTTGCACATAGCTCAGAACCCTGTCTTTCATGAGCACACCAAACATTTGGAGATGGATTGTCACTTGGTAAGGGAGAAGCTTCAAGCAGGATTGATGCACCTTCTTCCTATGTCCTCAAAGGATCAACTTGCTGACTTCTTCACCAAAGCTTTACTGCCTAAGTACTTTGATGCCTTTTTAACCAAGCTTGGTGTGCTAAATATCTTCAGCCCATCAGCTTGAGGGGGGTATTACAGCCAATATACTTTCCTTGCACTGATGATGATGATATAAGTGCATACATGACCAATGGCTAAGGCTCTCAAGCCCCACATTGGTTACTCCAACACTCACCCTCACACTTTACCCGTGTAACAGAATGATTCCCTCAGATTCATTCTTTCCCACTTTTTCATTCCTTTTCTGTTTTTCTGTTAGGCAATTTCCGCACTTGTTTCTTTCCTTTCTTTGCCTGATAGCTTGGCTATAAATGCCTCGTATGCTGTATTGAATCATATAGTGAAATATACAAAACTTTCAGTTTATGAGAAGTTTCCTTTCTATGGTGTTTTTAGTTTTAATAGAGCATGAAGCTTAAATACGCCTAAACTTTTAACTCTAGAGAAACTTCTAACTTTAGAGACTGATTGAGTAAAGTAAGACAAGATTTGGTATTTGATATGTCACATGTTTGAGCTCTCATTCCTCTTTTTGAGGAGATAAATATAATTTCTCATTATAAGCTAAATATAAATTCTCATTATAAATACCATTTGAATTGAAGGTTTTTTTTTCTTAGATTAATATAATATCGTTCTTTACTTAAAATATTTACTGCACCCGAAAAAATACTACCAAATTTTTTAATGATAATATAATTATTAATAATACATATTTTCTTAAATTTGTTTTTTGATTCTAAATGCACTTGTCTATTCCCAATTATGTGTGTTCATCACCGCAAACGGAACACGCACTTTCTAAAACTTGTTTTTACAAAGTAAGAATCTCTTGCATTCTCTTAAATGTACATTTGCTCACCTCTCAGACCTTAATATAAACATAGACTAAACTCATTCTTGGAGACCTTGTTTCTACACTTTTTCTCTACAAATTTGCTTTCAATTAACGGTTCACTAATTGCCAAAATAAAAGGGTAGAAGTTAGATAATGTTCTAGAGGTGCTTAGACTTTATTTTAATAATTGTTTTGAGACCTAGACATACACATAATTTTTTTTTTTACTTTTTACATTTTAAGCAACTCCACCAATAAAATAACTTTATAAAAAATTATAAATAGATCCAACAAATTATTCCATATTCATTGATTTGATCTCATTTTTCTATAAGTACTTATTGCTTATTTAAGCAATTTGATTATTCTTTAAAAAAAAAAAACAATTTGGTTATTTAAATTACGAACTCTTTTACCACGTTAGTCTCCAATAGTAAGCATTGCAGCTTCACTGGATTTTTAAGAACCAAAAAAGACCCGTTGGAGATGGTCTTATAGCCACCTCATCTTTTTTCATAAATTAGTACGTGAATCCGTGTGATGCACGGAAATATAACGGTACAAAAATAATTAATTTTAATTTTTTAATAATTTAATATATTTGTTTCAATAAATAAATATTATAAAATATAATAAATTAATCAATATTTATGTATTAATATATTTATAAGCAATAGACTTAATTTGAAAAAAAAAATATCCCACGTTATAAATAATTTAACTGTATTAGAACTTTGTAATTGTTTATATTATATGAAATATTTTAAAATAAACTCATAAAATAAGCAAATGAATAAATAAGAAATAAAGTTGTAAATACAATATGTTCTAGAAACTCCTGAAAAAAATAGAAAAATAATATAAGTTGAAGATATAAAACAAAAGTCAATTGAATATTTTTTTTATTGAAAAGAGAAAGTAAAAAAACATATATTGAATGTATAAGAAAACAAAATGATATATATAAAGGTATTGTTAACTGAATCACTAATTATTATTAAAAACATCACACATAAATTGTACAAAGTTGTATTTTCTACATAAAAATATTACTCACAACATTATAACAAAAGATGAATAATTTACGTAGGATAACAATATATAGATTTTATAGTAGGTTCAAGTGTGATACTATTAGTGTTTCATTTAGCATAACTCCAGATTATTGTTTAGTATTAATTGAAGTGTGGAGTTATAATTCTAAGACACCTTATTGTATTAGATGCAAGCAATTTTATTGTGTTTGTGCTTTAATCTCAAAGGTTCGACTATTACGTTCACAACATATAAGATGTTAATAAGTGGTGTTAAAGGAGTTGAAAAAACATGTATAAAAAACTATCAGTTAGAGATAATAAATTCCTAAAAATATATATCACAACTACACATATTTACATGCTAATTAATTATACTTTAAATAACTCACTACAATGTGACTTTGTTTTTCTTTTTTTTAATTTTTTACTAAAAAAGTAAAAGATTTGCAATTCTCAACATTAACTAAGTTAATTTTTCTAAAGTAGAAAAATAATAAAAGTAATTATTTTTTCATCTATAATTCATTTACTTCTCAATTCTATAAATGAAAAGGCATATTTGTTAAAGTCACATTGTTCTTTGAACACACAAAATATCAAAAGCACTCTCAACTTAAAATGAATAGTGAAATGCAAATGAATTGAATTCAACCGATGAATTTTTAAATATATTATTATATTTTGAAAAAAAGAATTCTATTTTAAAAAATGTTATTATATGGAGGTATATCTTCATCGAATTGATAGATCATATGTCTTAAATTTTTACTCCAACAATATAGATATAAATAAATTTTTATCTAAATGTCTTAATTGTATTAAAGTAAATATATTAATATATTTAAATATTTTATATTGTCTTTCCAAACTTTTAAAATTATATTAATTCATTTAATATTTTACTTTATTAATTACATAAAAGAAGAAGTGCAAAAGAAGAATCAATAATGTGAAGGTATAAATTGTTAGCAAATGAAAAAAAAGAGTGTAAAAGCACTCAAAGGAATAATAAAAGATGAAATCTCACTCAAATTAGAATAGTTACTATAATGATGAATATGAAAAACCCCAACATTAAGGGATGTAAAATTCTATGGAAGTGATATAATCATCTCAACAAAGGAAGTCGAAAATGTGTCTTTGAAAAAAATTAAAGGCTTAACTACACTTTTGGCCCCCAAGTTTAGTGTTGGGACGATTTTGGTCCCTCAATTTTTAATTGCTCGAATTTAGTCCTTCTATTTTTAATTGTGACAAATGTAGTCCCATCGTTAAGTAATCATCCAATTGCTAACAGAAACGGATGACATGGCTAATATGTCTGACCTGAATAATGAAATTATTATGTGACCTACATTTTAAAATTATTTAAAAGAGAACTTGAACAAATATTTATATTTTCCATTACCCCTTTTACTTCGGATATCTCTCTTTCCCTTTTGAAGGTTAGGATTTGTGAAGTCTATTAATCAGTTTGAGCATTCAAACTTGACTCAAAGACTTAATATCCTTTAGTTTTAATGATTAACAAATAAGATTATATAAACAGATTCTACTGAGAAAGGTATTGGTTTAATGATTGTGTTTCAGGATGAAATATTTATCAGAATCAGAAGATTAGGATCAGAAGAACAAATGCATGATCAAATATAAAGAAGCTGTCTGAAGCAAGGAAGCTTTCCAAAGCAAAGAAGCTTTCTGAAGAAACGAAGCTGTCTGAAGGAGCAGAACTCGTCTGAAGAGTTGGAGCTGTCTGAAGTAGTTCCACCCGTCTGAAGTATCAGTGCTGTCTGAAGTCTCACTTATGACGTGGCACCCTCTGCTGAAATTTGTGAAGACTTTTCTGAACCTCTGCTGCACGTACCTTTTCAAACACGTTTATAGCAAGGAACACAGAGACCTTTCCTGGTGATTTTGAATTTCATACACCACTGAGGAAATCTCTGCAACGAAGTAATTGCAGCAACAACGATGGCAGCTTTATAGCAGCACCAATGTTGTGCTCTGTCAGAATTATGAAGACACCCAGAAGCGTGTCTCACGATGGATTGAATAGCATTCAATGCTTTCTCTAAATGGTGGTATCACAACGGAAATATCATCATCACCAATCCAAAAGAAAGCACAAGAAAAGGTCAGGAGACTAAGCAGAAGCAACAAAGAGAAATGTTTGAATGAAATATTTTAATTCAAACATATTTTATCATCTGCAAGAAACAGCCATTGAACAAGACGCCTCACTCAAGAAGAAAGAAGAAATGGTGTCAGGAAGCAAACAGAAAAGGAGCATATACAAAATAAGCAAGAGGACAAATCCAACGGATACCTCCTCATATACACTCCTAAGAAAAGCAGAGAAAATCAGAAGTCAGCTGAAGAACAGTAAAAGGATATCAAGAGAGAGAACATGCAAAATAATATCAAGAAAATCTCTCTAAAAGAGCTCATCTACAGAAGTGTCAGAACAGGACTGTCTGAACACATATCTGCTAAAGAAGAAGCAACCGTTTGAGACACTATTAAGTAACGGCTATATGAGCCACATCATCAACATCTCAACGGTATTATGAATCATCTTCAAACGACTATATTCCAACAGAACATATAAATAGCCTCAAGAAAGAATTTGAAGATGTTGAACTCATTCACTTGGTTCAATCAGTTGATCAAGATATATCAGAAAAATCTTATTGGTGCTGACCATGCTTACTTGAATCAACCATGCTGCTGATCTATTGATCAGTGAGTCAAAATTATAGTTGTTCAGTTGAACAATCAACCAAGCTGTGCTTAACCTCATATGAACCAAGAATGGTTTGTAGCTGCAAGTATGCCTTGGTTTTTCAATGATACGGGTGAGAATGTAACCCATGGAAACCAATGGCTGGAGAACAAGGCTGGAGCTTAACGTCAGTATCTACCTAGCCAATTCTCAGAGGATGTTATTCCTCATATCAGAGACAGGGATTGTACTTAAACATGTATGCTTGTATCACTGTCTTATCCTTGTACTTAGATTTATCCATTGTATTCTGAGTAGTACTCAGTTAACATCTAGTACAGGAAAGGATTAAGTTTATGTTTCGTGGAAACTTAAACTTAGTTTAATTCGTAAACACTTTATGTGTCTGAGAGCCTGGAGAGGCTTGGTGAAAAAAAGAATACTTGTTTGTGTCTGGAGAGACTGTACTCGTGGTGTCTGGAGAGACTGTACTCGTGGTGTCTGGAGAGACTGTACTCGTGGTGTCTGGAGAGACTGTACTCGTTGTGTCTGGAGAGACTGTACTCGTTGTGTCTGGAGAGACTGTACTCGTTGTGTCTGGAGAGACTGTACTCGTTGTAGATCCTGGAGAGGCTTGATAGAAAAGAATACTTGTGGTAGAGCCTGGAGAGGCTTGATAGAAAAGAATACTTGTTGTAGAGCCTGGAGAGGCTTGATAGAAAAGAATACTGCAATGAGTTGCCTGAAGAGGCAGTTGAAAACAAAGTAATACTTGTGTAGGCCTGAAGAGGCTGTGAATAATACTTGTATCTGTGAATTCAGATAGTGGAAAATCCAGTGGTGGTTTGCCTCTGGGACTGGATGTAGCTCACGGGTTTGTGGGTGAACCAGGATAAATCCCCTGTCTAAGTCTTCTTACCCTTATCTCTTATCAATTCTGTTTACACAAATCAAGGGGTCAGTATAGTTAATCTGATTTTTAAAAAGGGGGCACAAAACATCTTTTAAAATTAGTTTTTACCAACCGTCTGAAAACTTCAGACAGCCTCTTTAAAAGCCTGTCTGAAATCTCTATGCCTAAGTATTTCTTCAACCTCTTTACTTCTAGTTTTCATATTTAAGTTGGAACTTGAAAAGTATTTTCTATAATAAATTTAACACAACTATTTCAATAAAATAATTTTTTATGTGAACAAAACATGAGATATCTCTTATACCATTTGAAGCTTTACAAAGAATGTTCCTTGAAGAACTTCTGAAATAAAATCTGAGAAGTAAGTGTGAAAGAGATCAGTTCAAAAATCAGGAACAGACTTCAGACAACCTCTAGTAGTCTGAAGTATTTCAGAAACTATGCTGAAAATACTCTTTGGAATAATCTTCAGAAGATACATTGAGAAGCCTCTGTTTAAAACACTCTTAAGCTTTAGAAGAAACATTGTTTTTCTTATCTTCCACATGCTTCAACTATCTCTGATTGTAAGACTTATTTTTAACGGTGCCCATATTCATGTTTCAACCAAAAGATTTCCAAAAACTATCAAAAAGTTTAAAACACTATTCAACCCCCCCTTTTAGTGTTTCCTGTGGTTCTAACAATTGGTATCAGAGCTCACCTTCGGGTTGAGCATCTAACAAATGCAGAAGGAGTAGATCCTCAGAAGATGGAAATCTCACCAAGCTGAAGCAACTCTGAAGAATGATAATGAGAAAATAAAATCACCTTCTTAAAACTCATTACTCATACAAGGCATCTTTCATAAGGATATAGCTGGAAAAGGAAAGTGTATCTATCTCTAGATCACAACCGGGTAACATCTTTCCTATCTTTGTTTAAATCCAAATTTAAATATAACTGTTTATTTGCTGAATGTTTTGTTTTATCGAAATCACTATTACATAAGAGTACTTGTGTGAAAATAAATTATTGCATAATAAATGTCCTATATATGTATACGTACTACTTGTTTTGTGTGTAAACTATCTGCATTATATGCGTGAATATATGTGTATATTTATTTTAGTAAATGAAGAGTCATGTATGTGTATCATGATTATCATTAAATGTTATATGGCGCAACGAGGATCAATGTATCATCAACCGGTTTCTCATAATTGGCACGATGCACAACTCTCAATAACTGCTTGGTGCATGTAACCGTTATTCTTCATTGAACGAAGCAATGCTTGATTGCCTATTTAAGAATTGGAAGATCATCATAGGAACTACACTTCAATCAACTTATCCTCAAAAGCCAGAACTCTTCAAGCACCCTAATCTCCTTAGATCAATCGTACTCAATGGCCAACATGTCTGCATCATCAAATAACTCAAACCATCCTATGTTTGATGAGAGAATCATACCTTCTAAGTTGGTCAATCTCTCTGACTTTGATGAGGCAGATTACAAAATCTCAGAGTATTTTGATTCCGTAGGGTGGACTCCCTTCTTCAGCAACATTTCCTCTCCATGGCATGAGAAAAGTGTAATGGAGTTCTGGGAAAACATCAAAGTCATATATGAACCTAACAGAACTGGGATTGAAACGAAAGTAATGGGAAGGTCACTATTTGTGAATACCAAACTTATTTCTGAAGTCATAGGTGTTCCAAACAGAGGAGAAGTCTATTTCCAAAAATGGGAATCTATGCATGGTGGAACTCCTGTCCTTGATCAACATCTGTTTGGAAAAGCAAGGCTTGGTCCCTTCAGACCTTCTCAACTCCTTAGCACACCCAGAACCCTTCTTTCTGTGCTAAACTGATGTATTCTTCCCAAAGGAAGAAACAACTTAATAATAACCATGATGGAGAGGTTTGTTTTGGGACTCCTGCTGTCAAAGAAGAAAGTCAATCTCCCTTGGATACTGATGTATCAGATGATGTTCAGAGATGAGATGGGAAATGAGAAGTTCTATCTCCACAATACCCTAATTATGAAAATTCTCCTGTACAAGAGCTTTCCTATGGAAAGTCTCTATGACCAGCCATCTCCTGACTTCTTCACTTCAGATGAATATGCTGAGTTAGACCGGACTTTTATGGAAAGAGAAGAAGCTCCTAAAAATCAAGTGGCCATTCCTCCTCTCTTTGCCCCACACACTGAAGAAGGAACTGAAGATGTTCATCTGAAGTTTCATAAAAGGAAAAGGATGACGTCTGGTGCACTCTATGAGAAATGATAAGGTGATTAGGTTTGCAGAGATGCTAAAAGCAGCAAAGAAAGAGATCCAAAAGCTGAAGGCTAAAATGGTTAACAGTAAAACGAGTAGAGATGATAGCCTACTTAATGTTCAATGAGAAACTTGTGTTGCTTCAGAATCATTGTGTCTATGTCTTTTAAAAATTCTATTTTTATGACTCTTATAATATAAATATTTTTACTTTGCTTGATTTCTTTACTCTCTAATTGTTTATATGTGTTTCTATTTGTGCATAGTTAGTCATATTCTCAACATAAGATAGTTGATTACTGGAATATAATAAAATTAAAACCCTAAACCTAAACCATTTGTGTTAATGATTAATCAATCCTTAAATTATAATCAGGAATTTAAGACAATTGGTATAATGATTAAACATCAAATGCTACTAAAAAAAAAAGTATCTTTAGTGGCTCTTATTTCAGAAAACAGGCTTTAAGAAGATTGTCGATTAACACCTTCTAATAAGAACACTTTCTATGGTCCTGTCGAAACTTTGAGCCAAGAATGCTGAAGGGATAGTCACTTAAATCCAACCCAATCGTAGAGAGCATCAAGAAAATTCAGAAGAAGAAAATTTTCAGAAAAGGAAGTGCATTTCTCAAATCACAAAACAATAAAAGTTGTGAGTAATATCTCTCCCCTTTACAATTTTTTTTTCTCTTCTTCTCACTTAATTACTAAATTCTTTGGTAAGATGAGTCATTTAAAACGGGGAGGGTTTCATGCACCTGTACCGTCACAAATCTTGAGAAAGCAAAGGTCACGTCGTTTCACTTGTCTGTCAATCAACGCACTCTTCCTCAAAGAGACGTTGTCAGTGTCATCATTAACATCTCTAAAGTACCTTTTGAGTATATAAATACCCCCACTAAATCTCTATCTTCAGAATATCTGCTCGCTTCATCTCGATCTTCAAAGTCTCTCTAAGAAACCATCAAAAGTCTTCTCTTTTTCATTTCTAGAAATGTCCTCCTCTCAGTTAATTTTTCAAACCCAAACTGTAGACTTTCCCTATCTCTCTAAAGATGGTCCTAATGTAACTGCCTATTTCGAAGCCGCCGGATGGTTGCCCTTCTTTGAAGCCATTGATAGTCAATGGCATGAAGAAAGTGTGTACCAATTCTGGAACACATTATCTCTGGAAAACTCAGCAGAAGAGACTTGCCTCAAAGCCCAAGTAATGAATCAAAAGGTGATTGTGACTACAGATATTCTTGAAAGAGCTCTAGGAGTAAAAGCAGAAGGGGAACTGTTCTCAACAGGCTGGAATGACCTACATCATTGTACTGAAGAATCTAACCATCTGATCTACAACAGGCGAGGAATGAAAGTTATCCCCAAAGTTCTCTTCAACATCCTAAAATATTGTGTGATCCCACGAATTGAGGATAACCACAACCTTGAAATGGAAAGGTTCTGTATCATCAATCTTCTGCAAAAGAAGAAGATTAATCTTCCATGGATCATTCTATTCGATATGACAGGAAGAAAACTAGGAGACTCTACTATTCTACCTCACAATACTGTGATCATGAAGATTCTTATGGTAAACAATGTGGTCATTGATCATCTGTATAATCACAGAAACCCCAGTCTTTTTAAGGTTCATCATCGGAACACAGAGGAAACTAATGACATCTCTGAGGTTCAAAGACTAAGGATGGAGAACGCTCAACTGCGGCGCAAGTTAAAGGAGATAAGGAGGACTGTGTTCAACCTTACAGGCGGTCTGGGAGTTTAAAGAAGTCAAAAGGAGAAAAGATCCTCTGATATCTTTGCTTATCAACCTCTGTCAATATTTTTCTCTTGTCTGCCTTTATGTCTTTGCCTATTTGTTACTAATCTTAGATGTCATTTCTCTTTAGATGCTGTAACCATGGTTGATTTTTCTTCAGTCGCTATATATTATGTTTATCTTTTTAAATCAGCTTTAAGACTTTACCCTGTCTAATACAAGATACACAGGAAAGTTAATTATAAATAAGGAGAGAAATATATGTGAAATAAAAATAACAACAATATAACTGATAAAAGTAACAAAAATAACAAAAGGAGAAGAAATATAAAATAAATGAACCATTCACTTATGAAACTCAACTATATGAAACCATGAACCTTTTTAATTAATGACAAAAAGGGGGAGAAATATTAAACTCACAAAATGATTTTAAAGGGGTGACTAACAATCAGTATCTATGATAAGTTAATAAAATATGGTAATAGCAATTGGTATATGTAATTATATAACAATCAGTATCTGTGATAAGTTAATATCAGTTTGTTTTCAATAAATAACAAACAATAATAATTGGTATCTGAAAGATTAACATCTAGTTTCCAAAGGATAAGTTAACAAAATCTAATCTTGTTAACAATTAGAATAATAATAACAATTTGCAACATTTAACAATTGACAACATTTAACAAACTAAAAGAATAAATGTTCTTCTCAGGGGGAGTATTATAGATAGGGGGAGCCTTTTATATACTTACCCATCTTTCCTTAAAACATTTTTGTAAGTTGTACATATCTTATTTGTCACCATTAAAAAGGGGGAGATTGTGAAGTCTATTAATCAGTTTGAGAATTCAAACTTGACTCAAAGACTTAATATCCTTTAGTTTTAATGATTAACAAATAAGATTATATAAACAGATTCTACTGAGAAAGGTATTGGTTTGTTGATTGTGTTTCAGGATGAAATATTTATCAGAATCAGAAGATTAGGATCAGAAGAACAAATGCAGGATCAAATATAAAGAAGTTGTCTGAATCAAGGAAGCTTTCCAAAGCAAAAAAGCTTTCTGAAGAAACGAAGCTGTCTGAAGGAGCAAAACTCGTCTGAAGAGTTGGAGCTGTCTGAAGTAGTTCAACCCGTCTGAAGTATCAGTGCTGTCTGAAGTCTCACTTATGACGTGGCACCCTCTGCTGAAGTTTGTGAAGACTTTTCTGAACCTCTGCTGCACGTACCTTTTCAAACACGTTTATAGCAAGGAACACAGAGACCTTTCCTGGTGATTTTGAATTTCATACACCACTGAGGAAATCTCTGCAACGAAGAAATTGCAGCAACAACGATTGCAGCTTTATAGCAGCACCAATGTTGTACTTTGTCAGAATTATGAAGACACCCAGAAGCGTGTCTCACGATGGATTGAATAGTATTCAATGCTTTCTCTAAATGGTGGTATCACAACGGAAATATCATCATCACCAATCCAAAAGAAAGCACAAGAAAAGGTCAGGAGACTAAGCAGAAGCAACAAAGAGAAATGTTTGAATGAAATATTTTAATTCAAACATATTTTATCATCTGCAAGAAACAGCCATTGAACAAGACGCCTCACTCAAGAAGAAAGAAGAAATGGTGTCAGGAAGCAAACAGAAAAGGAGCATATACAAAATAAGCAAGAGGACAAATCCAACGGATACCTCCTCATATACACTCCTAAGAAAAGCAGAGAAAATCAGAAGTCAGCTGAAGAAAAGTAAAAGGATATCAAGAGAGAGAACATGCAAAATAATATCAAGAAAATCTCTCTAAAAGAGCTCATCTACAGAAGTGTCAGAACAGGACTGTCTGAACACATATCTGCTAAAGAAGAAGCAACCGTTTGAGACACTATTAAGTAACGGCTATATGAGCCACATCATCAACATCTCAACGATATTATGAATCATCTTCAAACGACTATATTCCAACAGAACATATAAATAGCCTCAAGAAAGAATTTGAAGATGTTGAACTCATTCACTTGGTTCAATCAGTTGATCAAGATATATCAGAAAAATCTTATTGGTGTTGACCATGCTTACTTGAATCAACCATGCTGCTGATCTATTGATCAGTGAGTCAAAATTATAGTTGTTCAGTTGAACAATCAACCAAGCTGTGCTTAACCTCATATGAACCAAGAATGGTTTGTAGCTGCAAGTATGCCTTGGTTTTTCAATGATACGGGTGAGAATGTAACCCATGGAAACCAATGGCTGGAGAACAAGGCTGGAGCTTAACGTCAGTATCTACCTAGCCAATTCTCAGAGGATGTTATTCCTCATATCAGAGACAGGGATTGTACTTAAACATGTATGCTTGTATCACTGTCTTATCCTTGTACTTAGATTTATCCATTGTATTCTGAGTAGTACTCAGTTAACATCTAGTACAGGAAAGGATTAAGTTTATGTTTCGTGGAAACTTAAACTTAGTTTAATTCGTAAACACTTTATGTGTCTGAGAGCCTGGAGAGGCTTGGTGAAAAAAAGAATACTTGTTTGTGTCTGGAGAGACTGTACTCGTGGTGTCTGGAGAGACTGTACTCGTGGTGTCTGGAGAGACTGTACTCGTTGTGTCTGGAGAGACTGTACTCGTTGTGTCTGGAGAGACTGTACTCGTTGTAGATCCTGGAGAGGCTTGATAGAAAAGAATACTTGTGGTAGAGCCTGGAGAGGCTTGATAGAAAAGAATACTTGTTGTAGAGCCTGGAGAGGCTTGATAGAAAAGAATACTGCAATGAGTTGCCTGAAGAGGCAGTTGAAAACAAAGTAATACTTGTGTAGGCCTGAAGAGGCTGTGAATAATACTTGTATCTGTGAATTCAGATAGTGGAAAATCCAGTGGTGGTTTGCCTCTAGGACTGGATGTAGCTCACGGGTTTGTGGGTGAACCAGGATAAATCCCCTGTCTAAGTCTTCTTACCCTTATCTCTTATCAATTCTGTTTACACAAATCAAGGGGTCAGTATAGTTAATCTGATTTTTAAAAAGGGGGCACAAAACATCTTTTAAAATTAGTTTTTACCAACCGTCTGAAAACTTCAGATAGCCTCTTTAAAAGCCTGTCTGAAATCTCTATGCCTAAGTATTTCTTCAACCTCTTTACTTCTAGTTTTCATATTTAAGTTGGAACTTGAAAAGTATTTTCTATAATAAATTTAACACAACTATTTCAATAAAATAATTTTTTATGTGAACAAAACATGAGATATCTCTTATACCATTTGAAGCTTTACAAAGAATGTTCCTTGAAGAACTTCTGAAATAAAATCTGAGAAGTAAGTGTGAAAGAGATCAGTTCAAAAATCAGGAACAGACTTCAGACAACCTCTAGTAGTCTGAAGTATTTCAGAAACTATGCTGAAAATACTCTTTGGAATAATCTTCAGAAGATACATTGAGAAGCCTCTGTTTAAAACACTCTTAAGCTTTAGAAGAAACATTGTTTTTCTTATCTTCCACATGCTTCAACTATCTCTGATTGTAAGACTTATTTTTAACGGTGCCCATATTCATGTTTCAACCAAAAGATTTCCAAAAACTATCAAAAAGTTTGAAACACTATTCAACCCCCCCTTTTAGTGTTTCCTGTGGTTCTAACAGGATTGTGGTCCCAATTGCTCATAAAAAAATATCTCAAAATACTCACATTTTTTTATTAAATACTAATATCGCACTGAAAATAATATTCATAAAAAAACAAAACATATAAAAATGGCAGCATAATGAAAAAAAAATAATTGAAAAGCAACATAACAAAACAAACATAGGATTATCTAAATGTCTCAATTGTATTAAAGTAAATATATTAATATATTTAAATATTTCAAATAAAATATATCTTATCTTTCTAATTTTTTTAAAATATACTAATTCATTTAATATTTTTGTTTATTAATTACATAAAAGAAAAAATGCAAAAGAAGAAACGATAATGTGAAAGTATAAATCGTTAGCAAATGAAAAAAAAATGTGTAAAAGCACTCAAATGAATAATAAAAGATGAAACCCCCGCTCAAATTGGAATATTTCTATAATGAAATTCTACTCAAATTGCAAAATTCTATGGAAGTGGTACAATCATTTCAACAATGGAAGTTGAAAAGATGTCTTTAGAAAACTATCACCATTATTAAAAAGTACATTAATGTGATTTATGCCAATATGTATTTAATAAAGGTTAAAAGAATTCTAAAATAAAATATTTTAAGAAAAATGACAATTTTACCCTTAATTTAGGAGGGAAAAATTATTGCTAGGGAAACTTCAAGACAACCTTACTTTTATATATATAAAGATAAAGATAAAGATTTTCTAAATTGAGGTATACAAATTAATACATTATCAATTTTATTAAGTAATAAAATTGTAAACACTCAATCAACTGCATTTAAACGCTCATTTATATAAGTTATTAAAAAAATATAATTTTATGATACCGTTTTTATTTTCATAAACTACAATTGTTAACTTTTTACAGAGAACTAAAACAACTTTTCGATGTTTCATTTTTTAAAAAAAATATTATAATTTTCAAATCATATATTTTACTAATAAATACTTTTCTTTATAAAACAGAGCTTAAGTTTTCTCTTAAAAATATGAATGCGTTATACTCTTCCACTCAATATTTGACTTTTTGAATATTCATCACTAACATTTGTGTCTTTTTCAAAAGGAAAATTAGATGATCAAAATTTTCTCAGAATTTTTTATAGATTATATTGATATAATTATTGACATTAAAAAAAAAAGGTTAAATCTGGCAACCATATTTATAACAGAAAGGGAAAAGAGCATAAAACTACCCCGAACTTTTGGCCTTTTACAAATAGGCACTATGAACTTTCAATTTGTCACAATTAATCCTTAAACTCTTATCATTATTGCAATAGGTCCTTTCATTAATATGAAGTTAAATAATTAACATAATAAATATAAATTTTTTAATGTTTTGTGTTTTAAATATTAAAAACATGTAAAAGAGTAAATTTTTCAAATTTTTTATTTTTGAATTCTGTCAAATTTCAAACACATTTGAAATTCTAAAAGCGAAACATGATGCTATGTTCTTTTAATTTATGTTTTTCCTATTTTTTATTTTTTAAACTTTATTTTATATTATTTTAATTACAAAATCTTGAATAATTATGATTGGTTTCGTTAATTATTTAACTCTATGTTAATTAAATGACATATTGCAACAATAATAGAAGTTTAAGGATTAATTAGGATAAAATAAAAGTTTATGGTACCTATTTGTAAAAGGGTGAAAGTTTAGGGTAGTTATATACTCTTTTCCGTAACAGAAATAGCTTACCTTTGACTTAACTTATAATATTTATGACTTAGTAGTTCATTAAATTATATACAGATAATAACTCTATCAGATAATTTAGTCATTTACTAAATATTAATTTTTAAATAATTAATGCTACTGCTGCCTAGGTTTTTAGAAGAGAAACTAGAGAAACAACCACAATTATTTATATGCATCTTAAACTTTTATATAATTTCTGATTTCCAAGACTATTTTGCATAACATGCCCCACAAAGTTGAAACCTTGCTTGGCATTCATCTGATAATGAACAGAAGAATATTTTAGGCAATGTAAACATATATCCTATCATTAAATTTCTCGTTGAATCAATGAAACGATATGGGTCTTTATGATTATTGTTTACTATCAATGATAACCTCTAGAAACTCATTTGAATAGTGCCTTACGTTTTTATAATTATAGCATATAATATATATGAAAATTTAAAATTTTGTCAAGAAATATTGACAGATATGAAAACATATGTTAGTAACAAATTAATACATAGAGAGGCAAAAAATAAGCATAAAGCAATGTCCCTAGTTTCGAAACAAGAAATAAAAAATTAAACACATCTCTTGATCTATCAATTAAAATCTGCACTAACAGGTAAAGGACAAAAAAGAAATAGATCCTTCGGAAGAATTGAAAGTTCGCGATATCCCAATAAACTAATTATCTCTTTAACAATATGTTCAATTTCTGCATATTCTGCCCTACAAGTTGAAAGAAAATCAATTAGACTAAGCTATCACCTAACAAAACCAAAACAAAAAAGCACATATATTGGACAAGTAACGACAAAGTTAATTAAAACGAAAGAAAAAAAAAACTATTATATATCGTTAAGCAAATATAAAATTGGACCCAATTTGCAGTTAACTCTTGTAGATCTCTCAACTCTAATTTGACAAGGGAAAGAAAATTCAAGAACACCGAAATCATTAAGAAACGGTCAAATATATATATGAGTAATTAATTTTGTTTATGCAAGAAGAAAGCCTTAAAATTTGCATGAGCTAGCTTAAGCATCAATATTAGATAAGATTTCTCACTTATGCCGTAGATCCCAACCAGAGAGAGTGGCTATTTGTGTGAGAGCTTCTCTCCATCTTTGTATTTCCTCCAACTTCTCCATATCCTCTTTGAAGGTTTCTTTATATTTGGCAAATGCTTCCTCATAATCCCCGCTCTGATTTCGCACATGAGATGGATCCACATCGTAGAAAATAGGTAGAACGCTTTTTCCTGGTACTTGAATGCAATCGTGGATCTTTACTAGTTCTCGCAGGCACCACTTTGAGGAAACATAGGTCTTTGAGAAGACAACAACCAAAACACGAGACCCTTCAATTGCTTGTTCGAGCTCAGGTGATAAGGGTTCACCTTTCCTGATGTTTTCGTTATCCTTAAAGGGAATGATGCCGTTTCTTTCGAGGGCACCAAAGAGATGATTAGTGAAGTTGTTTCGTGTGTCTTCACCTCTGAAGCTCACAAACACATCATATTTCTTTATCACCTGAGCTGAAGAAGAGTTGCTTTCGATGTCGTTGTAAGCGATTGTCATTGCCATTGCAATTGCAAAATTAAGGTTAAAGCTGAAGCAAAATGGTTGAGGATGGTGAATGGTGATCACAGTACTGAAGCTTATTTATGAGTATTTCTGAGAAAGGACAAGTGCTTTGTTTTTTTTAAGGACAAGTGTTTATGGAAATAAAAAAAAACGTGGGTAAAATGAATGGAGAAATGTAATTCATACAACAATACAACTATTAGAGATAAGAAGAGAAAATAGAAAGGAGAGAAAGAAATTTGAGATTTAATAGGTGATGTGATGGAGAGATATAAAGAAAAAAAAATGTTGTGTGAGTTATTGTATGTTTTGGTTGTATAAATTTATTATCTCAAATTAACCTAACGTAAGACTTGAATGCGTGTTGGGAAGTGGGTGAAGATATTTTATAGTCGGTCATGTGCCATGTTTTTCTTTTTATTTTTTTGGTGTGTGTGATGTCGAATTTTCAATTTGGTTTATAATTTGAAATTTTATACGCTTTATAGATTTTGAAATTTTAATCTGTACTCTGCTCGTTTATGCTATGTTTGGTGACAATGAATTAAGGGAGAATGTGGGGAGAGGGTTGAAATAATTCGTTTGTTTAAAAATATTTCTTAAAAGAATAACTTTTATGAATTTTTAAGATGTTTGTCTAAACTTTTTTTAAGAAATTGAATTAAAAAATAATCAGTTTTCTATTTTTTTTAAGAAGAAACTTAGAGTTAGAGTTGCTTCTTTAAAAAAACAGTTAAAATATAAGAGAGAAAAAACTTTTTAACAATGTAAAAACATTTATTGTAGCAAATAAAATGTTTTTTTATGATTGTAGCCAAACGAAAATTTATTTTTGATTATACAATAATCTCTAAAATAAAATTAATTTTTTTAAACAATTTAAAAAAAAAAATACTTTTTTAAGCACAAACAAACTGGCCCTGTGTTTGGTGGAAGAAGGGAAAAGGTGAGAAGTGAGGAGAGAACATGGCCCCACCTTAATTTAATTTCTCCACACATATGCTGAGAAAAGGAGAGAAATAAGGCGTGTCTGTCTGTCCAATAACCTTTGGTGCTTATAATTGATTTCTTAGACCTAGAAATCGATTTTCAATCTATATTGGCGGGAAAATTTGTCATGAATAATAAAAAAAAAACTCTATCTCTCTTATTTCTCCTATCAAACCAAACAACTCACTTTCACATTTCTCTTATATTTCTCACCTATTACACTCCCACTAAACAACCTTAAAATCATCTCTATCTTTCCTTCATTTTCTCCCCTTCCCACTTCTCTCCTATCCATTTCTCTTCTCTCTATTTCCCTACTCCCACCAAACAAAGGCTAAGACTTGCATGTGTGTGTTTCGAAGTTGGTGAATATTTTTATAGCATGTTTGAAAACGCGTCTTTACTGTGGAAAAATCGGATCAATTGCGAGTAAGGATGTAAAAAAATAGTACCATGGATACGGATATACCCATAATGGGTACTTGCATATTTATAAAATGGGTCGTGACGAATAGTATACTATCCGTCTCATGGTTACCCGCATATTCATTAAAATATATTTTGTTATTAAATATATTTGAATATTAGGATTTTTTATTATTTTATGATGAGGTATAGTGTATTTTATAATGATATTTTTAATATATTAACACGTAACAGTATTATATAATCATATTTTATACATATATATTAATATAATATGATATTATAATATATTATATATAACATTTTTTTGTTAGATTATTCCAAATTTGTATTTTATGGATTAACATTAATCAATTATTTAGAATTATATTTATTGAATTATTAATATCAATTATAGATTAATTATTTAATTATAGCACATAATGTAAAGATGGATTATATATATTGGGCTTTTATTGTGAATAGCCCGTGATGGGTTAGGCTGTTCAGTTAAGTAGCCCGTTGAGAGGTCCCTGGTCTCTACTGGTAAGATATAGAACTGGTAACCCATTAGTCAGTTCATATGACAGACTCTTCCCTGTACTCTGTACTCTGTTTTTTTGACCTCCTACCAGGAAAGAGAGCACTATTCTCTCACTTGTCAGATTGACATAGAAATGGTTGATTCTCTCGTTCCAGGTACACAACTCCAATTCTATTATGGTATTGTATTCTATGAACATGCTATATTCTTGTATCTATCTGAATTGATCTAGACTATTGTCGTTTAAATTCAACATTTTTCTCTTTCTTTCTATAAAATTTAAATTTTTAAACACTAATGGATACTCGTGGATACCCACAGGTACCCATTAATTTTAACGGGTATAGATATGGGTAATGCACTACTCGCCAGGTGTTCATTGGTTTGGTTCAATCCGATGAACCGAACCGAACTAATTTGATTGGATTGGATTTTTTTAACTCAATCGGGTTGGACCCGAACCAAACCAATCAAACCCGTCAATGATTGGTTCGGGTAACAGATTAAAGATACTGGACCCGTCCGAATCACCCCAAATAAAAAAAATAATTATGCTAAAAAATTGGAAAAAAAGAGAGATTAAAAATCAACATAATTTTTTTTATCATAATGGAGAGATTAAACATTAAGTTTTATCATAAATTATCTTTTTCTTAGATGAATTTTTTTATTATTTATCAACAAAAATAAAAAAATTAATTTTGACTGTATTGTAATGATAAAATTTATGATTCGATTGAATCGAACTGAACTAACCCGTTCTTGATCAGTTCGTTTTGGTTCGGGTCACTTAAATCCTTTTTAAATCCTTTTTTATAATAAAATTTATGATAAAAAAGACCCCTTAAATCTTTTTTTGGTAAGGAGAAGTGTTTATGGAAATAAAAAAACGTGGGTAAAATGAACCTAACATAAGACTTGAATGAATGCGTGTTTGGAAGTGGGTGAAGATATTTTATGGCAGGCAATCAGGCATGTGCAAACTCTTTCTTTTTATTTTTTTTGTGTGTGTCATGTCTAACTAAAATTGATTTTTTCTAAAAATTAAATATTGAGATAAGTGATATATATTTTACGAAATATATTTAAACTCCTTACCACAATTATTTATAATGTTAAAAATGTGAAAACCAATATTATTCCAAATGACCTTGGGTTGAAAAAGTGGGATGTATTTCGAACAAGGGAACGCTTTCGCAGTGAAATTATCTATTACCTGATTTGCAATCAGTACCAGTGATTACCCCATAAAAATAAGGATATATTTTTTCTTTTTATGGTTCAGATCCATAACAAAAGAAAAAACTAGCAGCAGTATTGAAATTGCATGACTCAGTGTTTCGATCGTTTCCTCCTTTTTATTTATATATCTATCCCATTTTGCACCTCCACCCCCTTTTTTCTGTTGCAGATTGGTAGCGACCAACCTATACTATTAGCCCTCCTTATGACCTGTAGCTTAATTTTGTTCATTTTCTTTGTTGCTATATTGATCAGTTGCGTGCATGTGCATGTATTCATGCTAGCTTATTTTCATGATTTCAATTGATTGGGATGATGCACTCATATATTGATTTGGCCTGTCATCATTGTTATCATGATTAGCAGGAAGTGAAGACATTGACAAGATTTTCTCTCCTGAGAGGATCAGCATAGATGGTAGTAGGGGACTCTCTCCATTATCAAATCTAATAAACCAAACCAACATTAACTTTGCTTGAGGAAGTAGTTGTGGATTCACAAGCTAAGGTTAATGCTTCGATCACTGATATTGGTGCTTCTGAGTTCTGAGTCTACCTTTTAGCACCTTACCGCTGTCAAAAAGATTGAGTTGATGCAATTACGGAATCAACTTTAAAACCCTCGATGAGTCATTTTTCTGTAATTAGATTTAAATATTTTCATCATATAGGTTACAATTCTTTTGTATATAGCATAACTCCATATGTTGAGTGTTGTACACGTTAGGCAGAAATTAAGGCTCCCCATTTGTATAACAGAAAATTTTGACACTATAAACATCATGGAATAGAAGAAAAGAATGCAATCTAAGTGTTGAGTTCTTACATTTGTAGTTTAATCACGGAAGCTGAAATCAGATTTCACCTCAACATGTTACCTTCTGTTTCGTTTCTAATTTGCTCTTTTTTTTATGTGCTGAGCTCACTTAAAGCATGAAGCTTAAATACGCCTAAACCTTTAACTCTAGAGAAACTTTAATTTTAGAGACTGATTGAGTAATGATTCAGTAAAGTAAGACCGGATTTGGTATTTGATATGTCACATGTTTGAGCTCTCATTCCTCTTTTTGAGGAGATAAATATAATTTCTCATTATAAGTTAAAATATAATTTCTGATTATAAATACCATTTGAATTGGAGGTTTTTTTCTGTCTTAGATTAATATAATATCATTCTTTACTTAAAATATTTACTGCACCCAAAAAAATACTACCAAAATTTTTAATGATAATATAATTATTAATAATACATATTTTCTTAAATTTGCTTATTTTAACTTTATAAAAGATTATAAATGGATGACACAAATTATTCCACATTCATTTGATCTCATTTTCTCTATAAGCACTTATTGCTTATTCTTTTACCAAAAAAAAAAAAAAAAAGCAATTTGGTTATTCAAATTACGAACTCTTTTACCACGTTATTAGTCTCCAATAAGCATTGCAGCTTCACTGGATTTTAAGAACCAAAAAAAAACCCTTGGAGATGATCTTATAGCAACCTCATCTTTCTTAATAAATTTTCTAAATTGAGGTATACAAATTAATACATTATCATTTTTATTAAGTAATAAAATTGTAAACACTCAAGAAACTATATTTAAACGCTCATTTATATAACAGGGCCGAATATTCAATAAGGCAATTAAGGTTATTGCCTAGAGCCCTAAAATTTATAAGGCCCCCCAATTTTTTTTAATAGTACTGTTATTGATATAAAATATTTTTTAAAAACTTAATAATATTGGAGATAGGGCCCAATATTTTATAAGGCCTATATTTTACATTTTTTATATCTTTTTTTTCTTATCATTTAAATTACTTAAAAGTCCACATCCCATTTATTAGTTTTTGCAAATGAAAAGTTACTCAACACCCAACAGTGAATTTTCTTGTATCGGTAGTATTGTTGAACCTATAATCTATTGGCTACTTGTACGGTTATTGAAATGAATATAGAGCCCAAATTCAATGAAAAACGTAAAATTCATAGGTGTACTCCCCTGTTCTTTGGGCCGAATAGATAAGCCCTGTAAGCTGCACTCCCCCAATCCTTGTGTCGACTAAATAAGCTAGCCCAATTAAGGGGCCTACACCCCCTTTAGGTAGACATTTACTAAAGGGGCATTGGGAATGGAAGACAGTGGCGAGTGGCCAGTAGACGTGGGTTATGGGACATTTATAACAGAGGAGATTAAATAGTCATGGAGGGAGAGGTCGAAGGGGTTCTCATTTTTTGCAGAGCAAGGTAGATCCCAAAGGTAGAAGCCTATTCAGCTGAGGGGTCGACCGAGTAATCTCTACTGAGAACAATAGGAAAAAAACATTTTGATGACACTATTAGTGATGCTGAAGATTCGTTTTGCATTGATTATGTTTTGTATATGTTAGCTTAGTCTATTTCTTCTATTGAGAGTTGATTTGAACAATTTTTAGAATATGAAAACATGTTTGGTTTTTTATTTGATTCAAATAAATTTAAAACTTTAGGGGAAGATGAATTGAAAAAATATTGTATCAATCTTGAAAAGATTTTGAGTTTTGAGGACCATTTTGATATTGATGGTCTTGATTTGTTTTCATAATTAAAGTTATTAAAAGAAATTCTAACAAATGAAATTAACACACCATTAAAAATATTGAACTATATAAAAAAGATTAGGTTTTTTCCAAATACATACATTGCTTATGGAATATTATTAACATTTAATGTAACTGTCGCGATTGCTGAAAGAAGCTTTTCAAAATTAAAATTGATTAAATCATATTTAAGATCAACTATGCTACAAGATAAATTGAATGAGTTAGCTATATTATTTATTGAGAATGAGATGTTAGAATTACTTGATTATAAAACATTAATAAATAATTTTGCAGCTCAAAAAGTCAGAAAAATAATATAAAAATTATTAGTCTATATTAACATTGGCCCTTGTTTTAATTTTTGCCCAAGGCCCCAAATTTCCTAGATACGACCCTGATTATATAAGTTACTAAAAAATTTAATTTTATGATACCGTTTTTATTTTCATAAACTACAATTGTTAACTTTTTTTCAGAGAACTAAAACAACTTTTCGATGTTTTATTTTTAAAAAGTTATTATATATAATTTTCAAATCATATAATTTATTAAAAAATACTTTTCTTTATAAAACAGAGCTTAAGTTTTCTCTTACTAATATGAATGCGCTATACTCTTCCACTCAATATTTGACTTTTTGAATATTCATCACTAGCATTTGTGTCTTTTTCAAAAGGAAAATTAGATGATGAAATTTTTCTCAGAATTTTTTATAGATTATATTGATATATATAATTATTGACATTTAAAAAAAAAGGTTAAATCTGGCAACAATAATTCTAACAGAAATAGCTTACCTTTGACGTAACTTAAAATATTTATGACTCAGGAGTTCATTAAATTATATACAGATAATAACTCCATCAGATAATTTAGTCATTTACTAAATATTAATTTTTGAATGAATGCTATGCTGCCTAGGTTTTTAGAAGAAACTAGTAAGATACCCGTGCCTTCGCACGGGTAAATTGATGGTACGATTTATGTTGTTCGTGCTTCGCACGAGATAAAATATTAGTTATGATAAATATTTACATTTCAAAGTAAATCAATAAAATCTTTATAGAATTCATCTCATGTAGGCAATATAGAAGATGCGGAGAAAGTCAAATCCTTAACAAAAATCAATATCATCTCCAAGTTAGCAATGATGTTAGTCATCTCCAGATTTTTCCTTTCCCTCCAAGTTCACTCAATACGTGAGTTAATGGAGATTGTACTATCCAGTTCTAAGCTGTAATAATTATTGTTAATTATGGTATGAATAATGAAGATGTACTCGTGCGAACGTCACATATAATTCACTGATAAGTATAAAATCAAGAGTTTAGCTAGAAGCGGAAGATTATTAATTGATTAAGAAATTATAAATTTTAAAATATTCATTTAAAATATGCAAAGCACTAAAAATATTCTACTTAACATTCTTAATTTTTTAATACTTTATGAAACTACTTGGTAATTGGAGGATATTTTAGTGCTTATAGCCTATTAGGAAACTATATATATTTAACTATTTTTATTCAATAAATATAAGTTCTTAATACTTTGAATTATTTTTTAACCAATAGTTATTATATTTCAAAAAATCTCAATGAATATCATAAGCATGATATTGTTGTTCAATTACACTTGGATAAATTATGTCAATAGTAAAAAGTATATTATAATATCTATTATGTTCTTTCACATTACAATTTATTTAAGAAATATGGTGATGAAAAGCAATATAGGAATTGCTTTCAATCGTGCTTGTGCTGAATGACTTTCATGTTTATGTTGTACAGTAATGAGAACCATAGTCCAATACCAATAAAGACCAGTAATAAAATATCTATATAAAAGGTTACCGTTAAAATGGCTATTTGAAATGCTTTACTTTTTTATTCACAATAACTGAATTTCAGATTTTCATGGGTAAAAATCATGTCATGCTTTGATTAGTACTACTCCCAAAAAATGATAAACTACACAAACCAAGTGATAAGATTTAAGTACTAACTTTACCCCAATCACAAAAAAATACGCTTTTCATATTCAGACATCCGAACAATGCAGGGTCATATTCAAATGTTTCAGACAAAGATTGTTGTAAAGTAAAAAAAAAACAGAGGTTATTATAAGAACTGTACAACATCCTTTAATTTAATTTACAAAAAAGAAATATCCCTTATATCACCATGTAAAACAAGATTGGATTGTAAAATGGCCATGTTATTATATATAAATATAAAAAAGAAAATAGTCATCTATATTGGTGTGAAATTGGAAACCACAACCACAAACTCATTTTTATAGTCTGAAATAACCGTGACTATCCCATTCTTGACAGAAGCATCTATATTGGCCATGAACATTCCTTCTTCATATTGGAGTAGTCTATGAGTAGCTTGCATAATTGTTGCACTTTGACTTTGACAGAGTAGGGAAGTTGTTTTGTCTAGAATATGTGATATGTCCATTCTCCTGGATTGAACAACAAATCATAAGACATCAAATTGAATCCCTCTCTTCGCAAAATATTCTTTGAAGCCCTCCATACTACATCTTTGCATCTGGGAAGAGTATTCACTATGAGTACAGAACTTGAAAATGCAAAAACATTAAAGAAATCAAAGAAAATTCTTCTGCCTGTGGCAACAACCATGTCCAAAACTACCTGGTGTATGTCTAAACATGAGTTGTTAATCATCCTAAGCATGACTCCTAGATGAAATTGATTTGGCGCCGTTGCCGGGGAGGCGGTGTCATTTTAAAGTTTTAGCTAGTTCATTAAGTACTGTGAATATTTTTAGTGTAGATAGTTCTAATTATACTCTCATCTTGTGCTAATCCTTGCTTGAGTTGTCTTGATTTATGTTCTTAAGAGGTCAGGTACCTAAAGATTGTTAGAACCACAGGAAACACTAGAAGGGGGTTTGAATAGTGTTTTAAGCTTTTTGATTGATTTTGGAAATCTTTAATTTAAATCATGAAGATGAACAATGTTCAAAACAAGTCTTAAGATCAGAGATAATTAAAACGTGCGGAAGATAAGAAAAATAGAGTTTCTTCTAAAGCTTAAGATTGTTTTAAACAGAGGCCTCTCAAAGTATCTTCTGAAGATTATTACAAAGAGTATTTTCAGAACGGTTTCTGAAATACTGCAGGTTGACTAGAGGTTGTCTGAAGTCTGTTTCTGATTTCTGAACTGAGCTCTTTCCAGACTCACTTCAGATAATTATTTCAGAAGTTCTTCAAGGTACATTCTTTGTAATGCTTCAAATGATATGAGAGACATTTCATGTTTTGTTCATATGAAAGATCATTTTATTGAAATAGTTGTGTTAAGTTTATTATGAAAAATACTTTTCAATCCCCAACATAAATATGAAAACTGTAAATAAAAGAGATTAAGGGAAAGAGAACTTAGGCACAAAATTTATCCTGGTTCACCCACAAACCCGTGAGCTACATCCAGTCCCAGAGGCAAACCACCACTGGATTTTCCACTATATGAACTCAGATACAAGTATTCTTTTACCACAGCCTCTTCAGGCTTAACAATAAGTATTCCTTTGTTTTCAACTGCCTTTCCAGGCAACTCATGCAGTATTCTTTTACAGACAAGCCTCTCCAGGCTCAACACCGAGTATTCTCTTACAGACAAGCCTCTCCAGGCTCAACAACGAGTATTCTTTTACAGACAAGCCTCTCCAGGCTCAACAACGAGTATTCTTTTACAGACAAGCCTCTCCAGGCTCAACAACGAGTATTCTTTTACAGACAAGCCTCTCCAGGCTCAACAACGAGTATTCTTTCTTCCACCAAGCCTCTCCAGGCTCTCAGACACTTATCCAAGTGTAGAGTATTCTTTCTTCCACCAAGCCTCTCCAGGCTCTCAGACACAAAGTGTTTACAAATTAAACTAAGTTTAAGTTTCCACGAAACATAAACTTAATCTTTTCCTGTACTAGAGGTTAACTGAGTACTACTTAGGATACAATGAATGAATTCTAAGTACAAGGGTAAGACAGTGATACAAGTATATAAGTTTAAGTACAATCCCTGTCTCTGATATGAGGAATAACATCCTCTGGGAATTGGCTAGGTAGATACTGACTTTAAGCTCCAGCCTTGTTCTCCAACCATTGGTTTCCATGGGCTACATTCTCACCCGTATCATTGGAATAACCAAGGTACATTCGTGGCTTCAAACCATTATTGGTTCATTGTCATTTTGGCCAACTTGGTTGGTTGTTCTTCCGAACAACAATCTTTGACTAACTGACCAATAGGTCGGCAGCATGGTTGATTCTTAGTCAACTACAACAACAACCAAATTTAATCTTGAGGCTATTTATATGTTCTGATGAAATATAGCCGTTTGAAGATGTTTGATAATACCGTTGAGATGTTGATGATGTGGCTCATATAGCCGTTATGTAATAGTGTCTCAAATGGTTGCTTCTTCTTAAGCAAATAAGTGTTTAGACAATCCTGTGCTGACACTTCTAGAGATGAGCTCTTTTGAGAGATTTTTCTTGATATATTTCTGCTGATTTTCTCTCTTGATCTTCTTTTGTTTTCTTCTGTTTTTCTCTGATTTTCTTTGGAGTGTATATGAGGAGATATCCGTTGGATTTGTCCTTTTGTTTATTTTGTATGCGCTCCTTTTTCATGTGCTTCTGACATCATTTCTTCTTTCTTCTTTGAGTGAGATGTCTTCACCAATAGCTGTTATTTGCAGTTTCCTCTTTTGAGATTTAGATAAAAGATGTTGAATTAAAATACGTTTTATTCAAACATCTTTCTTGTTGCTTTTTCTTAGTCTCCTGATTCGTTTTGACCAGCAGCGGGTGCAGCAGGTCTGCGCACACGCAATTCTGAAAAGCGTACTGAGGTTCTGCAAACTTTCCTTATTTGTGTAGGACTTTGGTCGAGGTAGAAAAGCATGTCTTGCTTTTATACTGAAATAGGTGAAGTCTCTTTGGTAGAGTGTGCTTTACACATAGCAACGTCTTCAAGAGATCAATTCTTGATTCTGTTCGTAGACTTCTTCAGATTATCTTCATATCTTCAGATAATAATTGTTCTTCAGCTTTAGTTAAGTCTTCTGATGATGTAATCGCTTCAGATAGACGAGTTTTCTCATTTCTTCTTTCATCTGATGATATTCTTCAGGCGTTAGTCAAGTCTTCTGTCTTCAAATCTTCATATAGTCTTCACGTCTTTAGATAATCTTCTGGTCTTTAGATAGTCTTCTTGTCTTCAGACAATCTTCTGGTCTTTAGATAGTCTTCTTGTCTTCAGACGGCCTTCTTGTCTTTAGACGGTCTTCTTGTCTTCAGACGACTTCAACACTTCAGACGACTTCAGCACTTCAGATGGGTTACGTTCTTCAGACAGCTTCAGCACTTCAGACGAGTTGCTTACTTCAGACAGCTTCAACGCTTCAGACGAGTTGCTTACTTCAGACAGCTTCTACACTTCAGACATCCTTTATATCAAATCCTGCATTTGTTCTTCTGATCTTGATTTTGTTCATCAAGTCTTCTTATGAATATTCCAACCTGAAACCCAATCAACAAACCAATACCTTTCTCAGTAGAATCTGTTTATATAATCTTATTTGTTCTTATTATGTTCTTATATAATCTTATTTGTTCTTATTATGTTCTTATATAATCTTATTTGTTAATCATTAAAACTAAAGGATATTAAGTCTTTGAGTCAGGTTTGAATGCTCAAACTGATTAATAGACTTCACAATCAATTGGAATTTGACCCTGAAATTGAAAAGCCGGGACAAACCATAGTTGAATCTTCCAACACTCCCAACACACCAATTCCAACAGAGCAAAGAATTGAAAACATGGCTGGTGAAAGACAAAATCCACCAAGGAGGACTTTGGGATCTGTCAGGTACCACTTGCTCCTTTTTATTGTTTCCTACTTTTAATCACCGTAAGTTCAAAATGTCGTCTTCGTCACCCACTCTAGATCTTTCTTCTGACCCAAGTTCGGAATCTGGAAATACCTCTTCTAGTTCATTTTCTTCTTTGCTAGGAGATAACCCTCCTCTTAATATCAACCAAGTTCCCATAATTAATATACCCGACTCAGAAGAAACAGAGAGTGATTCTGAGGATTTATCAGATGAGGGAAGGAATATTCCCCCACCTAAGATTTATAAGACCTTTCGAACCGAGACCTATAACAATAATTCGGAGTATACCTCTCTTTCTGCTATAGAGCGATTTCGCAAATCGACCCTGATTGCTAACCTTACCGTAGAACCGTTAATAGTCATCTACCCGTGTCAAAAGGAGGAACTTATTTGCCTGAGTAACTCGGATCAGGGATCTTCGGTCCCCTTTACCTATATGTATGACACCATCTTCTGTAAGCTAAACCTTTTATTGCCCTTCTCTAACTTCGAAAAAGAACTACTCCGAGCTCTCAATATACCTCCTTCCCAACTTCATCCCAATAGTTGGGCTTTTGTTAGGGGCTACCAAATTGTTTGCCATTTTTACAACATGACCTTGTCAATGGATAAGTTTTTTAGTTTTTTTCAAGTCAAGCTGCCTACTGGGGACGAAATCGGTTATGTTTCGTTCAACAGTATCCCACATCAAAGCATCCTGAGCGCCTATACTTCATCTTATAAAAAATGGAAACAAAAATTCTTCAAAATTCGGGGTTCCGGGTTAATGTCTAATCTTCTGGTGGGAGAGGACGGGAACCCCCACTTTCCTCTATTCTGGTCTCTGGAACCGAGAAGGGTTCCTATAGTCAAATTCGACCAGTATCTTTTGATGAGAAAATAGACGTAGCCTTCCTTCGAAACCAAGCCCCTATTGATTGTGGCTTTCTGTTGGAAAATGAAGATCTTCCAGCTCGGCTGCGCCAGTCTCTGGGTATTCCAGTTTTTTAAATTCTTTATTTTTCAAATTTCCTATTATTTTGCCTATATTGTAGTAACTGATTTCTTTTTTCCTGTTTGCAGATAAGATGTCTCCCAAAACATCGGTTCCCCAGGTTATCACAAATGAAAAGGGCCTGAGGCGCTGGTTGAAGAAAGCCGGGGTTGATCCCAATGCTCCAAACTCTGAGATTCAAGCTACTGCTCCTGCCAACGAGAGGAGGAAAAAGCAGAAATTGGATACTTCAAGAGGTAATCAACAACAACAAACAGAGACTGTAGGTGATGCCATGGGCACCAATCTTGACATCCCCCCTGCTAAGACGATTGAGGGTGAATGATTGACCTCCAATCATTCTATGCCATCATCGGCGAACCATCCTCAGGGAAGTCATCCACCACCTCAACCTCAGGCCTGTGGAAACACACAAACCCAAACTTCTGGGCACACTTCATCTGAACCTCAGGGTTCCATAATTTCCATCCCAGCGGATAGATGGTGGTATTTATTCAACAACTTTAAGGGTGCCGAAGGTAGTGACATTACCTCCATCTTCGACCACCTATTCCCTGTTGAGCAAGTGGTAGGCCGTGAATTTAACAAGAAAGAAGACATTGCTCGGGTCAACAAAGTAGGTATGTGCAACGTAGGCAAGCATTTGATGACCATGGGGATGCAGACCTCGTTCTTTGGTTATTGCTTTGATAGTGCCTTGAACTCTGTTGAAAAGGAGATGCAAGATCGAGCCCTGAAGATTCAGGAATTAACTGTTAAATTGCAAGCCGCCGAGTCTGCAACTTAGACTATTGCTTCCTTGGAGAAGTCGCTCTTAGAGGCGAAGACCAAATTGATCACAACTGAAGCTGAGAAGATGACTGCTAACACCAGATGCTCGGAGTTTGAGACTAAGTATTCTGATGTTGTTGCCGAACAAGTCAAGCTGAAAAAGGACTTTGATGATGTTGTGGCCGAAAAGCTTAAACTATCCTAAGACCTCTCCGATGCTTCTGAACAGAATAAGCAACTCACAGCTAGTCTTGATGCCCTGCAAAAGGAGGTCGCCATTTTGCATGCACAAGGTTTTCATAAGGCAATTGATCAAATGAAGTTATTGAACCCGGGGGTTAATGTGGAAGGGGTAGGGGTTTTCAAGAAGATTGTGGATGGGAAGCTGGTAGAAGAATATGAGGATGATGAAGAGTAGTAATGAAGTCATATGTGTTTTTTACTATTTTTGCTTAGGTTCTAACATCTTAGTTTGTTTTTTGCAATCTGCTTTTGTCTTGTGTCGACTTATGTAACCCAAACTTTTATTTCAACTTCATTCCGACTTTATTTCATGCCTCTGGTCTTTAATCTTCTACTATTTCTCATTTCTTTGCTTTTCAACTGTTTATACTCTCTGTTATAACAATAATACTAAGTTGTATAACTTAGTATTTTTCTAATCCTTTTAGAAGTCCGTAACTCAGTAAACTTTTGGATAGATGATTTCAGAAGTCGACTTTAGTTTAATTAGGTAGATGTCCTCTGAAATCGATTTTAGTGTAAAAATTGGCTTGTTACTGATGCTTTTTAGAAGTCAGTAACTTAGTATAACTGATGCTTTGTAGAAGTCAGTAACTTAGTATAACTTTTCAAAGTCGATGCTTTTTAGAAGTCGACTTGTTACTGATGCTTTTTAGAAGTCAGTAACTTGGTATAACTTTTCAAAGTCGATGCTTTTTAGAAGTCGACTTGTTACTGATGCTTTTAGAAGTCAGTAACTTGGTATAACTTTTCAAAGTCGATGCTTTTTAGAAGTCGACTTGTTACTGATGCTTTTAGAAGTCAGTAACTTGGTATAACTTTTCAAAGTCGATGTTTTTTAGAAGTCGACTTGTTACTGATGCTTTTTAGAAGTCAGTAACTTAGTGAAGTTTTCCAAAATGAGTTTTGATGGCTTGGTTAAGGAGTCTTCAAAGGCAATGCTTTATCACACCAAGATATAACAACTAGAGCCTCATTAAAAACTCTCCCAGGGTAGGAGAGAAAAAAGTGCTCGTCTACTTTTATTCTGATAATTGATCCTAATTATTACAAATAAAACTATCTGACTTGAGTGCAAAGAAGTCTTCCTCTCACTAGTCGTTACATAGGAAAGCAAACTACCTTACATATAAAAGCAAACTTTCTACTTCCTACTGAAAAGCAAACTTTCTACTTCCTACTTTACACAAAAAGGTAAACTTTCTACTACGTAAAAACCAACTCACAGCCTAGTTGACTAAGTACTACAAAATGGAAATACTGTTAAAGAACACAAAAGGAAAAAGAAACTCATCCTAGTTCAACTGTAGTAGAAACGTAAGTTAGCCGCATTCCAGGTCCTAGGTACTTCCTTTCCCTCCAAAGTCTCCAATTTATATGCTCCTTTGCCCTTTGTTGTTTTGACCTGGAAAGGCCCCTCCCAGTTGGGGGCTAACTTTCTTGCAGTTCCATCCTTTAAAGCTCTCCTCATTACCAAGTCGTCTTCTTGAAAACTTCTCGGAACAACCTTTGAATTGTATTTTCTGGCCGCTCTTTCTTTGGTAGCTATTTCTCTGATGTGGGCCATTTCCCTTATTTCATCTAACAGATCCAGTTCTGCTCTTCTGGCAACTTCATTTTCCTCTTCTACGTACGTCATGCTTCTCAAGGTTGGTTCCTCGATTTCTACTGGAATCATTGCTTCAGTCCCGTACACTAATCGGTACGGGGTTTCATGTGTAGAGGTGTGAGGAGTTGTATGATATGACCATAGGACTTGGGGTAAGTGCTCGGCCCATCTTCCTTTTGCTTCATCTAGTCTTTTCTTCAATCCATTCAGGATGACCTTGTTCGCTGCCTCTGCTTGACCGTTGGTTTGAGGGTGTTCAACAGATGAGAAAACCAGCTGTATTCCGAGTTCCCTAAAAAAGGTTTGGACTACCTGACTAACAAATTGGGTGCCACTGTCAGAAATAATCTGATTTGGAACTCCAAATCGACATATCAACTTTTTCCAATAAAATCTTTTGACCTTATTTGCTGATATGGCGGCTAGGGGCTCTGCCTCGATCCATTATGTGAAATAGTCAATAGCTACTAGTAGAAACTTGACCTGACCTGGAGCCTGAGGGAAAGGGCCAATGATGTCAGCTCCCCATATTGCAAAGGGCCAAGGTGCATAAATGGACCCCCAAGTCGACAGGAGGGCTCTATGAAGATCTGCATGGCGTTGGCACTTATCACATTTCTTCACGAATTGAATACAGTCTTGCCTGATTTTCGGCCAATAGTACCCAACTCTAAGCACCTTCAGTGCTAAAGATCCCCCTCCTATGTGGCTTCCACATACTCCCTCATGGACTTCGGTCATGACTTTCCTGCTCTGCTCGGTACTCAAACACCTAAGCAGTGGGGTTGAGAAGCCTCTTCGGAATAGTATATTTCCGATGACTGCGTACTTAGCTGACTCCTTTTGAATCTTTCTGGCTGCTTCCGAGCTCTCAGGGAGTGAACCATCGGTCAAGTAGCGAAGGATGAGGTCAATCCAAGATTCTGCTACCTGATCAATGCACCAGACTTCCTCTTGGGTTTCCACAGTGGGCTTCTGTAACGTCTCTTGAATGACTGAGTGATTGTTTCCAGGTTTCTTGGTGCTTGCCAACTTGGATAACAGATCAGCTCGGGAGTTTTGATCCCTTGGCACGTACTGCAACTCAACGGACAAAAAATTATGTATTAACTTATTAACTTGGGAAAGGTACTTACCTAGTTGTGCATCCTTTGCCTAGAACTCGCCATTGACTTGACCAACCACTAACTGTGAGTCACTTTTCACCTGGATGTCCGAGATGTTCATTTCCTTTGCTAAAGTTAAGCCTGCTACCAGGGCTTTATACTTTGCTTGATTGTTGCTCGCCCTGAATTCAAACTTTAAGGATTGCTCTATCAACACTCCACCTGGTCCTTCTAGTACGATTCCTGCTCCACTGCCCTTCAAGTTGGATTCTCTATCCACGGATAGGACCCATGTCTGCCTCTTTGAGTACACATCATTCTCCTCCTGGGCAGAGAGTTCGGCTAAAAAATCCGAAAGTACTTGTGCTTTGATATGTCCCCTGGGTTGAAAAGTTATATCGAATTCTGATAATTCCACTGACCATCTGACCATCCGACCTGCTAGATCCAACTTCTGCAATGCCTGCTTGATGGGCCGATCTGTTTTGATTATGATGCTAAAGCTTTGGAAATAATGGCGTAGCCTTTTGGCCGAAGTGACTACCGCCAAGGCTAGCTTTTCGATCTTTTGATACCTCTTCTCGAGACCTTGTAGTACTCTACTTACAAAGTAGACGAGTTTTTGCTCTCCATC
The DNA here is from genome assembly GCA_026901365.1 of Sesbania bispinosa. Lineage (NCBI taxonomy): Eukaryota > Viridiplantae > Streptophyta > Magnoliopsida > Fabales > Fabaceae > Sesbania > Sesbania bispinosa. The sequence continues at coordinate 1,572,336 of QLOH01000007.1, read as the reverse complement.
CACTTCCTGCACCAAAATCGTGCTGACGAAATCATTATTAACTGAAATGTAGAGTAATAGAGGTAAACCTGGAGTTGGTGTGATCAAGATGGGGGGTCGGGATAAGAACTTCTTTAACTCTTGAAAGGCTTCTTCACATTCTTTTGACCAAATGAACTTCTCGTTCTTCCTCAGGCATTTAAAGAAGGGCGGGGCACGTTCTCCAGATTTGGAAAGGAAACGAGATAGAGCTGTCATCCGACCAGTAAGCTGCTGTACCTCATTTACTGTTGTCGGGCTCCTCATGTTCACAATAGCTCCACATTTATCTGGGTTGGCTTCTATTCCCTTTTTAGTAAGCATGAAACCCAAAAACTTTCCTGACTGCACTCCAAAAGCGCATTTTTGTGGGTTCAACCTCATCTGGTATTTGCGGACCTCGACAAGTACCTCCCTTAGGTCATCCAGATGCTCGGACTCTGACGTCGACTTGACAATCATGTCGTCTATGTATACTTCCCAGTTCCTGCCGATCTGTTTGGAGAATACCTTGTCCATCAACCTCTGGTACGTTGCACCTGCATTCTTTAGTTCGAAGGGCATCACCTTGTAACAATAATTTGACTGTCCGATCATGAAAGCGGTTCGCTCCTCGTCCAAGAGATGCATACTGATCTGATTGTAACCCGAATAAGCGTCCATCAAAGTCAAGATTTTATGGCCGGCTGTCCCATCCACAAGTTGGTCTATGTTGGGCAGTGGGTAAGGGTCCTTTGGGCAAGCCCTGTTGAGGTCGGTATAATCTGTGCACATGCGCCATTTCCCATTCACCTTTTTAACCAAGACTACATTGGCTAGCCACGTCGGGTAGGTGACCTCTCGAATGAAACCCGCCTCTTTCAATTTCTGAGTCTCAGCCGCTACAACCCTGCGTCTTTCCTCACCATGCTTTCTTTGTCGCTGCACCACCGGTTTAGCCTTTGGATCTATTGCTAGTTTATGACAGAGAAGATCGGGGTCGATACCTGGCATATCAGAGGCTTTCCAAGCAAAAAGGTGGACATTCCCCTTTAGAAGTTTCACCAACTCTTCCTTGAATTTTCCTTCCAGTTTAGAGCTGATCTTTGTCTTCTGCTCCACTTGTTCACCTATTTGGACTTCTTCCAGCTCTTCAGTCGGCTGAGGTCTTTTTTCAAAGAAGTCTTCTCGGGGGTCGAGTTCCGCAAAAAAGACCTTGTGATTGTCTGTTGGATCCCCATCTTCTGTTTTCTCCACTGGCCAATTCCTCCTTCTTACTTTCAAACTGTCTCGGTAGCAACTCCTCGCTGCTTCCTGATCTGTTTTCACGACCCCTACCTCCCATTTTGTAGTGGGTACTTCATGGTGAGATGAACTGTTGAGACTACTGCACCCAAGGTGTTTAAGGCCAATCTGCCAATGATGATGTTGTAAGAGGAAGGTGCATTGATCACCAGGTATTTGACGGGAATTGACTTTTCATTTCCTCCTTCGCCAAAGGTTGTCATCAATTCTAGATAACCCCTGACCTCCACTGAGTCACCTGCAAATCCCATCAGCGATCCTGCAAAAGGCAATAAACATTCTTTGGGAACTTGCAAATTTTCGAAAACACTCTAGTAAAGAACATCAGTTGAACTTCCCTGGTCGATCAAGACCCTCTGAACTTGGTATTTTGCCATTAACACGTCGATGACCATTGGATCGTCTTGGTGTGGCTGAATTCCCCAGAAGTCTTCATTCGTGAACGTTATCACAGGATGGTTGTTCCCTTGCTCGAGTAGGTCAGCTTGTATGGTCATCACCTGCCTGGCGTACCTTCTTCTGGCCGATCTGGTCTCCCCACCTTCGGTGAAACCGCCAGCAATAGTGGTTACTACTCCTCTGACTTCTTCTTTACCCCTGGTTTCCTTATGTCGATCATCTCTGCGCCTCTTCGACCCCGAGCCTTCTTCATCCCTTCTCTGGTCCTTGTCTCCTCGACCTTTTCTCTTCTCAATGTACCTTCCTAGATAGCCTTCCTTGATGAGCCTCTCAATTATGTTCACCAGTGTCCAACAATCTTCTGTGTCGTGCCCTTTTGCTCGATGGTAATCACACCATTTACTCATATTCGGTCCTTTTGGTCCCTCTGCTTGCGGTGGTAACCTGATGAGGTCAGACTGGTATACCTCTTTCAATATCCGAGCTCTGGTTGTGTTGAGGGGTGTCAATGTATCCACCCCGTAATTACTAACGGAATCTGGTCGTCGACGGTCGTCCCAGCTTATCCTGGTTTGGGAATTCCTACCTCGATTGTCGTAACCCCTCTTTGCCCGTGTATGTTGTTGAAAGGTGTGCCCTTGTTCCTTGCCGGCTTTCTGAGTAATCAATCCTTCATTGATCGACCTTTCTCTCTTCTCCGCGTTGCTCTCTTCGCCCTTGATATAACAATATACCCTGTTTCTGATCTCCTGCATTGATTGTGCCAGTCTCTGTGCTAAAGATTCATTGAACGGTCCTAGTTGTAGCCCCTCCTTAAACGCTGATACCAAGAGCTCGGGATTTGGGTTTATTACCAACAGTGAGGCATCATTAAAGCGTCCAAGGTAGTCTCGCAGGGACTCGTCTGTTCGCTGTCGAATACTGAAGAGCTTACCCGAAGTCATCATCCTCGACCTTCGGGCTGAGAATTGGGCCAAGAATTTCCTCAGCAGATCTGATATGCTGGATATGGAAAGAGGAGGCAAGTGTGAAAACCAAATCAGGGCGGCTCCTGAAAACGTTCCCGAAAATAATTTGCATTGTATCGCATCTCCTAAGCCTCGCTTTAACATTTGTGTTTTAAAAGCCGTGACATACGCTTGGGGGTCGGTGGTCCCGTCGTAGTCTTTCAAATGAGGCTCCCTGAAATCAGGGGGTAAGGGGTTTTCGCGATCTCCGTCGAGAACGGGTGGAATTCTCCTGTATCTCCTTCCGGTATGTCTTCCTCGACCCGTCCCTTTGCCAGAGTAGTGACCTGCGTTTGCAACGTCTAGTTTTGCTCTTGAAGGGTCTGGTTCTGTTCTTGCAACTGGTCCATCCTCCTCAGAATTCTCTGCAGTAGCGGATTATCTGTTTCCGGGGTGGTCTCTGAGGCATCATCTTTGTTTCCTGCGTTACCGTCAGCTCTACCGATATTCCGTCGTGTCACCATGATGTGTTGAAAGGAAAGATGAGTGGTCGGCGGGAAGAGTTTTACCGCCGCCCCACGGTGGGTGCCAAATGTTCTCAGCAAGAATAGTTCGAGCTAACCTTTAAGGTAGTTAACTCGACTTTCCTACCTAAGTTGTGAACCTGCCTTCTCCCTGGTTTCCCAGGGCTTCTTATAGGGTCTTGACCTAACCACCCATTACCTTTTGTCCTGTCTTCCCCCCCCCCCCCTCCCACTAAGTCCTCCTTGGTATGCTTACTTGAGGAAGGGGTCAAAGAAATGTGGGTTATGGGCCGAGATATCGGGATGGCTTCTCGGCCCAACATCTTGTACAGTCCACATACCCTTCCAAATTCAAGGGTACCATAGCAATGCCCAAATAAATAACGGCATATTTGTATTATTTGACATGTGAATTTCATAATAGGATAAGCAAAACAAGAAGATATACTTGAGAATATCCCTAACTCAATAAGATTGATGATGGCAATAAAATACTTTTTTTTATCAGTAAGTAGGATTTGATTGAGATCTCATAATGTGCTATAGCTCCGGACACTTGGGTTCTGAATCTTCTGATTGAGTAAGACATGTCGATTTTGGGGTTCAAAAGTTGATCCAATTATTAGTAAAATGCTATTAAACAACCCATACTTGTTAGGCTGGAAAATTCAGGATCAAAATTCTACACTAACAAAACATGAACTCTGCACTAACAAGTAAAGAACGAAAAAGAAATAATATCACATATGCCAAAATATGGATCCAGATAGAATAAAAGCATATTAGTCATAAAATACAACAAAATATGGATAATAAACAATGCCTCTTTATGCCACTCTCCTTGACTCTTGAGAAGGTGCACAACTTGATTGTGCAGGTCATCCTAGCTCCCTTCTCCATTTTGCTGAGATTCTTCCTTAATTACCTTCTTCTTCTCCCTGTAACTAATTGACACGTGGCAGTTAACATGAAACATAGATATTAGATAGGAACGTTAAATTCCCACTTTGGAATCACAATGAAAATTGGTTACGAAAGTTAACAGAAGGAGATCAAGTATAGTATACATAGATAGATTCGAAAACTAAATTGCAGTTAGTTGCTATTTTATCTTATGGATGAAATTGATAGTTTACATTATTTTTTTTTTTTAAAAAAGAAAGAACTAGCTATGATAATTTATTCTCACCTTATTCGAACATACTGGAGTATATACAAACTCAGACAAGTTATCTTTAGATGAATGATTGTGGTTATGCCTGAGCAGAGTCTTGAATTTCCAAAAACTTGCGCTTCCGAGTGGTTGATTGTAGCAATGATAAGTCAAATAGCTCTAGATCCTGTTCAAATAGCCAACGACACCCAAAACTCTTCACCTCAACACGCAAACTTGGGGCGGAGTTGACAACAACTTTCATTTTGAGATTAGTGCCATATTCGGGTCTGAGTGTAGTATCATTTAAATCGTCCACAGATCTAAAGAAGCATTTCCAATCGATATAGGTTAGCCATATGTGGTTTGATTCCACTATGATAAGGTTTCCATCTAGAATTACTGGAATATAGATCCAACTTCCATTCCTATTATCTGTATAACTAATACATACTTTGGATTCCCATTCATTTCTTGAAGAAGTTGGACCACCAAGTGGCTGTGCCTCAAATACCACACAACACGCCATGCCAATCCAGTTATCATCATGCATAACGGAAGATAGGTCTAACGTAATTTCACCATCACTAACACCCACGCTCTGGCTCTGATTGTTGAACCACTTTGGAATTTCAACCCCAGGAATAACAACATGAATCTCCCTATAAGGGGCAGATGATTCTTGGTGTGCCTGCTACCATAAACCCCGGCCAGATCTATATATATTTTAGTTCCTTTATACGCATAAATATATATATATATATATATACTTAGAAGAAATTAAATTAAAGAAAGAAGAAAGGAAGGAGTGTTCACCTGAATGAGTCGTTTCATCCATGAATAACTCATGCTTGTGCAGCGTTCCCTCTCACCCAATTTAGGACAGTTGAAAATATATAGACCTGGATACACACCCCAAAAAGGAATTTGTATTCGTATTGGTGCACAAATATGTGAAGGGAGCTCAGGCAAAATTTCCAAGTGCTTGCAATGCTCCAAATTTAAATATACAAGTTTAGAAAGCCCCTTGAGGCTAGGCAGTGTGACAAAATTTTGTCCTGTTAAATTTAAGGTTTCTAAACAATGCAAACTTCCAATAGCATCAGGGAGTTGGGGTAGATTGCAGAAACTTAGATCAAGATCCCTCAAATGAAAGAAGCTTGGCAAGGATGGACTAGAACAACTAATCACTGAATCATTGTGTGCTCTGGGATACAAGAATTGGAAAGGCCACGCAATCCATCTGACTATATCAACCTTCACTTGCCTTGGGCTGTTAAACACTTTTGAGCAACCTGACAGATTTAGATATTCTAGAGAATTGAGATCCAGTATGTTGTTGGGTATACTTACTACACTTACACAGTCTTTCAAAATGAAAAAAACAAAGCTTTTTCAGAACACCAATAGATGGATGGATCTCCACCAGTTTTGTACATCCTTCAAGATCTAGCCGCACCAGATTTGGCATTTGTCGAAAATCTGGCAACTTGATTAGATTTGTAGACCACTGTAGATCCAGATTCCTCAAATTGGGTAGATACTGTGAAGGATAAACAAAAGATAGAGTGATTGCTCTCTTCTATTTATACACTTACCTTCAAAAAATGGGGAAGAAACAAAAATAAAAACTTCAAACTTTTTCTTGTTTCTAAGGGTAAAAATTTAAGAGAAGAACTTATAATACCTTCTTGCCTTGCCATAGTAGTTTGATGTTGCTACGCTGTAAAATCAATTCAACAAGTTGAATCGGCTGAAAATTTGATGGCAAGTACAATAGGGGACACAAAAGCCACTCAAAATATCTTATTTCATTTGAAAGGCGGTTCAGAGTTCCTGAAATATTCCCTCCCTTTCCGAGTATGAGCAATCTAAGACGACTCATTTTTGACAATGTTTCAGCATCGATCATATATTTTTCCCCTTCGCTTGTAATATATCTCATAGGTTCACCTATCACTTCAACGTTCTTCTCCTAAAACAATGCAAGAAAGGAATAAAAACTTTAATATTAAATTTTCAATATATATAGCTTTAATTATATTTGATAAAAGTGGAAACAAGATTTCTATTTTCAAACAACTACTTTACCATATTCTCCAACACAACATTATAGAAATGTTTGTTGCGCCATAGCCTGCTCCACTTTCTTGAACAATTTTTCTACCCAGCTCTTGCAGTAAACCATGCATTTCAATGAAGGATTCACAAACTAGCCCGATGTATGTTTTTATGCTAATAAGTGATTTTTCAACGAGAACACTCAATCCAATATCAACATGAAATCCACAACAATTTAGAACTTTCTTAACGTAATTCAATTCACAGCCATAGAAAAAACAGGCAATATCTAAAAATATTTCTTTTTCCTCACCCTCCAGCCCATCAAAACTTAATCGCAGCACATCCATAATATCTTTGTCTGGATTTTTTCTCAATCTAGCCAATGCACTTTTCCATTCAGAGATATTTCGACCAGACAAAAATGAGCCCAATACCTTAATTGCCAGTGGCAGGCCATTAGCATATGCCAGTATATCATATGTCAACTTCTCATAATCTGTCAATACACCCCTCAGTTTGAAAGCTTTTGTACAAAACAATTGAAGAGAGTTATCCGGATTTAAAAGTGGAACTTTGTAAACTTTATCCACTCCATGCTCTTCCAAAATATGCTCATTTCTAGAAATTATGATGATTCTACTCCCAACACCTAACCATTCACGATTCAAGGCTAATTCCTGCAGTTGTTTATCTTGATCAACATTATCAAGAACTATAAGTGCCCTTGATAAATGTAGCCTTCTCCGTATCAAATTAGAAGCATGATAATGATCCCATATCTGAAGGTTTTCTATGTTTAGAGTGCGATGTAGAATTTGCTTTTGTGCAGCAATGGGGCCATGATCTTTATGACTTTTGCTTACATCTTTAATAAAACAGCAAGCATTAAATTGACGAGAGATTTTGTGGAATAAAGCATTAGCCAGAGTTGTCTTTCCTATGCCACCCATCCCACAAATTCCTATAACCCTGACATCATCAATCAAGTCCAAACGTAAAAGCTCTTCTAATTCTTGTAAGGGAGATTGTATCCCAACAAGATCATGTGGAGGACTTGAACATTCGTAAGCCAGAATATTCACTACCTTTTCAACAATTTTTTTCATCTCACCAGAGTGTGACCTGCAAATTTAATTAAAGAAAATCACCTAAGAGACAAAACAAGAGGTACATGTGATGTGACGGAAAAGATATTATAGGATCCAATCAAGAGAGTTTGAAAATTAAAGTAAATTCAAGAACAACATATTAAATCAGCTAGCAATAAGAAATGTGTGCATAATATAATTAAATTAAGATCTTACATGAAAGACTTGGATTGATATATATCAAGTTGTCTCGTATGATCATAAACCATGAAATTAAATATCAAAGAAGTAAGATTACTTACTTGTTTCGGATATCCCAACCAGAGCAGTTAGCTACATGTGTTAGAGCTTGTCTCCATGTTTGTACTTCTGCCATTTTCTCTAAATCATCTTTGAATCTTTCCTCATGTTTTGCAATTGCCTCCCCATAATCCCCACTCTGTTTTCGAACCTCAGATGGATCAACGTCATAGAAAATAGGCAAAACATGCTTTCCTGATGATATGTGAGGGCACTCATAGTGGATCTTTGCAAGTTCTTGCAAGCACCATGTTGAAGAAGCGTAGTTCTTTGAGAAGACCACAATATAAACACGAGACTCTTCAATTGCATGGAAGAGGCCAGGTGCTATGGGTTGGCCCTCAAGCTCTTTATCATCCCTGAATGTAGTGATACATTTGGTACTGAGTGCTTCAAGAAGAAAACTGGTGAAGCTGTTTCGTGTGTCTTCACCTCTGAAGCTCACAAACACTTCATATTTCTTCTTCACCAGAGCTAAAGAAGAGCTGCTGCTGCAAGCCATCTCAATTGCAAATAACTTGGTGATGAGGATCGATGATGTATATTATCAATTGTGAGTACTGCACTATTACTGTTAAGGTGCAATAATGCAAGAAAAAATATTGTTCATGGCAACAAAAAACACAGAGTAGAGAATATAAATCAACCAGCTGATGGTTTCTGCGTTGCTTCCTGGCAACTTTCTTTCCCATTAACTTTTTGACTAATGATTTTTCTACACGGCTAGCTGGTTGGCATAAGTAGCATAACTAATGCACTTGTATTTTTCTACACAATTCCGATTTTTGGACACCTGAACAATAATCCACCCCCGCGCACACGCACTTTTTCTTTTTCTTTTTTTGTTTTTTTTTCCTTTTTTCATATGTGAACAATACACAATTTTTTTCCAAAAAAGTCTGATTTTTTTTTCTAAAAGAAATTTGTTTCTTGTTAACCAGATTAATAACCTAGTTAACCACCAACTTAAATGGTATTAACCACATGTTTGAACAGTACTTTTTTTTAAATGTGAACAGTACCTACTTTTTTTAAAAAAAAATTATTGCCGATTAACCAGATTAATAACATAGTTAACCACCAACTTATATGGTATTAACCACTTGTTCACTTGAAAACAAAGTTAAAGGTTTGTCATTTGAAGTTATCTGAACTATATCAATATTAACCACTTGAGTAACTTATTTAACCACATAATAACTCACAGTTAACCACTTTTTGCCCCAGTTATAATTATTAACCAGATTAATAACACAGTTAACCACCAACTCATATGGTATTAACCACATGTTCACTTGAAAACCAATTATTCACCAGATTAATAACACAATTAACCACCAACTTATATGGTATTAACCATGAACCAGATTAATAACACGGTTAACCACCAACTTATATGGTATTAACCACATGTTCACTTGAAAATAAAGTTAAAGGTTTGTCATTTGAAGTTATCTGAACTGATATCAATATTAACCACTTGAGCAACTTATTTAACCACATATTAACTCACAGTTAACCACCTTTTGTCTCACTTATAATTATTCGAAGTGATTAAATGTTAGCCACTTGATCAACTCATTTACCCACATATTATCTCACATTTAATCATTTTTGTCTACTAACTCACTCTTAACCACCTTTTTGCCTCACTTGTAATTATAGTTAATGTTATATAATTTGGTGGTTATCTATGTTATCAATATGGTTAATTGTAGATAAAATATTTTTTTCAAAAAAAAATCAATTTTTTTTTATAAAAAAAACAGATTTTTTTGTAAAAAAAATCAGATTTCACTGTTCATAAAAAAATTGGCTACTGTTGACGTAGAAAAAAAAAGAGATGGGTGTGCGGTGGGTGGATAAAGTTGGGTGTGGACATTTTTTTTTCCTTTTCTACACGTTATCACTATTAATGAGACACCATCATTTTTACAAGTCACTCAATTACACATACGTTAAAGTTGGTTAATTTTAATGGGATTTTAAAAAATAGTTTAATTTTATAATTTTACCCTTATTTAAATTAATTAACTCCACTACTATTTGATAGTTGTAAAGACATTAAAGTTAATAAGGATAAATAAGGAAAATGATAATAAATGCTCCCTTGAAATTGTAAAGTGCCTTGTAAAAAAGACCATCAAAAATTGTAAGAAGTGTCTTGTAAAAAGGACTAGTATGATATAATATCTAATGTATATTTTTATCATTTCATAAATAATTATTATATTAATTTTTTTAATAAAAATTTATTTTTTTAAAACAATTGAATTTCTTAGTGTCATTTGGAGATCCCCGCGGGTATTGACGAGGAGTCGAGGAACAAGGACAAGAGGAAATCCACCCCACAACAAGGAAGGGGAGAAGGGGAAAAATCGGGGACAAGGAGCGGGGGACTACTCCCCGCCTCGTTCGGGTTCCATTTCTAGTTAACTGTGCTACCTAATTGATTAAACCTAAAGTTACCTTAAATATAACTCAGGAGAGATAAAACCAATTGGACATATGATTGAATTCCAGGTGATCGTTATTTTATTTCGATGACATTGACCACGATTTTACTTTAACTGACCATTATTAATTAGACTCACAATTAACCTTAGTTCATTCACAATTCTTCGTTGAAAGGTTGACATAAGTTTCATATGATCATTTTTATATTCTAATGTCATTAATCCCAATTATCATTCCATTAACCATTATTGAACTCACAATTAACCATTTGTTCACAGAATTTTTCTAATGGTTTCCGAAGATTTGTTTGTGATCATTGTTGTATTCTGAGTCTTTTAACCATAAATACTATTTCATTAACCAATGTTTGACATGTCATTAACCTCATGTTGACAAACATTGCATTCCATGAAGGGTTACCATATGAGGTTAATTGTGTGTCCAACAATAGTTAATTAAATAAAAAAAATTGGTTAATTTCACCTTAAGAAAAAATGATCACATGGAATTTATGGTAACACATGACAGACTCATTTGAACATGAGTTTAATTGCCTACCCAATAATGGATAATAAAATAGGAAAATTGGTTAATTGCATTAGAATTGAACAATGATCACAAGGAACTCATGTAAACACTTAAAAGAATTATGAGTCATATTGTAACGTCCTAATTCCGTGAACTTAAAAATAATGTCCGTTAGAGACACATTTCGAAGTTTATGAAATTATTTCGCGTCATTATTGATATCGACATACAATCAACCACCTAGAATTGCTTAAGTAATTCAACATTTACGTAAGCGGAAGTCAACCACACAAAATTCAAGTTTGTAATTGAAATGCCACTTAGTCGCTTAAAATGAAACATCACTATTCCACATGAAATTTCCAATTACAACTATACAATTACACTAAAAAGTCTCCCTGGCTAGGAGAGCATAGGCAACCCTTAGGGTCAATCCCGTCGTTTAGCCTCCAAGCCATATGGCTCTACTTCTGATAGAAACTTTCTGCACACTAACATGAAATCCATAACGTGTGATGAGACTTATGTCCTAGTGAATATGATTATGCATATAATGTGGGAAATATAGGCAAATGGGAATGCAACAATTCGACAAGTAGATATCTAATCATGTAATCATGCATGCATATCATAACAAGCAAAATAATCAAATCCTCCCACAAGGAGCAATCCGGTGTTTAACTCACACCAAGGGTGTCTTTTCACTGTTTGTGATCTGTGATTGAGTGCTCTGCATTGTGATCAAGGACCGTCATCCAGGGACGCTTATATGATTAAGCGTTATTATCAAACATGGATGCAATGCATGTTATCAATTTAATTGATGATCCCCATTTTCCTCTTGGCCTAGAGGTCCATGTGATTACCCCGTTCCTCTCTTTATTAGATGGTCTGAAGACTCATGAAATTCATCTTTGGCCGAAGACCCTGTGATTGGTCCAAATTAAGACCTTATGATTTATCTCTTTGGCCGTAGGCCCATGAAAACATTTGTAAATGAGTGGGATTTAATGTTTGCATACATGTCTTTCCTATGCAAAATAATGATATCATGGCAATCAAAACCTCATAATCAATAATCATATAGAAACCCTAACCTCTAGGATCTAGGGTTAAACAAACAATCAAGTAGTCAAGACCAAAACACATCTAAACCCTAGATCTCAACCTCATTATCTTTTTATGTTGCATTTTTTTATATAAATATTTTTATTTTTAAAAAATAGTTTAACTTTATAGTTTTACCCCCTATTTAATATCATTGACTAACTCCACTACCATTTGATAGTTGGAAATATATTAAAGTTAATAAAGGGTAAATGGGGAAAATGGTAATAAAGACTATCTTGAAATTGTAAAGTGCCTTATAAAAGGATCACAAAAACTTGTATGAAATACATTATAAAAAGCACCAGATGGACTATAATGATAAGATAATTTAATTTTTATTCATACAATAATTCATAAATAATTCATGTAACATATAATTAGTGACGGATCGAGAAATGGTTTAAAGGGTAGCCAAAAATGTTTAAAGATATTGAAAGTATATAAATGATATAAGTAATATTAATTTAAAATTTATTTATTAAGTCAAATAAAAAATTTATATAAATGTGACAATATTAATAAAGAGACACAATTTAAACACGAAAAATAAATTTAAAAGAGTAAATTACTTTAACATCCCCTCTATTTTAAAAACCTACATAAAACCCCAATTAATATATTTTTTTATTATTTATTAAAAATAATTTTTTAAAAATCCCAACATTACCCTCAAGACACCACTTTCCTTTCTAATTGAATTATTAGAATTGATAAAATACAATAATACCCCAACGTGAAAATCTCAGTCTTTCTCACGCAAAATTTATTTCTCGTTCTCCTTCTTTTTCGTTACCCTAACGTTTATTATTTTACATATTAAGTTTTTTTTGATAGATTATGAAGTTTTTTTATTAAGTTCCATCTTAGTAATTTTTTTTAATGTATTAATACTTAAAAAATTAATCTTAATAAATTATTTTGGTTCATTTTATTAGTTTATGATTTTTTAATTAAATTTTTAATATGAAAAATTTTAAAATAAATTTATTTATTTTGCTGGTATAAAACTATGATTTTTGTTATTCAAAATAATGTCATTGAAAAAAATATATATGATATTATTTTTTTTTTGTTTTCTTTTATTCACCGACACAAAAGAAAAAGAATAATATATTTATAAAATATAAGGATTTTGTGTAAAACTTAAAACTTGAAGGATTTTCATGTAGTAAAGAAAAATCCATAATTAGTAAGGGTACTTTGGTCAATTTAATATAAAAGATAATTGTTGACTGTTGACTAAAATTTCTATTAAATGGATCATAAAAAATTGAGTTTAAGTGTAATATACTTTTAAAATTGGAGGGGTTTTGTGTAGGTTTTCAAAATAGAAGGAGTTTTGTGTTAGAAGTGCAAAATAAAGGGGAGGTTGGAGTAATTTACTCATTTTAAAAACAAACAATTTATTTACTTTTATGAATGAAATATGTAGTACTCCTTGTGAACTCAAATATAAGCAACAAAAATTCCACTTGTGGTGGTTCAAAATATAAGCAAATCTTAACTAATTTTATCCTACTTAATGACCTCGTACCAAAATACTCTTTAATTAAATTCAGATTTTATTTTCCTAAGACCCTATTTAATGAAGCATATAGAGAGAATGTTTCCACTCAGAATAAGTTTCAATAAAATTGAATTCTTCCAATAAGGGTAATTTAAAGAATACAATTGATTTTTAGATGACATCAAGAAAATAAAATGAGGTTAACTAATTTTCTTAATTAGCGTGAGTTAGTTTTTTTTTTTTTTGCTTATATTCGACTCCGGAGTATTACATGATTGGAGAAAGGGAGGGGCCAAGATCCCCACTTGCCCCTATCAATATTATTAATACTCCCTCCGGTCATTTTTATAAGTCACACTTAACTGAATTACACATACCAATAAAAGTGGTTAAAGTTGGTTAATTTTATTGAAGTTTTAAAAAATAGTTTAACTTTATAGTTTTGTGCTTATTTAATATCATTAACTAACTCCATTAACATTTGATAATTAGAAAGATATTAAAATTAATAAGTGTAAACAAGGAAAATGGTAATAAATGTTTCGTTGAAATTATAAAGTGCCTAATAAAAAGAACTACTAAAACATATAAAAAGTATTTTATAAAAAGGACCGGAGAGAGTACTGCTATTACTTGCGTGTCTTGTGGATTGGGAGGAGATTTATTGAAGTTTGCTTTAGAAAAATCTACTGTGATCAATAAATGGAGTGAGTCTGAATTTGTCATATCATAAATGATAGTAGGTGTGCGAGCGCACCGTCTCAATTGAACAATGTGATGAGGTTGTTGCTTTTTAGACAAAGTCATTGGATTGGAAGATAAATGCTATTTCATGCATGGACTTACCTTTGGAAAATCAATCCTAGTGTCTACTTGGAATATGGTTAGATTTCCCCATCATGGACATTATGACGGTTTGAGTTGAGATGATTTGCTCATTGCTCAATTCTAATTTTTGTCTCAGTTTTCCCTTTCTCATCTTTTTCATTACCATAATATGATTAGATTTCGTTTATTGATTCGGCTTAGGTCCTCAATTCTATTCATAATCTTATTCAATGTAAAATTGATATACATATGCAATGCAAGTCCTTACAATTATTGACGAAGTTGTTAAACCTTTTCTACGAAGTTGGGTTGAAAGTATTGGATATGCAGAGAGCAAAATTGTATTGTAAAACAGGGGACCACATTTTCACCAAAGTGTTTGTAAATGTCCTTCCCGACAAAATAACAAATTAATCAAGTATACGCTCCCTTTGGTGTCAAATCGTACTAATTTCAATAATTTACTTTGGTCCTATGCCACTTGCCATAGAAATTTCTTTCTCATTTCGGGGATGGAAGTGAGGAAATTGTCAGGTATTTTCCTACGAAACTCACGTTCGAAAATTCTTGAAGAGAAAATATTCATTGTGAAAAGGAGCTAATTTATTTATCAATATCTATTATTATATATATATTAAAGCTGATTCGTGTGACTATCTATTCCTACATTAAGCGATTAAACAAGTGCTTTTGACTTAATAGTGAAAATTTAGATAGTGTTTTTAGGATGTTATTTCTCGTGAAACTTTCATTGATTTCAAGTTTATGTCAAGTTTTCTATTCAAGAACAAATCAAATTTTAGAGTAAACCGTCAATTTGGTTCTTGAAAATATTGTTTACTGTCAAATTAGTCCCTTAAATGACATGAATTAAAATTAAATCCTTGAAACTGTATTTTGTCTGTCAAAGCAGTCACTCCGTTAACAAAAGCAAATCTTTTAGGGACTACTTTGATAGTGATTTGTTAGTTTTAGGGATTTATTTGAAGTTACGTACTAAGATTTAAATGATTAAATTGATAATAAGTATCAACTTACAGGGACTGAATTATACTTCTATTAACAGAGGGACTACTTTGACGGATGAAATACTGTTCCAAGGACTGGTTTTTAGTTTCTGTCAATTCAGGGACTAACTTGACAATAAACAACACTTTCAGGGACCATATTGGTAATTTACTCCAAATTTTAAAAAAGGGAAAGAATAAAATATGTTTCTGGTTCCCCAAAATATCGCGATTTTTCTATTTGGTCCCCCAAAATATTTTTTTCCAAACTAATCCCCCAAAAATTATAACACATTCCTATTTGGTCCCTACATTAGCACACCATTAAAAATCTATGTTAAATGCTTATGTGGCAGCTTAAGTGGACAAAATAATCCTAAATGGCATTCCCATGTGTCTTCTAAGGCATCCTACAATTTTAGTAAAGGTTGGTCATATTCTAACGTGATTTGTGTTAGGGCACAATACCTTGTGGTAGAAGGAGTTGCCTAAACATTGATCTACATCAACGATAGTGTGTGAAGAAATTCGTGATGTTGCTTAAGTGAAGAAATCATCGTGCAAGATTTGTTGCACCGGAAGGGTTTAAAAGGTAACATGTTGCCTCCTTTAGTATAGTTGCATCAGGAAGAGAAACCATGAGGGGTAGAGCTGGAAGAGTGCCAACTCCTCAACATGAAGGCATATGACCAAATGAAAAGCAATGTAAACGTGAGAGTTTAAAATTGTTTGGATTTGATTTAATAGTTGTAACTTAATTCAATATTTCTAACAAATGAAGTTTTGATTTCCAATGGTGCTGGTGGATCAACAACTGTTAGGGGAAGTGGAGCATTATTTGGTAAAGGAAGGAGAGCAACACCGGTGTGTAATTTAGACGCAATGTTAGGGTTTTGGAAGAATGTTTTGGGATTTCTATGATATTTAGGGATTTCTTATATTTAAAAGGATATGAGCTTTTATGACACATAAGATGACATATGGGTATGTCATCTATACTATTATAAAGGGGAAGTTTCTTTTTACTGTTCATTTTTTTTTTGGTCGAAGATAAAAATTCATTAAGCCTCAAGGGCAGCCATACGACATCTACAACAGTAGATCAACAACAGAGTGATATTACAATGCTAAACAAATAAACATTACAATCCAAAGCATGCTCACCCAGATAAGTTCAATCAAAATACCAAAACAACTAAAAAAACATCCATGTCAAAGGAGTTGCTTGCTAGGGGAATAATTTCCTTCCCTTTTTTCTCTTATTTTTTTGTTCTTCTACTTAGCTCAAATGGCTCTGCCATAGCTAGCAGAAAAATCCATTGAGGTCTCACAAGCGGACAAAACCTTCAAATCATGGCTGAACACAACTAAAATAAAGGGGTGGAAAAGAAAATCAAAAGAATAGTGGTGGTAGAAAATGAGGTATAAACAAAGGAGGAGGAGATGAAAAATGGATGCTTGAAGGTGGAAGAAGAAGAGGAAGGGAATGGGAGGTGCGGGTTAAGATGGAAGGAGGAAGGAAAAAAAACCTATTGTAAGAGTTTTTTTTTTCTTCCTCCTTCCATCTTTACTATTCATTCATATTGGAATTTTTTTTGTCAGGTTTAGGCCATTGGTTTGCATTATGGGTCCACTCTATAATATTACATAGTAGTAGTTTTTTTGTTAACTATTCATTAGGAGCATTATTGTTTTTGTTGGGTCAAAGTCTATTGTGGGTCATTGACTTTTTAATATTGGGCTTTGTTTTATTGGGTTGTACATTTACGTTTGACTGATTCATATAAGTTGTAGGTAATGACTTTATGAATTACGTGTACCCTTTACGGGAGACAGTCCTATTAACATGTACCCTTTACATTTACCCATTTGCATTTTTTTTCAAAATTTTTTATTCTCTTTTTTGTAAAGTTGTTTTTTTTACGAATCACACTTATCCTTCATGGAATGCAGTCTTGCTCCTGTCGTTTTCTTTTTCTTTTTGTTTTTGTTTCTTTTCACAATTTCATTTTTTATTGCTATTATATTAAAACATTTTCTCTTATTATTCGTTCATATTATTTTGTTTCATTATAAAAGTGATATTTTTATAAACCATGAGTATCCTCCACGTGAAGCAGTTTTGATCCTACATTTATTTTCTTTTTTTTTCATACTTTAATTTTATTTTTTTATTATTATATTAAAATAATTTGTCTCATTATTTATTCATATTTATCTGTTTTGTTATATAAAAACTCACAATGAGGAATACAATATATATATATTGATTTACATTACTTTCAACATGATATTTCAATATATCATTCACCTTTCTATTTTATTCATTAATGTTTTCATTTATTATCTCACTCATCTATTCTATTTATCTATTTAATCTATATTAAAATTTCTATTTATCTCACTTTTAATTTTTTGTTTTTTGTTATTATATTAATATATTTTCTCTCATTATTTGTTCCTATTAATCTGTTACATTACAAAAGTGATTTTTTATAAATCACGAGTATCGTTCACGGGAGACAGTCCTACTCATATTGTTTTCTTTTTTCTTTTTTTATCACGCTTTAATTTTTTTATTATTATATTAAAATAGTTCTACTCATTATTCATTCATATTTATTCTAATTTCTGTAAAGTATTTTTTTTTATGAACCACAGGAAGTAGTCCAACCCATATCTTTTTTTCCTTTTTCTTTTTTAATCACACTTTAATTTTTATTTTTTATAATTATTATATTGAAACAAGTTTTCTCATTATCCATTTATGTTTATATATTCCATCACATAAAAACTCACCTAATGAAATAAAATATGAGTTTATTTACATCAATTTTAATGTACTTTTTTCAATATATTATTTATCTCTCTATTTTATTCATTAATGTTTTACTTATTATTTATTCTATCTATTAATTTACTTACATTTACTCTATATTAAAATTATTTCCACAGTACACGTGTTATTTTCATATCTGTGTTTTCTCAAGTTTTTTATTGTAACGTCCTAATTTCTAAATCCAAGAATAATGTCCGTTGGAAACATCATTCCTGAATTTCTGAAATTATTTCGTGCCATTTTCGATATCGGCACACATAATACAAAGATGTCTAAGCAATCCAACGTTTGCTTGGACTACCACATAATTCATACATCACATTTTAAACACAAAATTCTAAACTGAAGCATGGGGCAACCAACACCCTCAATTGTGAGAGTTCATAAACTCCTTTTCTGGAATCCGGTAGAGTTTCCCCTGAAAACTGGACATTTCCCAATTTCCGGAATCACCTGAAAACCAGCAAAATACCAGTGCAGTTCATAATAGAATAATCACTAATCCAATTCAATAACAATAGGCCTCCATGGCCAATCTATAAACTACTACATCATACATCAATTAAATAGCCACTACAATCAATTTTCCAATAACATCTCTAGATAGTTACAAATAATTCATCACTGAAGACTTCCCCTTGGTTACTGGGAGTGTGTGACCCACTCCAAAGGCTTCCTCTCCATTGAGCATAACCTAGAATAACCTACATAACTAAAATATATCCCCGTAACATGGGGTGAGACTACGATCCCAGTGAGCAAAGCATGCAGCAAGCAGTGTAGGGAATACAATCAAATGCAATGAACAAACATAACACATAAATCATTAATCCTAAACTCTGAAATAAATGTTAGATCTAAAACACATAGTAACTCTGAAATACATTATGACTCTAACATACATAATAACTCTGATAATATGCATGAACTGAATTTCCCGGCAGTACGAGGTCTTATCACTATCTATGGGCTAGACTTGAGCTCAAACTACAAGGAACGTCTTCCTTGGGGACGTATCCCGCCATTACTCTGGACCGAAGTCAAGTTTTAATGCATGAATCTCTGGGCCGAAGCCAAATCTCTGGGCTCTAGAGAGCCTCAATGTGGTTAATACTCAAATCCTGACTACAACCCCCTTCATTTTGGGTCCATGCCAGAATTGGAGTATTAACAACTTGAGCTTTTCCACCCCCCCTAAGGTGAATTATTCTCCGGAGAGAACCCTCCGTGCCTGACCCAAGGGCCTAGGGATTCAACCCTTGGATCCTTTGACAATTTGTTGGTCTTAAGAGGCGTCAGCGGAGTCAATACTCAAATCCGACTGCGACTACTACTTCTTAGCCCATGTCTGGATAGGAGTATTAACAACCTGAACTTCTCCACCCCCCTAAGGTGAATTCTTCTCCAAGGAGAACCTCCCTTAACCGGATCCAAGACCTGGAACTCGGCCCTGGACCCACGTGGAATTAACTGTGTCTTTTAGATCGTGCAAATGCATGGAAGTTACTTCTAACGGAACATAGCACATGACATTAATAACATAAAACTCATGTTGGAACCAAACAATTTCTTTGAATACATGTATACATCCATAGCTTACAAAATCATCATGGAATTTCAAGGATCATCAGTAAAATCACCCAATAATCTTCATTCCCTCTTAATCCCAAAATTCCCAAATTGTTCTAACCTGGGGTTTCACATACAACCCATAATCATCTCAAGCCATGCATATCATATACTTCTAACCTCAAATCAACATCCAAACTAAAGGAAAGGGAATAGAAGAGTGGGGATCATGATAGGAACACACACAAAATGTGGTGAGGGTGTGTGAGCTTCGCTCACCTGAACAGATCCGTGAAAGCCTCTGCCGCGTGAAAGCCTTCTTCTCCGGCGAACAAAGCGCCGCACACAACCATCATCTTCCACCTCCGTCACACCAAGGGTCCAACCACCACATGCAGGTTCACCGCCGCCCCTCATCGAGCAACACCACCGCTGCGAACGGAAAACTCGCGGCTGTTTCATTTCCATCAGTCGTCGTACGGCCGCATTTCCTCCGTGCAGGAAGAGGAGAGGAAGAACCACCATAGGTGCCCGTTGTCCTTGTCTCCGGCGCGGCTGCGCCACCCCTCCAGTCCTCCCTGCCGCGAAACGTGGCGGAGCACTGCCGTGTCACTCGCCTGTCTGATCCACCACCCCGCGCGCACCCCTGCCTGCAGCCGCGCGCGATGACGAGCGCGCCCCTCAGCGGCTTGGCCGTGTCGTCCGTCATCGTTCAAGCAGCCTGGTCGTGCCGCGGCCACCGTTCGCGCCGCCGCTCCCCCACCAGATCCTACCCTCATCAACGAGCCCCTCCCTGTGCCAGCATCTCCATCAGCCTCTGTGTAGCCGCCGTCGTGGACTGCTGCCCTCCATGCCCACCTCCTTGGTTCTCCCTCTCTTTTCCCAAATTGTGCTCTGAAACCCTAACCCTTTCCCCCTCTCTCAGCCGCCCCTTTGTCTTTCTTTTCCTTCTTCTATTTTTATTTTTTTATTTTTTTATTTAAAACCCTAATTCTATTTGTGTGTGTGTGTGAAAAATGAAATGAGACATGTAAGGGTTGTACTCCGATTTCCCTTTCTACCCTTCTCCTACTTCTCCTTGTTGGAATTCATAGCCTAAGGTTTTTCATTACGTCCTTTAGGTATAAATCTTGGGATGTTACATTTATTCTCTTTTCTATAAAGTGATATTTTTATGAATCACATTTATCCTTCATGACAAACACTTTTGCTCTTGTTGTTTTTTTTTCTTTTTCATTTTGTTTTTTTTTCTCAAATTAATTTTTATTGTTATTATATTAAAACATTTCCTCTAATTATCCGTTCATATTAATTTGTTTCATTATAAAAGTGATATTTTTATAAACCATGAGTATCCATTATCCTCCAGTGAAGAAGTTTTCCTCCAACCTTTTTTCCTTTTTTATCACACTTTAACTTTCTTTTTTATTATTATCTTAAAATAATTTCTCCCATTATTTATTCCTATTTATATGTTTCGTTACATAAAAACTCACATTAAGCAATACAATAAATGTATTAATTTATATTAAATTTAACATGATATTTTAATATATCATTCATTTCTTTATTTTATTCACTCATATTTTTATTTATTATCTCATTTATCTATTTTATTAATCTATTTACTCTATATTAAAATTGTTCATCCATAACATGAGTCATGTTTTCTCACTTGCTTTTTTTTTAAATTTTTTATTAGCAATAAAATAAAGTGATTTATTTTACGAATCATACAACTGTATTCCATGTGAAATAAAGTGATTTTTTTTACGAACCATACAACTATATTCCATGTGAGGCAATCATTCTCCAGCCGTTTTCTTCTATTTTTCTTTTTTATCACATTTTTATTTTTTTTATTATTATTTTATAATAATTATCTCTCTATTTTATTTATTAATGTTTTCACTTATTATCTATCTTATTTATTCTATCTACTCTATATTAAATTTTTTTTGCTCGATACACATGTCACATTTTCTCACATTCATTATTTAGATTTTTTTTCTCAATTCAATAAAGTGAAATTTTTTATGACCCCAAATACTCTCCACATGAGGCAGTCATGTTCCTTCGATGAACAACCATATAATGGTGAGACTAACTCTTTCAACAAATGTTTTGTCCATACACTTTATATAGGTTTTAGGTGACTAAGATGAGAGATCTCAAATACCAATATAATTTAAATTTATAATTACTTTTATGATGTCTTGATTATAATTTTTATGGACAAAATTTCAAATTAGAATAATAAAATTTATAATTATTTTATTTTCTTTTACTTTAATAAAATATTATATTGTATTTTGATTTATTATATATTCAATATAGTACGTTTAAAAGTTAAGCAAAATTTTCAATTATAGGTTTAAAGTGATTTTTTTATAAAATATGAATACCCTTCATCGGAGTTAATTAGTCCTGCTCCGGTCATTAATATCGACATCTTAGTGAGGTTATCTCTCTCAATAATATTTTTTCCATACACTTTTATATAGTTTTAAAATGATTGTATTGTGAGATCTCAAATGTGAATATACTTTAAATTTATTATATTAATGATCTATTTATTATTATTTTCTATAAACATGATAACAGTATGATATTCACATTCTACTAATTGATGTATATGATTATATAATAAAATATACGAGCTTTAACTTGAAATGGATGAGTTGGGTTTAGTGTCAAACCTTTACAATTGTGGTCACAATTAAAGATCATTTATATACATATCAAATAAGAAACATGTTAGATGATATATTAACAAAAAGATTACTTCTCAATTTTTTTTATTAATTTATTTATTATTGGAATATAATTTTTTATTCTATTAGACATTGTATTAAAGTCTAAATACTTAAAATGGATGAATATATCACTTCTATATTAAAATAATTTTAAAATGTGATACATGAAATAAACCTTTAATTTTACATCTATATGTAGTATTAAATTTATATTGAACAAGATTACATGTCATATTAATATAGATATGAATTATTGATGGTCAAATTTTGAAAACATAGAATTGTTTCAAGATAAAGCAATTCTTGCTCCTACATTGGATGTTGTTTACTCATTCAATGAATATGTCATGACATTATTTCCAGGAGAAGAATGGATTGAGTTCTTATACTATATGGAAGGTGGATGAGGAAGTCGGTAATGAAGCTAATTGGTTGACAACTGAATTCTTAAAAGATATTAGGTGCTCTGGACTCCATGATCATAAGTTGGTGTTAAAGATTGAAGTGATTGTTATGCTAATGACGAATCTTGAAGTATCCACTGGACTTTGCAATGGAACTAGATTAATAGTTGATTAATTAGGTTTTAATGTCATTGTAGAAACCATTATTACAAGAACACATTTGGGAACGAAGGTATTCATTCATGGAATGAATTTAATTCCATCTAAAAATCTCACCCCATTAAAGTTTCAACGAAGACAATTTCCATTTTTCTTTGCTTTGCCACGACCATTATTAAAAGTAAAGGCCATACATTGTCACATGTTGGTGTGTATTTACCAAAGTATGTTTTCTCTCATGGTCAATTATATGTTGTTGTATATCTAGGGTTAAGTCTCAACAAAGACTTAGGATTCTTATATGTGATAACAACTTTAAGTGTGGTAATGTTACAAAAATATTGTCTACAAGAAAATGTTTAAAAAAAAATTAAATGAAGCAATATTGCTGATAATGTTCATTTGTAATTATTAGATGTGACTATTTCATGTTTCCAAATCCATTTTATTCTGTTAGTTTGTTATATTCTTAATCTATTAACAAGTATCAAATTAAATATTAAAAATTAATTAATCTTATGATTTAATATTTACATATATTAAACAGGTTAAATATATTATTAAAATTTAAAGTTAAATATTTATGTGAATAATAAATTCGTGCATATCACGGGTTGGATACTAGTTTTGGATAATTTTGTCCACCTAAGCTACCACATAAGCATTTAGAAGAGATTTTTTATGGTGCACTAACAGAGGGTCCAAATGAGAATGAGTTATAATTTTTGGGGGACTAGTTTGAAAAAAAAAAATTTTGGAGGACCAAATGGGAAAATCGCGATATTTTGGGGAACCAAAAACATATTAGCCAAATGGAAATTACCATGAAAGGATCAATCCAACATTATTTTGGCATAAATTTATGATCGAGGTCATACCCAATCAAATAAAAGATTTAAAGATATAAAATGCAGTAAGAGTTGAATTAACCCAAAATCGTTTCCCAAAGAATTCAATTACAATACCAGAATTTCAAGATTAACACCAAGAGGGATTGTTTGTGGTTTCAAGATAAAAAACAAGAATTCGAAATTCAGAAAAATAATTCAAGAAAATAGATCAATCCCTAGCTCTTCCACAATTGATTCAATCATTAGTTAACAAATTAACATATCCTAAATCATATCACAAATTCGAATTAACAGAATAAGTATCAATTAATTCTTGAATATCACACACAAAGATTAAGCAACTTGTATGAATCCTAATTTATTAATGTTGGACTTAAGCAAACCTTGAATCTAACTCAAAAGTAAGCAAACTGAATTAGAAATCATTTGTTAAGAACAGAATACGAATTGAATTAAGCAAACAAATCGTTTTCGGATCAATAACCTAGGTTTCAAGAAATTAGGGAAGATAGAACGTGTGCAAAGAAACAATCCGAATTACTATGCATCAAAACTTCAACAAACCATTGTGAATTACACTAGAGATCAATCTTTAATCTTCAGCCTTCCATGGAGGATGAAGCCAAAAAATACGAAACTGTAAAGGAAGAAGAAAGAAAGAGGAAGAGAGAAAAGTAAGGATTAATCTCTCTAAGAGTCTCCAATCTGAAATCTCGAAAAATAATTGAAAAGTCTTCTCCAAAAGAGAAACTACCCCTATTTAAACTCCTGATACTTGCCACATGATTAACAGATTAAAGTGATGGTTGGGCCCTAATTAACAAGTATCAAGCCCAAAACACTAATACAAGTCTGAAAAACTAACTTGTCCCGCGTTAGGTTTCGTAACTCAACTTCAAAATTAAACTGCACCTATGTCCCTTATGGAAGAACCATAAAATAACATATAATTAAAGCCGCAGATCGTAGCTTTCCAACGCAACTGGAATCACCCAAATCTTCCACCTACAGCTGCAGATATCATCAAAACAAGACAGATGGGTCAATAACCTTAAAATCCGAAATCTATTATTATACAACTCAATTAGTTTTTTAATATTAAAATCACTATTCATTCAACTTTTAATAATATTTTATTAGTTATTTTATTATTATTTCTACTTTTTGTTATCAAAAGTCGTGTCATCTCTTCTATTCAAAGGAAAATTGTTTGATTAGTAGATATTGATATACATGAGTACAAATATATTTGTTGAGATTGATACTAAAATTTGGATGTGGTAATATAATAAAATGTGTTGGTGCATTATTAAAATATTTTATTAGTTATTTTATTATTATTACTATTTTTTGTTATCAAAAGTCGTGTCATCTCTTTTATTAAAAGTAAAATTGTTTAATTAGTAAATATTGATACACATGAGTACAAATTTATTTGTTGAGATAGATACTAAAGTTTGTATGTGGCAATATAATAAAATGTGTTTATGCTTTTCTAAAGTATTTCATTAGTTATTTTATTATTATTATTACTTTTTGTTATAAAAAGTCATGTCATCAAGTTAATTCAAAGTAAAATTGTTTAATTAGTAAATATTGATATACATGAGTATAAATTTATTTGTTGAGATAGATACTAAAGTTTGTATATGGCAATATAATAAAATGTATTGGTGTATTTTTAAAGTATTTCATTAGTTATTTTATTATTATTATTAATTTTTGTTATAAAAGGTCGTGTCATCTCTTTTATTTAAAGTAACATTGTTTAATTAGTAGATATTGATACACATGAGTACAAATATATTTGTTCAGATTAATACTAAAGTTTGGATATGGTAATATAATAAAATGTGTTGGTGAATTTTTAAAATATTTCATTAGTCATTTTATTATTATTACTACTTTTTATTATTAAAAGTCGTGTCATCTCTTTTATTCAAAGAAAAATTGTTTAATTAGTAGATAATGGTACACATGACAACAAATATCTTTGTTGAGATTGATACTAAAGTTTGGATGTGATAATATAATAAAACGTGTTGGTACATTTTTTAATATTTCATTAGTTATTGTATTATCATTACTACTTTTTGTTATCAAAAGTCGTGTCATCTCTTTTATTCAAAGTAAAATTGTTTAATTAGTAGATATTGATACACATGAGTACAAATATATTTGTTGTGATTGACACTAGAGATTGGATGTGGTAATATAATAAAATGTGTTGATGCATTTTTAAAATATTCCATTAGTTAATTTATTATTATTATTATTACTATTTTTTGCTATCAAAAGTCGTATCATCTCATTTATTCAAAGTAAAATTGTTTAATTAGTAGATATTGATACACATGAGTACAAATATATTTGTTGTCATAGACACTAGAGATTGGATGTGGTAATATAATAAAATGTGTTGATGCATTTTTAAAATATTTCATTAGTTATTTTATTATTATTATTATTACTATTTTTTGTTATCAAAAGTCGTGTCATCTCTTTTATTCAAAATAAAATTGTTTAATTAGTCGATATTAATACACATGAGTACAAATATATTTGTTGAGATTGATACTAAAGTTTGGATGTGGTAATCTAATAAAATGTGTTTATTTACATCAAATTTGTTGTGTATTTTGTTAATATATTATTTACATTAAAATTGTTTCAATTGTAGATATTGATCCACATGAGTACAAATATATTTGTTGAGATATTATTTAATTTGTAGATATTGATACACATTAGTACATATATATTTATTGAGATTGATACTGAAGTTTGGATGTGGTAATATAATAAAATGTGTAGATTTACATTAAATTTATTGTGTATTTTTCTAATATATTATTTAGGGGTGTTCATTGGTTTGGTTCAATCCGATGAGTCTAATGAACCGAACCGAACCCGGTGCATTGCTCAGGCTGCTTAAAGTCAAAGAAAAAATTGCACTAACATATATAGGTTTCACTACCAATGAGTGCAAAAGAAATTAACATCTACTATGGTTTGCATCCTTCTCTCTATGGTGACATATTTGAAATTTGCACCAAACATTTACCATCTTCATTATATTCAAATCCACATAATATTGTAATTGTAATCGCACTCTATAATCTATCTATAATTATACAATTCAATGGGTATTTTAATAATTTTTTCACTATTCATTCGATTTAATAAAAAAAATTATTCTTCATTGGGATTCTAAATATCACTTTTTCCATCTTTGCTCTACATTTGCTTAACCTCGGGTGCTCTGCTCAGTGGCCCTATCTCGGATGATCACTATCTTTATCTATATATAATATGATTATACAATCTAATAGGTATTTTAATATTTTTTTCACCATTATTCGATTTAATCAAAATTTTTATTCTTCATGGGGATTCTAAATGTCGTTGGGATTCTAAATGCCACATTCTCCCACTTTCTCTCTCCATACACTTGCTTTGTGCTTGGATGTTCACATTTTTTCTCGTGCTCTGCTCGGATGTTCCGAATCAGATGATCATTATCTTTATCTATCTATAATTGTACAATCTAATAAGTATTTTATTTTTTTTACTATTCATTCAATTTAAATAATTTTTTTATTGTTCATTGGGATTCTAAATATTATTTTTTTCCCGCTTTCTCTCTCTCAACACATTTGCTTTGTGCTTGGATGCTCTGCTCGGATGCTCCAACTTGGTGCTCAGATCTTTTGTTCCATATTTGCTTAACCTCGGATGTTCACTATCTTTGTCTATCTATAACTATACAATCCAATAGATATTTTAATATTTTTTCATTATTCATTCGATTTAATCAAATTTTTTATTTTAAATTAGGGTTCTAAATATCATTGGGTTTATAATTGTCACCTTTTTCCACTCACGTTGCCCTTCTTTCGCTTTTGTTCTCCGTTCAAATTTCTTTCATTTTCATCTTCTTTCCCTCTTTATCTCTTTCAACACATTTGTTTTGTGCTCGAATTTTCTGCTCGGATGATCAAATCTTTTTCTTCACCCCAAATGCTCACATCTTTTACTTTATATTTTCGGAATATTGAGCTCGTGCATAGCACGGGTTCTTTACTAGTTAAACAACAATTATAATTAAAACCCAATTAAGCCCAATTAGGTGAATTCCAATTAAAACATTGAATTTAATCATGAATATAATCCAATAAAGCTAAGATTAAAGGTGATAAGTGTGAATAAAAATATGCTCATCAAATTTGAAGCCATGTACTCAATGAGTTCTCTCAAAGTCAATTCAGCCATAATGTTAGAATTAGCATCAATAAAATCAGAACGAAAAGAAAAGGAAGAAACAAAAATTGAAACAGAAACATGAACAGAAACAGACTCACACTTACAATCAACAAACTAGACACCATCCAACAAAGACTCACTATTAGGGGTGGAAATAGGCCAGACCGCTCGTCGAGGGCCTACGACCCAGCCTACTTAAGACCTAGTTTGGCTCGGTTTGTTTAATAAAAAGGCCAAGTCTAGACTTTTGAAAAAGCCATTTTAATTAAATAGGCCAGGCTTAGGCTTTTTAAAAAGTCTATTAGGCTTGGCAGCCTAGAAAATTTATAAATAATATTATTTTTAATAAATATATAAATATATTATGTGTAATAAATAGTATAAAAATGTATAAATTTTTAATTTCTCTTGTTGGCCTTTTTAGAGATAGGCTTATTGTTCTGTCTAAATGTATATGTTAGTGACATATTTACATTATAAAAAAGTAAGTCTATTAGTTTGTAAATGCATTGACCTATTTAAAGATCATAATATGAAATAGGTTTTTAAACATGCGAATAAGTCAAACTAGGCTTTGAAACAGGCCAGGTCAGGCCTAAAAAAATGGCCTATGACAGATAACAGGCCAGGCTTGGATCACAAAAATATAATTCAAAGGCAGGCTTGGGCCTTACAAAGCTTAGCTTGGCTCGGCCTACTTCCACCCCTACTCACTATCACTAATAGAATTATGCACAGATGCAATCCTATGTTACCTAACTTGCCTATGATATGTCTTATCAATTTCTGAATCAAACGGATAAAGGAAACCTATGTTTGCTCTAGTCATACACGTATGCACACAAAAAAGCATACATGAAGCATATAATAAAATGGTAACCTATAAAGGCAACCTATATCAAATGAGTAGAAACCAATAAAAAGGATACATGGAAAAATTTCTAATATCATAGGAATGAACCACAAAAAACTTCAAAACAAAACTCAATGCTTAGCTATGCAAACTTCCTAAGAAAAAATGAGAAAAATAAACCAATAAAACTGCAAAAATAAAAAAGAAATAGTAAAACGCGTTTTCTGGCTCAAATAAGTAGATTGAGCTACTGCTCAGGTCACTCCAAATGGCCTTTTCCACCCAAAAGAAATATAAAGTTTACTAAATTCCGACTTCCCTAGCTCAAGTTAGGTCTATTTCAAGTTGGAAGTTATAAATAAGCCAGTACAAAGTGTAATCAAGGATTCTAGACCTATCTAATTACAACCAAAGCATCTAAAATTCATAATTAATTAAAATAAGTGTGGACAAAAAAGTTGGTGCAAAAATTCTACCTCTAACTTGTAAGGTCCAAGAATCCTCCTAAGTGGTTTTAATGATGACAATCTATCAAAATTCACTTGTCATAATTCTGATTTAAAAAGGAACTAATCATTTCACTTGAGTGTATGTTAAGAAGATACAGGCAGGAATCTGCAGAAGATAGAACAAAAGTCAAGAAGAAAGAAATCATCACTCTCACACTACATCAAGCTGTAAAAGATGTCTTCAACACATTTGAAATGACAATTTGATGAAGGAAAGCAAGAAAGCAATTAAAAAATAAAGAAAAAGATCTTCTGTAATGAGATTCAACAAGGACAAAGTCTATAGAAGATACAGAAGATATATTTCTATGGAAGAAACATGATTGAAAATATTGAAAGAATAAGAAAGGGAAGTCGGGACATTAAATTGTTGGACTAAACTAAATTCTGTCCTTAAAATCAGATTCCCAAACTTGGATCAAATTAGAAGGAAGATTCACCTTACAGAGAAAAGTAAAGAAGCAAGACTATGCTTAAAATTTATGACTTCCTAAGCTTTTGGAGAACATAATAGTCACTGGAATTCTTGTAAAAATGCTCACGGGTCCACCACCAGTTGAAGAATGGCACTCCTGTCTGAGGATTCCTCCAAAAAGGAGTGACTGAAGGAATTCTGGCAAGCGTACCAAAATTTCAGTAGTATAATAGTAAGTATGAGTTTATCGTATCCACAAGGAACAGTTCGCTTCGTATTTTATTAGTGGTCAGACTGTCAAGTAGAAAACGGTATTTTGATGATTGTGCTGCTAAAAGTAAATTTCAGAAAATAAATGAGATAATAGAGATAAGGTAAGATGGCGTTACTTGGATCAGGATTGAACTTCGTATCATCGCACCCTTTTATGCGTGTGATTCCAATATTATTTATGAATATATTTCTATATTACCTTAGCCAAACTATAATGTTTTACCCCGAGTTACCAGCAGTAAACCACTCGAAGATAATCCATGCGGGTTCTCCCAGGCGACAAATTACCCCAGCTTGATTGCTCTACTTTTTCGTTCATTAACACTATCAAATAACTGTATATTCCTGTAGAGACTACTATGAATATCAATCATCGATTCCCTCTATATTCTTATATCGATTAATGAGTACTTTTACCAATCAAAATTTAAGTTTCCTATTTCTAGGCTTCCCCAAACTCGCTGTTGAATTAATAAAACCATTTACCAATGCATTTTATAAAACAACCTATAACTCTGGCACAAGTGCAGAAGCTACGCATTAAGCAAAGTATAAAAGCACCAATATTATAGAATAGGGATTCATAAATAATAAAGAGAATTCACATACACATTGGGGATTGAATCAACTCCATTCAACCCTATTGGAGAGTTTAGCTACGCATGGTAGCCATACAGACCAATGAAGAAACTGTCACGCTTTTCTTCAATCCTATCTCTTCCTTTGCTGTTTCTCTAATATCTCCTCTATCTTAGACTCTCTACCAAAAGCTCTCTTTTGATCTGTACAAAGGGTCCTATTTATAAACCAAGGAAAGTTATCTTAAATCTGGAAGAAATCTGATTTGAAAACAGATCTGGAAACAGATCTAAAACTAATTCGCGTTCCTGCACTTCACCTGCGCTCAGCGCACCTTGAAGCGCAGGAAACAGAGAAGAATTCTGATAATTGCGCTTCACCTGCGCTGAGCGCAGGTGAAGCGTATTTCTCGTTCCAGCTTCCCTTGATTCTCTCTCTTTTAAACTTGATCTCTTCCTGATTTTATCCTTGTTTGCTTGGATTTCCTTGTTTCCCTCTTTTTTATCTGACTTTTGTGTTTATCTTGCCTTTGAATTTAAATTGCGAAGTTATTTGCAGAATCCTTGTTTAAATGGAAGTTGATCTTATCTTTATTTGCTCTAATTTAAACTTCAAATTTGTAGATCCTCTCCTCAAATAATGCTATCTTCTTTCCTTATTCAAATCTTTCTCATAAATCTGCAAAATTAACAGATTTTCTATTAAAATAGCATCAAATTCAAATTCAAATAAACACAATTATTAGAATTATTAATAAAAAGGGATTATTTTGGGGCATAAATTACCATTTTAACCTTGATAAGTGCAGTAAAAATGCAAGAATATATCATATAATTTGCACTTATCAAATACTCCCCAACTTAACTTCTTGCTTGTCCTCAAGCAAGAGACCTTTTGTAATAAAAAATTAATTCAATCCCTTATATAATTCTAAAAAAAATAAGGATAAAATTTTCATCATCTCTTTATTAGGCAGCAGTCACTTTCCAAATATCAGAATTAAGAGATGTTACCAATGCTCAATCAGGATAGTATACAACAATTCAGTCAAACTTTCTCAAAAATAGTAATTAAAGCAATAAATGATAAATCAAGGAATCCTCTCATGCTCACCGGTAAGTGTTTCCCTCAATTTTTCCACCACAGTTGAACAACTAGATTTGATAGTCATTTCTAGCTTCTAAACATGCACATGGTTAATTATGGATCAAAAGTTCTTTTCCTTTGGTTGTAATGAGGCTGGGCTATCAAGAAATCATGGTTTTCTAGATAAGCAAGAAACACTTAGAATAGAGAGCATCTTTTGATTTTTCTTGAACTTGGAACTTCTCTCCATTCTCCATCTCATTATTGATTTGTGTCATTCTTGGCTGGCCTCTTTTCTTTGTTTGAAGACGCACTCCCCCCAACTTATTCAATTCATGCACTTTTTCTTTTTGATTTTTGAGGGAGTGCTCTTCTTTTGCTTTCTTGTGCCTGCTCTTTGTATTTCCTTTACCTCTCAAGTAACCAACCTTTTTCTCCCATTTTTAAGATTTGCACCTTGCTCTCTTTCCCAAGTGTAAGGGACAGGATATAGATATCAATTATGGTTGGGGTGCATAAGAAGAAACATTCAAGCTCAAATGGGCTACCAAAAATTGGAAAAATTTAATCAAGGATTGGCTTTTTGGCACTGAGCAAATAATGTAAACACAAAAATTGCCTTTATCACTTCCACATTTTCCATGAACAAATTAAAATCCAAAAAATCAATCAATAACAATTGACAAGCAGCGGTGAAAACTCTCAATTTAAGTGTTTGGACTCACAACTCACCGGATTTTTGGCTAATTTTCCTTGATAAAGCACTTACTGATTTTAATTAACAATCCTTATAGGTTCTCATGAGAAATATCCTAATCCCTACTGATTATGGGATTAATCACAAAACCCTTTCTTCTTTCCTAATCTGGTTAGTTAAACTGCTTAATTTCAGATATTTTTGAAAAAATTTCCTTTAAATCCTAATTCCTAAAATCCTAAAATTTTAAAAATACTAGAAATCCTAAAAATAAAAAGAAAAACAAAGAAAATGCTGAAAATGCATTGCATAACAAAATGATGTATCAGTGGAGTATATATATAGTACATAAAAAGAAAATAAAAAGAAAATAAAATAAAAGAAAAATAAAAGAAAAAGAAAATAAAAGCACCAAATCAAAATAAAATCAGTCTACATCATCCATATCAGCTGCTCCATCTCCAGCTGCTCCACCCTCCCCTGGAAGAATAGGCCTGTCCCTATGCCACTGTAAATAATCTCTAAACTGATCAGGGTGCATGCTTGGGTACGGGTCCGAGCGAGTCTGATAATGCATATCCTGAAAATGTATTGTTGCTCGGTGGAGAGTGGACATCTGGGCCAGAATATGTGTGTTTTGGGCAATGATCTACTGAGCCAGACTGGAGTCTGCATGTCTGCTGCTGGTGGTGGTGGTGGTGCTTGTGGCTGCTGCTGCTGCTCGTCCTCCTCCTCCTCCTCCTCTAGAATGCAGTTGGCCTCTATATATCCTCTAGTCATGGGTCTCAAGATGCGGACCGAAGGAAACACCTCAACACCCCTAGACCTGCAAAGTGCTGTGATAAGTGATGGGAAGCCTAGATTGATCCTGGAGGTGGCATTGCGATGCTCTACAGAGGATACAAAATCTACTATCTTCTGTGAAATGACACTAGCAATATCAATGTCTGCGCCAGTAATAATGTTATACAGGAGGTGTGTTGCTGGCATAATGATGTCTGATACGTGTCCTGTAGGGGTGATGTTGGCCAACACTAATACTGTCCACATCCGTGTGATGGCCGTCATATCACGTCTGAGAATGCGAGCAACTTCACCGTATGCATTCCTCTCGAAGGAATGCCCTCGCAGGCATAAGCACTCTGCGGTCTGAATATCCAGGGGATCATTGCCATAGATCCCCACTGCTCTCATCCTCTCACGGTGCTGGCACACCATGAGTCCTCTATCCTCAGGCCATGGAAACTGTAACTGAGCATTGATCGCATTGCGACCATACGAAATCACCTGCCCTTGGACATAGGACTCCCGCCTCGCATGAATGCCATTGGCTTCAATAGCATTCGCATAAAACTCCCTAACAATGTCAGGGTCAAAATGATCATCTGGGCAGCTGAGGCGGACCTAGTTCCTTCTGTCTATCTCTGCTCCGAAGTCCTCAAACTCATCAGGCTCCAAAGCCACTGGTCTCTCCTTAATGAAGTTACAATTCATCAATGAAATGTAAGCTTCAAAGGATTCAACGTTCTTGGAGCGGTGAGCATCAAACTCAGGGTCCTCTTGGGGTGCCTGTCTACCTCTCTTGGCACCCCCTTCGCCTCTGCTAGAGGTGTCAAATCCCTTAGACATCTTAGTGCGTGCCATCTGCAAACCAAAATCAATCCAAGATTATTTTTAAGCAAATAATAGATTACTCATAATTAATAAAATAGATGGCCAATTTAATTCAAAAATCAGAGCAAACATTCAATCAAGTACTTGTGCACAAAATCTTGATTTTTAAGTTACCGAATGTCATTTAATTAATTCATTAAGAACACGCTAAAGTTATCAATTAAAGCAGTCCTAATTAATTTTAAAACAGGGCATAAAAAATGGTAACAAAAATTAAACTCAACAATCATGTTATCAGCAACATGCAATAGGGCACAATCATTCATGCATCGTCATGCAAAAAAAAAATTGGATAAACTAAGCATACATGCACCAAGCAGAACAACTTGCAAAAATTTCATTGAGCACTTCAAAAACTACCACCTAAACATATTCAAATATACAAATAATCATACCAAAGAAGCAAACATACTAAACAAAGACTCAACTGACGAATGTTCCTAACTTAAAAGGTCCTAAGAGCCTAAGTTTTCTATCCTAAGGTTTTGCTCATATAAAAGAAAAATTGAAAATTTTAATCGGTGCGAAATGACTAAAACTACAAAAACATACCTGGTATAGCCTCAGAAACTAAAAAGAAGTGGATATGGAAGTGAAAAGGTCAAAGGAAAGGATGAAACTTCAGAGAAAACTAACTTTAGGAAGTTGGGAAGGCTTGAAAATGAGCCTTCCCGCTTCAGTTTTTTTTAATTTAAACTGCTGCATGACGCGCGCTCCAATATGCGCTCAGCGGGGCATGAAGCGCGTGTCGATTAGGAATCTGAAGCGAGCCGTTGCGCTTCAACCTACGCTCAACGTAGGTTGAAGCATGAAAAACAGAGACGAATTATAATTTTTGCGCTTCACTTGCGCCTAGCACAAGATGAAGCGCAGAAAACAAAATTGAGTTTTAGTCATGTTTTCTACTTCTTCCTAATTTTAACTGTTTTTCATCCTTTTCTTATTAAGAATCAATCCAATTCCTAAAAATCTCTTACTTTACACAGGTATTGACTCAAAACAAAACAAAAATCAAAGAAAAATTAAAACAAAAAATGTTGGGTTGCCTCCCAGGAAGCGCTTGTTTAACGTCTGATAGCTCGACGCCTGGTTACTTAGAAACTTATGGTGGCCTCAATTGGAGGATGATGGTTGACTTTGTTCCAGTTCTTCCTTTTAGTTCCCATCCTCCATGCCAATTTCTTATTTTCTCATCATCACTGTCTTCACTGACTTCTTCTTCTGATGCTGCTCTTTTTCTCTTCTTAAATTTTAACTCCATGACTGACTCTGGCTGCTTTACTCTCATTCTTGGTTTCCTCAAAAATCCAGAAACCTTTTTCTTCTTTTGATCCACAATGTCTAGAGCTTCTTTCTTTCTTACCTTTTCCAGCTATGATTTAGATTTAAATTTATAGATCCCATCAGTAGGATCTATTTTTAGTTCTTCTGGAGTTTTCTGCAATCTGGGGATTCCTCTGTCAATGTAAAACACAATGCTCTCATTTTTAGAGCTGATTTGGTATTTTCCTCGATCAACATCCACTATTGCCTTAGCAGCTTTCATGAAGGGTCTTCCCAAAATTAAGGGGACATCGGTATCCTCCTCTTCTATCTTTGCAATGTAAAAGTCAACAGTATATACAAATTTATCCACTTTCATTGGTAAGTTTTCAATTATCCCATATGGGCGTTGAGTGGACTTATTTGCAAGCATTAACTTTATGTTGGCAGGCTTGACCTTCAAAATTCCTAGCTTATTAAAATACGATAGCGGCATCAAATTGATGCTCGCTCCAAGATCCAATAAAGCATATGTAGCTGGTTGATTACCAATAGAAAGTGGCACAGTGAACTTACCTGGGTCTAGTGACTTGCCTGTGATGTAGACCTCTTTTGGTTCTTCTTCTCTTTGCAAAACTTCTTCTGGTTTCTTTTCTGGTTGGACACTCTCTTTGACAATCTCTTCTGTGGTCACTTGCTCTTCAAATGTGATGCTCTCTTCTATATCACTCCCTTCTGTAATGTTGCCATCAGTAGCAACCAAGTTGCAGTGCTCCTTTCGATTGGTCTGAGTGTTTGCTGTGAAGTGGCCATTCTTATGTTCTGCCATCTTTGTTGCTAGTTGGCCCACTTGACTTTCCAATGCTTTGATTGATGCTTTTGTGTTCTTCCTGAATCCATCAAATCCTTGTATGAAGCTATGAAATGAAGCTATCAATCTTCTCTTCCAACCTATTCAATCTGTCATATGTAGATGGTTGTTGCTGCTGATAAGGTGTCTGCCTGTTTCCTCTATTCTGCCCCATCCAGAGTTGTTTTGGTTATTCCTCTATCCTTGTGAGTACTGATTGTTACTGTTGGAGAAATTTCCTTGCCTCCCCTGGTTACCCATGAAGTTGACTTGTTCGGCTTGGTTTTCTTGGTAAGAGCATTTACCATTGGGATGGTCACCCCCGCAAAAGTCACAAATCAAAGGTTGAGTTTGAATAGGTTGGGAATGAACAACTTTTAACTGTTGAGGAAGTGTTTTACACTGTTCTGTGAGTGCCTCTATTTGTCTCTTGATAAGTTTGTTTTCCGCTAGAATGACATCACTATGGTTGAGTTCCAACACTCCTTTCTTCTATACTCGAGCTGGTTGTCGTCCACACTGAGCTTGCTGATCATTCTGGGCAAGGTTGTCAATGATTGAGATTGCTCGTTCTGCATTCAACGGATAAGATAGTTCCTCCTGCTGCTGCATCTATGAAAGATTTGGAATCATATTTGAGTCCCTTGCAGAAAATGTTGAGTTGAGCAATGTCATTATAGCCATGATTAGGACATTTGCGCAGCAAAGATTTGTATCTTTCCCAAGCTTCACATAATGGTTCATCCATTCCTTGTCTGAATGTGGAGATATCTGTCATGGCTTGTATGTGTTTTCCCGGTGGGAAAAATCTTGTTAGAAATTTTTCTTCAACTACGTCCCAACTGTTCAGACTTTGGTTTGGATGTGATTTCAACCACTCCTTAGCTTTATCTATCAATGAGAAAGGAAACAAGGGTAAGTATATAGACTTTAAATCACCTTCCTCAAAACCCATAGTGCCAATTAATTCATAAAAGTTTGAAAGATGTGTATTTGGATCCTCATGATCCAAGCCAGCAAATTGATGGGCACTGATAAGATTGAGATGAGTAGCTTTTAATTCCAAGGACTTCGCTGTTGTAGGTAAGACAATGCTTGAAAAATGGCGAGGTCCTTGATGTCTAAAATATTCTCCCAAAGTTCTTCTTCTCGGTTGTTCTTCTGCCATATTTTTTGGTTCTTCCTCAATTCTCCTTGCTCTTCTTCTCCTATTTCTACTTTTGTTCCTCCTCGATGTCCTTTCTATTTCTGGATCAAATTGTAACTGATTTGGGGACACCTGGCCTCTCAAAAGCATAAACAAGAAAACTTGAAAAAGGTAAGTGTTGAAGAGAATTTTAATAAAAATAAAAAGAAAAATTACTAAAAATTTCCTAAAAAATAAAAATCTAATCCTAAGATAGAGTATATACAACTTGATAGTTAGACCTCCCAAGTCTATACGAATTGATACACCGTTCCCCGGCAACGGCGCCAAAAATACTTGATGGAATTCTGGCAAGCGTACCAAAATTTCAGCAGTATAATAGTAAGTATGAGTTTATCGTATCCACAGGGAACGGTTCGCTTCGTATTTTATTAGGAGTCAGACTGTTAAATAGAAAACGGTATTTTGATGATTGTTGTGCTAAAAGTAAATTGCAGAAAATGAATGAGATAATAGAGATAAGGTAAGATGGCGTTACTTGAATCAAGATTGAACTCCGTATCATCGCACCCTTTTATGCATGTGATTCCAATATTGTTTATGAATATATTTCTATAATACCTTAGCCAAACTATATTGTTTTACCCCGAGTTACCAGCAGTAAACCACTCGAAGATAATCCATGCGGGTTCTCCCAGGCGACAAATTACCCCGACTTGATTGTTTTACTTTTTCGTTCGTTAACACTATCAAATAACCGTATAATCCTATAAATACTACTATGAAGAGGCCGTCACATTCCAATTCTTCAATCATCGATTCCCTCTATATTCCTATATCGATTAATGAGTACTTTTACCAATCAGAATTTAAGTTTCCTATTTCTAGGCTCCCCCAATCTCGTTGTTGAATTAATAAAACCATTTACAGTGCATTTTATAAAACAACCTATAACTCTGGCACAAGTGCGGAAGCTACGCATTAAGCAAAGTATAAAAGCACCAATATTATAGAATAGGGATTCATAAATAATAAAGATAGTTCACATACACATTGGGGATTGAATCAACTCCATTCAACCCTGTTGGAGAGTTTAGCTATGCATGGTATCCTTACAGACCAATGAAGAAACTATCACGCTTTTCTTCAATCCTAGCTCTGCCTTTGTCGTCTCTCTAATCTCTCCTCTATCTTAGACTCTCTACCAAAAGCTCTCTTTTGATCTATACAAAGGGTCCTATTTATAGACCAAGGAAAGCTATCTTAAATCTGGAAGAAATCTGATTTGAAAACAGATATGAAAATAGATCTAAAACGAATTCACGTTCCTGCACTTCACCTGCGCTCAGGGCACCTTGAAGCGAAGGAAACAAAGAAGAATTCTGATAGTTGCGCTTCACCTGCGCTCAGTGCAGGTGAAGCGTATTTCTCGTTCCAGCTTCCCTTGATTCTCTCTCTTTTTAACTTGATCTCTTCCTGATCTTATCCTTGTTTGCTTGGCTTTCCTTGTTTCCCTTTTTTTTTTATCTAATTTTGTTTTTATCTTGCCTTTGAATTTAAATTAGGAAGTTATCCGCAGAATCCTTGTTTAAATGGAAGTTGATCTTATCTTTATTTGCTCTGATTTAAACTTCAAATTTGCAGATCCTCTCCTCAAATAATGCTATCTTCTTTCCTCATTCAAATCTTTCTCATAAATCTGCAAAATTAACAGTTTTTTTTGTTAAAATAGCATCAAATTCAAATTTAAATCAAATAAACACAATTATTACAATTATTAATAAAAATGGATTATTTTGGAGCATAAATTACCATTTTAACCTTGATAAGTGCAGTAAAAATGCAAGAATATATCTTATAATTTACACTTATCAGTGACCCCGGGTCGACTCATAACCCTCCAAAAGTCATAGAGAAATGAACAATTCCTCCACGTATAAGTATCAGTAGAAGGAGAAAATATCCTTTGTTCGCAAGCATTCCTCAGAGTCGCCCATGAGCCCTTTCATTTTCTTGCAGTGATCCGCTGAACTTGGAACATATGGAAAAATAAAGTGGTGGTCAGATAGACCCCGGCGTAGTTACAAATCATCTTGAACATTTAAGCATAAGCCCAACCGTTGGGATGAAACTAAGATAGAAAGATGAAGACTATTCATAGCCGGATCTAAAAGTCTGAAAAAGGCATTCGGACTCCAAGTGCAGTCAAACAGTAATCATAAACCAAAAAAAAGCGTAAAGAAATACTACCTTCGTTCCTATTTAACTGTCCACTTTCAAAGAAAAAATTTGTTCCTATTTAACTGTCCACTTACAAACCCAATGCACTAGTAATTACACTTTTCTCCATTTTACCCTTATGTTAATAAATGACCCACTATTGAAAACTAATGAGAGCCAATAGTACTAAGAGAGATACAAGGGTAAAATAGAAAGTTTAAAATTTATTTCCATGAAAACAAGAGTAATGATTGCATTCCTTAATATGTGTGTTTTTAGTCAAAGTGGACAGTTAAATAGGAATGGAGGTAGTACTAAAGGTTTTTTAAACCATATTTATAGAGCTTGGAAGAGAAAGGTAAAACCTTACTACCCAAAAGACATAATAATGGAACGATTACCACTCCCCAAAAACGGCTGCATGGTTTACATCGTGCAGATGAATTCTCCATACCCGCTAGGACACGTGTCCAAGTTTAGATAATCGTCGTCGAGAAGTGGAGCAGTTACCACGAAAAGAAAAGAAAGTGAAATGTATTTAGTAAGTTATTAATATTTCAAAAAAGACATAAATTGGCACCTTAAGAGGCATTAAATAAAATCAGCTCGGATCACTTCTTACCTCGACCTCGACCATAAAGCTTGACCAAACTAGGGGCATCTGTTTCGGGGGCAACCCTGATCTGATCTGGCAACCCATCTTCCCTGACTGATCTAAACATAGCAGCGTGCAAACTTTGACACCTGTTTAGACCCTGAAGCCACGCACATCTCAGAACATACATGCATATAGAAGTACTTTCTTCGCTAATGTGGCATAACCACATCAAGACACCCCTACATGACAAAATCCTCTCCATACTAAGAAGGACACTTGGCAAAGCAACCTTAGAGTGAGCGATGTCCACTCACTCTCCACTAAAACTCTCGTAGAAGCTTCTACGAGCCCTATAAATACCCGCATGCAAACCCTTAATAAGGTACGCTATCTTCATATTTTTCGAACACTCTGTCAAAATAGAAACTGACTTCAGGGTTGAGTGTCTTCACTGGCACAACAACCAACTTTTCCAAATATTGGTGAGGAGCTTGGAGGATTGGAGTTGAAGAGAAGCTTAATGGAGCAGGAGAAAACTCATTAGGATCATTAGTAGATCAATGTCCAAGGAAAGTCATGTATCATACAAGGGTAACTGAGGTCCATTAGATCTAATTTAATAAATAGGTGTTGAGGATTATTCGGTATTTAAAAAATTTTAAAATTTTTGTAAGGTTGTCCGTTTTTATTTGAGAAAAATTTTCGTGCTTTCTGACTTCTAATCTCTCATATTTTTTCTCTGCTATTCACAGGTCAATGTTCACCAGTCACCACTATCGTTGTGCGGCAGTTGTCGTGCAAAGAAAATGGTAGCATCGTCATTGGAAAGTGAAGACAGTGGTTGTGTGGACTGTGGAGTGCGTAGATCCGATCAGCGGAAGTCGGTTTACTGATTCACCCACCCACTGAATTCCACTTCCATATGCCCAACTTGTTGTCATTTTAAGCTATTTCAAAAGTTTGTCTATTTCCAAGTCCCACATTGCTTGGGGAGGGAGCCTCATGAGGGTTTGTATATTAACTTGTGATATTGGTTTTCAAACAAGCTAGTGAGAGGTTGGGCTCGCGCGCACAAGGATGGGCCTAGCTAGTGCAAATTCTCCGATTTGCCCCCCTGTGCATGATAATGGCGCCTCACCAGTTTTTTGCTCCCAATTTAATTAAAATATTTTTTAAATTGAAAATCTAATCCTTATCTGAGAAAACGGTTTTTTACTGATTTTAATTTTGACTTGGTCTTATCAGATTTTTTGGGATTATCCTTATCCTCCACTACCTGTGAAGTGGCTCCTGATTTTGCTCCACTTCTATCTGTTAGTTGCTTTTAAATTTCAAATTAAAAACGCACATATTAGATGCCTATCATCTACCCATTTTTGAAAAACGTTTATCACTTCCTCTCCCCCTCTCTGTTCTACTCACTGATCCTACTGTTCGTTCTTGCAAGTTCAGTGTCACCTCGTACTTACGTACGGGACGAACCTATTATATCATGGGGGAGCGTCGCATCAGGAGAATGAATCCTTAAGGACAGCGTGCTCCTCACGCGCCTCAGGTCTTCTTTTTCAGGCTGCAGAGTTCATCAGCGACTACAATCTTAAAGATTCAGATGTCCTTTGTGCCATCTGCTAACGAAGATGCTCCCAACGGAGATCGAGACCCTCAACCTCCTCCTGCTCCGGTCCATGCCCTCTACTCTAAGTTGTTTCCTAATATCTCAAAGATAGAGGTTTTCGGAGGTCAGAACTACTGCAGATGGCAGGAGCGTCTCTTCTCTGTTCTTGACCTGCATGGAGTTGCTTCCGCTCTTACCGAATCAAAGCCATCACCGACTGTTGATCCTAAACTCGTAGAAGAATGGACCAATGCTAATAAGGTATGTCGCCATACAATACTTAATACTCTTTCTAACGAGTTGTTCGATATTTACTGTTCATATAAGAAAGCAAACAAAATATGAGATTCAATCCATACCAAGTACCCTTCTAAGGATGCCGGAAAACAGAAGTTTGTCATCAGCGACTACTACAGATGGGAGATGACCGAGGACAAGGATATCAAGGTGAAAATCAATGAGTACCACAAGTTGACCGAAGATCTCAAGGGAGAAAATATTGAATTACAAGATGAGTTTGTAGCTGGTCTCTTGATTGAGAAGCTACCCCCCTCCTGGAACGATTACAAACAGCAACTCAAACACAAACATAAGCAACTATCGCTGGCAGATTTGATCACTCACATCATCATTGAAGACACCAACCGCAAGGAGATTAAGGTGGCCAGTGCAAAGGATCTAGCAGCACGAGCCAATCCCATTCAAAACAAAGCTAACAAAAAGGTACGAAGTCAAACTCTGATCACTTTGTCCCTAAGGTTACTAATCCCAACGCTAACTTCAAGAAAAAGGGAAATTGCTTTGTTTGTGGAAAGTTAGGTCATCAAGCATATCAATGCAGATGCCGTGCGAGGAATGACAATCCTCCCAAACCAAAGGCAAATTTGGTAGAGGGAGATGATATCATAGTTGTGGTCATTTCTCAAGTTAATATTGTGACTGATGTGACCAAGTGTGTGACACCCTTCTACCCCATACTCTTATATATTTAAGAAATTGTAGTTTAGAAAAGGGAAAGTCCCACGTTAGGTAAAAAGGTTCACAATTACTCTTATAATATCTCATAGTTCGAAAACGACTTTATTAAAAGAAATTAAACTTTCAAATATAATTTAAATAATAAGCAGTGGAATCTCCAATTCATAAAAAGAACTACTATTAGTCTACTGCCATACAAGGCATCCAAAAGTTCACAAAATACTCCTAATCTAGAAACATATTAAAACATCCTGAATACACCTTGATGTCACATCTATCAGTGCATACCCTTTTAATCATAGTCGACACCAGTCGTGTCCTCCTCAACACCTGTAAAATATATCCACAGAATACGGTGAGGAAAAAGAATACTACCTATACATACACATAGAGAATACCCATCCTCACCCACAACATCATTACATCATGCCATCAATACATTAAATCACCAATGAATAACATCCATCTAAACTCGACATATATTTAACCATCTATATCAACATATACATTCCATACTATCAATTTCTATTTTTAACGCATAGATACATCCATTATACATTCACCAAGCTCACCATCATCGTAACGTCATTCATATATCATCATATAGTTCTCATACCATCATTCACCCAAGGAATCATATATTCTATTCTCACACATAATACTCATCATCATCAATCATCATTTAATAACACAATTTCGTCATCATATATCACACACCAATACTCCTCTCATCATCTACCCAAAGATCATGACTTGGAACTCCACACAATAGGCGCACCTCGTCAATCACTCTAGTTAGTACCAAGGTGGTCTACCGGTGTTACCACACACTATCTGATAGGTTGTACCCCCTCTATGGGCCCGCACAACGACATTCAACCCTAGGTTGTACCCCCTCTATGGGCCCGTACAATCACTCCTAGGTTGCACCCCCTCTATGGGCCCGTGCATCGAACGCCCCCATCTTGATCCCCTGAGTTGTACCCCCTCTATGGGCCTGCACAACTCAGTTCACCTCCCGAATTGTACCCCTTCTACGGGCCCGCACAATTCAGGTCTCATCACATATGCTCAAGGCATCTCTCCTAAGTTGTACCCCCTCTATGGGCCCACACAACTTAGATAACATCATCATCAAAAGGTGATATACACCATCATCATAAATCATCATTATCATTCACTAACATGCTCATCATCAAAC
The DNA here is from genome assembly GCA_026901365.1 of Sesbania bispinosa. Classification (NCBI taxonomy): domain Eukaryota; kingdom Viridiplantae; phylum Streptophyta; class Magnoliopsida; order Fabales; family Fabaceae; genus Sesbania; species Sesbania bispinosa. The sequence continues at coordinate 1,528,323 of QLOH01000007.1, read as the reverse complement.
ATCATCATTATAAAGTGATATACACTTATCATCATCATCATACATCAATATGCTCATCATTAAACATCATCATAATAAGGTGATATACACCGACATCATTATCATCATCACACTCATCATTAATTATCATCATAATACATCATCACACTCATCATCAAATATCATCATTATTCATCATCATAGGCATCGCAATCCTCATCAACATTATTAATCATCAACACCATACTCATTATAAAGTACTCTCAAACAACATCAATCATCATCAAACAGTTAGGATCTCAAAATCCCCTATGGAAATCGATTACCAACCTCTAGTAATCGATTACCCGCAAACAAGGTCTCTGGTAATCGATTACAACCACCTTGTAATCGATTACCTACAAGCAAGCTCTCTGGTAATCGATTACCTGCAAGCAAGCTCTCTGGTAATCGATTACGGCACCCCTGTAATCGATTGCCCACAGACAAACTCTCTGGTAATCGATTACAACACCCCCGTAATCGATTACCAGCAAGCCAACAGTGCTTCTGGGTTGCCCAGAACACTCTGGTAATCAATTACCACTTCTGGTAATCGATTACCCGCGACGCAGATCGCAGAGTTCACGATTTCAAACCTCTCTAAACTCATCCAATCAATCCCTAATCAATCTTTTACGTCTAATCATCATACATAATCATTATTAGCATTCAATACTCCGTAAATCAACAATCAATTACAGATTATATCATCAATTCATCAAAATCCCCAATTCCTCAATCCCTAATCACCCTTTTTTCCATTATTCTCAATATCATGTTTAATCTCATCCAATAATCTTCAATTTACATACAATCAATCATCAATCAACAGATTATATCATCGTTCTAGGTCATACATTCATCAATTCGAAATTATGCTCTTAGATTACTACCCAAACATCCCTACATGCATATACAGACAATACCCTCTCCCCCACCGTACCTTAAGTGAAGCTTTGATCACAGCAAGGAAGTCCTTTCTTGGATTCTTGGCGTTCACTCCACAACAGCTCTCTCTTGAGACTCCGTTTCTCCCCTCCTTAGCGTTTCGCTTACTGACAAATGATATGAATAAGGATTAGGGTACTCTGTTAACCCCTCCTTACAGAAATAACTAATTGGGCTTGGGCCCACTCTCACCCCCCATTATTCTATTTTCAACTAAAATTATCTTTACGAAATAAAACTAATAGTATCAATACTCCTATTATTTATTTCCCATTAAATTAATTATTTTCTTAATTAATCTATTTAATTTAATTAATATTTATCCTAATAAAATTTAGGAGGTTACAAAGTGGGTGGTAGACTCTAGGGCTACCAGGAACATTTGTGCCAATAAAGAGGCGTTCACCTCCTACATTGCAGTAGGGGAAGGAGAAGAACTAGTATATCTTGGTGATTCCAGAACACCGGTTCAAGGAAAAGGAAAAGTACTTCTCAAACTCACATCGGGGAAGACCTTGGCTTTGAATGATGTACTGCATGTCCCTAGTATTAGGGCCAATTTGGTTTCTGTGTCCTTGTTGTTAAGAGTTGTGGTTAAGGTGTCATTTGAGTCCAACAAAATTGTGATGACCAAAAATAATGTATTTGTTGGCAAGGGATATTGTGATCAGGGACTCTTTGTTCTTAATGTTTCTGAAGTGATGAATAAAAATGTTTCCTCTTCTGCTTATATGCTTGATTCGTTTGATATATGGCATGCTAGATTAGGACACATCAATTTTTCTTATATCAAGAATATGCGCCAAATTGGTATGATTTCTGGTATTAATAATGAAAGTCAAAATAAATGTGTTGTTTGTATTGAATCTAAATTAACCAATAATCTTGTCTTCCTGTTCAACGTGAAACCGATTTACTTAATTTAATTCATTCTGATTTAGGTGATTTAAAACAAAATGTAACAAGAGGAGGTAAGAAATATTATGTGACGTTCTTAGTGATTGCTCGAGATACACTAAGGTTTATCTAATTAGGCATAAAGATGAAGAGTTTGATACGTTTTTATTATACAAAGCCGAAGTAGAAAATCAATTAAATAGGAAAATCAAGAGGGTTAGATCTGATAGGGGTGGTGAGTACATTTTATTTAATGAGTATTGTGAAAAAGAAGGGATAATACATGAAGTAACTCCACCTTATTCATCTGAGTCTAATGGGGTAGCAGAAAGGAAAAATATGACCATAAAAGAAATGATGAATGCCATGCTCATTAGTTCAGGTGCACCAGATAACTTATGGGGGGAAGCCCTTTTAGCTACCCGTTTCTTGCAAAATAGGATCCCACATAAGAAAACCAGTAAGGCTCCATATGAAATTTGGAAAGGGTATAAGCCTAACTTAAGTTATTTGAGAGTGCGGGGGTGCCTAGCTAAGGTTATGCTTCCTGACCCTAAGAAAAGGAAAACAGGCTCTAAGACCTCTGATTGCATGTTTGTTGGTTATGTTGAGCATAGTGCCGCCTATCGGTTTCTTGTCTTGAAAAGTGATGTGCTTGATTGTAATACATTTATGGAAACAAAAATGCTAAATTTTGGAACATGTGTTCCCTTTAAAGTCTGAACCTATTTCTCGTGCAACAATTCAAAATAACAATGAGGACTCATATCAGGATTTGAGAAGGAGTAAAAGACAAAGGAAATAAACTTCCTTTGGAAATGATTTTTATACTTACTTGATTGGAAATGATCCTTCAACCTTTTATGAAGATATCTCTTCTTCAGATGCCGAATTTTGGAATGAGGCTATTAAAACTGAAATTGATTCTCTTTCTAAAAATAAAACTTGGATTTTAGTTGATTTACCTCTGGGAGCAAAAGCCATTGGTTGTAAATGGATTTTTAAAAGGAAACTTAATCCTTACGGTTCAATTGAAAAATACAAAGCAAGATTGGTTACGAAAGGTTTTTCTCAAAAACAAAATATTGACTATTTTCATACATTTGCTCCCGTGACTAGAATTTCTTCAATTCGAATTTTAATAGCTTTGTCTTCTATTTATAAATTGGTTATACATCAAATGGATGTAAAAACGTCTTTTCTAAATGGTGATTTAGAAGAAGAAATTTATATGTCTCAACTTGAAGGATGTGTAGTTTCTGGTCAAGAAAATAAAGTTTGTAGACTTCTCAAATCCTTGTATGGTTTTAAAACAAGCTCCAAAATAGTGGCATGAGAAATTTAATCAGACTTTAATTGATGATGGTTTTTCTACTGTTGAAGTGGATAAATGTGTCTACACAAAAGTTGTGGATGGTGAATGTGTTATCATTTGCTTGTATATAGATGATATGCTTATATTTGGCACATGCTTAGATGTAGTGATTAAGACTAAGCTTTTTCTTGCATCTAATTTTGATATGAAAGACATGGGTGAAGCAAGTGTGATATTGGGTGTTAAAATCATAAGGAAGGGTGATAATATTATACTATCCCCAAGAACATTATGTTGAAAAACTTCTTAGGAAGTTTGGACACTTTGATGAAAAGCCTATGAGTATCCCTTATGATGGCAACACTCAATTAAAGAAAAATCGATGTGACCCTATTTCTCAGTTTGAGTATGCTCAAATAATTGGGAGCTTGCTACATCTAATGAATTTCTCTCGACCTGACATCGCTTATGCAGTGGGTAGGTTGAGTAGATACACTTAGAATCCTAATTAGGATCATTGGGGTGCACTTGTTAGACTCATGAGATACTTGAGAGGTACCATGAATTTTGGTATTATGTATAGTGGATTTCCCATTGTATTAGAAGGATATAGTGATGCTAACTGGATCTCAAATTCAGATGGGACAAAATCCACTAGTGGTTACATCTTTACACTTGGTGGTGGTGTTGTCACTTGGAGATCGACCAAACAGACTATAATAGCCAGATCCACTATGGAATCTGAATTTATAGCTATGGAATTGGCCGGTAATGAAGATGAGTGGTTGAAACACTTCTTAGCAAATATTCCCTTAGGAACGAAACCGACACCATCAGTGTATGTTCATTGTGATAGCCAGTCGGCTATAGCCGTTGCAAGGCAAAGGACTTACAATGGTAAAAAATAGACATTCAATTAAGACACAATGTGGTGAAGAAGCTGCTGAAAGATGGAATAATTTCCATTGATTACGTAAAGTCAGAAGTGAATTTGGCCGATCCTCTTACTAAACCCTTGGGTAGAAGATTTATAAATGAAACATCGAGGGGAATGGGACCTAAAGCCATTTTGATACTAACAGTGATGGTAACCCGACTTTTGTGATTGGAGACCCCATGAACAAGGTTCATATGGGTAAAAACAAGTCAGCTGTTAGTCTTGCTAGCACTATTTTACTTGTCCCTTCCTATGGTGTATGAGGTGCTAGACTGCATATTGGAGAGGATAAGCCCAAAGGCTTTTAATGATTTTTCATATCCTTTACGGGTGGTGTATGAAGTGTAGCATACACTTGATGAAATCACCTATATGAGTGTTAAGTGGGGCCGCTTGCATGAGATTAAGGTGAAATCTCTAGAGCACTTATGAATACCAGGCGAGCGCATGGCCTTACAGTGCAACACAATGGTAACGGCAAGAACTGTAGGGTGTGATGTGATTGGTAAGACCTCTGTCATACACTAAAGTGTCTTGGTTCATAGGACGTGTTCCACCGATTCACTTGTGTAACATCCCAAAATTTAGAAATTTAGAAATATAATTAATATGTATAATTATATTTTGATAACGTTAGTTGTAAAAATAGAAGTTACATAATAATAATAGTAAATATTAATATACCTGTATTTATGAGATAATAATAATATAATATTATAAATATTATGAGAGACTTCAGATTATTAGGATCTTAATCGAATATGTTTATATTTAATATAATAATAATAATATTATTAAGAGATAAATCATAAGATTGCAATTAACATTAATTGTTATAAATATAGTAATAAAATAATATCAGGATTAATAATGATAATCTTATGAGAGAGATATGGTTAGTGTTTTATATTAGGATAAGGTTTTAAAATAGAAATACTGAGATCACAAGGATTAAGGGTAAGAATCAATACAAATTTAGGATAAGATTTAGTTACAAGATTTGAATTTAAATTCGAATTTAGATGCATAAGGACTCTATAATATCCTAATAAATCCTAATGAATAAATAAAATAAGATTTATGAAGGAAATAATAATAATAATCTCATTATATTATTATATTTCAGAAAAAGATATTATTTAGTTAAAAAGGATAATTGGTAGGTAGGAGTAGGCCCCAACTCAGTTAGATATTTAAATAGGGGGAGGGTTATCTATTTCACCCTATTAGCTTCAAATAACCAAACCCTAGGAGGAGAGAAGCAACTTCACAAGGGAAAGGTTGTAGCAGAATAGATCTTTAAGGGAGTGGAGTGCTGCTATTTGTTTTCTAATCGTCAACTCTAAGGTACGGTAGGGGAACTGGGTGTTGCTTGTATGTGCATGTGGGGGTGCTTGGGTAGTGATTTAAGACTTTCAATTTGATTTGATATATGTATATGTTGAGTATGGATGATGAAAACCTATTGATTGATGATTAGTCCTATGATTCTTGATGAATTCTTGAATGAGATTGAAGAGGATAGCGAAAATAGTGAAAAGGGTAAATAAGAGTTTGATGATTTGGGGTTTTGATGGTTAACTGTATAATCTGTGTAGAGATTGGTATTTTAACTGAGTTTAGTTGATATAAACGTATATGAATGATGTTTCAACAAAGAGGATTGATTAGAGGTTGAATAGAGAGGTTTAGAAGTGGTAGAAGTCGCGCGAACTGCGATCTGCGTCACGGGTAATCGATTACAGAGGTCTGTAATCGATTACCAGGGCTTTCTGGGTAGCCTGGAATGTTGTTTGCTTGCAGGTAATCGATTACAGAGAGGCTGTAATCGATTACTAGAGTTTTGCTTGCAGGTAATCGATTACAGAGATGCTGTAATCGATTACCAGAGTGTGTGCTTGCAGGTAATCGATTACAGTGGGCGTGTAATCGATTACTAGAGGCTTTGCTTGCAGGCAATCAATTACAGGAGGCTTGTACTCGATTAGTAGTGTGGATTTTGTGATCTTAGTGTTTGATGATAATTGTTATACCTTGATTTCAGTGTGACTATGATGATATGATTATACCCTTGATGAAAATATGTCTATTATGATAATGATGATGATGTATATAACCTTACGATGGGTGTGACTGGATAATTATATATTGATGCATTGAGCATGCGATGTGTGTTATGATTATGATGATGATGATGATTGATGATGCTTATGATGAATTATGATGAAGATGATTTTGTGATGATGATAATGATGATGATGATGATGATGATGATGATAATGATGTATTTAACCTTATGATGTTGATTATGCCTTGAGCATATGAGATGTGGTACCTGGGATGCACAAGCCTAGAGTGGGGTGAAGTGTAACTCAGGGAGGTGTGGTACCTGGGATGCACAAGCCTAGAGTGGGGTGAAGTGCAACTCAGGGAGGTGTGGTACCTGACATGCACAAGCCTAGAGAGAGGTGAAGTGAAACTCAGGGAGGTGAACTGCGCTGACCCATTAGAGGGAGGTGCAGAGAGACCATGATGGGAGACATTCTTGCATAAGCCTAGAGTGGGGTGATGTGCAACTTACCGGCCTAGAGTGGGGCGTAATGGTAGGGCTTAACACGTGGGGCGGATGTCTCTGTACAAGCCTAGAGTGGGGCGATGTACAACTTACCGGCCTGTGTGGTGTTTAACTGTAGGGCCATCATTGGTAACAACTAGGGAGATTGATGAGGTGCACCCATTGTGCGAAGTTCCAAGTCATGATCCTTGGGATGAGGTTGATGATGTTTTGGTGTACATGATGATAGATGAACATGCATTGTATTTAATGTTGGTGTTGAATTATATTATGATGTTATGAGTATTATTGATGATATGAATAGTATGTGTTAAGTGTAGAGAATGTGCTTTGACGATTTGTAAAGTGTGATTTATATAACTGTGATGAGGTAATTTATTTGATGATAAAGGGATGTAAGATGATATGAGTATGTGATTACTTGATGATAAGGATGATCATATGTGGGTGAGGATAGGGTAGCCTCTTATGTGTATGTATGAGTTGGTATTCTTTTCCTCACCGTTACACTATGGTTAATTTTACAGGTGATGATGATGACACAACTGGTGTCGAGTATTGATTAAAGGGAGTGTCGCTTTGATACTTGTGACATCAGGGCCTATTATGGGGGTTTTACTTTATGTTTCTATTTAGGAAGAGATTTTGTAAACTGTTTTAAGTGCCTTACATGGCCAGTAGGATATTTTGATGTTGATACTTGAGATTCCGCTGCTTTAAGTATTTTGAAAACCGTTGATTTCTATTTCTATCTTATATGAGTTGACTTTGAAATAAATGACGTTTTAAAATGATGAGAAATGTGAACCTTTTTACCCGTCGTGGGACACTACTTTCCCCTATATTTCGATTTATTGATTGTATAAGAATTTGGGGTAGAAGGGTGTCACAACTTGTATGTTACAACTTATCAGTCTAGGTCTGGTTCATGGCCCAAAAGACACCAGATTCGAAGCATTAACATTCATGTTAGTGGTTCAGAGCAGAACTTTCTTCTTTTAAGTTGTCTTTAAAACTTTTGAAATATGTGGGGGATTGTTGTCATTTTAAGCTATTTCAAAAGTTTGTCTATTTCCAAGTCCCACATTGCTTGGGGAGGAGCCTCATGAGGGTTTGTATATTAACTGGTGATATTGGTTTTCAAACAAGCTAGTGAGAGGTTGGGCTCGCGCGCACAAGGATGGGCCTAGCTAGTGCAAATTCTCCGATTTGCCCCCTTGTGCATGATAATGGCGCCCTCACTAGTTTTTTGCTCCCAATTTAATTAAAATATTTTTTAAATTGAAAATCTAATCCTTATATGAGAAAACAGTTTTTTACAGATTTTAATTTTGACTTGGTCTTATCAGATTTTTTTGGATTATCCTTATCCTCCACTACCTGTGAAATGGCTCCTAATTTTGCTCCACTTCTATCTGTTAGTTGCTTTTAAATTTCAAATTAAAAACGCACATATTAGATGTCTATCATCTACCCATTTTCGAAAAACGTTTCTCACTTCCTCTCCCCCTCTCTGTTCTACTCACTGATCCTACTGTTCGTTCTTGCAAGTTCAGTGTCACCTCGTACTTACGTACGGGACAAACCTGTTATATCCTGGGGGAGCGTCGCATCGGGCAAATGAATCCTTAAGGACAGCGTGCTCCTCACGCGCCTCAGGTCTTCTTTTTTTTAAGGTTGCAAAGTTCATCAGCGACTACACAACTCATCTTTTGTGTCGACGGAGAATCAAACGCTATCGTTTGGTGCTTCAATTTATGATGTATAGGGCATGGACGTACTCAACGGTAAATGAACACTGGAGTTGATGAATGAGGGAAGAACCCAGCGACGGCAATACCTCCCAGAGCTCACAAATGTATTTGCATCTATGTTTTTTACCTTAGAGGACCAAAGCCTAAAATTATGAAGTTTGTCCAACCAGTTAAAGACTTGTAATATCAAGTCATTTTACCCCATGTATGGTACAAGACTTCATGAGGCCATGTACCATAAACGCACCCATCTGTTTGTTTTCAGTTGCAAAGATTCTAAACATGCATTTCAAAGATTTTCAACTCTAAAACAAACAAGATGTTAATAGGTGGAGGCCAATTCACAGCCACATGGATAACAAAAATAAAGGAAAATATTTCTACTCCTAGTTTTGGATAAAGAGTAGGGAAGAAAGAGACAAATTAAATGAAAAAGAAACTTAACAAGACCGATAAGTGATGTAAAGTAAAAAAAAAAAAAAGAAATGAAAAGAAAAATGAATAGAAAAAGATATAAAAAAAAATGAGTGAATAAAAATTAAGATTTAAAAATAAAATAGGAGAGAATTATCACTAATTTTATTTTTAAAAAATTAAAAATATCTATAAAAGATAGATAAGGTTTGGGAATCAATTATACTTACGAGAAAGTTGAAAATTAAGCATACATAATTTTTTTTAAAACTTTTTTCTTAAAAAAAGTAGCTTTTTTTTTTTAAAGAATCACTATTAAAATATTCTAAATGTGTGTTCAAACTTTTGAAAAAAGAAAAATCCCATTTTTTTATTATTTTGATGATCTACTTTAAGCAACTTCTTAAAAGAAAAAAATTGTAATTGTTGCAATTACATTATGATCCTTGACATTACTAAAAATTGTAAACAACTGCAACTAATGTGGCTGCAACTGCGATTATAGTATTATGGGTCAGTTTGGATGAAACTTCTACATGAGTCATTTTAGGTGAAAAAAATTAGAATGAATCAAAGATGTCAAATGTATTTAACTTCTCCATGAGTTGAAATTAGTCTTTGTAACCCACCTACTCCAAGAGCTCCCACATTTAACTTCTCTATAAGTAACTAATTTCAACTTATGGAGAAGTTAAATTTATTTGACCTCTTTAATTCATTCTATTTTTATCTTCTAGAAGTTCTTCTGCACAAGTGCATCCAAATTGGGCCTATGAACCTGTTTGGGTGGAACTTCTGCAGAAGTACTTCTAGGTGAAAAAACTAGCATGAATCAAAGAGGTCAAATGCATTTAATTTCTCCATAAATTAAAATTAGTTATTTTTTAAGAAGTTAAATGTGAGAGCTTTTGGAGTAGGTGGTCTACAAAGATTAATTTTAACTTATGGAGAAGTTAAATGCATTTCACTTCTTTAATTCATACTATTTTTTTTTACCTAGAAGTACTTCTACATAAGTTCCACCCAAACAGGATCTATATGTAGTTGCAGAAACATGTAAAACATTTATGTCCCAATCGTAATTGTCATTGCAATTGGCAATTTAAAACCATATCCATTCTTTTAACCAATGTTTAAAATTAATCAGAAATTGAATAAGTGAGTTCATTAGTTTAACTGTAATTAAATCGTGATCGAACCGATAATAATTAAATATATATTTATTAATATTTTATAATATTTTTAAATAATTAAAAAATATAAAATCATACAAAAATCAAGTTATATAATATTATAAATTAATATAAAAAACCTTATTATATTTATTATAAAAAATTAATAATAATTGACTAAATGATAAATATGTATACGTAATTCTTGAAAATTTATCTTTATCTCAAAAATATTTTAAATTAAATAAAAATAAAATATTAAAAATATTAAAACTTACCATTTCAACCGGTTTTCTGACACCAATTTTTACTAGTTTGCAGCGTTCCTTGACTGATTCGTCCAATTCTCATCGGTTTTAAAACCAACCGATTTTTTAAGTGATATAGAGCAGACATCAAAACGGTTCCCATCGACCCCGATTTTGAACCGGTCAGACCAATCCAAATTTTAAAATTATGATTTTAACTTAATATCATAATAATTATATTTTCTAAATATGTTCTTTTACAACAGTTTTTATGCTAATTCTGATTGACATTTATTTTACAAGCATTACAATTTTCAAATATATCTCGATTTATTCAAGATTTCTATATACACACTTCATTTGAGGATAAAATATATTTTCCTATAAAAAAAGATAAAATATATTGAATTTTGCTTTTAGTATGTAAATTCACACGAATTGATTTATTAAGAATTTATCATTTTCATACGAATTGTAAATACATACTAATATTTCATACGAATTGTTTTATTAAGAATTTATCATTTTCCTTTTTACACCATTTAATAATGCGGCATCTAAATTCATCATCTCTGTCTTCTTGCAACCACTTTCTTCAAGAAAGGCTAGCTATCAGTTAACTTTTCATTATTCTAGAATTGTATCATATCTCTTAAAATCCCATACATAGTACAACTAACTACTATTTTACTATTTACTCTAATATAGATTTTACCTTAATTCAAATTCTTTTTTCTTCATGTGAATCATTTTATAATTACTATAAAAAAAAAAAATCTATACACTATGTTGTGCAAAAGACGACGCAAAAGTAACTAAATAGAAACATGCGATAAATATAGCATAGAGCGCATAACTAAAACAAAAAATGAGTATAGAATGTCTAATATAATGCATCACCCTTCGTGAAGCACATTTCTTAGAGCCTCAATTCTACCCTACCCTGGGATGGAATTTCTAATATCACTCAATTCTCCGTTTGTTTTTCTTTTTCTTTCCTTTCTTTTTCTTCTTCCCTCCTACAGAATCAAGATTACCAGAGTAAGTTTCTTGACAAGCTAAGATGACAGAACATATCTCATTATCATCTTTTGGGATTTTCTTGAGCATTAAATCAGCAGATCTATGATCTCCTGATGCCAAAAGTGCCTGATACATCCTACAACAACAATAGAAATAATCAATATCCACAACTACATGAGGCAAAGGGAAATACAACTGAAAAAGTTGAGTAGGGTTAGGGAAAGGGAGGGAAACACTTGTAACTTACCTCAAGTAACTCAATACATTATAGGGAAACCCAGCAACCTCATATTCTCTCCATATCAAACGAGCATTATTCAAATCTCCAGCATTGGCACAAGCACTTAGAAGAAAATCAAGACACTGCCGTGAAGGAATAAGGCCAAGCTCATCCTTAATTGCCCAAAGCAAGTCCAGACCAAACTGTAAATGTGTGGACTTGGATGCTGCAATTAGAGAAAATACCTATATATACATACACGGGCAAAGTTTATATCAATAATACACTTGCCAGTGAGAACAAACATCATGATAAAGAGGGGGAGGCAATCTAAACTTTGCCAATCCCCCATTTGACAATATTTCATGCTCCATAGCAAACAGCGGTTTGAATGAGTTTCAAACTCATAGACAAACTTCAGAGTATATTAGTAACCCAATATATTCATTCTTATAATATTGAAGGTTTATAAAAATTAAGTCAGAAAGGAATCACAACTCACTGTGTCAAATAGAGCTTCCATTACTATGTCATTACTTTTGAACTTATCCTTGAGTTGCTTGAACAAATCAATAGCCGAACTGCCTCAAACACAATTAAGTATGAATACAGGCAAATTGCAGAATAGAATTTCAATAGTAAGAAATTCAATATACAAAGAAAAAAATCTCAAACCTTAAATGATTTTTCTCAACACAATACTTGATAACCCTAAAGCAACCTTCAACCCAGTACTCTTGATCACTCAATTCGTTAAGGAGAAGAAGCAACCCATCCAACTCTCCGTTTAATTGACCCAACTCCTCCTAAGAATGTCCAATAAATAGTTATAAAGTTGAAAGTAGAAGATATACATATTGCTAATAATACAAAAACTTACAATGAGACATATAGTAGCTTTTGGCTCCAAATTGTGTCCTGCTTTCTTGATCTCCTTATATACAGAAATTGCCTCAGACAATTGCCCGTGTGATGCAAGAGCTGAGACAAGGACACTCTTAATTTCATTCAAATTCTTGAGTGGTATGCATGGATCTAAAAGTACCTGCAACATGAAACATAACTTACACTCTGCACCAACAATGGAGAAAGAGGAGAATTACAAGAAGTTTTATCCTTTACGAAATCATCCACAAGGGTATGTGTAGAAAAGCATAGCATATTTACACATAATGAAGAAACTAATTTTGGCTGATTTTTAGTATTTACCTAGTAAAATTAAATTGTGAGTGCATAACCAGTCGAAGCTCATATTCACAATTCATCATACATGAGCTGATTCAGAGCAGGGAAAAAAACACAGATTTTGTCCAAATATTTATTGCAAATATGTGTGTGTGTGTGCATAACCTGTCCAAGCTCATATTTCTATCTTCATTTTTTATTTTTGGGTAAATAAAAGTGTTTTTTTTTTTTTTGCAAATATGTAAAATAGCATTCGTGATAATATGTCTATTAGATTTTGGACCTGGGCCTAACTCAACCCCAAAAGCTAGCTTGTAGAGTGAGGATTGCCCAAGGCTTATATACTCTTATTTGGCCTTATCTCTATGCAATGTGGGACTCTAACACACCCCCTTATGCCCAGGATTGGACATCTGGAGCGTGGACAACTATACGGGTGGCGGCCCAATAACAACAGATCATCTAGGATAGGCTCTGATACCATATTAGATTTTGGACCTGGGCCTAACTCAACCCCAAAAGCTAGCTTGTAGAGTGAGGATTGCCCAAGGCTTATATACTCTTATTTGGCCTTATTTCTATGTAATGTGGGACTCTAACAATGTCAATTTAAGAAATTTAGTCTGAGATGGAAAGCATGAACAGTGATCTAGAATAAAACAGACTAAGAATATTTAGAATTAGGAGAAAGCTTGTACTGTACAGTAGCTGCAGTTGGTGCTATAAGACTAAAGCAGAACTAAAGTTGGCTAAATTAGCATAGTTCAAATTCTCCCCAAAGTAATCTTCACATTTCATACCAAGAAGGATTTCATAGCCAAGCCTAGTGCCTGCTAGTTCAGAAATCAACTATGGTTGATTATATCAATTTGGTTAGATAAAATTTACTGTCAGAAGTTATTGTGTAAATATGAAAGTCTACACGCAGCTACTCATCCATATGCATGTTATGTAAAGCTTGTATAATGAATCTACATCCCTTTTGGTCCAAGTGAATGTACTGCAGGGCAGCAGCCTTGATGCATCCATACCTGTTTTGCCTTCTCCAATTGGCCACAAGCTGCATATGAATTAATAAGGGCCGTAAAAACTTGCTTTGTAGCTTGGATTCTAGATTGCTTCATTTCTTCATAATACTACAAGAAAATATTCCAATTAGCAACTTGCTTTTGTGTCTTGAATTCCAGACTACTTTCCAACAAGTCCTTTTTACTTTTAGGAAGCAAATAATTTTGAAGATCATGTCAACATCAAATGTTACAATAACCATTGGACAAGAACATTGATGAAATAAATACAAAATGACCAAAACATTAGAGTTATAAATCAATTCAGAGTGAAGTATTACTATCATACTATTAAATTCAACTTACCTTGACTATATCCTCTTCCTTTTCACAATTGTTAATCAAATAGCTGAAAGTCTGTGAATCAGGTTTTACATTGGCATCTTGCATGTGTTTGAGGACCCTCAACCCACCACTGATGTTTTTCTACAAAATTTCAGAAATGGTAACAAAAGAAATGGGTTCCAAATTTTCAAATTAATACTTCTTTATTGAATAAGAATTCATTAAGAGAAAGAAGAGAAGTACAAAAAATAAAAGAACAAACAATCCTCTAGACCAACCAAAAATGAAAATAGAAAATCAATTAAACAAACTCAAGCTATGCAATCCTTCTACCAAACAGTGTTTGGTCACCAAGTGAACTTTACCTACAATGTCAAGGGTTCAAATTCTAGAGTCACCACTCTTGGAAGGGCTTTATCTAACCACCATCCTCGGCTCGTGGGTTAATCCTTCTCGTATTCATGTAAGGATTCCCGCTCAAAGACCAAAACAAGATCTATGCAATACTTCTATAGATCCACAATAGAAAACCCCCCAAAATACATCTTAAAAGGTCATCTTAGCATGTTATTATTCTAATTATAATGGTACCATTATTAACAGCCATATTCTTATTAAGTTATCATTTATAGAAATCATCAGTCTATTACTATGATTTTGAAGTGAATAATCCAATAGAAAGCAATGTATTGGGCAAATGACCTTGTCTAATCTCCACAAATACAAGGTGTTAATGTCCACAAGCAGCGATTAAGTTCAATACTGGGCATGAACTTGCCAACAGCTGCCTGCAAGATTAAGATGTAATCACCTAAGTAATTTATGATTTGCACCATGCTCTATAGAACCCATTTCTTGGAGCATGAGAATATATGGACAAATACTATATTAAGATCATGATCTCACTACTGCCTAAATACAGGAAAATTATCAGGCCTTCCCTGTTCTTCAAAAGAGTATCATAATTTATCTCCAAGTCCTCACATGACACAATTAAAATTGAAAAAAAAAAAAAAACTGTCCTCAGCTCCTCACTAAACAGAGCCATTTACAGCATTATTTATTTTAGTTGCACAATTCTAATTCTTTTAAGACATGGTTTGGCTTGGAGCAGTTTTTATTAAATTCATCTAAATTTTTGGCTTCCAATCAAGAAGAATAATAGCAGGAACACTATCTCTCTTCACAACAGTAACAACCCTGGTATGACACAACAGTAACTACTAATGAAAGAATGGAAAAGTCAGGAAGATAGTTTGAGGCAGTGGTTCTTTATTCCAGAATCTATTCAGAACAAGCCCCTCCTGAAATACTAATGAGACCAGAAGAAAAAATTCAAGCCAGATAAAACCCTGAGAATAGATCAAGAGATTAACCCCTTGGTCAACAAACAATTAATATCTCCAATCTTCAATTTTATTAGTTTGGTATAAAAAACAGAAGCTCAGCCTTTTCATACCAGAATATACTATTTATATGTCCATCTATGTGTATATATTGAGTGTATAGGATAAAATGTTTACGCAATCTACTTTCCTAAGCCTCTAGACATGAATTTCAAGAGGCTATTTGAACTTACTGTTGGAAATGACAAAAACTCCAACATATTACATTTGAAATTAAAGCAAAGCATTTAAAAATCTGGTTGGAGAAATAGTTAAAAGTAGTTAGCAGAGGTATCCTCAAAATCCAAGAATGATACCTCCCGAAAATATCCTGCCATTATAGCATTGTACATGGCTGTCGTAGGTTTGAAATTCATTTTCTGCAAGTCATCAACCATCTTGTATGCACCTTCAAACTGCATTACGGAAGTAAATACAATATCAGTTTGCTGCAAAGTTTCCCTTTAAAAGATCAGACTACAGAAAGCTTATGTGCAACCATGTAAACAAAATAGGTAAACTTACATCTTTAATCCTTACACAAAAGTGTACCAAACACCTGCATATTTCACCATTCAACTCCAAATGGTGGCAACATATGATGGAATAGATTCGATGGACCTTTATTTTATGTTAAAGCATGGTGGAAAAAAAAGAATAAACAAAAATCAGTATAATATGATGAATAAGAAAGAATGCTTCAATTAATGTTAGCACACAGTTGATTTCAGCATAAAATCATGAAGGTCTCATGAAATATTAAAATTGATGTTTTACGTCTTTATGTATGCCATTTCATGAAAATACAGAAATGAGAAATGGAAGCATAAATTACGTTATGTAATTCTCATTGATATCCTGATATGATAAAAGCTTTTCTTTCCCCCTAGATATTTTCAGTAACCTTTTTCCTGTATAGTGTATATGAAAAACAGTGTATAAATTGGCAAGCCTTGAGTCTCTGGCAAATTATTCTGAAAGTTGAGTTAGTCATTTCTAAGCAACCTCGTAATTTGAGAAAATTGTGGCCAAAAGGGTCAATTTTTTTAAATTGAAAATTGGGCACTTTATGATGTTATAGAAAGAACTATTTTCCTTTTCATTATATTTAAGAAAGATTTTATCTAGTCTTGGACCTTTGACTTAAATTTTAAGCTATTAGCTAAAATACAAAGCGCTATCAAAGTCTCCACAATTTGAGAAAATTGTGGCCAAAAGGGTCAATTTTATTAGATTGAAAATTAGGCACTTTAGGGCCTGTTTGGTTTGCATTTTCATTTCCTATTTCCATTTTCTGTTTTCATTCTGTTTCCTGTTTTCTGAAATTTTACAAAGAAAAAACTAGAAATACTGGAAACGATGATTTTTTGTTTCCAGCATTTCCAGTTTTTCATTTGTAAATCCCAGAAAATAGAAAACAGGAAATGAAATGCAAACCAAACAGGACCCTGCTATTTGGTTTGCCCATTTTCTATTTTCATTTTCACTGAAAATAGAAAATAATAGAGGAAATATGTTTGATTGCATTTTAAGAAATATTTTCTTTGGTAACATTTTCGAAAATGAGCCTAAAACGGAAAACAGAAAAAAAAAGTCATTTTCAGGATTTTCTTTATAACATTTTGGAAATGGAAACAATGAAAATGTGGTGGCAAACTTGTAATTAGAATTCCATTAGTCTATATTTCCTTTGTCTTCACCCTAAACACTCGTATGAGACAATAGCAAGCATATCTCTGTCTAAGTTTCTTTTTTCTCCCTCCTCCTTCTACCCTAACCCCAAGTTCCTTTGTCATTCTCTGAAACACATTTGGGGGCATGAACAATCATAAACAAAAAACTATTAGAGAAAAGAGTGTGCAAGGGAGACACCAAACAGAGGGCTTGTGATTTTAGAAGAGAAGAATGATGCAAATTCAAATTGGGTTTTCCTTCGTTTAAAAGGGAAGAGACAATGAGGGGGAGATAAGGAAAAAGAAGACGAAAACTGAGAGAGAGACTGAGGAAAAAGATTTGTGACGAAGAAAGCAAGGGACGTTCTATGATTGATCACCCTTTAATTTTTTTATTTATCCCCACTCCAATCTAGTTTTGCTCCTTATGAACCCAATCTGACATTGTAGGCAAATATTCCTTTATACTGGAATTGAATTTAGGGACTGCCATTTAGATTTTAATAGGTCTATATATAATCTTGGAGATTTTGGTATAATTCTTCTACACTGAAAGAGTTTCATACACCGATGGAGTTTCAAACAAAGGGATGTTATGGGGAATGCACACAAGATGCTCGGTAAAAAGCCCAAACTTTTTCTATTGAAAATGATCAAATCAAACATATTTTAAATATTTTTGTTTTCTAAAACCAGAAAATAGGTAATTAAAAGAAACGTGTTTTCTAAATCTTGAATTTTGAAAATGAAAACAGAAAATATTTTCTGAAACCAAACAGGCTTATGATGTTAAAGAACATACCATTTTCCTTTTCATTATAATTAAGCAAGATTTCATCTAGTCTTGGACCTTTGACTTACATTTTAAGCTATTATGTTAAAATGCAAAGTGGTATAATCAAAGCCTCATGACCAAGTATTTGGGAGTTAAATAATTGTCACCACATTTTCTTACAATTAAATTTCAGCTCAAGGCAGTTTTGACCTATACTTTGCCCTCCCTTTGAGCCTAAAGGACTTTCAAGTAAGGAAGTGCATAAGAAATAAAACAATTATTCAAATTTTTCAAGTAAGGGTATATGGTTCCTTTATTTTGTGAAAAAGGTTAGTTCTTTGATACAACCCAAACACTAATAACTCCAAGTTCAATAGTTTAAAGGAAAAATTTTGGCATATGTTGTGCGCGAGATGAATGGATTATTATATAACACAAATAAGAAACAGGGGAGCTGTTGTATGGAAGATATATCATACCAAAATATAATCATAAGTTTCCTCACACTTTTGTAATATGGATTGTAACACCTCAGTAGACAATGTAAATCCTGCTTCACACATTTTATCAACAATATCAAGAGCTACATCCAGCTGCATTGAAAAAAAATCAATGAAGGTATATGAAAAACAGAAAAAATTAGTTTGTAAGTCATAAAATAACTGACACAACAAATCAAACAGATTAAGATCTATGACATATAAACATAATAGAACATAGAAACTAGAAATTACAATAATTTGTGCCTTTTCACATTTTATAGCAGCTTCTCCTGCTATTCCTAAGTGCAATTGACTTCCCAGTGGACCAGAGAATCTGGATGTTTTGAGGGATAAATGTCTAAACTGGAAAGTCTTAGGACTATTATCATTTATATGGTTTTTTAAGTAGATATCACTTTCTAGGTGAGTATCTCTGGAAGTGATAGGACAAGAGAGTATTTAGTTAGAATAGTCATAGAAGTGGTTGGGTAGTTAAAGTTGTTGAGAGTCGGGGCTTAGCCTTAATAGTAGGAGAGGAGTAGAAGAGGAGGATTCAGATTAGTTAGTTTTGGAAACATAGCAGTGGGCTCAACTGTAAAAGGGAAAACCATTTACTGAAAGAGAAGCCCTTGGAAGGCGATTCTCTCCTTTGTACTTCCGATGGTGACAAAGATAATTAATACAGATATTCTCTGAAAACTCAGACTCTGCTTTTAGGTTCTTTCTATTCTTTTCTTATGAATAGAAATCCTTGAGACTAGTCAAGCTTCAAATGTCAGTGCTGTGATTCTAAAATATTTTCTATCAATTAGGAAATCAGTAATGCCAATAACAGCAAAAAGGAAGAACCAGTAATGTCACTTGGGGGTGGGGGAGTTGAAAATATTACTTTAGTCCAGGAAAAATAAATCCTTTCAATAAAATTTATTATAAAATACTAAATAGATTACTATTTCCAGTTGTCCAAAGTTTGTTCTTTAGACTATGGTTAGGCAAGTGATGGATGCCTGAAAAGGGAGCACTCATCTTGTTATCATTTTCCTTCTAGCTTTTCTCCTTCTCATGGACAAGGTTATTGCAACCAATTGATACCCATGATATCATATAAGAATGAATAAAAGAGAAGGCCATACCTTGTGTAAGCCACAGCAATAACGAATGACCTTTTCATATGATGAGGATGAAGGCAAAACTTCCAATACCTCATGCAAATTCTTGATTTTTAAGATGATATCCTCAACCTTCCACATTACCAACAATACATATAAGCAAACATTAAAATAAGACCATTTTTTTTAACGACATACAACTACTTTAGGCAAAAATCATCCCAAATATATGTACAAAAATAAAAGAACATTTGATCTCTTAACTGTGGTCAAACTTTCACAAGCTATTGTGCATTTTTATAATATATAAGCACATTGGTATAAAACCTCATTACAGTAAAGGAGGATTGAGTTGTTCCTGCTAAAAACAAGGCAACTAGTAATCCACAAAGCTTTGAGAAACTTCAAAAGAAATATACTTCACAGACCACTTTGAAGAACCTTGTGGAATCAATGACAAAAGCTAAGGATACAAAATACTGTAAAATATGCTAGCATTGATATAAAATTATTAAAAGGAGGGACACAAATGAGAACCTAGAGTGGCACTTTATTTGTCACATAGTAAACAGAAATATAGAAAGATAAAGAACAAATAAGTTTGGTGAAACTTCTGAATTTTATGGAGAAAATTGCATGGCAAGAGAGAGGGGGGAGAAGCAGAAGAAGAATAAAGCAGCACAGTAGAAATAGTTTCACCATGCTATTATAAGAAGTAAATATGAACTTAATTACCAACATCATAAATTTATATAAGAAACTATATAACAATCATAAAAAGGAAGCAATTCTTATGGAAAAATTCACAACTTTCAGCGCCAACTTTATTCATTTAATAAAACATAGTTGAAAATATGGGTAAATTTGAATACTTCTCAACACTTATTAAATTTGGGGAGTGAGAGAAGCCCTTTTTCAACCCCACCCCACCCTTTCCCTCATGTCCACTATTTGGAGATACAGAGCAATTTATCTTCCAACACTTTCAGTAAATGATCCTACAAAACAATAAAGTGAATAAGATATGTAGCATGTGTTTTACCTTGGCTTATTAAGATATCATATTTAAAGAGAAAACTATCTAGTATCCACCTAGGCACCTATTACCATTTGCCTTGCATTGGTATCACTTTTTTTTCCGACAATCAAAAGGGTAAAAATCAATGTTGAAACATTTTAAATGTATACAAAACCTGTTTTGAGATCGCAATGCTAAATTTTGGTTTTGAGTTGTGTAAAAAATTGGACTGAAACATGTCTGAAATTCTTTAAAACCTTTAAATTTGTAAATATTCTGTACTATATAAGATAGAAAGACAATATATAACATTAGATATATAAAACCGTTCATGGGTTTCAACCTTCTTATGCTGAAATATTGAAGGCAACAGGGATCTAACTCTCTACTATTTGGTTATACTGACTCTGATACCATATCAATGATTCATAAAAGCATAAGCTATTAGGTGACAGATCATGGATCTAAAATTTGTTTTCTGCTCCATCAATGTATATTTAAATTAATGTATAGTGTGCTTTTCAAATAAAAAATATCTTCCAGTAAATCACATACTTATAGCTGTTTAAAATTTATGAAATTTGATGTGCGATATCAAAACAATAATTTGGTATAATCAATGCCCAAATTAGTTATATGGCATAGGTACAAAGAGTATATTAAATAAAATATTCAAAACATATTTTGCACACGTAAAAAATTAAAACATTAATATGCACTAGAGATATATAACCATTCATGTGCTTCCACCAAATAACTTAGCTTTTAGGAGAGTAATCCCCAGCAACAATCAGGGATAAATGTGAAATTTTATGAGTATGATAGATGATAGATGCATACTCTCAAATCAACAGCATTCATGGATGAATGATTCTTTTTGATTTAGACCAGTGTCAACAAATCCTAACTCATGATTATGTGCATTCCCAGTTTTGACAATCCCATTTGCCTATTCTATTTGCAACAACTTCAAATAGCTTGGCAGTGGTTTGCTAAAGAGAGTCTTCCATTCGTTCCAATTTCTTTTGTATTCAAAATCAAAATCAATTAGCGAGTAATTATCCATAAAATATATGTAAGTTGCCAATAGAAACTAGAAATTGGATTGCATACAATACAATATCTATGCTGAAACAAGTCTCAAGTAACTTTAAAATGCGAAACTAAAAACATAACTCTACAATGAAGCAAACTGTAGACAAGCAGAAGAGCATCCCAGTATCACATAGCATCAAGGACGTTACCAGCAGCAACATGAGAAGTTCCTCACCGCTAAATTTGGAATGCTAACAGCATAACTAGAAATGAAGTTTGAAATATCATCTGCATCATTATCTGCATTACATAAGAGTCCCCCATTAAAATATTTACAGGGCACAAATTTATAGAAGCCAATGCTTAGCCTTCTAGAGGATAACAGGTTTTCACCACCCATTACTACTCTAGATAAATATTGGAAAAGCATTAGAAGAACATAAGGGTCTGTTTGGTTTGTGAAAATGATTACTGTTATCAAGTTGTGAAATCAACTTTTTATTATTTTCATTGTTTTCCATACAAATATTTAAAGGAGAATGCTAATGAGTACCCCTAGGGAACTGGTTAAGGAATCAAAAATAGAAAGTTTTTATTGAATCATGTAGCATTAAATGTTATATAAGCAATCAATGTTGTGATTTCCAATAAAAAAATTTCTATATATTGATTCCTTAACCAGTGCCCTTAGTTAACTTGTTAACAGGACCCATATTTAAAAATAGAAAACGGAGTGTAATCAAGGAAGCAATTTTGTAATTAAAAGTTTAAAACAAGAAATGAAGACAGAAAACACTTTCTCAAAGTAAACAAGCCCTAAATGAATGCATTTGCAACCACAACAAAACTTTATAACAAGATATAAGACATTCACCGTTAACTTTTTTTTTTTTGGTAAGAAATAGATACTTGGAGTCTTAATTAATATCAGTCCCTGTTTGGTAGATAGAGTAGAGCTCAGAATTGGAATTGAGTTTCTAATTTCTATTGCTAAAATCTAAATGCTAAATACTAGAGCTTGGCTTGCCATTTAGAATTGGTATTCTACTTCCACATGACAATTCTTCACAATTATAAAAACAACTGAGTTAAACCCCATACAATTCTCTAGATATTCCAATTCCAAAGGAAAAAAACATTAAAACATGGTTGTCTCCCTTGTCCATCTCTCTTCATCTCTGTAAGGGATTTAAAGCTCCAAATGTCACTTGCCAGCCACCACTGTAGGCTGTAACTGCAAAACATTGATATTGGACAAAGCCTGATAATTGCTTTGGCCACTAAGTACACACTCTCCTCCATCTCCTCTGACTTATTTATATCTCTTGATTTTTCTTTCTAGCTGATTCACAAACTTACATAAATCATCCTCTAGGTTGAAAATAGATTATTTTTTGGTTATCGGGCATATTGGTTTAGCCCCTGCTCCCTCCTTATCCTTTGACTTACTCCACATCTCTCCATCTTGCTTCCCCTTCATGTGTTCCCTCAGTTCCCTACCCTATCAACAACTCTTCCCCTCAGTTCATCGCTCTTTTGTGAGTTTTAGTCTTTATTTCATTGTTGTTGTTGAAGTACCATGGTTTCCATCTTTCCTCCTCCACTTCCCCATTCTCTAGGATTTTGAGCTTTGGGCAGTTACGGCTTTGCAAGAAACTCTTGTGACCAGATTTAAGCAAATCTTTACAAAAAGGAGAATTGAAGGGGTTTTACAAAGCATTTGCTTTTGATATGGAAAGTTTCTTAGGGAATACAGGATATTAGAGTCCCACATTGACTAGACATAAGGTCAAATAACAGTACATAAGTCTTGGGCAATCCTCGCCCTACAAGTTGAGTTAGGCCCGGTCCAAAATACTATAATTTGGGTTACGATTTTTTTAATATTTTTGTTACACCTCAGCAGGGAAAAAAATTATGCTAGATCAACACCCAAATTTAATTACAATGTCTTGGCATCAGGTTCCTATTGTGTGCTTGCCAGTTGTGACATTTAAGATAAGAAATGAAAAACTATTGATAAATGGAAGAAACAAGAAAAAAAATAAGCTTCTCATTATGATCAATAAAATTTATATATTTATGAATATGACAATTAAAAGATTACATTTTGCAGAAGCTTCTAAGCTGTGAAAACTGAAACTTAATTATGAATATAACAATTATTGTATTTTAACTCATTATGTAGCGAAATATTAGAATTAGAATTTCCATTTAAAAATTCTATATAATAATGCTAATTCCATAATCTAGACAGAATGTCAGGATATATATATAAGGAAAACAGAATTATATTATATATATATATATATAAACAGAACAGTGCACCACCTCTATTATCATCCACAAAGGTGCTTTGATAAGAAAATAAGATCATAATCATACCGCGTGCTCTCAAATCCAAAAGTAAACTCTCTGCATCAGATTCCAGCTGTAGCCTTCCTAATGATTGGAATATATTTGATATAGATCTTGTAGACATAAGCTTTGTAATGTCTATATTTTTCAGCACATCCAAAATCTGTGTCTTCCGATCACTTTCACAAAGAGCCAATAAGTAACTTTCTGCATTGAGAATAGAACCCAGCTAACTTTCTAGTACCACACGAAGAAAAAATTTCTATTATATTTGGACGTCAAGATACACAACAAGCAGAATTGTGTTAATAATTTTTGAAACACCTGTGCTTGGCCCAATCACTTCTATTACTAACGAGCTAGATACCAGCAATGTAGATGGAATATAATTTAGCATGAATTCTCTTTTCTTACCATTTTAATATAATAGAACATGAATTCTATTATTAAAGGCATCACCCTTAACTATATGTGTAAAATAAAGCAATTCATGAATTTCTCACACATGTTAATGCTAGTGCTAAAACCATGCACTGGATTTTCAAACATAAGTTCAACAAAACAAATTATGAAAAATCAACACATGAAAAACAGATTCACCAACCTCGTAAAGCAGAAGTGTCCATACTATCTTCAACTGTAATATATTCACAAATATCCCGGATCATTTCTTCATTGTTAACTCTTATCCACAGCATCATTTCATAGTAACCCAAACGTGAAGTTGAACTGGGATTCTCATCTTTGATAACATCAGAGAAAAGTTGAAATTCTTGAACCATGCCCATGTCAATTAAATACTGAAGAAGAGGGTGATATGTTTGCTCTTCTAGCGGAAAACCACATTGCCTCATTAATTTGAAAAGGTGAAAAGCCTTACTCATTTCTTCTATAGCAATGTTTTCATCATCTGTTGCCCTAGCCTTGTTTACACACAATTTTATCAATGATTTGTACTCTTTCAGACCTGTTTCTCTACCCAAGTGGCGAAACACATTAATGGTAGCTCCTGCTCCTAGTTTTCTTTCACATAATTTAAGTAACCTATCAAAACGGTCTACATTTGTGTATTTAAAAATCCATTTTTGTTTCCTCTCACGAGATACTTCCTTCCGTTTAAGATATATTACACCATGAGGAAGGTCTGGTATCCATGGTATATCTACTATTCTTTTCCCTTTTTCTTCACTATCAGTTTCCTCAGAAACAAGCCTCTTTACTGGAGGAGCTACAAAGAGAAACAGCACATACATAAGATAACAAGAAAATTAAAGGCACATGTGAACTCTCTACTTTCCTCATCATCCTAGAGTAAAATACAAGACTTACACTCTCACAGTAAATTTCACAAACACTTACAGTACAATATAGAAGAAAGCTTAGTAGTGACAGCATCTGCATCAGGCGAATCCTCTGCACCAAAACATTGCAAAAACGAGATTCTTACACACCGTAATAGCCCAACAACACATAAAGCAAACAAAAGAACGCTAAATACTTTTCTTCGCTCATTGAGCTCCAAAAAACAGAACCCATTAAAGCAATAAGTGTCAGAAATAAATTTAGGCAGAAATGAAAATGTGGGGACGGGTAAAAATTGAAACTTAAATTGGAAGAAAGAGTGTTTCTTTGCAATGGGGGTTATGTAGTTTTGGGTACCTGGGGGAGAGGCAGGATCAAGGTCGAGGGTTGAAAGGTGCAAGTCAGAACCGAAATCTTGTTGGGGTTCAGGAGAAGATGATGTATTGCAAGAGGGAACGCTTTTTCTTTTTGGTTTGCGGTGTAAGTGTGAACGGACAAAGGAGCTGAGAGTGCATAGTTTTCTGGCGGTAGGGGCGCGCATCTAAGCTCTGCAACAAGGTGAAGAAGAAGAAGAACTTGTTTGCTTCGAAATAACGGAATTGTTGTCCGTTCTTGGAATACGTTTTGTGTTGCTTTTGTCGAGTTGAAGTGAGCAATGGAAGAACGCAACGCAAGAGACAGTCCACTTACTGCAAAACGAGCTAGGAATGTGAATATGGTGAAGAAGGGCATGCAAGATTCTTCATATAGTACTTAGAAAATCAAATTATCAGAATAACAATATAATGTTAAAGAGGGATACACCAACATCATTTACAGTGAGATTCACTTATATTCATAAAATACTTCTTATTAATTAAAACAAAACAAATATTTTAAAAATTTTAACTTAATTTTATATTTTTATTAAATAACTTATACAATACACCAATTACTTAATAATTAGCTAAAAGAATGACAATAGATTAATTGGGACAGTGAGAAATTTTTAGTATCCCTTTGGTTTATAATTATGTTTGGTTTTGATAGATTTACAGAATCATGGTTAAAAATGAAACATATATGATTTACGAAGCATGTTAAACAAAAATAATTTAAATGGGTTAAATATGTTTTAGTTTGTGAAATATAGTCGAGATTTGGTTTTAATCTCTGTAATTTATTTTTTCATTAATGGGAAAGAAACAGAACGGACAAGAAGAGACCAGGGAACTAAAGAGGCACTAAGCCATCCCTAACACAACAAGTCCTCACAACAGGAGGAGGAGAGGACCACACACAAAGGTCTTCAAATTGAGAAACACCAAGATGAGCATAAGAATTCGCGGCAGAGTGGCATCACGGTACACATGGAGAATGACCACCTCCCAATCTCTCTTCAACAACCCAAAGACATCCAAAATATAAGACAGATGCTTATGCAAACAAGGAGGATTTGACTTCTGCAGTAACTGGACTACCTCCAGAGCGTCAAGCTCGACCTGAATCCGCCTAAAACCCAAAGACCAAGCATGGCTCAAGCCGAGATGAACTGCCAAAATTTCCGCTAACAAGGGATCTCCATGACCACAAAATTGAGAAGCGCCAGACACCCATGACCCCTTAAAATCTCTAATAACACAGTCAACCCCCAGTCTACCCGAATCCAGCAGACAACTTCCATCAGTGTTCACTTAATAGAAATTTGGAGGAGGAGCAACATGTAACATCCCGGAAATTAGAATCTAGAAATACGGTGGAAGCCTTAGGCTGTGAATCCAACCAAGGAAAGGGAAGTTAGAAGTAGTAAGAGAACTTGGGGGCTTGAGTGTGAATTTGAATAAGAAGTAGAGAATGTATTAAGAGCTAAGAGTTTTAAGAGAACTTAGAAGGAAAACCAGGTGTTAAGCCAAACACAATTGTAGAACTAACTTGGAATAAACCACACCTTAAGATAGAAAGAATTATAATGGTATAAGAATGAGAGAAATAAGTTAGACGTCAAAGGAGGATTTAGGAGTTCGGGGGTAGAATAAGAGAGAAGATTAGGGATTTATTTAGAGTTTAGAGTGTTAGAGGGAATTTAAGGAAGGAATCAAGAGTTAAACTCCGAATGCCTATTTTGAAAAGACTTAAGAGAAACCAAGTTAAGATTCGAAAATGTAAACTGTAGAAGTTAAGGAAAGAAGAGGGATAGCCTTTGATTAAGGAAATTGGGGTGAATTGATGATTTATATCATTGTTCACATGGTAGGTACCCCGTTTGTCTTCAACCAAGGTTGTTGCTTAATTTTGGGTTTTAAGCCTAATGACTTTGGTGCACTAATTTGATGATATCTAGAGTTACAAGTGTCCAGTTGAGGTGATTCCACTTGTATTAGAAAGCTAAGATCCAGGGCTTCAGTTTGATATGCTACACGATAGTATTCCGATATCATTTGCACCTCCAAAAAAGAAAGTTTACTCGCTCAAGCGAGCTAATGCTCGCTCGAGCGAGCACGCGCATTTTTTGTGAGCAACTCAGAGAGTTTGCTCACTCGAGCGAGCGAACGCGTTCCAGTTTTTAAAAAACACGCAGAACCCTCTCCTCCCCTCACTTCTACCTTCATTTTCTGGTTCTAGAGAGAGGGAGGAGGGTATAGAGAGAGAAGGAGCTAGGAGAAGAAGATGAGCTAGATTGGAGGCTTCTCCACCACCTCTTGAAGCTTGGATCTCCATTCTCATCCTTTCATTCTTCTCTTTTTCCTTTATTAGAGGTGAGTGTGGTTCACTCACTCACTTTCATTTTTGAATGAATCCCCATGAATGCTCCCTATTCATACTCCCCTTGCTTACATTGATTGTTTGTGGTGGATTAGAGGTTATTTTAGGGTTATTGATTGGATTGGTTGTTGAGATTGATATTTTTGCCCAAACCCTAGGTTAGGAGAATTGGGGATGTTGTGATTTTCTTAAATGTTGATGAGAAGATTTGGGGAAAAGGTATGTGATCATGTATTATTCATTTTTATGAGGTTATGATGGATTTTCATGTTATTGAAACACTCATATTTCTGGAAGAAAATGATTTGGGTCCTTTGGACCTCGTGTTAAACCTAATGACTTTTGAATCCTTGGGCTTCATGTTTAAAGGAATTATTTGGGTCCTTGGATTTCATGTTTAAAATGATTTGGGTCTTTAGACCTCATGTTAAATAATAAGATTTGGGTCCTTGGACTTCATGTTTAAATATAATCTTTGGGTCCTTGGATTTCATGTTAAAAGATAACCCTTGGGTCCATGGACTTCATGTTAAAGATAATCTTTGGGTCCTTGGACTTCATGTTTAAAAGAGGAAATTAATGTTTGAATCTATCACGGTTAAGGGTAAGGTCTTTATGGCCTTCAGGAACGACGATTCCTGTTAGTCTGAGCTCAGTCTAGCCTCATGTAAAGTGGAAAGACCCCTTGGGTGTTAGGTAAAACACTTCATGGCTAACGTTGCACATATGATTGTCATTGTGAATGTCTTACGAACTGATTGAGTTATGTTATACTTGTTGCATATAACGTGCCTATTTCTCTATATTGCATGTTTTTCCAAACTCACTGGGACGCTAGTCTCACCCCACATTGTGGGAAATATATTAAGATGTGCAGGTTGCCGCCCGGATACTAGATTGGGGAGTTGAGGGCTCATTTGGATGGGCTGTTTGTGGCTTTGTCAATGTAGTCACTTTTTTGGAAATTGTAGTTTAGCGGATAGGATGAGAATTTATAGCGTTGTAGTTAAGCCACTGAGTGGCGTTTTAATTGTAATTCATTGAGTTGTGCTTGGATAATTTATGCTTAAGTAACGGTTGGATTACCTAAGCGTTGTGATATATTGTGTGTTGATATTGATAATGCGCGAAATAATTTCAAGGATTTAGAAATTTTGCTCCCAACAGGCATTATTTCTGAATTCAGGAATTTGGACGTTACACAACCCACCTAGCAATCCAAAAATCAACCTTAGAGCTCAAGCCTTGAGGACCCAACAAAAAAAGAAAATCATCATGAGAATGGTTTATGGAGCGCAAAACTCTATCAACCGAGACCACTTCGTTGCATCAAAAATCATGTTATTCCTCCATCTCCAAAGTCACCAAATTGTGGCTAAAAACAGCATACCATGACTGCTCTGAAGGTTAGATTGTAACCAACGAAACACGTCTGAACCAAAGAACTCAAGGGAACTAGACAAACCAAGCCGAAACCAAACTTCCAATGCATGAGGACAATCCCGGATACAGTGAAGAGTCGTTTCCCGGGGATGAGAGAAACGAGAGCAGGCAGGAGAAGAAGCCAGATAACACTGGAAACGAAGATCATTAGTAGGCAAAGAGGCTCGCAAAATAAACCAAACCAACAACCTCACCTTTTCTGAAGCACAAAACTTCCAGACCCAATTCCAATCACCCATCCCAGGGTTAGAACCCTGAAAACTCAACAGCCAAGCATAACTAGAGGCAACAGAATAAATACCACTAAAATCAAAATCCCATAACCAAGAATCTTGGGAATCAGTTTTAGTCCTTGTAATTTAAAACTGGTGGTTTTGGTCCCTGAATTGAGACGCATCTTAGCCCGTAAAAATTTAGAAATCGTTTCTGACTTTTACTTCTCAAGTGTTGCGCACTTGGATGTTAGAAAATCAGTCACGGACAGAAGCAATATATGAATCTGAGTTTTGATTTAAGTGAACACAAACAGATTGCTTCTGACCAGTTCGAGAATAATGTAAATTTATCTTTTGTGTAAATCTAAGATCAGAAATAGTTTTATTGTTTTAGAAGAAACTCTGACGCACCCCTTTTTAAAACACAATCTAACAGCAACATAAAGAAGTGAGGGTCAGAAGAGAGATACACGACGGATTTATACTGGTTCACTCTTATCAACCAAGAGCTACGTCCAGTCCCCACCTCAGTGAGATTTTTCACTAATTTCTTCAAATTACAAGTATTCTCCTTCACAGGCCTCTTCAGGCTCCTAAGTATTCTCCTTCACAGGCCTTTTCAGGCTCCTCAGTATTTTCCTTGCAGGGCCTCTTCAGGCTCCTAAGTAGTCTTGTCCAAGCTTTTCCAAGCTTTTCCACTCAACACCACATCTCAGAAACACCTTCTGACTCGGTGGAGGAGCAACAACAAGTTACAAATAAAAATGAAGTTTTCTTAACTTGAGATTTCTAGCACACAAAGTGTGAATAAACCGTAAGTTTCTCAAACTAAGTTATAGGAATGTATTACAAACAAATAACCCATGAATATAACTCAAAGAGTTTATCAACGGTAAGGAATGTGTGGGATTAAAGCAAGAAATGATCATAGAAATAAGCGTGGAAACTTTTCTGAAGAGTGTTAGTACTTTTGCGTGCAGTCTCTCTCTTTGCTTCTGAGTTTCTGGCATATATATAGAGCTGTACTGGGGAACTAGCCATTTATAGTCGTTTGAAACTTCCAGTAGCTTTGTCCTTTTGTGTCTGGAACTTTTGACATGTCATCAAGTTGTACTTGCTTCTGACTTGATGCTACATGCTTCTGTCTTGGTGAGTGCTTCTGTATCTGACTTGCATCTGAGTTTGTGCTCACCTGCGTCTGACTTGTGTTTTGCGTCTGACTTTAGTTTGTGCTTTCTGACCTTGTCTTCTGACTTTCATTTTGTGTCACAATGTGCAGGTGTATTCTTTTAGGAACATAAGGCTTTAACTCTTGAATCTGAGTTGTTAGTTGAACGTCAATCAAACAAGTCACTGTTGCATTTTGATGCGTATGACTCGGGCCATGCTTTATTAGGTGTTGATGAAGTGCCTTCTCATATCTGCAATAGGGTCAGATGTTAAAGTTGCACGCTCATGTAACGTGGTTAGATGCAGATTGCAACTAAGAACGAAACTTGAATTTTTACTAAGTTAGAGGGGTTGCCAATCATTAAAACATTATGCATCTGAGGGTTTGACTTAACAGATGTTGCCTTAATTTCTTTCAGATCTGAATTCTTGTTTCATGTATGCGCAGCTCAAGGGGTTACTATGTCCTCTTCACGCAAGCGAAAACTTCCTACTACCGCTAAAAGAAGCAAGAGTACTTCTGATGCTCCTCAGCCAAGTTCAAAGAAACATGCCCCACAGAAAAATTCCAAATCCATTTCCACATCCCCTGCTGCAAAGAAGATACCTACACCCCCTCGTCGATCATCTGCACGATTAAAATCTCGCCCTACATAGTCTAAACCCGCCTATTCTCCAGCCTATGCCATTGACGTGTATGATAGCGCTAAATAGGGTTCAAAAGAATCTGACCATGCTATTTTTGACAAGAGATCATCCCTTGTGATAATCTTAGAAGGTAACTCTCTTTCTGTGAAGTCAGGTTTGAGGCCCACCCTTAATAATCTTGTGCAAAATTCTCCTTTGGATCCCCTTCCCTCTGAACTAGGTGTTACCACTGAAAAGATCGAGCCAAATGCCATCTTCGTTTCTCAAGGATGTGTTATTAGTGATTATGAGTCCTCTTCAACCATTCTTGATGACGGTGTCCCTGCTGGGCGTGTTGCGGCTGCTTCAGGTTTGGTTGCTTTTGGTCAGTAGCCCATATTTCACCATCATTACTCATTCTTAACTTTTCATCTCGTGGTTATCTGTCATTGTAGGTGCAAGTGTTACTGGTGAACTCAACGTGCCTAGTTCTCATGCTGAAGTGTTGCAACCATGCCTGGATGACCTGAATATTTCTGAAAAATCTATTGATCCTAAAAAGTCTCCCGACCCTTTGGTAGATGCTTCTATGCAACATGTTACTCCTGTTTTTCCTACTTCCAACGATGTATCTTTAGGTAACGAGTTATTGTTTTCATTCTGGGCCATAGTCAACTTCGTATACTTAACTCTATTCCCCTTTACAGATGTTGGTTTCCCCGGAATGTTGGGTGAGATGTTTGCTCCCGAGGATGTTCAACTGTTGTCTGCCTTTGCTTATCGTCATGCTGGATTTGTACTGGATGTCACTTATCCCTTAACTTATCAGCACCTCGTGTATGAGCAATTCTTACTTTTTTATAAGCAGCTGAGTTTTAAGCTTTTCGTCCATCTTCTGGGTCATTTGAAACCTCTGATGTTGGAAAAGCTTAAAGTATTGTCCTGTTTTGGTTTTAAAGGAGTTCGATTTGACTAGTTGATAACCTTTTTTGCGCGCGAGATTCCTTCAATTGCCTTGGAAGATTTGTCTGAAATTGATAGCGCTATTTCTCTTCAAGAAAAACGCGCTAATGATCTGAAACTTCAAATTGATAAATTAAAAATTGAACTTGTGCATACTTTGTCTGAGTTTCTCCAATTATCTGCTAAAAAGAAAGAAGTTGAAAAGGCACGTGAAGGGCTGAATGTGATGTTTCGTTTTCGTTTTCGGTGTTGTTTATTTTTTGTTGTTGTTGTTGGGAATATTCTTGATTTTCTTTTGTTATGCTCTATATTTAAGACTTTAACAGGCACCTGGTTGCCTTGGATTATGTTACTATGAAGTCTTTGTGGGTTTTATTTATTTCTGTTATGTTTTTTTATGTATTATCGTCCTTCTCTTTTTTTTTTCTTATTTGAAAACAAGAAACTTCATTAATAATTACCTGGGGAACTCTTTTCCTAACTCTCCAAGTCGTTACGCCTTTTGGCGTGATATCAGTTTACGGAACTCATTTCCTAACTCTCCAAACTTTTTGATTCTCATTTCATAACTCAACTCATACTTTATAGCTAATGCAAAAGAAGTATTTCAAAAGAAAAGATTAACCATACCAGGGTCAAATTTTCATTGATGTCTTTAAAAAGGAATTGCCACTAATTTCTCAATCATGCATAATACTTCTTTACATACTTGAAGTTTAAAGGCCATATCTTTCTTTCATCCTCTGGGTCAATCAAAACACAATACCCACTTGGATTAGATTCTCATACCATGTATGGTCCTTCCCACTTTGGTGCCCACTTGGAGGTGTGTTGTCCTCTCATGACTGCATTCGTTGCCTTCATCACTAGCTCCCCTTCATTGAACATTCTAGGTCTAACTAATTTTTCATAAGCCAAGACAAGTCGTCTGTGATGTTTTAGTGCTTCCTCTTTGACTTTGTCACATAGATTTTCTACATCTTCCAGCTCAGTTGTTCTCTTTGCTTCTCCTCCAAGTAACATTTGCGGAAATGACACGACCACCTCTGCTGGTAACACTGCTTCTGCACCATAGACTAATGAAAATGGAGTTGCCTTTGTAGTTCTATGCTTTGTAGTTCTGTACGCTCGCAATGTTAACGGTAAGAAGACACTTCACTCTCTGGACGCGTCATCTATACCATTCTTGTCAGCAATGATATTAAGATTTTGTTGGTGGACTCCGCCTGTCCATTGGATTGTGGATAATATGGTGTGGAATTCCCATGGTGGATTTTGTACCTTTCTAGGATCCTTTTTAATTACTTTTGAGTTGATGAAGTGAGTTCCATTGTCCGAGACTATTCTTTGGGGCAATCTGAACCTACACACAATGTTTTCCTTGATGAAAGTTACCACCGTATCAGCCTTTGCCTCCTTGACAGCTATGGCTTTTACCCATTTCGTGAAGTGCTTCATGGCAACTAATATCCATTTCTTCCCCTTAGATGCTGGGTTGATTAGTCCTATGAAATCCATAGCCCAATTTTGAAAGGGATATGGTGATGTCATTCCATGCAGGCTTCTTGTTGGGGCGCATATCAAGTTCCAATGCTTTTGACATTGCACACACTTGAGCGAAAACCTCTTAGCGTTGTCCCTAATTATTGGCCAATAGTACCCTAACTTAGTCAGCTCGCCCCAAAGGCTTCTTCCTCCTTGATGTCTCCCACACACCCCTTTGTGGACTTCTGTCATCACCGTTTCTTGTTCTTCCTCTTTTACATATCTCAACACTTCTCCTGTCCACGTTCTCTTGAACAATTGCTTTTGTTCCAAGAAGTAGCAGGTCGCTCTCGTCTTTACTCGCTCCACATCTTGTGTTGTGGCAGGCAACACTCCGTCTTCCAGGAATTCTCTTATCTGTTGTTGTCATCCTCTTGTGACAGCGTTGACCTCTGTCTCTTCTTTCTTTTCTGGGCACTTCTCACAAAACGTTGTTTTTTATCATAGTACATCTTCATTGTGAGCCAATATATTCCCACCCTTTGCATTCGTCTATATAGCGAAGATCCATCTTGGCCACACATGGCTTGATGGAGGTTTTCAACCTTATCATTTCCTTCTCTCTCAAAGACACATTTCATCAATAGGCCATCCCCCGCTCGTCGGTACAAGGTTCCACGAACAACTTGATATTTTCTTATTGGTTCGGGGTAAAATTTATAGGACAAATCTCTTAGCACGTTGGTCCTCCAATCTGTTTGTGTCGATTTCTCTATATCCCTGCTTCCTTCAACACAATGTTCCCTTTTGAATATTGTTATAATTTCTTCCTTACCCCACTTGCTTTACTCCCTATAGTTTCCAGCGTGTCTGCATACCTATTTTTCGCCCTTGGTATATGTGTTATTTCTACTTCCTCAAATCCTTCAATTAATCTCCTTGCTTCGTCTCTGTATAGTGCCAAGTAGACTTCCTTTACTCTATACCTTCCTTCAACTTTCTTAATGATCAAGTTGGAATCCCCTTTAATCCTTAGTCTTTTAACCTTCACCTCATTGGCCATCATTAGTCCAAGGATCAACGCTTCATATTCTGCTTTGTTATTTGTTGTAGAAAACTTCAGCTTGTACACGAACGACATTTGGGTCCCTTCTAGTGTGACAAGCACTATCCATGCTCCCCCTGCCACATTGGCGGGGGTGCCATCAAACATCGCTATCCACCACCCCTCTTTTGTTTCCTTTTCGCAGTTT
The DNA here is from genome assembly GCA_026901365.1 of Sesbania bispinosa. Taxonomy (NCBI): domain Eukaryota; kingdom Viridiplantae; phylum Streptophyta; class Magnoliopsida; order Fabales; family Fabaceae; genus Sesbania; species Sesbania bispinosa. The sequence continues at coordinate 1,493,227 of QLOH01000007.1, read as the reverse complement.
CCAACCTCGCCTGGTATTTCTTCTGTCATTTCATCTTTCAGTGCTTGAGGACATATAAACAACAAGTCGGATAATGCTTGACTCTTAACCCTGGTTGGCATCACTGTGGTTATATCATATTCATTGATCATCAATGCCTAGCGACTCATTCACCCTATTAGGCATTGATTTTGCAACAAATATTTTATCCCTCCGGATTTGGTCACCACTTGTACTGGGAATGCTTGGAAATAGTGCATGTATTTCTGTGTGGCATACATTCGGGCTAAACAATATTTTTCTTGTACATCGTATTGTCCTTCTGCTCCCTTCAAGACGCAGCTTAGGTATGCTATTGGTTTTTCTTCGTCTTCTGAATCTTTTGCAATCAGCCCACTCACTGCTTATTTTGTTGCTGTTAGGTACAACTTTAAGGGCCTCCTTGTCTCGGTGAAACCAACACCTTTTCTGAGTTAAGCGTCTTCTTAACTTTCTCAAATGCTTCTTGATGTTTTTCCTTCCACTCATATGGCTTCCTCCCTTTGAGTAGATCTCTCATTGGCCCTATGAACTCCCCTAGTGTTGGCACAAAGCTTCGAATATATCCCAATTCCCCAATGAATTGTTGCAACTCTTTCATGTTGGATGGGGCCTTCATGCCTTCTAATGCCAAAACCTTCTCTTCATCAGCGGATATCCCCTTTTTGTGTACCCGGAATCCCAAAAACTTGCCCTTCTCTACTGCAAAGGCGCACTTTTTGGGGTCCATGCGCAACTGAAATTGTCTACAGCGTTGGAATACAGTTCGCAGGTGCTTCACGTGGTCTTTCTTGCTTCTTGATTTTACCACCAAATTGTCCACGTAATCTTCCAACAAATCATGCATCACATCATGAAATATGGCGGCCATAGCTCTTTGGTACGTTGCACTAGCATTCTTTAGCCCGAAAGGCATGACCACATAGTAAAAGTTCCCAAACGACGTCCTAAACGTTGTTTTCTCTTCATCACCTGTTGCCATCTAAATTTGATTATAGCCGTTAAATTTGTCCATAAACGAGAACCGCTCATGAGCAGCTGTCGCATCAACCAAGCTATCCACGTGTGGCAAAGGAAAGTCATCCTTTGGGCACACTCTGTTCAAATCTCGGTAGTCTACACAACAACGTATCTGTCCGTTCTTCTTTCGTACTGGAACAATATTCGCAAGCCATGATGGGTGCTGAATAGGTTTTATGAATTCTGCCTTTAGTAACTTTTCAACCTCTTTTTTAATCTCTGTCTCTACCTCTCGTGAAAATTTCCTGCCCGCTTGCTTGATGGGCTTGGCCTCTGGGCGTAACAAATGTTGGATCTAGTCCTGGCATTTCACTATACTCCAATGCGAAAATATCCTTGAACTCTTTTAGCAATGCCACCACTTCTTCCTTTTCTTCTTTGTCAAGATTCCTGTTTATGAATAACGGCTTCTTGATTCCTCCTTCCCCTATGTCTATTTCTTCTGTTTCATCCTTCCCATCACGCGGGGTATCTTGTAGCTCCTCCGGTAAATCCTTCACTTCACACTCCAGACTACTGTCTACTTCGGGGTTGATTGGGTGGGTTCCCATGTTTGCCCTAGTCATGCCCCCATCTCCCTATAAGATCCTCTAGCGTACCCCACCGTTGGGCAGATACTCCTTCTCGATGGTTCCTCTATCTTCACTTCGTTCTCTTTTGTGTAAGTTGCGGTAGTTCACCCTCTCGTTCATCTTTTCACCACTTCCTCCTTTATGAGGTAGCTCTACAACCTCTTCTCTTCAGACACTATTACTTCCGGACGGAGCCAGCTCATCAAACAAAGAGGCATCAATCAAGTATGATTCGGTTGCCTCAAATAATGCCCCAGTAGCTTGTATCTCTATCTCCCTTCCTCTGAAACTAAATTTCATGCACTGATGAAGGGACGATGGCACACACCGATGCAGGTGTATCCAAGGACGTCCCAGGAGTAGGTGATAACTTGGCTCCTCATCTATAACATAAAATACATTAACTGTCTTGATGGGGACTACCTCTAGTAGTGCGGTTACACATCCCCTGGTTCCTACGGGCTCGCCATGAAAGGTGTTCAACGTGATTTCAGAGGGCCGAAGTCACTTGACTGGTATACCCGCTGTGTTGAAAAACGTAGTAGACATTATATTTACGCCTGAGCGGTTGTCAATCAATGCTCTCCTCACCTTTACCCCCTCTAACACAGCTTCTACATACAATGGACGATTATGGCAGAAACCATGTTGTCCTAGTGATGCTTCCTTGAATATTAGATTCGTTGCATGGGCTCTTGCCATCTTAGAAAGTGGGGCATTAGCGGCACACAGACTTCATCCCCTCTTTTTTTATGATTGCAACCGGCACCCTCGCAACTTCTTGTTGGGCGTCATGATCCAGACCCAACTGGCTGAGTAATACTTTAAATCCCCTTGTCTTTGCTAGCCTTTCGCTGAGTAACCGCTCGTCAACATCTCTCTGGTCTTCTTCTTCATCGGGGTGCGTTATTATCGCCACCACTGAGGATATCATATTGGCTCCATGCTAAGGTAAAAGGCTGCGATGTAGATGATAAGTGCAAATTATATGATATTTTCTTATGTTTTTACTGCACTTATCAAGGATAAAATAGTAATTTATGCCCCAAAATAATCCTTTTTGTGAATAATTGTAATAATTGTGATTATTTAATTTGAATTCAAATTTGATGCTATCTTAATTAGAAATCTATTAATTTGTGCAGATTTATGAGAGATTTGAATTGGAAAAGAAGATAACATTAATTGTGGAGAATATTGGCAGATTTGGAGTTTAAATGAGAACAAAATAAGGATAAGATCAGAGCCATTTAAACAAAGATTCTGAGGATAACTCTCCTAGTTTAAATTCAAAACAAATAAATCACAGAATCAAGTCAAAAAGGGGAAGCAAGGAAAGCCAATCAAGCAATGACAAGATCAGAAAGAGATCAAGCTGATAAATGAAGAAATATAGAAAGTTTGCAGCGTGTTTAACGAGGAGCTTATATCTTACTGGAAGTCACAACTTTCCTTAGTCTATACATAGGTCCTTTTGCACATATTAACGAGGAGGAGAGTCGGTGAGCTTAGAATAGAGTGTGAAGATAGAGGCACAAGGATTGAAGAAGGTGACAGATTCTTCATTGGTTTGTAATGGCTACCATGAGTAGCTAAACTCTCCAGTTGGATTGGATGTAGTTGATTTAATCCCCAAGTGTATGTGAATTCTCGTATTTAATTATAAATCCCTGTTTTTATATATATTAATACTTTTATGCTTTTCTTCATGCATAGCTTTCGCGCGTGCGCCGGAGTTATAGGCTAGTGTCAGGATACAACGTGATAGAGTTTTCCGGCTAGTATTAGAGTTTGGGGGAGCCTAGACATAGGAAACTCAAATTCCGATTGCTAATTGTACTCATTGGTCATATGGGAATATAGGTGGAGTCTGATGATTGAAGGATTGGAAGGTGACAACCCCTTCATAGGAGCATCTATAGGAAAATATGGTTAAATGATAGTTTTAACAACAGACTAATAGAACAATCAATCCGTGGTAGTTTGTCACATGGGAGAACCTCATGGGCTACCGTCGGGTGGATTACTTCTGGTAACTTGGGGTAAGACAATGGAGTTGGCTAAGGTATTATAAAAAATAAATTCATAATTAAAGAAGAGATTCACATACATAAGGAGTGCGATGATACGAAGTCCAATCCTAATCCAAGTAAATTTATCTCTCCCTATTTTATTGCTTTATCTACTTTCTGCAATTTAAATTCTGCATATCAATTATCATTCCAAAAATATTTTCTAACTTGATAATTTGATCACGAAAAATATACGAAGTGAACCGTTCCATGTGGATAGGATAACTCATACTTACTATTATACTGCTGAAATTTTGGTACGCTTGCCAGAATCTCATCAGTAGACCGCCACCCTCATTCCTCTTTTCAGGTAGGAGTATGTTGAGATCTTGACAAACGTACCAATATCGCAATAGTATAATAGTTTTAAAAGGAGGGGCTGTCGTACCCACGAGGAACGATTCAAAATAAATCCTTAGGAATCAAACTTACTAAGTAAATATGGTTGCAAAAGATTGAATTTATTTTATGAAAAGTAAATTTAAAAGGTGCAGTAAAAGAATCTTAAAACAAAGAGAAATTTGGATGAAATAATGCAGTTGAGAAACTGGGATTGAACTTCATCTATCGCACCCCTCTTATATTTTGGGAACTCAATAACATATAGGAATTTGCAATTAACAATACTGAAGCACAAATAATTTTCATTCACATTGATTCCTCAAATATGAAATTCTTAGAATAATCTCTTAAACACTGATCCCTCAGATATTTAACAAATTGCCTAGCATTAAGAAAAGTTATTTTAAAGCTATCAATATATTGAACCCTATTCCTAGTGATTCAATCTATTGAGTATTTTTATCCAAATCAGATTTAAAGAATTGCTTCCCAGCCAAATCAAGAAATCAAAATCAAAACTCCATTGAATAAATAGAATATTGCATTAAGTACTGAATAAAAAATACCAATATTGGTAAAACAAGAATTCCTATATATTAGAGATCCAAAATACAATTGGGGTTTGAATCGACTATATTTAATCCCACAGAGAAGTTTAGCTACTCATGGTAGCAATTACAACCCACAAGAATTAAGAAGAAAGATTGCAGTGAAGCCTTCTAGCTTTGTTGTTTTCTCTCTCTTGCTCCAGAATGGTCTCTGTTCTTCCCCAAAAACTGTCTCTCCAAAACTGTCTAACCAAAACTCCAAAAACTGTCCTGAAAAACTGTCTGACGGCTCATTAAATGCTAGGTTTACGAGTCCTGCGTTCAGCGCAAGTGAAGCGCAGGAAACAAAAACAATTGAGCAATCCCGCGATCAGCCTGCGCTTAGCGCAGGAAACAGAAACAATTGAGCAATCCTGCACTCAGCGCAGGTGAAGCATAGGAAACAACATCCTTTAAAACTTGCTCTGCACTGCTCCTGTCTCTGCTCACTACTCACTTGATGCTTCAACTTGTACTTTATCTCCTCATCTGTAAAAATCAACAATTTCTTCATTAAAATAGCATCAAGTTCATATTAGAATTCATTATTTACAGCAGCCACAAACTAAGCAAAGAAGAGTGATTTTGGAGTATAAATTCATATAATTATTACCAACAAGTGCTTTATTTATACATAAATCTACTCAATCTTAGCACTTATCAGAGTACTCTTCCGGCCTGCAACTGCTTCTGGAACATTCTCTGATGACATAACATTCCTTAGTAGGGTGGGTGTTAGTCCTGTGCAGGGTGCAATACGTTGGGTCGTTGGCTTGTTCCTTCGTGAGTGGTGCATTGAACGTTCGTTCTCTTAGCGTGTCGTCCTTCATCCATTTTGTCATTAACTGATGAACTTGACGTCCTTCTATAAGTGTGACACCCTTCTACCCCCAAATAATAAAATAAATACCAAGTTAAATTATCAGGAAATTACAGTTAACACCGAGGTAAAAAGGTTCACATGTCCTTCCTAAAATAAACACTTAATTCAAGTTCACTTCTGTTCCCATAAAAGAATAAAATCCAGGTTTTCAAAAGTTAAATTATCAACATAATAAAACATATTTTGGCCATGTAAGACCCTTTTAAAACGATCTTTCTAAATCTCTACATATCAAAATGAAGTAATAAAGCTCCTAGACACTAATCCCTGATGTCACACATATCAGAGCGAGACCCCGTCCCTTCAAAACTCAGCACTCCGAGTGCCCTCTTCGTCACCTAAGAAAACCACAGAAAGAGTACGGTGATGAATGGAATACAAACATATACATGCAATACATAAGGCTACCCTTAATCCCCACCCATCACCATACATATCATCATTCATCTCAACTCAAATACTATTCATTTCATACATCAGGTTCGTACAAATAGGAATTTACACTTTCATACAGTCTCAATTAAGGCATATGCTCACACCATGCACATGTACAACATCTATCCTAAGAGTCGTGATTTGGAACTTCGCACAATGGGCGCACCTCATCAATCCCCTTAGTTGTTACCAATGATGGCCCTACCATTAACACCACACGATAGGTTGCACTCCCTCTATGGGCCCGTGCAAAGACAATCGCCCCTGGGTTGCACCCCCTCTATGGGCTCGTGCATCGAATGTCCCCTATCATGGTCTCCACCCTTTCTTAGGGCATACATCTCATGTATCACACCTCATATGCTCATGCTCAATGCATCAACATCATTTATACACTTCTCATACCACATTATCTACTCAATTCATTCCACATCACATCTTGAATAAAATGCATAAAGAACATCAATATAAGATCATCACATAATCATACTTCATGCCACAGTTAATGCACTATATACATCCAAATTAATCTCATCAATTCCATAAACAATTCATATATTACACAAACATCCATCTCAATTTTGCGTTTTAAGAAAAGCTATCTAGAATTTGGAAGGAATCTGTTGAAATTATACTTAAAAGCTTGATCCGCGTTTCTGCGCTCAGCGCAAGTGAAGCGCAAGTTCCAGAGAGCTATGCTCCATCCTGCACTCAGTGTAAGTGAAGCGTAAGTGTCGCAGAACGCGACTGCACCTGCGTTTTTGCCCCTTTTAACCCCTCTTCTTCAATCTCTACTCAATTCTTTAAGTTCCTAACTTATTTAAGCACGTTTTTATCGATTAAATTCACCGAAAACATCAATTATTCCTACGGATTACCATTAAATCAACAATCGATCAATTATAAAACCTCACCCCTAAATCCTAATTTGACCCCTTTTCGACAATCTCGCTCTCATCATCCAATCCATCAAGAACATAACATCAAAACGTACCAATCAGCATCAAATAGAACAATTTCAACATATAAATCATCCTTCAGATTCAAAGATTAGAGATCCTAGAGGGACTTATGATTGCTCTCACTACCCAAGCACTCAAGTACACACATATAGCTGCACCCCTTCCCCCCCGTACCTTAGAGATGACGATCGAAAACGAATGGCAGAATTCCCTTGATGATCTACTCTGCGGCACCTTCTCCTTGTGGAGTCGCTTCTCTCTTCCCTAAGGTTTGGTTATCTGACGTTTGAAAAAGGATGGGGTGAAATAGATAACCCTTCTCTTATTTAAATATCTAATTGGGTTGGGCCTACTCCAACCCACCCATCCCCTTTTTAATTAAATAATATGATTTCTAACTAATAATAATAAAGATAATATTAATACTATTACTTCTTCATTCTATTCTATTTTATTTTATTTTAGAAATATTAGGATGTTACAATTCCCCCCCTCCTAAAAGAAAATTCGTCCTCGAATTTACCTGAAGTGAATAACTCTGGAAAAGACTCATTCATCTTCTCTTCAAGCTCCCAAGTAGCACTCTCTGGTGTAGCTCCTCCCCAGATTACCTTAACTAAAGGAATTTCCTTACCTCGAAGTTGCTTCACCCTCCGATCCTCAACTCTCACCGGTATGGTTTCCACCGTCAAGTTTTCCTTAATCTCAAGATGATCCGACTCAATCACATGTGAAGGGTCGTGAATGTACTTCCGGAGTTGAGAAACCTGGAAGACATTGTGAAGATTTGACAAATGTGGAGGTAAAGCAATTTGATAGGCAACATTACCGACTCTTTTGAGACTTTGATAGGGACCAACGAAACGGGGTGTAAGCTTTTTAGACTTTAATGCCTTACCAACCCCAGTCCACGGAGTGACTTTCAGGAACAGATGATCCCCTTCTTCGAATTCTAAGTCCTTCTTCCTCTTATCAGCATAACTCTTTTGCCTACTCTGAGCTGTCCTCATCCTCTCCTGAATTAACTTAACTTTATCAGTGGTCTGTTGTACTACATACGGTCCTAAAACAAGGCTCTCTCCGGGCTCATACCAACACAAAGGTGTCCTACACCTTCTACCATACAATGCCTCATAAGGTGCCATGCCTATGCTAGAATGAAAACTATTGTTGTATGTAAACTCTATTAAAGGTAGGAAACTATTCCAAGTACCTCCTTGGTCTAACACACAAGCTCTAAGTAAGTCCTCTAAGGATTGTATGGTTCTCTCGGTTTGACCATCGGTTTGAGGATGATAAGCTGAACTAAGTCTAAGTTGGGTTCCCAAAGCCTGCTGCAAGCTCTCCCAAAATCTAGATGTAAACCTGGGGTCTCTATCTGAAACTATGCTAGATGGTACTCCACGCAACCTTACAATTTCACTAATGTAGATCGTAGCAAGTTTTTCTAAAGAATACTTAATGTTAATAGGGAGAAAATGGGCACTCTTAGTCAATCTATCTACAATCACCCAAATAGAATCTGCAGAATTAGTTGATGAGACTCTTTCTGCAATTCTGTTTTAATAAAGAAAAAGAACGACTACATATCATGCTATACTAGTACATCCGGTTTCATAACTACATACACAGAAAATTTACTCTATCTGATATCTGTTTGTTTGATGTGTACTTTAGAAGAGGAGAGTACTGTTATTGATAATTTGTTAGTTGATATGCTGGAGCAGAATTTGTTAGTTGATCTTGAACTACCCTATTCCCTAGATAAGATATTTTGATTAATGAATTTTTTAAGCGCATGAGAAACTATTAAAAAAATCACAATGGTTATTTGTGTTAACTAACTGTGCCGTCTGTGGTAATAATGTTAGTTACCAACTTACCATGATAAAATGCTATCAGTTATCTGATTAGATACTTGCTCAATATTATTTACTACGCACATGGGACATATTCTGGGTTTATGTCTTGTAAGTTGAATTATCCATATCCCCATCATTTGACAGAGTATTACAGTTTCCATGTTGTCTATTCTAGATTTCAGTGACGAAAAATAAGGTGGTTTGGTGGATAAATTCGGGAGAGAAGTTCTAGCTCTATTCTCTCAATTATCAATAACTCATAGGCTATGGAATTTGTTAGTTGATCTTACTGCTATGTTTTTATGTTTGTATAGTTTCATACTGCATTTAGTTGTCCTTACATCAGTGACTAAAATTTCTTCCACTTTATTTATACACATTGATTCCTCCACAACTTAGATGATTCTATTGCCATTTGCCAATTGAAACACAATAAATAGGATAGGATAACCGGTTTAAGCATGGATTGCTCAATTTCAGAACAGTCTTGTCAACCACTATGAAATATGCTTTCAGGTTTATGCATATATGTCCATGGATGGTCTTCTTTAGGGGAATATGGTAAAAGCCACCTCATGGTTAATATAAGAATTGCCATTGTGGAATCTCATTTGGATAAAATATTTTAGTTCAAAACTTGAAATTTGTGTGTTGATAAAAGAACTCAAATGCACCAAATAAAAATTTTAAGAGAGTGTTAAACAGAGTTTCAGAGAACTTCAAAACGAGTTTGATTAATGTTTATAGCTACAAAATAAAAGAATGAAGGTGTATACGTAAGTTCTGTATCAATGCGAGCCATGCGCTTTTGGTTTCTCTGGAATGAAACCAAAAAAGATTGATAAGTACGGAGAACTCTTTGTTGATGCACTTTATTGCTTGTCAATGTGTTTTCTCTGTTTTTTGAGCTTTTGCTCCGTTCTTGTCTCACAAGAAAAACGAGTGTCTAAATTACGCAACAGTTTATTGATCAAGAATGCTCATGATCATGAGACATTAAGAAATGGAAAATCATTAATAGTCTGCAATAATTAAATTATATAGTTCTTATATATATATATATTTGTGCTTTTTCTTACATTACAAGGTCACTATTTGATTTCAGGTTTATGCATTAGGAGCAATCATTATTTCAAGATGGGTTTGGGCAAGGTGGAATGAGAGGAAGGACAAAGGGAGGTCTCCCAATGATGACAGGGATGAATGGAGGCAGTCTGATATTTACACAGTGAATAGAAATTTATCATTGAATGGGTTTGTGTTTCCCATTTTCAAATACTTCTGCTATCTTTTGTTTTTTGTTGTGTGGTGTTGTTGGCTGAGAGGCTGAAGAAAAACAGATTATTTTACTGCTTGTTGCATTGTGAAAGTCAAAGACTCAAACTCAAGAATGAATGAGTGACAGTGTCATTCAATTCAGTTAAAAGAAATGCATCGTTGGATCTCAAGATCTCTCTAATTTCATGAATTCTGTTTTGATTTGGTGTTGTCTTTTTTACTGTCAAGTGTTAACTTGTTTTGGAATTTCAACTCGTACAACACTGGTGTTCAATTATTGTCCTAACATTTCTGATTTAATGCAGAGATAATGACAGAGGATAAGATCTTCACTCTTCATATGCAAAGACACAAAGTTGTGAAATTATATTACGTGAATAAATGTAAAAAATAAACAAATAATATAAAAATGTTAATTTCATGACTTCAATTTTATTAAACAATCCATCAAAATAATAGTTTCTAGTTTAGAAACAGGTTTTGAAACCAGTTTCAAATGTGGATCATAATCAAGTTTCAAAAGCCAGTTAAAAAACAAATTAAAAAATAGGTCCAAAAGTCGGTTTTTAAAAAATGGATCAAAAAACCGTTTTTAAAACCGGTTCAGAAACCGGCTTTTGCACTTAAAATCGGTTCAGATCCAAGATCCATATCAAAACAGGTTTAGATCCATGAACCGGTTCAAAATCGGTTCGAAATTCATGATCTGGTTCGGAATCCATTAACCGGTTCAAAACCGGTTCGGTTAAATCTAAACAGGTTTGGTCATGAGAAAAGTGGATCAGTTTTTTTAAACTTATCCATACATTTGGTTGGGATTTGGTTTTGAGTCAGTTTTAGAAATATTTGATCCATGCACAGCCCTAACTCTGGGCGCTTTGTCTCGAAACCATCTGCTTCCTCTCTTAATGTTTACCTCTCTAGGAGACTAGGACAATGGGATTTCATTAAGAAAAATACTCCTACTACTACAATAGTACTACCCATGTTTCACATTTCTTGAAATTAACGTGAAATTTTATGGTGATATGAAAAAATATTGAAGATATATAATAAGAAAAGAGGGAGTGGGATTTTCCAATTTAGTTCCTGTTAAATTAGAGAGGGTGAAAAATGTGGAGTGAATATTTTCTACTATACAAAGATAAAAGTTACAAAGTATATATATACAATAAACCACACATGGGCTTATGGGCCTAATATACTAATATACATCAACACTCCCCCTCAAGCTGGAGCATATAGATTATATGCACCAAGCTTGTTACAAATAAACTCAATTCGGGGTCCTCTAAGAGATTTAGTAAAAATGTCAGCTAGTTGTTCATTAGAACTAGTGTAACTAATGACAATACATCCAGAGAGAACCTTTTCTCTAATAAAATGACAATCCACTTCAATGTGTTTAGTCCTCTCATGAAACACCGGATTGGAAGCAATATGAAGAGCAGCCTGATTATCACAAAGCAACTTCATCTGTGAGACCTCTGTAAATTTCAATTCATGGATTAGTTGTTTGATCTAGATGAGTTCACAAGTAACTAAGGCCATGGCACGATACTCAGCCTCAGCACTAGATCTAGCTACCACCTCTTGCTTTTTACTCTTCCAAGAAACAAGATTACCTCCTACAAGAACACAGTATCCTGAGGTAGAACGCCTATCAGAAGGCGATCCAGCCCAATCAGCATTTGAGTAGCCAATCACCTGGGAGTGGCCTTTATTCTCATACAATAATCCTTGACCTGGAGATCCTTTGACATACCTCAAAACACGAACAGCTGCATCCCAATGACTATCGCAGGGAGACTGAAGAAACTGGCTCACCACTAAAACAGGAAAGGAAATATCTGGACGGGTGATAGTGAGATAATTTAGCTTGCCAACTAGTCTCCGATACCTGCCTGGATCAGTCAATGGCTCCCCCTGATTAGGAAGAAGTTTTATATTGGGATCCATAGGAGTGTCAATTGGTTTGCAATCTGACATACCAGTCTCCTCAAGAATGTCCAACACATACTTTCGTTGAGAAACAACAATACCACAGTTAGATTGAGCTACTTCAATACCCAAAAAGTATTTAAGCAAGCCCGAGTCCTTGGTCTGAAAGTGATGGAATAAGTGTTGTTTCAGCTTTTCAATGCCACCTTGATCATCTCCAGTTATAACAATGTCATCAACATAGACAACCAAATAAATACATTTTCCCTGAGGATTATGTCTATAAAAGACTGTATGATTAGAATCACATCGAGACATACCAAAGTCTTGAATGACAGTGCTAAATCTTCCAAACCAAGCACGAGGAGATTGCTTTAAACCATAAAGGGAGCGATGAAGTTTACAAACTAGATTAGACTTCCCCTGAGCAACAAAGCCAGGCGGTTGCTCCATATAAATCTCCTCATGAAGCTCACCATGAAGGAATGCATTCTTGATATCAAGCTGAAACAAGGGCCAAGAGTGCATGGCAGCCATGGCCAAGAATAAACGTACAAATGACATCTTAGCAACAGGAGAGAAAGTATCTGTGTAATCTTGGCCATAAACCTGAGTGTATCCTTTAGCAACAAGACGAGCCTTGAGTCGATCAACCTGACCATCAGGACCAACTTTAACAGTATAAATCCAATGACAAGCAACGGGAGTTTTACCTGAGGGAAGAGGGACCAACTCTCAAGTACCATTAGTATGAAGTGCAGTCATCCCATCCATCATTGCCTGACGCCATCCTGGATGTGAGAGCGCCTTTGTGATGGAGTTAGGAATAGAGACAGCAGACAAAGAAGAGAGGAAGGCACAATATGGAATAGACAAGCGGTGGTAACTAAGGAAATTATAAAGAGGGTGAGGATTCCGAGTGGAACGAGTACCTTTTCTAATGGCAATAGGGAGATGATCACTAGGCGGTTGGTCCACAGTAGGAATAGGTGCTGGAGCAGGAAGTGAGTCTAAAGGAACTTCATAATGAGCATCACCTGTTGTGCGATCCCTGTGATGATAAACATGTAAGGGTCTAACGAAAGTAGAAGACGCGGGTTCAGCAGGTGTGGCAGAGTCATAGGACAAGAGAGGAGTAAAGTGAGGAAGTGGCAGAACTTCTGCTATGGATTGAGATGGTAGGGAAGGAGGTAAGGAGGAGGAAGGATAAAATGGGGAAGACTCAAAGAAGGTAACATCAGCAGAGAGATAATACCTGTGAGTATCTGGAGAGTAACATTTATAACCTTTTTGAACACGGGAATATCCAAGAAAGATACATTTGATTGACTTTGCTGACAATTTGTCTAATCCAGGAGTCATGTCATGAACAAAACAAACACACCCAAAAATGCGTGGGGTAAGAGCATATAGCTGCCGCTCAGGAAACAGTATGGAGTAAGGAATTTTATGGTGTAAGACAGATGAGGGCATACGATTAATTAGATAACAAGCAGTGACAACAACATCCCCCCAAAAACGAGTGGGAACATTATAATGAAGTAAAAGGGTTCGAGTTGTCTCAATCAGATGCCGATTCTTTTGTTCAGCAACCCCATTTTGTTGAGGGGTATAAGCACAGGAAGACTGGTGTAGAATACCCTGAGAAGACATAAATTGAGTGAAAGTTGTGGAAAAATACTCAGGTGCATTATCACATCATAGTACTTGAACATCTGTATGAAATTGATTTTTAATTTCAGCACAAAAGTTCTGAAAAATGGATAAAACTTCAGATCGAATTTTCATTAGATATAACCAAGTACAACGAGAATAGTCATCAATAAAGGTTACAAAATACTTAAACCCCAACACGGAGACAACACAACTAGGACCCCAAACATCAGAATGAACTAAAGCAAAAGGGGACGCAGCCCGATCTGTGACACGCTTAGGAAAAGACCCTCTAGACTGTTTACCCCGTTGACATGACTCACAACTAAGACTAGACAAAGTGGAAAAATTTGGAACCATCTTTTGCAGTTTAGATAAACTTGGATGATCCAAATGGTTGTGAAGAAGCTCAGGAGATGAAGCAGTGGTGCATGCAACAGATGGTGCCAAAAGATGATACAGACCCTGGGACTCACGTCCTGTGCCAATCACCTGTCCCGTACTGCGATCCTGAATAACAACAGAATTATGAGAAAAGGTGATAGAGCAATTTAAGGTACGAGTCAAACGACTAACGGAAATGAGATTAAATGGGCACTTCGGAATATATAACACAGTATCCAAAGAAACAGAAGGTGAAAGATTGGCACTACTTACTGCAATAGGAACCTGTTTAGAGCCATTAGCTAAGGTGACTGAAGGCAGAGAGTTGGAATAAGTAACATGAGAAAGTAAAAAGGAATTACCAGAGATGTGATCAGAGGCGCCAGAATCAAGGACCCAAGGGCCCAAAGAAGACTGGGACACACAGGTAAATGAATTACCAGGATGAGTTACAGGTGCACTGGATGAGGATGACTGGTGTGATGCACGGTACCTCAAATAGTCATCATAATCAGTCCCAGTAAGAGTGACGGACTGTTGCACTGGAAGGTCCCTTGGCTGCTCAGGTAAGGTGTCATCAATATGAGCAAGATTAGCCCGCAGAGGACGACCATGTAACTTGAAGCACTTTTCCTTAGTGTGTCCCCATCTATGACAATAAGTACATTTAGGCCGAGATGTCTTGTTACCTCCTCGATAAGGGCCGCCTTGTACTTCCCTACGGCCATGCTGAGCATTGGTCGAAATTAAGGCTGAAGTGTCATGTGCATTAGGAATAGGACCAGAAGGAGGGATAGAGGCTGCACGAAGAAGCCGGGAGAAGACCTCATCCAATGTGGGAATACTCGGGCTAGCAAGAATTTGATCCCTCACAGATACAAGATCAGTGTTCAGTATGGCCAAAGTACACACCATAAAGAACTTATCTCGTTGAGCGAGGTCCTCAACAACGGTTTTTCCAGCAGGTAAGAGAGCATTGTACTCAGCCTTGATAGATGACATGTGGCCAACAATTTCAGAAACAGTCATATTCTGTTGGCGAGAATTGATTAACTTCTCAACAACAGAGTATAAACGCTGAATGTCATTGGTGTAAAGAGATTTGGCTTGAGTCCATAAATCATAGCAGGTGTCAAAGTTGGTGTAGATGTTGTGAAGAGAGGGATCAATAGACTGCCATAGTAGGGTGCATAGTAAGGCATCGGTCTTCTCCCAATTTTCCTTATCTTCATTCACATTTTCAAGCTTAGTGTAAAGATGTTTCTTCAACCCTTGTCCAATACACCATTTCTCCATAGCCTTGGACCATGAAAGATAATTAGAGGAGCCCGGTAATTTTTCTGTTGCAATGGCTGGTGTGGAGGTGAAGACACCCGAAAAGGGTCCGGAATTGGTGGAAGACTTTGAGGTAGTCATAGTTAGGGTATGACTCAGTCCAAAAACTGATATTTAGAAGAAGAAATAGGAGGAACAGACAGCGGAAACAAACTCCTCGTAGAAAAATAGGGCAGAACTGTTCTGCCTCCGGCGTTCAGCGGCGGCCGGCGGCGGAGGTGGCGGCGGACGGACGGCCTGAGACAGGCAGAAGGGTCGCTGGAGCAAGGCGACCTCAGTGGCGGAGGCGGTGAGAACTCACGCTCACCGACGCATCGCAGATCTGTCGGAGAAGATGAAGAAGTGGCTGGCTGTATGGTGGCGCGTTGCGGCGAGGCAGGAGGCGCGGTTTGGTGGATAGGACGAGGGAGGCGCGGCGAACGCAATGCTGCTGCTGGACAGAGCAAAGAAAGTCGCCGGAGACAGTCCGCCGGAGAAGAACCAGACGCTGCCGGAAAAATGGCTGCCAGAGAAATGTCGTCGGTGGCCGGAGAGAAACCAGTTACTGTTCTAGGGTTTTTAGGGCTCTAGATACCATGTTAAATTAGAGAGGGTGAAAAATGTGGAGTGAATATTTTCTACTATACAAAGATAAAAGTTACAAAGTATATATATACAATAAACCACACATGGGCTTATGGGCCTAATATACTAATATACATCAACAGTTCCTAAATTCATATGTTGTTAGTTGAGCTCACAATCACATACGAATCCCATGGAATGAAAGTAAACTATGTCATGTTTGTATTGAAGATAAATTGGGCAATGCCAGAGTGTTCAACACCTCAAAGGAGTTAGGGACATTGGAGCTTGCCGGTGAAGGAAGAGTATGGTGGACCATGGTGGTGGTGGTGTTGTGGATCCATGGAGAAGGGACATGAGGGGGAGAAGCGAGTGGTGATGGGGGATAGGGGGAAGAGGAAGAAGTGGCGCACCTCCTAGCGGCCATTGCAGCCTCCCCTGTGATGCCCTGTTTGCACTGTAGCGCCGTCGTTAGGGGCGGCTCTCTCCCTTCCCGATCGTTGTGTGTAGATGCTTCCATTAGTCACTCTCCTTCATGCCTATTTGAGTAAGAAAAGTCTTCGATCAAGCACAAAATAGCCATAGATGCAGACACAACAAAATAACTGAATATACAAAGGAATGAATGGTGAAAAGTTGAGGATTGGAGTTTGAACATGGAGAGAGAAATGAAAATAAAAAGGATATCGGCCAGAATCTCAAAATGTTAAAAGCTTAGGTGTAAATTTTAATGACTAAAGTAGCAAATTAGTCTCTGACTTTTTTCATGGTCATGCAGTTGAGTCCCTGAGAAAGCTCAAATTCTAAAATAGTCCCCGATTCTTTTCTCCGTCATGCATTGTGGTCCAAAATTGTGTTTTCCGTTAACCCCAGGATGATGTGTCATTTAATTTTATCCCGTTCAGAAAAACATCATCGCTTTGGATGCACAGTGTCCAACGTAGTTTTGCTCAATGGGGTAAAATTATAAACAAAATAACATTTATTTTGTTTTTAATTTTACCCCCTTCAACAAAACATCGTCGTTTTGGGTGCACAGTATCCAGCTGTGTGCCACAGTGTCACTTAACGTGACACGTCATCCTGCGGTTAATGAAAAACATAATTTTGGACCATAATGCATGACAGAGCAAAGAATCAGGGACTATTTTAGGATTTTCATTTTCTTAGGGACTAAACTGCAGACCCTAAAAAAGTCAGGGACTAATTTGCTAGTTTAGTCAAATTTTAATTGACGTGTCACATTTTAATTGGGTGAGAGGGAAGGGAACATAAAGATGAGACAGGAGATTTCCATCCCTAAACTTAAGTTGAGAACTATGAACATAAGGTTATAGAAAATAATGAGTGTTTGGGGGTGATATTTAGAGTGGCTAAAAGTAAGTTGAGTGAGAGTGTTTAGGGTAATATTAATTTAGAGTGGATGCACTTAAAGAAAATAAAACGAGTAAGTTAGCACATCAGTCCCTTACTCTTGGGGGACCATGCAGTTTCGTCCCTGACTTTTTCAAAATAGCACTTTAGTCCCTAACTTTATTAAAGCATGCACTTTAGTCCATAAAGTGCATGTTTTTTAATAAAGTGAAGGACTAAAGTGCATGCTTTTTAATAAAATAAGGACTAAAGTGCATGTTTTTTTAACAAAGTATGGGCTAAAGTGTTATTTTAGAAAAGTCAGGGACGAAACTGCATGGTCCCCCAAGAGTTGGGGATCGATGTGCTAGTTTACTCAAAATAAAACTTTTACAATGCTTATATTATTTTTTAACTTTGATTTTTTCACATTAACTTTTATACACCCCATTCTATACTCATTTTTTTATCTTTCTTATTTTCCTGTTATATCAATTATCACATCTCTCACTTTCTCTCTCTTCATTTTATTTTTTTTCTATATCTCTCTTATCTACACTTCCCACACTTAAAAATTAAGTGTAAAACTATCTTTTTTCCATTATTTTTTATTAACGAAACACGAACTCAAAATTTTACTTTAAAGAAATCAAACTTCTTGACATTGAAGAGAGCACTCTTGGAGTGTGTTTGATAAAACTAGCTGAAAAGCTAGTTGAAAGCTGAAAAACTAGTTGATTTGATTGAAGGTATTTGGTAAAACTAGTTGAAATGGTAAAATGACATACAAGGACATCATCCTAGGGTTGAGGGATAAACTTGGAATTAATTTTCAGCTAGTTGCCGAAAATTGGAACTTTTTAAAAAATACTACCACAAATTGTTTAAGAAAAACTAGTAGATTTGATTGAAGGTATTTGGTAAAACTAGTTGAAATGCTAAAATGACATACAAGAACATCATCCTAGGGTTGATGGATAAACTTGTAATTAATTTTCAGCTAGTAGCCGAAAATTGGAACTTTTTTAAAAATACTTCCACAAATTGTTTAAGAAAAACTAGTAGTTATCCAAAAAACTATCTTATCAAATAGAGCTAAAATGATTTAAGCTACTAATTTCAACTTTCAGGTAGTTGAAATGACTTAACAAACACTAGTGGCATTCCCCTTAATAATGAGCATCTAATCCACTTATCTTCTTTCTAGGCAAGAATTCTCTTCTTGTCTTAAGTATAGAGTTCTTATGAGTTCCCCCCGCCATTCTCCACCGATGCAAGACAAGTTTACAACCTCTAGAATTTAGTTTTTGGATTCTCTTTTCTTTTACATTAATTACATTAATTAATTAACAACAATGATAAACGTACATAAACACAGCACTACCATTTTTTTTACCACAAACTGTTTTTTCTTTTAGCACTCCTCTCCATTTTTTTGAGTAGCCCCTCCCATAGGTTTTTTCTTTTAGCACCCCTCCCCCTTTTTTCTTTTTCTATTTTTTTTCTTTTTTTTTTCAATTTTTAAATAGTTTCTTATTTTTTAATTTATTAATATATTTATTATTTATTTATTTATTTAATAAATAATAATATAGATTAAGAAATATAATAAATGTGTGTTTTTTGAAAGGTTAACGTAAGTTTTTTATCATCATTATTTTATTTTGATGTTATTAACCAAATGTACTACTTCATTCACCGTTTCTGTGTACACAATTAACCGCACAAAATCAATTAACCAAATATCTTACTTTGTTAACCGCCAATGTATACACCTTAACCTCATTTAAAAATATGTTCACCGTTTCTGAACACAGAATTAACCTCGTGTTAACAAGAGTTGCAATTAACCTCACAAATTCAATTAACCAAAAATCTCACTCTGTTAACCAAAAATGGATACACCATTAACCTCATTTTTAAATATGTTCACCGTTTCTGGACACATAATTAACCTTGTGTTAACGGGAGTTGCAATTAACTCCACAAAATCAATTAACAAAAAATCATATTT
The DNA here is from genome assembly GCA_026901365.1 of Sesbania bispinosa. Lineage (NCBI taxonomy): Eukaryota > Viridiplantae > Streptophyta > Magnoliopsida > Fabales > Fabaceae > Sesbania > Sesbania bispinosa. Next base: position 1,473,952 of record QLOH01000007.1, on the reverse strand, counting down.
TGTTAACCACAAATGGATACACCATTAACCTCATTTTTAAATATGTTCACCGTTTCTGGACACATAATTAACCCCGTGTTAACAGGGGTTGCAGTTAACCTCACACATTCAATTAACCAAAAATCTCACTCTGTTAACCACAAATGGATACACCATTAACCTCATTTTTAAATATGTTCACTGTTTCTGGACACATAATTAACCTTGTGTTAACGGGGGTTGCAATTCACCTCACAAAATCAATTAACCAAAAATATATTCTATTAACCAAAAACGGAAACACCATTAACCTCATTTTTAAATATGTTCACCGTTTCTGGACACATAATTAACCCCGTGTTAACAGAGGTTGCAATTAACCTCACAAATTCAATTAACCAAAAATCTCACTCTTTTAACCATAAATGGATACACCATTAACCTCATTTTTAAATATGTTCACCGTTTCTGGTCACATAATTAACCTCGTGTTAACAAGGGTTGCAGTTCACCTCACAAAATCAATTAACCAAAAATCCTTTTCTATTAACCAAAAAACGGAAACACCATTAACCTCATTTTTTAATATGTTCACCGTTTCGGGACACATAATTAACCTTGTGTTAACATAAATGATTAACACAAATGTTATGTGATCATTTATTATATTTCTTGATCTATATCTTTATTTGATAAAATAAATAAATAAAAATAAATAAAATAATAAAATAAAAATATAAAACTATTTTTTTAAAAAAAATTAAAAAACTTAAAAAGAAAAGTGGGGTGGTTTAAAATAAAAAATTTAAAAAAAAAAAGGGGGAATGGGGGTTGAAAATAAATGTGGTAAAATTGTGGGAGGACAGTACGTCCCACATTTCCGATTAATTAATTACAAAGAAGGAGGAAAACTTCAAAACTCCCTTCACGGGCACAATCACATTCCAATACCACCATATGAGCAAAGTGAATCCAAAAAGCAGAAAAACAACAAACAAAAGAAAAAGCAAAGAATTGTTCCCTCCTTCTCCTTCTCCTTCTCCTTCTCTTCTTCTTGTCGTCGTCCTCATCGTAGTTTCTGTACTCTCTCCTCCGCATGCATTAGATGGCCCGGCGAGGATGCGACAACTGCTTCACGTGCTGCATGAGCTTCCTCATCAGCATCGGCTTCACAGCCCTCTTCCTCTGGCTCACTCTCCGCACCCAACATCCCAAATGCTTCCTCCAATCCCTCTACCTTCCCTCTCTCAACACAACAACCCACCACAACCACTCCAACAACACCATCGTCTTCCAACTCAAACTCGCCAACACCAACAAGGACAAAGGTGTCCGATACGACGCCGTTCGTCTCGCGTTTTTGGTCTTCGTCGACGTCAACACCACACGCCCACTCGCCAACGCCACCCTCGACGGATTCTACCAGGGTCATGACAAGACCGCCGAGAAGTGGGGCTCCGCTGATGCCCGAGGCGGCGGAGCGAACCGGACGGTGGACGGGAGGGTGTACTTTCGGGTGGAGTTCGCCACGGAGGTGAAGTACAAGATCTTGTTGTTCTACACGAAACGGCACCGTTTGTTCGGAGGGGCCAATGTGGAAGTGAATGTCAGCTCCGGGGAGAAGGTGGACCCCAAAGGGATCAGGCTCGGCTCCGTGCCGCCGAGGATTGGGTCCGCAGCTGCCGAGGTTCGTCGATCTTGTGATGGGCTTCTCAGATTTCTTGCCACTCTCTTGTTTCTCACTGCGATTACTTGAGTTAACTAACATGCGTCTGCGTTTTTGCTTTCAATTATTTATTTATTTTTTAGTTAAATTATTTTGTGGTAATTGGTTGGGTCATGGGTGTGATTGTTCATTGTTTCGTTTTTTTTCCTGTTCCAAGTCGTGACATGGCGTGGACCTTACACTTCTAGAGTTCAGTTCATTTTTCAATCAATAAGATGGTGCATAATTTGCACTTTTGACACATGTTAGAATCGGAGATTTCTTTGGCTAGATTGGACATATAAACTTATATGATGAAACTTAAAAAATTAAAAAAATAAAATTAATTTCATTTTTTTTTGGATAAATTAAAATTAATTATTTCTCAAGAAGTTAAATGATAGAATTTATGAAATGATTGAGTTCCATATACTAGTTTGAACCAAAAATATATATTAAAATAACAATAAAAAGGAAGAAGTATTAAAATTATTTTAATATTATATTATATTATATTCTTAATTGAATGCTTCAATATAAAGAATTTAATAATTATGTAGTGTAAGTGTAAAAAAGTTTTACATAAACATTTAATGATGTGTTGTCATATTATTTAATGAATTTAATAGTGTATGAGGTGTCATATTTCATTAAATGAGGTGACAACATATGATTGAATGTCAGATTAAAATTTTGTTACATTATCGGTGCATGATAATTAAACTCCTATATAAATTGTATTCACGCAAGAATTACTTGTTAGAGTTTAGTTGAGTTGCCAAATTTGCAAGCGAAAGATAGGTTTTACTTAAATGCGTAACTAGTGAGTGAAAAGTGAAAATTGTTTCGAATACAGGCTATTTATATCCCATATTATTTTACTTTTATTCCAACATAGTATTTATGAGATTTCCAGTAATCAAATATGATTTTCATTAGAGGTGTTAAAGTAAGTCAATCCGATTCATCACGGGTTAGGTTAAAACTTAAAAGTGAGTCAAACCAGGTTGGTTAACTTAGCTTGGTGGGTCGGTCACAACCTAAGTGACAATTATATATCTAACATTGCTAAGAAAATACTCCAAACTTGGAGTTTGAAAAGAAAAAAAAAATTAGGCTTAATTGCATTTTTTGTCCCCCTATTATCACTAATCCGCGATTTTGGTCCCCTTATAATTCCTAATCCTGAATGTAGTTCAAAATTTTGGTCCCTCTATACCTCCAAGTATGTGTTAGAGGGACCAAAATCGTGGATTGATGATAATAGGGGAACCAAAATCGTAAAAAAAAAGTAGGAGGACCAAAATCGCGGATTGATGATAATAGAAGAACAAAAAATGCATTTAAACCAAAAAAATTACTAGGTTGTAATTAAGACCAACTAGTCGTGTACTCGTGCCATGCACGAGGCATTTTTGTCGTATTAGACATACAATAATTATTTGATAAAAAAAGACATAATAATTTTTTAATAAAAAGAATTCATAATATATGAAAGTTAAAAAATTACATATTAACATGAATGGTTTTTTTTCTATTTATCTTTTATTCTTAACCCTGCCTCAATTTTTCATTTGCGCAATATATCCTAACAAACTCAAGTTACTTCCTTTTTTCCTTTATTCCACCTCAACATGTAAACTTTTTTATATTGTCTGTGTATATTCGTTAAATCCTATTTTAAATTATATTTATAAAAGAAGTTAAAAACTATAGTAACTTTTAAAATTATTTTAATTTATTTATTACATAATGTTTTCCAAAATATGATTATCTAAACATTCTAAAAATTTTAAAAATACATTTTTAAAAAAGGAACTATTATTCTTTTTTGTAGTTTGTCAAAGAATTTTTTATATATTACATTTTTAATGGGATAACTAACTCTTTTTGAAGGTTGATAACTATTTGTCCTATAATTGCTCCCCTTAACCCATTTATCTAACTGAAAATATGTCTCACCACCATTTTCAATCACACTCTCTACCAACTCTTTTTCCATGGAAATCATATTTAAATTATTTGTACATATCCATGAAATTGACCAATTTTTGAAACTTTCCCTCTCATACCCCCTTTAACGAATTTTTCTCACTTATGATTAATATTCCTCATTCTCATTTATCAAATAGTGTTAAATTAAATGATTACATCTTTTATTCCTAACACGCTCTTATATCTTATAGTCTTTTTATATCTTTTTATTTATTTGAAAAGATTTTATTTTATTTTATTTGTTATCTGATCTATAATAAAAAATTCGTACAATGGAATGACCCCTTAGTGAGATTTTTTTATTGCTTATTGAATGCCTCTAGTACATACATGATGTAAAAAAAACATGAATGACCTTTTAGAGTATTCTTTCTAGTGCTCCAAGAATGCCTTTTGTATAGGATAAAACTTTAAGATTCTTGGAATTGCTTTTAGACGTAACGTTCATTATTTTATTTTAAGATTTAAATTCAAATAGACCGAACTATAATATTTGTTTCTAAACACCAATAATTTTCTTGCCAACTTATATATGCCCGCCTTTGGCAATACAATTGAATAGAACTAAAATTTTATGGGTTATACGCATTGCTCAATTCATCAACCACTTAAAAACTTTGCTAGCTAGTTTTACCCATAACCAAATCAAATTTTAATTTTCCTATCAAGTGAAATTTTACAAAACAATGTTGTTGCAACACATACAAAGATAAGTCACCAATTAAAGAAATTTTGCAACATTTTCAATCTTTCATTTTTCATTGTCAACAATAAAATTTAAAAAAACTCAAAAACCAAATGAAGATGGTCATAACCAATAACAATTTAATTTTTTTCAAATATTTACTTGGGACTTTGGCATTTGCAAAGTATGAAAACTAAGAAACGTTGTTCTTGATCCTATGTCACAAAGACCCTTTAAACAAAAATAGGAAACCCACAGAACAACAATAATTAAATAATTGTTATAATTACTATTAACGTAATTATAAAATATTTTTTAATATAATTTTAAATTTCATAGTTTATTTTTTATCTTATAAACCATTTTTAATATATTTAAACTATTAAAATTACCTTTAATACTGATATTTGATATTTTGATATAATAATTTTCTATAATTATTATAACAAAAGTTGAATATTTTTTTAAGTGTTTGAGCATGTTCCAAATTTCGTATTACATTTTTAATTTTTTGAAATGATTTTTTAAGTTATTTTAATATGTTATAAATTTTGTATTATATTTTTATTTATGTTATAAACTTTTTTTATATTGATTATTAAAACTGGCTTTAATATTGATGTTAGATATAATAAAGGTAACTATAATTAAATAATTAATACAATTATTGTTATTATAATTATTAAATAATTTTTAAGTGTTTGAATTTGTTTAAAATTTCATATTATATTTTTATTTTTTTACAATAAAGTTTTACCTTTATGAGATTATTTTATTATGTTTTTAATTTCATATTATGTTTTTATTTATGTTATAAACCTTTCCTTTTTAATATTGAAATTGTTAAAATGGGCTTTAAATAATTTTTTATTTTTTATATAAAAAACTATAATTAAATAATTACTATAATTACAATCAATATAATTATAAATTAGTTTTTAAAATATTTGAGAATGTTTTAAATTATTTTTTTATTTTTTAAAATTATTAGATATGCTTTAAATTATTATTATTATTATTTATATTTGTTATTATCATATTTTTTTTATTTTTATAGTGATATTTACTTTAATATAATTACTATAGTTAATTAATGGTGATGTATAAAATTAATCATTTAAAATGTCAAGCATACTTTCTATTTTTAAAAGTTTGCTTAAAGGAATTTACTATTGTGTCATCACTTTAGATTTCATTTGCCACTTTTACTAGCTTACTTTTATATATATAAAGATAAAGATATTTGTTTTTTGAAAAAAAAAAAAGAAGTGTTAACTTTTCTTTCAACGTCATTTTCAAGCATAAAAACATGGGAGATGTATGCTTAAATCTCACAAACAGAAACCCTAGATTTTATGATTACATGTACGTTATTGTTTTGACAAAGCAAACAAGAAAAAGAATAAAAAAAAAAAGTCTACCATATATTACAAGTACAACTACTTTAATTCACCTGGGGGGAGAGCTGCTACTTTGAAGTTTAACAAGAGAATAGTATGCTCCATTACGTCCAAGGGAAATCAATTCGTTATGTGAACCTTGTTCCACAACCTTCCCGTTCTTAATCACTGCAATGGAATTGGATTTCTGTATTGTAGATAGCCTGTGTGCCACTGCTATGCATGTTCTTCCAACCATTATCTTCTCAAGTGCTTCTTGTACCAAAATCTCTGACACACTATCAAGTGCACTTGTAGCCTCATCTAGTAGAAGAATTGCAGGATTCTTCAGTATGGCCCGAGCTAAGGCTATTCTCTGTTTCTGACCTCCTGATAACTGAACTCCTCTTTCTCCACAGTATGTCTCATACCCATCATTCATTCCACTGTCATGACAAACACCGACAAGACAGAACAAAAATTGTTAGTGTCAAGAGGAAGAAGGTAGCACTCTAGCTAGTTTTCCTCAGGGAATAAATCCTCTCCAATTTTATTTGGCCTTGCCATGTGATAATTTTCTGTTTACTTTTCTCTTTGTTAACAAATTTCGTTAGGATCTCACTTTATAGTGTGTTTGGCAAAACTAGTGGATGAAATAGCTGAAAGCTTAAATACAAATTGAAAGCCCAGAGGTGAAAGCTGTTAAGGTAGTTGCTTGAATTAAAAGTGTTTTGGTAAAACTAATTAATAAGGTTAGCATTAATTACTGGACCGTAATTTGAAATTTGATAATTATAAAAAAAATTATGGATAAAAAATGTAAAAAGTCAATTAAGCTAGGAGTTGAAATTTGAAAACACAGTCTGGAATAACATTTTTAAAAAAATGTCAATAGCTAAAAAAAACGCTACTTTTCATCTGTTAATTTTAGTTTTCAATTAGTTGAAGTTGAAATAACATTTCAAACACATTCTTAATGCTTACTAAATAGAGTGAGATAGATACAAAAATTTCACATGACAGGGTCATATGAAATTTTAACATGAGAGAGGAACCATTTTCTTTTACTCTCTTGTTTCATTTGGAAATGCTTTGCAGCACATAACTTTTGTTTACCCTATAGCAGTCTGTTGCATGTCAATCACGCAGAACCTGTGGCATGTGCTGATTGTAAATCTAGTTTGTTTTCTTAACATTGTGTTTAGGCAAATGAAAAAAGAGATCTTGGTTTGACAGCAATAGAATAAAAAATGATTCAAACTGAAAAAAATGACTATTTAAGATTTTCTTCTTTTTTCTTTTCTATTATAGTTCTCGTACCTTATGAATTCATGAGCATTAGCCAGAGTTGCAGCCCTTCTTATCTCAGATTCAGTTGCATTTTCTTTCCCATAGGCAATGTTTTCTCGAATGGTTCCACTGAAAAGTGTTGGCTCCTGACTTACCAATGCAATATGTGACCTCAGCATTCTCAAATTATATGACTTGATGTCTTGTTCATCTATGCATACAGTTCCCTTGACAGGATCATAAAACCTTTCTATTAGACCAATGATAGTTGATTTACCACAACCACTATGCCCCACTAATGCTACTGTTCTCCCAGCCTCAACTTTAAGATTCAGACCCTGGAATATCATTTGGTCAGGTCTAGTTGGATAAGCAAAGTACACACTCTTAAGCTCCACTCTGCCCCTTATTTTCCTTCTTTTGTCTCCTGCCCATGATGTCTCAGGATCAATCTCAGTTTTCCTATCAAGGATAGCAAAAACTGATCCAACTGCACTGCTTCCTTTAGATAAGTCAGAAGTCATGCTTCCAGCTTCTGCAATGATGTATGCAGTGAAAAGCAATATTAAAAATGCTTGGAAGAGATGCTTTGGTTCTATGTGTCCATGTATCAGGAGCATCCCACCATACCAGTAAGCCAATGCTGTTGATGCAGTGTTGAAAAATTGGGAGCTGAAAAGACCACAGCCTGAAATCCATGACTGCCTAATACTCTCTTTTTTAGGGCCTACCATTGTAGATTTGAAGAGTGCCAACATTCTTTTCTGAGAACTAAAAGCAGTTATGGTTCTGTGGTTTATAACAGCTTCACTTGCAAGTTGGCTTCCTTCCCTTTGTGCTTTACGAGCTTTTTCTGCCATACCCTTCATCAAGACACTTCTTGAATAAAAGCTTCCAATGACTAATGGCTGCACTGCAATCATCACAAGAGAAAGCCTCCATGTGAGCACAAGTCCTAGAGTGTAAGCAAAGACAGACCCAAAAACTGCTTGAGCCAACAAAGACATCCTGTCACCAACAAGGGAACGAACCAAGTTGGCTTCAGAGGATAATCTTGCACAAATGGATGCACTTGTGTTCTCTTCATTATCAAACCATCCTATCTCAAAAGTCATCAACTTTTCTAGTATTTTCTCTCTTATTCTTTTAGTCAACCTTTCTCCCATAACTGCAAAATTATAGTGTTGGAGAATACTAGTGAAGAAGTTAAAAACACCAATTCCTAAGAAAATGAGGGCCAGGACTCTAGCTTTTCTCTTCATCTCAGAGTGATCAGTATAAAAATAAACTGATATGAGTATCCCCACACAGTATGCATTTACAGGTTGTACTGCTCCTGAGCCTATTGCTCCCAAGATTCCTAGCACTGCTCTTCCCCACTCAGGTGCATTCATTTTCAGTAAACGCCACTGTGAAGGAGCTGGATAATTTGATCTTTTCAAGTTATCTTCATAACTATCATCATCAGGGTCATATTGGATGGAGTATGAGTAAGGTGTGCCGACTGAAAATCCCTGGCTGAAGGGATACAACATTGGAGTGCCTGTTGTGCTTGATCTGAAACTTACTCCTGGACTTTGAGGAATGCTCATCCTGTGGCTGTGGGAGCTCTTTCCTTCTATTTGAAGATTGGAATATTTGGATTCATCATTCTGAGTTGTTATTTGCTGCAACTCTACCATACGAGCATATTCACCACCTTGTCCATCATTCATTTCCATGAGCTCATTATGAGTACCTAATTCAATCACTTTCCCTGCTTGAAGGACAGCAATAATGTTAGCTGTTCTTATTGTAGACAAGCGGTGAGCAATGATGATTGTTGTCCTTCCTTTTGAAGCTTGATCAATTGCTGCCTGTACCACTCTTTCAGATTGAGCATCAAGTGCACTGGTTGCTTCATCAAGGAGGAGAACCTTTGGATCCCTTAGTAAAGCTCTTGCTATGGCAATGCGCTGCTTCTGCCCACCAGACAATTGAAATCCAAACTGCCCAACCTAGAAAAACCAAAGTAGTTTTCAAAAAACAAGGCTTCAGTCAAAGCTTCTTACATAATGACAGCTTAAAAGAGCTAAGTTTTGACAAATAATCAAAATTATTGATCCTTTTGTGTTCAAACAATTTTGATGATCTCATGTGCTACAAATTATTTGAAACATTTAAATGTGATAATGAGACTTCAAAACTAAGCTACTTAGAAAATTAAGTCAAACATGAACAAATTTATAGAATGTTTTGTTTCTTTCTTTTCTCCTCCATATCTAATTTTTAGTTTCTCTCCCAACTTTTTCTGAAAAAAGAGTTGAGGTCAACTTACTTGAGTTTCATATCCATCTGGCAACTTGACAATGAAATCATGTGCATTTGCTGCTTTAGCTGCATTTATCACATTTTCCATTGAAGCCCCTTCTTTCCAAACAAAATATTCTCTTTTATGGATGTGGCAAAAAGAACAGGCTCTTGATTTACTAGGCCAAGATGAGATCTCAACCATTTCAATTGAAGTCTATTAATCTTGTGGCCATCCAAGAGTATTTCTCCCTCAACAGGGTCATAAAACCTTTCAAGCAATGCAATTACAGTGGATTTTCCTGAACCACTTCCCCCCACAAGGCCTACCCTCTTGCCTGCTGGAATAGTGAGATTGAATCCCTGCAAGATTGGTGAATCTGGCCTAGATGGGTAACAAAAGTAGATGTCTTTAAATTCAAATTCTCCTCTCACATGTGACAAAGCCTTTCCTTTCTTTTCTTCAGAATCTATAGTTGGCACCCTATCAATCATTTCAAAAAGACGAGTGACAGCAGCGGTTGCCTCTGTGATGGCAGTTAAATTTGGAAGGGCACTTAAAATGCTCCTGAAATTTAAGAAGTTAATTAAACATGTTATGTTAGTGTTAACAAGAAACATTAAAAACTGTGAACTATAAAACTAGAATATAAACAATATATGATAAAATCACTTACAGCCCTCCCATGAGGATGTTGAAGCCAGCCACAAATACATGGCCACCTTTTTCTCCTTTTTCAGTGATAAGAAAAGTTCCAACCCAAGCCTGAAAACCCCAACTTATGTAAATAACTCCCATACTTCCTAACATCAACCCCTTTGCAAAACCTTGCTTTATTCCAAACTCCATAGTTTTTTGAAGTGCATTGCTAAATCTGTTTAGAGTTTGATTCTCCCCAACATAAGAATAAACAGTTCTTATTGAAGATATTGCTTGTTCTGCAATCCCACCAGCAACCCCATATGACTCAATCATTTTCATTGTGACATCCAACATGATCTTCCCAAATATAAGTGCTGGAACAATGAACATGACAGAGAGTGGTATGGCTGCCAATGCAAGTCTCCATGAAAGTACAAATGCAAAGATGTGGCAGAATAAGAATGTTGACATGTAAGCCAGGCAATCAGGTATCTACACTCAGCAAAAGATAAAAATTAATAAAGAATTCAGAAATAGAATTTTAATTTATCAGATTTTGAAACCCAACTGTTTAAAAGGTTACAAAATTAATTAGATTTCAAATTAATGTAAAAGTCAGATTCATTGGTTTCCTTCTGAATATGTACTGGTGAACTCAAACTTTCTTGATAGAAGATTAATAAGGAAGTATTATGTCACTGGTGTACTTAAACTTAATATGTATTAGTTTATGACCAGAAGGCCTATCTACTTTTGGGGATACAATACCAAAAGGATTCTTCTTGTCAGGACCCTTGCTACAGTCTTTGAAGAATTATAATTTGCACATTTACATCTTGTGAATTCATTAATATAGGTTTATTTATAAGTATCACCCTATAAAGTCTATAAGAAGTACAACACACTCAATGAAATATAACTATGATCATAATTGCATCCCAAGAAAGTTTGAGGGGAAGGTATAATTGCAGGCAAACCTTCTCACTTAAGGCAACTTGGACTGTATTTGCATCTGAGGAGATGAGAGAGACAACTTTGTAGGTTGTTGAAGAACCATCAGTCTGGGTGTCAAAGAAACCAACTTCTTGTCTTAGGACTGATTTTAGGTATTCCATTCTCATTCTGGAAGTCTGTCTCTCAGCTGTTCTTGTCCAACATATTCCTTCTGTAACAGCCAAAGCATGAAGAGTAGTTAGATTTATTTTTCTAATGCTTAGCCATGCTACTTGCATAACTTCCAAGGTGATGTGAGTTCTGCAAGTTAACTGAGCTATGAAGTATGCAGCTTACCAATAAAAGCCGAAAGTCCAACTCCAATTGCAACATATAAAAGCCTCAATGCAAACTGAAAAAAGGAAAATAAAGTGGTAATCTCAAAGACTGTTCAGTAATCATGTCCTGAAAAATCAAATTGTGTAATAAGTGGAATTAGATATATTTCATGCTTGCTTAAAGATGCTATGTCACTAGAGGCTGAGGGAGGACATTTTCCACTCTTGTTTCTTAGGCAGTATAAGATCAAAGCAATAAGTTTCTCCAGAAAATTAATTAGATTTTTTTTTCATTTTTTTAAATGCTTGGTTTGGAATGACAATTTTTCTCAACCTTGTGAACCCCTGTCTCTGCATGTATGGAAGTCCAATGTTACATATTAAAGTGAAAGACCTTGCATAAGTGGTCTCTTTCCTCAGATACATTAATCAGTTTCTACACACCATTTAGATGCTTTGCTTAAAAGAAGATATTAATGTACCGAAACATGATAATATGGTTTTTCTAGTTTAAATAAAAATTATTTTCTGATTTTCACCTGACAACTTTTAAGTTCTAAATTAAATAACTGCCAAGAATTTAACAAAAGCAATTTCCATCAAAATTGCATACTTAATTAGATAAGATATTGTGCCACATGAATTTCTCCTGTAATATATAGCAGAAGAGAAGTGATTTTATTGAACAAGCTCACCTTGTTCACATCATGCTTTGTCATAGTGCTATTCTTGTCTCCATAGGCGTTGATCACATCACTAAGAATGTACATCATGAGAGGGTTCTGCAGTCCATCTCCAAGGCTTCCCAGGGTCCCAAATAACATCAACAACTTATCTATTCCATCTGCATAACGAAACATGCTATTGTTCCCCATTTCCCCTAGATCCTCCCTATGGAGAGATACCCTTTATTATTTTCTTGATTCAGTAAGCTCAATCAACAATCTCAGTATAATAAACTCTGAAAGACTAATATATACTTAGTCAGATTCTCTTAGATAAGCAGAAATTCAGCAGCCAACATGTGGCTCTTACTATTGTCTTTTTACAAACAAAGCCGTTCTTGATATGATACATATGGAAGAGGGAATTGGCCGGGCTAATATATTATTCAAATTTGAACTTTGTTTGTGTGACTTGATATGATTTGTTAGTTTGTTATTGTGGTTACTTCCATGTAGTTATAATTAATTAGCCCGGCAAATAATTCCATGGTGTCACTGTTAATTTGTCTCCTAGCAATTCTACATACCTGCAAAGAATCATTCCCATGTTATTATCGTGGATATGATGTGTAGTTAATTGGACTTAGTCTTAGTATTGTTGCCAAGTTAATAAGGCAATGATTTGATATTTCCAAGGCATGTTTATTGGAAGTGTCTTTCTACCTCTGCATTGTTATGTAGGGCCAGTTTGGGGTGCAAATTTTCATTTTCTTATTTTTGTGTTGATCAGTATGTATTTGACTTCACTCATATCATTCTAGCTATAAAACTACCAAGAGATTATTAATTATTCTTATTCAATTGAATATTATATATAAACAATCCTATTTTAAACAATGACGGAAGCTCACACTTTGTTCTAAGCGGATCCAACTGTCTCTACTTTTTTGCCATTTGTAATTTGGGATTGTAAGCTTGTAGTTGCAGATATGCTGCCGTCCTTATGAATCCAGGGATATTTGGTCATGTCATGTTCAATGTTTTTCACTCCTATTTTTATATTACAGGGTTTTGTGTTTAGTACAAAGCGAATTCGCACCTGGACATTGCCCTAAACACCAACTTTCACCTTTTAATATTTAAATTTATAAAGTTTCTAAATTTGCTAATAGATAACGTCCTTGGATCTACTTGGTAGAAGGATTTAGTGTTGGTGGTTTTTTATGTCTTTTGGGGGATTGCTACTCCCACCCCCTTCCGTTTCTGCTTTAAATTTGTTCCCTAATAAGTAACAACCCTCATCCCTTCCCCCTTCACCACCCACCCCTTGATCTACCCTTATTACAAGATTTAACAAAGTTCATTTTTCTTTCTCACATATTTTACCAGATCATTTGATTTCGGCAAGTAATGCTCGCGTGAAAATTTTCACTAGTCAAATAAGTTCTGTTAGAGAAAATTATTTATATAAAAAAATTTGACATTCCCAAAATTTCAGCAAAATATAGTGATTTTAGCATGGCATAAAACCATAAAAACAAATTAAGCTTAATGCAAAATAATACAACATACATCTAACGCCAAACGAAAATTTTAATATCATTCTTTTATAAGCATTTTAATATCATATTTAATCTCTCTCTTTTCTAAAAAAAATGTTATTCTTCTCTTACAAAAAATTATGAAATCCTTCTTATTTGTACGATTTTACAAATATCTTCACCTTTTTAAATCAAGATATCATTAACCATCATAATAATGTAATTATAATTCTAAGTAAAAAGATATTTGATTAAAATAATTTGTATTCTTCATTTCTCTTTATGGTGATTACAGGCTCACTTTGGTCAAGATGATTAAAAGAAAAGACACTATGGTATTTGCTCATCATGAGCACTTTCCTCCTTAAGCCCGGGAAATGGGATAAGATGAAAAAGAAAATTAATGATAAATCTTTAATACATTTATTAATTCCATTTCTTTCCTCCAATCCTAAGATTGTTTTCTCTCCAAATCTCCAATTATTTACATTAAGAGTGAAAGTAGGCCGAGCCAAGCTAGACTTTGCAAAACCCAAGCCTGACCTGCATTATATTTTCATGGCCTAAGTCTGGCACATTACTTGTCATAGGCCATTTTTTTAAGCTTGGTCTAGCATGTTTCAAAGCCTGATTTGGCCTGTTTAAAAACATATTTCATATTATGACCTTTAAATAGGCCAATAAATCTATCTCTAAATTGGCCAGCGGGTTAACTAATAGACTTTTTTATAATGTAAATATGTCACTGACTTATACCTTAAAATAGGCCAATAAATCTATCTCTAAATAGGCCAACAGAAGAATTTTAAAAAGTATATATTATTATATTATTTATTATATATAATATATTTATATGTTTATTAAAAATAATATTATTTATAAATAGGCTACCCTGCCAAGCCTAATAGGTTTTTAAAAAAACCTAAGTCTGACCTATTTATTTAAAAAGGCTTTTTCAAAAGGCCAGACTTGATCTTTTTATTAAACGAGTCAAGCCAAACTAGGCCTTAAGTAGGCTGGGCTTTAGGCCCCTGACAAACGAGCGGCCTGATCTATTTCCACCCCTAATTTACATATCTCAGATTTGTGAGATATTCGTGGTCTTTAGAAAAGCAAAATCAGTGCATGACAAATGGCATCTCAAATACCAAAAGAAGAAAAATAAGATGCCTGAAACATCCCAGTTCAAAAGGAGCAGGGGATTCAATAATCAAATTCACCGCTGACAGTACACGGATATTAAACTTTACAAATCAGTTTGTATTGTTAGATATATCTAACAGGCGAAACATTATGAGAAAGACAAAAAGAACAATTTAAAACTCTAGAGGGCTCTGAGAAATCAGGATAGATCCTAGCTCGTTGTCAAAGCCAATATCATAATGATTTAATTAAAGATTTTCTATTGTATTTAGAGTTTCATCAAAATGCACGCAGCACAAAGCAGAAAGATAATAATCTAATACTTGAGAAAAGATGAAGTACAACACAACAACAGAATGTCACTCATCATCCTTGTATGGATACTCTTCTGGAACTTGCTTGAGAAGTTTTACCTGCAACTCAAACACATCATCACCTCGAAGCACATCACGTATCCAAGTGACCTCAGTCTTCATTGACACCTGAATATGGATGTAGAAGAATCATGATGACTAAGAAAAGAGCTAAGCATATGTTTTAGAAGACAACTTACACGCTTCAACATGACACCCAAATCCCAATCCCGAAGATATCACGGGATGCAGACCATTGTATGTCATGCCTCATTTTCCACCAAGACAAATAACTATCATAAAGTTGTTTTTCCAATTAAATTAGGTTGAGTTTAGTGATAAGAGTTTAGACGAGCTAAACTTGCTCTAAATATGGAATATTTTAAGTTAAACATTGACTTCCTTTACATCGCTACAAAAGGGGAGCTAAAAAATTTGCGTTGAGAAAATAATGAATTATCTATAAAGAAGAGAAATGGCGATTCAGAAAGCAAAAAACTGATAAAAACGTTGTCCCTTTCCATATAAGGATAATTGGATAAACCACGTAGAAACACGAGTAATCTGTTTCATATTTGAGAAAAATACTCAATTTTCAGAAGACCACAAAGGCTGTGGCAATTAAACTATTATATTTTCTTAGTTTCCCAAGTGTTGAAAGCGACAAAAAAAACTGATTAAAAATTTGATATATGGAAGTTTTATAAAGTACAAGTAATATGTCAAACGAGGTAACAAGTAGGAACAGAAAGTTACCATATCTAAGGCTCCTCTAATGACTCCACTTAAGATGTTGCAGTAGTACAGACCTTGACAGGTGTCAGGAAGCTCAACAAAGTCTACCAAAGGATTATCCTCCAAAACAATACTACAACATGTCCCTTCAGCATCCCAATTGGTCACAGATGCAGTAACACCAAGGAACATTTTAAAACCAACCTGTATAAAAAAACTATTAAGGTTGATAAAAATAAAAACTCATCTCACCTTCTCCTCTAAATATGCTTTACTAGTGATATAATTAATAAACAAACAAAAAATGCTGATCAGTGATCACACAACCAAGTAGCAACACAGCCCATTCTTGTAAAAGTCATCCCAATTAAAATGTGTGACAGTCACCCAACTTTTCATACTGAAATTAAACATCAATAGCCCAAACCAACTACAACATGTGACAAAAGCCAGGGAAATCTAATTGAACAAATCGCAAAAGAACACCATAAGAACACCAAATATGATCTTAAGGTCATCCAAATCAAATAACAATTGGCAAAAATGAGTTAATATTGACAAAATAGTTGATGACAACTTTGGTTGAAAAGTGGTATGAGTAGAAAGAGTCAAACAGTATTCTTAATGAAAGCATGGATTTGGGTCATGTTGACAAGGAAAGACAACCATACTCACAAAGAAAGGAAAATGTTATTATATCAAGTATCTAAGTCACAATTCTCTGAAAGCAGCACTTATAATGGATATACAATGTGCTCCATAATCATAGCAATCCATGTTAACTATGCATTATCCTGGGCCTGAACCAGAATAATTTAGGGTCCTTAACTCTATCTTCATATTCGGGTAACAACACTTTCCAAAGTCCAAACAAGACTAGTATTTCATTTGTGTTCTAAAATCAGTTGGATACCCCCCAAGTCACAAATGCGTTGTGCAGATTTGAATGCAAACTAACTACAAACTCATAACTCATAAGAGTCAAATAATGAAAATTTTATTTAGCAGGCGCCTCCTTGACTGGATCTATTCCAATGTTTTTTTAAATCGCATGTGTTCACATGAAAATAAAATTTCATTTCAATGAAATAATAAACCTATTAACATACTTATTCGTAGGAATTCAGTTCATGAGGATGTAACATGAAAAATTTTATATTATATGATTAAAGCATGGGAGAAGAAAATGAATAACAGAATTACCTTTTAATGAGAAGAGAAGATGAAAACAAACTTATGAAACTTGTCCATTTAAGTTCTACCTTCATTTAAATATTATGTTTTCTAAAACTAACATTAAGTGGCAAGTTACTTTTGGTAAGTTGCACGGTAAATAATAGTTAATATGCAAATTGATATGTAGTACACTGGTGTTTTGCATAGATTATTTGACCGGGAGCCCACCTATGAAGCATGACTATGAACTCCCAAACTGAAATTGAAAGATGACTTAATGCTTATGAAGAATGTCCAACCTCCAATATCCATGCATCTGATATCATCATATTATTAGAGATCTTAACAAATGAAGCTAAAGAAGTATACAAACATTTTGTTTTTAAAAAAAAAAATTGAGTCAATTACTTCCTACTCATTCACAAAATTCTTCATTGTTAGGTCACAAACCAACCTTGACAACAAGGTCTCTTTTCTCCACATAATATACAAAATTCAAAGATTCCACCGAGTTTGTAGCTGAAAGGACATTATGTCAGTTCTTAGGTACTTCTAGTGTAAGACATTTCTCTTGCTCCCATGGAACTTATGTCACATAGACATGATCCCAGTTCTAGTTAGACTGTTAGAGAACCGAGGTTATTTTGTTGTGACACATTAGAATCTCTTTCCAATGTTCTAAAGGTCTCAAAGCTTAAGCATGTCAAGCCAAGGACTGAAACTTAATTTCTGTCCCCACTGATATGCTTTCAGGAATTTCTTTATATTTCAACTATACCTTTAGCCAAGAACCAATATATATTGCCATACATTCAAGCTCTATTTGAAAAGTTTTACTATTCACTAAAGAATCTGATAAAGAAGTTGGTAGATGAACTACTACATAAATGAATTGCAACCTCACTTTGCTGCGATTTTTGAATGGGTCAATTGATTAAAAAAATTAAAAATTCACATCTAGCTCAAGTAGCAATTCTGGCAATGATAACAGGCTACATGATTTCCAACTTAAAAAACCAACTTACTCTGTTAAATTAATAATGTTGAGTGTTCAACAAACCATTCAAAGTTATGTTCATACCTTTTAACACTGGAACCCTCCCACCATAGTCAAAGAAAACCAAAACAACCATGATCACATTGAGAAGTCAAAGTCCCACAGCAAAATGAAAGAATTACTAATCAAGCAAATTAATGGGACACTGGACAACTGGACAGTAACACAAATTAAATGAACAAGCAGAAGTGCAGAATTTCTGCACAGCCTTCACCACAATGACAATAAATTTTCAGACATTTTTCCCCAGCATGTAAAGAAACAAAATGAAAATACAATACCTTTGCAATCACATCAGTAGTCTCTCTGAAATCAACGCACCTCGAGACATTAGATTTAGCTAAAAACTCATCAATCAAACGGATTCCAATATTATAACCCCTGAAAATACCAACAAAATAGCAAAATTCATGTTGGTCAACATAAGTAGCCTAAGTATGAATAAACACTGAGCCATGGAACTAGAAACCCCCAATTAAGACATGAAAACTCAAAAAATTTTACAACATCAGATGATACAAGTAACAAAATATATATTGAATTCAGAGATAGAGATATTCAGAAATATACATTTGATCTAGCTGCTTGTTAACCTCCTCAACCTCTTCCAGATCTGTGAGCAATTGACGCACAATTGCCCCATATGTCAAAGTAAACAGCTCCGCATTCTGCAAAATCCAAAAGTAATTTTTAATGCAAGAGGATACTATGAACTTTGATTACCCATTCCTTGAACTTCAAACAAAAATGATATTTTTATGTAAAGTAAAAAATAATTGAGGAATCCACAGTTTACAGTGGGAAGTAATTTTGATGCAAAATTGGGGGGGAAGTGGAAATTTGAGCAGTGTTATTTTCTTGGGGACGAAACCGAGCATAATAAAGGTTTTGGTTTTGTTTACTTACAACACGTTCAATGTTAGCAAATATTGCATCGCCAGATCGAGGAGCAACGGGAGCCATTGATGGAGCTCACTCAGCTTTGCTTTGCTGCAAAAATAATAAAATTAAATGATTCAAATGTGACAGCAATAAAACAAATTCAACATTTATCTAGATTTCCCCACAATTTGAAAACCTAGTTTAGGATCCATCATCAAGATCTTAAAAGCACAATCAAAATACTTTCCTAGATTATAAAGTTTGCCTAAAGTTGATACAGTAATTAACCACAGAACAAGTTACTAGCAACTATACTGCCAAACAATTATCACCAAAATATCCTACATCGTCAAAAATCACTGCCAAAATAAATGTGAAAAATTAAATTAAAAATATAAACAAACAAATCTCTCATTCACATCAAAAGTAAACAACTCTATCAGAAATTTCAGATCAAAACCATATCAACCCCCCCCCCCCCCCCAAAAAAAAAAGAAAAATGTAAGGTACTGGGGAAAATACTCAAAAGAGAATAAATTCAATCAAACTTAAAAATATTAAAAGACCATCACTGATAAAGCCAAGTCAAATCATAAAATTGATGGGCAAGAGACTACCAAATCTTAAGAAAGATCATCAGGGTTACCTGATCCCAGATTCAGGGGTCAAAGATTGGGTTAAGAAATGAAACCATAAATTGTATAAAGCTGAACTAAAACCCCTATCGCTCTGTGTATCTCTGACTCAGTGATGTGTGGTACTGTTTAGACGAAAAGAAAATCATAGAGAAAATGCAAGGTGCATGTGACATGCAAAAGTAAATGTTTAGTCTCAATAGAGGGTGTGAACACGTGTTACTTTAAGTTGATGACACCTGCACATAGGAGTTCTTGATAGTTGTGCCTTGGAGGACCAGGTGGGAGAAAGTTTCGTTTGCCTGCTTTTACCCCGACTCCCCAAAACTACCACCTACCCTAGCGAGGGTGGAGATTGGATACCCAACCTCGCACCTGCCCTGCCCCCAGCCCCTTGCTCTCCACTTTTTTTCTGTTCAATTCTTGGATACCCTTAGGCATGACAACAGGGCAGGTAAGAGGCTGGTTTTACCTTCCCCACCTACGAATCCCCCAAAACCACCCCCGTCCCCACAGGGGGTGGATATGGGTACCCACCCCACCCCCTGCTTCACATTTCTTTAAAAAAAAGAAAAACAAATGGACATCTTGACCTACTCATTGTTTTTTAATAAATCATATGCCAATTATAAAAATCTAACTCAATCAATACATAAAAATAAACATTAAGAACTATAAGAAATTGAAAAACTTAAAAGTCAAATCATATTACGAGCCCAAACATGTAAATTTTTACGAAGATGAGAAACTTAGAGACAGAACAAAAAAAAAACTGTGGTTGAAGATAAAGACAATGCAAATTCAACTGCAAGATTCCCTGTGAATGTTTCAACCTCAGTCACACCTAATATTTTATTTACAGGTGCACATCTTACAAGATTTGTAATAATAGTCATAATATTGAAAGTATTTTTGAAATTTTGTAATAATAGAGCTACGTTCGGGGTCGAGGGAGGGGGCAGGTATTTGTATCCCCAACCCTGCCCTGCCTTTGCAAATCTAGAAAAACCTAAACTCTAAGCCAAACCTAGTCAAAGCAGCTTTTCCTCCATCAAAGTTGAGTCGAGGTCACTTGGGTGCGCACAAGTTAAGATTTTTTTGTCATGCCTCCTTGCTCATATTGTTTTTACAATAAATTATATAACAAATGTATTCTAAATCAATAATTAAAAATAGACATTGAGAACCTTAAGAAAATAAGAAGCTTAAAAATCAAATCATATTACATGTACAGCCATGTAAAATTTCAAAAAAGTAAGAAACTTAAGAACAAAACAAACTTCATTACATATTATATCATGACCAAACATCTAGATTCCACTAAGATAATGAGCTTTTCATTATTTGGAGTATTTGTAAATGGACCAACCAGACATCTATTAAATTTCCAATTCGTAAGTAACACAGCTAACCAAAAATTCATCTACATTAAGCAAAATAAAAATTAGAAAATCTGATAATAATAGTAATAATAATACAAGATAAATATAGTAACAAGAACAGTATGATAACAAAATCTGATATAATGCTAGAGATCCGTGTCATCTCTGTTATAAGAAATACAAGATATGTCTGAAGTAATCTGCATATCCCCCATACCCTAAGATAGAATAACTGGACCCATACTTGAGTTTGCAGCTCAAAGTAGACTAGCTTAAACTAACCGTGGTACATCTGTATCTTAAAGACATCTAACAGTATCATTCTTCTCTTCAAAAAAGTCTGATAATAATCTGATAAGAAAATCAGATATAGTGCTAAAGAGTATAGACCTTTTATTTAAAGAGTATTTTTATTGCTCCCAAACATTTGAATACCATAGAGCTGTTGAACATTGGAATTAACTAAGTGGATCCAATTAGCTCCTATATGATAAACAAATGAAGTGAGGCTATATGATAAACAAATGAAGTGAGGGTGCTGTCAAAATAATGTGTCTACTAAAATCAAGGCAGCACCATTTAGTTTAATAACTGTGAGTAATCTCCACATAGTTTATGCATCAACTAGTTAATCCTGTGAAACAACTGTGAATAAATGTGTACTATCAACCTAATGCCACAGTGAGCAATAAGGTAGATCATTCCACCTAGCCACTGGGAGCATGAGGGGCTGGCATTTAGTGAGATGTTAAATAACCAAAAGATACATGAGTTGTTAGCAGCAAAAGGTGTTGGCTTTTATTGAGATGTCACTTAAAGCATGAGGTTTGGCTGCAACCGTGCCAAGAAATTAAGGTGAAACCATGGCAATTAAGTAGAGTTTCTTTCATAATTTACACATAGACACAGTACTTATATAAATACTGAACCATGAGGACTTAAAAACAACATCTATTTATAATCTATAACAGCTAAAGCGTGGAACCTGTAATTGACATGTCAACACATAAGTCTCTACTAATAAGCCACAGCAGCAATTTTTAACAATCCATGCTTCCTAATGCATTTCTCTTATGGTAAGGGAATTTTCTTTTCAGCTCCATTTTTAATGTATTTGAGTGCAACATTAAGACACCTTTAATAAATAAATATCTTTTTTAAATGCCAACCAACCACTCTCTCTTTTTTGTTTTAAAAAATGAAAATAGAAAGTGAGACATAAACAAATACTAGATAATGCCTGTGCATTGCATAGGTTTGGGCTACAAGTATAGTCTTAAGTTGCACACTTAGGCTTAAACCAGCTTGTAGTTTGCATATTATAGCTACAAAAATAGTACTAAGTAAATCTTTGATCATGCCACCTACACGCTATTTTGCATCTTTATCAAATGTTACATCAGCATTCAAATTACCTGTGCAGCTCACGAGTTTACATCTATTTTTTAATAAGAGAAACGCTCAGTTAAATCCAACTAGAATAATCTCAATAGGTTAAACAAGTGGAGTAAGGTAGGTTTTGCATTTAACAAATGGCAAGTTCACGCCCTCACCCATTATGAAAATTCTCTATAAAGTGGACATCATTTTTGTTTCACCAAAGCTTGTTTCGTTGTTCCTTGGAGATTTGATTAGGGGATCTAACTAGTTCAATTCTTAAGTTTGAGTCTCTCATTTAACAGAACTTGCAACCAAATACCCATTTAGACATGAATACGTGCAAAATTCTTGAGTTATTTCATTCACATAGGCTACATATATATCTCTGTGTGTGTGTGTATAATTTACATTATACATACGGTCTTCATAATAGCTTCCTCTGCATACAATTTTGTTTCCATTTTCAGAGCTAAATAGAACCAGTGGCACGATATATGGTAAGTACGCACTCAATGGGAAATTGGAAAAGGGAATTCGGAAAATTCTCAAAATGGCATGGTGGATGAGGTTAAATCCTTAAACAAGCACAGTTGCGTACAAAAAATTGTTGGAATTAGAACGTAGAGAGAGGGGGAGAGAGCAACAGAGAGATCATGGAATTAGAGAAAACCTGAGAAATTTCTAGCAACGAGTTGCGGTGGCAAGCGGCGGTCGGCGACAAGCAGCAGGTGGTGACGATGGAAAATGCAAAGTGAGACTCCGAGAGTGTGCAATTCTCGAACCCGATCTGAGTGACTTTAGAGGTTAAAATAAAACATAAATGCATCATGACCGTTAAATATTTTAATGGTCGAGATCTTTGATATACATCTTATATAATTTCAAGAAGAGAAAATAAAACCATACAACAAATCATACAACACACTTTTTCTCTTTATATCTCTCCATCATATCACCTATCACATATCACATTTCTCTCTCTTCTTTTCATTTTTTATTTTGTCTTTATATGTTGTATTGGTGTATGAAAAATAATACTCTTTCAAGAATAAGCTCACGTCAACCTTTTAAGGGTATGTTTGCGAGTTTTTTATCGAGAAAAAAGAAGGTAGGAGAGAACATATTGAAAGTCCTTCCCTTATTATATTCGGTAGTTTGATTGTCTCGATTGTATTTTATAAAGTTTTCCCCCCTCTCTTCCCCTCTAACCCTTCCATTCCCTTCCTTCCCTTCTCTTTCCTTTCTCTTTAAACTCCAATGTTTTAACAATTGAGTCAGTAATTGAATCGGTGGAGGTATTAGTTCACGGTCCATTGGTTCAACTGTGGTTGAATCGAGGTCGAACTGATAATAATAAAATATATTTTTTAATATTATATAATATTTCAAGTAATAAAATGATACAAAACAAAAAAAATAAGATATATAAAGTTGTAAATTAACATGAATGATTGACAAAATAATAAATATCTACGTGTAATTCTTAAACATGTGTCTTTATTTATCTTAAAAATATTTTAGAATAAATAAAAAATTAAAAAACTAATAATTTTTAAAAAGTTGATCTCTTAAAAAATGACCGCTTCAAACCAGTTTTGACCGATTCAATCATTCAACTAGTTCTGAACTCTAGCGGTTTTTAGGATTGAATGGACCGGTTGGTTCTCGGTCGGACCGGTCGGTTTGGTTCAGTTTTCAAAACAATGTTAAACTTTAGCCGTGTGTAAGGATCATTTCCAATTATTTTGTCTCTAGCAACTTTAGTTATGAAACAACTATGAATTAGCTACCAATTTTAGCTATAAAGTGATTCAACAATTAATTCCTAAATTTGCTTGAAAGTATAGGTTGCAAAATGGGTCAAGCCCAATCTTGCCAGTTAAATTGTAGGGCTTGGGTTTTAAAATATTGAGTCTGAATTAACTCCACGCATTTTTTAGCTTAGCCCATTTTATTAAATTGGCGGGCTTAGCCTCGCAAAGCCCATATTTTGTCAGGGTTGGGCATCATTTTTGGAGTCTGGATTAAATCTAGACCCTTTTTGCATGACCTGTTATAGCTTGTAGTCCGCATCGGACGGTCCCGAATCGAGTCAGGTAGCTTGCTTTGTCGCCTCTATTGGAAAGCGTTGAATGGTCAAAGAAGATCCAAATCCTCCAATTAATCAGCATCTTGACATTTTCATTCAATGATGTGTTGCCGCATCGCTTAATGGGATTAAAATAAATTTGTCTTGTACATGTCTCATTTCTTGTCCCCCTAATTAGAAGATGACACGTCATATAAAAATTCCACATAAGCTTATATTTTATTTTGACTCCGTTAGCACCTCCATCTTCCTTCGTGAGACTTTTTTTATCCCTCTGCTCATGCTTTGTTCTCATCTCCTCTATTGAGTACCTCACCTTGATCTCTCCATTATTTTCATTTTCCTCTCACCCATCTAGAATCCAATGGTTCACCACGTCAATGCCCTCAAAATCTCTATCTTTATTTAATCTAATCGAGTTTTAGCCCTTCCCACCATGGCGCCATTTTTTTTGTGCTTGATGTTGGTTTAGGGCTTCTGCCAATTTTGGGAAAACAAGAGATTTGTAGTTGAATTTCAAATACATATTAGGTTGATTTTGTTGTAATATAATTTAGATTTAGTTAGTTGGTGTGTTTTCAGTTAGTTAGTTGTAAAACTAATAACTGCCTATGCTATATAAGGCAGCATCTTGGTGTTGTTATGAGTTAGTATGTGTGTGAAATAAAATTCAGAGCTTCTGATCTCTATACCTATTTTTCTATATACCTTTTCTGCTGTGAATGTGTGTTATTTCCCCAACAAATTGGTATTCAGAGCTTCAAGATCCTGGACCTATATGGTGGAGTGGTGGAGTAGTATAGCCTGCGTTATCTTCATGGCTAATTCAAATGGAAATTTCATTGGGAACTTGCCAGTTCATGATGGCAAGAATCTTGACAATTATGAAAGGTGGTGTGTCAAGATGAGGGCTATTTTTGGCTTTCAAGAAGTGATGGATGTAGTGAAGAATGGCTATGAAGAACTTGGTGATGATCCAACTGAAGCACAGAGAAATACTCACAAAGATGCCAAAAAGAAGGATTGCAAGACCCTGTTTCTTATTCATCAGTGCGTAGATGCGGCTAACTTTAAGAAGATTGCAACAACAAACACTACAAAGGAGGCATGGGATATTTTAGAGAAGAGATTTGCGGGTGCAGAAAAGGTGAAGAAGGTTCGGTTGCAGACACTGAGAAGGTAGTATGAATTGTTACAAATGGAAGGTCAAGAACGTGAGGGTGACTATTTTACAAGGGTCTTGACTCTTTCGAATTTGATGAAATCTTGTGTGGAGAAATTAACAGAGGTGATGCTTATTGAAAAGGTTCTCAGGACCTTGTCTCCCAAATTTGATCATATTGTAGTTGCTATTGAGGAATCTAAGAATCTTGGAGAGATGAAAGTTGAGGAGTTGCAGGTGACTTTGGAGGCTCATGAGCAAAGATTGAAGGAAAGGGATTCTCCAAGATTGTCAGAACAAGCCTTGCAGGCTCAAACATGCAAGAAGGTGGGTGCGAAAAGGGGCAAGAATAAAAGGATGAAGGGCAAAGAAAGAAAGTTTAAAGGCGGTTCTGCTGCTGCGCATGGTTCTGGTAAAGAAACTACAAGTTCATATCATTATCAAGCTGAAAGTTCATCAAGAAGAGGTGCTAGCCATAATCAATATAAAGGTGGTAAGAAGAAGTTTGATAAGAGAATGATACAGTGTTATGCCTGCCAGAAATTTGGGCACTTTGCAGATGAATGCAGAGGTAATAAAGGTACAACAAAGAAGCAAGACGGTGAAGCATATGTGGCTCATGATGATGATGGATCAGATTTTGATCAAGTATTGTTGTTGGTAAATACAACCACAGACTCAACCAATTCAGATACTTGGTATCTAGATACTGGTTGCTCAAATCATATGACAGGTAACATGAATTGGCTAATTGATCTTGACACAAGTGTGACGAATAAAGTGAGATTTGAAGATAATAATACAATTTCAGCTGAAGGAATTGGTAAGGTGATGATCAAGAGGAGGAATGGAGGGTCTGCATTTATTACTGATGTTTTATATGTGCCTAATATGAAGCATAATTTGTTGAGTCTTGGTCAATTATTACAAAAAGGGTTCTCTATGAACATGCAACAAAATTGTCTTCAGGTATTTGATTCAAAACAGAGGCTAGTGTTGGAAGCTCCCTTATCAAAGAATAGAACATTCAAGATTAATATCAAGACTGCAGAACTTCAATGTCTTTCAACTACAACAACTGAAGATAAAGTTTGGTTATGGCATCAAAGGTTTGGTCATCTAAATTTTAAGAGCTTAAATCAGCTTGGGATCAAACAGATGGTGAAAGGATTGCCTCTAATAAAGCCACCCAGGAAAGTCTGTGAATGTTTCCTAGTGAGTAAGCAGCCAAGAAAGTCATTTAAAACCTCTGTACCTTCAAGAGCTTGTGAACAATTGGGAGTAATACATTCAGATGTGTGTGGGCTTATTGAAGTGCCGTCACTTGGAGGTAATAAGTATTTTGTGACTTTTGTAGATGAATTTACTAGAAAAATATGGCTTTATTTGATTAAAACAAAAGGTGAAGTGTTCTTGGTGTTTCAAAATTATTGTGTTATGGTTGAAAGATAGAGTGGGAAGAATATCAAAATTTTGAGGACTGATGGAGGGGGAGAAT
This sequence comes from Sesbania bispinosa, assembly GCA_026901365.1. Classification (NCBI taxonomy): domain Eukaryota; kingdom Viridiplantae; phylum Streptophyta; class Magnoliopsida; order Fabales; family Fabaceae; genus Sesbania; species Sesbania bispinosa. The sequence continues at coordinate 1,447,018 of QLOH01000007.1, read as the reverse complement.
ATAATTCAACTGAATTTAAAGAATTCTGTGAGAAGAAAGGGATTGTGCATGAAGTGACTGCCCCTTATACTCCACAACACAATGGTCTTTAAAATATCTCATATTTTATAATTTAAAAAAGTTTATTATAAAAAATTAAATTTAATATTTTTATTTTATTATTAAGATATTTTAATACTTATTTTATTATTTAGATACAATTCTTACATATTAATCATCCCTCAAATTTAATCTTTTAATACTTCATTTATGCTTAATTAACAAGTCAAAAGCATATTTTGTGACAGGTTCATATTGGGCTTAATTGCATTTTTCAACATAGTTGGAACATTTCACAGTTTTGGTATTTCAAGCGCAACTTGAGTTCTAGACATCTAAAAATTATGAAATTTATATTGTAGGAAAGATAAGCAAAAGACCTACAACTTTTCTGAAGAACCTAAAAGCTAAATCGGATGTCTAGTGGGTCAAAATGAGCTTGGAAGACGAAATAGTCAGCATTTTATGAGAACCTAAAAAACTTTCAAATATTAGGCCATAACTTGGGATACAAAACTCCTTTTGGGCTTAAACCAATGACATTTGAAAAGCTAACATCTTAGGCTTCATTTAATCTGAAGACAACTTCCTTGGATTCGGCCAGCTCAATAATGCAATTTTTTGTGCAAGTGGGAGACAAAATGCTGAATGATAGTTAGGATAGGAAATAATGGATGAATTCAAAGTAATGGACGAAATTAAGTGGGAGACAACTTCACTGGGTTGGTTTGGATCATTGGATTGATTCAGATTTAATTTTGTAAACTTGAAGGTGTTTGGTTCGGGTCCCGGGTTGAGCAATTTATACCCGAAGAAAACTCGAACCGAACCATATAACATTATGTGAGTCTATTTTTGATTTTTTGTGGGTGTGAAATGTACCCTATTCTACAAAGAAATAAGGGGAATGGGAAGATCCACCTTCGATTGTGACGATCACCACCAACAACAGCACTTCAACAACGCTTGGGCGAGAAACTGGACTAGTCCTGCTTAGTGGTGGCTCTGTAAGAGAGAGACAGCGGACGATGGTCGGCCGTGTTGCGCGCGGTGGGGAGATAAGTCACGTGAGGCTGCGACAAAGCTGCGCACAGCGGCGTGAAGAGGGACCGTGTCACGCGACGACAAGGCAAAAGAAGATAGAGGCGACCAAGGGAGGGGAAACGACCGCGGTGGTGGGTGACGGTGAGAGGAGGATGACAGAGGATTTTTGGCCTCCTCTTCCTCTCAGTTCTGATATGTTTCATATGGAGGGTTACTACTTAATACTTCATGATCTGTTTCGGATTTTTGGCCATGGAGGGTGGGTTACTACTTACTAATGGTCATGGAAGATGGAGATGGGAGAGGGAAAGTTGGGGTCAGTGATGGATGATGGTCATGGAATGGGAAGATGGAGATTAGATGGGAGAGGAAAAGTCAGATATCACTGATATTTTTAGTTTTTTTTTTTATTTTTTCAACTTTACCAAAATAATGTTTTTTTTTTATTCTTAATCCGACCACCTGGCTCGAACCAACCCGTTAAATATTGGGTTGGTTCGGTTCGGGATAATAACCCAAAAAGCAGTTTCACCCCGATTTAACCCAATCCGCCACTATTTAATCAGTTTGGATTTTGATCAACATTAAACCCGACCCGACTCGATTATACCCCCTTTATGTGTTGGTTATTATGTTATGTGGATAGTTGTAGTTATTATTCTAGTTTAGGTAGTTTTTGAAGGAGTTAATTTAATGGAATTTTTGGAAGGAAAATATGGAAACAAAAAATTGAATATCCTCTTTATATAACAATGTAGAAGTAGTATAAATATATTAAGGGTAATTTTGTAATTTCATATATATAGATACTTGCGGACACAGATCTCCCAAAATCCGCTTCCACCCCGCTAATAAGAGCAACTTTATCGCTAGTTGCTTCACCGAGTGCTTAAGTGTAAGCACACTGTAAGCACCCATCCTTTGCCATTTTCAGCGATGCAGGGAACATTAATTTACTTGTTATGTTAGCATGGGTGCTTCTTGTTATGTTAGCATCGGTGCTTATAGTAAGCACCCATGCTTAACTTTAAAAAATAAAAAATAATGATTATGTGGTGTGTGACTAGTTGTTAGGTGGATTGTGAGACCCATTTAAGAAATTTGTTAAAAGTATTGGGAAGAGATAAAAATTGATTGAGTTGCTTAAAGTAATAAAAATAATATAATAATATGAGAAAGTGTAAAAATTTATAAAATATTAGTTTAAGAAATTTTGTAGAAATGCTGGGATTGAGATGACCTAAATGGATAGTGAAAAAACCCGTTAACTTTACTCGTGTGTACTCATTTACTTACTCGAACCTAGAGCTATCAATTTGGGTTGAGCTCGGTGAGCCAACCCGGCCAAACCCGGCTCACCGATAGGTTGAGTTGATAAAATATAGGCTCACATTTTCGCGGGTCAAAAGTGGGTCAACCCACTTAACTCGCGAGCCAAAGTGGGTCGAGCCGGGTTGAGGTGGGTTGGTTCACTTATTAATTTTTATATTTTTTAAGTCATATTTATAATTTTTTATATTTTTTTCTAATTTTTTCTAATTTTTTTTTATTTTTATAATCTTTTAAGTTACGTGAGCCAACCCGCTTAACCCATCAACCCGCGGTGGCTCGAGCCGGGTTGGTATTTTTTCAGCTCACCAGAAAAAGTGAGCTAACCCAACTCAGCTCACTTTTAACCTAACCCGTGGTGAGCCAACCCGCATGAGCCGTGTTGGCTAACTTTGAAATCTCTGCTCGAACCTGAGTCATAACGAGTTTTATCCGAGGGTGTGGAATTTTTTTATCGTCCCAAATCGAGAACTGTCACGCGCACGTGTCATCTACTTACATTAACGCGTGTGTTTCACAATCTATCGAGACTAAACAGTACAATTGCACGTCACGTGCACCTTGCGTTTTCTTTTTTCCATATAATTATAAACTTTCTTTTCGTCCAAACAGTACCACACCTCACCGAGTCGGAGACACAGGGAGCGACACAGCTTTTAGTTCAGCCTTATCCAATTTAGGGTTTTGGTTCTTAACCCAATCTCTGGCATATTGAAACCCTAAATCTAGGATCAGGTAATCTCTGATGATCTTTCTGATGATCTGATAGTCTTTTCTCTATCAATTTTAGGGTTTGGCTGGGCTTTATCAGCAGTAATCTTTTAAATTTTTATTTTGAATTTTCTCTCTTTTGACCTTTTTTTGCCCGGCACCTTACTTATTTTTCTGGGGTTTGATATGGTTTTGATCAGATCTCTCAGGTAGAAATCGTTTATTTGGCTGTGAATAGAGATTCGTTTGTTTTTTATTTTAATTTAGTTTTCCATGTTAATTCTGTTGTAAACTGGTTATTGACGGTAAATGATTCTTTTTGGTGATCTTTTTTACGGTATAGTTGCTAGATTTGCCACTAGGATTTGTTTCACGGTTGAATACTTTTCTCAATTTGTAGGCGAACATCATAATTATCTAAGAAAGCATTTTGGTTTTGTGCTTTTAAGATTCTGCGAATTCATTGAAAAGTAGGATTTCGAATTGTGGGGAAGTCTAAATAAACGTTGAATTTGCTTCACACCTGCCGTGCTTAGTCATTTAATTTAGTTATTTTTGGTAAGCATTTTTTCTAATAAAAGGGATGCCCACTGCTGAAATCTTTTTCTTTTAGCTTTGTGGAAGATTATTGTGATTTGACAGAGATGACTAATGACATTTTTTTTTTTTTGTATTTCTCTGAAGTGTGTTATCATAGTAATTCAGCTAACATGTTGATTGTAAATTCAGGTCTGAGCAATCTGGTTGGTGGAATCTTCTGTCTTGGAGAGTTAAGTTTTATGTCTGAATTAGACGCTCAGATTCCTACTGCCTTCGGTATGTTGTGACTTTGTGACTAGTGTTTGTCTTGTTCATGACACGTGGTCTTTCACAAAGGGTTATATATATATGGCTAGGCTCATTGGGAATCTTGTCTTTCTGATATCAACATAGCATGCCTTTTTGCTTATATTTCCTCAGTTAGAGTTTTAGCTTGGCATCTCTACTTGCAGAGTAGAACTTCCTTCATAACTTGTATGTTAAACATTGTCTTTAAATTTCAGTGTATATATCTAACTAAATATGATATTTATGCATTTTTTTTTCTTTTTAAATCTTGAAGTCATGTACCTTTTACAACGTGTTAAGGCTTGGTTGTTTTGTACTTAGTTACTATAATTATATCAATTAGGTTGTATGGTTATAATCTTAATAACGTGTGCTGATTTGTAGATCCTTTTGCTGAGGCAAATGCTGACGACTCGGGTGCGGGGTCAAAGGATTATGTGCATATTCGCATACAGCAAAGAAATGGCAGGAAAAGCCTGACAACTGTTCAGGGATTGAAGAAAGAATTCAGCTATAACAAGATACTTAAAGACCTTAAGAAAGAGTTCTGTTGCAATGGTACAGTTGTTCAGGACCCAGAACTTGGACAGGTCTGTGTTTACATCCTCATGTTAAATAATGATCTATCCTTGTTGTTGCTTCAAATAATATAATGTTTGTTGGTGTAGGTTATTCAACTTCAAGGTGATCAGCGGAAGAATGTTTCTACCTTCCTAGTCCAGGTAACTATAACCTTAACTTTGTGTTATGTAGTAAGTATGTTGTCCTAATTTAATTTCTCCTGTTAATTTTCATCTCAGTCCCCTCTCTTTTTGCTTAATGGCAATTCAAAGGCTAAATATTGGAATGGCTATTGAGACTTGAGAGAATAAACTATTTTCTTGTGTTTTTGGTTTTGGGAATGACCTAGTTGTACTGAAGGCAACTGATTATTCTTTTTTTAGAAATTCTTTGGAAGTCATTAGGATGTCGCAATCTTTAGTTGTACTGAAGGCAACTGATCATTCTTTTTTTAGAAATTCTTTGGAAGTCACTTAGTTGGTCAGTCTTTTGACAAGCAATTAGGCAGTTAAAAATTATAATTTGCCTAGATGGGCTTTGATTGGGCAAGGTCTGCCCATATCCAATATTTTGGAACTATACATGGTGAATGGACTCTTAGCTACTCTGCTATAGAGTAGTTTATATTTATAGCTTAATTTTGAGCAAATCATGGTTGGAATTGATGTAACTTTACTTTGGACCCCAGGATCCTCTATCTAATTATTCCATTGGTTGTTAATTGTGAATGTGAACAGGCTGGTATCGTGAAGAAGGATCATATCAAGATTCATGGTTTCTGAGCAGCTGGAAACTTGATATCAAGACTTACCTGGTTTCCGAGTTTTATATGTTATTGTGATATTTCTAGTGTGTTCCTACCATGTGATGTTGGATTATGGATTTTATAAGATTGTGTGTTCTTTGTCTTAAAGACATCTATGATAACAGTTTAATGGAGTCTCGTTTCACATATCTGATATTTGGATGTTTTGTTGATTTCTGCGCTTGATCAGCTTCGAAAGTGATGTGCTTTTACAAATTTTAAAAGTAAAAAAATTACAATTATGGATAGGGAGTAACTACTTCTAGTTACTCCACCTCTTTTCACTATGACTTGAACTCTAAAATGTATTACTTCACCAACAAAAATAAAATTAATAACTCGAACAACATCACCATGACACACCCCATTCCAATTATAAAATGTTTCAACTCCTAACTTCAATTCGCAGAATTTCAATATTGGATGTGTTTTCGGCCCATTATCAATATTGGATGTGTTTTCGGCCCATTATCAATCAAAGCAAAGTACTTGTAATTGAATTCATCATCATGCAAAAACAACACAGTAATTTGAGTCCACATTATAGTGATATACACAAGCTTCAAACAACCAAATGCCCATTTTTATAACATCACTTTTGAGAGGGTATATGTGTGAAAAATAATTTCCCAATATTTCTTAATGTCTTGCAACTTCTATAAAGCTCGTTTAACCACCTCACTAAACATTTGATGCCTTATTTAATTGGTGCAAATGATAATGCTATGATATGCAATCCATCATACCTTAAATCTTGCCAATTGTCTCTAAAATAGAATTAGGGTTAAGATGTTTACATTAACTAAGAAGAAATTGGGGGAAGAAAATCTATTTATAATTTTTGCATTAGATGAAGAAAGTTATGTTTTATTCATTTTAGTCCCTCAAAGTTGCCCTTTACTGTCATTTTAGTCCCTTGTATGTGTTATTGTCACGTAGGAGTGCCACAAAAGAGTCAACGTGGCACTTAACGTGCCAAATCATTACTTCTGTTAACGTTACTAAATGGACACTAACGGAGAGACCAAAATAATTGACGGAAGTATCTTTCAGGAACTAATTTGTTAAATTCTTTCTTTTAGGAACCAAATTTACCGACTCCCAATTTTTTAGGCACTACAATGACTATTTACTCTTTTTTATTGAATTAGTTTGTATTGAACATAAGTTCTTTGGAAGGTAGATAATGTTGGGAGAGTTGATAATTTTATCACAAGAACGTTAAAAAGTTTTACTTGAAAATGAAAATGAAACTGCATGGCTCTTATAAAATTTTAATGGGAAGATTAATTTACTCGAAGAGTAAAAAAATTTTTTGTTCAATAATTTTTTGTGCATATTAAATTTCATCAATTCAATGTTAGATTGGAATTTTTTATTGAATAATGATTATAAGATTATGAGTGTGTTTGGTAAAATTAGATGAAAACTGAAAAACTAGATCTAAAACTAATTGATAGTTAAAAGTTGAAAAGTTAGCTGTTTTGATTGAAAGTGTTAGGTAAAATTAGCTGAAAATATTAAAATGATTATAAAGACATCATTAATAATTAAATAATGATGAGTTGGGTTGTTGAGAGATAAATTTGTAATAAATTACTAGCTGAAAAAGGAATTTTTTTTTAAAAAAATACCTCAAGTAGCTTCTCAAGAAAAGGTAGTAGCTACCTAAAAACTATCTTTCTAAACATGATGAAATGGTTTCAGCTACTAATTTTAGTTTTTGAGTGTGTTTGGCTTACCATTTCAGCCAATTGAAAGTTGAAAATAGTAGCTGAAACCATTTCAGCATTGTTTGGGAAGGTAACTTTTTGGGTAGCTATAAGCTTTTCTTGAAAAGCCACTTAAGGTAACTTTTTAAAAAAAGCTCCAATTTTCAGCTACTAACTGAAAATTAATTACAAGTTTAGCCCTCAACCACCCCTCACTTATCATTATTTAATAATTAATGTTGTCCTTAAATGTCATTTTAACCATTTTCAACTAGTTTTACTAAACACATTCAATAGTTTTTCAACTTTCAGTTAGCTTTAAGCTTTAAGCTAGCTTTTATATGTCTAATTTATCTAAAATTTGGTGTGTATAATCATTATGTTAATACCATATTATTCAAGGGGTTAGAATAGTTAAATTTATATTCTACAAAAGATTATATTATATAATCTAATCTAATCTTATCCACAATCTTATCATATCTTATCCAACCTTATCCAATCTTATCTTATCTAATCCAACCTTATCAACAATCTTACCAAATCTTATCTTATCTTATATTATCTAATCTAATCTAATCTTATCCAATCTTATCCACAATCTTATCCAAACTTACTCAAACTTATCCAAACTTATCCAATCTTATCTTATCCACAATCTTATCCACAATCTTATCCAATGTAATACAACCTTATCCACAATCTTATCCAACCTTATCCACAATCTTATCTTATCTTATCTTATCTTATCCAATCTTATCCATAATCTTATCCAATCGTATCTTATCTTATACAACTTTATCCACAATCTTATCCAATTTTATTCACAATCTTATCTTATACAATCTTATATTATCTATCTTATCTTATCCACAATCTTATTCACAATCTTATCTTATCCACAATCTTATCCACAATCTTATCTTATCTAATCCAACCTTATCCAAAATCTTATCCAACCTTATCCACAATCTTATCCAATCTTATCTTATCCACAATCTTATCCAATCTTATCTTATCTTATCCAACCTTATCCACAATCTTATCCAACCTTATCTTATCCACAAACTTATCCAATCTGATCTTATCCACAATCTTATCCAATCTTATCTTATCCATAATCTTACCCAATCTTATCTTATCAAATCTTATTTGATCAAATTTTATCCACAATCTTATCCAGTCTTATCTTGTCTTATCCAATCTTATCTTATCCATAATTTTATCCAATCTTATCTTATCCGCAATCTTATCCAATCTTATCTTATCTTATCTTATCCAACCTTATCCACAACCTTATCCAATCTTATCTTATCTTATCCAATCTTATCCACAATCTTATCCAATCTTATCTTATCCAATCTTATCTTATCTTAACCAAACTTATCCATAATCTTATCCACAATCTTATCAAACCTTATCCACAATCTTATCTAATCTTAACCAATCCACAATCTTATCCAATCTTATCTTATCCAATCTTATCTTATCCACAATCTTATCCAATCTTATCTTATCTTATCCAACCTTATCCACAATCTTATCCACAATCATATCCAACCTTATCCAATCTTATCCACAATCTTATCTTATCTTATCCAATCTTATCCACAATCTTATCCAATCTTATCTTATCCACAATCTTATCCAATCTTATCTTATCCAATCTTATCTTATCCAATCTTATCTTATCCAATCGTATCTTATCCAATCTTATCTTATCCAGAATCTTATCTTATCCAATCTTATCCACAATCAAATCCAATCATATCCAATCTTATCCAATCTTATCCACAATCATATCCAATCTTATCCATTCTTATTTTATCCACAATCTTATCCAATCTTATCTTATCTCATCTTATCCACAATCTTATCCAATCTTATCTTATCCACAATCTTATCCACAATCATATCCAATCTTATCTTATCTTATCCACAATCTTATCTTATCTTATCCATAATCTTACCCAATGTTATCTTATTCACAATATTATCTTATCTTATCTTATCCACAATCTTATCTAACCTTATCCACAATCTTATCCAATCTTATCTCATCTTATCTTATCTTATCTGATTCAATCGTATTTTATCTTATCCAACCTTATCCACAATCTTATCCAATCTTATCCACAATCTTATCTAATCTTATGTTATCTACAATCTTATCCAATCTTATCCAATCTTATCTTATCCACAATCTTAGCCACAATGTTATCCAATCTTATCTTATCCACAATCTTATTTAATCTTATCCAATCTTATCCATAATCTTATCCACAATCTTATCCAATCTTATCTTATCCACAATCTTATCCAACCTTATCTTATCTTATCCAACCTTATCAACAATCTTATCCAATCTTATCTTATATCTTAACCACAATCATATATAACCTTATCCAATCTTATCTTATACACACTCTTATCCACAATCTTATCTTATCCAATCTTATCCACAATCTTATCCACAATCATATCCAATCTTATCCAATCTTATCTTATCCAATCTTATCCTCAATCTTATCTTATCCACAATCTTATCAAATCTTATCTTATCCACAATCTTATCCAAAGTTATCCATTCTTATTTATCCACAATCTTTTCCAATCTTATCTTATCCACAATCATCTCCAATCTTATCTTATCCACAATCTGATCCAATCTTATCTTATCTTATCCACAATCTTATCTTATCCAATCTTATTGATCAAATTTTATCCACAATCTTATTCAATCTTATCTTATCCATAATCTTAACTAATCTTATCTTATCCAATCTTATCTTATCTTATCTTATCCAACCTTATCCACAATCTTATCCAATCTTATCTTATCCACAATCTTATCTTATCTTATCCAATCTTATCCACAATCTTATCCAAACTTATCTTATCCACAATCTTATCCAATCTTATCTTATCTTATCCAACCTTATCCACAATCTTATCTAATCTTATCCACAATCATATCCAATCTTATCCACAATCTTATCTTATCTTATCCAATCTTATCCATAATCTTATCCACAATCTTACCCAATCTTATCTTATCCACTATCTTATCCAACCTTATCCACAATCTTATCTTATCTTATCCAATCTTATCCACAATCTTATCTTATCTTATCCAATCTTATCCACAATCTTATCCTATCCACAATCTTATCCACAATCTTATCCAATCTTATCTTATCTTATCCAACCTTATCCATAATCTTATCTTATCCATAATCTTATCCAATCTTATCTTATCTTATTCAACCTTATCCACAATCTTATCCACAATCTTATGTTATCTTATCCATAATCTTACCCAATCTTATCTTATCCAATCTTATCTGATCAAATGTTATCCATAATCTTATCCAGTCTTATCTTATCTTATCCAATCTTATCTTATCTTATCCAATCTTATCTAATCTTATCTTATCTGCAATCTTATCCAATCTTATCTTATCTTATCTTATCTTATCCAACCTTATCCAACCTTATCCACAATCTTATCCAATCTTATTTTATCTTATCCAATCTTATCCACAATCTTATCCAACCTTATCTTATCCACAATCTTATCCAATCTGATCTTATCCACAATCTTATCCAATCTGATCTTATCCAATCTTATCTTATCGATAATCTTACCCATTCTTATCTTATCCAATCTTATTTGATCAAATTTTATCCACAATCTTATCCAGTCTTATCTTATCATATCCAATCTTATCTTATCCATAATCTTATCCAATCTTATCTAATCTTATCTTATCCAATCTTATCTTATCTTATCTTATCCAACCTTATCCACAATCTTATCCAATCTTATCTTATCCACAATCTTATCTTATCTTATCCACAATCTTATCTTATCCAGAATCTTATCCAATCTTATCTTATCTTAACCAAACTTATCCATAATCTTATCCACAATCTTATCAAACCTTATCCACAATCTTATCTAATCTTAACCATCCACAATCTTATCCAATCTTATCTTATCAATCTTATCTTATCCACAATCTTATACAATCTTATCTTATCTTATCCAACCTTATCCACAATCTTATCCAATCTTATCTTATCTTATCCAACCTTATCCACAATCTTATCCACAATCTTATCCAATCTTATCTTATCTTATCCAACCTTATCCACAATCTTATCTATTCTTATCCACAATCATATCCAATCTTATCCACAATCTTATCCAATCATATCCAACCTTATCCAATCTTATCCACAATCTTATCTTATCTTAACTAATCTTATCCATAATCTTATCCACAATCTTATCCAATCTTATCTTATCCAGAATCTTATCTTATCCAATCTTATTTTATCCAGAATCTTATCTTATCCAATCATATCCACAATCATATCCAATCTTATCCAATCTTATCTTATCTTATCCAATCTTATCCACAATCTTATCCATCTTATCCATTCATATTTATCCACAATCTTATTCAATCTTATCTTATCTTATCTTATCCACAATCTTATCCAATCTTATCTTATCCACAATCTTATCCACAATCTGATCCACAATGATATCCAATCTTATCCAATCTTATCTTATCTTATCCATAATCTTACCCAATGTTATCTTATTCACAATCTTATCTTATCTTATCCAACCTTATCCACAATCTTATCTAATCTTATCTTATCCACAATCTTATCTTATCCAATCTTATCTGATCAAATTTTATCCACAATCTTATCCAGTCTTATCTTTTCTTATCCATAATCTTATCCAATCTTATCTAATCTTATCTTATCTGCAATCTTATCCAATCTTATCTTATCCAACCTTATACACAATCTTATCTAATCTTATCTTATCCACAAGCTTATCTTATCTTATCCAACCTTATCCACAATCTTATCCAACCTTATCCAATATCTTATCTTATCCACAATCTTTCCAATCTTATATTATCCACAATCTTATCTTATCTTATCTTATCTTATTTTATCTTATCCACAATCTTATCCAATCTTATCTTATCCAATATTATCCACAATCTTATCTTATCTTATCCATATCTTATCCAATCTTTTCTAATCTTATCTTATCCAATCTTATCTTATCCAACCTTATCCACAATTTTATCTAATCTTATCCACAATCTTATCTTATCTTATCCAACCTTATCCACAATCTTATCCAACCTTATCCAATATCTTATCTTATCCACAATCTTTTCCAATCTTATCTATCCACAATCTTATCCAATCTTATCTTATCCACAATCTTATCCAAAATTCTGATAAAGTTATCACATATGGAAAAACTTGTTTGACATCTAATTCAAATGATGATATGCTTCTTGATATGCATACTCAATGTGATTCTTTTGGTATTTCACCTTTCATGAACGCATATGATAATATGAAAAATGTGTCATCTTACTTGAGTGAGTGCTTTAGCATGGATATGGCTCTTGAACAAACTTGCATGAATACTTCATGGCAGGAACACCTCTTGTTCCTCCCACCACGTCAGCTCCAGAGAAAGGATCCTCTCCAACAAAATTTAGCAACGGAATAGCTACGGATTTTAATTTCCTAGTGATTTTATAGCTAAAATTTGTTGAAAGGATAGAGCTGAAATGGCTTACCAAACACACTCTAAGGCTTCGTTCGGCCCAGCTTATTTTTTACTTATAAGTTACTTTAAAGCTAAAGTGAAAAATAAGAGCTTTCAAAAGTAAGTATAAGTTGTTTGGTAGTTTGATATTTTTTTAACTTAAAAGGCACTTTTAAATTAAAAGTTGTTTGGGTAAAATAAGATATTAAAAATTATCTTATTTTCTTTAAAATTGACATAAAGAACATCTAGTTATAAAAATCCTAAATATTCCTAAAATCCTAAAATCATCATATATCAATCCTAAAAACCTAAATTATCATATATCTCTTTTGCCCCTAAATGCAAGTGCTATTTGATTCCGAATTCTATTCATGTAATCACAATCTAATACTCTTCTAGGATTATATGAAACCAATTTCTTTATCAATATTCATTTCTTCTTTGCACTCATCCATATATCCAGGAACACAATCACATTTGTCAATTCTTCATCTTGAACACCACACGTTCGAATAAAGGAACACAATCACATTATCATTAAAACATCCTATGAGAGAGTTTGTTCCAGCACTTAATAAATTTCTATATATTTCACTCTTGCAACTATGATCTTCTATTGTTTAACGACTGCAAATATCATAAAGAGTATATATGACAACTCCTAAACTTATGCTTCAACTTATATATATATATATATAATAGATTTTTTAAAAAAAATTAAAAACAAAATAAACTAATTCAAATTCAAAAAAGATTATGAAAACAAAAGTATAGTGCCATAATGAATAAATTATATACAACACAAAACAACTTTTAAAATTACACTTGCTAAAGTGGCAGTTCAAGTGCTCAACGCAAACTAAATTAAATTGTTAGTTTCAGAAATTAACTAGATTATAAAGGAAGAAATACTCAAAATTGGTCTCTAACAAATTTGGCAAACAAAAACCCTTACAACTATGTATCAGATAACTAAAGTTTTAATATGTCTATATTGATATTTCTTATGAACAGGGACCTCTGGGAGACGAACAAGGAAGGGCGATGAACGACGTGAAGGGAACTCTGGTCTCTGGGCAACGGACAGGGAACAACGTGGGCGACCAACGACATGAAGGGTCGTGTGGACAACGAACGGTGAACTCTGGGCGGTGTGGGTGACGAACGGCGGACAACGTGAAGGGGCAGAGGTGATAGAGAGTAGCAGCAGAAAAATAAAGGACAATAGGAGAAGAGATATGTATGAAAGATGGATGTTTTATTCAGAATAGTAAAAGCCTTTTATAGGCAATAAGTACACAACTAGAGTAATTAAAAATCACCATAAAAGAAAGAAACATAACAGTCATTAACTTAAAAACCCTTAAAAAAACAGAAACTGATATCTCAATAAAGTAGGACAGTTATAACCAGTAAAAATAGAATAAAACCGTTACAAAATAGAAAATGTCAACAGACCCTCCCTTAAACTGTGTTTGCTAACATTCAGTTTAAAGGTGTCACTGAATTTAGCATGCAGACCCCAAGAGACCTTCTATGCTTCATGAATGACTCTCTCTTGAGTGCCTTGGTGAAGATATCAGCAACTTGATCTTCATTCCTACAATAGATCAGATTAATTACTCCTTCATTGCTCAGATCACTTAAGAAATAAATTTCACATCAATGTGCTTGCTTCTTCCATATAGCACTAGATTCTTTGAAAGTTTGATTGCTGAATTATTGTCACAAAAAAATCTCAGTAGCCCCAAGTTGCTGGAATTTCAACTCTTCAAGGACTCTCCTTAGCCATATGGCTTGACAAGCACAAGCAGTTGCTGCAACAAATTCTGCTTCTGTGCTTGATAAGTGACAATAGGTTGCTTTTAGAGAACCAAGAGACAACACTTGTGCCAAGCATGAAAACACACCCGGAAAGTGCTTTTTCTATCATCATGATCTCCTTCAATCTTATCCAATCTTATCTTATCCACAATCTTATCCAATTTTATCTTATCTTATTCAACCTTATCCACAATATTATCCAATCTTATCTTATCCACAATCTTATCTTATCTTATCTTATCCAATCTTATCCATAATCTTATCAACAATCTTATACAACCTTATCCACAATCTTATCCAATCTAATCTTATCCACAATCTTATCCAATCTTATCTTATCCACAATCTTATCCAATCTTATCTTATCCACAATCATATCCAATCTTATCCACAATTTTATCTTATCTTATCCACAATCTTATCCAATCTTATCTTATCTTATCCAACCTTATCCACAATCTTATCCAATCTTATCTTATATTATTCAACCTTATCCACAATCTTATCCAATCTTATCTTATCCACAATCTTATCTTATCTTATCCAATCTTATCCATAATCTTATCCACAATCTTATCCAACCTTATCCAATTTCTTATCCAATCTTATCTTATCCACAATCTTATCCAATCTTATCTTATCCATAATCTTATCCAATCTTATCTTATCTTATCCAACCTTATCCACAATCTCATCCACAATCTTATCCACAATCATATTCAACCTTATCCAATCTTATCCACAATCTTATCTAATCTTATGTTATCCACAATCTTATCCAATCTTATCTTATCCAATCTTATCTTATCCACAATCTTATCCATCTTATCTTATCCAACCTTATCCACAATCTTATCCAATCTTATCCACAATCTTATCCAATCTTATCTTATCTTATCCACAATCTTATCCAATCCAATCTTATATTATCCACAATCTTTTCAAATCTTATCCAATCGTATCTTATCCAATCTTATCCTATCCTATCTTACCTTATCTTATCTTATCTTATCCAATCTTATCTTATCCACAATCTTATCCAATTTTATCTTATCCACAATCTTATCCAACCTTATCCACAATCTTATCCAATCTTATCCACAATCTTATCCAATCTTATCTTATCCACAACCTTTTCAAATCTTATCCAATCGTATCTTATCCTATCTTATCTTATCTTATCCACAATTTTATCCAATCTTATCTTATCCAAAATCTTATCCAATTTTATCTTATCCACAATCTTATATTATCCATCTTATCTTATCCAATCTTATCTTATCCACAATCTTATCCATCTTATCTTATCCAACCTTATCCACAATCTTATCCAATCTTATCTTATCCACAATTTTATCCAATCTTATCTTATCCACAATCTTATCCAATTTTATCTTATCCACAATCTTATCTTATCCAATCTTATCTTATCCACAATCTTATCCATCTTATCATATCCAACCTTATCCACAATCTTATCCAATCTTTTCTTATCCATAATCTTATCCAATCTTATCCAACCTTATCCACAATCTTATCCAATCTCATCCACAATCATATCCAACCTTATCCAATCTTATCCACAATCTAATCCACTCTTATCTTATCCACAATCTTATCCAATCTTATCTTATCCACAATCTTTTCCATCTTATCTTATCCAACCTTCTCCACAATCTTATCCACAATCTTATCCATAATCTTATGCATCTTATCTTATCTTATCCACAATCTTATCCAATCTTATCTTATCCACAATCTTTTCAAATCTTATCCAATCGTATCTTATCCTATCCTATCTTATCTTATCTTATCTTATCCACAATTTTATCCAATCTTATCTTATCCACAATCTTATCCAATTTTATCTTATCCACAATCTTATCTTATCCACAATCTTATCCAATCTTATCTTATCCACAATCTTATCCAATCTTATTTTAATTCAATCTTATCTTATCCACAATCTTATCCATCTTATCTTATCCAACCTTATCCACAATCTTATCCACAATCTTATCCAATCTTATCTTATCCAATCTTATATTATCCACAATCTTTTCAAATCTTATCCAATCGTATCTTATCCAATCTTATCCTATCCTATCCTATCTTACCTTATCTTATCTTATCCAATCTTATCTTATCCATAATCTTATCCAATTTTATTTTATCCACAATCTTATCTTATCCAATCTTATCTTATCCACAATCTTATCCAACCTTATCCACAATCTTATCCAATCTTATCCACAATCATATCCAACCTTCTCCAATCTTATCTTATCCACAATCTTATCCAATCTTATCTTATCCACAATCATATCCAATCTTATCCACAATCTTATCCAATCTTATCTTATCTTATCCAACCTTATCCACAATCTTATCCAATCTTATCTTATCCATAATCTTATCCAATCTTATCTTATCTTATCCAACCTTATCCACAATCTTATCCAATCTTATCCACAATCTTATCCAACCTTATCCACAATCTTATCCAATCTTATCTTATCCACAATCTTATCCAATCTTATCTTATCCACAATCTTATCCATCTTATCTTATCCAACCTTATCCACAATCTTATCCAATCTTATCTTATCTTATCCACAATCTTATCCAATCTTATCTTATCCACAATCTTATCCAATTTTATCTTATCCACAATCTTATCTTATCCAATCTTATCTTATCCACAATCTTATCCAATCTTATCTTATCCATACTTATCCACAATCTTATCTTATCTTATCGAATCTTATCTTATCTTATCGAATCTTGTCCAAACTTACCCAAACTTGTCCAAATTTATCCACTCTTATCCAAACTTATCCATTCTTATCTTAATGATTATGGTTCATGCACCCACTGCTGATAATTGGATTGTGACCTTGAGGACTATTTCTATGTTTTGACAATTATTTATTGTTCAATTTTTGCAGATGGCTCGTACCAAGGTCACCAATCCTGCTGATGCCTCCAGCTATAGGAGAGGCAAAGGAGGAAAGAGGACACATGATGAGCCCCACTATGATGCTACAAGATTCGAGGATGCCAAAGCTGTTGAGGCACACAGTTCCCTCCAGAACTGTAACTTCATTCTAGAGAGGCTAGTAGAACTCCATCTTGAGGAGTTCTAGGATTTCAACATGGAGATTACCAAGAGAAGATGGAGGAGGATGGCTGAGCCTGAGAGGCATTTTGACCCAGAGCTGGTTCGGGAGTTTTATGCCTACGCTACGGGCATGCTAGGTCGTGGAGATGATAGGAGGTCCTATGTGAGAGGACGATGGGTGGTCTACGATCACGATGCGATTAATGATTTTCTCGACCGCCTAGAACCTGACGTTGCTGAGCAGATGCCTTGCCAGTACCACCAACTGTTGCATTATATTGGCATATATGGGCATAAGGCGCTTGATACTAGGACAAACCCAACACTTATGCTTGCCTAGGCGCACTTATGATGTCAACACCTACAAGGAGGCGGCCAGGATTTATAGGAGGGACCCTGCGGAGCATTTCTCGGATCTGGATGGTTCCAGTGTTGGCTAATATCAAGCCAACCAACCATGTGTCTGACATCACCATCGAGACGACACATTTCATCTATTGTGTCCTGACTTGTCAGGATATTGACACCACTAAAGTTATATCTGAGAAGATATACCTCACGGTGACTGCTGTGGAGCGTCGCAATGTGCGCTCCAAGATCAGTCTAGGATTTCCTGCACTTATCACCACTTTATGCCGATCTCAGGGGATTGTTGTACACCCCACTGCTCCCATCAAGGCCCCTATAACCAGAGGGTACATTGAAGCCTACTACATACCAGATGGGGAGTTAAACCTACCTCCAAGAGCCCCATCAGGCACCATAGCAGCCACCGACAGCTGACATTCCACCCCACCTGTGAATGAGCACCTTTGTCACCAGAACATCGTTGTTCATCGAGGGGTGATGTACATGCAGCAGATCTTGTACCACAACTTGCAAGGCCCCTTCCCATCATGCCACCAGAGCAGTTTCAGGATTATTTGCAGTGGCCTGGGGACAGGCCTGTTGTCCCAGAGGAGTGGAGCAGCAGCAACTGGAGCAGATGATGAGGACCTCCAGGATTCAGAGGAGGACGATTGATATAATTTTATTTTTACGGTGTTTTTCCGTCTTTTTCTTTTCTTTTTATTTTTCATTTCATTTCTTTTCTTTATTTTCTTTTCATTTCTTTAATTTGATATGTACTGTATCTGACATGTTATTGATACATTATTTCTATGCAGTATGGATTTTAGGATTTTTGTTATTCTAGTTGATTAGGATTCCTGTTTTGTATTTTATTTTAGTTAGGATTATTTCAATTATTTTAGGATTTAGGAATTAGGAATTAAATTCAATATCTCAAAGCTATCAGCCAAACTAACTGAATTAAGAGGAGGAAAAGGAATTAAGTGGCCGAATTCATAATCAGTTAGGATTAGGATTCTGTGCAGGAAAGTTAATCAAGATAGCTAATTGTGCAACAGGTAATTTAATCAAGGAACATAAGCCATAAGCTTGTGATTGTGTATGCCCAAACACTTTGAGAGTTTTCCCCGTTGCTTGTCAATTGCTATTGCTTGAGTTTTTATTTTATTACTGCACATTAAAAGCATAGAGATGATTAAGGCAAGTTGTTTAAATTATAAATTACTCAGTGCCAAATAGCCAACCTGTGAATAATTTTTCCTATTTTTGATTGCCCATTTGAGCTTGAATTTTTCTTGGAATTTGCACCCTAGTCCTGTTATTCATTATAATCCTTTCCCTTTACACACTTAGGGATAGAGAGCATAGGTGCATTTTATTCAATAAGAGTGAGTATTTGTTGGTTAATTGAAATAGTAAAAAGAAGGCATAGTGAGTAATGGAATTCACTCCTTATTAAAAAAAATGTGTATATATATAAATAAAGGGGAGTGAATTACCAATAAAAGGCAAATTGTGCAACAATGTCAGAATCCAAGGAATGAATGGTGAATTGAGAGTTAACTTAGAGAATTATTTAAATTGTAGATATTGTCTCTTTCTTGAAAGTTGTGTCTTTTGATATATCCTGAAAAAACCATTAATTCTTGATAGCCAGACCTCATTACAACCCAAGAAAGACCTTATGATCCATGCTGATTATGTGTTGTATGTTAACTGAAAATGACTAGCAATTTTAGTTGTTCAACTGTAGTGGAAAAATTGAGGGAAACACTTACCTGTGAGAATTGAGAGAATTTTCTTGATTTTATCATTTGTTGTTGCAATTGCTATTCTTGAGAGACTGAATGCACTTTTATCTTATTCTAATTGATGATTGAAGTCACCATTTGTTTCTAATTTTAAATCTGAAATTTGGAAAGGATAACTGTCTAGCAAGAGATATTGAAATTGTTTTTCCTGGCAGTCAAAGTCATGGTTAGTCATTGTAAATAACTGTTTGAATTTGATTTTTCTTGCTTGAGGGCAAGCAAAAAGCTAAGTTGGGGGGAGTTTGATAAGTGTTAGAATTACGTAAATTTCCAGGTAAATTACAACACTTATTGATGATGAATGATTGAATTATCACCCAATTTTACCCTTTTTAGCTTTATGTTGTGGTTTTTGTAATTATTAAAGCTAAATCTGAATTTGATGTTATTTTAATGGAGAATCTGTTGATTTTTATAGATAAAAAAGCTAAGGTATAATTGGAGCATCAAGAGAACAGTGAGCAAGGATAGGAGCAGTGTAGAACAAGTCTCAAAGGATGACAATTCAGAGGAAATTGCTGCCGTTTCTTGCGCCCCACCTGCGCTGAGCGTAGGAATGACTGTCCAGTTACTGTTTTCTGCGCTTCACCTGCACTGAGCGCAGACAGAGCGCAGGAAACGTAACCTAATTTGTAATGGGCCACAAACAAGGTTCCAACAGGCTTTCAGATAGTATTTAAATGACTTTTAGCAGATAGTTTTAGGCATTCAGAGAGTTACAGAGTTGAGCAGATACAAAGTTAGGAGAAAAGTGTGACAGTCTCTGGAGTGTAATGGCTACCATGAGTAGCTAAACCTGTCTTAGGATTGAACGTAGTCGATTCAATCCCCAATTGTATTTTGGATTTTACTTTGTTATTTAGGAAATAATATTGGTGTTTTTATTTTGTTCTTAATGCTTAGCTTCCGTCTTTGTTCCGGAGTTATGATGCGATTCCTTAAATACGCTGGGAAGCAGTTTTCTAAATCTGATTGGTAAAAACACTCAATAGGTTGAATGCCTAGGAATAGGGTTCAATTTATTGATAGCTTTAACAGCTGATCTTCAAACTGGGGCAATTTGTGACTGTGGGAACCAGCGGGAATTGTTCTGAGTATTTCATAGTTGTGGGAACGTTTATGAAATAATTTTTATTTGTGCTTCAATATTTATAATTACAAATTCCTAAATATCATTGATTTCCAAAATACAAGAGGGGTGCGATAGACGAAGTTCAATCCTAGTATCTCTCTATTGCTCTATCTCTTTGTACCTTTGTCTCAATTTTATTTTATCTCACTATTATAATCTTCACAAACAAACAACCCTTGTTCTTACTCAATAAGTGTGAGCACTAAGAATTTGAGTTGTACCGTTCCTCGTGGGTACGACAACCTTTACTTTTATACTATTATACTGTTGCGATATTGGTATGCTTGCCAAGATCTCAACAAAAACATGATTAGGAAAAATTGAACATTCAAATCTAGGGGGTTCTCTAACAAATACCTCTTCCTCAATGAACCCATTAAGGAAGGCAATCTTAACATCCATCTGATACAGTTTGATGCCATTATTGGCTGCATAAGAAAGCAAAATCCTAATGGCTTCAAGCCTTGCTTCAGGTGCAAAGGTTTCTGTAAAATCAATACCTTCTTCCTGGTTGTAGCCCTGAGCAACCAATCTGGCCTTGTTTTTTACAACCTTTCCTTTTCCAGAGAGATTTTTTCCGGACACTCATTTGGTTCCAATAATTGTTTTCCCATGGGGTTTAGGAACAAGAGTCCAGACATCACTCCTGGAAAATTGATTCAGCTCCTCCTGCATGGCTAGGATCCACCCTTCCTCATGCAGAGCTTCATCAATATTCTTTGGCTCAATTTCAGATAGGAGGGCAAGATTATTGACTTCTCTAAGTCTTGATCTTGATCTTACACCTTCTGAAGTTTCACCAATGATTTGCTCTCGAGGATGATGAGATTTGTATCTCCACTCATTTCTGAGAGGAAATACATGCTCAATCTGAGACTCAACATTAACTCTTTGAAGAAGATCATCTTCAGCAGGTTGGTCAGATGGTTGTTCAGCAGGTACTCCAGAGGGTTCTTCAGCAGGTTCTTCATCCTTGACCTCTATTCTCTGAAGTTGATTTTAACTTCATACCTGCAAAATCATCTTCCAGATTTGATAGTTCCCTATCAGTCTCTTTAGCACCATTAAATCTAACATGGATAGATTCTTCAACTGCCATGGTTCTAGAGTTATACACCCTATAAGCCTTTGAAGTTTCTGAATATCCAATGAAAAAACCCTTGTCAGATTTAGGATCAAACTTTCCAATATCATCTTTGGTGTTAAGTATGAAACACTCAACCAAAAATATGGAAGTAAGAAATATTGGGTTTCCTTCCTCTCAACAATTCATAGGGAGTTCTTTTAAGAATTGGTCTTACCAAAATTTAGTTTTGAATGTAGCAAGCTGTGTGAACAACCTCTGCTCAGAATGATCTTGGTAAGTTGCTTGAAATGAGCACGGTTTTGCCCATCTCCTGCAAGCTTCTGTTCTTTCTCTCAACAACCCCATTTTGCTAAGGTGTTATTGCCACAGAGAAATTGTGAGAGATCTCATTCTTATCACAGAACATTCTGAAGCTTTAGGGCCTGTTTGGTTTGCATTTTCATTTCCTGTTTTATGTTTTCTGAAATTTTACAAAGGAAAAACCGGAAATGCTCGAAACAGAAAAATTTTATTTCCAGCATTTCCAGTTTTTCCTTTGTAAAATTTCAGAAAACAGGAAACATAATGAAAACAGGAAATGGAAACACAAACCAAACAGGCCTTTAGTTTTCATACTCACCACTATGGTCACTTCTGATAGCAGATATGCAAAATCCTTTTTCATTTTGCACCTTCTTACAGAATTTTGTGAAATTCTCAAAAGCCTGATCCTTGCTTTTATAGAATAACACCCATGTAAATCTAGAGTAGTCATCCACAATGACCAAACCATACTTCTTTCCACTAAGACTTTCAGTTCTTGTAGGACCAAACAAGTCAATGTGAAGTAGTTCCAAAGGTCTTGAGGTAGACACAACATTTTTACTCTTGAAAGAGCTTTTTGTTTGTTTACCCTTAAGACAATTTTTGCATAAAATATCAGACTTGAAAGAAAGCTTGGGCAATCCTTTAACAAGGTTGTATTTCGTTAACTTTGAGATTCATCTCAAGATGGCATGCCCAAGTTTCTGATGCCAAATCTGTTTTTCATCTTTTACAGAAAGAAGACATGTTACATTTTGACTTGCAAACTACTCAAGATCAATTTTATACACATTGTTGTGTCTCTTAGAAGAAAAGATAATTTGATCTAAAGGATCCTTGACTACACATCCATCCTTGGTGAAGGATACAACATATCCACTGTCACATAATTGGCTTATGCTCAGCAGGTCGTGTTAAAGTCCTTCCACAAAGAGAACATGAATAAGGGAGAGGAGAGATACCTACAGACCCTATACCTGTGATCTTCCCTTGCTGATTCCCACCAAAGGTGACCACCCCACCATCCTTGGGTCTAAGATTTTGGAACAAAGACTTTTCTCCCGTCATATGACGTGAGCATCCACTGTCTAAGTACCATTTGTGGTGTCTACTTTGTCCTATTAAAGACATATGCAACAGGAATAATCAAATTTTTAGGTACCCACATTTCCTTAGGGTCCTTTTTTGTTAGTCTTGGGTTTAGACTTCCTTTTGTGTTTGCACCATGACACAAGGTGTCCAGGCTTTCCACAATGGGAACACCCATTACCTTTTCTCAAACCCTGTTTACTTATAAAGGAGGTTTAGAATTAGATGAATATGATGATGAGTCTTCAGAGAAGCCTAAGCCACATTTGTCATTGAAACTCTTTTGAGTTCCTAATAACCTATTAAGATTATTAGTTCCTCCCACAAATCTGGCTAAGTCTCTGGTAAGTTCCTCAACCTTTCTTTGGAGTTTTTGATTTTCCTCTGAAAGATCCTTGGAATTTCCAGTCTCTTGCATCAAGAGTCTTTCTTTGAGTAAAATATTTTCTTTTTCTAAAATTTCATTCTTGTTACATACATCAGTGTATGCCTTAGAAAGATCTTTGTACTCATTGAAAAGTTCCCTTGAGCTCTCAACCAAATCATCATATTGATCTTGGAGAGTTTGAGGAATTACCTCTGATTCAGAACTATCTGAAGATGGGAGACTTGCCATCAAGCAAAGATTTGCTTCTTCTGAAGTGTCCTCGTCCTCCTCCGAAGTGGAATCATCAAGGTCTTCCCATGTAGCCATTAATCCCTTCTTCTTCTTAAAGAACTTCTTCTTTTTGAATGAAGGTTTCTTTAGCTTGGGACAATCGGCCTTCATGTGCCGTGGCTGCTTACATTCAAAACAAATAATTTTGTCATTTGATAAAGTATCTTTACCTGATTTACCTGGTTTTGATCCAGAGGATGAATGCTTTCTGAATTTTCCTTTCTTCTGCAACATTCTTTTGATATACCTGCTGAGAAGAGCTAAATCATCATCCTCCTCTGAAATGACTTCAGAACCTTCACTACCTTCTGAAGTCTCCTCAGCTTGCATGGCTTTGTGTGACCCATGCCTAGGCTGCTTGGATTTGGAGTTCAAAGCTAATGACTTTTTCTTGGGTGCATCCTCACCAAGTTCTAACTCATGAACTTTAAGAGATCCTAACAGTTCTTCCATTCTCAAAGAATTGAGGTCTTTGGCCTCTTGAATGGCTGTAACTTTAGGTCTCCAAGCATTTGGTAGACTCCTTAGAATCTTGTGATTATTATCACCAGAATCATAGGTTCTGCCTAAAGACTTAAGTCCATTTTTTATTGTATGAAACCTACCAAACAACTGGTCAATGGTTTTAGATTCTTGCATCTTGAACATCTCCTATTGATGAACTAGCATGCTAATCTTGGATTGTTTGACATAATCAATCCCTTCATGAGCTGCTGCCAATGTATCCCAGATTTCCTTGGCAGAGGAGCATCCATGCACCTTCTCATACTCAGGTTTATTCAAGGAACAAACTAAGTAGAGTTTTACTTTAGCATTAGCTGAACAAGAGCCTTTTGCTCACCAGTCCAATCTGCCTTGGGTATGGGTACACCACCATGCCTGGGAATATAATCACCATCAGTGACTATATCCCACAGATCGATGTTCCTGCTCTCAATGAACAGTTTCATACGATCTCTCCAGTAATGTTAATCAACACCATTAAATGTTGGAGGCCTTGTCACAGATGCACCTTCTGTGATATAGTGTGGGTTGCTTGTAGAAGTTTCCATCTTGGATCCTTTCCCTCAGCATTGATGAGATGCTTAACCAAGCTTAAGCTCTGATACCAATTGTAGGAAAACACAAGAAACACTAGAAGGGGGGTTGAATAGTGTTTTATAAAACTCAGTGAGTTTTTGAAATCTTTTCACAAGTAGGATAATTTTTTCAGAAGGTTCAAATAACTTGTTGTTATTTGAAGTTTTACACTCTCTG
This sequence comes from Sesbania bispinosa, assembly GCA_026901365.1. Classification (NCBI taxonomy): domain Eukaryota; kingdom Viridiplantae; phylum Streptophyta; class Magnoliopsida; order Fabales; family Fabaceae; genus Sesbania; species Sesbania bispinosa. The sequence goes on along the minus strand of QLOH01000007.1, from coordinate 1,421,757 downwards.
AAGTTGCTTCAGAAGGTTCAATAAAACAGTTTAGAAAAACTGGTTGATAGCTAAGTGTTATAAAACAGTGAATTCAATTTCCTTCTCGTTAGCTTAAAACTGAATTTAAAAGAGTTAAGGGTAAGAAAACTTAGCCAAGAATTTATCCTGGTTCACTCACTACCACTATGAGCTACGTCTAGTCCCAAAGCCAACCAGCTGAGGATTTTTCCACTAATCTGAACAGATTACAAGTATTCTTTTGATACCAAGCCTCTTTAGGCTCTCTACACAAGTATTCTTTCCTTACCAAGCCTCTTCAGGCTCTAAACAAATAGTGTTTGAAATAAAAGTAGCGTAAGCTTAAAAACTACACAAGTTTAAAGCTCAAACTGGGTAAAATGTACAATCAAATTGAGTTAATTCTCAGGATATGAAAGTTTTGTACAAGAAAATCATAGTGTAAATTTATCACATAAATTTTGCAAGCGTTCAGCAGATTGGTGTTCTCTGTTTTGCATGAAGTCTGAAATGGGGTATTATAGAGTTGGATTTGCAATCCGTTGAGCTCTAATAAATTCTCGTTGTGAAATAGCATTAAATGCTAAAGCTTCTGTTAAGACTAAGCTTCTGATGACTTTTGACCAAGGCAAAATAGGCTTGCAGCTGAGACTTTGCTTTTTCTGAGCGCATGTACTTCTGCAGCAGGAACATTCCTTTTATGGTATAGAATTTGAACTGGTTCCAGAAAGCTAATCTGAGCGTTATGCTAAGAAAGGTGATCAACACAGACAACTTGCAAAGGTCTCTGAAAAGACTTGATCCCTGAGAAAGTCTTCAACGAGTCTTTCTTCAAGGTAGATTAAAAAGCAGAACCAAAAGTCACGTCAGAAAACTTCAGAGAGTCTTCAACCTTCAGCATGTTGCTTGACTTCAGCAAGTCTTCTTCTCTTCAGCAGTTCGACTTCAGAAGGTCCAGTCTGCTGAACATGAAAATACCTTTAAGAGTATTTATAATAATTTCAATGGTCAAATTTGCTACTCATTAAAACTTAGGATTATGAGACTTAAAACATTAATAATTCTTAATAATATTTTGAGACTCAACACTTATATGTCTACTCATAAGCTGAAATGAAGCCTTTTGCATCAATCCAGACTAATTTGCCATTTCAATCTCATATGCTTGAACTTCTGATATTTTACGGTGTTGATGCTAGTATATGTGTTGTTTCCGCAAGTTGTAAAGGGTGATTATGACCCTCCACAAAGTCATGGATTGCAAACTTCTTATTCTTTTCATTATGTGAAATTCTTGCTTGACAGCCAGTTCTTGTCCCAGTCCTGGTGTTTTAACCAAGAAGGGTGTCTTACCTGGATTTTGGTGACCCTCCCTACAACAAACATATCTACAACAAACATATCTACTTGATCTAATGGAACCCTATTTCTTTAGTTCAAATACTATTATCTAACTCAAAAGTTAGTTTTTTACCATATTCAACCCATAATTCCCAAGATGCATCTGCATTATCAACTTCATGCGAACGATTGATCTTGTAGTGGTTGTCATCACTAGGCTAAAGTTGTCAAAAGAATAAAACATATGTGAATTTAGGAAAAACAATTTATGGAACTTAAACCAAAGCTAATAGACAACGTTACACTCCATTATTCTGGAGCCATTAGGGTTGCAACGTTTTTAGCACAAACCTTTGGTTTAGTGATAATAATAATACAATGAAGTAAATTTAAAAATAGTTGAAATCAACAAGTTTGCAAAAGGTTCATTTTATATAGGAAAACCTACATTTCAAATTGCACGTATGGTTTCTATCATTGCTAAACATGGAAAGAAAAATTAATAGACAAATTTTGGGAAATAAAAGAAATCACTTTTTATAATTTTAAGACTGAATACAAAGGATTGGCAGTCTGTGTAGGAAGAATGGAATGGAGAAAAAAAATTAAGGGCCCCTGCCTTGTAGCAATCGCACATTAAGTCGACAATGAGAACGAGCTTCGCACCAAATTCTTCATTACCTTAGTAAAACGACATATGGGTAACATGATAGTAGCTTTATTATTTAAATAAACAAGTGATACTCATTATATTGACTGCACTGACGGGATGTTTTGGTCGACCGCACCAAATCCAATTCCATTAGATTGTGCCACCTTCTCCTCGTAAAAGTGTTAAATTTGCTCCTACTTTTAATGTAATAGAGGCACATAGCAAGAGATAGAAGGAGACCTGTGTTGGCTAATTGCTTAAATGAAATAAATCTAAACCAATCCAAATAGTATCTTCCTAGCTAATGCGACAGAGGCACATACCTATTCTCCTCTCGAACTAGACCTCAACAAAACCAATGCATATATGATTCTTTGGAATAAATCCGAACAATATTGGACAAGTGGTCATTGGAATGGATACCTCTTCAACTTGGTTCCTGAAATAAGCTTAAATTATATCTACAGCTTCACCTTTGAATCGAACGAGCAGATCAAGCAACTCGGCTGGAAATTACTCAGAAATGAAATTTGTAATAGTCACAACCAAGACAAGGGGATTAATAGGCGTTTAGAGTGTGTTTACCGGACTTGTAGCATTTGATTTTCATGATTCTAAAAGCAATAACAAGACAACCATTGGTATTAATTGTTGCGGATCTAGTTGGTGGCATAATTGTTCTCTTAGCCCTTCTTCTTTTGTCTACTAAGACGAAGAAATAGACAAGCTAGAACAAGAATATCGGTGGAGGGATCAATGATGGCATTTGAGTATGGAGATTTTCAACATGCCACAAAGAATTTCTCAAAGAGTGCTTTACCTTGAGTCGCAACCTGTTCCAGCGCACCAAAATCCAATTTTCAACATGCCACAAAGATTTTATACATGCCACAAGGAAGGGGATGACACAATTTATGACAGTGCTTTACTTGAGTCGCAACCTGTTCCAGCGCCTTAGCTGTAAAAGGGATGACGAAATCAAGATAGCGTCTTATGTAAAAGGCGTGGCATAATCTACCATAACACCTCTCGTTCCTCCCACCACGTCAGCTCCAGAGAAAGGCTCCTCTCCAACAAAATTAGCAACGGAATAGCTACGGATTTTAATTTCCTAATGATTTTATAGCTAAAATTTGTTGAAAGGATAGAGCGACCGGAAAGGATCCAAATCCGTGAGCTTCAACGTGTCAAAACTTCCTCGGACAAGTTGATTGTATTTTTTCTATATTATTATGGTAAATAATATTTTTTAACATTTATTTGGTTAAAAAAGCCCAACATTGGAAATGGTTATATGTTTTAACTTAACAAAACCAAATGAAAATTGTAAATGCTATAAAACATGATTGCATGAGCGGTCAGCTCACTAGCACGAGTGTGTTTGGTGAAAATTAGCTGAAAGCTAAAAAAGCTAGTTGAAAATTAAAAGCTAATTGAAATCTGAAAAGCTAGTTGATTTGATTGAAGGTGTTTAGTAAAACTAGTTGAAAATGGTAAATTGATATATAAAAAACATCATTAATTATTAAATAATGATGAATGAAGGGTGGTTGAGAGATAAACTTGTAATAAATTTTTAGTTAGTAGCGGAAAATGAGAGCTTTTTTTTTTAAAAAAAAAGCTACCTGAAGTAGCTTTTCAAGAAAGTTAGTAGCTACCCAAAAAAGCTACCTTACCAAACACACTGAAATGATTTCACAACGACTAATGTCAGCTTTCAGCTAGCTGAAATACTTACCAAACCACTCTGAGACTTCGTTCGACCCAACTTATTTTTTACTTATAAGTTACTTTAAGCTATAAGTGAAAAATAAGAGCTTTCAAAAGTAAAGTATAAGTTGTTTGGTAGTTGGATATTTTTTTAACTTAAAAGGCACTTTAATTAATGAAAAGTTGTTGGTAAAATAAAGATATTAAAATTATCTTATTTTCTTAAAATTGACATAGAAGAACATCTAGTTATGAAAATCCTAAATATTCCTAAATACTAAAATCATCATATATCAATCCTAAAATCCTAAATTAGCATATATCTCTTTTGCCCCTAAATGCAAGTGCTATTTGATTCCGAACTCTATTCATGTAACCACAATCTAATACTCTTATAGGATTATATGAACCAATTTCTTTATCAATATTCATTTCTTCTTTGCACTCATCCATATATCCAGGAACAAAATCACATTTGTCAAATTCTTCATCTTGAACACCACCTTAAAAGATTATAACCAACCACTTTCTTTCTACATAAAACTTGAGAAAGCTTGGCAAGAGAGTGTGATTTGGTTTTCCTCAAAAGAAAGACCTTGAATCTACAAGGTTGCACCACGATAAAGTGGTGACGTAAAAAGATTCAATGGCTTGTCTGAAGGACATAATATTGTAAGTGTTTGCGGTGTGACATTACATCATGTGCATCAATAATGATTAAGGTTTCAAAAGCCTTACGACCTATATGGCAATACCACTCTAGTACAGTGTGAACTGGATGGGACGGGTGCACTGGGTTTTGCAAAGAACACCAGCGGTCCAGTAAAGGAGACCAGCCCTGAGGATAAGTCAGGTCCCGGAATGGCAATAAGTGGCGTAGGCCTCGCCCCCTACTGTCGTGCAAACGGGGGTACAGGCTTGACTATCCTGTCGCTCTCAAGTTTCATAATCAGCGAGTTTGTCTGGAAGTCGGTGAAAATCGTCTTGGCCAGAGATTGAGCAATGCTCTTCGTACTATTTGCTAGTACAGACTATACTCCTGATATATTGTACATATATGGTCGAGCAGTTTGCTATGTGCTCTGCTTTTGGTGTTGTTTTCCCGGGCCCTCATGCATTATATATATATGTATAGCATGGTAGCATCAGCTGCATACTTGTGATTGAGATTATGTGGATTTTGTGAATATTTTATTGATGCTCTAGTTACTATGCCCTACTTGTTGTGAGTTCATGCGATGTTCTCACCCTTCTTTTCTATCTCTTCTTTCTATGTTCTTCTCGTCACGTTGACAGTCGGTATCGAGGACTTCCGTCATGACGTCGATGCAGGAGCGAATCAGATGGTTGCCAAGGGGCACCCGGAAGGTGACGGGAATCCCGCGCATGTGTGAGTTCTATGGGGGGGGGGTTTGTGTCACCATCACGCACCCCAGACTTCCTCTTGTACCTGAAAAGGACTAGGTTGTGTTGAGTCTAGGTAGTACGCAGCTCTGATTTAGGAATCTCTCCTTTTGTATTCTGTTAGAGGTCTCATTTATTTTACTACCGGAACTCATGTTTTAAGGTGGTCATGTGGGTATTGGAGAGGTACATCGATGCTACTTAATATGTATGTATGTATTTATGTCACACTGTTTTATGTTCTCTCAAGGTCTTTAACCATGTGTATGTTGTGTATGCGCGTAAGGTGTAATTCTTTTGACGCTTACGGAAAGATAAGTTTTTTGAAAGTGAAGGAAAGGATATTTCATAAGTACTTAAAATAAAGCTAGAGAGGTAATAGGTCAATGACACCTAAATCCTTTTCAAAAAAAAAAAAAAAACTTCCGCATTTTTTTGACGTTCTACTTCGTTGGTCACGTGTAATGCATGTGGTACTTTTAGTGGTAACTAGGGGTATCACATTTGGTGGTATCAGAGCTGTTCTTTCCTTTTGGCCTCGGGTATGGTCTACAATACCCTTCTCTCTGTGTTTACTCTGTGTTGATTGTTTGTTTGTGTTGATTGTTTGCCTTGTGTGAATTGGTTGCTCTCATCTTACTATCTTAGTAATATGAGGATCTGTGTGTAGCATTGCTTATTCTTGCTTGAATGGTTCTGCATGAAAGGAAGAAGTTGACTTGTTCTGCGAATGCAGGATTCCATGGCAGGGAGAGGAAATCCTGGGACGAACGATCTTCTAGGGAAGATCGTGAACATTCTAGAAAATCAGCAGCAGGCATTGGTCAGCGTGTGCCACATCCTTGAAAATAACACCAAGGAGAGCCAAGCTCATTGGAAGAATTCCGGCCCACAGAGGAACAAACCCAAGGTTGCTCGAGAAAGGAGGAAGCCTTATTTCGTTCCAAGAAACAATTTTGTCTCATCATCTGGGGGCACTGCGAGACCGCATTCAGTGGTTGCTAGTGGGGAAAATCCTGCAAACAGTGTCGGCAACAACGATGGTAGTTGTCCACACAGTAAAAGAAGTCACTTCCTGAGGGACCGCCCGATCAAGAGCCCGATCTCAAACCAGTCTAACGAACGTGCATGCTTTCATTGTGGACGAACTGGCCACATCAAGAGGAATTGCCCTGCTCGGAAGGGAAGTGGTAGCGGTACTGGAGTTGCTGAATCCAAAGATCTAATCCAAGGTAAGTGCGTCATAAGTGGGGTTCCTTTAATTGTATTATATGATTCGGGTGCGACGCATTCTTTCATTCCTCTGGAATGTAAAAAAAAAAATCTTGTTACTGGACTGCCCTATGATCTTGTAGTCTCCATCCCTACTGCTAAGACCTCTAGGTCCTAAGGTTGTACATTAGTGTAGCCAATAGTTGATTTGACTTATGGATTGTGATGCTGAGTGAGACATAAAAGGTCAGGATAGGATGACCACTAAGGATAAGTTCCTATTCCTTTAGATGAGTAACCTAAGGGATCAATAATGAATTCGAGGCCGTAAATTCAAGGTTAAGATGATTGATCATTGAGGTTTAATTATTAAGGTTTTGAAATTTGGGGATTTGTACTAATAGCTCTTGAGGATTCAGTTATTAAAAAAATATATATATATATATTTGGCAAAGCAAGTTAGAAGTAATTGATGACTTGGGATATACTCAGGATGAATAATGATGGAGTTTAGGATAAGAATGACAAACATATGAATTGAGATTTGATCTTAGTAATTAAGGTATATTTGGATACCCTGTTGATGAACTTGAAGTCTAAAAGGGTTTGACTGTGGAATGAGTGCCATGATTGAAGTTTGATAGATACACTAGAGTATGATCGCTATCTCTAACGGATTGATAAAATAAGGATTTATAGAAACAAGTGGAAAACTCGATTTAAGACAAAGAATGTCAAAGTATTGAGGCCAATAGCACAAGGTGTACTTCTTAAGAAATTTTAGTCGGATGGTAGGATATGACTGAGAAAATGATCTGTTAGTATCAAGATTACGCAGGAAATTGAAGAAAGAGATCATGTGATGGAGAATTATATGCACGAGTAAGCACTACAAGAGCTACAATGGTATGAGCTAAGTAAGGACAACACTTCCATGAGGTTAGTAGAAATAATAGATATGTCAAATAATGAGCGATTATCGTATGTGTTGATTTTGATGACTGAGAGTATACTTGATTGATGCTCCTATAGATTGAATAAGGTATGTGAATGGAATCTCATAAACGATTAAGATTGGAATTGGTAAGAATTATGACACGTTGGTTTAGTATGGTTATACCAATTTAAGATTAGTTTGTACATTAATCTTAATGGACTTAGACTCTCAAGGAAAGGTATATAAATTAGTAAATATCCAGGCAGGATTTTAAAGATTGGATCGGAATAGTACTAGATAAGTAGGTGACGTTTCGCGTAAGGATGCCCTAGGGGACAAATACAATCCGTGGGAGTAGGATAACCATAAGGAATGATAATAATATTCCCAAAGATAGGTTTAAAGATAGATTGCCTCTATCTATATACCGAGACTATAGGTAATCTTACAATCTGCTTTGGACTTTACCACGGATGCTACAGGTGTCTAGTAATTCCATCTGGATTGGTTGTCATTGGTGTTCCTTTCCCTCCTTAGTGAACCTAGTTTTCTAGCCTCATTTAAGCCAACTTATCCTCATTCTTTCGTGCAATGTTCTCTCCTATTTCTAGGATCCAATTGGGAGTATGGCATTCTTTGGAATAATTTTGATGGATAGGAAGTTGTATGCTAAGCTATCTAAGTGTGAGTTTTGGTTAAAGGAAGTGAATTTCCTAGGTCATGTGATCTATAGTGGACGAGTTAGCGTAGACCCAGCTAAGGTAGAAACTGTGTTACAGTGGGAAGCACCTGGGACTTTAACGGAAGTAAGAAGCTTCTTGGGGTTAGCTGGTTACTACCATAAGTTTATTGAAAATTTTTCAAGGATAGCAACTCCGTTGAACCATTTGATTAGGAAAGACCAACCTTTGTGTGGAGCCAGTAGTGTGAAGATAGTTTTCAGGAATTGAAGAAAAGGTTAACTTCTGCGCCTGCGTTAGTTTTACCTGACCCACAAGAGAGTTTTGAAGTATACTGTGATGCTTCAAAACAAATATTAGGTTGTGTGTTAATGCAAAAAGGAAAGGTAGTGGCTTATGCCTCTAGGCAATTGTGAACACACGAAGTGAACTACCCTACGCATGATCTAGAGTTGGAGGCGAGTAGTTTTTGTCTTGAAGATTTGGAGACACCATCTGTATGGCGCTAGGTTTGAAGTTTTAGCGATCATAAGAGTTTGAAGTATCTGTTTGACCAGAAGGAACTTAATGTGGGGCAGAGACGATGGATGGAGTTTTTGAAGAATTATGAGCTTAGTCTGCAGTACCACCCTGGAAAAGCTAATGTCGTAACTGATGCGTTAAGTCGGAAATCTTTGCATATGTCAGCAATGATGGTTAAGGAGCTAGAACTGATAGAAGAGTTTAGAGATCTTAACCTAGACGTTGAACTTGGTCCTAAGAGTGTAAGATTGGGAACATTGAGGATTTCAAATGATTTCTTGGAACAAGTTCGTGTAACACAGGAAGTGGATCAATCTTTGCAAGATTTGAGGAATCTAGTCCCTAAGAAAGGAGAATCTGAGTTTTGTAAGGAAGCTGATGGAACTGTTAGATTCAAGGGTAGGATACGTGTGCCTAGTGATAAGAAAATAAGATATCGTAAGAGGACATTGGGAATTAGAAGGAAATGTTAAGAAGAATAATTATCCAACTTTTAGGGAACCATTAAGGTCTTATATGATCTAATTAGGAGGGTAGCTCTTAAAGCTTAAGAAGATGGATTTATCCCTATTCAGCAGTAGGAACTCCAAATTTCGAGGACGAAATTTCTTAAAGGAGGGGAGAAATGTAACACCCGCAATTTTTCTTACTGGTGTATAAATAGAATAAAGAAAATTTTAAAATAGTAATAATCATTTAATTATAAAGTATTTAGTAGCTTTTAATAGACAACCAAATTTATAATACCCAACCACAATTATGAGTAAATTTCTCTAGAGAGGTGTTTGAGAAAATAACCTAAGACACCTTTGGTAATTATACAGTTAAGGAAAATATAGATTTAATTATTAAAAATAGCTAAAACTCTAAGGTATCTATACCTTTATTCAAAATACTCTTAATATAATTAGTGATGAGTTTTAGAAAATTATTTAGAATTTTTCTAGCACTTCTGGGCAAAAAGATCAAAATGCCCCAATTAACAGTATAACCATAGCCAGCATATGAAAAAAATTGTAGAAAAATATGGAAGATATATTTTGAACCTTAAAAGATGATTTAAAATTATAATTATAATTCTATACAATCTCTGTAAAAAAACCTTAATTTTCTCTCTCTGCTTACTGTAACGCCCACTTCTTACCGTTTTACCGCATTTCGTGTTTTATTGAATTGTTAAAATTATTTTTATCACCAAAATTTATATTTTTAAATTTAGAATTTAATTTCCTATTTTTAGGGAATTTCTGGGAATTTTTGGGGTTTTTCTGTGAAAATGACCTTTTGCCCCTCCTGTCTCTTGAACCGGGCCCGAATACTCTTGATCCGGGCCAGAAAAATTTGCACAACTCTTCCTTTCCTCCTTCTAGAAACCGTGCATGTGTGTGTGTTGCATGGGAGACACTTGTCTCATCCTTTCTTCCTTCCAAGACAAGTGTCTAGCTTATGATATTATGACATTAAAAGACTAAAACATTTATTTCTTTCTCCTTTCCTACATGCAAGGTTCCTTTTCATTCTCTCATTTCTCTTTCTCTCCTCATTGAAGCCGTGAGTTCCCCTCTCCTTTCTCTCAAAATCTCCATTTTTCCTTCTCACACTTTCAAGCTTAAGGTTCCATCCTTGAACCCTAAGCTTAAACACTAAGCCTTCTAGCCTTGCAAAGCTTTGTTGGTGACCAAAAGGAGAGATTTTGGGCTGTTTTGTGAGCTGATTCTGCATCTATTTCTTGAGGTTATTTCTTAGGTAAGGGGGGGAGAACTTGAACTCTAGTAGGCTTTGTAACTAGAGTCAAGGATTTACCCTTGAATCCTTGCTTTTCTAACCTTGTTTTTACTTGAAAAATCATCTTTTTGGAACTTCTTTTGAATGTATATTTTCGGATCTGTTGAGCTGGGTTGTGATTGATGTTTGCATGTTTGTTTTGATGCTTGAAATGTGTTTAATTGATGGATTTGGATGCATGCAAGCCAAGCTAAAATTTTTGCAAAATTTCTCCCTTTTTCCTTGATGCTTTCGGCCAAGAGAGTAAAAATGGGGCTGCATGTATTCTAAAATTGTTTTGATGATTGTAATGTGTTTAGATGATGATTTGATGAACATGCATGTGGTTGGATGGATTTACACAATTGTTTGATGATTGATCTTGTAAAAGATTGGTGTTTTGAGCTTGAAATTGGAGACTATGAACTCAAAATGGATGTGGATGATCTTGGGTGATTTATTTGTGATATTTGGCATTTAGATTGTTTATTGATGAATGTGTGAAGTTTTGGTAAAGATTGGATGTTGTGAAAAATTTGAAGTTTTGGATGAACATTCAAGGGTGTTCTTGATATTCATGAGTGTTCTTGATGAAACTCATCAAGAATGTCCTTTTGATCCTAAAAAGATCAAAGGATGTTTTAAACATGTTTTGGCTAAATTGGCCCAAAAGGACTAAAGAATAAATTTGTAACAAAAGGACTAAATTGCAAATAAGATAAGTTTTTAAATCACGTAATTAAATTCGGATTTTTATTTTAACTAAAATAACAATCTATTTAAACGTCACCTTTTTATTTATTATGAATAAAATGGGCTCTCATGGGTCCATTAACCTTTAGGCTTTTGTTTAGTCCCAAAGCCTTTTCAAAAGAAAGTCAAAACTCCATTTAAAAGACAACTAAAAATAATTCATGGGCTTAGGCTTAAGATTAGGGTTGAACTTCAACACCAATCTAAGTTGTGAAAAATTAAATTTTAGGATTTATTTGTAGGCTTAACTAATTTAATCACCTATGTTTGATTAGCCTAAATACTTAGGTTAATTAATAATTAATTAAGTCTAAAGATAATTAATATTAATATAAGTGTTAATTAAGTAATTAATCTCTAAGACGGTCAAAAACTAATTAATTACAATTTAACCTTAATCAAGCATAATTAAAAACCCTAACCCAAGATTAAGGAAGAGATTAAGGGATAATTAGAAATTAATTAGGATCTTAGTAAGGATTAAGACTTAATTAAAGAAGGATAAGATTAATTGAAATTCGATTAATGAAGACTAGTTATGATTAAAGGTTAAGCCTAATCTTAATTAGTCATACAAATAGAATTAGGATTAGTAATGCCTTTCATAAGACATATCCATCAGCTTAGTAAATTGTAGGACTTAAGTGAACATGATTATCAATAAAGCTAGCACAAGCCACCTTAAAAGATTATAACCAACACTTTCTTCTACATAAAACTTGAGAAGCTTGGCAAGAGAGTGTGATTTGGTTTTCCTCAAAGAAAGACCTTGATCTACAAGGTTGCACCACGATAAAGTGTGGTGACGTAAAAAGATTCAATGGGCTTGTCTGAAGGACATAATATTGTAAGTGTTTGCGGTGTGACATACATCATGTGCATCAATAATGATTAAGGTTTCAAAAGCCTTACGACCTATATGGCAATACCACTCTAGTACAGTGTGAACTGGATGGGACGGGTGCACTGGGGTTTTTGCAAAGAACACCAGCGGTCCAGTAAGGAGGACCAGCCCTGTGAGGATAAGTAGGTCCCGGAATGGCATAAGTGGCGTAGGCTCGCCCCCTACTGTCGTTGCAAACGGGGGTACAGGCTTGACTATCCTGTCGCTCTCAAGTTTTCATAATCAGCGAGTTTGTCTGGAAGTCGGAAAATCGTCTTGGCCAGAGATTGAGCAATGCTCTTCGTACTATTTGCTAGTACAGACTATAACTCCTGATATATTATACATATATGGTCGAGCAGTTGCTATGTGCTCTGCTTTTGGTGTTGTTTTCCCGGGCCCTCATGCATTATATATATATGTATAGATGGTAGCATCAGCTGCATACTTGTGATTGAGATTATGTGGATGTTTGTGAATATTTTATTGATGCTCTAGTTACTATGCCCTACTTGTTGTGAGTTCATGCGATGTTCTCACCCTTCTTTTCTCTCTCTTTTTCTATGTTCTTCTCGTCACGTTGACAGTCGGTATCGAGGACTTCCGTCATGACGTCGATTGCAGGAGCGAATCAGATGGTTGCCAAGGGGCACCGGAAGGTGACGGGAATCCCGCGCATGTGTGAGTTCTATGGGGGGGGGGTTTGTGTCACCATCACGCACCCCAGACTTCTCTTGTACCTGAAAAGGACTAGGTTGTGTTGAGTCTAGGTAGTACGCAGCTCTGATTTAGGAATCTCTCCTTTTGTATTCTGTTAGAGGTTTCATTTATTTTACTACGGAACTCATGTTTTTAAGGTGGTCATGTGGGTATTGGAGAGGTACATCGATGCTACTTAATATGTATGTATGTATTTATGTCACACTGTTTTATGTTCTCTCAAGGTCTTTAAACCATGTGTATGTTGTGTATGCGCGTAAGGTGTAATTCTTTTGACGCTTACGGAACGATAAGTTTTTTTGAAAGTGAAGGAAAGGATATTTCATAAGTACTTAAAATAAAGCTAGAGAGGTAATAGGTCAATGACACCTAAATCCTTTTCAAAAAAAAAAAAAAAAAAACTTCCCGCATTTTTTTGACGTTCTACTTCGTTGGTCACGTGTAATGCATGTGGTACTTTTAGTGGTAACTAGGGGTATCACATTTGGTGGTATCAGAGCTGTTCTTTCCTTTTGGCCTCGGGTATGGTCTACAATACCCTTCTCTCTGTGTTTACTCTGTGTTGATTGTTGTTTGTGTTGATTGTTTGCCTTGTGTGAATTGGTTTGCTCTCATCTTACTATCTTAGTAATATGAGGATCTGTGTGTAGCATTGCTTATTCTTGCTTGAATGGTTCTGCATGAAACAAAAGAAGTTGACTTGTTCTGCGAATGCAGGATTCCATGGCAGGGAGAGAAATCCTGGGACGAACGATCTTCTAGGGAAGATCGTGAACATTCTAGAAAATCAGCAGCAGGCATTGGTCAGCGTGTGCCACATCCTTGAAAATAACACCAAGGAGAGCCAAGCTCATTGGAAGAATTCCGGCCCACAGAGGAACAAACCCAAGGTTGCTCGAGAAAGGAGGAAGCCTTATTTCGTTCCAAGAAACAATTTTGTCTCATCATCTGGGGGCACTGCGAGATCGCATTCAGTGGTTGCTAGTGGGGAAAATCCTGCAAACAGTGTCGGCAACAACGATGGTAGTTGTCCACACAGAAAATGTCAACAGACCCTCCCTTAAACTGATGTTTGCTAACATTCAGTTTAAAGGTGTCATTGAATTTAGCATGCAGACCCCAAGAGACCTTCTGTGCTTCATGAATGACTCTCTCTTGAGTGCCTTGGTGAAGATATCAGCAACTTGATCTTCACTCCTACAATAGATCAGATTAATTACTCCTTCATTGCTCAGATCTCTTAAGAAATAAATTTTCACATCAATGTGCTTGCTTCTTCCATATAGCACTGGATTCTTTGAAAGTTTGATTGCTGAATTATTGTCACAAAAATCTCAGTAGCCCCAAGTTGCTGGAATTTCAACTCTTCAAGGACTCTCCTTAGCCATATGGCTTGACAAGCACAAGCAGTTGCTGCAACAAATTCTGCTTCTGTGCTTGATAAAGTGACAATAGGTTGCTTTTTTAGAGAACCAAGAGACAACACTTGTGCCAAGCATGAAAACACACCCGGAAGTGCTTTTTCTATCATCATGATCTCCTACATAATCACTATCAGTGAACCCCAATAGATTGGACTTTTCACCTTTCTTGTAAAATAGTCCAAATTCTCTTGTTCCTTGCAAGTAGCGAAGGATTCTCTTAGCAGCAAGTAGATGCATTTCTGTAGGATTTTCCATGTACCTGCTAATCAAACTTACAAAATACATTATGTCAGGCCTAGTTGCAGTTAGATACATTAAACTGCCCACAATTTGTTTTGTAAAGTGTGTTGTTCACTTTCTTCCCTTGAAGATCTTTGTGTAACTTAAAACCACACTCAACTGGGGTGTTTACAGGATTGCAATCATGCATCTGAAATCTGTCCAGAATTTCTCCCACATATTTCTTTTGAGAAAGAAAAATTCCATCATCTGATTGCACTATTGCTATACCAAGAAAGTAGTGCATCATGCCAAGATCAGTGATTTCAAATCCATTCATCATAGACTTCTTGAATTCATCAAACATGGCAGTACAATTTCCAGTAAATATAAGGTCATTGACATACAAGCATGCTATGAGCAGTTTTCCTTTTTCTTCAAATTTAACAAACAATGAATGCTCATAAAGACACTTCGAAAAACCAGAATTTATGAAATAAGACCCAATGCGACTATACCAAGCTCGAGGGGCTTGTTTTAACCCATAAAGAGCCTTTTTTTAATTTGTAAACTTTGTGCTCATTTCCTATTTTCACATAGCCAAAGGGTTGATCTATGAATACATGTTCCTCCAAGTAACCATGTAAGAATGCTGACTTTACATCTAGTTGGAAAATAGGCCAAGAATTATGTGCTGCCAATGCAACTACCAACCTGATTGTGTCATGTCTTGCAACTGGTGAAAAACTTCTGTGTAATCAACCCCATACTGTTGCTTGTAACCTTTAGCCACCAAGCGTGCCTTGTACTTATCCACTTCACCATTTTCTTTTAGTTTTTTTTTTGAAAACCCACTTCACTCCTATGGTATTTTTCCCATCCGGAAGATCACACGGCTCCCAAGTATCATTTCTTTCGATGGAATCAATTTCATCATCCATCGCTTTTCTCCATTTTTCTTCTTTAACAGCACTTTCAAAAGTTGTAGGATCACATTCTGAAAACAAAGCAAAATGAGTAATAGGATCTTCAATTCCCGTTACCTCATAATCAGACATCCATGCAGGCCTTCTTCTTGTATGTTGAGGTCTCTCCTCTTCAAATGTGGCTGTTGGAATTTGTTGTTCTTCTAGCTCCCCTGGCTGCGGCTCTTCATCTTCATTATCTCCATCAAAATTTGCAAGAATTTGCTTTGCTGCATCTATGTGTTTTCCCATAATCTTTCTTCATTAAAAACAACAGCACGACTAATAATGATTTTTTTAGTGATAGGATTATAAAGCTTATATGCTTTTGATTGATCACTAACACCAAGAAAGATACATTTTTCACCTTTATCATCAAGCTTTGATCTTTTCTAGTCTGAAATATGGGCATAAGCAACACACCCAAAAATCCTGAAATGGTCCACAGTTGGTTTTCTTCCACTCCATGACTCCTCTGGTGTCTTATTCTTCACAGTAAATGTGGGACTTCTATTTAGAATGTGCACGCTCCAGTTAACAGCTTCAGGCCAAAAACCTTTTAAAACACCACTCTTAGTCAAGAGGCTCCGAACCATGTTGAGAATGGTTCTATTTTTCCTTTCAGAGACACCATTTTGTTGTGGTGTATATGCTGCTGTCAACTCCTTCCAGATTCCGTGTTTTTTCACAAAAAATAGAAAATTCATTTGAACAATACTCTCCACCACGGTCAGTTCGAAGAGACTTAATAGTCTTTCCCGATTTAGTTTCAACCCGAGCTTTAAAGCTTTTAAATAAAGAGAAAGCTTCTGATTTTTCTTGTAGAAAATAAACCCAAGTTTTCCTAGAAAAATCATCAGTGAAAGTAATTAAGTATTTTTTACGTCCATTAGAAGACGGGTTTATTGGACCGCAAATATTTGAGTGCACCAGTTCCAAAATACTCCTTGCTCTCCATGATTTTTCATTCGGGAATTGAGAACGATGTTGTTTGCTAACAACACATTCTTCACAGACTTGAGAAGGAGCAGTAATTTGTGGAAGGCCTGTCACCATGTCTTTTGTTCAAGGGTCTTCAATCCACTGAAGCTCAAATGGCCATAACAATAATGCCACAACCAAGCAGAATCGGTAACTTTGGCCATCAAACCAGATTGAATACTTTCAATTTTCAGCGGGAATAACCTGTTTGAACTCATTTTTACAACTGCAATGGCACCTCGAATAGGATAAAAAATTTCACAAGAACCTTTGCTAATAAAAATTTCATAACCTTTTTCTTGTAATTGACCAGCGCTTAACAGGTTGCTTTTCAAATCAGGGACATAAAGCACATTAGAAATTGTTTCTACAAAACCATTTTTGGTTTTTATCTTAATATCACCTTTTCCCATCACTTTCACAGTAGAGCAATCACCAAAGCTCACAGTAGAATGAAAATTTTCATTTAAATGTGAGAAAGATGACTTACTTCCACTCATGTGATTACTACAACCAGTGTCTACATACCAGATTTCTGCCTCGTTGTCTTTTGCATCTTCAACAGCCATCAACAGGGTTTCTACTTCTTTCTCCTCGACAAAATGTGAACTTTCCCCCTTTTCTTTAAGATCAGGCAGTCTAGTATAACATTCAGAGGCATAATGACCAAATTTATGACATCTAAAGCATTCTACCTTTGATTTTTCAAAATCTCTCCCTCTATCTTTGCCTTGAAATTGGTCATTGTTGCCTTTAGAGTTCTTGCTGAAATCTCTATTTCCTTGACCTCCACGCCTTCTACCCCTTCCTCTAGAGTTGAATGAATGAGTATTGGTAGAAGCCTTCAATGCTTGCTCCTCCATTATTGAACTTCTGTTCATCTTTTGTTCATGGACCAACAAGGAACTTTGAAGCTCATCAAGGGAGAGATCATCAATATTATTAGATTCTTCAATTGAGCATACCACGTAATCAAACTTTGGTGTCAATGAGCGTAGAATTTTTTCAACAATGGCTGTGTCATCCATCTTTTCACCATGAAATCGCATATTGTTAGCAATACCCAAGGTCCTTGAACAATAACTGGTTACAGATTCACTTTCCCTCATCTGAAGGACTTCAAAGTCTCTTCTCAAAGCTTGAAGTTGAGCACGTTTAACTCTTGAGGAGCCTTGATATTTTTTTTTAATTGAATCCCAAATATCCTTGGAACTATCTTTGCAAAGAATAGTTTCAAGGATAGAACGATCAATGGCTTGAAACAAAATAATTCTTGGCTTTCAAGTCTTTCAATTTCATCGCATCAAGCTCCTTTTGTTGTGCATTTGTAAGAGCCTCACCACCTTCTGGTGTTGCCACACCATCTACAACAACCTGCCAATACTCCTTGGATCTCAATAGATTCTCTATCAGCATGCTCCAATGGTCATAATGACCATCAAATCGTGGGAATGGCTGGCTGCACGAAATTTTCGAAAGCCATCGGTGGGATAATTATTCTCTTCTCTCCTTTTTCACACTCTCGGACTACTGTCTTTTACTCTCGGACTACTGCATTTCACTCTCGCCTTTTTACTCTTTGAATTTACTACTCTTAACCAGGCTCTGATACCACTGATAGAAAGTAGCAGCAGAAAAATAAAGGAGAATAGGAGAAGAGATATGTACGAAACATAACAGTCATTAACTTAAAAACCCTTAAAAAACAGAAACTAATATCCCAATAAAGTAGGACAATTATAACCAATAAAAACAGAATAAACCGTTACAAAACAGAAAATGTTAACAAGAGGCACCGCGGAGCTCTGGGCAGTCTCTGCGAAGGGGAGAGCCGGCAAAGCTCTACGGAGAGTTGATGCTTTGCGCGATTGTTTTATAAGAAAAAGATTAAAATAGAAAAGAAAGAAACTATCACACAGGGGATTCGAATTGGGAACCATGTGAAAAAGCTCCGCATAAGCCAAAAATTTTAACTTATTTTTAAAGCTCCTTTTACATATAAAATAAAAGCTCCTTTAAAGTTTTAAGAGCTTCTTCAAAAACATGTTTGGCGCAGCTTTCACTTGTAAGTGACTTATAAGTCAAATAAAAGTTGTGCCAAACGCACACTAAATCTCCTTCACAGTGTTAGTTTAAAGTAAATTTTTTTGTCATTTAATTTAATCTCCATAAAAGAAAGATATACTTATATTTAAATAATACCTCCTATTAAAATATAAATTTTATTATATTTAATAGAAATAATAGAAAATATAATTTTTTATAGAAATTAAATACTTTCAACTTAAGCAATTATTATTATTATTTATTAGTTAAATAAATTATAATTTGTTAATATTTTATTAAATTTATGAAAAATTTTATTTGAAAAATAATGAAAATTATTTTTTATCTACAAACGATATTTTAATAGAGATTAGACCCTATCAACTTTCAACTTATGCAAAGTTATATAAATTATAATTGTTAATATGTTGTGACTTACTAAAATCATTAATCTTTTAATATTTTTCTTGGTTTATTTATTTACAGAATCAAATCTATTTTATTATTAAAATGTGTGTTAATATTTTCCATTAAACTTTATTTTTTTAAATTATTAAAATAATTTTTTTGACGAATTAAATTATTAAAATACTCTTTATGTATAAATGACAAATAAAATAAAATAGAATTGGGCTTGGAGGAGAGAGATGCTCGATTAGGCAAACACATTCATGTTATTAATAGACTTTCATACACAACAACATCAAGCATTAACCAGCCCATCCATCGCTACCAAACACCACTTATGCCTTAACAGCTCAGCAATTATTATTTCTAGCTTCAAGGCATTGATAAAGTTAATGCAACGTTGACTAAGCATTTGCAATTTCAGCAGATTCAGCAGCGGCTAGAACAAGCTCAGGGTGGACTTTTCCTGCATAATCCATAGCATTGGGAAGCCCCAGTGATCTCAAGGCCAAATGGGCTGCCTTTTGCCCTGATATCATCATTGCTCCAAATGTTGGACCCTGCATTTCCAATAATTGGTCAAGCCTCAAAACAATTAGATCCTTAGTTTCATTTTATTATGAAAGAAACAAAATCTCCTTGGGTCCAGTTGTCATATACTTAAGAATAAAAGCCATTCAGCATAAGAAAATAAGGGCGTGTGTATTTTAATTTTTTGTTTCTTGTTTTTTAAAATTTTACAAAAGAAAAAGTGGAAATGTTGGAAACAAAAATTTTTAGTTACAACATTTTCAGTTTTTCCTTTATAAAATTTCAGAAAACAAAAAATAAAATAAAAATAAAAATAGAAATAAAAAAAGAAAATGAAAATGCAAATCAAACAGAACTTAAAACAAATACGAAAACATAAACCATATTTCACTGGATAAAGTATGCTACATCAAAGCCATTATAGTTTCTTTTTTCCTGAAAATTGTCTTTGTTCCTCCTCTAATTATCAAATAGATAAAAAAATAGATACAAATAAAGTGATCCAAAAGAAAGATTGCAAAAGGGACAAAAAAAGATGCCATGAACATAATGAGTTAGCAAATTGGGTCCATGACCCTTTAAAAAAAAGATCTGTTATTTGTCCCATTAGACATAATTTGAATTCCCTTTCAGCCCTACTATAGCATTGGACCCATCATCTTAATTATTATCAATATGTCGTATAAAATATCTCTTATAAAAAAACCCAAATTTGATTAGTGAGTTTTTTAATATCAAAATTCAAAAGGTGAAAATTTACCATTCTTGGAGCGCCATCAATTTCTGCAACTTCCATCCCAGTAACAATCATTCCAGGCACAATCTCCCTAGTGAGCCTCACAATTGCATCCTCTGCTGTGTTCATGTCAAGGGCCTTCATTCCAGGCACACCATCAATCAACCCAATACTCTTGAGCCTCTTGACTCCAGTGGCTCCAAAAGGCCCATCATGGCCACAAGAGCTCACCACCACTTTAGCCTCCATAACATTAGGATCCATGCAAGATTGAGTGTCATGGTTCATGGAAACCAAAGCCCAATTAGTCACAACACCACCAACTTTCCCATTTTTCACAATCAAGTCCTCAGCTGCCACAGCATTGAAAAGCTTCACATTAGGCCTAGCCAACAACTTGCTCATGATGGTAGAAGTGAACAGAGCAGCGTGCTTGATCACCACATAGTTGTCCTGCTCATCATACTCAACCCCAAGCTCGTCTAAGAATAGATGTGCTGGCTTACGCACAACCTGCACTCACAAATTTACATATTATTAACAGAATATATAGAAAAGAGACTATTATCTTTTGGTGGGTAGAACCAAATTATATTTCTTAGTTTTATGCCTCATTCTGTTCCATTTTTGTACCAAACGTTACCTATTTTATAAACTGGGGGTTCCATCAGATTATTCATCATCTTCAAATTGTCATTGTTTGTTTCTAATCGTTGATCGATATTGATCATAGGCCATCAAACCACAACCACAAGACTTACTATACATGTCAGAATCAGTTAAACCCTTTAAATCATATATATGTTCAAAGGAATTATGACATAAAAAAAATCAACATAAAATAATAGAAAAAATTATAACAAAAAAGCTAAAAGAAAAATAATTATCGATCTAGATAACCTGACTAATTCAACCAGATTTTACCAGCTTTTATTGGTATGACTGTAAATTTCCATTGTGAAACTAAACTATATATTTTTTTTTTGGGTCGATTGTGA
Source organism: Sesbania bispinosa (assembly GCA_026901365.1). NCBI lineage: Eukaryota > Viridiplantae > Streptophyta > Magnoliopsida > Fabales > Fabaceae > Sesbania > Sesbania bispinosa. The sequence continues at coordinate 1,400,871 of QLOH01000007.1, read as the reverse complement.
AATTAAACTATATAATTATCAAATTAAGGTCTTTTCAATTTTTATTTTTTAAATTACATAACTCCAAATAATTTTGATGAAAAGGGAGATTTTAGGGTGTTCCAACCTATATTTTATCCCTTATTAAACATCAATCAATACTTTTATTTTTTATTAAATAATTATTTGAGCTTAATTTAAGAGAAATTTACATTATAAAATTTTTTATCCTTCTAAAAATGAAAAAATAACAAGAGAAACAAAAAGTATCATCCTGATCAGAAAATGATTATCTGCAGTAACTACAGGTTTTAGAAGAGAAACAAAGAAAGTGTATATGTGAAACTCACCAGTTCATGTGGTCCCACATATACACACTCTCAATCTCTCTTATCGGAGCTTAGAGCAACTCCAACAGAGTAGCTCATATGGGATGTGACAGAGAAAAGAAACTTTGAAAGAGTTTCTTGCCATTGGAGGGGTATGTGAATTAAGGCATTGTTTGTTACACAACTGTATTTTTTTTTAGGTTGTGAGGTCCAGTGTTTTTTTTCATTATGAAAATATGTAAAAATAATATAATGAGATAAATTATGGTGAGAGTTATTGGGCTAAAGATAAAAAAAGTAACTGAACTGCTTGAAATAATAAAAAAAATAATAGTGTAGAAATTATAAAATATTGATTTATGAAATTTGTAAGAGATATTGGAATGTAGATTGCCTTATAGTCACTGGAGAGATCCTGACCTGACTGATTTTGTAGAATATAAGAGAAAAGTTACCATGGCAGAGAAGAGTTGGCCACCGAGCCAAGCGCCACCACCAGGACTAACAGATTGTTCAATGATGGCGATTTGAATGGAAGGGTTCTTGCTAAGCTCGTAGGCACATGAAAGGCCAGCGGAACCTGCACCTACAATGACGACATCGGTGTCAGCATGTGTTACCATGTCCGTCATGTACCTGCGCGTCATCTCGCGTGACACTATCGACTCCTTTATTGGCTCAAACTTGAAAGAACCAAAGTCATAAGGTAGAGGTGAAGGTGAAGCTGCTGCTGACATGGAGACACAGAGCCTCCTTGTGGTCATGGGTTGAAAACTAAGGGATCCATGGAAGGAAGATCTCTCTGAGAGAGAAGCAAGGTTTTTGGTTTTGATGTAGAGGGAGGAGGAGGTGACGGTGGAAGCCATGATCGAATTCGACTGAATTGAAGTAGCACTTTGTTAGATCAGTTGAGTGGTGTGGCTTTGGGCCGGGGATGGAGTGAGATATTTATGGATGGATGGCAGTAAGAGTTAAAGCAAAAAAACAATGAAAAAATGTTGATACACGAGAAAGGTAAAAACAATTAATGAGAAGTTGAAAATGTGAAAAATAATGTGGGAGAAAAAAAAAGTATAATTTAATTTTATCTCTTAATTTTTTTAAACGAAAAATCAGATTATAAAATTAGATTCTACATAATTTAATATAATGAAAAAATAAAATCAAAAATTAAAATCTCATTACTACACTCCAATTTTCTCAAAAATAATAAAGTAAATAAGTCCCAAAACCAAAATAATTGCACATATGCTTCAAGCCATCAACCGAGCAAACTGAAATCTCATTCGGGCATGAAATGAAATTTAAAATGAAATTGAAAGCGAACTCAAATCTCCAAGTTCTGATTTTTTGTTTAGAAAAATTAAGAGATAAAATTAAATAGCAATATTTGTCATGTGATAGTTTACACGTCACAATTAAATCCATGTCAGCAAACCCTGTTAAATATTTAATCAAAGGCTAACGATAGGATTAGATTTGTTCAATTTTTAAAGAAGAAGGATCAAAATTGAGCAATTACAACTAGGGGACCAAAATCACCCATTTAGAAAAGTATAAGGACCAAAATTCAGCAATTAAAATTAAGGGGACCAAAATCACCCATTTACAAAAGAATAAAAACAAAAAATGTATTTAAGCAAAAATTACGTAATATAGAGATTAGTTGGTCTGCATGCAAGTTCATCATATAATTATGATCCACCTAGCAAGATTGCAATGAAAGATAATACAAACATATTTACTTTTTGAAAGTCACCTTCATGATTTCCAATAAAGAGAGACATCTCAACAGTTTCATTTTGATACCATCCGTGATCTGCCATAATAACAGAGAATTGTGATGAAAAAAATACAGGATTTTTTTTGTCTCTTTCATTGCGCATACCGTGACAAAAAATGAATCTTTTTTTATGGCTAAATATCACAAAAAGCATATGAAACATGGAAAGTCATGCAACCCACCACCTGCCCACTAAAAAAGTAGAGCACAAGCTCAGACCCACACGAACTATATACTTGAAAGCTAGCTAGAAGGCACTTGTTCTCATTTTTTTGCATGGCTGCCACTTGTAGAATTCAATAGATATTCCAGAATGATTTCATCATTTTATGATAGAATTTTAGATTTTAGATCGATAGGTCGGCTCATGAGTGCCTTTACTAGTTAATTAAGCATCAATGTATAAAAGTTTTTTATTGAAAATCACAATATTGTATCAATAATATTAAACTATATACATTTCAATAAAAATTTTTTATATTTAGTTCTTTATCAAGTGCCCTAAGAACATTCATTAACATTTTCCTTATGGTCACATTAATTGTATTATTAAAAATTAATATATTAAATTTTTTTTTGGTAACAATAGGAAAATAGAACAAAAGAGAAGAAAAGAAACACCTTCATCACTTTAAGAAACTCTACCCTTGGGGAAACAAACCCCTCTAGCATAAGCTAGAACTATGTCCAAATAATCATCACCACTATCAAGGCACACCAAAGTTGTAGAATTAGAGAGAGCACCTCTCTTTGCAAGTGCATCGACACACATATTACCCTCCCTATGAATGTGATTAAAGCTAACAATCCAATCCTTAGCAAGCATATTTTTTATTGAAAAAATCAGCCGAGCAAATCTATGGAATTTGGGGAAAGGACCCTTAATCAGAAACAATGCAATCATAGAATAAGTCCAACAATAATTAAACTGATTTGAATCCTGCATCCCATGTAAGTTTTAATCCTGTAAAAATTGCTTGAAGCTCTGCTTGTAATATGGAAGTTGTATCAATTGAGGCAAAGAACCCCTTAATCCATGAACCATTGCTGTCACAGATGATTCCTCCAAAACCAGCCAAGCTTAGAGACTCAAACCAGCTTCCATCCACATTGAGAGCTACTGAACCAAAGGGAGGAGGAATCCATTTAATCATAGGCACAGTAACAGAATCTGTGGTAGTTTGAACCTGATATACTGACTTGAAAAGCTTCAGTAGATTATCTACTTTGTATAGAAAATGAGAAGGTGTAATTAGGATACCCTGAAAGGTTTTCTGGTTTCTTGCCATCCATAACTCCCAAATTGGAGCTAAAAAAACACTCGAACTCTTTAGTAGCCCAATGTAGCCAATCAAAGGAGCTAGAAGTTGATGTGAATTGAGCATAGTCAATAAGGCCCAGTTTTTCTCATAATTTGTAAGCATAGGGGCAATCTCTTAGACATTGTAGAGTAGTCTTTGTTGCTGAATGGCATACCATATAAAGAGAGGAAGCCGTTATATTCCTCTGATGCAGCAGAACCTTTGTTGGTATTATGTCTGAAGCAGCTAGCCAGATGAATAATTTAACTGACTCACTACAAGGGAGATGCCAAATCCAAGACCAAGTGTTTTCAACTGAACTCTGTCCTTGTTGTTGAAGAAGCCAATAATATCCATCTCTAGATGAGTACATACCATTGCTTGAGCTTTCCCAAGAAATAATCAGGAACTCCTGGTATGATCTGTGGTTTTAAAGCTAAAATTTTATGTTTATAAGAATCTGGAATAGAAGACCAAAGCATATCCAACCTCCATGTTGAATCTGACCAAACATCACGGATTCTAAGATTCAAATCATGTGTATTTAAAAATGGAATAACATCAACCAAAGGACCAGTAGGCAACCAGCTGTCCAAATGGAAGTTAGATGAACCCTCTCCAATCCTAGAAATAAAGCTATCTTGGAGAATTGCAGCAGCTTTCTGAATAGACCTCCATGTAAATGATGATCCTCTAGTTGATTTAAATAAATTGTTAGCATCATACTTAGCATTCAGAAACTGATGCCACAACTTTGATTCATCCTTTTGTAAAGTAGTCCAAACAAGTTTTCCAAGTAGGGGAACCATTTTGCAATCTTGTTCTCCTAACTCCAAGTCCTCCATCTTTTCTTGATCTTGATACTCTATCCCAACCAACCAGATGAACACCAGAATTGTTACTGCCCTTCCAGATGAAGCTCCTTGAAATTTTGTCTAAATTGCTGCAAATACTCTCAGGTAGCCAATGAAGTTGCATGGTATAAGTAGGTATTGAATTAATCACTGAGTTAACAAGTGTTAATCTTCCTGCCTTGTTAAGAAGCTTGCTTTTCCAAGAGGCCAACCCTGGTTAACCTTGTCTAGTATGTAAGTGAAATCAGATTTTGTAGGTCTAGTATGGAACACCTTGAAACCTAAATACTTCTCCAGTGAACCAGTAAGTTGAATTCCCGAGAGTTGTGCAATTCTCTGTTTCTTCCTCATAGGTACTGCTGGAGAGCAAAAAGCTTTTGATTTTTCTAAGTTGACTTTAAAACCTGAAAAGTTGCAGAAATTTTGAACAATTCTTGAAAGCAATCTGATTTGACTCAGCTTATCTTTTGTGAAAAGCAAAACATCATCAGCAAAAAAACAAATGTGAAACACCTGGACCTTGGGGGAAGATTTTGATTGGAATTAATGATCTATCAAGCACAATATCAGATAACAAGGATCCTAGTTTTTCCATACATAAAACAAATAGATAAGGGGACAAGGGATCTCCTTGCCTCAAGCCTCTCAATGGAGTAAAGGAAGGACATTTCTGACAATTCCAAAGGATAAAGATAGAAGTAGCAGATATGCTGTTAAGAATAAGTGAAACAATTGAGCTAGGAAAACCATATTCATTAAGAACATTTTCTAAAAACCCCCAATCAACTCTATCATAAGCCTTTTCAAGATCAAGCTTAAAAATGATGTCCCCTTTTTTACTTTTAGATTGCTTCATATTATGCACTACCTCTTGGAGAATAATAGCATTATCAATTGTGCTTCTACCAGGAATGAAGTTAGCTTGAAGAGGGCTAACAAGATCCTGTAAAATAGGCTCATTCTTTGTACCAGAATTTTAGATATAAGCTTTATGAAGGCAATTGCATAAACTAATTGGTCTAAACTCTTTAAATGAGTTAGATCTATCAATTTTGGAATTAACATAATTAAAGTTTCTGCTAATTCAGAAGGAACAACACCAGTGTCAAATACATCCTGAACAAACCTCCATACATCATCCCCAATTATATTCCAATACATTTTGAAAAAAGATTGCTTAGAAGCCATCAGGGCCAGGTGCCTTATAGGATTTCATTGAGGATAAAGCACTATAGACCTCCTTCTTAGTAATAGGAGCTAATAATTTGTCCTTATGTTGGTCAGATAGTTTCAAAAAATTTGGAGAAGGCTTATATTATTCAGTGGCTGACTTACTACAAAACAAATCCTTAAAAAATCTAACAGCCTCATTCTTCAAGGAATCATCATCAGTACACCATTCACCATTAGGGAGATATAGACCATTAATCATATTTCTAGCTCTCCTAATAATAGTTTGAGCATGGAAAAAAGGCTATATTTCTATTGCCAAATTTAACCCAGTTTTCCCTAGACTTTTGAAACCAAACTAGTTCCTCTTGGAATAAAACTAGATTGTATTCCTTCAGTAAATTACTTTGAAGCTGAATAAGGCTAGATGATTCACCTTTCTCGAGAGCTCTTTCTATCCCTTGTAACCTCTTTTCCAGAATCTTTTTCTTAGCAAAAGTTGAGCCAAAAACTTCTTTATTAAATTTGATGGAATCCTCTCTAACATCTGTTAAACATTGAATTGTATTATGTTCAGATATACTCCATGTGGTACTAACTAACTCAGCATATTGAGGATGAGTACACCAGGCTTCCTGAAATCTAAATGGTCTCTCCCCATGAGAAATTCTTTTCCCCCACACCTAAGAAGAATGGGATGATGATCAGAATGTAGTTTGCAAAGATTTGCAATTGATCCAGTAGGGAATGCTAGTCTCCAAGCATGGTCAGCAAGCCCTCTATCCAATCTCTTATGAACCCAATGCCCCCTACAATGTCTTGTCCATGTAAACTTAGAACCAAAACTTCCCACATCAATTAAACCACAATCATCTAGATGTTTGGAAAATGAAGAAGCTCTAGAAATTGAGAAGCTGCCCCCTTTTGTTCAGAAGAAAACAAAATGTCATTAAAATCTCCAATTAATAGCCAAGGAAAAGAGATTGATATAGTTTCAGGTTACCTAAATGAGCCCACAACAAGTTTCAGTTACATAAGGCAAGACTAGCATAAATACCAGAACATATCCATTTAGAATCACCAAAAGAGATCTCTAAACTTATAGCTTGGGGATAGGTATCAATAACATTAAAATTATAAACAGAACCTACCTCTTTCATAGCCCAAATCCCTCCCATATGACCAGAGGCTTCTTCAATAGCTATGAGAGCATAACCAATATTATTCCAAAAAGTTAAAGTGTTTTGAAATTGTGTATGAGTTTCCATAATAAAAACCAAATTTGGCTTAAATCTTCTTAATGTGTTCCTAATATACCTATGGCTCTTTTTACTTGTTGCACCCCTAATATTCCAAGAGAGTGCTATAAAATCTTTAAACACATTCATCATTAACTAAAACAATAATGAGAAAAACTAAGAATGATCAAACCTGAATCAACCTGTGGAGTGTTGATTAGCAATATTCTGATGAGGGCCATACAATTCCTCTTGCATGTCCTTCTCAGAATATGAATCATTACCTGTACCTATGTTCTACTTGCTCACAGTAGGGGGTCAGGATACTCACCAGGGAGTTTATCTTTATCAATAAATCTTAACCTGTTAGAAGCCAAAATCTCTACATCCATAGCTGTTTTTATATTGTGCGATGGATGGAAGGGAGTAAAACCCTCTTTGTTGATCTCCTTATTTTTCAAGCCTTCCTTGCTGGTTCCCTTACCTGAAGATGAATGCTTATATGTCTCCAAGGATGTCAGAGGAGCTTCCAAGTTAGATTTAGATGTTGTCTCCACCCTATGTCTCTTATTTCTTGATTGAGTTGAAGCTATAGCACTGCTATTAAAAATCATATCCTTCTTCACTTGAAAGGATTTATCAGCAGAAATAGCATTACTGTTGAAAATCATATCCTTCTTAATTTGAGAAGTGCCTGAAGATTTCTCAGACACTTTTGTGTTCTGATCATTAACTTTCTTGAAAACAGTTCCTTGATCTCCAGAGGATTTATTCTCTTTGAAAGGTGCCTTTCCTTTTCCACGATTTTGATTACTCTTTCTTGATCTGGTAACCACTAGCCAATCCCCATGATCAGTTCCAAGAGGAGGATCTTGTATGCCATTAGCCACTTCTTGAACAATACCTGATGAAACATCCCTAGAAGAAACATTTGCTTCAATTTCTGATGAATCTTTGGATTGTGTTATATTAGAAGGAACCATTGTACAGAATCTTGATGAGTGACCATACAATCCACATTTCCCACAAATCAAGTGCAAGCTTTCATATTCTACATGATACCAGTGGCCTTGCATCCACACTTTTCAAACCACAGGTTCCTTAAGATTTATTTCTACACACACTCTAGCATATCTTCCCCTTGCAATATTGAGTATTGTTTTATCAACCTTAACTGGACGCCCTACAGCTGCAGCCACGGCCAACAATAAACTCTCATCATAATACTCCAAACCCAGATTTGGAAACCTGATCCAGGCCATTGTACTCTCAATATGCACCTCTGATGAAACAAAATCTGGAGTCCATCCCCTGATTGAGAGGTAGTGGTCAAAGAGCATCCAGGGGCCCTCATTGATTACCTTACATTTATCCTCAACCATATCGAATTTGGTAACAAAATACCCATTACCTACATCCAAGAGATTAAAACCTCCAGCCAAATTCCAGAGCTTCTTCAATCTTGATTGCATTATTACATAACCAATATCTTTCCCTAAGAGCTTTATAATAATTGCATCATACCAGGAACTCCTAAGCTTATCAAGGATAGAATGCGCAACAAAGCATCGAGGTTTGAGTCGATTGCCTTCCTCCAATTCAATTCTGAACAACTTGTTCTCAATAAGATCGATCTTCTCTTGATGCATGCTGGAAGATTGACGACCAACTAGATTGTCTCTGAAAGAAATCGATATTGAAGATGAAGATTCCTGGCCATCAGGAGGCTGAGGCTCCATGAAAACATCGTGAGACATTGACATAATTGCAAGTGAAGGACGCGTATGAATCTTGGAGGATTCTTGAAACTCCAGAACTCAAATTAATTAGAATATTGTACTAAAAATTAATATATTGAATTAATATTTAGTAAATGAATATTTAATTTATGTGTAAAATATATTTAAATAATATATATTATAAATTTAAAATTTACTTTGTTGACATTTATTTTATTTAACAAATTATATAAATAAAGTTAAATTTTATGGAATGAATAAAATATAATGCTGATATATAAATTATAATTAAGGAGAAAAATTAGTTTTTATAATACGTTAATAAATATCATACATCAAAATTTAAATAAATTTATATAATTTAATTAATTTTTATTACTATATATCGTGAAATAGAAGTATATATATAAAATAAAACATCTATAGGAAATATATATTCATAGAAGTTCCAAATGTTGTATGACACATATGGGAAATATGCATGTGTTCTATAGAAAATATATATTCAAAGAAGATCCCAAATCTTACAGGACACATGGGAAATATGTGTTTTATAATATTGATAGAAAGAACACATAATTTTTGCTATATGTTCTGGACTTGGCCAAGACAAACCTCAATCAGGATGGGATCCGAGAACCAGGTAAACCACTGACAGGACTCATGGTTGGATAAGACCTCAACCGGGATATATAGCCAACCAGCTAGTAAGTCCCTCGGCTAAGAGATCACCACCAACTCACCCCATCCGGTAAGGTAAACCCCGACTACCTATCAAGTCTCATCGCATTTAGTGCGCCCCATGCTTTGCTGATATGGGAGGCATGGCGCCACTGGCACAAGCAATCTGATTAGGTAGCTATTATAGAGTATTACGACTTGATGGGAAAGATGTAATCATTCCCTACACCCCTCAGCTACGCACATATGTCAGCTACAGTAAATTGGGAAGCTTCTGTATATAGTTCAGTCCTCAACAGGAGAAAGGTAACCATTCTAACCCTACTATCACCATTTTAAGTGGGAACATTGTTGTTTCCATTTTCCAAATATCGTTCACCTACATTAATTCAATCCACATTCCATCCCCATCCCAATTTACATTTCAGTCATTTAATTCAGTTCATCCTCATCCATTTCATTTTTGCTCATCCCCTTTAATTTCTGTCGTTTAATTTCTATAAATTCCACATCCTTTTAATTCTGCTCATCCCCTCTATTTTTCTTCCATTTAATTTCAATCTTCCCCATCCTTTTAATTTCATTTCATCCCCTCTACATTTTAGTTTTTTTAATTTTGCGCAATTTTCTCCTATTTTCTTGCCATTTTATGCGCATTTTTGGGCCTTGTGTTGTTCAATTTTTCTGCCTTTATTATATCTATTTTCTTCTCTTCTGATTGAAAATTTGAACTATACGTTAGCAAATCCTTAGGAAATGTGTGGTTGATTATGCAAAACGCTTAATTCTAAGTTGGGTTTTAGCCATGAAATTAGTAGAAAATTCATCAATTTGATGTTGAATTTTCCACTTATTTTTCAGTTTCCATCCGTAAAATTCATCAGCGCATTTGTTTGTTATTTTGACCAATTAAGGAAATGTTAAGCTTTTTTGGTAAAATTTTTTATTCAAGTTGCCAACAAATTTTGAGCTAGTTTTTAGAAAACAATCAAATTTTACCATTTCTTGTACATCATTTCAGTCCTATTTTAGGTCAGATACACAATTTTTCTTTTAGAATAGGGATTTATTTTACAATTTTTGTAACATTTCTGTTGAGGTAAAATACAATTTAAAAAAATACAAAAAGAAAGAAAAGTTAAAAGAAAAGAAATACAAAAGGAAAATAGTCAAAGAAAAGAAAAAGAATTCAAAAAGAAAAGAAAGTAAAAAAAAATGTGTAGAGTAAGAGTTAATCCCAATAGTTAAAAAATTCAAGTAAGAAAGAGCCCAACATTTCATCCTTTTTCTATTGTACTTTGCAATTTGCTTGTATATATCAATTTCCTCGAGTTGTAATTTGCAGTTTTATGAAAATTTTGGCAACTTTGGTAGCTTTTACCTCTTCAATAAAAAACAAAGCAAAAACAATTCTCTTTACAATTTTTGTGTGTTTTTGTCTTGTTTGCAATCCATTCTTATGTATAAGCCATTTTTCTAGCTAGCTTTTCTTGTTTATCACATCAATTCTTAGTTTTGTCTTAGGCCATTTCTAGGTTTCTATAGATAATTTTCATTGCTCGTGCGCTCCAAGTTTGGGTAGTTGGTGATGGGTTTCTGGCAAGCGAACCAAAAATCCAATAGTATAATAGTAAGAAGAGTTATCGTATCCACAGGGAACAGTCAATTCGCGTATAGTCGTGATCTATTTATCAAGGGAAAATAATGGATTTATGAGAGTATTTTGTGCGTAAATTGTAAATAGCAAATAAATAATCAATTAAATTAGAAAGGAAGGTTAGAGACACTTTACTTGGATTAGGATTGAACTTCATATCATCACACCCTTTGTGCATGTAAAAAATATCTATTATTTTAGGTTTACTCTATAATACTGTAGACAAACTATATTGCTTATGACCCCGAGTTACCAGACGCCACTCACACTCAGATAATCCATGTGGGCTCTCCCAAGCGACATACTTACCCTCGACTTATTTTGTTTTCTTTATTCCATTTGTAAAAGAACTAATTGATAAACGAGGCCTAATCCTGTAGACGCACCTTCATTAGAGTACTCACACTACCCATTACTCATCAGGATACATCCATGTGTTGGTCCTGGATTGACAATCAACTAATCCTTTGCTATCGATACTAAGGCCTAATCCTGTAAATGCCCTTCGCTAGAGTACTGTCACTACCCATCGCTCATTAGTAACGCTCATGTGTCGGTCACAGAGTATCGAGTCCTCTTATTCAATCAGAGTTTGGGTTTTCTTCAGAATCCGCTCCCCCATCCTCAATCCTAGTCGAAACTAGCCTATAACTCCGGCGCAAGCGCGGAAGTTAGGAATTAAGCACAGAATAAGATTACCAATATTATAGACAGAGAGCTCAGAAATAATAAAATAGGGTTTACATACACTTGGGGATAGAATCAATTACATTCAATCCTAATGGAGAGTTAACTACACAGGGTAGCCATACAAACCACCGAAGATGTTGTCACCGTCTTCAATCCTTGTGAAGCGCTCCTCCTCTCCTACTCTAAAATTAGAATTCGTGCATTATCACTGAAATAAGAATGAATTACAATAATCGTGCACACCTTTATCTGGTGCAATGACGTCCTATTTATAGGCTAAGGAAAGACAAAGGAAATTGGGGAGAAATCTATCTAAAAAATGGCAACAGGGAACAAATCTGTGTGACTTGCGCTTCACCCTGCGCTACAACGCAGGTTCCAGAGAGCTGCGCTTCACTCTGCGCTACAGCGCAGGTTGAAGCGTAGAATGCGTCCTGCAGCTTCAAACTTTCTCTTTTTAACTTGATATCTCCCCGAGACTGATTTTGGTTGATTTGTCTTTCCTTGTTTCCCTTTTCTTGATGAAATCTTGCATTTATTGAGCATCTTGGATTTAATTGGGAAGGTTGTCTGCAGAATCCTTGTTTGATTGGTAGTGATCTCCTAATTGATTGCCTCAAATCTTCTTCAAATCTTTATTAAATGCCTTCAATCAAACTCAAATCTTGCAGATATCTCCCTCATTTAATGTTATCTTTCCTTCAAATAAAATCTTTGCAATATCTTGCAAAAATCAGCAATATTTCTATCAAAATAGCATCAAATTCAAATCTAAGATTAATAAATATAATTTATCTAATATTTAATAAAAAAGGATTAAACTGGGGCAAAAATACCATTTTATCCTGATAAGTGAACTAAAAAGTGCTCTAATTTATCAATTAATTTTCACTTATCAGTTGGTAAAGCCTCAACGTTTGGTTTTTGAAAGCCTAATCAAACCTTACCCGAGTAGAAAAGGCTAAAGTGATACATTATAGAAAAAGCCAAAAAGAGTGACATACACGAGTGCATACATCCTTGAGTGTAAACACTTAGTGAGTGGAAAGGTCCTTAAAAGCTTTCAAATAAAATCAATTCAGGAGTAACGGAGGTAAGAAGGGAAAGATTAATGGGAATTAGAGATTTAGGAAATTCATGGGATGAAATACAAAAAAAATAATAAGAAAAAGTGTTTTTATACAGAGGGTTGTTTGGAGTAAGCAGGAGGAAGTGTATTTGTGATCAAGGTATATGAAAGGAATAGTAGCAATTTGGTGAGTGATAGAGTCATAGAAAAATTGAAAATGCCCACTATCGAACACCCAAGGACTTATATACTACAACAAGTGAATGAGGGAGAAATCATGGTAGATGAAGTAGTATGTGATGTAGCTCTAATAGGGGTTGAAGCTCACATAATATTTGGGAAACCTTGGCACAAAGACAAAAAAGGTGGGACATGATAGGAAAACTCTCGCTTCTATGGAAGAAAAGGAACTAGGTGAAGTTCTCAACAATCTAAAAAGGAAAATCGAGCAAGAGAAACTTGAGAAAGAAAGGATAGAAAAATTAGAGAAAGAAGAGCAATTATAAAGAGAGAAGAAAGAGAAACTTGTAAAGGAAAAAGAAGAGAAGGTAGTAGAAAAAGAAAAAGAATGTGAAGAAAAGAAAAACAAAAAGAAAGAAAATTTGGGAAAGCATCCTAACTTAATTTACAAACATTTAGATGTTAAATTTTCACCTGTAAATTTGAATAGGTTGGAGGCAAACATGGTTTTTGGTCGAAAGAGTACAATTCAAGCATTTAAAGGGAATTCAATTGACATTTGTTTTTCCTTTGAATACTTTCAACCAGTTTAGATTATCTTTATCTACGCCTGATTTTAAGCCACAAAACATTGCATGCTTAGGAGAACTAAAATTTTTTGAAAATGCTTTGCAACCTATGGGAGCCATGAAGGGAATCAAGCATATGGTCAGGGTGCAGCGGAAATAAATGGATTCCCTCCCTTGTTATGATCGTTTTGCGAAAACACGAATCAAGGCATAAAAGGTATTGAAACGAAAGGTCGTACCTTATTAGGATTACAAATGAGGCAAGAGTAGCCGCGTCTCTATTGGTATCCACGCCAACAGTCGTACTAGGGAACCCTCCTCAACTCTGCTAGTAGCCTTAGAGAGTAAAAAGCAATTGCTCATGTGTATCTAGGGTAGTGCATCTTATGCTCTATTTATAGAGTGGTGGCTAGGGTTTTACCCCCTCACTCACTTAACCCTCACACTCATGGGCCTGGCCCATTATGTTATAATAATTCTAATTAAATTAAATTAGAGTTATTATTCTTTTCCTAGTGGCTTGTTGTATGCGTGTGACCCAATAGGATTTTATAATTTGGTTATGATATTAAAATAAAACCCTTTTATATTTAATATCATAAATAGTGAGCGGTATCTAGCAACACATCACTATCCAAATATTGAGAATATCAATAACTTTGATCAATCCTATTTTATGATAATAATTTATATGATCTGTCCCTTTGCCTAGATATCTAATTGAACACAAGGGCATGGATTGTGTCAACCTTGTATAGTTCAATTTATATTTTCTTGATCCCCAAGTAGACTGTACAGAAAATAAATATCTCATATTTATCCTCCTGAGCATGGCCATGCATTTTGCAGTCTCACTTTATCAAGAGGCCTACAGATATAACTCCTGTTACATAGGAGGGACAAATCCCATCTAGGGCACTCACATTCCACCACATAATTTATTACATGTCCAAAAACCAACTTTATGATTACCCTGTTACAGGTAACGTTTGATGATAATTAAAACATATAATTCCTTATGTAGGAATCGTAGTGATTTCAGGTCGAAGGACTTCATATAACATTTATCAATTTAAGAAACGTTCATGACACTTATGTAACAACCCATGCAACGTTCTTAAGGTGGGTCTGTCCAGTACACCATTACTCTTTATGTGTACCTATGTGAGCATATGATATCTCATATCCATGATCTGTGAGATGTGATCATCAATGAACTCATATACTAGTCTAAATGCATCTTTGTCCTAAGATGATACTTGACTAGGGACTATTTAAGATTAGTTCTTCATAAGATCTCACGATCAAGTCATCTACTTCATTTCTTATGAAGTTTAAGCTTACTATTCTAAGGACAATAATTATATTCTAAAAGAATCAATAAAATGAAATGCCTTTATAAAATAATAATATGATACAAGTGATGGATGTTCAAAAACATATAGGTCTCTAGTGCATATACTAACAAGCCATGCAAATAACCAAGCCATTTAGATATCTTAAATTGCATGATTTGAATGATATCAAGGTTATTGAATCTAATTTCGTAAAAATAAAAGATTATTGAATCCAAAGCATGTAGTTTTAACATTATTTGCAATATTCATAAATACTTTGGGTTGAATAATTGGTATGAGGGTAATAGTTCCAATACATGTGTAAAGATCAATGTTGTTATGCCTTGCATGCGGAAACATGATAATTTTGATATGGGTAAGGTGCTATCACCTTTAGATTTGAGTAAGTGCATTCATATTGACACGCCTCTCGAAATAATTTCAAAAATAATTCATGGCATGAACATATGCAATATGCTTAAAACAACCATACTGAAGATGCATGTGTTATATTCAATGGGCATGTTGGAATTTCATTACAAAAGGGTAGGACATTTATACCACATTGCTTTAATTGTGCATTCATTTGAAAATATATTGTGGAATATTTTGTTGACTTGCAACTTACCTATCATCTGTTTGAAATTCATTTTAACCATCTAAATCATTTACTTGCAAAGGATGGCTTTAAGAGAATAGCTTTTAATCCAGGATCTAATCTCTTAGAATGCAAGAATAAGATGGTTCAACCTTCAATGAGGGAGTTTCCTAACCCTTATCTTAAGTACCACTTGTTCACATCCTATGCTTTTCTACTGCTAATATTTATGATTCCCAAGTTCTTTTACTATGATTCATTGATCTCCTATGCATGGAAACCATACTTATGGGTCTTCTTTATGCTTAGGCTGAGGCAAAATCTTGTTCAAGGGACTTCCATGAGTCCATTCGACTAAGGGAAGTCTCTTCTTATCTCATCTCTATGTCATCCCTTCCATTATCTACCCACTTTCTTCTCATAAGCTTATTTTGCTAAATTTTTATATTTAAGGGAAAATCCTTTATAAGGGGGAGAGGATGATTAAAACCAGAAGTAGAACTCTAGATTGCTGGAGGCTATCCTTGGGCGCATGAGACCTGACCCACAACAAGATACCAGTTTGACTCTCCATTTTATGGGTCAACTCCTCACTGGTCAACCTTGGGTCAAAGCATGCATTAAGTTACCCATAAATAAAATTAGGATTTATTTTAGTAATAATTTCACTTGTAATTAGTATTTCTTTGTATTTTGCTTAATTGTAATTTTCCTAATTAGGATTAGGCTAAGTAGGCGCTACTTGTTAGTAGTTTTAGTGGCTAGAAGCTTCCATGCTACTTAGCCTTAGGAGACCATGTGTTCAACACCCATGTAGAGTAGAAATTTTATTTCTCTCTTATTTTTCCTTCCTCACTTGGCTGCCCCATTTTGCTATAAATAGGGAGGCACCCCTCTTGTATTTCAACACTTGACCAATAGTAAAGTTACTCTGCTGAGTTTCCTCCTCATTCTGTGAGTAGAGAATGGTTGATGATGCTTTCCCAAACCACTCAGAGACTTACCCAATTCTCCTAAATTGGTGGCGTCTAGCATTGGATCTTATCTGCTGAAGGAGTTGCCTTTTGCAGTGGCGATCATCCACCTCTAATCCTCTTCCATTTTTCGAGTTTTCTCTTCCATTTTCTTACCCATTTTTGCGCTAATTTTCTGCATTTTTGATTGATTTTGATCGGTGAAATCTCTAACCCATAGTGTTTTGGCTCCAATTCTAGATTTGGTAAAGTGAAAGCTATTAGGAACCATCCCTGTCCTTTATCCCAGACCACCCGTGCATACCCCAACCACGATTATTTGGCGTCGTCTGGGGGATCTGGTAAACCATTTCCCACCACCTCTTCCACTTTGTTGAGGTCGCACCACCCTATTCATTGATGACACGATAGAGGTTAGAGTTGGAGGCCCCTAAAACCACCAATCAGCCATATAATGCATAAGCTCCACCAACCAACACCACTGTTAGAGGTAGTGGGGGAAAGATTGATCCCCACCAAGTCATGAGAACCACCCCGCAGCGCGTATCTCCATCAGGGTACACAATCACTCCTTCATCTGAGGAGGAGCAGCCACTCTATGCTTCACCTGACCCTATACCCAAGCGTAGGAGAAGAATCCCACCAAGAACCAGGTGCCAAGAGCGCTACTAGACTCTATCAAGTGATGAAGATGATGAAGGGCCATATGTAGGCATGGAAACGGGGGCCAGGGAGTGTTTTGTTCTCCCTACCCCCACCCTCGTTAAAGTCAAGGAGAGTTCAGGTTTAAATAGAGCGGGTATGAAATTATGAAACCCAACCCTATCCTCGTGGGTTCTCATCGGGTTCGGGGAAACCCGCGGGATTTTTAACTTCTTTATTTTTCATTTTTTCCTTTATTTTGTATAACTTAAATACATGTTTTTAAATAAGTCATATGTATCTAATATATTCTAATTCAAGTAATAGAAACGGTTTATTTCAAAAGTCTCAGATTAACACGTCATCAGACTTAGGCAAGTTTTCAAAACATCACATTGTCTTAGACACATGCACTTCAGATCATTCATTTAGAAAATGCAGACATACTTAGATGATGCATTTCAGACAATCTAACAATTTCAGTCATGCATATAGTTTTAGATATAATATTTTAATCTACATTTTACCAATAACCAACAATCTTTCCTTATTGTTGTAGCTACTCTCTTCTAAAGTATCCTTAAAGTTTTTTTGCTCATCAAGATGAGATCATCATTATCAAAACTATCTCCAGATCCTTTATTAGCTTCTGATGGGTCTTTAGCTTGCATGGCTTCCATCTGGATCCTCTTCCTCAACACTTGTTAGGTGCTTAACCTGAGGTTGAGCTCTGATACCAATTGTAGGAACACATAGGAAAACACTAGAAGGGGGTTGAATAATGTTTTTATAAACTAAGCGTTTTTATGGAAACCTTTTTACAATCTAAGTTTTGAAAGCTTTCAGACAGTGATTCAGAAGCTGTCTGAGGGTTTATTCTTTGTTTGAAAAATTTCAGATAGAGATTTGCAGAGATATTTTCGTAATTAGGTTTCTCAAGATAACTTATAAAAACTTAGTTCAAGTTCCCTCTTCTTGTTAAATAAACTGAACGTAAAGAGATGAGGGTAAGAAATATTACTCAGCCAGTTTATCCTGGTTCACCCACAACCTTGGGCTATATCCAGTCGTCACACACCGTGAGATTTTCCATTAACTTATCAAAGTTACAAGTATTTTTTGTTATCAACTGTCTCTTCAGACAACTCACCAAGTATTCTTCTTACAGGGTCTCTCCAGGCTTCTAAGTATTCTTTGTTTTTAACTGCCTCTCCAGGATCTACAACAAGTATTCTTTTCTCTCAAACCTCTTCAGGCTCTTATAACAAAATGATTACAAATGAAAGAAAATATTTTGAACTTAGAACACATGTTCTTCGTTCTGGGTGTACAAAGAAAATAACATTGATCTAAAACTGGACGTAAGTTTGTTCTTGTACATGATAATCAAGTTGACCTCTGACATCTTTAAGCTTCATTCTTATTTTCTTCATTGATACTTCAAGCTTTCCATTTTTTATGTTTGCTTTTGTACACATTCTCTTCTGATGCTTCATGCACACAGATAAGGATACTTGCTTCTGTGTCTTTTAACATAAGCAATCATTGCACTCTTCTTCTTTCTTTTCATCATCAGAATTCTTCATTATGCGGATTTTTTTTCAACTGCTTGTTGCTTGTGCATATTTCTTGTTTAAAAATAAGCAGCTTTCCAACTCTTCAATTCAACAGCATTTGGCATACCCATGCATGCACACTATCTTTACCATCACCAGTATCTATAGGCCGGAGTTCAAGAAATCCGTTTAGAGATAACATTTTCCCGTTGTGAGACCTTTTTGACAGAAGTACAAGATTGCAGCGCTTTTTCTAGCTTTTGCAGGTCAATGTTTCCTCTTTTGTGCTTGCATTTTGAATCTCAGCCAAAAGTTTTCTTTTGTTTTGCCTTTCCGGTGTATTGAGGTTCTGTGTGGTTCTGGTACAAGCTTTGACTTGCCACATCATATGCCTTTGTATTTCAGACAAACTTTCTCTTCATATTGAGAACCAACGTCTGAACCGTTCACTTTTCTGACAGTTCTTTGATCTTCAGAACTAGAGTCTTCAGAACCTTGACCAACTTCATATCATGACATGACTTCAGACAGACTTTCTTTAGATCCTTGACGTATTTCATATTGCTCTCGAATATAAGTTATTTTTCATATCTTAAATATCAAAACATTTATCAGTGAATCTTGGAAGTTATTACTAAGTTTATTTCTGGTTTGTATTCATCAAAACTTAGGTCAAAGTCTCGGCAGAGGAGTGTCTTCAGACGTTCAAAGTCTTGAGACTTAGGAAACTCCCTTTTCTAGGACTTAACATTTGGTTCTACCTCATTTTCGCTTAAGTGAAAACAAGGAGCTCATTTGAGCGAGAATTGAGCGAGAATTTCTCGCTCGAGCGAGAATTTCTCGCTCAAGCGAGAATCAGACAGTAGCTCATGTTAGCGCAAAACCCTCTGAGATTTGGTTTTAATGACAACAAACCTTTTGATCAAACTTAACATTTTCTGTTCTTGAAGTTATGATGTTTTGTATTTGAGATCTTAGAAAGACAGGAATCTTATGCTTAGTAAAGAACTCAGAAAGATCAGAAGAACAGCGACCAAGCTCAGACTAAGACGGAGAGGCAACCTCAGACTGAGACTGGTAGGAATCCTTAGACTGAAGATAAAGATAAAGGTCAGACTGAGTATGAGCAAACAATACAAGCCTTTCCTGAGACTCAATCCTAATGTTAAGAAACATTAGACTTCAAAATTATTTATGAAGAATGGGCAAAGTTTAGAATGATCTATATGCTGAAGATAATTTCAGAAGAAGGCCTTAGACAGATCCTTTATCAGAAAGCTTTCAGAAGCTCAGAATGGATGAATTCGAAGATAGCCTAAGCTCAGAATGATTCACATCAGAATGTAGTCTTAGCTATAGTCAGAAAGGGTCTTTATTAGAAACGCCAATCATCAAGCTGAGTCTAAGCATCCTACAATGAATAAATCTGAGTTGATTCAACATAAAGATTGTCTCTATGGTTTGAAACTGATACACTGCTTGTGGATTCAAGATTTACCAAAGAGTACAATCAAAAGGAAAGAATGAAACAAGACTCAACCAACTCAGATTGGAAGGTCAGACTGAGACAGACTCAGACTCAGATTGGAAGGTCAGGCTGAGGCCTTAGATTAAAATGTCATACTCAGACTACGACTGAGATTGGAACCTAATATTGGTACCTCAGACTGACAAACCTCGGATTCAGGAGCTAAGACTGAGACTCAAACTAGTACCCTCAGACTCAGACTGAGACTGAGACTCAAAACAATGAGCAAGTCAACGCAAGTACGCTGACACACTGAACCACTGCATTGACACGCTGAACCACTGTAGCGTAGGAAAGCACAACTCTCTCACCTGTAACGGCTAGTACAATGGCTAGTTTTCTGAAAACTATAAAAGGAAGTCTCATTAATGCTAAGTAAGGTGAGACGCTGCTGCACAAGCCGAAAAATCCAAGTCTCATTGAATCTCAACTCTCATACTTGATTTTCTATATGTATCCAATCATCTCTTTCATCTATTTCTTATTGTAACTCAAAAGAGTGATTGTACCTAGCTAAGCTCATCGTGTATCCATACTTTGTACGTAGTTTAAGCTAGACCAAATCAATCTCTTCAAATCTCACCCAGTCTCTACTAAGTCAGGAGGTGCCTGAGCTTAGTGTGAGTGATTGTTAGCCTGAAGAGGCAGAGAAAAGAATACTTGAATCTCAACTAAGTTAGGAGGTGCCTAAGCTTAGTGTGAGTGATTGTTAGCCTGCAGAGAAAAGAATACTTGAATCTCATCTAAGTTAGGAGGTGCCTAAGTTTAGTGTGAGTAAGTGTAAGCCTGGAGAGGCAATATAACAAGAATACTCAAGCGTGAGCATGAAGAGGCAGAGGAAAAAATACTTGTAATTGACAGTTATCATAGTGGAAAACACACAAGGTGGTGGGTGAACTGGTATAAATCTGAGTGTGCCCTATCTCTCTATCTCTTATTATCTGTTACAATGTTTTTTTAAAAGAGAGTTTATCTCTGCATAACTCAAAACTGTCTCTGCATAACTCAGATCAGTCGCTGTAAAACTCAGATCTTAGTATGCCTTTATATCTGATTTATCTAACTCCATTTATCTAAGATTGGATGGCGCGGGTTATGGTACACAAGTTGGAAACTTGTGTACCGGTTCACAAGTCATGTGATTTGTAGATATATGCATTAAATATTGAACGGTTGAGATGAAAAGATAATAAAATTAAAATGTAGGTAAGGTGCAAATTGTGTAGATTTGCGATTAAGTCCTTTCCTTTTTTCCTTTTTTATTTTTATCACTATTTTCTTCTCTTTTTTTTTTAATTTCACACTTTCGTTATTATTTTTAATCACACATTTATTTTATTATTATATTAAATCACTTTCTCTCATTGTTCGTTTCTATTTATTTATTTCATCATATAAAAACACAGATAAAAATATAATAAATATTTTAATTTACATTAAATTCAATATAATTTTTTCAATATATCATTTATCTCTCTATATTTTTATTAATGTTTTCCAGTGTAGTTTGCCTTAAGGTTAAAGTTAACTATATGAAACCCCTACTCCTGATTCCATGTATAGGTGTGTCTTGAACGTCCGCGTATTGATTTATTAGATGTGAGGCACCGTCCAAAATTGGTACAAGACATTTTTTTCTCCTTAAGCGTTGTCCCCAAATGACCTCCATTGATCCTGTCAAATATTCGGTGCCAAAATACCATTCACACAACACCATATCCCCAACATTATTTGAGATGGACGTGGAGGGTCACGTTAGGTGTGTCAAAATCAATTTTGGTGATTTTAGGAATAAAAATGGATTTACTATGAATTATTTGGTGAAAATAAAAAAAAATAACTAAAAATAGCTAGGATGTTTAAAATTCCATAAAAATCAGTTTCACTCCTTTTTTAGTGGAATACATATAGTTAGAAGGGTTGGGCCAAACAGGTGAACTAGGTACCAAGGCACACAGATACGTGGAATCATGAGTTAGGGTTTCATATAGTTAACTTGAACCTTAACGCAAACCACATGCTTGGAAAATCTTGATACCTAGTTCACCTTGTTAGGCCCAGCCCTTCCAACCATATGTGTACCACTATAAAAAGAGTGTGAACTGATTTTTCTGGAATTTAAAAAAAAAATGTTAGCTATTTTTAGTTATTTTTTCTCTATTTTTAACCAAATAATTTATAGTAAATCCATTTTTATTCCAAAAATCACCAAAATTGATTTTGAGACACCTAGCGTGACCCTCTACGTCCTTCTCAAGTAATGTTGGGGATATGATGTTGTGTGAATGGTATTTTGGCAGCGAACATTTGGCGGGCATAGGGCATTTTTCCTCCTCAAGAGTTGTCCCCAAATGACCTCCATTGGCCAAGGCATTATTAACATTTGACTACCATCCCAAATGGAGCGTGAAATGAATTTTCTCTATTTTTTCACCAAATAATTCACAATAAATATATTATAAGCTAAAAAATCACCAAAATTGGGTACACGGTGCCTCACACACCCCCTTACACTATTGAGGACTCAAATTTAGCAAAGTCAACACAGAGACGTTCAAGGCACACCTATACATGGTATCATGAGTTAGAGTTTCATATAGTTAACTTGAACCTTAACGCAAACCACATGCTTGAAAAATCTTGATACCTAGTTCACCCTGTTAGGCCCAGCCCTTCCAACCATATGTGTACCACTATAAAAGGAGTGTGAATTATTTTTTCTGGACTTTAAAAAAAATCCTACCTAGTTTTAGTTATTTTTCTCTATTTTTAACCAAATAATTCATATTAAATCCATTTTATTCCAAAAAATCACCAAAATTGATTTTGATACACCTAGCGTGACCCTCCACGTCCTTCTCAAGTAATGTTGGGGATATGGTGTTGTGTGAATGGTTTTTTGGCACCAAGCATTTCACGGCCACAAGACACTTTTCCTCCTCAAGAGTTTTCCCCAAATGACCTCCATTGGCCAAGGCATTATTAACTTTTTACTACCATTCCAAATGGAGCATGAAATGATTTTTCTGAAATTTTTGGGAACTTGCAGCTAATTTTTTGTGATTTTTCTCTATTTTTTTACCAAATAATTCAAAACAAATACATTATAAGTTAAAAAAAATCACCAAAATTGGGTACACAGTGCCTCACACACCCCCTTGCACTATTGCGGACTCAAATCTAACAAAGTCCCCACAGGGACGTTCACGACACACCTATACGTGGAATCATGAGTTAGAGTTTCATATAGTTAATTTGAACCTTAACGCAAACCACATGCTAGGAAATCCTTGGTACCTAGTTCACCCCATTTAGCCCAGCCCTTCCAACCATATGTGTACCACTATAAAAGAAGTGTGAATTGATTTTTCTTCAATTTTAAAAAAATTCTAGCTATTTTTAGTTATTTTTTCTCTATTTTTAACCAAATAATTCATAGTAAATCCATTTTTATTCCAAAAATCACCAAAACTGCTTTTGAGACACCTAGCGTGACCCTCCACGTCCTTCTCAAGTAATGTTGGGGATATGGTGTTGTGTGAATGGTATTTTAGCACCGAACATTTCACGGGCACAAGGCATTTATCCTCCTCAAGAGTTGTCCCCAAATGACCTCCATTGGCCAAGGCATTATTAACATTTGACTACCATCCCAAATGGAGCGTGAAATGAATTTTCTCTATTTTTTCACCAAATAATTCACAATAAATATATTATAAGCTAAAAAATCACCAAAATTGGGTACACGGTGCCTCACACACCCCCTTACACTATTGAGGACTCAAATTTAGCAAAGTCAACACAGAGACGTTCAAGGCACACCTATACATGGTATCATGAGTTAGAGTTTCATATAGTTAACTTGAACCTTAACGCAAACCACATGCTTGAAAAATCTTGATACCTAGTTCACCCTATTAGGCCCAGCCCTTCCAACCATATGTGTACCACTATAAAAGGAGTGTGAATTATTTTTTCTGGACTTTAAAAAAAATACTACCTATTTTTAGTTATTTTTTCTCTATTTTTAACCAAATAATTCATATTAAATCCATTTTATTCCAAAAATCACCAAAATTGATTTTGATACACCTAGCGTGACCCTCCACGTCCTTCTCAAGTAATGTTGGGGATATGGTGTTGTGTGAATGGTTTTTTGGCACCAAGCATTTCACGGCCACAAGACACTTTTCCTCCTCAAGAGTTTTCCCCAAATGACCTCCATTGGCCAAGGCATTATTAACATTTTACTACCATTCCAAATGGAGCATGAAATGATTTTTCTGAAATTTTTGGGAACTTGCAGCTAATTTTTTGTGATTTTTCTCTATTTTTTTACCAAATAATTCAAACAAATACATTATAAGTTAAAAAAATACCAAAATTGGGTACACGGTGCCTCACACACCCCCTTGCACTATTGCGGACTCAAATCTAACAAAGTCCCTACAGGGACGTTCACGACACACCTATACGTGGAATCATGAGTTAGAGTTTCATATAGTTAATTTGAACCTTAACGCAAACCACATGCTAGGAAATCCTTGGTACCTAGTTCACCCCATTTAGCCCAGCCCTTCCAACCATATGTGTACCACTATAAAAGAAGTGTGAATTGATTTTTCTTCAATTTTAAAAAAATTCTAGCTATTTTAGTTATTTTTTCTCTATTTTTAACCAAATAATTCATAGTAAATCCATTTTTATTCCAAAAATCACCAAAACTGCTTTTGAGACACCTAGCGTGACCCTCCACGTCCTTCTCAAGTAATGTTGGGGATATGGTGTTGTGTGAATGGTATTTTAGCACCGAACATTTCACGGGCACAAGGCATTTTTCCTCCTCAAGAGTTGTCCCCAAATGACCTCTATTGGCCAAGGCATTATTAACATTTGACTACCATCCCAAATGGAGCGTGAAATGAATTTTCTCTATTTTTTCACCAAATAATTCACAATAAATATATTATAAGCTAAAAAAATCACCAAAATTGGGTACACGGTGCCTCACACACCCCCTTACACTATTGAGGACTCAAATTTAGCAAAGTCAACACAGGGACGTTCAAGGCACACCTATACATGGTATCATGAGTTAGAGTTTCATATAGTTAACTTGAACCTTAACGCAAACCACATGCTTGAAAAATCTTGATACCTAGTTCACTCTGTTAGGCCCAGCCCTTCCAACCATATGTGTACCACTATAAAAGGAGTGTGAATTATTTTTTCTGGACTTTAAAAAAAATCCTACCTATTTTTAGTTATTTTTTCTTTATTTTTAACCAAATAATTCATATTAAATCCATTTTATTCCAAAAATCACCAAAATTTATTTTGATACACCTAGCGTGACCCTCCACGTCCTTCTCAAGTAATGTTGGGGATATGATGTTGTGTGAATGGTTTTTTGGCACCAAACATTTCACGGCCACAAGGCACTTTTCCTCCTCAAGAGTTTTCCCCAAATGACCTCCATTGGCCAAGGCATTATTAACATTTTACTACCATTCCAAATGGAGCGTGAAATGATTTTTCTGAAATTTTTGGGAACTTGCAGCTAATTTTTGTTATTTTTCTCTATTTTTTCACTAAATAATTCAAAACAAATACATTATAAGTTAAAAAAATCACCAAAATTGGGTACACGGTGCCTCACACACACCCTTACACTATTGCGGACTCAAATCTAACAAAGTTGTTAGCGCAAAAACCCTCTGAGATTTGGTTTTAATGACAACAAACCTTTATATCAAACTTAATGTTTTCTTTTCTTGAAGTTACTGATGTTTTGTATGTGAGATCTTAGAAAGACAGGATTCTCATGAAGAATTCAGAAAGATCAGAATCCTAATGTTAAGAAACATCATACTTCAGAATAATTTATGGAGTATGGGCAAAGCTTAGAAGTTCTATATGCTGAAGGTTATTTCAGAAGAAGGCCTCAATACATATCCTTTATCAGAAAGTCTTTAGAAGCTTAGAATGGATGAATCTAAAGATAGCCTAAGTTGAGAAAGGTGCACATCAGAATGAAGTCTTTGCTGCAATCAGAAAGGGTCTCTACTAGAAACACCAATCATCAAGTCAAGTCAAGATGAGCTCAAACAGTGAACTAAGTTGCATCAAGAAGATCAATATTTGAGACTCAAGATAAGCAGAAATATAAAAGATAAATATCTGAGATGTCTTGTTTCTACTAACTGTGTGCTCAAGTGTTGCAGATTTTAGCATCTCATATTGCAGGATAATTTTCTCTTATGTTAAGACAAGCTGAGATGCTAAAGAGACTCATGTACAAACTTAAAAGGAAGGATCAAAAGTCAGATGCAAGATCTGTCAAGAGATGAGACTGTAACTTAGCTTCAGAATCAAGAGATAAGATCAGAATAGAAGATGCTAAACAAAGAATAGATTCATAGTCAGCTTGAGACAAGCTCAACTGTAAAGTC
Source organism: Sesbania bispinosa (assembly GCA_026901365.1). Classification (NCBI taxonomy): domain Eukaryota; kingdom Viridiplantae; phylum Streptophyta; class Magnoliopsida; order Fabales; family Fabaceae; genus Sesbania; species Sesbania bispinosa. The sequence goes on along the minus strand of QLOH01000007.1, from coordinate 1,374,545 downwards.
AGTTTGAGACAGGCCCAAATTCATTGTAAGATCATACTCAGTCCAAGCATGATAAAGAAGCACTTTGAAATATGAAGTCGAGCAAAATGAGATTCAAAGTCAGACTTGAGATGCAGACTCACTTGAGATGCAGAATCAGACTTGAGATGTAGACTTAACTTGAGATGCAGAATCAGACTTGAGACGGTCTCAAGATCAGATGTAGTCTCAAGATCAGACGCAGTCTCAAGTTTAGACGCAGAGATCAGATGCAGATATGAGACTCAGACTTAAGACGCAGAGATCAGATGCAGACATGAGACTCAAACATGAGACACAAAGATCAGATGCAAGCATGAGACTCAGACTTGAGATGCAGACATCAGACTCAGACTTGAGATGCAGACAGAGTCTCAGCAGCAAAAGCAAGTCAACGCAAGTACACTGTCACAGCAGAGACAACATCAGAAAAGCACCTGTCTCACGTCAGAAAAGTGAAAAACAACTTCTCTCTCTTCCAACGGCTAGTATAACGGCTCTATTAACAGCTAGTTTTCTGAAGACTATAGAAAGGAGTCTCATTATGATGAGATGCGTGAGAGACACAGTGAGACTCAGCAGAGATGCTGCTGCACAACCAGAAAAATCCAAGTCTCAAGTGAATCTCAACCTACCTACCTATGCTATCTTAGCTAATATCTTGTAGTAGGTTTATCTCTTGTTTTGTACTGTTTTATATACACTCTTTGAGTGATTTAGAGAGCTACCATCTAGCTGAGCTCACGGTTTATCCATACTTTGTATGTAGACTAAGCTAGATCAATCACATCTCATCTCATACCACCAAGTCTCAACGAAATCAGGAGGTTCCTGAGCTTAGTGTGAGCGTTTGTAAGGCCTGGAGAGGCACTGTAAGAAGAATACTCACTGAGTTGCCTGGAGAGGCATTCGAAGACAAAGAATACTGCATGCGTTGCCTGGAGAGGCAGTTGAAAACAAAGAATACTGCATGAGTTGCCTGAAGAGGCAGTTGAGAACAAAGAATACTTGTGGCTCAACCAAGGTAGGAGTGCCTATGCTTGGTGTGAGGGACGTCCTGAAGAGGTTGTAAGAATACTTGTATTGACGGGTTTGTCAATAGTGGAAATCTCACGAGTTGTGAGGACTGGACGTAGCCCAAGGTTGTGGGTGAACTAGTATAAATCTTAGTGTGCATCTCTTCTCCCTATCTCTTTATTTATATTGCACATCTCATATCTAAAATCTGTTTGTTAATATAAATTAAATTTGTTCAGAGAAAACCAAGTTGTAATTACTAAAATCTGTCCATGCATCTCATCTTACATCTCATCTCAAACCCATCTCATCTCAGATCCTATCTCAACGTGAGAATCAGTCAATAGTCTCACTCATCCTCTTTTAAGGTCTTAACATTTGCTGAGCTAATTAATCTTACATCTGAGATCTATTTGCTAAACTAAATCAAATCTATTAAGAGATAATCAAGTTTCATAAATTAACAAATCATTTCTACTTGATTATAAAATTATTGTTGAGACAACGTCTCATCTAACCTATTTGAGACTCCAAGTGTCAAACTTGAAATCACGTCTCAACGTGAATTTAAGTGTGAATTTTCAGGTACAATATTTTCAAGTCTCTATTCAACCCCCCTTCTAGAGACGTTCAACCAACTTCAAAAGTCCCCACAGGGACGTTCACGGCACACCTATACGTGGAATCATGAGTTAGAGTTTCATATAGTTAATTTGAACCTTAACGCAAACCACATGCTTGGAAATCCTTGATACCTAGTTCACCCCATTTAGCCCAGCCCTTCCAAACATATGTGTACCACTGTAAAAGAAGTGTGAATTGATTTTTCTTCAATTTTAAAAAAATTCTAGCTATTTTTAGTTATTTTTTCTCTATTTTTAACCAAATAATTTATAGTAAATCCATTTTTATTCCAAAAATCACCAAAACTGGTTTTGAGACACCTAGCGTGACCCTCCACGTCCTTCTCAAGTAATGTTGGGGATATGGTGTTGTGTGAATGGTATTTTAGCACCTAACATTTCATGGGCACAAGGCATTTTTCCTCCTCAAGAGTTGTCCCCAAATGACCTCTATTGGCCAAGGCATTATTAACATTTGACTACCATCCCAAATGGAGCGTGAAATGATTTTTCTAGAATTTTTGGGAACTTGCATCTATTTTTTCAGCAAATAATTCGTAATAAAGACATTATAAGTTAAAAAATCACCACACGGTGCCTCACACAACCCCTTACACTATTGCAGACTCAAATTTAACAAAGTCAACACAGGGACGTTCAAGGCACACATATACGTGGAATCATGATTTAGTGTTTCATATAGTTAACTTGAACCTTAACGCAAACCACATGCTTGGAAAATCTTGATGCCTAGTTCTCCCCGTTAGGCCCAGCCCTTCCAACAATATATGTACCACTGTAAAGGAGTGTGAATTTATTTTTCTGTAATTTTAAAAAAATCCTAGCTACTTTTAGTTATTTTTTCTCTATTTTTAACCAAACAATTCATAGTAAATCCATTTTATTTCAAAAATCACAAAAGTTGGTTTTGAGACACCTAACGTGACCCTCCACATCCTTCTCAAGTAATGTTGGGGATATGGTGTTGTGTGAATGGTATTTTGACACCGAATATTTCACGGGCACAAGGCATTTTTCCTCCTCAAGAGTTGTCTCCAAATGACCTCAATTGGCCAAGACATTGTTAACATTTTGACTACCATCCCAAATGGAGTGTGAAATGATTTTTTTTGGAATTTTTGGGAACTTGCAGCTATTTTTTGTGATTTTTCTCTATTTTTTTACCAAATAATTCACAATAAATACATTATAAGTTAAAAAGTCACCAAAATTGGGTACACGGTACCTCACACACCCCTTACACTACTGCGGACTCAAATCTAAACAAAGTCAACACAGTGACGTTCAAGCCACACCTATAAAATACACACTATAAAATGCGCATACGCACTTTATAGTGTATTCCACATTATAAAATGCGCACGCATATGTTATTCGTAATTTATTTCATTTTAATGTAAAGAAATCACAGTAATTGCATTTATGCTAAAAAAATCACCAAATTTATCTTAATTGGTTTTGATTGTGTCGTTAAACTTCCATTAAAATCTCAAGGTGAAATGAAATTTTGAAGGCACAGGAACAATTTATTCGTAATTTATTTATGATTTATTCCTATTTTTTATTATGTCTTTGATTACAAAATATGTTCCAAATCTAAGTTATATTTATGTTAAGTGTTAATAATTGGACCATTTTACAAAAAAAAGGTATTATGAAGTGAAATCAACTATACAAATTAACATGTAATTTAAATGTTTATTTTGTTCTTTTTTCTAGTTCGTAATAATTAATTTAAAAATGAATCTAAGCTGATGTCAAGAACAAAGCACGTGTTTAATCCGCTTAGGGATTTTCCAAATGAAGAGTAGGCCTTTATCTGTAATGATCAATTCACTTGGATAATCAATTGTTATAATTTTGAACAAGTAAAATACAAGCATAAGATTAGTCTATCACAATGGCTTCCCAACCATGAATTACTCAATCTTTCATTCTAAACCTTATTGGAACAATTCTTAGCCTCAAAATCAAGTTTGAAGATTTTTCTCCATAAAATGTGATTATTATGAATTTTTTACCATAAAAGTACTAAAAAATCTATTAAAAGTTACTATAGTGGAAATTTTTTAGAAAAATCATTTTAACCCACATTGGGTTATTTCAAATAAATGGTGGGTCTTATGGTGATTTGCTGTGGTGATCAAATCACTTGGATGGTCAATGACCACAATAATGTTGATAAATATATTGCAAGACTGAGAACCTGTGATCACATTAGCTTCTCGGCCATGAGTTATTCCACGAGTCATTCCAAAACTTGATGGATTTATCCTTAACCTCCAAATCAGTTTCAGTGATTTTTCTTCATAAAATTTAATTATTGTGACTTCTTTTACTACAAAAATAATGAAAAATCAATTAATAAAAGTACGAGAGTGAAAATTTTGGGAAATTTTTTTTATCCCACCTTGGATTTTCCCAAATAAATAGCGTATCTTTAGTTGTGGCGATCAAATCACTTGGATGACTAATCACCACAATTTTGAACAAGTAAATTGCCAGACTAAAAACCTATGATCATAGTGACTTCATAACCATGAATTATTATGAGTCATTCTACACCTCAATGACACCATTTTTAACCTCCACATAATTGTGGTGATTTTGATCCATAAATTGTAATTATTATAGATTTTAACTACATTTTTTACTACATTAATACTGAAAAATCAATGAAAAAAACACTAATTTGGACAGATTTGAGAAAAATCCTTTTGACCCACTTTGGGATGTCCCAAATGAAAGGTTGACTTTTTTGTGGTGATTTGGTGGTTTTTGCTCTTAAATTGTAATTATTATAAACTTTTTCCTATGAAAAATCAATTAAAAAAGTATGAAAATTTTTGTAAAAATTCATTTTAAGGAGAGATTAAAAAAATGGCAACAAATTAAAGAAATCAATGTATAATAGGACACATTGAATGTTAATTAAAATATAAAAATTTATAATACAAAAGAATAGTCTATTTTATAATTATAATAGTTAAAGGGTTTATTTGCAAAATATAAAAACTCATGGAAACCTGCTGCAGCAGGTCACATTACTTGTGTACTGGTACACAAGTTGGAACCCACACCAAGATTGGACTTAACGAATCTTATGAGTTAAGTTCAGATTTGAGTTAAGATTTGATCTGAGTTAAGCTTAACCTTTTGTTGAGCTAAGCTTTCTTAATCTTAACCTTTTGTTGAGTTAAGATTCAATTTGAGTTCCAAGTCCCAGACTTGAGATTCACCTCAAATTGAATCTTAGTTTTTCAGGTACAATATTTTCAAGTCTCTATTCAACCCCCTTCTAGAGACGTTCAACCAACTTCAGCTCACTGACTGATTTTCGCTTGAGCAAAAACCATGTTACGAGAACAGATTCCATGAACTTGGAATGCTACTCATCTTAGGTTTTATTTCAATTGAATTCAATGTATCAAGAAGGTCGATCAAAGTACTCTTTTTCTTACTCCAATATTTTACCCATAAGGAGGATTTTGGCTGAGGAGGTTTTAACGAGGCTCGATACAAACTATAAATTAAAAAATATTCCTTTCAAAAATAATTGTGTAGTCACTTGCCAATACCCTAAAAACCGATCTCAAGCTCGGGATAATGAGTTTAGTTATTAAATTCTATAGTCATTCACCAATAACCCTAAAAATCGGTCTAAATCTCGGGGTAGTAGGATCAGTTAATAAATACTATAGTCACTCGCTAATAACTTTAAAAACTAAGCTCAAGATCAGGGTAATGGGTTCAATTATTAAATTTTACAGTCATTCACCAAAAACCCTAAAAGCTTATGTCAAGCTCGGGGTAACAGGTTCAATTATTAAATTCTACAACCACTCACTAATAACCCTAAAAACTGAGCTCAAGCTCAAGGTAACAGGTTTAGTTATTAAATTCTACAGCCATTCACGAAAAAACCATAAAAATAAATCTCAAGCTCGGGGTAACAGGTTTAATTATTAAATTCTATAAGAACTTACAAATAACCCTAGAAAGGGAGCTCAAGCTCGGGGTAACAGGTTCGGTTATTAAATTCCCTAAATTTTTTGGCCAATAACCCGAAAAATCGAGCTTAAGCTCAGGTGACAGGTTTAATTATTAAATTCTATAGTCACTTTCCAATAACCTTAAAAACCGAGCTCAAGGTCAAGGTAATGGGTTCAGTTACTAAAATTCACCAAGTAATTTGCCAATACTCTAAGAACCGAGCTAAGCCTTAGGTTAACAGTTTCAATTATTAAAGTCGCCAATTGATTTACCACAAACCTAAAAATCGAGCTAAGCCAGACATTTGTTAAGAAGTTGGAAGATGTGCAGCGAGAAATTTTAATCAGAAAGATAACTTTATACTTAGTGTGTGTTTGGATTAGCGTTTGCAAACTTGAGTTTGAATGAATGTGGATTTAGTGAACGTGATTTATGATAAACTTGAGTATGAGTAAACATGATTTCATGTTTAGATACTTTGATGCAATCGTGAATTTTAGAAAGTGAATATTAAGGAAACTCAAGTTTCACACGCAGAAGCTACAAAAACCTGCGTTTTGCAAACTCAAGTTTCAGAACCCAAACGTGTGTTTCATGTGGGAAGCCAAACAAGACGCATATTTTGCAAACTCACGTTTACGGTCCAAAACGTGAGTTTAACCTTGTAAAACGCCAATCCAAACATATGCTTAGTACGAAGATAAATTACACCAGAAGACTACTTAATAAAAATTATTACCCAAGATGACTTTTCTGTCAACATTGGGAACCACTACATGCCACCAAAGAAGACCCGCCGGCTTACAGTAGAAGACTACTTCTGTAACGTCCTAATTTTTTAATTCAAGAATAATATCCATTGGAAACACTATTCCGAATTTCCGAAATTATTTCGCGCCATTTTCGATATCGTCAAGCAAGTCACACAATCGTTTAGGCAATCCAACGTTTGCTTAAGCTTCCATAAAACCCATACATCATTGCTTTCAATACAAAACCTTATTCAAGCTTATGAAACTATTTTTCACCCTGGAATGTTATGGTTCACAAAATCCCTACCGGAAATCCGGCAGAGTTTCCCCTAAAAACTGGATATTTCCCAAATTTCCAACTTAACCTGAAACCCAGAAAAATCCACCAATACAATTTATAATAACACAATACCATTTGTAACACCCTGAATTTTATTAAGTAAAATAAAATAAATATAATAAAGTAGAAGAAATAAATAAATAAATAATAGGATTAATATTATGAGTAGTTTTATCCATAAGGTTATTTAATAAATAATAAGAATAATAAATAGAATAAGTGGGTTGAGAGTGGGCCTAGCCCAATTAAGTATTTATTTAAGGAGGGGTTCTCAGTTCACCCTAATCCTTATTCGTATAATCGTCAGAGAGCGAAAAGCTAAGGTGGGGAGAAACGACGTCTCAAGAAGTGGTTGCTGCAAAATAATCATTGAGAATCAAGTATTGTTGCGATTCGATCTTCCCTTCAAGGTACGGTGGGGGAGAGGGTGCTGCTTATATATGCATGTGGGGGATGCTTGGGTAGTAACCTAAGACTTTATTTCATATTAATAATTGATATATTGAGTATGGATGATGAAAACTGTAAATTGATGATTGTTGTATGATTCTTGATGAATCTTGAGGAGATTGAATGAGAATAATATGAATAGTGAAAATGGGATTAATAAGGGTTTGATGAATTGGGGTTTTGATGGGAAAACCTTGTAAAACTGTTAAAGATGGATACTTTGGTGGAGTTTGATGAATATAAACGTATATAAATGATGTTTTGATGAAAAAGATTGATTAGAGATTGAATAGAGAGGTTTAGAATTGGTAGAGATCGCGAGAACTGCGATCTGCGTCGCGGGTGGTAATCGATTACCAGAGGGTTCTGGGCAACCAGGAGGGCTGTTTGCTCGCAGGTAATTGATTACAGAGATGCTGTAATCGGTTACCAGAGAGTTGGTGTGTTGGTAATTGATTAGAGAGGTTTGGTAATCGATTACCCGGGGGATTGCTTGCAGGTAATCGATTACTAAGGGTGGGTAATCGATTACCAGAGACCTTGTTTGCAGGTAATCGATTACTGGAGGTTGGTATTCGATTACTAGAGTGGATTTTGAGATCCTAAGTGCTTGATGATGATTGATGTTGTTTGATAATGCTTTATTATGATTATGGTGTTGATGATTAATGATGTTGATGATGATTTGGTGTGCATAATAATCGGTGAATATGCAATATGATGATGATGATTGGTGTTAATTATGATGATAATGATATTTGATGATAATTATGATGATTTTTTATGTTGATGATTGGTGAATATGTATGATGATACATGATGATGATGAATGGTGCTAATTATAATGATTGATGATGATGATGTTGGTGTTGTACCCGAGTCTAACTCGGGGAGGTGAATAGTGTACCTGAGTATAACTTAGGGAGGTGATAATGGTGATGATGATTTAATTAATCTTATGCTATAAATGATGCTTGAGTACATATGATGTTGTACCTGAGATACACAAGCCCAGTGAGGGGTGGGGTGTAACTCAGGGAGGTGATTGTACTTGGGATACACAAGCCCAGTGAGGGGTGAAGTGTAGCTCAGGGAGATGAATGTTGTACCTGAGTCTAACTTGGGGAGGTGAATGTTGTACCTGAGTCTAACTCGGGGAGATGATTATAGTACCTGAGTGTAACTCAGAGAGGTGAGTATTGATTATGTTAATGATTATGGTACCTGAGTATAACTCAGGGAGGTGAGTAATGACTATGATAATGTTGATGATTGTACCTGAGTATAACTCAGGGAGGTGAACACTGATTATGATGAAATTGAATATGGTACCTGAGGTGTACAAGCCTAGAGTGGGTGAAGTACAACTCAGGGAGGTGCATGATGGTGATGATGATATGATGATTATGATGAATATGATGAAAATGATGATATTGACGATTGTGATGAGTATGATGATGTTGATGATAATGATGAGTATGATGATATGATGATAATGATAATTATGACGATTATGATGATATTGATGATAATGATGATTATGATGATATTGATGGTTATGATGAATATGATGATGTTGATGATAATGATGAGTACGATGATAATGATGATTTTGATGGTAATGAATGATTATTATGATTGTGGTGATCATTGATATTGTTGGTTTATATGATGATGATGACTATGTTTATATTTGTTAATAGAAATGAGTTATATGATGATGTTGTTTACATGAGGGTGAGGATAGGGTAGTCTCCTATGTGTATGTATGAGTAGTATTCTTTTCCTCACCGTTTCTATCTGTGGTTATTATTTACAGGTGATGACGATGGCACCTCAGGTGCCGAGTATTGAGTTGATGGGTGTCGTTCTGATACATGTGACATCAGGGCTTAGTATTAGGAGTTTTATTTTATATTTCTATTTTGGAGAGATTTGTGTAAAACGGTTGTAAGTGCCTTATAAGGCTAAGAATGATGTTTTACTGTTAACTTTTAAGGTAGTAATATTTTATTTACTTTGAAAACCTTTTGACTCCAACTTCTATTTTGAATAAGTTGACTTTGAAAGAATTGATGTTTTAATTGAGTTGAAATGTGAACATTTTTACCCAATGTGATTCGTTATTTTCCTAAGTCTTCCGCTTCGTTGATCATATAAGAGTTTGGGGTAGAAGGGTGTCACACCATTTAACTACAACTAAGCCTCCGTGGCCAATCTAAAGTTTCTACTTTAATAAAATATTAATCTTTTAATTACATTTAATTAACAACTAAGAATTTCTCTTGACCACTGGGAATGGGTGAATCTACTCCAAGAGCTTCCCTTCCCTTCTGAACATGTAGCTGGAACGTCCTGCATAACTAAAATATATCTCCGCAACGTGGGGTGAGACTACGGTCCCAGTGAGCAAAGTATGCAGCAAGCAGTGTGGGGAGGCAGACACATGACATGCAACACTCAATTCAGCAAATCGTACATATAAACCAATCTTAATAAACAACAACAAGATATCCATGAACTCTTTCAATTACTTCAAAATAACTGCACACACCCACACCAAGGATCTAATGTCATATTTCAAGTAAACATGCTATGCATGAATGCATGATCTGCTTTACTCGACAGACGGGTTTTTTTTCACTTATATTTCTTAAAACTGTGTGGCTAGACCTGAGCTCAGACTACAAGGAACGTCTTCCTTGGGCACTAATCACCACCACTGGGTACTAATCACCCTTATTAGATGGGTACTAATCACCCAAGTCATAAATCCATTTCTGAAATCAATCTTGTCATTTTAGGTTAATTTGGGCCGAAGCCAAAACTGGGCCGAAGCCATAAATCATTTTTCTCAGTCTTAACGGGGGCCATAGGCCAAAAGTATGCAATGACTCAAACTTCACAGATAACACATGTCTCATGATGAGTCTACGCATAGAACTACCACATGTACAGAGAACATATATCATACCATGAGTCTAAGCTTTCTCATAATAACCATACCACCTCAAGCATGTGAATCTCAAAATAAATCCACAATTTAAAACCTTGAAAGCATATTTCATAATAAACCCTAACCTATACACATCCACCTACTTACAACAAAATCATCATGAAATATAAAGATTCTTCAGTAAAATCACCCAACAACAATCATTCCCACAAAATCCCCAAATCTCTAAAATCCCCTAACCTAGGGTTCCACATTCAAGCTCATACACAACTAAAATCATGCATATCTTCTAATCCAACAATAAACCAACATCCATGAACTAAAAGGAAGGGGAATAGAAGGATAGGGGTCATAATGGAAGCATACCCAAGATGAGGTGGAAGTGTGTGAGCTTTACTCACCTTAAATAGAGGAATGATGGAGGAGAAGGAGGAGGATGGTTGAGAGAATGGAGGTGATCTCAAACCCTAAGATGGTGGAGGTCTCCCTCAATCTTCCCTTCGTTCTTCTTCCTTACCCTGTCTCTCTCTAGATTTTTTGCCCTCTCTCTAACCCTAAGATAAAGAGAAGAAGAAAATGAAGAGGAATGGCCGAGCGCACGAGGCTAAGGGGTTAAATCCACAAATGCGCGCTAAAGCGCACTCAAAGTGCGCTGGAGCGCACTATCATGCTGAAGCCCCCTAAAGCCAAGGAACAAGTGCGCTTGAGCACACTCAGAGGGGGCTTAAGCGCACCTGAGATAGAAACTCTTCCAAAGCTTGGAAAGGCAAGCGTGCTTAAGCATGCCATAAGTGTGCTAGAGCGCACCTGGAGTGTGCTGAAGCACACCTGGAGTGTGCTAAAGCACCCTTGGGGTGTGCTGGAGTGCATCTCAAGCAGAGGCTACCATTCCTGATTCCCCAAGGGGTGCGCTGGAGCACAGCTAGAGTGTGCTTGAGCGCGCTCCCTCACATAAAAAAACTTCGCTCTTTTCTACACTCTTTCTTAAGACCCTTAACCCCTTATCTCAACACATGAACTCAACTACAATTTAGGTTGTTCTGACTCTTGCCATTCCTCATTACTTCTTCCAAAATCCTACCATTCCCACTTAGTTCTTCTTCTAAATTTCCCTTCTAACTTAGTCCTCCTCATCTAATTCCCTAGCTTAAGACTTTCAATATACTTTTTAGGTCCTAACCTTGGGATGTTATGTAACACCCCCAGTTAAAACATTGGTTTCGGCCCCCAGTAATTGTGGGTATTGGTCCCTAAGGGAAACGTTCTTTGTAGTCTGAGCTTAGGTCTAGCCCCAATGAAAGTGATAAAACCCCGTCTTTCGGGCAATGCAAGTCATGCATATTATGTATTGTTATGAGTTTGAGATTAGCAGTTTATATATGTATTGAATTATAACGGTGGCATAACATATGCCTGTTTCTCTACACTTGCATGCATAGTTATGCTCACTGAGACAGTAGTCTCACCACACTATCCTGGCTATATTTTAGATGCATATCGTCCCCCTTAGGATGGCCGTTGAGGGAGCTGGAGCCGTGGAGATTTGATGTCATTTTGTGCATCTCAGTACATTTGATGTTTTAGTTATTTGGTACATTTGTTATGTATTCTTTTGATGGATACCATTGTACATGTGTAGCCCATCATGGGTGCTTCTATTTTGTTGAGAGCACATGTATGTTAGTATCCCAATCATGATTATGTATATGGTACTCAGGTTATGCTTATGTACATGTTGGATTACTTAAGCAAAATCATATATGTTATTTTGATATTGTTAATGTCGCGAAAAATAATTCCCAAAATTTAGATGCTTTCAACGGGCATAAATCCTAGGTTTTTGGAATTAGGACATTACAAAGATTATATAACTTTATAGGAAAGTGTAAAAAAATAGAAAATATTAAATGTAGAAACTCATATTGGAGACGGCTTAAGTGTAGTAAACTCAATTTTACTATATCTTATCAATTGAGCAATGTTTGTTTACTTTGAGGTACCTCTATGAAGGCCCAGTTCTAATTAGTTTAAGGTTCCATGATGGTGAAAAGTCTTGTTAAGGAGTGAGAATTCTGATTTTAAGAGAAAGCTTACTTTGAATAGAAATATCTTGAATTGAATAATTAGTGAAATTCGTCTTTAAAAATACATATTCGATAGTTTAGTTCTTAAATAATAAAAATTACATATGTAGTTTATAATTATGCATTTAACTATTATATAATTTAATGAAGAGGGGGAGATAGATTTTAGTACAGTAAAGGAGAAATAAGATCCCTCTTGTACCCTCCAAAACTCCCTACTCTTACACTGGATTTGGTAGGGTGGAGAGAAATAGGGTAGAGAGAAATAGGAAAGAGAGAAATGGGGTGAAGAGAAATATGTGAGAAATAGAGAAGAAATTAAGTTGTTTGGTAGAGAAGAAATAGAGATGAAATAGGGTGGAGAGAAATAGTATTTTTGTTTGGTAAGAGAGAAATAGAGAGAAAAAAAATTGGATTATAATATATAAAGACCAAAATACCCTTAAATAAGTATTGATAAGTATTTTAATTTTTTAAATTTTTTTAACTCAAAATATAATTTTATTTTTTATTTTAAAATAAGAAATACACATAAAAATATATTATGAATTTTAATATATTTAAAATATAAATTAGTTTATTTAAAAAATATATTAATCCAAATTAATTTTCAATGTGATTAATAAATAAAAACTGTAATCGTTCTTTTCACATTAATTCAAAAGTTATTTTTTTCTCTCACTTGGCTTCATTCCCACTCCCTAGTATCTCTTTCTCCTTCCAGTCCCTTCCTCATGTGAACAACACCCCTGAAGCTTGCTCTTTTTTTTCCCTTCTCATTCACACTTCCTTCTCCTTCCCATAATCTCTGTTTTTCCCTTTCCAAGCTCTCACCTTTCTTCTTCATGCGATCCTTCCACACCCCCAAACTCCCTCTTTCTTTGTATTCCCTGTTTTTCTGGTTTTTTTTTCGGGTTTGATTTTTCACAAAGGACTTGCGATCAATATTTGTGGGTGATTGAGTCCACACAGTCAAGAACAAAATATGAGAGCTTGCTTCATATCTAGAGTATGGAGTAGTATACACAGAAGAGAAAGGGGCAATCTTTGTCCACAAAAAATCGGATACACTCTCTCTCTTGGGCCCTCCATTCTCTTCGTTATTTCTCCTCAAAATAGCGGAGAAATTATCAGATCTAGGACCCATGCTCTGCAAAATTCTTTCCTCACATTTTTCTGCTCAACCAAACTACCCAACAATTTCTCTTCTCTCTATTTCTCTTCTCCCTCCCTTAATTTTCCCTCTACCAAACAATGCGTTGGAGTGTAGATGAAAATAATGGAGAAGGCAGCGTTACTTTTCCTCTTCTTCACTTCAAAATTCTTTTATCCCCTCCCAATCATTATTTTAAAATCCCACCCCTACGCTCCAACCAAACATGCACCATTATCGAGGGACTTTAAACACAATATATTATCCAGGGTTTAACATAATCAATATTGCATCTTCTAGAAAAATTATTAATTGGAGCTTGCAACTCCCGTCACATCATGAAAGTCTTTTGATATACTTGGTCATACATGAATTGTCAGCACTACCAGTGGAAATTTTCTTTTCCTATCCCCCATTTTTATATTTTATAAATTCCTTATTTGCCCCTATCCACTCTGTCTTCCCCTTCCCCTTCCCTCTCTCCCTCCCCCCACCCACCCCTTCTCTACATAACCTATCGCTTCTCCCCACCCTCGAAACTTGTTTCTGGAAATTAATTTTTGAACACAATTCTTTTAACATAGTTTAAAAAATTAATTTTCAAAAGCATTTTCGATAATTTATCTTCTGGAAGTTAATTTATAAAAGTATTTTCAATAAGTACACTTCCAGAAATTAGTTTTCTAAAGGAGAATTTTTTTTATTAAGTTTGCTTTCGAAAAGTTATTTCCAGAAGTGGATAGGGGTATTTTTAAAAAAAAAAACTCAAAGAAGAAAGGGTGGGAAAAGAAGTTTCTCTACATAATGCTCTTTTCCAATCATTTTACCCATAGACCAATTATTTATATTTATATTTAATAGAAATAAGTAAGAATGATGGTTTGATATGTTTGAAGATATGATATTTATTCTCTATGTAACTTGATTTGGATCCTAATAAGGTGTATTATTTAACTTTTTCTTAACTTAAATTTAGTATATGCAACTTAACTTTTTCAGGAGTTCTCTCATTGAATATATGCATAAACAACTTAAAACTTTCAAGAATTTTTTTTTTTTAAAGTTTGAATTTAAGCACTCATCTCAGTTGAAAACTCCTATAAGTTAGAAGTTAATCCAAACTGGGGCATAGTTTAATTTTATTTTTCTTTTGATGGATTTTATTCTTTAATATTACTTTATTCAATTAAACATTCAATGATGGTCACAAATATCACTTTACTACAATAGAGAATAAGATTGAAGGCAAGAAATGAAGGCCAACATCAAATTTGTTGACACAGATGGTTATTTCCTGTATCATTTTTTTTTCCCCTCCTTTTCCATATTACATATATTACAAATAATGAATAGATGGTTGACCATGATAATTTCATGCACAACCTTTGTTATTTTAGATATACAAAAAATAAAATAAATTAATTTCACATACAATAGTTGTTGCTCGGCTAAGACTTGATGGTTGGAACCCTTTCTTAATTCTGTAAAATCTAATCCAAATGTTATGAGGAGCTCCAATATTGTCTCCCAAACAAAGGCACCAGGCAGGAAGTAACACATCACTTGTTTAGTGAAAAGACAAATGTCACATGCTATATTTGGTGCTAGGCTTTCTTTGTCGCCTGCAACTGTTACAAATTCATTGTCTATTATGAGATGATAACTAAACAAAATTATAATTGAAACTGGAAATGAGAAGTAAAGAAGAAAGGAGAAATGAAACGAAGCAAGAAGTAATGTGATTACATGTAAAGACAAACATAAGCATTGATTTGCCATGATATATGTTACTTACCTTATTCTCATATGACACAATCATGACACATTTTTCTTCAATAACAAAAGGAAAGGCTGATGCAAATATAATGTAGTGTGACTAGTATACTTTTTTGTCCATATGCAATTATTAACACATTTATTCTTTTAATACTAGGCTACATACAGTGCAGGGAATTGCTCTGCATGTTATGTATCCTGATCACTTTAATTGAAGATTAATAGATTTAATACTAATTAGACTTTAGATTAAATATTTACATAGGAG
Organism: Sesbania bispinosa; assembly: GCA_026901365.1. Lineage (NCBI taxonomy): Eukaryota > Viridiplantae > Streptophyta > Magnoliopsida > Fabales > Fabaceae > Sesbania > Sesbania bispinosa. The sequence goes on along the minus strand of QLOH01000007.1, from coordinate 1,359,094 downwards.
ATTATATTTATATGTCGTAAACATGATAAGTTTAGTGTCCTATTATATCTTGAGGAATCAATCATTATGATCAATCGTTTCCTTTGATGCACTTTGCTTTTCCTCCCATTGTATGAAGATATGGAAAGTAAAAATAAGAAATGGTTTGTAATACCTTTTTCAAATATTTCTTGTGAAGTTTCAGTGCCGCAATGCAAGCCTTTTTGGCATCTAGATTTCCATTTACGTCATTCAATATCTAAGAATAATCAAATCATGGGCACAAAGGAAAACATTAACATATATGAAGAATGAAAGCAAATTTTGTTAAAGGAAAAATATATTTGTTAAAGAATATAACAAGTATTAACATAAATTTTATCATGATATAAATTAATTAACTTAAACAATACAGTCTAGATTGTTCATTGAAAGAATAAAAAAATAGTTCTTCTCTTTTTTTTTCTTTTAGGGTACGTTTGTGAGTTAAATCTTGGATGGGAAGGGAGGGAAGTGAAGGGTTTAGTGGAAGCCCTTCCCCCTTTGTGTTTGTGAATTTAAGTATTTTACAAAGTGTTTTCCTCCTCTTCTCCCCCTCCCTTCTCCCTCCAATCCTTTCCTTTCCCTTCTCTCAAAACTCACAGACACACCCTTAGATAAATGTAAATTGTTCAATGCAAACTTCACATGACAAACCTTGACAACATCATCCAGGCCTCGCGCTTGCTGTAGTAGTGTTGCACTTTTTTCTTTCAAAACACTAGCAACAAGGAAAATTGATATAGGAAGAGGAGGGGTTTCAGAATTCTTTGCTCCATTTTTCATATTTTCTCTCTCGAACTTTCCATAATGACGTATTGACTTTAATCTTCCTTTAGATTCCTCAGATTTTTCAGAAGTTTCGTCAGCGTCTTCATACATCCAGAACAAGTCTGGATCATATTCTAAAGCCCACATCATCTGTTAAATATTCCAAGTAATTAGTCATCACAACCTCAAATTGTTTCCATGGAGAGAAACCATTACACAAACACACACAGATAGAGACTCACAACATACAATACGATGGTATGTTTGATTTGCATTTTCATTTCCTGTTTTTCATTTTTTGAAATTTTACAAAGGAAAAACTGGAAATACTGGAAATAAAAAATCATCGTTCTATCATTCCCAATTTTTCCTTTGTAAAATTTCAGAAAACAGGAAACAAACTAAAAACAGGAAATGGAAAAAAAAAAAAAATACAGACCAAACATTCCCTTAACACAATGGTACTAAATAAATCTGATAAGATCTATCATCAATGATTTCGACCAGGATTTTAAATTGTCATCAATGTTATGCAACTATGGAGTCTTCACGACCAAGATGTAATATGCAATTTAAATCTAGATTTCATCCAACTATTTCTAATTGCAGATAATGCAAACTCTGGCTAACATGAGTTATGACATAATAAAAAAAATGGGCCTTCATTTGTATCTAATTGTTAAACGACACATCATAATAACACATCACCTGACATTTTGAAATAACAAAATAACATGCATATATTGAGGGCATATTTTTTATAAGCATAAAGTAACTCAATGTTTCTTCACTTAAGGAATGTGATAGGATAAATTAGTAGAACGAAAGCTAAGCTAACCTCCCAAAGGTACAATGAATCACAAAAGGAGAATTCTCGTCGAAACAAAACCATTAGCATCCGAAAAGCGAACAAATAGTCACCTCCACCAAGATGCTCTGCACTCCAACATTGAAACACAACTCATTGTTACTTTCCATTTCTCAATCATCAAATTGTGAAAAGTGGAAACAAAATACCAAAAACAAAAAAAAAAAGTAAAAGTATTCAACTCTTTGTAATAACAACATCACAATGATCATAATGAAAGATGAAATGTTGAAATGATAAATCATCAACTAACTTGAAGTATATAACTGAATATCAAGGGCTAAGAATTTTTCCTCATTATTTTCACTTATCATCATTTCTTCACATGACCACACAAAAACTACACACTACATAATAAAATTCTACACCTTAAACGATAGAAGGATGGATGTAAGGAAATACCTATATGTTGATGAAGTTTTGGATCAATTATTTGAGTAATTGAAGCCAAATTACTTAGTTGAGCCTCCACCCCAACGGAGCCATCGGTGCATCTGAAATTTCCTCGCTTTAAAAATAAAATAACACAGATCATAAGAAATAGAGATAAAGTTTGAATGCAATAAAAAAATTATAAGCTATAAACAATAATATTTAACTGATCACGTGGACTCTTAGTGCATCCAATTCTTTAAAGAGTCCTTATACTTGTACATAAAAAGTGAGGCAACTGTTTTTACCAGAGTGACCTCTGTGCCTAAATTGTTTGTCCTTTCTCTCTCATGTGTGCATTTAATCCATTGTAGTATCACACTGTTTTATGTAAATTTATATTATTCCTTCTTTAAATGCATTGTACTTTTCAACTCCCTCATTATTATACATTAAAATACATTAAAGAATTTCATCAACTTCTATATTTGCAAACAATGATAAGAGTAAAAACCAATAACCAAACAAAAGAAGTCCTTGTGTTCATTAGCTTTGCAAGAAAACATATCATACTAAACATGCTTTTAAAAAGAAATTAACAATAAAATAAATCACAAAGATTAGATTTTACCAGTCTACGCATGAGACGCTCAAAGCACCAAAACGCATCAGCTTCATCATTAAGAAGTATTATCATAGGAGAACATAGGTCACTCATTCCTACCAATTATATAACGATAAATCAGTAGCTTACATTAGATGCGAATAAAGGTAGAATTTAGTTTTATTCAAGATTTCAAGTAAATCAGAAGTAAAACTAAATAAGTTTTATACTCTCTCTTAGATTCATGTGGATCATTATATCTAACGACTCACCTTGACAATAGCCAACATCTACATCTAACCGAGCATAAACAGCAAGGATATCCCATAATTTTGACAAATTCTCTTTCTTCTCATAAAAAACCAATGTCCTATCAGTGCGAATCACGTCAAGACCTGAAATATGTGTTTATACAAAAAAAAAGGATCATCCACTGTGAATAATTTTATGGTGATAGGGTGATGCCTTGCTACGTAAGAAAACGTTAAAAAATAATTGTGATGGTCCATTCTTATTTCTTACACCACTTCATGCCAAACAGTTCTAGAACAAAACTGGTTTGAAATTGTACAACAAAGTGGTTCATGCGTAATCCAAACAATAGCATATCACATGGACAAAAAACTAGAAATTATAGGAAAAACTATGCAACATGACAATATACCTTAAATATACATAATGATAAAGTGCCTAAACTATCCCATAAATCAATATCTTAGATAGAAAAAAAATACAAGATGTACACTATAAAAAATAGAAGGCATCGAAATAATAATTGAAGTTTTAAGGTTACTTGAATGTGGCATTGTGTACACCTAGATAAAAATTTAAGTTGGGTAAGGCAGGAGGGGGATTCGCAACTCTATAAAGATTAAGGCTCAATTTGGATATACTTCTGCAGAAGAACTTCTAGAAAATAAAAATAGAATGAATCAAAGAGGTCAAATGATTTTAACTTCTCCATAAATTAAAATTAGTTACTTATGGAGAAGTTAAATGGGAGAACTTTTGGAGTAGGTGGACTACAAAGACTAATTTCAACTTATGGAAAAGTTAAAAGCATTTGACCTCTTTGATTTATTCTATTTTTTTCACCTACAAGTACTCCTGCAGAAGTTTCATCCAAACAGACCCTAATTCTCCTTATCAACATCAGCCAACATAGAAATTAAATATGGTAACTATACTCCAATGGTACAAGTTAATAAATGGATTAATGAAGAAAAGAATTGCAATGAAGGATTCCACTAAAACCCTTTTAGATTGTATATGGCCTAAAATTAATAAATATAATTCAATAGGAGAAATATAATACGGTGCATTGGACAAAACATATTCACAAACCTATTTGATGTAGAGTTAACATCCATTGGATTACTGCTTTATCTGTCACCATCTCTACGTTATTTGCAGCAGCAGCGCTTAAAAGTGCATTGGTACTATCTTGAGGAGGAGCTATCGCCCCACCGTCTGGATTATTTTCTAATAGAACCAATGGATCTTGAATTGGTTGACCATTTTCAGTAATTACAGGTGCTGTGATAAATCTACCACTTCCAACAAGAGGAAACAATTCGCGGCATTCTTCCTTCCATGCAGCATATTGCAGCCTAAAAATATAAACATAAAAAGTTATACAAATAATTAAATGAGGCTGCGTCTAGTGCATGGGTGACATACCGGTATGACACCTATTAAAAGTCGTTGGATCACTTTCATTTTTGAATAAACGGTTCTGATTGGTTGATTATTTTATTCTAAATAATTGAGTGATTTATTAATACTAGTAAAAAGATGTGTCATACCGGTATGTCACCCATGTGGGTGACACACCCTAGAAGCACTCAATTAATGATCTATTAGATTTAGAATTCAAAACACATCAATCTTAAATTATAAAATTATTATGTATTATCTTTATATAATGCAGGGGCCGGCCCAACATGTAGTGAGACTTCAAACAAACCTTTATTTTGGGGCTTTTTTAAATACATGAGGTGAAAAAAAAAGGGTCTTAAAAATTAAAATTCATTTGGCAAGGATTAAACCATCAATCCTTGAGGAGGAAAATCAATTTTTAAACCAATGAACTAGGCTTAATTATAATAATATTTTTAATTTTTATTATAAAGGATGTTAGTAACAATTTGGGGCCTAAAGTAAGGGTTTGAGCAGCCTTACCCTTGAGCCGGCCTGATACAATGGATGTGTAAGTATTCTTCATGTATTTCTTAAGTGACATAATATAGTCATTCCATATTTATTTTACAGGAAGACACTAACCTTAGAGATAGTAATGACTTTCAAAATGCTCTATGATGTAAATGTGACATTAACCAGGGGATTATGAAATGGAAATGATTACCTTCGGCGTTGCCTTATCTCATCTCTTTCCTCAAATGTACTCTTAGGATCATAGCAGCCAAGTAGAAATTCCCAAACTTCTCCTCTAATTGATGGATGGATTCCCTAGTTTTAAACATTCAATATAGTGAGACAATTTTTTCTTAGGACTCCTTGCTACATACTAAAGTACCATTATGTAGATAGAAGAATGATATAGAATATAACACAATATTTTGCTTTATATTCAATGAATTTTAGAATTAGAACATAACAGGAAATAACAATTAAAAGATACATTTTTGTTATACTAATAAAGTAAAAAAGATAATATAATAAATGATCTATTTCATTCTATTCTATATGTGTGCCAAACGCTACTTAACTTATTTATAGCTAGCTACCTTTCAACTTCTGCATTGAAAACCTTTGAAGAGTCTTATGTAAAGGAACTATATGCATTGCAATGTTAACAATGGTAATAGGAACTCATGTTCTAAAGAGAACAAAAAAAGTCTAAAAACAAAACCAGTTAAGTTTCAAGGATTAGTCTAACCCATTTTATATTACAAGACACATATAAAAAAGTTTTACCAGCAAGATAAAGTTTACAAATGCACATAGTTTCCATACAAATGGAGTATAAGAGAGAATAAATTTCATATCCTCAAACATATTAAAGCAACATTTTATCTACAAAAATGCAATTACCCCACGGTGGATTCGGCTTAGAGTCTTTCCTATATCCAGATTCCCTTCTGGAGAAAATGCAGCGTGCCATTTTCTTGCACTTAATGTTTTACCAGCCTGTACCACATAGCAAAAAAGAAGTTTGAATTTAAAGAACATTATATTACTGTTATAAGCGCTAAAATCTAAATAAATATGAAAGTTTCTTAGTTGAAGGTATATTATTGTTGAAATAAGGTGTAGAAAATCTAATTATTGTATGTGATTTAGTTTTTTTTTTCTTTTTCACAAGCAAAAGCAATTAAGAATTAGATATTAGTCTTGATCCATCATAAATCACCAACTGGAATTTTATCCATACTTAGAATTTCTTCTTTTATAAGTGGTGGACTTTTCCAACAAATTAAGCAATCAATCAATCAACCAAAATCAAACTAATATTCACATGCATTGCACATAAAATAAGAACATGATTTTCCTTCAATACAACACATGCATGCATTCATACATATTATATATATATATATATATATATATATGAAAAAACAGACCTTGATCCTAAATCGAGACTTGGGCACATCGGTGCACTCAGGGCGGGTTTCATAGAAAGAATCAGCAGGAGCTCCAGGATCTCTCCACATCCCAAAATACCAATAGAATTCTCAAGAAAAGAATGATAAAAAATCAAAAAGCAATGATTTTTATATGAATATCCTTGTCAGCACCAGGAGCTGGACCCCTTTGAAATGATCAAGAAAACCCAAGAAAAAAGTTCTTCCTTAAAATCTTTGGTGAAGAATTCAAAGGGGATCCAGCCAAGGTTCAATAAGGAAGACCAAGCTCCAAGCAAATAAAACAAAAAACAAATAACAGTCTCTTTTATAAAAAATTTTGTATTTTATAGTTTCTTTAGAATTTATGGTTTTGAAAGGTTAACAATGGTGATTGTGTTTTGAGGAAAGGAAGTCCTAATACTCTGTCAAAAATGATTCACAACCTCACGAACCCCCACATTGGCCGTTTAATGCGTTAATTTACACAAACTGATTTTTTTTTCTCTCTCCCCTTTTTTCCTTATTTTCCATTTTCTTCTTTTATTTTCTGTTTGTGTAGTGACTTAGAATTTAGTTATGTCCACATCGAAATTTCTTACTAGAATATCCTTTTTCATTTACTTATTTAAGCAAATGATCTTGTTTTGCAAATTTGGAGAATGAGAATGGATAATAATGAACATGAAATAGGTGTATAGTTGGTCTAATTATTAGGCAAGAGGGATTGGGTGGTTAAATATGGAAAAGAAACCAACTAAGCAGAGTTGGTGTGTGAAACCGAGAGATATGGCTTTTTGTTGACCAACATGTTACGTGGGAACAACCACTTAGGAAAAATGAAAATAGAGGTCTGATATATGCTAAATCTTTTCTTTGGAGAGATTCTTATATAAATTTCGTATATGTTATCAAATGATTCAAATATATGACATGTGAGTTATATGGATTATGATTATGTTTCTATATATATCCTATTTAATAATTCATTCATGTGTCTATTTAATAATATCATCTCCAACATACTCTTTATTTAATTTAGATTTTATTTTTTAATAATCCTATTTAATAAATCATGTGTCTTTTAAAATGGATAAAGACTTCCCATTTGAAAAAAATTCCAACAAAAAGTTTTCATGGAGGCCAGTGTTGGAAATGAAATTCATTTTTTAGATGACATTAATGAAATTAAATGAGGTTAACTAACATTCTTAGTGTAAATTATTTTTTTCTTTTATTTAAATCTAGAGGGAGTAAGTGTTGACAATAATTAGTGTATGGATAGTGAAAACCATTTAATGATCGTGATCACACATATAATTGGCTTGAATATAATTGGCTTGAAGCTTATTCAATGTTGTAATGTAATCCCATTATCTTATAATTCTAGTGTATTTGAAAATTTCTTTGTGTTGTCTCTTATATGAATAAGGAAGAGGAATTTAGATGCACAATGTACATATATTTTCTTTTTACACCATGTTTATTAATTTTAATCACTCATATGTGATTTATAATTAGCATCAAAATTAATACTGTCACGTACCTAGCTACTTATTGGTACATTGCAAGATCATTGAATTACACATATTGTATCATCAAGGAATTATGGAGAACTCTCAATGGGTTAGTTAGAGCAAGATAAGATCTCATAATTGACAGATGGAAGATTTGAGACTTCTTTCATTTTCTTGGAATGAGATAAATATATATTTTTTAATAAATACTTTTTAAACTTGGAGACTTCTTTGACTTTCCTTAGATTACCATCTCCTTTTGGTAATCTCCTTGCTCTAAATTATATAAAATTTGTGTAAGTCATTAAGATTACATTAGTGATGAGAGAGGGTTGAATAGTTTCCATAAAATTATAAAATTATAAGTTCAAAATTTATTGCCACACTATACAAAAAACCAAGAAAAAAATCTATATTTGTTGATTTTAAATATAAAATATCGAACAAAGATATTAGCATTAGGTGCTAGATAGGTGCTCCTTTGCACTTTGTAGATCTGATAGTCTTTGTTTTGTATAAAACTTTGCTGGCTTTTAATCTTTGGGACTTTGAAAATCTACTTAATTAACACACCAATGATCACCATATTATCACCCATATTCATTTCACTAGTGTAGAAAACACATTTTACATCGGTTGACCAAGCGATGTAAGTAGGGCCGATGTTTAAAGTAGTGCACCTTTTTTTTTGTCAAAGTGGTGCACCTTTTACATCGATTGTAGACCCGATGTAAAAAATGTTATTTTACATCGGTTTTGAGGGTAAGGGTGGGAACAGGTCAGGTCGCTCGTTAGGGGCCTACAACCTGGCCTACATCAAGCAAAGGCCAAGCCAAACCAATTTATTAAATAGATCAGGTCAAGGCTTTTTCAAAAGCCTATATAGAAAAATAGGTCAGGCTTCAGGCCATCGAAAAAGCCTTTTAAGCCTATCAGATCAGCCTATTTAACTAAGTATAAATAAAATATTTGTACTTTTTATATGGTTATTATTATTATTATTATTATTTTTTATTATATTTCCTTATAATTATATACTTATTAGTCTGTGTAAATATATAAGTATGTTGTCTTACCTAAAAAACTTGAGCTTATAAGTCTATTCAAATACATGCTTATGATATATTCAAGTATTTTACTATAAAACAGGCTTTCAGGCCATGCCAGACTTTAAATAGGTCAGACCCATACCATAAAATAAATCCTATATCAGATAAATAGGGCAAGCTCGGACCATGGATGTAAGGTGCAGGTCAGACTCAAACCTTGGAAAGCCTAGCTAGCTCGACTCGACCTATTCTCATCCCTATCTGAGGGTAATTGATGTAAAAAATCACATTTTTTCATCAGTTCCATACATAATAGACACAATATTATGCTAGTAAAATCACATTTTTTAAATCTAATTAATAACTTTCAACATATTGCTTCAAACTCTAATCGCACTTAAAATCTTCATTTCCTCCCACGAAAACATGTTTGTTTCATATATAGTGGGTTTCTATAATGATTAGACACAATATTATGCTAGTAAACTAACTAGCTACAAAAGTCTTCAAAATGCTTATGTATTTCATAAACAAAGTAATAAACAATTAGAGATTAGAGATTATATATTAAAAACTTACCAAATATGAAAACAGATCTACCGAATACAATTAAGTACAAACGCTTTGCAATATTAAAAAATAACAAAAGTTGAAAGAGATATGGTGATAAAACCTAGATCTCAACCTTAGCAAAAGCTGCAACCGTTCAATTTTGTTAAATTTTGTAAAAGGTGACATAAGTTTGTTGCAATTTTAGCTTGAGTAAAGTTAGATCACTATGGATGCCAAAATTTCTTTTCAAGTATTATTCAGAACGTGAATTTAAATTGCTAGAGACCAGAAGTAGCGCTGCGAGCGGAAAAAAACCTATTAGTAACAAGGGTTCAGCGTCGCAACAACGCCTCTCCGGGGCTCCTCTTCCTCCATGGGAGACCTCCTACTCAATTTATGTGGGTTTTTCTCTCTCCATGGTGAAAGTTTTATTTTTATTTTCTTGTTTTTACCATGTTTTTAGCCATATTCTTCTTCATGTTTTCCAGTCACGTTCCCCTTCTCCTTTCCAGCTCCCACCTCCATAATCTCTAGCTACTCTTTCTTGAGATTATGTCATTTCCTTTCTTTTTATTTCACCTATGTTCTCTTATTCAAAGTCTATTATAGCCCCTCTTAGAATTTTTGCAGCACTGGTTTACCCAGGATATGTTGCCTTTATACACATTAGAACCCGATTTTACTACATCGATTTACTCAATTTAGTTGTTGTTAATGTTGTGGATGTTTTTGCTTTGAGTTGTTGTTAGGCTTGTGTTGCTTTGAAAGGAATACAAAAGAGAAAGAAATGTCCAAGACTCTTCCATATTATTTTGTAATGGTTGTGTTTTAGGATTGCTAAATAGTTTATATTTATGAGTATGTGTGCATGTGTTTTTGTTTTAATCTGTAGTGCACTGTTGTATTAATCATTATTTGGCATCCTACAAGTTATGTAAGCGTCGTTGGACATTTTTCAATGAATAATATTTTGACCAAAAAAAAAAGAGTAACCCCCCACATCCATCCCTAACTTTATTAGCATAATGAAAATTGGTCCCTGAGTTATTCAAATAGCTTCGTTAACTAGGAGATAACATGTCACGTTAAGTGACATGTGGTATGAAAAATGACACTATTTTTTCACTTAAATTTGACAGTACACCAGGGACAGGTGGCAGAGTAGACCAGTCGACCAAGGGGTTGGAAGGCCGACCAGCTAAGAAGGCTGGAAGGATAGCTGGCTAGGAGGTTGGAAGGCCAGTCGAACAGGAGGATGGAAGGCTGGCTGGGTAGTAAGACTGGTAAGCCATTAGGCCAGTTGAACTAAATCTGAGTGTGGTAAGCCGACAAAAAAGGCTGGAAGGCTAGCCGGCCAAGACATTGGAAGGCCAGTCGGCTAGGATGTTGGAAGGCCATCCGAATAGGAGGATGAAAGGTCAGCTGGCCAGTAAGACTGGTAAGCCACTAGGTCAATCGAACTAAATCCGAATTAACCTCTAAAACAATTTCTAGGATGCTCAAGTGCAGAAATGATGTCGTTTTTCATCCCGCATGTCACTTAATGTGACATGTCAACTCCCAGTTAACAGAGTTACTGCATTTGGACCAAACTGCATGACGATGAACAATGTGAGGGATTAACAGAGCTATTTTAATAACTACAAGTCCAATTTGCATTATACTAATAAGGTTAGAGACGAATGTGGGGGTTTACTAAAAAAAGAATGTGAATTTGATATGATTAATTAAGTTGGATAGACTCCCGTCAATTGATTCACAACCAATTTTATGTTCAATTAATTAGATTGTTAATCCAAACTTTCTACAAAATTTTAACTCTACTTTCTAAAAAAAAAAAAAAAATCATCAATTTTTTAACTTTTAAACCTTTGAACATTTCTTATCTCAAATTCATTCTAAAACTTTAATTATTTAAGTTAAATGGAAAATTAAGAATTTTTTATAAAGCGGAACTAATGAAAATATTCAATTGTATTTATTTAAAAAATTTAAGTGACTAAATTTGAGGAAAAAAAAATATTGGCTCACAAAATGTTTGTATACATATAGTTTTTCTTTGACTATTGAGTAGGGCATAACAATCCTAAACCTGTGGATACTGATCCACATCACTCCAACTTGACAGAAAAACCTGCTTTGACTAGGTTTAATGAAACTCTGACCCACCTTTAATGGGAGCGGGGGTGAGTTTGGGGTCTAAGTACCGTCCAGTATGATAACTAAATTGTTTTTATTATAATAATAATTAAATAATTAAAACAAATTTATATATCTTCCTTTAAATGACAATTTTTAAGCTTTTTACTTTTTAAGAATCTTAATATCTATTTTTATATATTATTTGAATTAGAATGTATTGAATATAAATGACATTTAAAAATGTCTTTAAGTTATTAAAAAAATTAAAAAATAAGAATGGGCGGAATTCCTACAAGTTTCCCTAAACCCATTGGTACTCACAGAAGCTTTTTCTTAAACTTGAAACCGCCTCTGCCATGGCTACTATTGAGTTTTCTACAAGCTGATCCCTTTATTTTTGGGTCACCCTACGAGCTAGTCCAAAGTCAACACTAACATTACTTTTTCAAGGTTGTATTGTATCTTCATGGAAGTATTTAACAAGCAACAGATTCGGCTTCATACCATTATTGCATTACCAGGTGCATTATCAAAACAAGTAACTATTCCGTTTTTTCATAAATCCTCTATTTACTAACGATGTTAAGGACAAAAGACTATCTTTAAACTTTTGAAGTATCTAAAGCATGCAAAGCCTTTTTAGTGATGGAAATGATAGTTTTTACTGCTATATATCTCAATGCATCAGGTAAAATTCATCACTGAAAAAAGTTGAAGAAGTTTACTGAAGAGTATTAGATCATAAAGTACAGAAGGCTAAAGAGTAAAAGTTCCTGAAGAAGGGGCAGAAAAATGCTTGCATAGTGTTAACCTATCACGTATAGGTCAAGGACCAATTGGCATGAAGACACATCATTAATAATCATTGCCACCACTATATATATATATATATATATATATATATATATATATATATATATATATATATACACAAAAATAAAGCTGAGTTGTATTCCATATAAATTATATGAAACAGTTTATGCGATTAGCGTGTCTAGCCCCATATCACAAGACATGAATATTCTTAATAACACTGAAGCAAAGCACAAACCCGCATGTCAAGTTATAAGAAGGATTCAAAAAGAGCTCTAGACAATGAAAGTGAACTTATGCTTTGCACCAGAATCAAAGTAAACCCAAACAGAAGGGAGAATAATAAAAAGTTGTAATAGCTTCCCTGCCACAGTTTGTAAAATTTCCATGCAACTCACACCTACATAAACCCTGATGATGGTTCAGTTTCTGTCATCCCTCTAGCTTCAACGTTTCCAGCATTTTGGTTGCAAATTGCAATTCCCACCTTCTCCTTCTCAATTGTTCTGCAATTCTCTCCCATGGCTACCTTCATTTTAAGGTCTAATAAAGCAATCCATGCCTTGGGCTGGTTCTGTCTCCTTTTGATGGTGCATAACAGTGCTGCCTATGATTTCATAAGGGTTGGAGTGCACAAGAAATTAATCCCAACAAAGATGTAAAGAATTGATAATGAAAAATGAACCGAAAACACTGACATGTCTAGACAGCAAATAAGGACACGGCTCACAAGATAGTGGAGGCAGAATGTTTATCTGAACCTCAGGTAGATATCTGAAGAAGATAGAATCTTATATCTATTCAGGTTGCAGTTTGAATCACAAAACAACCCATTGGTACGAGTGACCTAGGTCTCATTTGCATTGATCATGGTCCCCATAACTCCAAATATAAATTTTAGGCATGCTTGTTCGTCAACAAGAACATGGATGCTGGGTTAAGATAGTGGTAAGCAAGTCCCTAATTGCACTGTATGAATGCTGATGAGACAGCCATAACAAGCTTCCTTTTTATAGTGACCAAACATAATACCAACAAGATCCCTATCATGCAATCACATAAAATTTTATACTCTTAAAAGTCTCAGCATTGCAAAGAAAGAAAACAGTAAAGTTAATAATATTTTATTAACAAACAGATTAATAAGAATAGTGTATGAAACCGTAAGCAAGCAGTATCCTCTATGCTTATAAACGAATATTTAAGACAACTATAACTCCTAGATCTTATCACTAGCCGAATCGTATTTTAGTGATAGCATCACAGGCTATGTTTTAATTGATTAGCAGGCTTCCAAAACTTTGGAACGATGTGAATGTGATAGAATATATTTTACAACGGTTACCTGTGTGGATTCAACCATTATTAAGGTTAGGTCTGTCATTGTGAGTGAGCTCCTTTCTTTCTTCCAAATATTTGAAGAAGGTAGATAGTGCAATTGTATCGTTGTGAGTGTCTCTCTCAACCAACCACTCCTCATAAAGTTGGACATTGACATCCCTGACAGAAACTGTGATCCATGATTAGTGAAAATACAGAGGATGGTTGAAGATTGGAAGAAACACAGTATGCCAGCATATATTTATCATTTTTCTGTATGAATAATGTTCTAGGAGTAAATGAACACAAACTCAGAAAATAAAACCACAAAAGCAAAGATGTGAAGGAAGATTTTGTTAACAACCAGCAAAGGGATCAAGTGTCAACAGCCCAAGGAGCTAGTGGGCCTAGGCCAAAGTTGGGAGAAGTATATGTAAGAGGTGTCAGAGGGGTCTGGCCATAAGAGAGGAGCATGTGGGAGATGAGGGAGTGTATTAGTCAGTTGGACACAGTAAAGGGAATTGAGGTAGGAATAAATGAAGGAGGGAAATCTGTCAGGGGTGGGTATGATGGAATTCAATTACTTTGTTGTGGAAGAGGAGTGCCTCTGTGTGAAGCTTTGGCTTGGGGGTGAATCCTCTTCTCCGGATGATCATCCATTTACTGTTTATCTCATTATCACACTTGAAGAATAAAATACATTTTTATCAATTTTGTGATTTACTGTGAGTGACAGTAAGGGAGTGTATCAGATCGAGAAAGAAACATCAGCACCTTTTCAAGGCAAGAACTTCATAGTTTCTCCGTAGGTAATCGGCATATTTTTTAAGGGCATCCTGTGCATATGGTCTGCCCACAGTCCTTACTGCAGCAGCATTTAATAAAGTTTCTAGTGAACCATGCTTTTTAATAAGTTTTAGAGCAGTCTTCCGACCAAAACTAGGGACCAGATGTTGGATGCCAGGAACCCCATCAACTTCATCTCCTACAATACATCCTACATAATGACAGCATACATAAACAGAAATGTTAGCCATGATGGCATTGCCATTCAGGCAGTAAACAATAACACAACCATTTTTTAAAGTGTCAAAAAGAAATCCAGCTGTTTATATTTTATCTCCGACTACATTCTAGTTCTTCATGCAACAGGATTCTGTCGGATCAGCACTTGTAAAAGTTTTAGTTTGTGAAAAACCCATTTAAAGGTATCTAATCAATACAACTTTAAACATACAGCTAATTCAGAAGAATTTAAATACGCTTCCTGGTAGAAAACTTGCAAATTCTTTGTGATCCAGTTACAAGTATTTAAATATATTGTCAATGGATATGTATGTTAACATAAAATGTAAACATGAACATATCAAAGATAAATATAGCTGTAGTATATGTTATTCTTACTAAAGCTCAGGTCAGATTGGGGGTCACAATTATACTGATCTCTGTAATGCCTCAGGGTGTAGAAGGACCACCTTCGTAACTCTGGCAAAGGCATAACTATTTGTACATCTTCAGAAACAAGTTGCTTAAAATCTTTATCAGGGGAGGCAATCACCACTCGAAACCCTTTATCGAGAACTTGTCCGGCAAGTGTAGCTACAACATCATCGGCTTCATGGCCATCAACTTTTATAACCTGCATGCTTTCATCAAGTCACTAATTAATAATGTGATTGAATAAAAGTTAATTGACTTTGCACTTTTGCTTACGCTTATGAGAAAGAAATTAACCTATTCTTCCAAACTTAAAGAATGCTTGAGAAGAAACGGAAAGGAATCATATGATTTACTAGTTTCCACATTGTTACTTATCTTTAATAACATAAAAAATCAAGATAAATGATATAAGTGAAACAACTATAAAACATGTGTAGGATAAGACTTAAAAATAAAAGCAATTTAATGTTCTCATTTTCTGTTAGTTGCAATGTCAAAAAACCCAACCCCCATCTCGTGGGAGGAATGAGTATTTGGACTTCAGAAAAGGGTATCACATTTTAAGAGATTTCATTATTGTAATATTCACAACTAAGTACTAACTATTTCTCCATAGAAAAGCATAAGCTGGAAAAGAACCAGTCTGCCTAACCTGTTAAGGAGGGCCCACAATTTTAAAACTAAAAGCGCACTATCCATAATTTGTAAACAACATTCAACTTTACTGTATGCTAAAACTCAACATAACTTTAAGATTATAAGATATTAATGAATATTTTCAATCAGAAGACTGGGGAAAGCAAAGGTTAAATTGATCAAAAAGGTAATTTTATGTAAAAGAACCTATAGCTTTCAAAAGTCTACATTGTAGTCATATCAAACAGGATCAGTTCTAAGAATAACACGTATCCATATTGAATATGGTTTTATTTTGTTGAGTTGGGGCCTCTATTTGCAATCTTTCTTATTCTATCAGTTTTTTTATTGTCTTTTATTATGTATATCTATTTTAGGCTGATATAATTTTCTACCCTATAATTTCATAACTTTATTAACCAGTAATAGTTATAGGATATCTACATAATTCCCTAAAACAATTATGAGTTTTGACATAGACTACCACATTTGGTCTCACTATTAATTTTTAAAGTATTACACTTGTACTACTAGTACTACTAAACTTTAAGTGTTTAGTAAGTTCTCTCCTAATTTTTGCTGAAAGACTGTAATTTAAAAATGGATACAAATTATGAAAGGATTTTTCATTTCTCCTGGTGCAATGACAATTATAATTTGTACCTAGGAAAACTTAGGTAGCACAATAATTGTCTACCACCCCTCCTAACTACTACATTAAAACTAACACTTCAGTTCTTCCAAGTCTGATCACAGGTTACTAGTTATTTATTACAAACCTTGGCCAAACCTAACTTATTTTTAACTGACCTCTAACAAAATCTCACTTCTAAACTCCAAATCGTCCTGCCAGTTTATGGCCTGCTAAGTTCCCAAGCCTAAGGAACCCTGGACACAAATGGATAGGAATGGTGATAGATATAAAAACCATTCATGAGCCCTCGCCTAACAGCTTAAACTTTTCGGAGAGTTGATTATTGGCGTGATATTAATGCCTTTATGACCAATTGATCAGAAGTTTGATCCTTGTTGTCCCATTCTTCTAAATAAAAAGTTGAATTTCAACGCATGGTAAACATGGGTCTGTGCATTATCCACACTTCAAACCCAAAAGACTCGTGTGAAGAGGCATGCTAGAGATGTAATAAAGCCATTCACGAGTCTTCATCTAATAGCTTAAGCTTTGGGGAGAGTTGGCTCTTGACCAATGGGAAAGAACCATAACATTTATGGAGTTCTTGCTTTATATTAGTCACATTCTTTCCTCACTTAAAGATTCATTTACTGTAAACAGAAGTGCATAAAACATTTCAGAAAAGTACAGAACATTTCAGATCCATTTAATTTATGCTAATTCAGTAAACATTTTGTCATTGACTACTATTTATTCTGAGCTATGATCATTTTACATAAATAAGTGGTATCCTTTATTACCTTCTTGTCAACTAAAAATGTCATATGATCATTTGAGCGCACCATGGTTTCTGGTAATTGTGTTTGAGAAATTACATTCCACCGAAAACAAGACTGGAATATCCTTTTAGGGTAAGTTGAAATATGTTAAAAGGTCTTGGACAACAGGACAAGTACCAGAAATGCCCAAATATAAATTTATGACTCCAAACTGCAAATGGAGGCATAAATAGATCTAATGTGCAGTAAGAAATGTTCCAGCTGACATTTGAGTAAGAAAAAAAATGCATGATTCAACAATCTCCCTGTCAAGTACCATCCTAATATGTAGTGTGCGTATATATGATAGTTTCACACTTCACAGTGCACTTCTGCTGTGTAAGCTCATCTATGATCTACCCAGAAACCAATGGTATGTTTAAGATTACAATCAAACCAAATTTGTGGCAATCCTATAAGACAAGGATATTATTTAACAATTTTGGATGTTGAAAATGCATAAACATTCTTTTTGTTTGGAAATCTTCCCAAATGGAATCAAGGGAAATTGAGAAGTAACTTCTATTACTTTTGTAGTTCCAGAATTATGTTTGGGGGTTCGGGGATACCTAATTTTGAACTGGCAGGTACCCAAGCATGCATTTACTTTTTAAATAAGTTTCAGCAATGAAATAAAATATTACAACAAATGAAGCATACTACTCATCAGAAACAAAAATTATATAGAAATATGCCTAAAATGCACAAGAGAAATGGAATTATAGTCATGATACAGAACAACTCACTGGCACATTGCATTTTCCAAGGACATCATTAATAACTTGATAGTTCCTCCCAACATGATCACTTGAAAATCTTTGCAGAGATAGGTGTCTCATGAATTTTCTCCTGTGTGCTTTATAAGAAGGCAGCAATTTTCTGCGATGCTCACTGCCCCTTTCCCCATCAATAACCTGCTCAATCATATCAATGCCTAAGAAAGAGAAAAGAAGTACAAAAGGGCATAAAAAAATTAAAGAAGAGATGGAGAAGGAAATTAAAGACTCAATCATGTTTTTTCCTTTGTTTTTATTTTGATAGAGGAGAAGTATTATTAATGAGAATTGAGAAGAGAAGAAATACATCAAAGTGAGAACAAGGTATCCTCAACAGCTAAAAGACAAAATGAGACAAAATAAGAAGATAAAAAACAATGGAAGCTGGCAAAACAGGAATGCAGCAAGGCGCCCTAATCTTATCCATGTGCAAATCACAAAGTGCAATAACCATGGCACAAGCACCAAATAGAAGTTAAGCTTCTGAGAACATATCCTAATCTTAAACCAAGTTTAAGGCAGTGAATGCCCTTATAAAGAATGCTTGTGCTCTGCTCCAACCACATTCACCAAAAACATAGCAAGGATTACACATGGCCAAAGAATTTTAAGCTCCTTCAAAAACAAACACAGAAAGAGCTTCTCAAGGGTAGAGGAGCACATGCATAGTTATGCAAGAACACGATTTTCTTCTATACGGCCATGTGGTGCATGACATGCAGTACATTACCCGATCAAATATGTGGTGCATTGGGGTATACATAGTTTATACATTATTTGAATTTGTAGTACGTTTTACAACTTCATTCGATATGTTCTTAATTGTTATAAAATTTTAAAAGTTATATAATATATATTTTTATTTTAAAATAATGATATATTTTTACATGTCAATAATTATGAATAAGTATGATTTATTTCATTTTTTAGTGTTCTCATTTATTAATGATTTTTCCCTCCCAATGTGTTTATAGTTTTCAAAGCTTCTGTATAACATTAATTGCATTATTTTTCCCCCTACCCTGCCCATTTAATTTGCTTGCATAAAACACATCTTGCTCTTCTCCTCTCCTGGTAAAACACTTTCTTCTCTTTTATTTATGTTGCATCTCTCCCTCTTCTCCTCTCACATGGTAAATTCCATTGTCCTGTTTTATTTCTTTTGCTACAAGAGAGTCTCTCCCCCCATTCCTCTTTTCCTTCAAATAGGGCCCCAACACATACAAGAACAGAGTCTCTGCCCCTCCCTTTTTCTCTTACAGAGTCCCAACACATGTTCTGCAGCTAACTGGGACACAAATGTACCGCAAACTGGAACATGCATCCAGATCACAGTTCAAACGGGAATGTAGTGAATTTGGTCACACTAAGCATACCCAGTGCTCATAGAAAAATCTCAAAAAGGCTAGCAACTAGAAGACATACTATTTCAGTACAGGCAGCCATACCCAATTATGGTACAAATGGTAAGCACTCTAACTGGTGCATCCAAAGTGCCTACAGTACCAATTGTTTCACATCAAAACGGCCAGGGCCAGCCTTATGGAAGAATTAAGGAATGGGTGTTGAATTTAACTTAAGTAGAACAAATTTTCACCCCCTTTTTCAAGGGTATACAAATACCAAACAGGCATCATAACCAAAGTCGAAGGTATAAGCTTAATGATAACAAAATGCACATTCAACAAATAATTTAATTTAATAGACAAAATGCCATATATTACAGTTAAAGAGACTAATTTGACTATTTAGTCTATATAGAATGGAAGAAACATAAGAGAGGTAGAGAAATTACAGCAATGACAGGGTCGTTGTGAGTGACTTGAGAGAGAAAAAGAGACAACCATCGACCAAAAGAATGCAAGCTGGGCTTGTTTCCTTCGTAACAGAGTGGATTAACGTCTAAAAAGAATACCCTTTTGTTCCTGCTCTTCTTTTCAGGCAGAGGTTGCGCGAGTGTTTGGTCCAACGACCCACTCACTGCCTTTCCCTTTCGCGGTTCTGTATTATTGGTGGTGGTTACGGTAAGTGTTATTGGGGTCTTTCGAGATTTGCAGGACAAGGAAGGAGTAGGGTTGCACTTGGAAGGGAAACAGGGCTGAAGGAAGGAAGAGCCTGCAAATAGGGTAGATTCTAATGTTTTCATCTTCCCTACAGAAATCATAGTTGCCATCTCACCTCTATCACTCTATATGTGCCGCTCCGCTATCTCCTATCTGCGGTTGGAGAAGGGTGTTTCTTTACTTCCTTTCCTTGGTTTTGTTATAATGGACTAACTAACATGTGTACATGCTTTTATATAATTAATCTCTTTAAAATACACGACCCAATTTTTTTTTTATGTTTTAATCCCCTAATATTTTTCCTAATGGTCCTCACCATTAGAAAAGTTAACGGTGTGCCGATGTGTCAGTTAACATCTATGTTGTCTTGTCTTTTTCACTCATACATGGCACTCACGGTGTCAAAATTATTATTTTTATCAATTTTTATTACTTTAAATAGTTTTAAAAAATAAATGTATAACAATTAAAATCAAAAAAGCTCTCTTGAAGAGCATTGAGGTTCTGTTTGAGATTTCCTCTCCAGAAAATCCTTCTTCTTCCTTCTTCAACCATTTCTGTCATTGTTGTCTTCTGCTGAGCTTCATTGTTACAGGTATTTATTTATTCTATTGTCCTGAGCTTCTCCATACAAAGAAGGAATAATAACATTGAGATTGAAAAGACGGTGAGCAAAATCGATTGTATTAAGTTGTATAGAACAAATGAGAGGAAGCTTAGAAGGAATGCATCCATGCTTCTCAATGGTACCCTTGGTGGTCCCTGCCTCAACGTTGGATGCATCCCTTCCAAGGTTCCTCTCATTTGTTTTATACAACTTAATACCAATGATTTTGCTCACTGTCTTTTCAATTTCAATGTTATTATTCCTTCTTTGTAGGGAGAAGCTTAGGACAATAGCAGAAATAAATACCTGCAACAATGAAGCTAAAGAGAAGACAACAATGGCAGAAATGGTTGAGGAAGGAAGAAGAAGGATTTTCTGGAGAGGGAGTCTCAAACAACAGAACCTCAATGTTCTTCAAGAGAGCTTTTTTAATTTTAATTGTTATGCATTTTTTTAAAACCATTTAAAGTAATAAAAATTTATAAAAATAATAATTTTGACACGGTGGATGCCATGTATGAGTGAGAAATACAGGTCAGCATAAATATTAATTGACACATCAGCACACCGTTAACTTTTCAAACGGCGAGGACCATTTTAAAAAGAAAAAATTTTAGGGGGACTAAAAGATAAAAAAAAATTTAGGGGGACTAAAATGAAAATGCGTGTATTTTAGAGGGACCAAAAACATATTTAAGCCTATAATTAATATCAATATTTTTTAAATGAGTAAATTAGCAAATTTATCTCTAACTTTTTTAGGGTTATGCAGTTTAGCCCTAAGAAATAAAAAAACTTAATCTAACTTCTAGCTTTTTCTTTCACTATAGTCCAACTGTGTGTTTCTCGTTAATTATTTTATTATGTGTCACGTTTAGTGACACTATGTCACACTATTTGCAATCGGAGAATAAAAATAATGTCATTGGAGTTGAGACCTTTCAATGGAAGAAGAGGAAGAAGATAGTAAAAAAAGAGAGATAGGAAACCACACGAATGTTGGAGTTGAAATTTTTTAAATTATAAATTTGACAAAACCAGGTCAATTTTACGTCAAAGTAGATACTATAATGACAATGTGTCATTAAACGTGACACGTAGGACCGGCCCAACCCTAAAGCGGGTAAAGACCCCGCTTTAGACCCCAAAAAATACCCTTATGTTAGGCCTTTAAAAATATTTTATTTACTATTAATATTTTTTTAAAAATAAGCTAATAATTATTTAGCAAGTCATATTAAATTATTAAGAGTAACTAAGTTTTGTTTTCTTAAAAGAGGCCCTTTTTATCACAACTTTATCTCTTCTCATGAATAATAATTATTAATAATTGATTCTATCCATTTTTAACATTGATCTGACTCATCACTTACTTCATTTCTTTTTTTTTGTACCTTTTTTTCTTCTGATGGTGTTATATTGATAATACATATTTTCTTTTACTCTCTTAGTCTCTCTTTTTTATTGAGTGTGGAGATTTGTCCTTTAGTAAGTATATATAAATAAGCATGCCACTTTATTTGATTAGACTCTACTATGTCAGTGTGAGTAGGTTTATTTATTTAAATAGATAATTATATTTTAAAAAATAATTAATTTTTTTTCAAAAATTATTCTAACAGACAAACATTAATATATTGGATTAGAGGGAAAAAAACCTCATTATAAAATTCGTTTTAGGTCTCTATAAACATTGGGTCGGCCTTGGTGACACGTCATAAAAAAATTAACGACAAATACAAAGTTGGACTATAATGGCAGAAATGGTAAGAAGTCATGGATTATATTGAATTTTTCTATTTTTCAGGGACTAAACTGCATGACCTAAAAAAAGTCAAATATTGGTTTACTAGTTCACTCATTTTTAAATATATGTTAGGATTTAAAATAAATAATTGAAATTTAATAGGTAAATAATACTATATGATAATTAGTTTGAATTATATATATATATATATATATATATAATTGAAATTTAATATATAAATAGAAAAAAGTGAAATTCGAAGGAAATGCACAAGTACTTGTGTCATTGTATGTGGATTCACTTTTCAATCACCATTTATTCATATCCGCTCACTATTTCATTATTTGCTCTTCATATTTCATCGACCTTGGACACATAAGTAAGAAAAGCAAGGTAGAAGAGATGAAAACACAACATTACAATCAAATTGATGTACTTAAAAATTCTATGTAATGGCACTCTCGCCTCTTCATCACTCTCTCATATCTTGTTCACCTCGTCCCTTACTCCACCAGAGTCTAGATTACTTTTTCTATTCTCTTGCTCTCTCTCAATTTTTTTTGGTAACATGAAATTTAGGGTGAGGGGATGGTGCCCCAGTCCAAGACAGGGAAAGTCTTCGGGCTCAAAGAGCACTTACAAATGTACTTATATTTTACCTCACCTCAAGGGGACAAATGGGGGTTCGAACCTGCGACCTGTCAGATACGATACCCTGTCTTGCTCACTTGACCAACCCCTTGGGATTTCTCTCTCTCAATTTGCAATGTAGTGGTCTATTTTGATTCTTTTGTTGTAAATTTTAAATTTTCGTTTGATTTTCCATTGCTTACATTGATTTAATGGGAATTTCTTTGGGTTACGATACATAGGAAAGTTACTTTGTAATTAACTAGTGTGTCACCCGTGCAATGCACGGGGATCACTATTAGAGTTTTATTATCGAATTAACAGATAAGATTAAAAGTTAGGAAATGATTGTGTGATCATCTCTAATTTAAGATATTGCATTGATGTAGTGTAGTTTATTGAGAAAAAAAGGAAATTAAAACGTGGACCTGGAGGATCCGAAATATATAATTTCAAATGTAATTATGCAAGATATTGTTATTTCCAATATTATAGGTTTTTCATTGTGAGGAGAGAATGGTCTCTGTATCATAGATGGAAGACTACAACAATGATTAGGGACTTGAAAAGATATGATTAGTTATTAGTAAATGAAAATTGAAGTCAATCAAGAAAGACAGGATAAGTAATTTCTTCCAACGTTGCACAACAAACATGAATAGTAATTCGAAAAGCTGCAGTTAAGAAAGAAAAATGACATCATAGCAATTATAAAGTGTGAAACATTTTACATAACTGAAGTGCACTTGGTAGGAGTGAAAAGTGGAAGGTGAAAAATGGAAGAATGTAAAGGAAGAGTAAAACTGTTTTAGAATTAAACTTTTATCATGTAAAGTAAGAGTAAGCCTGTCCAATTTTATACCCCCATTTCTTCTTCCAATCTTGACTCTTGCAAAGCATTGCCTAAACTAAAATTCAACCCATACCCCTAAATTGATATTATTTTCTTAATAAAACCATAACAAAGTAAAGAGGTTAGGGACTTGCAGTAATCTAAATGGTTATAGTTCAATCCTGACTTCCAATGCTGCAACATTGTAAAATTACTGGAAGCACAACATTGGCCCACCCCAACAGACACAAGCTTCACTTCCTAAGCATTAGAGAAATTCATTTTCAACATTGAATGGTTGAACTTGACAACAATAGCAAAAACATTGTTGTCCTATAAGAAATCAAATGTTGCATACCATATCCTGTCACAACCACCAAGGAAAAACATAATCCCCAAGAGAGATAACCAATTTAACAAAAATGTAATATGAGAAGAAAAATTGAGAACAATATAAACTACAAATTGTTGGTTGTACCTTATTCAATATATATCTACTTGAATAAAAAAAAAAATTAACATGTGGAGTAAAGTATGATAAATTTATTAATTCTAAATTTCATAATAAATATCTTTATGTCATTTTTTTCCAGACACAAAAAGCTTTCTTGACAAAGACTCCGCATATAAAATTGCATTGAATCATGCAAAAGATCATCCATATTACTTATCTCCCCCCCCCCCCCCCCTCTTTTTTAGTGAATATTGATACTTATTTCAGGTAAGTTGTGTATTATTTATTTATTAATTTCTTAACATATCATAGGGTAAGAACTGGATATTAACACACACACAGATCCAAATTTCTGTAGTAGTTCAATTCCCCTGAAAGGCCAGTCTTCTCATATTTGCTAGCATAGAAGTTACATTCTTCTTCAGATAGCAACAGGGTAGCATTATTTCTATGTGAGAATCGATTGGATGTATGAACCCTTTACCCTTAGATAAAGTGGGCCTATGCTGTAGTGGGGAATTCCTTCAGGACTCTTGCAGTGCCAATCTTGGCAAACTCGGCCGTTGAGCAATAACCTAGTAGTTAACATCCAATAGATAAAATAAAACCTAGAAAATTATAATATATATTCTATAACTTATCTATGTATTATATAAAAAGGAACCAACTAAGGCTACAGTGCAGTAATTTGAAGGCAAGAATTCGAGACTTAAAAGAATAAATAATGAGAGATAATGTATTTCTTAAGAAAATTCAATGGTACTACTTAATTGTGGATAAATGGCATCAGTTGAAGAATCATGAGTATGTATAGAACCATGGACTCTGGGTATGATTCTACAGGAGCAATATTGATGACACTCATTAATGATCAGCTCTACTGAACTTAAGAAATAGTATATAAAATCAAAGTATGATAGCTATAAAAAAAACATGCATAACATAGTCAAAGTATTCAACATTCAACATAATTCATTCCTTGATAGTGTGGGACTACCCTTTAGGCAGTTTAGCTCATCTTCTTTAATTTTTATGTTTTATTTGTGTGCAAATATCATATCCACCAAAGACTTTTGTTGGCTGGCACCCCAATTCAGAACAGTCTGCAAGAATTGTGGTCCCTAGTTAACATTCTTCTTTAAAACATTAACTCTAAGATTAAAAATAGGCATACTTTTGAAAATCCTTCCACCTTAGCTTATTTGTGCTTCTTCTATCTGAAGCAGATGATTCACCACTAATGCTCACTTTGTACTTCTTATTCTGTCGGGAGCTGAGCTCCTTTAGCTTTTAACTCAGAGAAACAGGATATACCCTAAACTTATGTTTCAGTATGTTCACCCAAACTCCCAATAGAGCTATTTTCATCACCCTTATCATCATGGTAAGTTGAAGTCCTTATGTTATAATTATTATTATCATATCATTGTGCTTTTACTGCATGTACATTGTTATTGAAAGAAAGTTGAAGTTATCCATTCTTTTAGGCTCTTGCTCTCAAAGCTGCTAAAATGCTCTATAATTGTTGCAAATTCCATACGATAAAGTTATCCCACTTTGAAGATTATGGGTGCAGGAATTCAAACCCCCAGCACATACACATGTAAGTTTATAGCGAAACAGAAGAAGGGCCTTGATGACATAGAGTCCAATTATCCACATTATTTGGGGGGGGGGGGGGAATATCAAAAGCAAAAGCTTGAATTGGCTCTAAATACCAAGTTCCATGCATCAATTCCCCAAATTTCACTACACCCTAATTTGACTTTCCTTTCAAAGGCAATGGTTGCTATATTTGTTATACTTTTAACAAAACCTTCTATAACACGAAGAGTTCCATGTACAGGTTCAAACAAAAATGGCCTTGTTGGTGATAAAAAAAGCTTCCACATATGAGACAAAAAGCTAATAGTAATGAAATGACCCATGATATATCTTCCTAATACATGATAACATTCAAAATATTAATATAGGGATGTGAAATCATACTGTATGTCGTCACAAGCAGCACTGTAAATTCATCTTTATCACGAAGGCCAACCTATGATAAAATGTCAAAAACAAAACTATCAGTTACCAGATATTATTGTTGAAATTTGAGAACTTATAATATTAGGAAGTACTGAGACTCTTCATCAAGCATTTTATTATTGGTCCTACCATATTGCAATTGGAAAATTGTGGCAGACCTATGTGACTTGCAAACTTATTTGCACAGAAACAAACTTACAATGTTTATATCTGGATTGGCACTTATAAAGTATTGAAAAATATTGAACATAAACTATAGAAACCATTTTTGATCCACCCCACCTCCTACCAAATAAATGCACCCCCATAAAAAATTAGTGTTGGGAAGAAACAGGAAAGGGACATTGCTGCCATTTTTGTAGGCACTAAGAAACAAAATCCAAAGCATTTTCATGAACTTTCCACTGTTATTAATTTCCATAAAATCATTAATTTATATCTAAACTTCTTCCCATTTTCTTCCTGGAAATATAATTCATCATACTTAAAACTATAAACACAAATCCCATTTACAACACAAAAAACCCATCCAAATTGCTCTTTTCATTTCCATTTCTATAGCTCAATGCATTAACCAAATATGATTTTTTAGAAGTTTCCACCTATTTTATCCATAAAAAGGGAAAATAATACATGAATATCCATTCACTATAAGTTTGTTAAATTTTGCATAGTTTTTCACTGTTGAACAATAACATAATAATCCTCTAGCCATGCACTTTATACATCGATGAATATATTCTCTAACTTCTATTAAAAAAACAGAAAAAAGTTGAGTTTGTAAATTGAGCTACCATGAACATTACATATCACATAATTAAAGTCCATAAAGAAAAACTACATGGTTCACAAAACCCAACATTTCTGCAATTTCATTGCTTTCAGCATGTAAGTGAAACTAAAAAACTCAATAGATACATACTCTACCAGATACAACCAAAACATCCATTTATAGACAATTGAATACAAATAATACTCCCACAATCCCCACCTTCACCACCCCCCTACGCAATAAAAATTGAAAAAAAAAAACCAAGTAATAGGTGTTGGCTAGTTGCAAAAGTGAGAAACACAAAAGCATAGAGACCAAATTTATTAATAATCCATTAAGGCAATTAATGATTACTTAATTAATAACTCATTATAAACTTAAATATCACATAACCATAACAATCTTCCTTCATTATCTTATCTTGATCTCTTAGCTGTTGCAGCAAGATGTGCATATTCATGTATATATATGCTTTGATTTCAGAATTTCTGAAAAGAAAAGGGAAAATTCGTTAAGATTAAAATTTTAAAGCAAAATAAATACAGGTAGTGCACAAATAAAAAATATTTTTGAATTCGGAAAAACCCAACTTCCTGAAATATTAGTGCATAAACAAATATTGATAAGAGAATTACAGAGAAGAAGTTCACTTAATTGACCAGTTTCTGGTTGTCTTTTTCCCTGTTGGTGGTTTTGGCGCGGCTAAGGTTGACAGTAAATCCAAAAATGGCTACAATCCCAAACCTTTGGGCCCTTCAAAAAAAGAAAGAAAACAAACATTGGAACAAAGAGGGAGACAAAAACCAGAGAAACAAAAAATAGAACTAAAAAAGGGCTACTGAAACCAAGGAATCAAAAGTTGTAGAAACCAAGGATCAAAATACAAATCGTACAGAACCTAGAGTCCATGGTGATAAAAATAGATACTTCTGAAGGCTACAAAGAGATCTAAGAGAATGAACAATGAAGCTTGCTTTCATACCAAAAAACTGAACCATCTCGTTTTCGAAGTTCTCGCATCGCAACCTCTGTAAGGGAAAAAAGATGAAAAGAATAAGCTTAAGCGATAATACATGAGATGGAGAAGAAGAGAGAGTTACTAACAATGCTTGATTGATCGAGTGAGAGCATGTTTGCTGGTTCCGTAGCAAAAACCGAAACCGTTGACATCCCCACCATCGCGGTCGTCACGACCTTCAAGTAGCTCCCACAGCACCACCGCTACCGGCCCCTTCCTTCCATTCGGTGAAACAGCAAGAGATGTGAAGCACTGGAAGAAAACAAATACATTTTAGAGAGGAGTGAAGTGAAGCAGGAGGAAGAAGAAAATTAGATGAGGGTTTGAACGGGGAGGGGGAGCAGAAATTGATTTGAGAGAGAGAAATAAAAGAAAAGAAAGAAAAAAAAGAACATACTGACCGGACAACAAAATACTATTCAATAAGACAAAAATTATATAAAAAAATAGATGTAAATGTGCGGGAAAATTTTTTCAAAAGTGATAAAATTTTACCGGGATGTGAAAAATAAAATGTTAGCCTTTTGAGAAACAAAATAGGTCAAATCACTCAACTCATGCTCTCAAAACTCAAATCAACGGCCCAAAAAGTAATTTGACTTTTCTTCTAACATATCTAACATCTAACATATATCTATTAAAAGATTTCGACAAAAGAAAACTATTAAAGGAAATTTGAAATTTAATATATTTTAATCTTAAACAATAATTAAAAAATACAAATAGGTAATGAATAATGCTCCAAAAATAATAAAAAACCTATAGAATTGTTATAATTATAGATTATAGATTCCTTGGTTAATTGATTCCCTTTATGATTACTAAGGTCATTATTTGTGTTCATCATCATAGATGAATGTCAATAATTATCCCAATGGCCTAGTCACCTACATTGTTTGATTCCTTAGTCATTTCTCCTTTAAACTTTTTAACTCTCACTCATCATTATTTAATAATTAATTATGTCTTTATATGTCATTTTACCACTTTCATCTAAGTTTACCAAACACTTTCAATCAATCAGCTAGCTTTTCAGCTTCCGATTAGCTTTCAGCTTTTAACTAGCTTTTCATCTAATTTTTCGGCTTTCAGCTAGCTTGTCAAGGATCTGAATTTACTGCAGTTGACTGCACTGCAGTCAGTAAATCCAGACCGTCCGATGGAGATCGGACGATTAGAGACTGAGATGTGTAATCTTATTTAAAACACCATCCCGGCCTCTGAATCGTCCAATCTCCATCGGACAATCTGGATTTATTGACTGCAACGAGTGTAAGAAAAGTGGACTGCAGGGAATCCGGATCCGCTTGGCAACTAGTTTTACCAAACATGTTGATATCACGTGAGTTTTTGTCCTAATACCTATGCTTTTTTTTTTGTAAATAAAAAAATTTAGGGTGAGGGGATGGTGCCCCAGTCCAAGGCAGGGAAGGCCTTCGGGCTCAAAGAGAACTTACAAAGGTACTTACATTTACCTCACCGCAAGGGGACAAAAGGGGGTTCGAACCTGCGACCTGTCAGGTGCGAGACCCTATCTCCACTTGACTAACCCCTTGGGGTTGTCCTAATACCTATTTTACGAGTGTGTTTGGCAAGACCAATAACCTAGCTACTAGCTTATTTGACTAGCTTATAAGCTAATTTGACCAACACGAAAGTGTTTGGTAAGTTAACTCAAAGTAGCTTATTTTAGGAGCTTCTAGTTTATAAGCTACAAGCTACTTCACCTAGCTTCTAACTTGTAGCTTATTTAATTTTCTTCCATCACCCGTCCCTTATATTTTAATACATCTCTCTTATTATCCTTTATTTTATTTTTACTATTTTATGAAATTGTTTTTATATTATACTTTTTATTTTATCAATTTCACTATTTATTTAAATTTTTAATTAAATATTTTATCACTAAAAAGTTTAATAAGAATTTAATTAGTTTTAAAAAAAAACTAAAATTATAATTACATAAAAATATATTTTTGTCTAGAAAACACAAATAAATTTTATATAATAAAACTTACTCCCTCCGTCCCTTATTATAAGACCCTCTCAACCGTTTCACACAGTTTAAGAAAAGTTGGTTAATGTATTGGTCTTTTAAAAAAAATTAAAGCATTCCAAATATACCCCTATTTAAAAGTCACTATATTTTAAAGACATTAATTGTCATATGGTGGAATACTCCAAAAGCCACTTTTCATTGGTGTAGTTGAACATGTGGGTAAAACTTCATTAATTATTCACACTCATCAATATATGCGGAATTAAAAAGAGTTGAATATTAATGAAGGGTAAATATGAAAAAATAATTAATTTATCTAAAAATTTGCAAATGGTCTTATATTAAAGGATACTCTATTCTTTTAGAATGGGTCTTATAAATAGGGACGGAGGGAGTATATAGTTATGTCTTTTTATGTCATTTTACATTTACCAACTAGCTTATCAGTTAGTTCTAACAAACATTTCTAATTCAATAATAAGCTAGCTTATAAGCTAGAAGCTTATCATCTAACAGCTAGTTTATCGGCTAGTTTTGCCAAACACGCCCTACTTTTGAAAATTTATAGATAGTAAGAAATATTAGATGGGCAAAATTTCTCTTGGATAGATGAGTAAAGTTATTAATTTATTCCATCCAACAACTATTGGTTACTAATTATCTTGTTATATATAATTAATTAGTGTCATTATAAAATGTGTGTTTTATTTTCTGTTCATGTTTAAAGTGTTTCATATTCCATCTATTGGCAAATAAGTTTGGTATTCCAAGTGTTGGAATTTGGCTTTTGAACAAGATTTTAGGCTTGGTACATGTAACAAATTTAAAACTATCATTGCAATATTTTATCATGTGCTTGTAATCATCAGGTTAACATATGTATTACTATTAGAATTCTTCAATTCTGTTATGAGAGTTGATTTTTTGTTATGCTTTTTTAAGTGTGTTTAGAGTTAGTTGGATATATTTTAGTTCTATAAATACATGTTGTATATAATTCATTTATATCTTTTCAAAATATATCAAATGAGTTTTCTCAACTCTCTAGCTATCTTTGGGATAATCCATGGGAGCACACATGGTATTCTTCCTCAACTGCTCTATACTATCACTCTGATGCTTCTGCTCCATCTTATTATACTAAGAATTACCCCTAAGAACAAAACTTTAAACCTTATCTTGCTTGGTCTTTTTCCCTTCCTATGGATTTGAGTAGAAAAGTAGAATGATAAATTAAAAGCTAATTAGACAATAAGAAGATTAGTTTTTCATTATCAACAGAGCATGTTAAAGGTCAACTTTTATAGATTTATGGTCTGTTTGATTTATATAGAGAGATAGAGAAGAGAGAAATAGGGAAGAGAGAGATACGGAAGAGAAAAATAGTAAAGAAATAAAGTAGAATTAGAGGTTGTTTGGTATTTAAGAAATAGGAGAGAGCTAGGAGAGAAATTAGTTTGAATAGTTGTTTAGTTGTATAAAAAAAGGGAGAGAGATGTATTAATTTTTTGAAAGACCCAAATGCCTTGAAGTGAATAATAAGCTTTTTTTTTTTTTGAAAAAGTAAAGTAAAAGGGGGTATTTTAGTATTTTACTTCATCAATATAACTCACCCCCAATCTCTCCCCAATCACTTCTCAGTTTTGAAGAGAAACTTTTGATGGTGGGTCCCACCGTAAAAAACTCAATCTCTCCCTTAACTTGCTGATATCAAACGAGTGTGGAGAAATAAATCTCTCATATCTCTCTCCCGTGCAAGTATCTCTTCCCTATTTACCTTCAAACAAAGGGTTAGAGATTAACCTATACACACACAAATTTTAAACAATATTTATATTTATAATAATCTGATTTGGGGATTTGGGGAAAAATTTATTAGGTTGTTTTATTATATGATAAATAGATCAAAATGGTAAAAAAGGTACTTTATAATTATTGTATAGTTTTATTATAGGTGACGACTCCGGTGCGAAGCGCGTGCATTGGGCACCGGTGCTCGGAACGCACGCACCAATGGGGAAGCGCCACGTGAGTCAACTGCTTACACATCAGACGCGGAGGGAGGGAGTTGCAATAAAAGGCCGCTGACCATTTTAATTGCAATGAGCCCCCTCGTTTTTTTTGTATTTTAATCCGGACCCAAAAAATTTTTTAAATCAAAAATAAGTTTTTTTAAAAAGACAAAGTTTAAATTTGAAATTTGAAATGAAAAACTGTTCTTACCCTCATTCAATATCTTCGTTGAGTTAGAGAGTTTTCTCCCGTCGGAGGTGAAACAAAAGGCCAACTCCGGTGACGATTTTTGATCGGCTGGGCTACGAAACGGTGTTTGTGGTTGTCGACTCGACGATAAGTCAAGTCCATTGCAGAGAAGGTTTGTTATTCTTGTTGATGATGCTTAGGGTTTAGGGTTTAGAAGCCTTTGTTTTAGAAAGTCGTTTATTAGAAACTGAAATGTTTGGTATTTGTTTTAAAGTGGGTATTTTGGTTGTTTGTTTATCGGTTAAAGTTGAAGGATTTGTGTGGATTGTGGGTTGATGATGGTTAGTTTGTCCTTATTGGTGAAGTGGTTGTTTGTCGTTTGATAAGTACCTATTTTTGTTATAAGAGGGAGAGCGTTTTTAGTTTCCGTTGGATGCGAAATGAAATGAAAGGATACTTGGTCAGGATTGTTGATTCGTTAGGTTGTGAAACGGTGTTTGTGGTCATCAAGTCCTTGATACTGGAATTCCATTGCATAATAGGTTTGTAAATGTTGTTAACGATGTTTAGCTGTACTTATTCGGGGTGAGTAATTTAGAAAGTCGTTTAAAAGTTGAAGGATTTAAGTTGAATGTGCTATGATGGTGGTTAGTTTGTCCTTGTCCTTATTGTTTAAGTGTTTGTTAGTCGTTTGATAAGTACATAATCTTATTCTAAGAGGGAGAGGGTTAGTGTCCGTTGGAGGTGAAATGAAATGAAAGGATACCTGGTGAGGGTTTATGATCGGATGGGCTGTGAAACGGTGTTTATGTTCATCAACTCGTGGAAATTGGAATTCCATTCCATAAAAGGTTTGTTAATCTTGTGGATGATGTTTAGGTATACTTAATCGAGGTGAGTGGTTTAGGAAGTCGTTTAAAAGTTTAAGGATTTATGTTGACTGTGGTTTGCTGATGGTGAGTGTGTCCTACTCCTTATTGTTCAAGTGTTTGTTAGTTGGTCGATAAGTACATACTCATGTTCTAAGAGGTCGAGCATAAGTCTCCGTTGTAGGTGACATGAAAGGAAAGGATACCTTGTGAGGATTTATGATCGGTTGGGTTGTGAAACGGTGCTTGTGTTAATCAAGTCGTGGAAAGTGGAATTCCATTGCACAAAATGTTTCTTAAATTTTTTTTATGATGTTTAGTTGTACTTATTCGAGGTGAGTGGTTTAGAAAGTCGTTTAAAATTTGAAGGATTTAAGTTGAATGTGCTTTGATGGTGGTTAGTTTGTCCTTGTCCTTATTGTTGAAGTGTTTGTTAGTCGTTTGATAAGTACACAATCCTGTTCTAAGAGGGAGAGGGTTAGTGTCCGTTGGAGGTGAAATGAAATGAAAGGATACCTGGTGAGGGTTTATGATCGGATGGGCTGTGAAACGGTGTTTGTGTTCACAAACTCGTGGAAATTGGAATTCCCATCCATAAAAGGTTTGTTAATCTTGTGGATGATGTTTAGGTATACTTAATGGACATGAGTGGTTTAGGAAGTCGTTTAAAAGTTTAAGGATTTATGTTGACTGTGGTTTGCTGATGGTGAGTGTGTCCTACTCCTTATTGTTCAAGTGTTTGTTAGTTGGTCGATAAGTACATACTCATGGTCTAAGAGGTTGAGCATAAGTCTCCATTGTAGGTGACATGAAAGGAAAGGATACCTTGTGAGGATTTATGATCGGCTGGGCTGTGAAACGGTGCTTGTGTTAATCAAGTCGTGGAAAGTGGAATTCCATTGCACAAAATGTTTCTTAAATTTTTTTATGATGTTTAGCTGTACTTAATCGAGGTGAGTGGTTTAGAAAGTCTTTTAAAATTTGAAGGATTTAAGTTTACTGTGCTTTGATGGTGGTTAGTTTGTCCTTGTCCTTATTTTTGAAGTGTTTATTAGTCGTTTGATAAGTACATAATCATGTTCTAAGAAGGAGAGGGTTAGTGTTCGTTGGAGGTGAATTGATAATAAAGGATACTGTAAGTGCTCCACATTATGGTTCGCGTATCCTTATTGCTGAAGTGGTTGTTGGTCGTTTGATAAGTACGTATTCGTCATCTAAGAGGTTGAGTCTTACGTTTAGGGTTACTTGGTTTAGGGAATAGTTAGTTCGTTAGTTAGTTTGTTACAGAGTTAGTCGGCTTACCATAAGTAGAAGATATAAGGCATGGCGCCTATAAAAAAGAGGAAGTGTTAGATGGAAATGTATGTTGTCATTGGAGATACTTAGGGCCTTTCTGCATTGGGTGGAGCAGACCCTCATAGTTCTGTAGTCTTATTATGTAATCAAGGGGGATTTTCACCATTTCATTCTAATAAAACATCATTTCCTATGCGAGAGCGTTAGTGTCCGTTGGAGGCGAAATGAAATGAAAGGATACGTGGGTAGGTTTTTTATTTGGATTGGTTGTTATACGTTGTTTGTGGTGGTCGAGTATAACCTATACGTTGTTTATAGGTTATACTCTTGCTTTGGCGGTGGCCAGTCTTTCTACCTTGAGTAGTCAAACTATGGTACTTGTTCATTTGTTGTTGCAGTACGTTGATACTTGATATTATATTAATCATATCATCTGTTGCAGTGGATAGTGGTTTTTTGTCCTTACTCATAAGGCATTGTATGTGAGAATATTTAACTTTTTTAGAAATATGGAGCGTCCTTCAGCTGGTGGTGGAGCTGATAAATTTAGGCACGTCGTTAAAGGCAGTCATGGGATAAGAGGAACGGGTTTATATGATTTAGTTAGTATGGTCATTAACCTCTACTGTAGCTTGACGGCTGTAAATTATTTGTAGGATGATATTAGGATTCCTGGAGAGATCTACAATAATATTTGGGGAGATTCTAATAAGCTTGTTCACCTAGTAGACCCACTTAGCAACGGTGTGTTTAAATTTTATATTCTTTCAACCAATATTGGAAAATTCATGTATCAGGCAATACATGGGTTGAGTGAACACTATGGACCACTGGTTGGGAAGACAATTGAATACACCCATGCTGGTGGCTTCAAATTTTTGCTGAATATGATGGATGATGGTATGGGTGAAAATAGGCATGAACTCCCAAGGGAGGTGGAAAAAGGGTCTGGTAGGCGGGGGGTAGTCATTGATGTTAGTTCTGACTCAAGTGATAATGAAGTTGAGGGTGATGGAGTAGAAGCAATCCAGGGAGGTGGACATGTTGAGGTTGACATAGGGGTCGAAGGGGAGAGTGGGGATAATTACGTGGGTGGAGGTGTGAGGGGCAGGAGTAGGAGGTACCGCTTTGAGAAAACTATCACAAGGGCACAATTCACGCGGAAGACAGTCACTGGTGAGTCATTCATACTTACGTGAGATTGATTTGCAAGTATCTATTTATATAAAAGTGGTCATTTAATCGGTGATCGAATTTTGTTTTACCCATTTAGCCACTTCCGCAGGTTTTTGTGGAGAAGTTTCTACACCCTGACTAGGAGGAGTTTGACATTCATCCATATCAGTTAAGAAAGTACAGATGCAACTTGCTGTGGAGGCAAAGAAAGGGCAATAATGATTGTCATCTGGGGAGGAGCTGGTACCAGTTTGTGAAGGACAACCGGTTGAGGTATGGGGACATAGTTCGATTCGAGACTGTTCGTGAAAATTTCAACTATGCACAAGTTACTATTGTTAGGCGAGGGGGGGATGGAGATGAGAGAGATAGGGTGAGATTGGGTGGGCTTCATGGGCGTCGGGGCAAGGGCAGGGGGAGGGGCAAGGCCAGTGTTTAAGCGGATTTGAAGGGGTAAGGGGTGGTATGTAGACCGCCTTGGCTCTGTAAACTTGCTTCCATAATCCTATACACCGTGCCAAACAATTATGTGTCATCCTTATTTGGCATTAACTTGTATGTGTGTTGTTTGTGGTGGGACAATAGTCACGAGTAGTCGTTGTCGTTGTTAAATTAGTGTGTAATTGTGGAGTGTCACAAATTTGTCAATCAATTCAGGTCACGGAGTGATGACCAAAGCACACAGGATCATCTACATAACAAGCACATGAGTAACGGTGAATAGAAAAGATAAATAAACAAGCATGAAATGCTAGGAATGGCACCAAAAAACAGATTCGGTCTTGAAAGGGACAAAACAGATCAAGGAGAAAGAATACGAGCATAAATAAAAGTCGGCTCTGTAGTATCCACCGCTAAGAGTATGTGACTTCCATGGGTCAGATTGTTTGCCCTACAAAACTTGGACCATCCATATGTTATGTAGCCATTAACCACTGGTGAAGCACTCCAGTCGTATTTGCAATAAAATCTTCGTCCATGGCAATCGACTAGGACACAGTTTTTTGGATGAGAAGCCAAAGGTTCCCTAACAAAAAAACTCTGGCAAGTTCTGCAAAAAATTATGAGTACGGTGATTTTAAATAAATAGAAATGGATCTCTACCT
Source organism: Sesbania bispinosa (assembly GCA_026901365.1). NCBI lineage: Eukaryota > Viridiplantae > Streptophyta > Magnoliopsida > Fabales > Fabaceae > Sesbania > Sesbania bispinosa. The sequence goes on along the minus strand of QLOH01000007.1, from coordinate 1,322,378 downwards.
AAAGTTCATGTTGAAACCGGTAATATGAAGGAGGCAGAATATATACCATACCATAGTGTTTCTCCTTGAGTCAAAATCGGAGAGGGTAATCTCATGCGTGTAGAGATTGTTTAAATTGATTTAATCCCACGGATCATCGTAATATGTTGAATACGCTTCAAAATCTTCCACAACAAAGTCATGAAATGTAGGGGGATAAGGGTACGGAACGTGAAAGAGATCTCTATCCAGAACCTCCATGTGAAACTCAGAATTCCCAAGGTAAAACAACTTTAGCCACCCGCCATTGACTAAGGTGTAGTGACGTTTAATGGTATAGAGACCATGACTCAAAGGTGTAGTGTCGTTAATAACATTGTATGTACAAGTTATTGTAAATTCATGAAAACCCCTTCATAGATAATGAAACTGTAATTACCGATGTAGGATCCACAAAGACAAAGAATCCTCTGAACCTTTGAGCTGGTTGCTCCATCTAACAAAAATGAAAGTGTGAGGTTAGTGGATTGACACGGATTTTGGGAGGGGTAAGTGGGGGTCTTGCCCCCCACCTCCCAAAATTCCGTCAAGCATGTACACAGAACAGGAATTTGACTCATAAACATTAATATTGTAAGAAAAAAAATATAAAATAAACTTTCAACTTCCCCTTTAAACATTCCTGGCACTTAGTTTTACAGATGGAAAGGCCAGGGGTTAATGAACAGATCGAAGTCGACAAATACAAGAACAAAGCGATCGAGATTTCTTGTAATGAACAAAAGTTAACTACCCCGGTGAACGTATTAACGACAAAAAAGGTAAGCAAAATTGAACCACGGAATCCGTTAAAAGGAAAAAACATAAACCCTAACAAGTCAAAGTAATGGAACGTTTAGCGTTTTGTTCTCTGCATGTAAATTATGATGAGATAGAAGTAGAAAAATAGTATTTCCAAACCTTAAACTGATACACAGTTGAGCGGGGCACCAGTAATGCGGAAGAAATCAACAATGACGGTCTCTTCTTCACTTTGACCGATAGTGCCAGGAGTTGTGATTAGATCGGTATAACGCAATATAAATAGGAGATCTTCCGTGTTCTTATATTTTTCTTAGCGAGTTCCAACCATGGGGTTTACTGCTCACCTCAAGCCCAATAGGCATGCACGCCTGGTTTATGGGTATGCCACTAAGGATTTGTTGAGTAGGAGACCAAAAATGTGTTGATTTTTTTAATTTTACACTCGTTAATGGTTTAGATAGGGAGGAATAGACATGGTATTTTTTCCTTGTTTCCATGTTAGTCCATTTATGGTAACAATCCTAAATTTATTTTTTCTACTTTTTAAATCCAAAGTACACCTCCCATTTCTGTAGGGAAGAGGGATGGTAATTTATCAATAAACAAGGAAACTGGGAGGAGCCGAAGTTGTTAATTAATCATGGGGGGATTGTGAACAAAATTTGACACAGTGTGAAAGTTGGTGGTTCTCCAACTGGTATCCGGGAATAGGTGCGAGTGGGAGGAGTGGAGGAGGATGTGGGTTTTATCTGATATGTGGGTGGAGAATTAGAGATAGTAGAAGCGTTTGGATCCGTTAGGCCTATGTAATAAGAAATGAACCACGGCCCGTTGGTTTTCTGTTGATTCGTTTATTACAGTTCGCACTCTCATACTACATTTGGCCATTCACTCCCTACCTCCATACAATATACATTGTTTGGGCAAAATATAAATATATAATTCGTTTAACGAAAATTAATATTGATGTGTTCAAGCGTGGCGTGGAATAATATTTACAAAACACGAGGCCATGGAAAATAAATGTTGTGAACCAACACCATTCATGAAACACCATTGGTTGCGGCTGCAGCCTCCCCGCCATTGTTATAAACCTTAAGGAATTCACCGGCCTTTTCGAGGAGGCTTTCCTGTAACAAGTTGCAAGGGATGCGGATTATATCCAGTAGCAATCTTAGCCCGGTTCCTTCATCAACCTGAGAGATGTTGAATATGGGAATTGTTGTAAGAAAATACTTTGTCATGTGTGTTACATTTTTTTGTGGTTTAATGAACTAAATAAAAGAATATATAATCCAATCAATTGAATGAAGTGATATGACTTTTGTCACTTAAATATTACCATCAACAATTGGAGAGCACAAGAAAGAAAAGGAAAGAGATAGAAAAGATATCATCTTTAAAATCCTTGTATTCTACAACATTCATATGCCCTAATCTTATCATGGATCAAGGTTAGTGTTTGTATTTAATGTTCTTCGTCAAAACTATGAAGTCTAAGATCGTAATTGATTATTGAAATATGAAGAAAATTTACAATTATTACACCGTGAACATAATTATGATCATGTGGCAGTGGTGAAGGAAACAAAGCATACCTGAATCCTATAGTCGTCTATCCCCAGCTTCATCATCCAGGTGGCCACCCATACACCACAATCGTTTCTGCATAGAAGAAAAGTTACATTAAAAAAGTAGACTTTCATTATTATTCACGTTGAAAGTTTGACCATGGAAAAATGACTTACGAGCTTTCCATCTGCCTTCCCACTTGTGGATATATGATGCTGAACTCTGAGACCTTGGGCCGGCTAGTTTGGGTGTGGTTATAAAAAGCTGGGTTCAGCGGCAGATCTTTAATGTACATAGCCTACATGATATACATTGTGATGAAAACGTGTTTATTTATGTTTGGAAAAGGAAGTGTGAATTAGTCAAAATACAAACAACTTTCTTAACTTGCCGCATGCGTGAAGGGAATGAAAAATCAGATGGGCAGGAGTCTAGGTATATGATTTGCTTGACGATGAAGTCAACAACTATCAGGTACCATTGCGATGTGAGTGGGGCGTGAAGGGGCACAAAAATCTGAATTGTACATAATTTGGCATTTATGAGAAGTGAATGAATGCTTACGTGCAAAAGAGAGTGTGGGTTACAATTGAATTACCTTATGTAGGAAATCAGCCTTCCCCATAAATCTCTCCTCGTACATCTTCATCATCTGACCTATTGGGGTAGACCAAGAACAAACAAATTACTGCATTTGACAAACAGTAACTTATATGCAAATAAATCGGGCAACTGAGTCATTCAGTAGTTGGTTAGATTTAGATAGATAAAAGTACCCCAAAAAATGTAGGCATGAACCAGTAGGCAGCACAGTTGCCTCCGGTTCTCTCTCTTTGTGTAAGAATAAACGTGACCACATTCAATACCTAGTCACAAGTAAAGGCATGTTAATCAATTTGCATCCTAACATTACCAAAATACCACTCCGGCCTAAAAAATAAGTAACTCAAAAGTTGACTGGGACGTCTCAAATATAAGCAAAATGGAACTACCTTCACCCTATTAAATGCTAGTATCCCCACAATATCTTTATGTTATTTAAATTTCCTTTTGAATGATACTCTTTGCAATAAATATTTAGAAGGATCGTTTAGGTAATGTTATTAGCTTTTTCTTTGAGTTTGACAAATTTTAATGACTCCAACTAAAATTCTTAATTAGCATGAATTGGTTAATTCTTGGTTATATTTAAGACCAGAGTACTTCACCTATATATATTACAAACAAAGAAGGCAAGGAATAGCAATAGTGCATAGTGTGCTTGACATTGTCATCAAACATGCTGAATGACATTAAGTTCTCCTGCAGCAATCTCCTGTCGGCTTCATAATACCGATCCTTTACCCGAATTAGGATCTCCTTCCTATAAGAGTGCAATACAGACTAGTGTGTCACTACATATTTTAAATTAATTTGTAAGATTAATAACAAACTTGCATTAATCGTGGATCAATTATTAAATGGCACAAAAATGGAAATAATGGGGGCGATAAATCACCCCAGGTCTTCCTTCTCCTCTGAATACTTTGCCTCAATGGTGACTCCAAAGATGTAAGTTGCAACGGCGACCTCGTCCTCTGACAGTTGATTAAGTCTGTTGGGTGGGAACATGTCCCTCAAGATCTGCATGTTTTTATAAAGAATGAAATTGTTGAATTAGGGGACCACTTTGGTGTTCAGTGTTACTGTAAAACACGAAAGGAGGGCACAATTTTGGATTACAACCTTTGGAGACGGACCAGAACAGAATGTTTCCTCATTCACAGGAGGCCTAATGCAAAACCCTGAAGGGGACGCTTCCGTGTGGAGCACGCGAGGGGGAGTGTTATGTGATCCATGGGAGATGAAGAGATTCTTCGTAATCTCCCTCAGGTCAGGTGGGTGAGAGCGTCTCCTCCTCCTTTGGTCCCGATCAGGGGCTCTCAACTTGTCAAGAAGGGCTTTTGGGCTAGTTTTTTTTGGAACCACTAACAGGGGTATAGTCGCCCCTCTCCAGAAACTGGGGTTTTGTTGAGAACAATCCCAGTGAGTAACTTTAACGAATTCTCCACGCTCTGAAACCTCTTGCTAAGCATTTTCAAAACCTGGCAATCATCATTTATGAGTTCATTTTTAAGTTAATCAGTCTGTCATCAATAACAGCCCCAAATAGTTGTCATCAACAATTCAGACAAACACAGTCCACACAATAGAAAGTAGGGATGTTTAAATGAACCTTTTTCTCTACTTGGGTCCCACTGGTTTCTTCACCTTCCGAATGGCTCGGAGTCCATTCATAATCTGGCCCCATGCTCTCAGTGGAGATCAGCCGCGTCCCAGAATGGCCAACAATTTTAAAAAATCGATATATTTGAGTGTGAAGTTGAACTTAACAATATTTCCAAACAAATCAGTAATATTAATGGGGTCTACAGACATCATATTTCATTCTCGTCGTTCTGTTCGATTTATAGATGAGTTCTGACCAGTTTACTTAAAATTCCGTTACTAAGAGTGAGCGTACCTCGACGAAATGTTCACAATAACAAGGGATCCCATCCTTCGACGTGGATGACCCCGACCTGCTGAGTTTGTCGATCCAGCGTCTTGGTTGGGTTGTTCTTGTCTCCTTCGCACCCTTCTTGAAGACGATGGTTGAGTTCCCGCCATTTTTTCCAGTCACAGATGAAAGGTCAACGGGTCTCTGTTTTCACCTGCGAAAGAGGCTAGAGCTTTTCTGCTGACAGTTGGTTAGCCTAGAGAAGCCCAGAGAAGAGGGAAGATGTAATGTGTGTCTGCTCTGCGTTGAGTGTTTGAGTTTTATCGAGGAAAAGACGTCACTGTTCCTGAAGCAAATCGCACTTGAGAGCTTAGCTGGATAGAGAAATACGGAAAATAATTTAATTAAAATCGAAAATGACTATCATTAGAGACACAGTTTATAATAATTTAATTAACTAACAATCTTGACAATTTAATATTTCCAATTTATGCATTAAATCTGAGAGTGTGTGTTACGATTTATCAATGGTTCAATACTTCCATGCCATCACTAAGCTGTGACGAACTGAGGATACCCAGTCCACTCATTCCTCCCAGATTAATTTCAGGTATGTGGTCCTTGAGACTGTTTAAAAACTTTGTTTTAATTGGACTTTCTGTGTGTACAATACTAGAATTTACCTTTCATAATATGCTCCTTGAATATTGAACTTATAAAGTCAATAATGGTAATTAAAAACAAATTTCACACAACATATTAATTAGTTGTTGAAATATGCATACAAGTATGATGGCCTAAACCCCAAAGGGTAAACCCTAAAAAGCTAGACGTAGAATTTTGGATAGGCCTCTTTTTCTTAACCGTTTTTTCTTTTGTTTTTAAATAAAATAGTATGACATATTTTTATTTTATTGATTTCTATAAATTAATTTTGTCATTCAAAAAACAAATACATAAAGTAAACAATACATGATCACATAAAATTTGTTTTAATCATTATTGTTAACACGTGATAAATTATGTGAACCAATGAACATAGTAAAAAATGAGGTTAATGGTGTATCAATTTATAGTTAACAGAATATGACTTTTGCTTAAATAATGCTGTTAGGTTAATTACAACTGTTGTTAACATGAGGCTAATGATGTGTAAAGGCACAGTCATCAAATTAAAAAAAAATAGAAACATTACTGTAGTACCCATTTGTGGTTAACATAATATGAGTCTTTTTTAATTGATGTTGTGAGGTTAATTGCAACTTCTGTTAACATGAGGTTAATATTATGTATCCAGAAACGGTGAACATATTTACAACTGAGGTTCATGGTGTATCCTGAACTGGAATCAAATTTTTTACACTAAATTTATTTATGAAATAAGAAATATTAAATCTAATCTAACCCTTCACTAAATTGAAGAAATTAAATTAACCCCAACTACCAAACTTTTGACGTACAATTAATTTACTTCCAGTTTATACAATTATGTTTGGAAAAGAAAAAATTAACTGAGTATGGAGAATATCGAATTCGATTGTATGTACTGCTTAATTTACATCCAATAAAAAGCGAATTACGCTTTCGTGTATCTATTTTTAGTTTAAAAGACAACTTCCATTAGATTGGGGGAAGCTGGTTATGTATTGGACGTAAAGCAAATTCGCTTTCCTCTATAATTTGATGTTTTACAAAAATGAAAAAAAAATGCGAATTCGCCCTTTAAGCAATAACAAACAGCGAATTCGCTTTCCTATATATATATATATACATATATATATATATTTCTTATAACTATTTTTTTTTTACTTTATTTTTTCATTGACAAAAAACTTTCTACTTCATTTTAGCCTACTATTACCTATGTAAAAAGTATTTTAAATATTATGAATTAGTTAAATTCTTATATTCATTTTACTATTATGTAAATATTGTTTTTATGATATACTAGTTATGATATGAATTTCATCATTTATTTTAGTTTTTTTCTTACTATATGACAAATAAAAAGATTAATAACCATGATAACATTTTTTTAATAACCTGAAATTATAATTGCGTAATAATTACCATATATTTATCTAAGTAACACAAAAAAGAATTTATATAATAAAACTCATTTACTTATGTTATTTTATCTCATTTTACATTTACCTAATACGTTTGCTAATAAGCTACAAGTTAAAGCAAAATTAAAAATGCTACACAACGGTATTGCCTGAAGGGGAAAAAATATTTTTAAAATTAAATTAGTTATGAAATAAGAAATATGACATCTAATCTAACCCATCACCATTTTGAAGAAATTAAAATAACTCCAACTACCAAACTTTAAATATACAAATAATTTACATCCAGTTTACACAATTTTGTATGAAAGTAAATTACAATAACTCAATAGCAAGAATAGCAAATTCGTTGGTTTGTACTGCTTATTGTACGTCCATTGAAAAGGGAACTCGCTTTTGTGTATCTCATTCTAGTTTAAAAAACTTTTATCCTTGTTATGCATAATGCGAATTCGCTTTCCTGTATAATTTAATGTTTGCAAATATTTAGACGAAAGCGAATTCGCCTTTTAAGCAATAACAAACAGCGAATTCGCTTTCGTGTAACTCATTTCTAGTTTAAAAAACAACTTCCTTTAAAGTGGGAAACCTGGTTACGCATAATGCGAATTCGCTTTCCTGTATAATTTTATGTTTTAAAACATTTATGCCGAAAGCGAATTCGCTTATTAAGCAATAACAAAGAGCAAATTCGCTTTCCTGTATATGTATATGTATATTTTTTCCCCTATTATATACTTTTTTTATTTCAATGACAATAAACTTGCTAATTCATTTTAGCCTATTATTACCTATATAAAAAGTATTTTTAATATTATGAATTACTTACATTATTATATTCATTTTATTATTACGTGAAAATTATTTTTTTCATATACTAATTATGGTTTGAATTTCATGCTTTATTTTATTTTTTTCTTAATATATGTCAAATAAAAAAGTTACTAAGAAATAAAACAATTATATAAAAATCTGAAAGTATAATAGCATAATAACAAAAATATATTAATCTAAGTAACATAAAAATAATATATATCATGAAACTAATTTAGTCATATCCTTTTATCTCACTTTGCATTTACCAACTACGTTATAACCTTGACGCTTATAAGCTAAGAGCTTATCAGGTAGCGGCAAGTTTATTAGCAACAACTTGCTTTTCAGCTACAACTTATAGTGTGTTTGGCTAGCCATTTCAGGTACCTGAAAGTTGAAAATATTAGCTGAAACCAAAAAAGCTGTGTTTGGGAAGATAGCTTATTGGTAGCTTTTTTTGGTAGGTACAAGATTTTCTTAAAAACCTAGTTGGTGTATTTTTTTAATAAAGCTCCAAATTTCAACTTCTACCTTAAAATTAATTACAAGTTTAACCCTCATTCACCCTCAGTTATCATTATTTAATAATTAATGTTGTCCTTAAATGTCATTTAACCTTTTTCATCTAGTTTTACCATACACATTCAATAGCTCTTCAGCTTTCAGCTAGCTTTAAGCTTTCAACAAGTTTTTTAACTTTCACCTAGCAATAAACTTTCAGCTAGCTTTTCATCTAGTTTTTCCAAACACACTCTTAGCTTATAAGATAATTTTGCCAAACACACGCGTAGGACGTCAGACACAGGTAATAGGTGGGATCCACATAATCGGATTGCCTCTCCTGGATGCCTGATATGATCTCCATCCCCCATAAGCACATTTCGGAGAAAATCGTCTTCGTCTCCGTCTCCGTGTCGTTCTCCTCCTCCTCTTACTCTTCCTCCTCGTCCGCAACGACTCTCGTCCTAGTTGAGGTTCATTGAAATAGGTATCGTAACGGTTGTTGGTTTCATTGAGCTTTATTCCTTTCCCCTCTCGTTATTGAAATCGAACTTATCAGCTGCAATAGTTTGTTAACAAGTTATCCATTTTTCACCTTATAGGCATCGCAGTCGAGACAGAGAGTAGGGTCGGGATTTTGAAACACAATTGACATTGGTATTTGGTGGTTCAATTTCGCAGTGGCAAAGAAGTGGTACATAGGGTTCGCACGAGGAAGTGTTCACACGAGGATAAATTTGTATGTTAGATATAATTTTATGCATTCCTATCTTATCTATGGTCATTACTTACCATGTTTTTATCATTTCATCACTACTGTTGGTTTACCCCCTAATTGCTCTAATCTCTGTTTTCAATCTCAAATTTTTTGAAAATTTTTATGATTGGTGTTCATATGTTTAATCACTTATGTGGTCCAAAGTAATCCTAGCTTCATTGTGGATTGATGGTGAAAATTTAATGATCTGTCAAGTTAGGGTTGTGAGTTCCCCAATTTTAGGGTATTGTGTTTAGCATGTTAAAAAGAAACATCGGATGGTTTCTAACAGGTTCGGTACTGTTAACCTTAATTTCTTCGGGTGTGTGGCCCGTAATGTTCATTTACTTAGTCCTTACTGCAGTGGGAACGAAACATTCGATGGACAATTCTGCTTCTTCAGGTGGTACCACGTTATCCTCTTCAGGTTTATTATATGGGAACAAGTTCTGCACATGTGGTGTTAACTGCAAGTTGCAAACTTCATGGACTGAGAGGAACCCTGGTAGGAGGTTCTTTGGATGTGGAAATTATGGATTAGTTGAGGAGTGTAATTATTTTTCCTGGTATGACCCCCCCCACAAGTGAAAGAGCAACGAAAATTCTCTGTTCATTTATTAAGAAGAATGAGAAATTGAAGCAACAGACTGAAGGGCAAAAGAGTGAGATATGTGCATTACAAGTACAGCTTCGAGAAAAGAGTGCACAAGTGTTGAAGTTGACTGTGATGAAGGACTCATATAAGACCCATGCTACGAAGTTGAAATGTGTAATAGGCATTATACTTTGTGTGTTCTTTGCAAAATGGTATTTTTATTTGTAATTGTTTTTACAATTATGTAAAGTGTTCTGTTTATATAACCGTCTACTTTTAGCAAATTACTAACTTCCTATGTGATTGATTCCATAGAATTTGGACAATATGGTAGGATGATGTACGTTTTTGTCTTTTTTTGCAAACTGGTCCTCTCAAATGATTAGTGAATTATAATTGCAGTATTAAATATAAGTTGCAGGGGCCAGATTGTAAATACATAATTTACGGAGTTGAATGCATTATCAAAAGATCTACACTAAACCAATGACATATGAGTCATTTGGCTATTTCATAGGACAAATAAATAGGAACGGACATGGTATTGTTCTTTCAGGGGCGGTGAGTGATTGAGGGTTGGCCTCACCTCATTGGAACTTTTTCAATAATATTATTACCACAAAAAAATGTAACTTTAAGACTGTATTAAGCCTAAACAACTCGGTGACTAGGGGTGTCAAAAAAGGACCCGTAGCCGTGACTATATCCACAATGGGAATCCGCATATCATATTTATATGATGGGTGGGGACGGATATCATATTGTCCACCCCGCTGGTCCCGCACAATCATTAATACTTTTGTTCTTATATTTATATTTGAATATTATGATTTTTAATTATTTAATGATGACATATGAAAATTTTATATTATTTTATTATGATATTTGTAATATATTAACACATAATGGTATAATATAATGATAATTTATATATATAGTATTAAATTTTAATATTTTATATAATAATTCCTCTCTTTGTTTTTTATAATATTTAAGGGCATGTTTGGTGGACAAGATATGATAGGATAGACAAGTTTCATAGCAACAGGATAGGATAAGAGCATGATATGCACATATCCTATATTTGATGCACATCATGATAAGAGGCGGATAACATTATTTTATCTTACGATACGTTTGACTTTGGTGGAGAAGATATGATAGGATAGACAAGTGTGATAGCAACAGGTTAGGATAAGAGCATGATATGCTCTTTTCATATCCTATGTTTGATGCACATCATGATAAGAGGCGGATATATAACATAATTTTATCTTAGGATACGTTTGAAATGAACAGATGGTGATAGAATAAGATATAAAAAATATTAATATGACAAAATGACCGTTAAAAAATACAAAAATTAATTTTGTATACATTTTTTATTTTTCAATAAATCATACAGATGATACAGGAATTAAATATATTTACTTATGACCCTAATATTAAAATTTCTTACAAAAAATGGCAAAGGTAGGAGAAAGAGAGGAGAGAGAGGGGGGAGAATGGGGAACATGATAGAGGAGAGTGAGAGGGGGACAAAGGGGTGACAAGAGAGGGGGAGAGAGAGTAGAGTGAGGGAGGAGAGAGAGTGTGGGGACAGAGAGGAACAAGAGAGAGACGAGATTGGGAGGATAGAGAGGAGCGAGGAGAGAGTAGGGGGAGCAGATAGAGGGGAACAAGACACATAGGATACAGAGAGTAGATAAATGGAGGAGAGCAAGGAAAGCAAGAGGGGGATAAGAATTACACTAGGAGGAACTTGATGTGGTTAACCAACATGATAAAATAATCATATCATATTGGTGTAACAAACGCATGATAAGTCATATAGGATATGATAATGGGTATTATAAGATATCATAAAGTTATCATATCTTGTCTTTAATAGTTTTGTATTGGGCCCGTTTGGTGCACATGATAGGATATGATATTATAGGATAAGAGAGTTTGAGAGTGACATGATAGGATAAGAGCAGGATCAGATCTTATGTTATCCTATGTTTGATATACACTAGGATGAGAAGACGGATATTATTATTTTATCCTTTCGTACGTTTGAGATGGAGAGATTATGGTAGGATAGAATAAAATAAATATTAAAATGACAAGATTACACTCACTACAAATTTAAATAATTTTTTTTCCTTTTCAGCAAGCACAGGTAAATAATTTTTTTTTATGGGTTTTGGTTTCTGTTATAAAATGGCTCTTAATAATATTTCTGGAAGCGACAGGTGAATGAATATTGATGCTCCCCAACTGTCACATTACATACTTATAACTAACATTTGAAAGTTTTAAAGTACCCCCCACCGCCTGGGAACTGGTTAGTGTAAATATCACATGCGAAGAAATAGTAATGCGTTGATGCAAGGCAACTCCCTCATAAGAAAACGAATTCGTATTTCAAAGGTCCAACAGATATAGCGCACAAAAAGGAAAGGATTCGCATTTCTTGTGTAACAGAGATAAATTGCAAAATAAGCAAATTCGCATTTCAAAGGTACAATAGAAAAAGAGAATTCGCTTTTCTCGCGTAGCAGAGATAAATTGCACAATAAGCGAATTCGCATTTCAAAGGTACAATATAAAAAGCGAATTCGCATTTCTTGCGTGCCAGAGATATAGCGTGAAATAAGCGAATTAACGTACAATATAGGTGCAAAATAAGCGAATTCGCAATATGATGTAGCAATATAGGTGCCCAATAAACGAATTCGCTATATAGTGCGCTAAAATTTTTTACCCACACAGTCGACGCACACTAGTGCCGGCATGCCGCATACCGACTTTGAGCACAACATAATCTAAACATAAACCTCAGTATTCGAGTAAGATTAATTTCATCTTGTATTCGTAATTACAATGTAACAAGACTCAACACGCAACCAAAAATACAACTGATTTGTTGTTATGAACGTATATTACAAACAAATTAATTTACATTTCTAACCACCTATTGAGGGTACCCATAATAACCGTATGACCCGTATCCATAAAACAGAGCATAGGGTGGAGGTCGCGGACATGGGGGAGGGGGATACATGCTCGTTGATGGGAAATGAGGAAAAAGGGAAGTTGGGAGCTGTTGGGATTTGATTTCCAAATTGTTCGAATTCCCAAAATGTCAAAAGTAAAGGTCATTTTCGAATTTACAGAAGAGGATGAAGTTACCTTGTTTCGAATTGGATAACAAGTTTGTTAACTTAGAAAAAATTCTTAAGTGAAGTTAATACAAAGACTTTAGAAATTCGAAGAAAAAGACATAATGTTTCTGGTATTCAGAGAGGTACAAAGGATAATTCTTTCAAACTCTAAATTCGAATTTCATTAGTTCGAAAACATGGAAAGATATTAGAAAGAAAACTATCCTAAATACCTAGAACATTAGAAAGGAAACTATCCTAAAATCTAAAAGAGCCTTTAGCTCATGGTGCTCTGCCACTTTCTCTTCTTTCTCCTCGAAAAGCTCTATTAGAAGCAACTCAGTGGTTAACTTGGGAGAGGGAAAGGAGAATATTGCTTCCAACCTGTTGAATAACCTTTACCAGAGGAAGAAGATCAGATCAGATCAGAATGGAAAGCTTTAAATAGGTTCATTTATTAATTAAATAAAATGATATTTGGCTATTTTGTGCAATCTAAAAGAAAATACTCGAAGACAAAGGTCGGAGAAGCCAATGACTTTGGCTATTTTGTCAATCTCATAAAAAAATGAAATCATTCTAGATCAGATTGCACAAAATAGCCAAAGAGATTACCTTCTTCATATTTTCTGAAGAATTCTCTAAAAAGAAATTATAAGAAAAGAGAAAAGAAGGAAGAGTTGTGAGAAGGATGAAGAAAGAATACTCCTATTTATAGGAGCAAAACAACTCAAGTGCCATTAATGAAACCATTTCTATGCCCAGTAAGAAAAATCCTCATGGTAAAAATCAAATGGACGGTGGCCGGTGGTCTTTGTAACCTTTGAAAAGGCCAAATAAAATTAAACATGTGGCACAAGGTAGTCAAAATCTCGAAACCATAAAGTCAAAATTCCAGAAAGAAGATTTCGAGAAATCAGAAGACAAAGACTTCGAGAAATCAGACAGAAGACTTCAAGAAATCCAAAGACAGGATTTCGAGAAATCCGAGCACAAGTTTTCGAAGAAACAGAAGTCACAAGACACCAAAGGAGCAGTTAGAGGAAGTTACAAATGACAAAGACAGGTGTCATTAAGTTAGTGGTTCAGTTTGAAAAATGTAATTAGTTTTCTGGATAGCAGAAAACGTGGCAAGCATACACGCTGCCAACATAGATAGGTTGCTGATGTGTCAAACATGCATTAGTTAGCCGTTAGGATTAGAAATCTATAAATAGGTAAACCCATAATGTAATAAGGGTTGGCAAATCACTCATACTCAAATTCTCTGAAAACACCTTACACGTCCGAACTCACTGCGACAAACAGGTTACTGGGAGAAATAAGTATGTGATGAACCCATCCATTTCTTTTAATGCAATTCTTCTTACAATTCAATTTTCTTTTCTTTGTTTACTTTACGCAATTTACATTCTGCAATTTACATTTTGTGTACTTGTATCTTTCTTTCTTTCAAATTCTATGTTTTCTACTTCTTTGAAACTTTGATTTTTAAGAATCCAATTTAGAACTTCATTTGATATAATTCTGAATCAAGTAGTTCTAATCCTTTTTGAAAGATAAGTTCTTTGATAGAATTCTGAATCAATTAACTTTAGTTCTTTCATTTCTAGAATTTGAACTCTGGAAAAATCATTATAATTTCTAGAAAAGTTAAGTCTTTTGAAAGTTTCTGGAAAAATTAAGTTTTTTCTTACTAATTCTACAAATCAAAAACACCATAAACCTACTTTTTTAAAAAAAAGAGTCCCGTAAAAGGATCTGATTCTAATCCCCAGATTGTTCTTAGAATCAAAGTGATAAGTTTAATTTTCGAAATTAGATTTTTTCACCATAAACAGGAGCATATTAACATTGTTAACGCCCGCTCCTGGACCCATCTTCCCAGGTCCAAACTTCATCTCCTCTCTTGCTCCGTCTACTCCTTGATTTTTCTGCTTGCCATTTGAACGTCTACTTTGCTTGGCTTGTCTTTCACCAACCTGTGAGAACATTTAACCAACACAATCACATTGTATATTGCACTTACCTATATCAATTACCAACAACATCATCATCAAGGCATATGTTTCACTAACCTTGTCATGTAGTCCCTGCAATTCAGCACGACCGAAGGATGTTTGGGATGGTTGAGACACACACCGCCTCTTCCCTTTGCTTATACTGGCCGATCCTCTTTGACTGAGAGTTAAATCATCACCCCAACTAAATTCACCCTGTATATCAAACACAACCATCATCACTTCTCCCTGACGACATTCATATCAATCGCAGCAGAATGAAACAAAATAATACATTGTCAAAAATACCATAACCCAAACCACAAATAAATTTGCTTACTTTATCATTTCCCATGGCACCATCACTCTCCCACGAAGATTCATCGTCTTCAGCTTCCCCTAAAACATCCCATTGACTCAATCCAGGACATTTGTTCTTAGTGTGTCCTCTTCGTTTACAGTTCGAACACCTTCTGCCTTCCGTCATCCTTCTACTCTTCCTTGGTGCGCCTTTAGTATTCACCACCTCTGGATCACCAATTTGACCCCGCCCATTATTTTTCTTTTCACTCTGGCAATTACGACTTTCAATTTTTTCATCGAGTTTATATATGTCATCCATAATGGACTTGTAATCATGCACATGTTTCTTAGCAACACGGGATAAATAGTCACATGCAGCACCTATACCTCCCTCCCTTAGCATGTCAACCTTTTCCTTATCTAACCTCACAACGGGCTCACTAGACATGAAATCAGGCTTCGCTGATTTTGTCCATCGCTTCAGTATTAGGCTACTTGGAATGCTTTTCACGAGCTCATTCTTCATTGCACAAAAAATGTGACGGCAAAGAATGCCACATGACTCAAACATTCTACACTCAAAATTGAACTTCAATTCACTTTTATCTAATACAACATCATACTCATAATCCGGTTTGCAAAATTTATTCATTGTCAACCTCACAGCCTCACCAGTCACAACCCTATCCACTACATTGTACGCAGTCGCACTCTCAATCTCAGACTTAACTTCCCAAAACTTTTTCCTAGTGAACACTTTGGAGGAACATTCCTCAATGGTAAAAAGAGTTGTGGTAAATACATGTTCTTCGTAAAATGACTTAAAATCAGAAATCAATTCATTGTGCCTGTACTCCTTTAACGCCCTGTCGAAGTTGTGAAGGAAGTCCACCAGGCTGTTCCTATTTTGGACATACCTCTTAATGAACGAATTAATCCCCTCACACACAGACGTTGTTCTAATACCACCATAAAATGTGTCTCCCATATATGAATTTGCCCATAACCTTTTCATGTCATACATTTTCTGGACCCACCTGTTGTTAGATAATCCAAATTTATCAACCATGTTTGTCCACTCCCTTTCTAATCTATCCTTCGTGAATTTGCCATAAATCATGCGCTTGAATTCCTCTAGAAATTTTGAATTCTTCACATTCTCACAGGCATTTTGGTGTATGTGCCATGAACAAAGTCTGTGAACTGCACTTGGGAATACAACCCTGATAGCTTCTCGCATGGCTGCATCTCCATCTGTAACTACAGCACTGGGCTCTTTGCCAAACATTGCTTCCAAAAACGTCTCGAGAACCCACTTGTAAGTCTCAATTTTCTCATCAGCAACAAGTGCACAACCAAATATACATGTCTCCCCATGGTGGTTATACCCGCAAAAAATAACCAAAGGCTTGTTATATTTGTTCTTCTTATAAGTCGTGTCAAATGCTATTACATATCCAAAACACTGATAATCAACACGACTTGCACCGTCACACCAAAATAGGTCCTGCAGTCTGCCATCGTCTGTTGTCCTGAACATGCAATGCATTAGTGGATCACTGTTATACTTTCCCTGCAAATAACACAGCGCTGCAAATGCATCACCATCATCTATATTAGCCCTCTTTTGTTTATCAATGTGGTTATACATGTCCTTTTTACATAAACCTAATTCACCATGTCCCCCTTTCTGTCCAATCATAAAACTCATAATATGGCAAGTTCTCACACCGGCTGCATGCAGGGTATCAATTTGAGCTTTATCAGATTCACTCAATCGTCTATAAGCTGGCATCATGTGAACATACGTTGGAGGAGTTAACTCATGGTTATAATCGTCGTGGAATGTAGACACCTTCCATTTCCCACTCCTCATATCTAAGTAAACATGCATCCTTGCTGTGCATTGCACACGAGTAATTGGCCTCGCCTCCCTCACTCTGTCCTTTCTCTCCAAGTGTTTCTTGTCCCTTGTTCCCTCCTTATTACACACTAAATACCGCTTAACAATATCACCATTCTCATTTCGCTCAATATCATCTTTCCTCACAGCAAACCCTCGTTGTTTGGCATAATCCGAATAAAAACTATATGCCTCACCCTCAGAACCGAACTCCAGACGTCTAATGTCATCATGTGTTAGTTCATGTATCATCCTCCCGCCCCATGACAGCCCAGGTTGGTCTCCCACCGGGTTTCCATCCCCATTACGTGACTCATCTCGGTTGCTCTCAGAATTTTCATCAGTCCAAAATGTAGAACAACCATCTATAAAGTCCTTGTTAAATTCCATTTCAATCCACTAATCTGCCATCCATTAAATTTAAATTAAAGAATTTCAAAATGACATACATACAAATATGCTCCAACAACAACTATGGCACTAACACAAAATTTCTATTTTAATATATTAACCGAAAAAATAAGTCTTCTTCAATACACTCCATTTTCTTGAATCATGATCACGCAAGCATAACATACGGGAATAGGGTTTAAGGATTCATTTACACCACTAATTAACACAGTAAATGTAGATATACCTATGCGGCTAAGCTAACATAACTATCTCACTTACTGCTTAAACGACCACCGCCACAGCTCCGTTTTCGTCGACAGCAAAAGAAATCACCCACTCCGGCAGCCAAACGCGTCAACTCTCGTCTCGTCTAAGGCTTCCTTCACAAGCTACAAGTTCGGATGTCTTCCTTAACACGCTACAATTGCGGAGGGAAAATCTCTGCTTTTTTAATTAATTTCCACAATTTTTGTAATTTGATCCCCGGGGCAGTATTAGAATTTCGCATAACCACATACACCTTGTTGCAAACTCCTCCAGTCAACCCTGACTTCATGCCTCTCGGACAGGTGTCCGCTTCCTATTCGGCCACGTCACCAGGGTAGCGTGCCCAGCCACGTCAGCCCGGCACCGTAGAATTTACCTTTATTATATTCCTATTTGTCATTTCTAGATTTGGGGGCAGCTTGGTTTCTGCTCTTTTCATTCAACAAAGAATCTCTGCAATTTTTACTTATTGGGAGTCGTGCTTTCAGATCTTATTACTAACTAGTCCATGCACAATAGAAGTGCGCGTATTAAAGTACTTATATTTTAAATGTAGCTATCTTGTCCTTGAAAGCAAATTACTTAATTAGGATTTTCTTGTTATGTTTAATAAGGAGCACTCTTCACCCTATGTGTTTATCATTGTTAATTAGTTACAAATAAATTGTAGCAACTCTTAGTGTGAGATCATGAATTAATAAAAATGATATAATGAATTATTGATGCATTGATTATTTCTTGATCCTAAGTTTACATCATTTAATTTTTTAGTTTACTAGATTTTACTCATCATTAATATTGTCTTCCTTTTGTACTTTAGTATCCTAAATTTCCACTTTCTCTCCTTAGCTTTGAGTTGAGTCATACATTCAGAAGTTAAATCAATTTTAAAGGAAGGCAAATGAAAGTATGTTACTACATAACCATAGGAAATGACAATTCTAGAGAAAAGCCAACTACAATGGAGATGAAACTCAACCAATTGGACAAAACCAAGAAGATATACCATATTGTATCTTGTTAATTACTTTTGATTATAAATTAGTTTAATTAGATTATTTTGTATCTTGTAGTTGTTAAGGACAATATGTAATTGTATAATTAAAAAAATCAAGTGACTAATAAAAATGTATTGTATTTATTATTAGCTTACAAAATATTTGTGTGCACTAAGGGTGGAAATAAGTCATTTTAAATGTGGCTATCTTGTCCTTGAAAGCAAATTACTTAATTAGGATTTTCTTGTTATGTTTAATAAGGAGCACTCTTCACCCTATGTGTTTATCATTGCTAATTAGTTACAAATAAATTGTAGCAACTCTTAGTGTGAGATCATGAATTAATAAAAATGATATAATGAATTATTGATGTATTAATTATTTCTTGATCCTAAGTTTACATCATTTAATTTTTTAATTTACTAGATTTTACTCATCATTAATATTGTCTTCCTTTTGTACTTTAGTATCCTAAATTTCCACTTTCTCTCCTTAGCTTTGAGTTGAGTCATACATTCAGAAGTTAAATCAATTTTAAAGGAAGGCAAATGAAAGTCTGATACTACATAACCATAGGAAATGACAATTCTAGAGAAAAAGTCAACTACAATGGAGATGAAACTCAACCAATTGGACAAAACCAAGAACATATACCATATTGTATCTTGTTAATTACTTTTGATTATAAATCAGTTTAATTAGATTATTTTGTATCTTGTAGTTGTTAAGGACAATATGTAATTGTATAATTAAAAAAATCAAGTGACTAATAAAATGTAATTGTATTTATTATTGGCTTACAAAATATTTGTGTGCGCTAAGGGTGGAAATAAGTCAACTTGCTCATCAGAGGCCTTTACAACCTAGGATACATCAAGCCTAGATTAGGTCAAGACAATTAATTAAGTAAATTAGATCAAGTAATGTAGAACTCCTTTTGGTAGGTACTCCCCAATGATATAAAACAATAACCCAAGCCCATGTTTGGTTGGAAGGATTTGGAGGGGAAGGGAGGGACAGAGTATTCCTACAATGCTCCTCTAAGGCAAGTACTCCCCCACTTAAGTCTCATATACTCTCTAAATATAGTTGTGAAATTCAATATCATCAAAATTTATCAAGAATGTAAGTCTTTTTTCTTTGGCCAAATCAAGAACGTGAGTCTATGTATAAAAAAATAAATCATAATATGAATGGATCCAATAAAATCCAACATAAATAAAATAAAATCCCTAATAGTAAAATAATCTCAAATCAAAACCTTTATTTTCAAATCCCTAATAACAATCCCAATAATAATCCTCAATCAAAACCATATCTAATCTACATCACCAAGACTTTCGTTAAACCCAATTTAGCTAAAAATGTTATGTTTTTAAGTTATCTAATAAATTTTTTAAGCTATCAGGTTAGCCTATTTAAATAAATATAAATAATATAATAATAAACACATTAAAATGGAATATATAAGACTCCAAAAATCAAGAAATTATGAGAAATTCTTTGGTATCCCACCAAAGTAAAAGGTTTTGAAAATCATTTCACTCTGGACCAATAGAAGCGTGTGTCCATATTTAAAAATCCTATCACATCTCATTCATTATACAATAGTTAAAGCTTTTTATTATTGCACTGTAATCCTCCATAAATAAATATATTTATTTAACTTTTAATTGTAAAATTGTTTTTAATTAAAAGTCTGAAATATAAATTAGAAAAGTAAGTTTGAAATTAAAATTAAACTAAAATTATACACACTCACACATACTCGAAGCAGATTTCCAAAGTCCCACTCCTTAGTCCCTCCCACCCTCCCTCATTCAGTCATTCCCTTTATTTCTCTAACTATGTGGATTTATGAGTTGTAATAAGGACTATGGCAGTATACCACAAGGTATAGAAATACGAGTTTCAGCATCTACCGATTCAACTACCAATTGGAGGGAGAGACATAACAACACTTTAACCCCTATATGGACAACAGAAATGTTAACACCACATGCAACACCAAAAAGCAACAATGCATTCCACTGCATCAACAGAGGATAAAAGCTTTGCGAACAAATGATTAAATAAGAGACTGACACCTTCTCTGTGAATGAGGACAAGGGCTTTTGGAAAGACAAAGAAGACATAAATATTTTTCGGGAAATTGATGACAAGTTTTTTAAATTTTAGCTTTCTAATTTCTATTTTAGAATTTTAATTAAAAAAATTCATGATTAAAAATTAAATAAAATATTTTTATTTTTGGAGGACTAAAATACAATAATGAAACTTTAGTCATTGTATAATAAATGGGATGAGATGATATCATTAATTGGCTATAGTGAAAAGGGTTTCAAAACCCACTACTTTTCTCAGGTACATGAGTAATGCCCAAACATAGGAAGGGGTGAAACTTCTATTAGAAATTAGAAAAATCTTCTACTTATATGATATATTGTAAAACTAAAAAAATAATATAAAATTATAAGACGTGCACTCATTTTCTTGTAAGTAGTGCCCAAGAAAGAAAGTCTCATGCATCATCCTTTCTATTATTTTTGGTTAGCAACCATGCTAATCTTCACTACTCAAAAAGTCTCCCTCTATTTTTTTTGTGGAGTGGAAACAATTTGTTATTTTCTATTATGATTATATAAGATTTTTATTTTAAAATTATATATTTATTAGATTATTTAAATATATGAATATGTTGTTTTATATAAATAAATTTGAACCTATAAGTCTATTTAAATATAAACTTATGGATTATTCAATGATAGAATTTTATTATTATTATTGCAATAAATTATTAAAAAATAAGCTTTTAAGTTTGACCAACTTTTAAATAGGTCAAGTCAAATCATATAATAATATTATATGAGGTAAATACTCGTACCTTATATTCAAAAGGTAGGTCAGGATCAAACCTTTACAAATCTAGTTCAACCAAACACATTTCCAATTCCACCCTAGTGTGTGCATAGGTTAGGCATGAGACTATTGAGTTTTCTACTAATTGATCCCTTTATTTTAAGGTCATCCTACAAGCTAGTCCAAAGTTAACAATTCACAAACGTTACTTTTTCGAAGTTATATTCATAGGACCTAACCCTCGGCGGCTTTTAGGGTGCACATAGGAGTTAAGTTGTGCACCGTGGGGTGATTGGTTTTGAGACTTTCGGGGGTCCAAAACATGATTTGAAGAATTTTTATGAATTTCATGTTTTTGCAAATGTAGCCCTGCAAAAAGTATAATTAAAATATTTGAAAAGTTATTTTCTCTCCCTATTTTGCCCCTGCCATAGAAAATTTTCTCTCCCTCCCCCTCATTTTCTCTTATGCCGCAAACCCATCCTCTCTCTCACTTTCTCTCTCGTCGCGTCCCTCCCCCACCGTGTGGCCTCCCACATTGCTCTACTGTGCTCTGTCCCTCTCTGCCCCTGTCTCCCACCATGCATTGTGCCCCCTCTCGTTCTCTCTCATCATCGTCTGTTTCTCTCTCCCTTCTCCGGACCCCCTCCTCCGTCCCTCTCCGTTCCTGCACGTTTAAGTCCTCCCTCCTCCGCGGCGCTCTGTGAGTTCTCCGCCACGCTCCAGCGAGGTCTCCGCCTCGCTGCTGTGTTGCTGCGAGGTCTCTACCGATTCAAAATTTCGATTCAATGATGCTGGCTTGCATTGCGCTCTCATGCCCCTAATCTCGAGTGTATGGAGATCTCTACATTTGATACTGCAACCAAGATATGTACCTTGCTTCTCCTGATACTCTCAGTGTTTTAGTTTTTCCATATTTTGTTTTCAAATTTGTGGCACTTCCAGGTTGAATTGGGTAGGTTTCTTTAATTTTAGGGTTAGGGTTTTGTTGCGTGCAAATATAATCGGGAGTGTTTATTTTCATACCTGCTTCACTTTTTCGTTGGTTCTGTAGTGAGACATGAACATTTTCTATTTTTTTCAGTCGAATAAAGCATCAGGATTTGAGCTGTTTTTCCCATAGTGGATTTTTGATATGGTATGCTTTGTTTTTGTTGCTTGTGTTTTGGGCTTCATAGTGCATTGAATTGTTGCGCATTTAGTCGAATTTGCAACCTGCGAACTGAACAAATAGGTGTGCTATGCTCATGTTGTTATTACTATTGTTTTGAAAATAAGTGGATAGGATCTAAGAAAATAAGGCCAAGTTGTTTCTTGTAGAAAAAAGCCCTCAGATCCTATATTCCAATTTTGAGGCAGGCTCTGATAAGTTTTGTTTTATCCTAGTGGATCAGAATGCTTCAACCAACTAATGAAGGCTACATTACAGAACCAACATTAAGTGTTACTCTCTGACCATATAATTTTGAGATACCAACATGTGAGCTTTATTGTATGTTTCTATTCTATCCAAAAAAAATTACAAATGATAAAAAAGATAAAGATCTTGATCAATCTTTAACCATTCCTAAACTTTGCAGATACTTCAGTTCATCATGTCACAAGAAAACAAGCTACAAGAAGTGAGGTTGGATTAGCAGCAAATGTTTTTCACATACATGCAACATTGAAGTTGCTTAAAGATATAGGTAAAATTATCCGAATTTCCCCTCTATTATTAATTTGATATGGGAATAAAAAGAATCTTACACTTATTAGAGTGTTTCTTTTGTATATATATTCTTTTACTAAGTGGATATGGATCCCAATTGTCTGAGGTTCAGGGGACTAGTAAAGAACTTAAAAAAGAAGGCTATCTTAAATATGTATTATATATGTCAGTGAGTGCTTTGCTCTATGGTACATGCCATTGTATTTATCGGTTTATGTACAGGGTGGGCATTTTTGAAGACTACTGAAACCGGTGTGGAAATGCTCAAGAAAATTTTGGATTGAGGGAAAGTGAGTAAAATCATACAACCCTTCCCACCTCCTTTTTTTCCCCTACAATGTTGATTCATATTGTGTCCATTTCTTGCTGGCAATAATGTGGGACTTCTACGAGGTTTGAAGCATGATGATCCATGTACAACGGCTAATGGTGATTTAAAAATTAAAATAATATATATATATATATATATATATATATATATTAGAAGTGATGATCTAAATTATAACAACTTTATGCACGTAAAGTTGTTCACGTGAATGCTTTACGTGATGTATAAGACATATTTAAATAACATGATAAAATTAAATATTAAATATATAATAAAAGTATATATATTTAATAATTTTATGTTGATGTGTATTTTTATTTTGTTGTACCTGAGATATGTTACAAGTTATATTTGTGTTGTGCGTTTTTTCAAGGAGTATTTTGGTTATTTTTAGAACTAAAATTTATATTTTAATTGCTTGCAATAGCTAACTTTGTTTATGTTCCTTATTTTTGTTGATACAGAAGTTGGATTTATGCTTAGGTTTGTATGCATTTTCACAATGCATTAATTATTATACTGTTTCTGGTTGTTGAAAAGGAATAAAAGGTAGGGTGGTCATTAATTATTCTATTGTTTATTCTCAGGACTAATTCTGCAATTGGTTTCTATTGAACTATCAGAAATGGTATTGCAGGTGGGCTCTAAAACTAGTGTCTGATAGTAAAACTTTCTTGGATCTCCTCAAAGAAAAAGATGAAAAATGTGACACCCTAAAGGAGAAAATGCAAATCATGGTTTTTGGCTGAAGTCAAGCTTAAGTCATCTTTGTGTAATGTATAATTATATATAGTTTGGCTTCCTTCCCCACTGTTTTCATGTAAATTGCTTGTAGATAATTTATCCCTCCGCCTAGGTCCCTCTAGTAGGACATCCTGTGTTTTTTTCTTTAGGTCTCTCTCTCTTGCATGGCCATAGGGGAAAATAAATGCATAGACTCTTCTAGTTAGTGAATTGGTTTTATGTACTTTTTTCCTCATTTGGGTGTACAAAGATTGTCTCTGTGAGCATAGAAGTTGTGCCTGGTCGTGAAGCTATTGGTTCAACGTTTTGGAAGTCTTGTTCAGTGGAGACAGATCTGCACATTGGTGGAGGTGGGAGTCGACAAGAGTGTGAAATAAGTGGAGGAGCAAGTGACGAGGCTGAATCCCGAAATAGAGATATTTTTCACGCCGGTAATGATGTCAATGCAGTGGAGTGAAGCATCCAATGAAATTGCCATGGGGGTATGGGTGTACATAATAGCTATGATGAGTTTGTTAGGCTAAACAAATGTAAACAGTTTATGTCCATGAAATTGGCTTGGGTAGTTATTAATTTTTTTGGGAGTAACAGGTGGGGCATTAAGGAAACAATTGAAAGGGGTGGAGATGACATGTAGCCTATGTTATTGTCATGCTTATAATGTTTAAAGTTGACAGGTGGAATTGAAAGGAGTGGTAATATAACTTTTGATATTCAATGGAATCTGTTGTATTTAACCAAAATTGATATTTTGTTAACCCTTTATGTAGGAATCGTTAACCAAATGTTGACAGGTACCGATGGAGGGTTAACAGGTTACCCTTTTGGCATGGTTCAATAGGTTATTTGAAAAGTTGTCATTCATTATCCTCCAATTGATGGTGTCATTATAGTCATTAAATTTTTTATGTCAGAAGGTGGTCAATGGAGTTTGTACAGGAGGTTAATGGGGTAATATAATTGGTTAACAAGGGGTATCCCGTGGTTAATATAGTGTATATTTGGGGTTAATATATCATAAATATGGTTAATGACATTAAAGTTACATCAATCATGGCAGGAAACTTATGTTATTCTATGAACGATAAATTGTCAAAGATAAAGGCAACATTGTGAGGAAATAATGGTTAGTGA
Organism: Sesbania bispinosa; assembly: GCA_026901365.1. NCBI lineage: Eukaryota > Viridiplantae > Streptophyta > Magnoliopsida > Fabales > Fabaceae > Sesbania > Sesbania bispinosa. The sequence continues at coordinate 1,297,017 of QLOH01000007.1, read as the reverse complement.
AATGTGCAATTTTGGTAAATGTGATGACAAGAATCCATAAGTGGAAACTGGAGATGGTGGTTAATGAAGTGTGTCCAGAAGGTTAAAGAATAACCCAAACTGGTTATCAGTATCAGAAGGAAAGCAAAACATTAGTGATTTGTTGGATAAGAACGTGCATAGAAATGGTTATTTTTAATGAATGTTGGTTAATGTAAATGACAAGGCCTAATTATACTTACCCACTGCGTCGAATGCAACGCAGTTACCACCTGGTTATTGTTGTGTCCGTAAACGGTAAATTCCATGTACAAAGTGGTTAATGTCAACAAGAATGAAATGCCTAGGTTTTTTTTTTTTGCCCATATTTGAACTTAAATAAAGATTAGTGCAGTTGAGCATAATCCCTGTTTTTTGGGTAACCATGTCCATGACAAACCCTACTTATACTTACCCACTGTGTGGAATGCAATGTGTTACCACCTGGTTAATGCTGTTTCGGTAACCGGTTAATTCCATGTTCAAAGTGGTTAATGTCAACAGAAAATGAAAGGCCTAGTTTTTTTTACCCCATATTTGAACTTAAATAAAGATTAATGCAGTTGAACATAATCCCTATTTTTTGGGTAACCATGTCCATGACAAGCCCTACTTATACTTACCCATTGCGCGAAATGCAATGTTGTTACCACCTGGTTAATGTGTTTCGGTAACCGGTTAATTCCATGTACAAAGTGGTTAATGTCAACAGAAAATGAAAGACCTAGTTTTTTTTCCCCATATTTGAACTTAAATAAAGATTAGTGTAGTTGAGCATAATCGTTGTTTTTTGGGTAACCATGTCCATGACAAAGCCCTAATTATACTTACCCACTGCGTGGAATGCAATGTTGTTACCATCTGGTTAATGTTGTGTCCGTAAACGGTTAATTCCATGTAAAAGTGGCTAATGTGAATAGAAAATGAAAGACCTAGTTTTTTTTGCCCATATTTGAAGTTAAATAAAGATTAGTGTTGTTGAGCATAATCCCTGTTTTTTGGGTAACCATGTCCGTGACTGCTTATACTTACCCACTGCGTGGAATGCAATGTTGTTACCACCTGGTTAATGTTGTTTTCGTAAACAGTTAATTCCATGTACAAAGTGGTTAATGTGAACAGAAAATGAAAGGCCTAGTTTTTTTTTGCCCATATTTGAACTTAAATAAATATTAGTGCAGTTGAGCATAATCCCTGTTCTTTGGTAACCATGTTCATGACAAGGCATAATTATACTTACCCACTGTGTGGAATGCAATGTTGTTACCCACCTGGTTAATTCTATTTTCGTAAACGGTTAATTCTATGTACTAATTGGTTAATGTGAACATAAAATGAATTGCCCAATTCAACCTGGAAGAGCCATGAATTTGAAAACAGAATTTGGAAAAACTAAAACTTTGAGAGTATCAGGAGAAGCAAGGTACATATCTTGGTTGCAGTATCAAATGTAGAGATGTCCATACACTCGAGATTAGGGGCATAAGAACGCAATGCAAGTTAGCATCGTTGAATCAAAATTTTGAATCGGCAGAGACCTCGCAGCAACACAGCAGCGAGGCGGAGACCTCGCAGGAGCGTGGCGGAGAACTCGCAGAGCATCGCGGAGGAGGGAGGACTTAAACGTTGTAGGAACGGAGAGGGACGGAGGAGGGGAGTCCGGAGAAGGGACAGAGAAACAGACGGTGATGAGAGAGAACGAGAGGGGGCACGACGCACGGTGGGAGACAGGGACGGGAGAGGGACGGAACACGGTTAGAGCAATGTGGGAGGCCACGTAGTGGAGGAGGGACGCGACGAGAGAGAAAGTGTGAGAGAGGGGCAAAATAGGGAGAGAAAATAGCTTTTCAAATATTTCAATTATTTCTTTTTACCAGGGCTACATTTCAAAAACATGAAATTCAATAAAAATTCTTCAATCATGTTTTGACCCCCGAAAGTCTCAAAACCAATCACCCCACGGTGCACAACTTAACTCCCATGTGCACCCTAAAAGCCGCCCCTAACCCTCTACTTAAATAGAAACATCCATAGATGTTTCCACTATGTTTGACAAAAAAAAAAAAAAAAAAAAAAAAAACCTTCCACCGAACATATTAGGAATTATCATTTGTCAATTTCTATAAGCAGTAACTCTGAACCATAGACTAAGTAACAAAACCGCGTGATTTCCAGTTTTTTATTTTCAAATTCCATTTTCAAAATAAACATGTTTAGATAAAAAAAAGTTGTAAGTTAGGTTTTTAATTATTTTTAAAATTGATTTTAGTTTCTTAAAAAAAAAACCTATAAAATGAGGTTTTTAAGCTACGTTTGAGGTGGTTACTAGTTTTTTTAGATTTTTTGTTGTAAGATTTTGATTTTAATTTGGATGTTAAATTTTGTATTCATACCTTTTTTTTCAAAAAAAAATTGGATCGCAGTTAATTTTTTTTCGTACTTATACTTTTTTTTGTCAATAATTATAGGGAGTTGCTTTTGGAACCCCCTTTTTGCTATTCACACCTCCCATAATATACCTCCTTCTCGAGGGTAGGGGTAGAGGTAGCGTTAGAAGGGGTATATTATGGGGGTGCGAATAGCAAAAAGGGGATTCCAAAAGCAACTCCCATATTATATTTGTACTTTTAGATACTACGTAGAGCTCCTTTTTTTTTTTTTTAGATCAACTGTGGAGTGGGTGTGCTTTTGCCCGGTCCTGTTTTTTTTGGGCTCTAGCCCATCATGAATAACGAACTTGGACAAAAATAAAACCAACCATAGTAAAATGTCGATACTCTTTTAGATTTAGGCCCCGTTTGGAAATATAACTTATTTAAGTGCTTATAACATAAGCTCTTATTTAATAAGCACTTAATGAATAAACTCTTGAAAAAATTGATAAAAATTGAAAAGGGTACAGTGTACTTAAATTGTCCATAAGCTCTTCTATAAGCTATTCTCAAGAGCTTATTAAAATAAGCTGAAAACAACTTGTGAGCATGTCATAAGCTCTTTTCAGAAGTTTACCCAAACAGTTACATAAGTGCTTATGTCATAAGATAAGCTCAAATAAGCTCTTCTAAACAGCACCTTATAACATGCTCCCCTCTTAATAATTATCTTAATTTACTGTCAATATTTTTTATTTTAACTTAAAAATATTTTAAAATGGAAAATATTTAACCTGCAAGATTAGATGTCATTATTATAGAGATAGTAGTGTTAACTATAAGAGTATTAAAATTAATATCCAAACTTTACCAAAAAAAAGAAAACAGAGAGAACGTGGCCACAGCACAGGGCGCCAGCAAAAACACAAGAACCTTAAGCCATGTGTTTATATTATTTAACATTAAAAAGCTTAATAAAAAAATATTTTTGAGAGGCTCCTTTTTAAAAAACTATTTCCTGAAAAAAGTTATTCCCAAACAAGAAGGCAATTAAGATTGAAGACATTTGCACTTTTGCCGCTGCACTCTGCCACTATCAATCCCTCTGCAATACATTCTTCCTATTTTTCCTTTTTTTAATCACTCTAATTTCTTATAAGATAGTTATATAATAAATAATTTTCTTTTCCCTCCCCATTCTCCTGAAATTAACTGAATCATAGTAGACTGTTATTGCATTGCCAGGTGTATTATAAAAAATAGTTAAAATTCCTTTTTTCATGAACCCTCTATATTTACTAACGATGTTAAGGATAAATGACTGTCCTTCTTTAAACTTTTGAAGTATCCAAAACATGCAAAGCCTTTTAGAGATGGAAATGGAAATTTTGACTGCTATATATCTCAATGCATGTGGTGAAATTCATTACTGAAAAAGGTTGATGAAGTTTACTAAAGATGATTAGATCATATATATAAAAGTAGCTAGAGAAGGCTAAAGAGTAAAAGTTATATCGAAGAAAAAGGCGTATAAAAATGTTTGTATAGTGTTAATCTATCACGTATAGGTCAAGGACCATATGGAATGTAGACACATAATTAATAATCTATATGAGTTGTATCCATATAAACTATATGAAACAGTTTATGCTGTTAGCCTGTTTAGCCCCATATCTCAAGACATGAATATTCTTAATAACACTGAAGCAAAGCACAAACCCACATATCAAGTTATGAGAAAGATTCAAAAAGAACTCACTCTATACAATGAAAGTGAACTTATGCTTTGCACAGAATCAAGTAACCCAAACAGAAGGGAGAATAATAAAAGTTGTAATAGCTTCCCTGCCCACAGTTTGTAAAATTTTCATGCTACTCACACCTACATAAACCCTGATGATGGTTCAATTTCTCTCATCCCTCTAGCTTCAACATTTCCAGCATTTGAGTTGCAAATTGCAATTCTCACCTTCCCCTTCTCAATTGCTCTGTGATTCTCTCCCATGGCCACCTTCATTTTAAGGTCTAATAAGCAGTCCATGCCTTGGGCTGGTTCTGCCTCCTTTTGATGGTGCAGAAGGGTGCTGCCTATGATTTCATAGTTGGGGGCCAAAAGGGTTGGAGTGTTCCAAGTGACCCCAATTTCAAACCCTTTCAATCAATGGGCAGAGAAGCCGTTTTCAAATTGGAGACTCCCTAGGTGAGTTCTGATTCAATCAAATCCTATATGGTTCTTTTTCATAGTTTGGGACGTTTTCAATTAGATCTAAATTACATAATATTTCAACTGGGATTAATGTAAATGATCTTCTTATCTTAGAAAAATGCTAAAATACACTCTTCCCAACTCACTCCTTATAATTGGTTAAAATTCAAACGGATCCCAACACACTCTTTCCAACATGCTCCCATGTGAATTTCAACCAATCACAAAAAGTGTGTTAGAGAATGTGTTGTAAGCACCTCTTTTATCATTTTTACAAAATAACTTCTTTTTATAGTTGACGATTGATATGTTATAAAGAATAGTTATAAAAACTAAATAAAAAAAATATTATTTTCTCCTGTTGGATCCAACAATGTTCCACCTGCTCCTAATTGAAATTTTTGTATGAAGTTTTGAAGACATGTTCTTGCACAAGGTAAAACTTTTCCAAAGGATGGCAAAATTGTGCTGTGTCTGAAGTTTTTAAGACTAGAATATCAGAATATGGTAATTATAAGCAATACATAAAAAAGAGTGCAAGATTTTCAAAAGTCTATAAAGGAAAACAATGACTTGAGATTTAAATTTCACATATTCTTATTACAGTGTTCAACTACCAATCTGGCCAAGACTCAGTGCTTATGTAAAGAGCGAAGACTATGCCAGTTGCAACACTGGCTCACCTTATGCAAAATTCTCTGATGGCCACACAGTCTTCAAACTAAACCAATCAGGGCCTCACTTTTTCATCAGTGGAAACAAAGACAACTGTCTCAAAAATGAGAAGTTAACAGTGATTGTGCTAGCTGATAGAAGCAACCGCAGCTCATCAAACAACAACCAAACAAGCACTGCTTCTCCACCCTCACCACAGTCATCAACCCCTTCACCAGCACCTTCTCAGCAAGAGGGTCAATCTCCACCTCCAGATCAGACAAACTCAACACCAGCTCCTGTCAGTGAACCTCCACCTCCTAATGGTGCTGCTCAGTCTTTGTCAGCTTGTAGGCTCTGTTGCAACATTCATGGCTTCAATTCTAATTTTATCTCTAAATAAAGTATGTATGAGAGTTGAGTTCTAATTTTATTATTTCTTTTTCTACATTCTTTTTTCTTTCTTTCTGTTCTTTGTTTCCTATACTTTGAGTTCAGTACTATTGAACTGACTCTTTGGTTCAAAGTTGGGATGCTGTTTGATATTTGTTTGTGAAGATTGAA